>CM075468.1:2142500-3555000 GCA_037950665.1 Hypophthalmichthys nobilis | reverse complement strand
TATTATTTCATAAATAACTTTTTGTGATACATTAAATGTTTTTTTCCCCCAGTCAGGACACATGAAAAATGAATCTTAAAAAAATAAAAATAAAACAAAAATTATTTTTATATTTAATCTTAAATATTTAATATTAATATTGATGTGAATATATTAAAGATGTGTTTTGCATAAAAAACACAGCACATGCATAACAGAATTTCACTATGATTTTATATATAAATCCTCACTGTTTTATGGGGAATAACCCATTTCAACTCTACAATAATGCTGTGAAGCTGTATTTGATGTGGCCTATAGGGGGCGCTGGAGCACTAGTAATGGTTGAATGGTGACTGCAGCTCACCTGTTGTGAAGTCTGTGGTCGCTGGAACACTTTTCTGTCGGTTTCTTATGGCATAAACATTGACTGTGTATTGAGTTGCTGGAGCCAGTGAACTCATCTCATACTCTACGGTGTTGCCAGAAACCTGCTCTGAAATCGGTGGCACTTTGGAAAAAAATACAAGAATCAGAAGTTAATAATCTATCAAACTTAAAGAGATTTAAACAGAGCTTAAAACATATGAGAAAACAGGTGTGGGTTTTTTTTTCCAGTGACAACAAGGTATATTTTGGGGTAGCAGTGACAGCAGTGTCCTGAAATGTGACAAGCAATACTGAGATATCTAAAAGTATTTTTGCTCTACTCAGGGCGAGTAGCACTAGAGACAATGCATACAAGTCAAACATGAATAAAGAAAGCCCAAAATAGAGCAACAGAGAGCAGGAGGTTCCCACCAGTGTCTGCGCTGTATGTGATGACATATCCATCCACAGTCGCAACTGCAGGTTGCCACAGCAACAGTGCCTTCGTGTCAGTGACATTGACAGCAGTCAGGCTGTGTGGCGTATCCAAGGCTGGAGGCACAAAAATAAATAAATTATAAAATAAAAATAAAGAAGATAAAAACTATATTTTGCTATGATATTATTTGCTATATATAAAATAAATATTTATGGTATTAGTTATGGAACTGACTTGACACTATTATCTTCTTTACAGGTGAAATTGAATTTGCTTTCATAATTGATGAATTTTATAACATTAACACCGTTAATTATTGTGAAGCTGCTTTGAAACGATCTGTATTGAACAAAGTGCAATAAAAATAAATGTCACGATTTATTTTGTAACATGCAAAATAAAATAAAAAATTATATATAAAAGTAAAATAAAACTTATTTTAAGGTATATTTTGTTATATACAAAATAAATTTCATATATATTTATATAATAAAGTAATATTTAGATAATTTATATTATAATTGTATAAATTAATTGTATATATTTTCATGCCTTTACATTTGAATGTACATGAATTACTGATTTATACTATATTATATTATATAATATTTAGGTTTTATTGCTTAGTTTGAGAAATACTGATGCTTATCTTAGAAAACACTACTTAAGAGACTTAGCCGACCTGTAGTAAAAGTGTCGGACACTGGTTCGCTCTCCTCCAGACCTTTCACTGCAATAACTGACACCTGATACATCTCTCCAGGAATCAGATTTGTTAGCGAAACCTGAGATTGTGACCCGTCCACCGTCACAATCATGGGAGTACCTGGAAATACACAGAAGAGAAGCAATAATGTATGAATTTCATCAAAGTGAGTGTTTGTAACTGTGCTCAAAATTTGTCATTTAAGGCAAGATACTAGGGTAAAAAGGGTTAAAAAAAAAAAAAAATAGATACTAAAAAATAGATCACCATACTTTCCACAGTTTATTTAATACATTAAGGCCCGGTTTCACAGACAGGGCTTAGCCTAAGCCAGGATTAGGCCTTAGTTCAATTAAAGCATTTAAGTAGCTTTTATAAATGTTCACTAGAAAAACCATTACTGGTGTGCATCTTGAGACAAAAAAATGGCACTGACACATTTTAAGATACACTATATTGCCAAAAGTTTTGGGACGCCTGCCTTTACGTGCACATGAACTTTAATGACATCCCATTCTTAATCCTTAGGGTTTAATATGGAGTTGGCCCACACTTTGCAGCTATAACAGCCTCAACTCTTCTGGGAAGACTTTTCACAAGGTTTGTGGGAATTTTTATGGGAATTTTTGACCATTCTTCTAGAAGCGCATTTGTGAGGCCAGGCAGTGATGTTGGTGAGAAGGCCTGGCTTGCAGTCTCCTCTCTAATTCATCCCAAAGGTGCAGGCCAGTCAAGTTCCTCCACACCAAACTCACTCATCCATGTCTTTATGGACCTTGCTTTGTGCACTGGTGCGCAGTCATGCTGGAACAGGAAGGGGCCATTCCCAAACTGTTCCCACAAAGTTGGGAGCATGAAATTGTCCAAAGTGTCTTGGTATGCTGAAGTATTAAGAGTGCCTTTCACTGGAACTAAGGGGTCAACCCCTGAAAACCAACCCCACACCATAATCCCCCCTCCACCAAACTTTACACTTGACACAATGCAGTCAGGCAAGTACCGTTCTCCTGGCAACCTCCAAACCCAGACTCATCCATCAGACTGCCAGACAGAGAAGTGTGATTCGTCACTCCAGAGAACACGTCTCCACTGCTCTAGAGTCCAGTGGCGGCGTGCTTTACACCACTGCATCTGACGCTTTGCATTGCACTTGGTGATGTAACATTGCACAAGCTGCTCGGCCATGGAAACCCATTCCATGAAGCTCTCTACGCACTGTTCTTGAGCTAATCTGAAGGCCACATGAAGTTTGGAGGCCTGTAGCTATTGACTCTGCAGAAAGTTGGCGACTTCTGCACACTGTGTGCCTCAGCATGCACTGACCCCGCTCTGTGATTTTACGTTGCCTACCACTTCGTGGCTGAGTTGCTGTTGTTCCCAATTGCTTCCACTTTGTTATGATACCACTAACAGTTGACCGTGAAATATTTAGTAGTGAGGAAATTTCACAAATGGATTATTGCACAGGTGGTAACCTATCACAGTACCACGCTTGAATTCACTGAGCTCCTGAGACCGACCCATTCTTTCACAAATGTTTGTAGAAGCAGTCTGCATGCCTAGGTGCTTGATTTTATACACCTGTGGCCATGGAAGTGATTGGAACACATGAATTCAATGATTTGGAGGGGTGTCTCAATACTTTTGGCAATATAGTGTATGTCAGTACAAGTTACTTTCAGTTAAAACAGCTCAAACATGCTTTGTCTGTGAAACCGGGGGTATGACAATTTATTGTATTACAAGTTTTCTAAAATATTATGTTTAAATATGCACAAATTTGCATACATTCCGAGAACAGAAATCTGAACACTGCAAGCCAGGTTTAAAAATTTTGTTGATTTTGTTAACATATTCCCCTGGTTTCACAGACCAGGCTTAAGCTAGTCCTAGACTAAAATGCATGCTTGAGCTTTTTTAACTAAAAGTAACTTGTACTGGCATATCTTAAAATATGTCACTGCCATTGTTTTGTCTCAAGATGCACACCAGTGATGTTTTTTTCTAGGGTATGTTTATAAAAGCTACTTAAATACCCTAATTGAACTAAGGCCTAATCCTGGCTTAATCTAAGCCCTGTCTGTGAAACTGGGCCATTAAAGATAAAGGTTTTTGCAAAGGGGATTTCATTTTGGTTATCACTTTTATCACTCCAGAAATCAGAAAACTATGGAAGCTTGTTTCCACCACTGAATAAAAAAGTAAAAAAGGTAATTGCGATTTTTTATCTCATAATTCTGATTTTTTTTCCTCGCAATTGCCACTTTATATCACGCAACTCTGAGAAAAAAGTCAGAATTGTAAGATAAAAAGTCACAATTACCTTCTATTTTTTAGTCACAAAAACACAAAGTCACAAAAACCTTCTATTTTTTATTCAGTGGCGGAAACAAGCTTCCATAGAAAACACTGTCAACAGCCAGAAGAATACATTATTTTTATTTAAAATATTAGGAATAAAATGTTATATAAAGCAGGTGAATGGTATATGAGCAACCCCCTCTAAATCCCTTCAGAATATAAATAGGAATGAATCTGTAAAGTTTAACGTTTGCTTTGTCTTTGCAACTACATGTCAACTTATTCGACTAACTCGAACCCAAACACTAACACCTAACTACTAATACTCTAATGAGAGTTAGTTGACATGTAGTTGCAAAGTTACTTCTAGTTAGTAGAATATACTTAAATAACTGGCAATTTTTAGAGGTCTTCATTTTCAACACTAGATCTATATATTGCATATACACCGATCAGGCATAACATTATGACCACCTTCCTAATATTGTGTTGGTCCCCCTTTTGCTCCAAAAACAGCCCTGACCCATTGAGGCATGGACTCCACTAGACCCCTGAAGGTGTGCTGTGGTATCTGCACCAAGATGTTTGCAGCAGATCCTTTAAGTCCTGTAAGTTGCGAGGTGGAGCCTCCATGGATTGGACTTGTTTGTTCAGCACATCGCACAGATGCTCGATTGGACTGAAATCTGGGGAATTTGGAGTCAACACCTCAAACTGTGTTCCAGTGGTCCAGTTCTGATGCTCAAGTGCCCATTGTTGGTGCTTTCGGTGGTGGACAGGGTCAGCATGGGCACCCTGACTGGTCTGTGTCTATGCAGCCCCATACGCAACAAACTGTGATGCACTGTGTATTCTGACACCTTTCTATCAGAACCAGCATTAACTTCTTGAGCAATTTGAGCTACAGTAGCTCATCTGTTGGATCGGACCACACAGGTCAGCCTCCGCTCACCACATGCATCAATGAGCCTTGGCCACCAATGACCCTGTCGCCAGTTCACCACTGTTCCTTCCTTGGACCACTTTTGATAGATGCTGACCACTGCAGACCGGGAACACCCCACAAGAGCTGCAGTTTTGGAGATGCTCTGACCCAGTCGTCTAGCCATCACAATTTGGCCCTTATCAAATTCACTCAAATCCTTATGTCTGCCCATTTTTTCTGCTTCTAACACATCAACTTTGAGGACAAAATGTTCACTTGCTGTCTAATATATCCCACCCACTAACAGGTGCCGTGATGAAGAGATAATCAGTGTTATTCACTTCACCTGTCAGTGGTCATAATATTATGCCTGATCAGTGTATCTAAAGTAATGTTTTCAAGCCTTCTTCAGGGTTTTAAGAGGACCAGCACTTGCCTCCTTGGACTGGGAAGTAAGTGATTCTGTAGGAGTCCGGTTGGGCACGCGGTACAGTCCAGTAAACCACAGCTGATGTATCCGTGATGTCAGAGAAACGAAGGTCGCGTGGAGCTCCAAGGCCTGCCAGACAGCAATGCAGATGTATATATTTAACAATGTCAAGAAGAAAATGTTAAAAATCGGGAAAATGTTCCACCCAGGATCCTTATGGCCATTAATATACGAAGCTAATTAATACAGCCACTTGAAAATGGACAAAGAAAGACCAACATCAAACACTGAACTGCAGGAGAAGCGGGCCTTTCCCTGGTGCAATGAAAAAGGCCTAAAAGAAAGATTCGTTAGTCATAATAGTGCAAGTTTCCATTCCAAGAAACATCCACAAATGCTCCCATTTGTAACATGATCAATCATGCCAAAATCATTAAACTGCATTCCACAAATTTAACCTGGAGCAAGACATGACAAAAAGAAGGCATGTTATTTAGATCAGACCATTTACATAAACCAACACAGAATCATTAGTTCTCAGGGCATGCGGACAAATTAACATCACTTTTCCCAAAAATGATGTGCAGAAAAATGTAACTTGATGGTTTAGTAGTGAAATGAACATCAGGAGACTTTCCTCTGGATGCATGAACATACACAATGTTCCTCCATAAGAGGAACGGAAGCATGCAAGGTTAAAGTCAACATGAGGTCTTACTTCATGAACATTTGTCAAAATGTCTTTTCTCAGCTTCTAGAGCACCCACTTTTCAAGCCCCAACCAATATTTTTTTCTTGTTGAATATTCTGTTTAATTTGGTGCATATTTGCTGTTGACTTTAACCCTGGATTGAAACATATCATGATAGATACATTTCAAATCACGATGCACCAAAGATTAACACATCAGTACCTGTTTAGGATGAAGAGTATTATTTAGATGTTAAAGATCATAATTCCACCACATTGCAGCCAAGAAAGCCCTCTCAAATCCAGAAATGAAGCAGACCATTTGACAAGCAATCCTATTACACTGAACACAATACCTGTTCTCGCAACTGTTGTAACGGGTTGGGAGCGATGTTCCAACGTGACACCGTAAAGCTCAATTTCATATTCAGTTCCCCCCAAAAGCTGTGTTAACACTTTGGTTCTTTCATCACCCGGCACAACAAACTCTCGAGGGTGGGAGAGCTTTCTCGAATCTCTAACTTTGAGCACAAATCGATCAAAAACGTCGTCTTCTGCAGTCCAAGCCAGCCGGAAACTCTCAGGCGTGACGTCCGACACGAAAAGGTGCTCAATCTCTGGTTCTGCCTCTGATTGACAAGGGGAAATGTGTCTTTTTCTTGTTTTAACAAGGAAAAGAGTTTGAGTTCATTTCCAACTAACTGCCAGTCTCCAACCATTGGACATGCATCAAGTAGTATGACTACTTCTCGTGTTAGTTACACCCTGGACACATAACAATGATGTACACACGTCCCTTTATGACTTTTGACACCATATGTATGGCACTGCAAATCACGCACACCACTTACAAGACTAGGGTTGCAAAATTCTGGGAATTTTCAAAGTTGGGAACTTTCCATGGGAATTAACGGCAATATAATGCAAATTCAGTTGAATTTCTACCCTGCACATTACTCAATCACAGTCAAAAATATCCTTTTAAAAAAGATGTATCAGTTTGCACGCATGGCTGCTTATGACCAAACAAAATGTTTATATTTACTGTATGTTTGTATATGATACAGTTTGTATAAAATACCCCAAATTTTGAATTAATTCTTTTTAATTCCCATAAGTTTCCAACTTGGAATGTTTCCAAAATTCCCCAGCTTAACTTCCCATGGAAAGTTTCTGGAAATATACCAGAATTTTTCCGCCCCTTTGCAACCCTACATAAGACATCTTTTTACTGTACAGTGATTTTATGCAAGACTGTGTTTCCTTCTGCTGCATCATACAAGACCTCAGGCCTCATACTGGTGAAAAACCTTGATGAAACCTGATGATATGGACTTAAATATTGATGGATATAGTTTTTGTCAGCCATTTAAGTAGAAAACACAGTTTAAATATGGCATCAGACATGTGGGACAAGTGAGCAATGTATTGTGCACTAGAAACAAAGCAACAGACTTTATCGATGGAGGAGACCTGGCAAATAAACAAGGGATAGTGTTGAGGAGGTAGTTGAGTTGTGTAGGAGTTTCCCAACCAAAGCTTAGATCAAACATCATGTCATCTCCTAGAATATGGACTGTGACATCTAAGAGGACGTGTAAACACAGGACATGTTCTTGCGTTCCATCTGCATTATTTTTAATGACCCTGGTGAAATAGGGTGGACCTCAATGGCAACTCTCAAATTATATTTTACAATAGGCCTACATGGACTAAAAATAATTTGACAATTAAGATTAGTTAAATTTAATATATTGTCAGGCAGCTGTTTAATGAAAACAGCCAAATCCATTAATTAATAAAATAACCAGTGTAACAATAACAGAAGAAGAACAATAAAAGAAGGTAAAAATTATAGGTGGAGCATCAAAGGTTTCTATTTACAACAGAATTTTTCAGCGTTGAGCAATGTAGCCAATCGCAGATATGTCTGCTGTTTTCTTGAACAATGGCCAATCAGAGGCGTTTAAGAATCCTCTCAAAGCTGGAGTTTTTGTCTAGTGCTGAGTTCTGAACTCTCGCAAAGTGTAGACATTATGTAAATAAGGGATTAATTGTGCAGTGTAGACAGATTTATTGATTATAATGGACCTTCGTGAGATCACGTCATCCCAATGAACTAAGATGAGTGACAGCTGTTTAGCAATAAAGGGAGTGCTTTTTGCACTCTTTCTAGGTGATATATCAGTTCAGCATTTAAATAAATCTTGTGTTTTGCTTGACCAGTGGCCACGTAAACACGCTGCAAAGTTTCAGGAGTGACATCTACTAAATTCATGTATCTGAGCAATTATTTTTGTCATGTATGCATGATTTTTTTTTTCTCCTTTTTCACAAAATAATTATTTTGTGTCTAATTTGATTGGGTGGACCAGCTGTCAATCTTAGTGGGCCAGTGCCAGCCTGGCCCTCGCCACTGTAACACAGTTACACTTTATTTCGATGGTCTACTTTAGACATTCTACTAACTATAAGTAACTCTGCAACTACGTCAACTAACTCTACTAAAATATTAGTAGACTGTAGTAGACTGTTAGGTTAGGGTTAGGTGTTAGGGTTAGTAGAATAAGTTGACATGTAGTTGCAAATTTACTTATAGTCAGTAGAATGTCTGTTGGGGAGTATCAAAATAAAGTGTTAGCAGATATTAAGCAGTCTACTAATACTCTAATGAGAGTTAGTTGACATGTAGTTGTGTAACCCCTCAGGTCCTACTCACCCCGTTCTGTGCGGGCCTCGAACCCGGGTCTCCGGCATGGGAGGCACATTCGCTAACAAATAGGCTAAACACTGCTCTCACTAGCAATAACATTTCGTCAGTACAGTTTGAACTACAGCATCAAACTAACTGAATCAGCAATCAAAACCTCACTCCCATCCAAGTCATGACACCATTGTAACCTACTTGGTCCTACTTGCCCGCTCTCTGCAGGCTTCGAACCCAGGTCTCCGGCATGGGAGGCGGGCACGCTAACAAGGAGGCTAAAGACTGCTCTTACTAGTAATAACATTGTTTTCATCAGTACAGTTTGAACTATAGCATTTGAAAGATTTAAATTGCAGCAAATCAGTGCTAATTTTAAAATGACTGACCAATCAGACGCAGCAGCAGCAGCAGCGGGGGACAAGAAAAGCATATTGAATGTACAATACATCAGCTGTGTGTCCCAATTTGCATACTTATGCACTATTCTATGATGTTTTTAAGTATGAATAGTGCGAGTAGTGTGTTCACACAGAAAATTCCAAAAAGAAAAAGTGCACTTTAAATAGCCAGATGATCATCTTGAACATGTCCTATGCATACAACCTCTGTAAAAATTGCAACAGCAGTAAAATATTTTCTGTTAAATATTAAAAACATTTTGATTTGCAACAAAGTAAAAACTACTAAGCTTGGGCAGTGAAAGCTCTGAAGTGAAGGAGTGACGTGCAGTTGAAAAGCAGAAAGCGGTACCTGTAACAGCCACTGTGGTGATTGGACGAGACTGTAACCCATTCCCTGACACCCCGGTCACACTGACCTCATAGCCAATGCCAGTAATCAGGCCCAAAACATCCAGTAAGGTCTGGTTTCCTGGCACTACGGACTCTTGTGGCTCCAGCAGCTGGCCAGAGTCCGACACCTTTACCTGAAAATGGCTGAAGCCCTCAGAGGAATCTGCTTCCCAGGACACCCGAAATCCGTATGGGGTAATATCCGAAACTGTGAGGTTTTCCACTTTAGGTAATGACGCTGGGTTACGTGGTACAGGATTCATTTGGGTCCCATAGTTGCAGTGTTATAGGAGGGGACAATACAGGGTGAGGATGTATAATTGATTCTGCAGTGATTGCAAGGTCAAAATAGCTTGTTATTTGTCAAATGTTACTTATTAATTTGTCAATATAAAGTTATTATTGCATGAGCTTTCTGGTTTCTCCATCGTAAAATAATTGAGTATTCAGTGGGTGCAATACAACTGCATGCATACGCAATGACAAAAACCGGAATGAATCTAATCATCCGTGTTAATATAACTTAACAACATGGGGTCAAACCGATGCAAAAATTAGTTTCCACACTGCAAAAGGTCATAGGCAGTTTCAGACATTTGCTTGCAAATAGGTCTAACAGGATGCAAATTTGTTAGTTCTGTCTGTTAAGTCCTGGTTTGTTGTGATAGAAGCATGAAAAACTTGCACAGTACCTGTACTGGTATTGAAGTAAACTGATGGAGTTTGACGGCCACGAGACAGACCATAAAACACTATGTCATAGACCGTAGAGTCCATAAGACCCATCACGGTAACGTTCCTCTCTGTGCCTGATAGCCTGAGCTCTACAACATCATATAGCTGCTCACGGTCAGTGATACGAACAGCAAAGCCATCAAAGTGGCCTGACAATGTGCTCCAGGACAGCGTCAAGCTACTCGGCAGTGTTTCAGACACCACAATGGGGCCCAATTTAGGCTTAGGCTCTGAATGAAAGAAAGTATTGTGTACTGTTACGAAACTTAATAGTAGCTGAAACAAGCGATAACTAGAGGTTTAAAACAGTAGGAATATTCTGGGTTATTTGCCTTAATGTCTATGAAAAGAATCTATGGTCTGCAGTCAACTGCCACAGACAGTAATTCTCAGTAAGTTTAAAACTTGTCAAAGAAAATGCATAAACTTTTTTGGGATGTAAAGTTGTCTAAATCATTCTTTTAAGTGGGACTAGCTAATTTTTCCACTTTGAGGATGAACTAATTATTAGGTTTGCCAAGGTTTGCTAGACCAGTGGCATCAAATCACTGATAGCAACTCAAGTGATTCATTTTAAAGGCTTAGTAGTAAGTAAACTAGGCATTTTGGCCACAATAAGATGCAATATGGACCAGATGTATGCCTCAATTCAAAAGACTATGAGTGAGTGGACAAATTAGACATAACTTGTGCAAACACAAAGTTGGGAAGTAAATCTTTCCAATCCAATTTACACTAGTCCTGCTAATCAACAACATGCCATAGACATTACCTTGCAAACAACCAGGAATACTACTTTAAGTCATGTACTTTTTGCCATATTATGGTAGCTAATTTCTGCCAAAGAATAAATTAAACACACAAATAAATAAAGGTAATTGCGACTTTTTATATGCACAATTATTTCTCACAATTCTGAGTTTATAATTCTGAGCAAATTTGAGAATATTTCTCAAAACAGTGAGTGTTTATCTCGCAATTCTGACTAACCTTCTCAGAACTGCGCGTTTATATTTTAAGTTCATATCTTGCAATTTTGAGTTACCATCTCACAATTCAGACTTTTCTCATAATTCTGAGTTTACATCTCGAAATCCCTCCACGATGACGCAGTGGAATGCAGATGACTTTGGTGGCATGTCCCGATGGATATTATTGTGCGTTCAAGTTGGAGCAAAATGGTGCTTTGCTTTTCTACAAAAAAAAAAAAAAAAAAAAAAACTAGCAAGATTTTTTTTCTCTACTTCTGCAAAATGATGAATAAATAAGGAGCATCAGGTGTGTTTTTATTCAATTTATGAAGGTGCTGTAAATTGAATCATTATATATTCTATTGTAAATGTACAATTCTATCTTATTTTGTACATGCGAAGTAGCTAATTTTATTATAATTTTTTTTTTTTTTTACACCATGAATACATACGTTGCATCTATTGTGTCCACCATATTTTCTCACTGAAACGTCCACAATTCATGGCTTAAAGAAAGCTTCCCACTTGTAATTACGACTTTGTGGTGGTGTTCATGTGTGTTCAACTCGTAAATATGATCTTTCCGACATGACTTGAATGCAGCGTTAGCTCTTAAAGTCACCATGAAATGTTTTTCTCATTCTAGAAGCCGTTTCACTTGAATATATGTCACAATAAAGAAAAAAAGACTATCACAACTTCCATTTTATGCCGACTTTAAGAGGGTTTTATATGTGCAAACAGAAAATTAGAAAGTAAAAAAACAGAAAGTCCAAATTTCAAGATATATAATCTCGCAATTCTGTGAAAAAAAAGTCAGAATTGCAAGAAATAAACTCAGAATTGGGAGAAATAGTTTGAATTGTATAGATAAATAAATAAAAATGTGCAATTACCTTTTATTGTTTTATTCCATGGCAGAAATGGGCTTCCATAGCAAACCAATTTTTCAGAACTCATTATAAATGTTTAAAGCATGTATTCTGAGAGCTCAAAAGCATGCGCTGCTGTACCTGTGGTTACTACAGTTGTCAGGGCAGCTGTGTTGGCGCCACCAGAGGTGGCATACAGCTTGATCTGATATCGCGTGTCTCCTCTGAGGCCGGTCAGCACCGTGGAGCGGGCACCTGCAGGCAAGGTGCGCCCCGTTGCCTGCGTGGGCAAAGCAGACTCTCTCACCTCGACTATAAAATTATCAAACGCCTTCTCTCCCGTCCGCCAGGAGAGCGACACTGTGTCTGAGGTAATGTTTGAAACAACTAGCCCAGACAAGTCAGGCTCGGCCGCTACAGGGGGAAAAAGCCAGCCATGGCGTTTTGTTTAGTTTCTCTTTCTCTGCTGCCAATAGTTTTAGAGATCTGTCCATGCTAACTTTGCACCTAACTGACAAAACAGCCTTGGTTAAAAGGATAGTTCAGCCAAAAATCATTTACTCATCCTCATTTTGCTGCAAATCTGTATGCTTGCTTTCTTCCGTGGAAGACAAAAGGAGATATTTTGAACAAAGTCGGTCATTGTGCATAGTGCCAACTTGGCGAAAATGACTGTATTTTCCCAGCTAACAGGGAAAAGTCTTAGGACTTTAGCTAATGTTCTGGCAAGGTTCTCTCAAATTTATGAACAAACATTCTTCTAGTAATGTTACTAGAATGTAATCTCGTCTTTAATAATGTTCTTAAAATGTAAGCCCAATCTCAGTATTACAGTCATGGAGGCTGCGTCTGAAAAGTGGAAAATGCTGCCTTTGGAGGACACGTTTCAAGGTAGGAAGGCAACAAGGCACGTCCGAATCCAGTGTTAGATTCGCTTCCTGTCTCCTGAGATCCCTTCTTCTGATCGACTTTTGAAGGCAGCATAGATGTATCCTTTGCTGCCATTTATATCCCACAATCCTATGCTTTCCATTCTGTGACAGTTGAGGTAGAAAAATAAAAATGGTGTCCGAAAGTTGCGTTTGCTGGTCAGTTTGTGTGTAAATGTACGTTTTTAACCAGCATTTTCCACTTTTGATGTCATTTCTAGTGAGAAATTACAAGTGTAGTTATTAAATATTTGTTTAGTTCTCACCAAAGCTGTAGATCATTAAAGTGTTACGTTGCCTCAGAAGTCTGTCTGAAATCAGTTTCATGAGGTGCTTTCATGCACAAACACTGCCTTATAAGTCATTGCCTGAGAAGGCAGTGAGGCAACAAGTCAGCTTCCTAGGTTTTCGGATGCAGGAATGTTTTTCCTGAAATGTTTTAATTGGACATTTGTCTAACGTTTTTTAAATGTTACTACTTGTTTCAGAATGTTTAGGAAACATTCAAAAGTAACGTTCCCATAATGGGAACCGGGGCCTTTACACAACACCATTTTCAACTAAAAACAGAAAACTTTTTGTGTGTTTTAGTCTTTACACAACATTTTGGGGGCCTGAAAACGCAAACTTTTAAAAACAGATTTCAAAGAGCAAGTTTTTGAATACGATGCCGTTATTGAAACATGAATTTGTGAAAACAGTGACGTCATGCGCATACGTATTACGTGTTCAGTTTATAGGCGTGTAGTTTTTCTTTACAAAGTGACATCGCCATCTACTGGCCTGGCAGCAGAATACAGCGTTTTTAGTCTTTTTCGCAGATCCGTGTGTACAGGGATTGTTTTGACAACATTGTCGCCTACATGTGAAAAACACAAAGGAAAAACTCTTCCATTGTTAGTACATCGTTGTCGTGTAAACATACCCTTGAAGCCCGTTCACACCAAGAACAATAACTATAAAGATAACTATAACGATAATTATATTTGCGTCCACACCAACACATGGTAACAGTCTGTTTATTCTAAGCTCACGCGCTGCGGTTTCAAAGTGTTTACAACATGTTTTTGCTGTTCTTGCTGCATTTACATGGCTTTAACCAGCAGATGTCCTCAGCATGCTATGTTTTGAGTGAATAGCTAGTGTAATCGATCTAATCTAACAGTGAATTTAGCTGACGAAGTCAATATGGTGGAATAAAAACAACACTTTTTCACTGCAACTTCAAAGGAAGCAAGACAATGTTGTCGAAACTAATGCTGGATACCCAAGATAATTTTATGTTACACTGTTTGCTACCCTGGCATAATGATATCTCCATTAATACTTCTAACGATTTATTCCAAGGGCATGACTGATTGTTTTCCATATCCATTTTCTTTTAAGTATCCTTGAAAAGGGGGTTTGACTTGTCAAACAGTGGTGGCTTTTTCTGGACCTCGATTAATTTCTCAGCAATGTCATCTGCCATTTTAAATGCTCGAGCCCTTAAAATTAGAATGGATTTTGATTGGCTGTCAGTGTTTTATCGTTCAACAGCTGGGAAAAAAAATCATTCTGAAAGTGATCCATATCATTTCTCTATATCGTTATCATTATAGCTGTGGTGTGGACAGTGATATTCTTTTATATTTAGAATTATTTTTTAATACTATATCTTTGTTATCTTTATAGTTATTCTTGTTGTGAACAAGCCTTTAATGTAGTCACATACGCGCTTGCATACAGTATTTAATGCAAGTCGAACCTGATGCAAATCATCTTGAGGCACCAGATTCAGATTTCCATGTGCACAGGCAGATGCTAAAACTTTCATTGATTTACATCTTCAATTGGCATGTTCCTCACAAAAAGCTATAACATGACTTCAGAAGAGTTAGTTGCACCAATTTTAGAGAGATCTTCAACATATGAAGAAAAAGAAGAAAAAAACAGGTTTGAGTGACATGAGTACATAAATGTGAACTTTTGGCTGAACTACTCCTGATTTATCATTTCCAATATGAACAAACGGGGGAAAACAGCAAGGAAAAGAGAGAATTCCAGTTACCTGTGGAGGCGACCGCACTGACGGAGTCTGTTCTCCTTCCCTTTATTACTCCAGTGAGGTAAGCTATATAGTCAGTAGTCGGCCGTAACCCAGTGATTTCATATGACTGTGTACTGTGTGATAGGTTATATTCAACTGGCTCCTGCTGCCAGCTAGAGTCTATAATCTCCAGGATAAACCTCTCAGTATCTCCTCTCGTGTTATTCCATGAAATGGAGAAGCTCTCTGATGTAATATTAGACACATACAGATTGCCAACCACTGGAGCGCTCTCTAAAGGGAGAAACGGTTATTGGAACAGAGGTAATGTATAGTTGCACTTACTGTACAACAAGGCCATAACCATGTTTTGAGTATTTAAACGGTAAAAGAAGTTAGTACCTGTTAGTTGTGAATTAGCCTACTCAATTTAAACTATTTGCAAATAATATTTTATTTTGAAATATGCACACATTCACTCTTATGGTGTGTGCACACCAAAAGCGAATTGAATTATTTGCGTGAGTATTACATACAAAGTAGATGCGAATTTGCGGCGGGTGACGCGATTGCCGCGAACGCGTCTTCCGCACTAGCTGAAAAACTTTAAACTCGAGCGGGAAATTCGCATGACACGTTGTCACGCAAGCTAATCAGCGAAGAGCTTATTGACACGTCCGGTTGAATCAGAACACGGAGGAGAGCATTATAGTAGCCGTCTGCGGGCACACTGAAATTTATGACAACTTCTTATGCAAAGACAGGGAAAAAAAAGGAGATAGCTTGGGAAAAAGTAAGCGAGGAAGTTGGACTACCTGGTAAGTGATGAAAATATGCGTCAGTTTTACATTACTATGAACTGGTTAGCACTGGCAGTTATCTCCATCAGGGTTGATGAAGGAAAAAATGGCAAAAAAGGAATGTTGGTGATGATGTGCGTGAAGACACTCCTCATCGCGCGAGTGACGCGAAAAACAAGTAATCTCGCGAATAATCTAGATCGAGTAAAGCGATGCGAATATTCGCTTCGCTTTTGGTGCACACACCGTAATATGTCGCAAACCTTTTTTTACTTCGTCACATTCAGTTATGAATTACATGAATCATGTAAATGATAGCATATTTTCAATTCAAAATGGTTGAATAGTTTGCATCACTGGATATTTCTGTCAGTCATTGAACATTTCTATCGTAAAACAGTTTTCAGATATTAAATGTTTAGGTACTTACACCTTACCAATGCACTCTTTCACCATTAAAACTAACGCTTCACACTTGTCTTCTGTGATCTTGCCGTGTTCTTGTCTATGGTGGTTACATCCTTGTTGTACAATACGCATAATTTGCATGTATAATTTGTTTAGCTGAGGAACTTCTGACAGATTAATTGTGGAAATTATTTGCTATTTACCGTAAGAACTGATATGAACTGTTGTGAATACTGACTAGTGTTATTTGTGCTTGCCAGATTAGAACTGTTTTACACATCTTGTGTCTGCACAATGCAAATAGCGCATATTTATTTTTTATGGTTTTCATAATAAATATAATTAAAATATAAATATTAAGCCAAATACTCAGTATAGCATCACGTAATTTTCTGTTAATACACACACTTCGCTTACACACTGCAGATGCATGATGTCAAACAGGCCTCACTATGAAAACAGAAAAACTGAGCAGAAAATAAAAGCAGAATATTAAAATAAAAAAGAAAAATGAAAATGAAAATAGTCCAAGAATGTATGTTTAGATATGAATAAAACTGGGGCTATTTTTTTGTATTTGTTCACTGTAGTGTCAAAACAGGTTATTGTTATATACAAGAATATTGTGTTAGTGCATATGAAGCAATCAACACAAAGGATGTATAAAGATTGGTTTCTATTCTAAATTATTCCCATGCCAATCACTGATTATTCCCAATCCAAACAATGCTCCAAAAGCTAATGTTCAGATGGTGCCTAGAAAGCAGTATGTTTGAATATCACAGCAGTATTTCCTGTGAGTGGGTAAAAACATATAAATAATGGAGTTAAAAAAAAATAAATTAGTAAACATGTTACAAGAAACAGTGCGTAAAAAGATGGATGAGCAGCATCTAAATTATTTTGAATTATATAACGGTGATGTCTAGTTGCTATTTTGGTTTATGTAAGTCTACTGTAATTATTTAAAGGAGTATATTAAAAAATATATATTATTATAATTTATTAAAAATATTGTTTAATATTGTTTGTTAAATCATACTATGATGATTAGATAGCCATTAACATAGGACAGGGGGTTTTAATTGAAAGCTACAAATTAATTAAATCATAAAGAAATAATTTAAAAATCAAAAATCAAAATAAAACATACAAAAAAATGAGAAATATTTTATTTGTTTTATCAGAAAAAAAATGTGAATTTGTTGTTAAATTATTGAAATATTAACTTAAAATCTCAGGGGGTATTTTAAGTCAAAGGCGTTCAGCTGATAAATAATATTGGGAACTGTGGAGCTGACATCGACCTCAAAATAAACAAAATTAAAATGGACCTTACTCGCTTATTCAAATGTACACTGCTTCTATATAAAATCAAACGGTGTGTGAAATGACGCAGGTATGATGAGATCACAATAAAGTGAATGAAATTATATTATATGTAAGAAGATGAAATATGTTGCAATCACTGCAGCACATCAAAACTCACCACAATGCGGTAAATATATGAGATGGGTGGTGCCATGCATTTGGGGTAGCTGGATGAAATGGATGATATATAATGGTTGACAATGATTACTGCTGAACACAAAGCTTTGATTTCAGTGGAAGGAAATGAATGGATGACATGTGACAACATGACATATCCTTTGCCCCAACACAATCAACTTTGCAAGACCGACACAGTGGCTGGAACAGTAAATGACAATTAGTTTTGTTAAATGAAGTCTTTTCACAATCGACACATTTTTGTGGACATTTCAGAGACGCCGTTATGTGTTCGGTCATCATTCTCGTCTGCCACATGCAACAAAGATGCTTAGGTTTCGTGAAAAATTAAAAGGAAATGTTAAAGCGTAGAAGCAACCTGCTTGACACCACAGCTCCCAACTAGAATTAAAAAGGTCAGAAAGAGAGAAAAGATTAAGAAAAAAGGCATAATAGATCATCTATTTTCCATCCCTTGTGAAAAAGAAGTGCACTTAATTGTATTGAATGTGCACTTGTAGTGTTTCGAATCTTAAAAGTAGCCTAAAAATATATTAATGAAATATCAATTTAATAATATTTATTATAATTAATATAATATTAATGAAATAAGTGTACTTAAAGAGAGTACATCTTCACTTTTCACTGTTTCTTAACATGATTAAGTACACTTAAAAAGTGCACTTTGTAAGTCAAATGAAAAGTTTTACTTATTTGATATTACATTTAAAGTTAATATATGAAATGTACTAAATTAATATATATATATTCAATATATTATTTTATTTATTTATACATTTATTTATATACATGACATACAAATATAGATTTTAGTTTATCTTAAATGCTTGTTAGTACATTCTGCGTATTTCAAAGACAATAGAAATAATTAATAATAATGTAATTACATATGTACTTAAGTGAGTTAAAAATATGCATCTAATGTAAATTTAAACTATAATACATTTTCATTTAATCATAAATACCATGCAATTAAGAGTCTGAAAACATTAAATTCAGTTCAAACTTAAGTATATTATTTTTAAGTATTATTTCCGTGATAAGCACTCTTTTTTTAAACATATGCTAAAGTGTACTTCTTTTTCACAAGGGATATCCAGGTAAGCATGGGTACCTGTAGCTTCTTCAATGTAGATCGACCCCAGGATCGAGCCCTGATGCACTCCGTATAGTGTAATTGTATAGGACGTGTCGGGGCTCAGCCCAGACATCCATAAACTACGTGCATCACCAGATACCGAAAGGTTCTGTCTTTCAGGACCACCTGCTGAATTTGCAACTTCAATCACAAAACTGTCAAAGGCAGGGCCATCCTCAACGGTCCAGGACACATTGAAACTATCCCAAGATACATCAGACACATTCAGACTGCCAATCTGCGGCTTCTGCTCCTCTGACAGACAAAGAAATCAGAGATTGGGTTATTGTCACTGAAATTAATTACATTTGCATAATGAAATGAGCTCAACTTGCCAGTGCCACTGGCATAGACGCAATAATAGATACAGATAAAACAGTTAATAGATGGAATGAAATGATATGAATAAAGACATGAGGTACAGAGATAGTGTTCATTCACGTTGAGAAATAATGGTCAGAGTGATCAGATAAAACATAAAAACGTTTAGACTTGTTTCATGCCATAATCCCAAGGGGATGTTTCTCATGAAAAGCACAGGAACAATTCTGCAAGTGTTTTGTGGCACTAGAGGTACTAGAATCACATCTCGGGTATTTTCTGAAATGTTTTTCAATATTTAATATACACTACCATTCAAACGTTTAGGTCGGTAAGATTTTTTAAAATGTTTTTGAGTCTCTTACACTCACCAAGGCTGCATTTATTTGATCAAAAATACAGTAAAAATCGTAATAAATTGTGAAATATTATTACAGTTTAAAATAATGGTTTGTATGTGAATTTAATTTAAAATGTAATTTATTCCTGTGATGCAAATCTGAATTTTCAGCATCATTACTCCAGTCTTCAGTGTCACATGATCCTTCAGAAATCATTCTAATACGCTGCTCAAGAAACATTATTATCTTATTATTATCAATGTTAAAAACAGTTGCGCTACTTAAAATGTTTGTGGAAAGAGTGGTACTTTCCCCCCCAAGATTCTCTGATGAATAGAAAGCATTAATTTGAAATAAAAAAAAAAAAGTTTGTAACATTATAAATGTTACTGTCACTTTTGATCAATTTAATGCAGGGTTATTATATCATGAACAAAATATATATATAAAAATGCTGAGTCCACATAAACCAAATATCAGAGCCATTTTTTAATCGAACTTGGCTGTGGTTCCTGGGTGTGGACCCGGAAATCTTTTAAATCAACCAAATAAACCTAACTGTGATGTCAAAAGGACTTGGGTTTGAACTAAACACTAGTGCAAAAACACAATTCTTTATTACACCTGCAGAAATGCTCCCAATATAAATGAATGACATTTGTAGTGTTGTGAATGTTGGCGTTGTGGCGGATGACAGATGACTGTAGTTTCTGAAGCTGATGTCCATGTACCTGTCTTGACGTGAACATTGACTGGTTGAGATTTTTTGCTTTCCTTCATTCCATACAAAGTAATCTCATAATGCATGTCAGCGGTCAGCCCATCTACATGGACCTGCCTGGCTTCTCCAGATACATCAATAATGTGGTCTTTAGACTTATTCGACGATGAGTTCAGCTCAACGATGAAGCTATCGAAGGCTCCTTCTGGAGCTGACCATGATAGCCTCAAACTAGTTCTGCTTACATTTGTGACGTTTAGGTCACTTGGAGGCCCTTGACTTGGGCGCTCAAATTCATCACCTGAGGCTGCAGCTTTAAAATCTTCTGTTAAAAAAGTGGAGGTAGAGACTGATGGCTGAACCTCCTTATAGAGGCTTGGTAGCATTGTCGAAACAGTTTTGACGGTCAAAGCAACAACATCAGGAGAGGTAGACTTTGGTGCTAGAGGAAAGTACATTCAGTGCATTTAAGGTCAGAGATTAAAGATGAGACAGTATTAGAAGTGTTTTACCTGTGAAAACAAGAGGTTCACAAGTCATTGACTAAGTGCACAATTAAAATACGACTATATTCACTGTAAACTACCATTAATATCCTGTTTATCCTCAAGTGGTTCTTGAATAGATAACTAAAAAAAATTAAATATATATATATATATATATATCTATATATCTATAAAAAATAATAATATATATATATATATATATATATATATATATATATGTATGTATGTATGTATGTATGTGTATATATATGTATGTATATGTATATAGACACTACTGGTCAAAAAGTTTGGAATCGGTAAGATTTTTAATGTTTTTAAAAGAAGTTTGGTCTGCTCATCAAAGCTGCATTTGTTTAATTAAAAATACAGTAAAAAACAGTAATATTGTGAAATATTATTACAATTTAAAATAACTGTTTTCGGTTTGAATATATTTTATAAAGCAATTTATTCCTGTGATCAAAGCTGAATTTTCAGCATCATTACTCCAGTCTTCAGTGTCACATGATCCTTCAGAAATCATTCTAATATGCTGATCTGCTGCTCTGAAAACATTAAAAATCTTTCCGATTCCAAACTTTTGACTGGTCATGTACATATATATATATATATATATGTGTGTGTGTGTGTGTATATATATGTATATATATATATATATATATATATATATATATATATATTTACACACACACACACACACACAGACAGACACGCACATCTATATATACATAGGCAGATACAGAATGTACAGCAATAGCACTATTTAAAAAATAAACCTACAGATGACTTCTTAGGGAATTCCCCCCTCACTTTCTCGATGTACACTGAGATGATTTGAGACACACTGCATGCACAATACAACTTGCAAATTCACATGCAAATGATGTTACCAGTCTTGAGTTACTGAAATGTGCATGCGTATATCTGAAAACATCTGGCATTAATGGCTATGATGAGCCATTAATCACTGAAGTTTCCAAGTAGTCCACCAGAGTGGAAGTACATGGGACACTTCAGACTGATGGACAATCCATGCAGACCTCGAGATGTTTTGAGGAAACGGCATGCATGAAGTCAATTCGGAGCACAACAATCATAAACAATATTCTGTACTAATCGGTCTTGTCATGCATTTTCACCACACTGTTTAGTTTGTTATGAGCATTAACTATTTTCTCCACTGAAAGAACTTTAGTAGATATTCTTGTCATATACAAACTAGGGCTAGGTGATAGACTGAATATTTGCCATATATATATATACTATATATATATGAAAAACAAAAAATAAGATAATTTATGCCTGAATCAATATTTGCTGGCAGCACGACTCATGGACGTCATCGAAGTCTCTACATGATATTTTTATGTATTTATGTAATTTTTATGTAAATGTTTTGTTCATTTAGAAATGTGAATAAATAAATATTATTTAAAATAAATATCAGATAAATAATAAATAAATGTGGCATCTTTCCTTGTGTTCATTTAGCAAGATTAATAAAAAAAAATTATTGCATTAAACAAATTGAATTGGCTTCAATGATTGTTAAAATGATGGCTCCTCTCATTTAAAAAACAAAAAAACAAATGTTTAAAATTAAATATTGAGTTAAATACTGAATAGCGTAAAAGTCTGAAAAATATAAAAAGTACACTTTTTGTTTTTTGTTTTCTGTATCACCCAGCCCAAATAAGCATCCATATCCTGATGCATCATCATCATGCATGTTTTTTGCTCTACCATTTCACCAAATGGGAGCAGTTGCATATTGTATGTCATGCTAAATGCGTCATTCCATTCTTAAACCTATGAAACAGAACATTTCTTAAAGTCGCAATGGCATGAAATCAAATAGATGACTTGAAACCCAAAGAAAACCATAGTTTATACCTGTAACTGCAACTGCTTCTAGTAGTGAAGATCTTTGGTTATCGGATATTCCATAAAGCCTTACTTGGTACTCAGTGGAAGCCCTTAGACCACGGATTTTAGTGCCATTCACCTCCCCATGGAGATGAACCTCTTTGTTCCATTGCCCTGAGAAATCTTTAAGTTCTACAGTGTAACTATCATAGCCAATGTGTATATTTGACTCCCACGTAAGATCAAATCCATCGGATGTGACATTAGACACGGTCAAGGTGCCGGACGAATCCTCGTATCCGCTCCCAGAGAACGGGCTCTCTGAGTTGTCGAGAGGCACAAAGCTAATGACATTGTCGTCGGTGCCTTTGGCTGAACCGAGCTCAGGAAATGTGTTCGCTAGATAAAAAGTGAAAGATGCTACAAGAAAAAGACAAAAACATTTGAAACTGGGCAACAACGGATGAAACCTCATGAGAACAGCATGATAACACATGCAAATCCCTTCATTCAAGACCAAATATGATAGAATACAGTATCATCTAGACAGATGCATCAAATTAATGTCAACTTGTTTTCAGCAAAAAGTCCTCACACTGTTCCCTTACCAGGTGCAACACAATATGTTTCCTGAAAGTGAAAATGCTGCATGATGCCACACATCCGCAAATAATCGGACCATATTTGATGTTTAATATACAGCTGTGTGGAGAGAGATTTTTGACCAATGAAATTTCAGTTTGAGCATATTCAAACACTCAGATTTACATGATTCTGTCACTTGTTGCTTTCTGGTGTCGCAGCTGGTTTGGACACAGTGTCATTAGTTCAGACCAGAAACATTCTTCACGCAAGTGCACAAGCGCAGACGTGAATATTTGAACAATGCACTACAAATATGCAGATCTGCTGCTCTGCACTGGTGATGATGATAAAGTTTCCGTCATGTGAGTTATGATTCTATCCACCTTATTTTTCAATGCAGAAGTAAGCTATTTTCTGTGAATTGAATCCACATTGAACTGGCTCAAAGTGAGTAACAACACTATTGTCTTCATAGGTGAATTGAAATTTCATAATTGATGAACTTAGTTATTGAACTGAATCAACACTGAACTGACTTGAGCTGAATAATGACACGATTATCTTTTTTGAGCTGCTTTACAGCAGAACTGTGTGCATCACTGAATCATTATTTTCCTGTTTATCATTGTGAGGCTGCTTTAAAATAATCTATATTGTGTAGGGCCCTATGATTTCCGCGATGCAGAAAACGCGGACGGAATCCAGTCATAAAAACAGAATTTACTGTATAATGCATCACAGAATTTGTCAAATTTTTGATGAATAAATAAAAAGTAGGTCAGTACATTTAAATCAAATCGTAATATAGACTAGTGTCTGTGAATATTAAACCACAAAAAGACGATTTAAAAATGAATCCTGCATTTTCTGCATGTCTTTGTGTGAATGAATGGCGCAGATGCACGGTTTCATTTACCACACACACTAAAGCACACGTAATGCCCACTGTGTTTTCAGCCCCTCCAGAGCCGCTCTGAGAGTCACTTCATGAGCATTTTACCGTCATATCGTCATATCATAAACACACAGAAACTCAAAGGTCTTCACGGCAACCCGTCAAAATAAAAGTTTGGTTTAACTTAAAGTCCCCCTGTGGTGAAAATCAAGTTTTTAATGTTGTTTATATGTCTATGGGGTGTTTTAAATATGAATTTGCACATGGTTTGTCTTAAAGCATAATTTAACACCATTGCTGAGTATTTTCTCTGACATCACAAACTACCTTGTAACCAATCACGTCAGAGTGTGATCGTCAACGAGGGGAGAAAAATTAAAACTGAATTTAGGAAAAATAAACGGATTTCATAGGGCCCTAATTGTGTGAGCACTATAGAAATAAAGGTGACTTGACTTGAATGTGTGTTTTGATTCATTATTGGTTATAGTCAAATAAGATTAATTGCTTGTATTCCTCATTTGTAAGTTGCTTTGGATAAAAGCATCTGCTACATTAATAATTTAAATAATATCAGTTTGCAATATCAAGCAGGATGTTTTGTACAGCTAAAATAACTGGAAGTGGCTGGCGCCTGCTCTTACATTAAAAATAAGATGGATAAACATGCCAACTTTAGATAACTCGCCTACAAAGTACAGACAACTGACAGCAAAGGAAAACATTAATGCATGCTAAAGCAACCCTTGCAATGTTGAGAATACAAGATATTTGCACTGCGGTATAAACTGCATTTTCGAACGCTGCACAGATTAAATGTAGCTAGTAGGCACAGTATGTTTCATGCCTAAAACTGATGATTTTAAACAAATATTTAGGGAAAAAACATGCATATAAAAGTTAGTTATGATCATTTTCACAGCAATCTCATCAAACACCTGCAAACAGAACAATGACATTATCATGTTGCAAAAGCAAACAAAAAGTAAGGAAGCCCTCACCTGTGGATGTGGTTACAGTGGCTGGAGCGCTTCTTCTTCGTCCACGTTCTACCAAGAGGGTGACGGTGTAGAGCATGCCAGGAGTCAAGCCATTCAGAGTGTAGGTGGTTGCAGTAGCAGGCAGCTCGATTTCCTCCCGTTGGCCATCGGCAGAGACTAACGCTAGCCTGTAGGTGGAGATCTTGGCCCTGGGCCTCTTCCAGACCAGTTTCAGCGTGGTTTCAGTGGAGTCTCGCACTTCCAGGTCTCGTGGTGGATCCAGATCTATGTGGGTGGAGGTTCAAAATTACAGCACAAAAGACTCGTCCATGCCAGGAAACTGTGCTGCCGTTGTCATTAAAGAGAATGGATTCAAGAAAATTGAAGAGATCACCATCTACTCACTCTCATGTCATTCCAAACCTGTGTGTATTTTTGTTTTAGGAGGTTTTTAGGAGAATCTTTGTTTATATATTCCATATAATGAATGTGAGCCAGGAAAAAACACCATAAAAGTAGTTGACTTTGATGATGTTTTTATGGTGCTTTTGGTCACTACATTCATAATAATAGTAATAAAGTTAGCTGAAAGCCAGTCTTTAATTTCAGCTAAACAGCTGGACAAAGAAGGTGGAGGAAAAGAGCCAGGGGTTTGGAAGACAGGTAGAGCTGCGTGTCACTGGCGTAGCAGTGAAAGTGAATACCATATTTCCTGAAAATGTGACCAAGAGGAAGTAAGTAGATAATGAATAGAAGCGGGCCCAAAACAGAACCCTGAGGAACAGCAGTAGTAACTGTAGATGATCTTGATTGAAAATGTTTTAAGTTGGACAAACTGAGTGCGACCAGAGAGATATGATATAAACCAGGACAGGGGGGTGCCAGTGATCCCAATAGAAACTAACCTGTCAAGGAGTATCTTATGCGAGATGGTATCAAAGGCCACACTCGGGTCGAGAAGGACAAGTATTATCGGAGAGATGATCATGGATGTGTTGCAACACACTTTTCCAGGATTTTAGAGATGAATGGCAAATTAGAAATCGGACGGTAATTATCTGGATTAAATGGATCAGCCCCTGGTTTCTTAAGGATGGGAGTAATAATAGCAGATTTAAGAGAGGAGGGTACAAAACCAGAAACAATTGTGAATCATTTTAGTAATTAATGAAGATAAAGATGGTAAACAGGCTTTAACTAAGTGAGTTGGTAAAGGGTCAAGCCAACAGGTAGTAGATTTAAATTCCCGGATAAGAAAAAGTAGAGAAAACAGAGGAAGACATGGAATATGGATATGGACTGGATAACAGAAATCATAACCTGAGTTACTTGCAAGTAATTGTTGGTGAATATTTTTAATCTTAGACTCAAAAAAAGTCCTAAAACTGTCACAGTGTGGTAGAATACATATCTGATGGCAGAGAGTCAGGTGGTTGTAAAATATTTTATACAAAAACAGAATAGTGTAAACATGATCCATTGATGAAAGTCATACTGGTTTGGAAAGACATGAGGACGAGTAGATGAGGACAAAATTTAAATTTCTGGGTACAATATTGAAGTTATTATTCTTGGTATAATTCTTGGTAGGCATCTTTATAAACAAAGTGTAATGTACATTACCGTTTTTGAAAGAAGATTCTTATGTTCAGCAAGGCTGCATTTATTTGAAATACAGTCAATAATTTTGAAATATTATTCATATTTAAAGTAACTGTTTTCTATTTGAATATATTGTAAAATGTAATTTATTCCTGTGATCAGAGCTGAATTTTCAGCATCATTACTCCAGTCTTCAGTGTCACATGATCCTTCAGAAATCATTCTAATATGCTGATCTGCTGCTCAAGAAACATGTCTTATCATCAATGTTGAAAACAGTTGTGCTGCTTTATATTTTTGTGGAAACTGTAATATATATATATTTTTTAATCAGGATTTTAAAAGTTCAAAATAACAGCATTTATTTGAAATATAAATCTTTTGTAACATTATAAATGTTTTTCTTTACTGTCACTTTTGATCAATTTAATGCACCCTTGCAGTATAAAAGTATCAATCTCTTTCAAAAAAATAAAAAAACAAATAATATTGATCCCAAACCTTTGCACGGTAGTGTCTGTAGCTCATATAAAGAGAAATGATCTCACCTGTCAGTGCATTGGTGGTGGCCGGCTCACTCTCTCTTTCATTCTGAATGGCTGTGACTCCAATGCCGTACTCTGTTCCAGGCTTCAGGCCTACGGAACACAAAATCTGTTAATCCAGAAGATGAAACACTAAACTGATGCATTTTCAAGCAGGGAACGAGGGGAAAATTCTGTTATGAAAACTCTATGTGAACATTTTCACTTCTTTATGTGAGTTTCTTCAAATAATCCTTTTGATTTTTCACAATGCGCTGTTTAAGCAAGTAGTATTTTAAGTTTGTGTAAGTTTGTGTAATATGTAAGTTTTAATTTATTCTTTTTTGGGATGATCTTTATTTATCTTTAAGCAAATTGTGTAAAAATCATGGCAGAAGTTAATATATTGGATACAACTGGACATTTTTATTTCATTTAATTCCGATTGTGTTTGTCTGAAAGCAGATAGTCATATACACCTAGGATGGCTTGAGGATGAATAAATCATGGGATAATTTTCATTTTTGGGTGAACTATCCCTTTAAGTCTTGTGGCACTACTTTCAAATCATGTATTTTAATGTTTGTGTTGCCCCATTTATGCATTTCTGTAAAGACAATTTTCTGTAACCACAAGTTTTCAACACACTGCTAAAAATGATTTGCTTGCTTAGTATTTTTATCTTGTTTTCCATTGCAAATATCTAAAAATTCTTAAATAAATAGAAGGAAAATGACTTAAGATATGATGGGCCAGATTTACTAAACAGGGCAAATTAGCTTGAGAGCGCAATTCCAAAAAAGCACAGATGGGAGTGGAAAGTTCTGCTCGTGATCTACTGACGAAGCTCAAATAAAAAAACACAGACACAGCCGGATCATTTCTTTAATGACCAACGCAATCTACCAAAAGCAGCTCAAATTAGTATCTGGTTTAAGACATGCTTTCTTTGGCCTGTAAATAATGGCGCAAATACCAGTAAATTAACTAGCTCAAACCTTAGTAAAATCACCTTGCGTGATTCATCTAAATACTCTCCTCCCATAAATTTTGTGTCTGAAAGGGAAACTCCTACAAGATCAGCCACAAAAATAAATCAGTCCACGCCTTTTTTCAGCACTAATTTTTCACTGTGTGTCTTTAGTAAATCCTGACAGTAGTTTTTTTAACACCAAGGTGTTAAAACCAATCTGCACCAGAGTTTGCGCTGGCACAAGCTGTTAGTAAATCTGGCCCTAAGTCTCATTTTCTGACAAACTGATCAAATTAAGTGAGTTTATGCTTAAAACAAGACAAAATATCTGCCAATGGGGTAAGAGACAATCTTGTTTTCCAAGTTCATTTTTCTTACTCCATTGGCAGGTGGAGTAAGTATAAACTCACTAATTATTTTTTAGAAAACAAGAGTTAATATCTTCAGTTATTTTGCTTCTCAAGTAAATGTATCCTGATGTATGAATGTTTAGATATTTGCACTGGAAAAAGACCAAAGCATTTTTTTGCAATGTAACTAGTAAAACAAATGCAGTTTTCAGTAACAACAGTATCGTTTTTACCTGTAATTGTGGCCCATGTCGTGTCTCCTGCTCTTCTAGGGAACATGTCTTCACCATGAGCACCTCCTGCGATTGGGCCGTACTTGATGCGGTATCCGTCGATGGATGAACGGCTGTTTTTCCATTCCACTGTGATGCTGTTGTCAGTCTGATCAATAACTTTAAGGTCACTGGGGGCATCCAGGCCTGGGACACACAGCATCATTAAAACATTGGTTTAGCTGAATTAGGTTTCCATCTTTGTGACAAACTCCTGATAAGATACATATTTAGTTGGTAGAGTGCTCATACCTGTGGTGAAGCTTTCAATGATGGGCTCGCTGGTCACATCTCCCCTTCTAGAACTGAGAGATACTCTGTATTCAGTGTCGGGTTTCAGGTCTTCCAGGCTGTACTGCGTGTCTTTGGCCGAGAGGTCGACATCACGATGGACTAACGCGTCTGTGCTTGGCCCATACGACACCCTGAACCCATCCACCTGAGCCACGGGCCTGGACCAGGAGATCACTGCTGACCTGTCTGTCACATCGCTAACATCAATCTGTCCTGGAGAATCAATTCCTACAGCGAAAGGAGGGTTATGTGGTTATACTTAATTATATTCACATAAAATCATATTTTTTTACAGTATTTATAACAATACCATCAACAAGTCTATACTAGGGTTGTCAAAATTAACGTGTGCGATTATTTTGTTCAGTTTAACGTGTTAATAATATTTGATGCGATTAACGCTGCATCCATTTTTTCCACCAGAATTTGGCTAGCACAGTGTTACATTATATACATTTTTGCCATTGAGATGAGTTGGAAAAAGCTTCCAAATTAACCTGAATTCACCCTATATATACACTTTTGAATATACACCTCTCCACAACAAGATACACAATTTGAGGAATCATTTATATCTGGATTTCAAATGCTGCAGGACAACCCGCACACTGCAGTTTAATATGTTGTGTTAAGGGTTTATTCAAATTAATAAACTAAACTATAAACTTGTCAATGCCTACAAAATACTTTCATGAAGTAAATGTGCAGTGAGATTGAAGTGCACATTTCACCCTAAATGGATTGACCACACCATGATAGATATCTCCAGATTTAGAAATCTGAGCACTTTTACAGGCAGTAAAACGGGGAAATACCCTAACTACTGTCAGAAATCAGGGGCCTTATTGGCTGTTATCGTGGATCGCATGTGTGCAAAGGCTGTAAATGTCAAGCCAGGCACATGGATCTTCCAAATTTCTCACGGTTGAGTGCTGAATTGGGTTGTTAAAGCTCTGCTGGCCAGCCCACGCGGATGTTTCAAGAGGTTAAATGATGGCCCCTATTCTTCTTGGCCTTTCCAAACAGCAGGCCTTCAAATTCTTTACTGCTGAGCTATTTTCACCTTCGACCTCTGACACTTTAGAGCCGTTTCCCAGACGTAGATTAAGCCAAGCTCTCCAGTCAATTACAGCATGGATAAAAAGAGACGCCTTCAACATTTACTGCGATATTGAAATGGGATCATGACACAGACAATAAACAAGAGGCTTGAAGGTGAGAGTGTGCTTTACTTGTAACTACAGTTGAGCTTGTTTCGGGTCCTCTGGTGTTGTTCTTTATGACAGACAAAGTGACTTCATATTCCTGTCCCGGCCCGAGTCCTGGTTGCTCAAAGTTGGTCTCGGAAGGTGTCAGCTTGTTCACGATCTTCCCGTTTTCTTCCTTCTGTTATGGAGAAGATAGAAGAACATGCATTTAGCTTCATTTGGTCTGTAATATATTTAGGAAATGAGATCAGATCAGTGGGGGCCTTAGAAATCTTCTAAGGGGCTTAAAGAAAACTTAAAATAATTGAAAATAAGACAAAATAAGGCAAAACAACTAAAAATGGTTTCTTGTTTTAATTCAACCCCTCAACAACCTAGGTAGTATAATTTTGAAGGGTGAAATAAATAAATAAATAAAATAAAAATCCTAAAAAATAATAATGAATCTTATCAGGCCAACAACTTAAAAAAAAAAAAAAAAAAAAAAAAAAAAGAGCTTTCTTTTCCCACATTCAAAAATAATTTCATAATTTCTATTTCTTTAATCATTTTTTGAAGCACATGAAACAATTCTGACAATATGACGAAGTATGAGATACATTTTCTCTTAAATCTGAATTTTGTGTCATGCAATTTCGCCTCACAGGTAGATATTGTAGAAGATATTGTGAGTAAAAAAAAAAGTAATGGGTTCTTCTAATTTTGTTGTTGGCATTGTAGGGCCTTGGATTCAAAAATGCTGAAAACCACTGAACTTGATGACCTCAAAGCTAGACATGTACTAAAAGTCCAGCTGTGATTTCTGTCTATATTTATACTCCAATTATTGGCAGTCATGATAAATGTGTCATGCATTTAAAAGCTGTTAGTTTCCTAAATGCTGGTGGCATGAAACAACAGAACTGAAAGTGAGGACCAAGTTCAAACATCTGGTATTTCTGGAGCAACATTAAAGTGAGTCTTAATGGAGACTTTATGGTTCAAGGATGGTCCTTTTTAATGGCTCCTTAAATGAGTGTATGAGCTCATGGCCGCCTGTAGCTCTGACTCAAATGGAGAAAATGCCCCTTCACATCATTACTAATGAACAGTGATTAACTTGGCCATTACTCTGTTTTAAATACAAAAGAGAGAGACTCTGAAACAAGCCACATGACCATATAACCCTGGCAACTAGGAATAAGCTGCTGTGTGAACACCTTACCGCAGTAAATCTGTTGACCTAAAGGTTGACATGTTATGTTCTTCTAGCTGGTAAAGAGATAAATTTTTACTGTTAGTTTTACTGTAGGTTATTAAAATGATTAAAATGTTTAATGTTTTTAGCATCTAAGATATTTCAACACTTTTCTTGCACTTTGCTTTATAGAATTTGGCTCCAAAATTTGTTCATGTCCTGGGAAGATGTTTTTATAACGAAACTGACCTAAATACCTTTGCCTAGTAAGGAATCAAAATATATCTATTTTGGGTGTATTTTCTGACTCAAATTCTTTTAGTTTTTTTGTAGTATGAACAGCCAAATAAATAAATAAATATATAAAAATGTAACGTCATAGTTAATGTTTAGTAGTGTATGAATCTGAATTCTTAATTTTTTTGCCTAGAAAATAGCCTTCAACATAGTCTCCCATTGACACTAACCGTGTCACGAAAGATGAGCTCCCAGCCGTCGAATGGAAAGTTCAGCTGGTCCCACAAAACCTCCACAGACGTATCAGTGATGGATTTAAACTTCAGGCCCTCAGGCTGTGGTAGATCTGTAGGGAAAGAGCACAGGTTTTTTAGCAGGGTATTATGACATTCATTAAAGTTTATTAGCAATGTTCAGTGCCTGGATTTAAGATGTTTACCTGTGCAAATGTATAGTAATAACTAACCGTGAAAAGTGTTGATTATAGCATTACATTTAGATCTATTGCATTATAATTAGATCGTGGCATGAAAGGCTGCAGTGATGAACACTGTAGCTGATCACAGAGCGCATGAAAGCAGTGATCTCATAATTGCAACTCAATTTTTGCACACTAACGAATGCTTTCATCATAACTAATGGTGCAAACACGATGTAACTAAGACATTCATTGAACAAAACATGAGTTTTGGAGTGAGTCCAGAACTCAGTCACTGATAAACTTGCGCTGTTTGATTGACAGTTCCAGTGATTGTAAAGGGAGCGTTCTTTGATCGCTTTCTATATATAATTTAATCACCGTTTAAATAACAGATTATTTTCATCCTACTAAGAGAAACAAAGTGAAGTTGACGTTTAGTTGCTGGTTTGATTTACTGACACATAGACAAAGAACATCTGACTGTACATGAATCATTACATATCGGATCAGACATTAGAATTAATACAGTTACTTACATCTTGTTGCATTACTGTCGAGTCCATATCATTAAAGTCTGTTTGCAAAGCCTGTGCCGAAATGCGACTGATTTACGAAAGAATCCACAGTGAAATGTACCGAATACAAATGAATAAAGCTCAACTCAGACATTCACATTGTTGAAAATAAATAACCATATTCCTAGCATTAGGATCCTTTGAAAGGTAATGTTATTTTTAGTCCTGTATTGCTCCTACTCTCCTCCTCATCTCACTAACACACCAGTGGGCGGGGCTAACGTTGCAATGATAAAGTAGGCGTTGATTTCTTCTGCGGAGGAGGCGTATTACCTATCTAGGCACATTCCAAATATATGTAAATAAATATATGTTTCAGCACAAAGTGTCCAGGTTTGTATAGTGATTGCATGTGTGTGTAATGTTGACCAGAGTGTGTGGACGTACATGTGGCCACTCTGGCACTGACTGGAACGCTCCTCTTGTTGTTGAGGACGGCATAAACATTGATCAGGTACTCGATTCCAGGCTCCAGCTCAGAGATGGTAGCAGACGTCCGATCTCCAGGCACTCGGAAATCTAACTGCAGGCCGCCTGGTGACGTCGGGATGTACGTGACTAAAAACTCAGTCACCAGCATCTCGTTCTTCCATGTGAGGTTCACCTTCTCTGTGGTCACATCTGTGACGGTCAGGTCTTCCGGTGGTGAGACTGGGAAACATATTAAGGCTCATTTATGTCACAGATGTTGAGAGACTGAATGACCTTTAGTGCCAAGTGGTAGGAAAATTGTCCATGTCTCCACTGTGGTGACTGGGAAACATCCAATGGAGAGGTTTCAATTAAGCTACACTGAGTAAATTATCTTTTGTTTCTTATTAATGGCAGTTTTTTTGAGCTCCACAACTAATGTTCCTCTATATAAATCTAATGGATTTCACAGGCACACATATGGTATTAGTCAAGAAATGAGTTTGCTGTCAAAGTATAAAAATCTAGCATGTTCAGCACTCTTCTATGCAATAAGTTGGATCTAAATATTTTTCACTATACACTACCGTTCAAACGTTTGAAGCAAATAAGATTTCTTAATGTTTTTGAAAGAAGTCTTCTATGATCACCAAGGCAGAAAATGTGAATAATGGGAAACGTTGCCTTAGCAACTAGTTTAAATAAAAAAAAGCTATTTTATATTTTATTTTATTCCAGTTAAACTTTTTTATTTCAAGAAACTTTTTTTAATGTTTTAGTTTTAATTTTAGTTAACTATAATAACCCTGATAATGACTAAAGACCCCAATATACTTCAAATGAAATCGAAGAATGAACTGATGTGACAATGTCTAACAAAGGCCAAAATGTTTGGCCAAAGTTCGTTTGGAGTTCATTTAGGGAGTTCGAAACAGGGTTGCCAGGTTTTCACAACAAAACCCGCCAATAGCTACTCAAAACTAGCCCAATCACATTTTTGGAGGGGTTCCCCTGGTAAAATTCGCATCCCAGGAGCTAAATATCATGTTATTTGGGGTCGCTTTAAAATGCGGACATGAAAAACAACCCGCGGCAACTGTGCAAAAGTAGCCCAATTCTGCAGGAAAACCGCGGACTTGGCAACACTGGTTCGAAACGGCTCGGGAAACTGTTAGTTCCAACTCTCAGGAAAAGTTTGCTCCAGCTGCAAAACAACTTCATACTACTATTGGTCCGTGACGAATAATGTAATTAAACTTTAAAATGAAAAAATATAAAAATTAAAAAGAACGCAAAATAAAAACTATAATAGAATATCTGTTAGGGATGCACGACATATTGGCCACCATATCGGTATCGGCCGATATGTGCTCATTTTTATTGTTATCGGCCTGATAAGAAAATTTGTCCGATATATTAAAGCTGATAAATAATGGATTAATAGTAATCAGGATCTCAAAAATTATATAAAAATTGACTTATAATACCTGCTATCGGCCAATATATCGGTTATCAGCTTTCAAATATAAAGAATTATTGGTTATCGGTATCGTCCAAAATGTTCATATTGGTGCATCCCTAATACCTGCTATTATAACAATTACCTTCTGAGCAATCCTCGCCAATGTAGCCTTCATCACAAACGCAGCGGCCGTCCACACACTGGCCTGCTCCATTGCATTCGTTCAGACAGCTTCTTTCTCTACAGGCATCTCCAATGAATCCCTCGTCGCACACACATTTTCCGTTGACGCAGCGCCCGTGGTTGTTGCAGTTTCCTGGGCAGGTGGGAACGGAGCAGTCCTGGCCTTCAAAACCCTCCTGGCAAACACATCGGCCCTCCACGCAACGTCCTCGGCCGAGACAGTCATTGGGACATTTCTTTTGACCGCAGTCCTCTCCGGTGAAGCCTTCGTCGCAAACGCACTGCCCTGCGACGCAGCGTCCGCGGTTCAAGCAGTTGTTTGGGCAGCTCAATTCACTGCAGTCTTCGCCGGTGAAGTCTGCAAAGCAAACGCACTTCCCGTCCACGCACTGACCTCGGCCATAACAGTCTGACGGGCAGGTTTTGATGCTGCAGTCCTCAGCGCTGAAACCCTCTTCACAAACGCACTGCCCATTAACACAACGCCCCCGGTTGTTGCAGTTATTTGGGCATCGTAGCTCTGAGCAATCGTGGCCTTGGAAGCCGACGTCGCATTCGCAACGGCCGTCAATGCAGCGACCTCGGTTGTTACAGTTGTTCGGGCACGAGAGCTTCCCGCAGTCCTCTCCGTGGAAGCCCATGTCGCAAATGCACACTCCGTTAAAGCAGCGTCCCCTTTCGTTGCAGTTGTTCGGACAGGTCAAGCTGGAACAGTCCTCGCCGGAGTAGCCGGCGTTGCATACGCAGCGGCCATCAATGCAGAAACCTCGTCCTGAGCAGTCGTTCAGACAAACGAGCGCCCCGCAGTCCTCTCCGGTGAAGCCTTTGTCACAGTAACAGGTCCCGTTGTCGCATCGTCCGCGGTCGTAGCAATCTTTCGGGCAGATGAGCTCGGAGCAGTCGAAGCCAGTCCAGGGTTCGACGCAGACACACTCACTATCAACGCAGCGGCCGCGTCCCAAACAGTTGTTGAGGCAATCTGACTCCATGCAATCTTCCCCAGAGAAGCCTTCATTGCAAACACACACTCCATCAACGCAACGGCCGTTCTCACCGCAGTCAACCAGGCAGGTTTTCAAGCTGCAGTCCTCCCCCGTGAAGCCTTCAAAACACTTGCACTTTCCGTTAACGCAGCGGCCCTGGTCTCTGCAGTCCTTGGGACAGTCGGGAATGGTACAGTTGGGGCCCGTCCATCCGGGGTCACAAATACAGCCGCAGGTTTCCATGCTGTAGTTTCCATGGCCGCTGCAGTAGGGCTTTGTTCCTACAACACCTAAAGAATCAGGAGATATGTGTATTTACATTTCTGCTTGTATCCAAAACAACTTACATTGCAAGTTATACATTTTATAAGTTCATGCATTCCCTGTGAATAGAACCCATGACCTTGGCGTTGCTGGCACCATGCTGTACTGGTTGAGCTACAGGAATACATGCAATTTTCCATTATGGAAATATCACATTTGCCAAGCTAATCAAATGGCATTTGCTAAGGAAGAGGCATGAAAACATTAATAGACTTTAAAAGCATCATGACTTCCTATTAACAAGTTGTACAGGTTTGCCAAAGTACATTGCAAACAGTTTAAGTGTTACATGATTGTCACATGAAGACATTAGCATTAGGCAGCGGCTTTATAGATTACAGAACTGATTATTTTTTATTTATGATATAAATTAATTCTGTTTCTGAGAATAAATAAATAAACATTTTTCTTTATGCTTTATTGTCTCTGGGGTGAAATGTTTATTTTTAATGTTATTTTTATTTTATTTTATTTTATTTATTTTTAATTTAATAATTAAATTATATTCTGCTTCTCTGAAAAATAAAATATAAACACACACACAAACAATTATTTTAAGGTTTAAATTAATTATTTTTATGAGGATAGATAGATCTGATTACTACTGTCCAAAGGAGGGAGGGAGGGAGGGAGGGAGGGTGAGAGAGAGAGAGAAAGAAAGAAAGAAAAATAGAAAGAAAGATTATTTTTTCTGAAGTTAAATAAATAATTAGATATTTTTCTTTATGATTTATATAAAAAATTAATTTTTATTTTTAATTTAATATTTATATTATATTCTATGAGGAAAACAAACAAACAAACAAACATTTTATTAATGCTTTATATTCTGTCTCTGAGGTGGAAGGAAGGAAAACATTTTTTATGATTTAAATTAATTCTGTCTCTGAAGTTAAATAAATAATTAGATAAAAAAATATTTTTTTTTCATGATTTATATTAATTCTGTCCTTGAGGTTTAATAAATCATTAAATAAATATTATAATAATAATTGTTTTTTTTTTTAAATATTTTTTTAAATTTTATTTTTAATTTAATAATGAAATTATATTCTATGTTCTATGAGGAAAATAAACAAACAAACAAACAAATAAATAAATATTTCTTTATGATTTATATTAGTTCTGTCTCTTAGGTTAAATAAAATTGCAAAAATAATGACTATTCTCAAACTGGTTTTCCAAACACTTAAATGCTACAGATCCACAATCTGATTTCTGATGCAGCCTGAATCAATCACACCGTGTTCGTTCACTGGCCAGAAAAAAACTGACCCCCGACTGAGCCTGGTTTCTCCCAAGGTTTTTTTCTCCATTCTGTCACCTGATGGAGTTTGGGTTTCCTAGCCACTGTCACAGTCTAAATCGGCCATTTTCGAAACAACAACAACAACAACAACAAAAAAAAAAAATTAAAAAAAATGTTATACTTTTAACCACAAATGCTCGTCTTGCACTGCTCTGCTCTGCGCCACGCATTACATAATCACATTGGAAAGGTCACGTGTGACACAGGTGAGTATTTGTGGTTAAAAAGTATATAATTTTTATTATTATTATTTATTATTTTTTTTAGAAAATGGCCGATCGTTTCGCTATAAGACCCTTATTCCTCATCTGGGATCATGTAGAGCTCTTTGAAGCTGCACTGAAACTGACATTTTGACCTTCAACCCGTTGAACCCCAGTGAAGTCCACTATATGGAGAAAAATCCTGGAATGTTTTCGTCAAAAACCTTCATTTCTTTTTTACTGAAGAAAGAAAGACATGAACATCTTGAATGACATTGGGGTGAGTAAATTATCAGGAAATTTTCATTCTGAAGTGAACTAATGCTTTAACACTCTGAAATGTTTGACCCTCAGTAAAGAAATGAATCTCTCTGTCCTGTGTACCTGTGACCTGTGCGCTGCAGCAGGTGGATTCTGTGTCGCATTGCTGTCTGAGTGTGGACAACTCGCTCTCCAACATTTCCAATCGACTCAGCAGGTCCTTCACATCTGGCAGTCCGTCTGTACAGGCACAGGCCTGCTTGGGAATGTTGATGCGATGAGTGAAGACGATCTGATTACTGCGGTCCAAAGTGTGGTCTGTTACTTTTGAGACAGATGTTGCACCCTTCTCTTCAAGATCCAAAGCACCAGAAGACTCCAGATCCTCCGAGCACAGGGAGCTGCCCTGAACTTTGATGTTGTAAACATGGTTGAAAACTACCGGTCGGGGAGAGTTTGGAAGGGTAACGTTGTGTATGTTGGGAATTGTCAGAGCTTCCCGTCGGTGCCTGATCATCTTCTTTACAAGGCCGGCTTGATTTAGAGTCATCAGGGTGGCCAAAACCAAACAGCTGACAGTCAGGTGTCCTGACCACATGTTTCTGCACTAATGGATGCTTGTCTTGGCAAGAAAGCCTGCCTGGTGAGTCTGGACAAAGTGGTGCTGTCTCTGAAAAAAGCAAAGACACAAAACATATCATAAAAAATTTAAAATTACATTACAATACTAGAAAAGGCAGAAAAGTTTCTGGAAAACCCTTTCAAAGCACCATCAATTCTGTAGAGTGTTATTTTAGTATCGTTGAGATACTACTATATTTTACATTTATTTTGTTTTCATTTTAAAGTTTTAGTAATTTTGTTTCCAGGGAAACATTCTATTCATTTCATTTAACTACTAAAATAACTAAAACTGAAACTGAAAATAAATAAATAAAAAAACTAAAAAAGAAACTAATAAAAATGCATTATGTGAGGGGTAAAGTGACTTGTCTGTAATAAAATATTCAATGCATGTATTGAATCAAAGCCGATTTAAAGTCTGCACCAGTTATTGAACTAAATTTACTGCCACTATCTTACAGGACTATGAGGTCCATCGCTCATCACTATTGATACCCTTATTGCTGAATCAGAAATTCTTTTTTTTTCTTTTTCTAAGACACTCTATAGTCTCTTTTGTCTTTGAGCATATTAGTCAAATCTGCCTTTCCCGTCTGCACTTTTGAGCTGGGATGACTTCATATCTGGACATGGGAGCTGTGTAATTTGTGGATGGTGGAATGGGTCCAGAGTCTAAGTCTCCTCTGCAGCGTGGGAACACGCATCTGAATCTCGTTCTGGATGTCCTTGCAGCCTCCACATGTCTCAGATGTCTGAGCGTGTGCGATGTCAGAGAGGAAAACTTGACTGCAGGACCTCAGTGTGATTCAAAAGAGATATCAGACACCTGCAGCGAGAGGGACTTCCTGTCTCTACTGTGTGAGCGCCACTTCCAAACTAATTGCAAAGCCATTTATTTTCAATTTACAAGTTAAGGCATAAAATACATGCATATTTTGCATGTGCATAATTTGAGAACCCTTTAATGAGATCCTTTGGGTCCAGGCCTGTAATTATGTTAATAAAAATAACTTGGCCAGACCTGCTCATTTCAATGATGGACACACTTCCTGTCGCTAGTAGGGCTGAATCAAATAGACCAGGTACTAGCCACACCTATGACTTTAAGACAGAGATGTTTTACTAGTGTTTCTGATATAAAGGTGCTGTAAGTGACTTGTTTTGGAATACCACACATACTACCTGACAGATATCAGTGAAATATGTGTCATGTGATCTCACACCTGTGCCTGTGAGATCACACTGTAAACTGAGTCAGTGGAAGCGTTAGAAAACAAGCCAATCAGAAAGGCTCTCTGTCTGTCAATCATTTTGGTTAGAGTTAGTAAGTTTAATTCTTTTCTGTGAATCAGTTCAAACCATCTGTTTCAAAGAATCAATTCAAAACACTACTTTGTTAGCAGCATCACTCAATGACGTTAAAGTAAATAAATAAATGTATATTATATATACAAGATGTATATTGTATACAGAAGATTCAGTCGATAGCATGAGAATAGTCATCCCATCCTTTTACGAATCTCGTTTCATGTGACATTTTGAGCTTTTCTGTTTTTTCTCTAAAGATTTTGCCAACTTCATAAAAATACTTAAATAAAAATCATGCAATCTAATATTTCAGAAGCACAGTCATCACATTCTCAGAGCGCTAACAGCCTTTAAAACACATTAAAAGTTTATTACAGAAAGTACAGCCAGATATTAAAATGCCACAGAGAGCATTGAGTTTGATGCAACAAAAATGTGAGATTAAAAACGAGAGAAACAAAGTGTAAATAAAAAGTGTTCTAGGTGGTTCCCATTGATATGTTTTTGCTAAGATGTTCAGAATTATTGTTAGAACATATGGCATAACAAGGCATACCATTATGAGGACTGAAAGGTGAAGTGAATAACACTGATAATCTCTTCTGCAAGTGAGCATTTTGTCCTTAAAGTTGATGTATTAGAAGCAGGAAAAATGGGCAAGTGTAAGGATTTGAGCGAGTTTGACAAGGGTCAAATTTTCATGGCTAGACGACTGGGTCAGAGCATCTCCAAAACTGCAGCTCTTGTGGGGTGTTCCCGGTCTGCAGTGGTCAGTATCTATCAAAAGTGGTCATGGAAGGAACAGTGGTGAACCGGCGTCAGGGTCATGGGCGGCCAAGGCTCATTGATGCACGTGGGGAGCGAAGGCTGGCCCGTGTGTTCCGATCAAACAGACGAGCTACTGTAGGTCAAATTGCTCAAGAAGTTAATGCTGGTTCTGATAGAAAGGTGTCAGAATACACAGTGCATCACAGTTTGTTGTGTATGAAGCTGCATAGCCGCAGATCAGTCAGGGTGCCCATGCTGACCCCTGTCCACTGCTGAAAGAGCCAACAGTGGACACATGAGCATCAGAACTGGACCACGGAGCAATGGAAGAAGATGGCCTGGTCTGATGAATCACGTTTTCTTTTACATCACGTGGATGGCCGGGTGTGTGTGTGTCACTTACCTGGGGAACACATGACACCAGGATGCACTATGGGAAAAAGGCAAGCCGGCGGGGGGAGTGTGATGCTTTGGGCAATATTCTGCTGGGAAACCTTGGGTCCTGCCATCCATGTGGATGTTACTTTGACACGTACCACTGACCTAAGCATTGCTGCAGACCATGTACACCCTTTCATGGAAACGGTATTCCCTGGTGGCAAAAATGGTTCAGGAATGGTTTGAGGAGCACAACAACGAGTTTGAGGTGTTGACTTGGCCTCCAAATTCCCCAGATCTCAATCCAATCAAGCATCTGTGGGATGTGCTGAACAAACAAGTTCGATCCATGGAGGCTCCACCTCGCAGCTTACAGGACTTAAAGGATCTGCTGCTAACATCTTGGTGCAGATACCACAGCACACCTTCAGGGGTCTAGTGGAGCTCATGCATCGATGGGTCAGGGCTGTTTTGGCAGCAAAAGGGGGACCATCACAATATAAGGACGGTGGTCATAATGTTATGCCTGATCTGTGTAAGTTAATAATATTGAAGATTTCATGTTATTTGCATATTACATAAGACCAACCAGTTAGATTATTCATGATTATAAATAAAGAGTTTGTAACAGTAAAGATTCCTCTGTGAAATGCACATTATTAAAAGAAAACACCAAAACACATAACATGCATAAATGTTATGTAAATGAGATTAATCACCAGTGAGTGAATTCAAGCCGAGTATGTTTCTTGGTATTTTGGATGGATTTAAATATGTTAAATTACAATCAACGAACTGCATTGTTAGTCCGCTGTGAGCAGCCTGCTAGCTGTTAAGTGCTTTTCCTTCAGGTTACAGAGGTGACATGGAAACTGTCCAGTTTATGGGTCTTCCAACCCGTGACCTTTGGGTTCTTAGTCAAGGCTCTTAACCACAACATCAGCTCATCTTCGCTCTTTGAAGAGTCCACTCTACACTCCCAGGTTTTTTACATTCTTCCAAACCCTAACAAGGGCTGACCTCATGACCCCACAGCACTTAAAGGTCAGTTCAAAACGACACTTAAGACTAATGCAAAGGATCTACAAATCAGCACACAAGTTTATGAGATCGTATACACAGCATGCTCACAATAAAGTTAAAATAAAGGCCAGTGATTGGGTCGCTACGGTAGGTTCAGGAACAAAGGTTTGAATTCAGTATAGATCTATTAACTGTCCTCCTATGGTCTTTAAAACACCAGGATGTGAACATATAAACCTGAGCTTGAATTTCACAGGCTTTTCTCCTACATCTGGTGGGAGTTTCTGGAAAATACCTTGTGTGGCTAATGCTAATCTGGCTACAACTCACTAAACATTTGCTTTGTTACTTGCATCTGCGGCTGGGTGGTATGATGTACGTACCACGCAACGGAAATCTGTTGAGCTGTAGAGATTCTGCAATACCATTTATACTGCAGTATATCCAAAATGCAATTGAAAAAACCTTAACAGCAAGCAGAAAACTACTGCCTGTTATGTAATTTGTAGTTGGTCTTTCCAAATGGTTGAAAATAATTGTTTTCCATTTAAAAGTATTTAACAATTTGCTGGCTCAAAACAATAGGCACACATATATACATACACACACACACACACACAGTGGGTACGGAAAGTATTCAGACCCCCTTAAATTTTTCACTCTGTTATATTGCAGCCATTTGCTAAAATCATTTAAGTTCATTTTTTCCCCCTCATTAATGTACACACAGCACCCCATATTGACAGAAAAACACAGAATTGTTGACATTTTTGCAGATTTATTAAAAAAGAAAAACTGAAATATCACATGGTCCTAAGTATTCAGACCCTTTGCTCAGTATTTAGTAGAAGCACCCTTTTGATCTAATACAGCCATGAGTCTTTTTGGGAAAGATGCAACAAGTTTTTTAACACCTGGATTTGGGGATCCTCTGCCATTCCTCCTTGCAGATCCTCCAGTTCTGTCAGGTTGGATGGTAAACGTTGGTGGACAGCCATTTTTAGGTCTCTCCAGAGATGCTCAATTGGGTTTAAGTCAGGGCTCTGGCTGGGCCATTCAAGAACAGTCACGGAGTTGTTGTGAAGCCACTCCTTCGTTATTTTAGCTGTGTGCTTAGGGTCATTGTCTTGTTGGAAGGTAAACCGTCGGCCCAGTCTGAGGTCCCGAGCGCTCTGGAGAAGGTTTTCGTCCAGGATATCCCTGTACTTGGCCGCATTCATCTTTCCCTCGATTGCAACCAGTCGTCCTGTCCCTGCAGCTGAAAAACACCCCCACAGCATGATGCTGCCACCACCATGCTTCACTGTTGGGACTGTATTGGACAGGTGATGAGCAGTGCCTGGTTTTCTCCACACATACCGCTTAGAATTAAGGCCTCAAAGTTCTATCTTGGTCTCATCAGACCGGAGAATCTTATTTCTCACCATCTTTAGCAAACTCCATGCGGGCTTTCATGTGTCTTGCACTGAGGAGAGGCTTCCGACGGGCCACTCTGCCATAAAGCCCCGACTGGTGGAGGGCTGCAGTGATGGTTGACTTTCTACAACTTTCTCCCATCTCCCAACTGCATCTCTGGAGCTCAGCCACAGTGATCTTTGGGTTCTTCTTTACCTCTCTCACCAAGGCTCTTCTCCCCCAATAGCTCAGTTTGGCCAGACGGCCAGCTCTAGGAAGGGTTATGGTCGTCCCAAACGTCTTCCATTTAAGGATTATGGAGGCCACTGTGCTCTTAGGAACCTTAAGTGCAGCAGAAATTTTTTTGTAACCTTGGCCAGATCTGTGCCTTGCCACAATTCTGTCTCTGAGCTCTTCAGGCAGTTCCTTTGACCTCATGATTCTCATTTGCTCTGACATGCACTGTGAGCTGTAAGGTCTTATATAGACAGGTGTGTGGCTTTCCTAATCAAGTCCAATCAGTATAATCAAACACAGCTGGACTCAAATGAAGGTGTAGAACCATCTCAAGGATGATCAGAAGAAATGGACAGCACCTGAGTTAAATATATGAGTGTCACAGCAAAGGGTCTGAATACTTAGGACCATGTGATATTTCAGTTTTTCTTTTTTAATAAATCTGCAAAAATGTCAACAATTCTGTGTTTTTCTGTCAATATGGGGTGCTGTGTGTACATTAATGAGGAAAAAAATTGAACTTAAATGATTTTAGCAAATGGCTGCAATATAACAAAGAGTGAAAAATTTAAGGGGGTCTGAATACTTTCCATACCCACTGTATATATATATATATATATATATATATATATATATATACACACACACACACACACACTACCAGTCAAAAGTTTGGACACAGTAAGATTTTTAATGTTTTTAAAAGAAGTTTCGTCTGCTCACCAAGGCTGCATTTATTTAATTAAAATTACAGTAAAAACAGTAATATTGTGAAATATTATTACAATTTAAAATATAAAATATATTCAAACAGAAAACAGTTATTTTAAATTGTAATAATATTTCACAGTAATATTGTGAAATATTATTACAATTTAAAATATAAAATATATTCAAACAGAAAACAGTTATTTTAAATTGTAATAATATTTCACAATATTACTGTTTTTACTGTATTTTTAATTAAATAAATGCAGCCTTGTTGAGCAGACCAAACTTCTTTTAAAAACACACATACACACACACAGACACAGACACACACAAACACAAACTAAGCAATCTGTAAAAGACACTAAGAAATAAATATGTATTTAATAATATTATAAAGGGAAATCCTCCTTCTGGAACACAAATTGGTGCTTTCTTTAAGTTATAATCCAGAATTACTGTATCTTTATTAGTTTTCCCTGTACTGGCAACAAAAAAGGAACTTTCCCACCTGGAAAACAGGGACTAGGAATGTTGGCCTGTGTATTCAGCCATCTGTTTTGCCTGGTCCACAGTGAAGACTCTGTGCATATGTGTGTGTCATACGAGTTTAGACTAGAAGAGCTCTGGACGTCAAAGGTTTTCAGCGTTCAGTAGATTCCACCCCTAACAAATATACAATTTGGTGGAAGTCTAGAGCTTAAAGATAAACCATCCACTGTAACCCTATAGCAGGATGTATCAATCTACACTTCAGAAGAAGTATAGAGCAGACTGCTGTATATGTGAACACTCACATGTTTAGTCCACTGCCAGTGGGCGATTACAAGACTTTGATTGATATCTAATGCCACATGCTGTTTTGCTTGCTGAGGGAAACAGATTTAGAATCTTTCTGTGTACTAATTACTTTCTAGAAAGTAAAGCATCAAAGTATTGTTGTGATTGACATCATGCTTTTATTACAGCTGCAATAAAACTTCCAAAAGTTATTTAAATCAACGAGCTTCTTCCTGGGTTAGTGACATCACTAACCCTAAAACTGACATAAACCCCGCCCCCGAGAACACGAAACAAAGGGGGTGAGGCCATTGTAGCCAGTTGACTGAGACTATTTTCAATGGTTCCGATCGGGAGTTCCTATCAATTGTTGTAGGTAGGGCTTTAATTAGTGAGACACCGAAGGGAAATATGTAGCTTCTCCTTTAAGCGTTCACTCTCAGACGCACAGTGTATGCGAACGGAGAAGCAGAGGAGTGAGAGAGTAGGCCTGATGTCTGTGTATACTAATATTGCCTCACACTACTCTGTTTAAGGAATAAATCCATCTGCATGTCCATCATCCCATTTGTGGTGTGGTTGTGTTTCCGTGGTGTCTGAAGATTACCACTTGAAGTCTGCTACACCATGTTGGGCTGCTTTAGAGAAGAGGAAGAGTTGTTGTAGTAGAGTGTTGTTGTCATGCCGTCATTTTACGCCGGACTGCTTCACAAACGAGGGTCAATTCAACATGGATTTGCACAAAAGATTAACATGACGGCACATGCTAGTCGATGAGTTGAATCAACTCCACAGCAACTTCATACATTTATCTAGTAACCATTTAGAAACATCCAGTTTCATTCTAAAAGTTGTAACTTCTTTCTGAGTCTCTCCATCAGTGTCGACTCCGGTTTGAACAATGTAAGGCTGAACACCGTTACTGACAATCCTCATTTTAGCTGCGTGAGATTCTCCAGCTTTGTTGTTGTTGAACAACTGAAGCGTGAGCTTTTAAAGCTCCGCCCTCTTCTGGAAAGGGGGCCGGGAGCAGCAGCTCATTTGCATTTAAAGGGACACACACAAAAACGACGTGTTTCTGTTCACACCCAATTAGGGGCAAATTTGACAAGCTATAATAAATGATCTGTGGGGTATTTTGAGCTGAAACTTCACAGACACATTTTGGGGACACCAGAGACTTATATTACATCTTGTAAAAGGTCACCTTTAACATTCATGAGATAATCATCAGCTTCTAAATAGAATGCAAGAATGACTGTCAATTTTTTATTTATTTACTTTTTTATTAACCTTAGTTACCGAAATAGTTGTCAATTAAGATTTTGGGGAATAAAAATCTTTTTTAAAAAAAAGAAACACAAAAACAAAATAGTTTTAAGCCATGAACCACAACAGAATTAATGACTACTAATGTTGATTTGAAGCAAAAGAAAGAAATAAATTGAAAAAAAATTGAAAAATTGAAAATCAAAAAAAAAAAAAAAAAAAAAGACAAATGTAGAAGTGTTCTTAAATTCTTTTAAGAGTGAATAAACTATAAATAAATAAAGAAACAAACAAATAAATAATAAACAAATGCACAAAACAATTGCACAGGAACAATTGCACCTAGATTCAAAATTTAATTCTTTAAGAGTGAATGAACAACTCATCCAATGAAGCATTGTAAATTATGTAATCCATTTTTTAGTACAATATAAAGTACAATATAAAACTACTTATTGTAGTGACTGATTAAGAGAATAAAAACAATATATTTTGACAAATACTTGCACAGTTTGAGAGCAAAGGGAGACTCAAATCATTTGCAGTGCTTTATAGGAGTGAGAGGTTACTGCTGAGCTCTTTTGTATGGGTCGCCAAGCGTGACAAATTTTGTGGACTGAATGAATTATGTGACACCAAATGCATGATAAAATACGGTTACACTTTAATTCATTTTGTACCAGAAAAGCTGTCCAAAGCCTTAATGCATTTCGTACTCTGAAAGGCAAAAACAGGAAAATCACTACTGAAGCATGCATATTATATATATTTTATATATTACTTTTTATAGTACTTTTATCAATTTAACACATCTGTGCTGAATAAAAGTATTAATTTCTTTCAAAAAAAAAAAAAAAAAGAAAGAAAGAAAAAAAAATTACTGACCCCAAACTATTGAACGGTAGTGTATATTGTTACAAAAGATTTCTATTTTAAATAAATGCTGATATTTTTTAACTTTTTATTCATCAAAGAATCCTGAAAAAGTATCACAGGTTATAAAATAATATTAAGCAGCACAACTGTTTCCAACGTTGATAATAAATCATCATATTACAATGATTGCTGAAGGATCATGTGACACTGAAGACTGGAGTAATGATGCTGAAAATTCAGCTTTGCATCACACAAATAAATTATATTTTAAAATATATTAAAATAGAAAACCATAATTTTAAATTGTAATAATATTTCACAATATTATTGTTTTTTATCATTTATTTGTGAAATAAATGCAGCCTTGGTGAGCAGACGAACCATCTTTTAAAAACATTAAAAATCTTACCGTTTCCAAACTTTTGACTGGTAGTGTATATATATATATATATATATATTAGTTTGATATGGGACTGATTTTGTGATACAGGCATGTGACAAGCTCAGTTATATCAGAATAATTTTGGATGGAAAGATGCTTTATTGTCCTGCAAATCAATGCTTTCCTCATTAAGGCGACCTCCAGAACTCTCCAATTTCACTGAACTGCTGAATACTTCTAGAACATTGACCGTGATGAGGATACCATCAGAGAAATGCCCCTACGTGACACTTTCCCTTTAAGTAAGTGAGAAGTTTCATGGTGTAACGGATACACCAGACATGAATTCACTCATTTTCAGTGGCCGCTTACCAAATCAAATGAGTGATTCTCATTAAAAAAAGAACCTGGAAGTGATCCATCAGCACCAGGCCATCTGCACCACGGGTCCACATGCAACCCAGACCCGTCTGTCTAGACTTCCTGAGATTTATGGGAAGTAGGCGCTTATATCAAAGACTGCTCATGGGAACACTAGAACACACAGCATAACTGGTTTGCAGCGCAGCTGTCCAGTCCGGATCACCGTTGATGTTAATTTTATTCAACAACACCTGGATATACTTGACTAAAATGAAAATTTAGACATGGTTTAGATTTCTTTAGTTTTCATGCTAACATCAAAAGGAAAGACTTGTTGACCTCTTCAATGTTCAGAACAGCACACTAACTTAACACTGTTTTAGCAGCGTGCAGCATATATCCGGTGGAAAATATGTATGGAATAACCACATGACCTACTGCTTTTCCGAAATGTGTGGTATACAACATGAGCACACTGTACAGAACACTGTATTACACAATGCAATGAATAACAAATCAACCAGATTTTTAACCACAATTTTCAACACTTCTGCCTTGACTTATTATTTGATCGGACTGCAAAAAGTAAAAACATCTTCGCTTTGGCAGTATGCAGTAAGTGCTATACTAGAATGGTCCACCAAAATAAAATCTCTAGGGATGTACCGATATGAAAATTTTGGCTGATACGATAACCCATAATTCTTTATATTTGAAAGCTGATAACAGATATGTTGGCCGATAAATCTAAATCCAAATTTTTATATAATTTTTGACAGCCTGATTACAAAAACAAAAGTCTCACCATTAAAAGCCATGTCTCAAGCACACAATTATAATGTTCTCATTATAATATTATGTAGCCTATATGACAGACTTACACTGTATATTGCACTTTTTGAAGTGATTTCAATCATATTTCAAGCAATTCAAAACCATAATGATTGACAATGTGCATCTGAAGTGTCTCGGCTGAAGGAAATAATCCATTATTTATCGCTTTAATATATCTGCAAATGATATTATCAGGCTGATAACAATAACATTAAAAATGATCATATATCGGCCGATACCGATATGGTGGCCGATATATCATGCATCCCTAAAAATCTCAAATTTCACTCAAACAATGTTGTTTTTCTCTTACTTAAGTGAAGCCCTGAGGCCGTAGGCCGGTCTCACTCCAGCTGTCCTGACAGACCCAGACCCCTTTCACTCTCTCTTTCTCTCTGTTCCCATCATTCCTTCTACACCTTCACAGGAGGAACCGCACATAGCAGAGGCATCATAAACCCCCGTCTGCCGCTGACCTCTGACAATTTATGCCCTTTCATTACAGCTGGATGGAGAAGTGGGCTTGACTCTTTCCTTAGGTCTTAAACCTTAAACGCTCACCTAGAGCGTCCCACTGCGCTCACCTGATGCGCTTCCATAAACCTGCCGATAAAACTGCCAGGGTGAAAAAAGGCCATCTGGTTTTCAGCATGAGCTTCAGGACAACCAAATGAATTGCAACAATTCACTCTGCATTATCATACTAAGTGATCATTTCACACCACACAAAGGCCACACTTTCTGTTAATAGTGCAGTAGAAGTTAAAACACCATGTGCTGTCATTTATGGGGCCACTGAGTGTCATCAAAAATGTCTCTACATTCCACTTTCCAAAAATGGTGTGCATTTTCCTCATATAAAAGCTTGTGCTATGTCACACAAATGATAAAGGCTCTGTTCCAAAACCTAGTGAGCTGCCTTGCTGTCTCTTGTGAAAGTAAACTTCAGCATACTTTTACTTGTTATGGAAATAATATATTATTAAAGAATATACTTAAGTGCAAACTGAATGTAATGCTTTCGGACACTTAATTGCAAGTTATTTGACTCACAATTGGATTTAATGGAGTTTGACACTTGTGTGTTGCTATAATGCAAAACTCGAATAAGCATAAAACTGTTGAAATAGTCAATTTTTACTTTGACAATTTGTTGATACTTTTCAGCAATTAAAGTGATTTAGTTATTACAGAGCAATCTGGGGAGAATGTAATGCCGCCTTGTAAATTGCATAAAAGGAGGTATATTAGAGGGTAGCATAATGTTGCTATAACTTTTGAAATGGTCTTCATGATGGTAGCGCACTATGTTTTAAAATGTAGACAGCTAGGTTTTTGGAACAGCACTCATTTTGTTGTCTGTTGAGCAAAAATCACTGAGACCTCTCATCAAAAGCCACATGATTTGAAGAATCACTCACAAATGGTCCAGGATGAGTTACACACTAGTTTTGCAAAATCTGGAAGTATGAGCTATAACAATTAGATAAAAAATTCGCCGAGACAAACTTTGAAGTTGGCTTGAGAAAGCCTGACCAGAAAGTTTGATGGACGGATGGATGGACGGATGGATGGATGGATGGATGGTCGGATGGTCGGATGGTCGGATGGATGGATGGATGGATGGATGGATGGTTTAAACTTGAATTTTGTCAGCTGGAGTTTGAACAGTCTTGGCTCATTTTTAACATTCTGTTAATATATGTCTATGGGATTTTTATGATTTTTAATCTTAATTTTTTGAAAAAACCATAAGTTGGATCAGTTAGAAAAGATAGAGCACACTAGGTCAGAACAGTCTGAAGGTCTGTCCCAAATTTGGAGGTTGTAGAGTCAAAGAGTTAGAGTCAGAAATTTTAGTCTCAGAAGAATAACTTTTAATTTTAAATAGCATTTCAAGCATTTGTTAAAGTAAAGGCTACACATTAAATAGTAATGGTTTGTTTACGCACCCAAACCTCAAAAACCACAATGTCTGGAGTCTTTCCCTTACACACACACACACACACCAGCTGCTTCCCAATTGCACCACAGATCATTCTCCTGTTTCCACAGGAGGACGTCATTTTCATGATGAGCACTCAAGTCATATAGAAATGCGTAGACTGACAGATGGATATGTGCCTTTTGCCAGGTGATATCAAAGTAAGACAAGCACACTGGTTTCAGCCTTTCATCAGTCTGTCAGTATCCCTTACATAAAAACATACATATGTTCATGCTCACTGCATGAAGACGATGCCTTAAAGTCACCATGAAATCAAAATAGACAATTATTGTTATTTATGGAATATTGCAGTATTTATTATAAATGATTTATCCATGTACATCATGTACAATTCATGCGCCCTCATAATCAAAATAACTTCCCCTCCCTCTTGCAGCGACATCTCTTCTCTGATGATGTGTTTACTGGCATGAGGGCGGGGCAACCTGTCACTCACATGAGATCGACCAATAGCAAACCACAACCATACAATCAATCCCTGATGGACAAAATCAAGTTCCTCCCTACATTTTTTTTTTTCTTGTTGAGAAGCTATTTCACTCAGATATACATCACAATAGGGAAAATACTACTTCAGTTTCATGCCAAATATAAAGGTGCAGTAAGCAATTTTTTGAAAGTGAATCAGACCGAGCACCACAACATACTTGCAGCCAATCAGCAGTAGGGGGCGTGTCCACTCATGAGGGAGGAGGAGAGAGAGTGAGCTGGAGGGAGATTTGGAGAAAGACTGTAGAAAGAGAGATGGCTGAGAGACATTACAAAAGAGAAAAGTCAGAAGAATATCACTGGAAAATGAAGGCTAAGATCAGGCACGAGTTTTAGGACTCACATTAATATTAGAAAAGCTTCACAGCTCTGGAGCGACCTAAGCGGGAAGGCCTGAAGACGGATGCCGAGGTTGTGTTTTTTCTGCTCCGTACGTGAGCAACATTGGTTTTGAGTGTCATGTCTGGAGCAGCTGTGCTGCTGGCAACTAACATCAAACTCTTGCTTGTATATACTCTTGTGTACTCTATGTTCATTTTTTGTGCTTCCTTGTTGTTCATTTGTTTCATTTTATTTTTGATAAAGAGACATGAAGGGAGGGGTGAGAATGCATATTATTAAAAAATACTTACAAAAAGTAATTCATACCTTACATACATGCACACAGATTTTTTAAAATAATGTGCACTGATGAGACATTTTCAATAGGGCCAGGAATGTATATTCAGATTTGCCAAAATAAAATATCATAATCTCAATGTGAACTCCAAAATTACCATTTTAAAGCACAACACTTCTACTGCATATAAAATGTCTAATTTGGCTCACATTTTCATTTCTCCAAAATAAATAAATAAATAAATAAAAATAAAATAAAAATAATTGAGGAGAAACATCTGAGACACTGTTGATACTTCAAATAACCAAGAACTCAACTGAATCTCCACAGCTGTGAAAAAACAACCTCTAGAAAGAAAAAAGTTCCAACACATGAAAAATAAAAATAAAAATGGAAGTCTCTTTAATGTCTCAGTTGTTTCTCCTAGATAGCAATAAGATTAAATGGTGAGCAAAAGGAGTCTCCTGCTTCACCTGAGAAAAAGAACCCATTAATCTCATGTGTCTCCTAGTTTCTTAATGCCTCATACTGCACTCAGTCTTGTCAAGAAATCAACATCTGCAATCAAAAGTCAGTTTGTTTCTCAATATGAACTCTGAATGATAACAGAAGACTCATTTGTATCTAATTTTACTGGGAATTTTAGGAGAAACATCTGAGCTGATACTTCAAAATAACCAAGAACTCAACTGAATCTCTTCTGAGAAATAAAATTTTCCTTTAGGTTCCAACATGAAAGAAAATAAAAATGAGATCTCTTTAATGTCTCAATTGTTTCTCCATGACAGTAATGAGATTAGATGGAAAGCAAAACGAGTCTCCTGCATCTCCTATAGTTTCAAAAATCTTTGTCTTATACTGCGCTCAATAAGCCAAGAATGTCTGCAATCAAAAGTCGGTATGTTTACCTCAATGCAAACTCTGCATGATTCATTTGTATCTATTTTTAGGATAATTTTTCAGAGAAAAATCTGAGACAAAGTTGATACTTGATGAGAACTCTGAGAAATAAAACTTTGCTTTAGTTTCAAACACACACTCTAAAAAAATGTTGGGTTAAAAACAACCCAAGCTGAGTGGAAAATGGACAAACTCAGCGATTGGGTTGTTTTAACCCAGCAGTTGGGTTAAATGTTTGACCCAACCAGCTGGGTAGTTTTATCTAACTCAACAATTGTTTAAAAATGACGGTATTGCTTGCTTAAAATGAACCCAAAATATGCTGGAAATTAACATTTATTAATAAGTTTAATAAATAATAATTAAACAATAATCATTTATTAAACTGATTATTAATAAATGTTCACCTTTTGATTATTATTGTTGCCTCTAGTAATTATGTGTCTGATTTTTAATTTCCAACCTATTTTGGGTTCATTTTAAGTCAGCTATATAGTCATTTTTAAACAATAGTTGGGTTAAATAAAACTACCCAGCAGGTTGGGTCAAACATTTAAACCAACCACTGGGTTAAAACAACCAAATCAATGGGTTTGTCTATTTTCAACCCAAGCATTTTAGAGTGCAAATGGAAATAAAATAGAAATGAGAACTCTTTAATGTCTCAATTGATTCTCCAAGACAGTAATGAGATTATAAGAGAAGCAGGAGACTCCCTTTGCTCAACCATTTAGTTTCAGAGATCCAAAGTCAAATCAAAAGTCATTATGTTTATTTCAATATGAACATAAATCTAACACTGTGTACTCATTTATAACTATTTTACAAGCATTTTAAAGAGAAACATCAAGTTGACATAAAAAGAAGCATAATTAAGAACTCAACAATCACTTGAGCAATGAAAGAGAAATCTCTGAGCAACCTCTGGGTCAGTAGCAGAGTGAATGGAAAGTTAAAAAAGCTCAATATCCAAAAAAAGACTAAAGCACTGCATCCATAAGATAAGTTAAACCACATCAGATGAAGAAGGTAAAGATACCTGTGGTGATGAATCAAGCTTCCACTGAGCAAATCAGGTGCAGAAGACGTGAATCCAGCGTTCCAGACCTCCAGCTTCCGTCTGTCTCCGTGTCTCCACGTGCTGGAAGATCTGAGAGCGTCGGTGATGTATTCCACACACCCCTCTGCCCGCCGAACCTCTGAACGAGAAGGAGAGAGAGGATGAAAGCACGACACCTCTCTAATATGAGAGACTTCAGTCAGAGCACTGTGAATTGCAAGGACTGCCCTTAAATAGCCTTTCCACGAACTCATACACGTTCTCTCTCTCTCTCTCTTTCCTCTCCTGTTCTTCCCTCCTACTGCTTTGAGGTGTTGAGATGCCTACACACTCAGCATATATTACCCATACTCTCCTCTCCCTGGAGCGAGAACATACAACTATACGTACAAGTCCAAGTGTGATATAAGATTCTACAGAGACAGAAAAGCAAAGAGAATATTTAATAATCCTACAATTTTAATCCAAGTGCACTGCGGAGATACTGCATGAACAGAAACATAAAGATGATGGACTAAAAATCAGAAACTATATGAAAGCATATGCCTGGATATGTGAGTCACAATGTGGCATTGCACAAAACATCAAATCAAGTATGCATAATACCCTTCAAAAGTTTTTTGAAAAATTAATATTTAGTAAGGATTCATTAAATTGATCAAAAGTGACAGTAAAAACATTTATAATGTTATAAATGATTTCTATTTCCAATAAATGCTGCTCTTTAAACTTTCTATTCAAAGAATCCTGAAAAAAATATATCACAGTTTCCAAAAAAATATGAAGCAGCACAACTGTTTTCACATTGATAATAATCAGAAATGTTTCTTGAGCAGCAAATCAGAATATTATAATGATTTCTGAAGGATCATTTTAAAATATATTACAACAGAAAACAGTCATTGTAATAATATTTTACAATATTACTGTACTAATTTTACTTTATATTTTTAGCACAATGCTATACAGCTGCCAGTTGCTTCATACATTTCCCATTTATCCCAATTTCCTATGGATAAAAGTATTGTCCTACATATTTTTTCATTGAAAATCTTGTTTCACTCAAGAATACAGATTACAGAAGTAAAAATGTTTGCAAATGACATGCAAACTAACATTTCTATGCAAAAGTTCAAAAATTAAATCATGTTTTTATTGTTAAATCTTTAAAATCCAACTAGCCAATCATGTTTCAGTTGATGCCCATGCATGACTAAATAAATAAACAAACTGCTTTCCCCATCCCTGCTGGGAAAAAAGCTAAAACCAGCCAAAGCTGATTGGCTGGTCTAAGCTGGTTTAACCTCGTCTCTCAGCCTGACAAAGCTGGTGTTCAGCTGGGTTTAGTTGGTTGGTCAGCTGGTCTCCCATCCTGACCACCTAAAAAAAGGGGCCAAAACCCCTCTAAAACCAGCCTGCTAAACCAGCTATAGCCAGGCTGGAAGACCAGCTTTTAAAAGTTTTGTTTTCAGAAGGGATAGAAGATACTGAGACAGGCAAGAGGCATGAAGATGTAAACCAGATCTTGGGACCAGAAGCCAGGGACATTTTCCAAACTCCGTTACAACTAGATGAGCATAACAGATGCGTAAACATAAACGTAGAATTTATGTTGAGACTTTGGGTAAAATGGCAGAAAGCCAGTTTTATTAAAGGGTTAGTTTACCCAAAAAATAAATTTCTGTCATTAATTACTCATGCTTAGACTTTTGTTCATCTTTGGAACACAAATTAAGATTTTGATGAAATCTGAGAGTTTTCTTTTATCCTCCACTGAAAGCAACGTAATTACCACATTCAAGGTCCAGGAAAGCAGTAAAGACATCGATAAAATAGTCAACATGACTACAGTGGTTCAACCTTAATATTATGAAGTGACGAGAATACTTTTTAAATAATGACTTTATTCAACAAATTTGTCTCTCCCCTGTCATTCTGCCACACTATTTATGTTGCAGAACTTCCGTGTTTACGTCAGAATGCCGGCTCGGTATTGGCCGTTTCACGCTCTGTTCAAGTGAGCAGCACGACGCATGTGTGCGATGCTGACGCAGGAGCCAGCCAATAATGAGTCGGTGTTCTGGCGTAGAACCTGGAAGCGCTGCGATGTAAATAGTGTAGAAGAAAGACGGGAGAGACGAATTTGTTGAATAAAGTCATTATTTTTGTTTTGTTTTTGCGCACAAAAAGTATTCTCGTTGCCTCATAATATTAAGGTTGAACCATTGCAATCACATGGGCTATTTTAACAATGTGTTGCTTTCAATGGAGGATAAAAAAACCTCTTGGATTTCATCAAAATATCTTAATTTGTGTTCCGAAGATGAATGAAGGTCTTGCGGGTGTGAAATGACATGTGGGTCATTTTCATTTTTGGGTGAACTAATCCTATAAGTGATGTAGCACTAATTGTCGACTGCAGGCCATCACTGCAGTTCTAGCAGAAAGAAAGGTTGGAAATTATGTTTCACAGATCAAATCTTCAGATGTGTCCTTTTGTTTACTCTTTGTCTAAACAGCAGCCTAAAGATACCACTGCAAATGACATTATACCTGACATACAACATCAGCAACCACTACTTTCTGGATAATCAGCCACCCGTTTCCAATTATCACTTCAACTGCTCTTCACTTCACCATTACAGAGTATTTCCACATTGCTTAAATGACAAACAGGCTGGAATCCCTGCCAAGGGGTAATAAACTACTGTGCCATTTCTTCAGAAAGTGTGCCCAACTCGCACATGTAGCTTTAACGGGAAATCTTTCCTCATTCGGAGATACCCAGATGGTCAGCATCGTAAAGATATTTTCTTATCTATATGGTTATTTTGTTAGAGTGTTAACTGCATTCAAGACTCAATCTAAACGCAAGCTGATATTTTGATGTCATTGATGACATTTAAATGACAGTGCATGAAGTGTTCTGCTAAAAAAATAATCTTTAATGTTACAGTCTAAATGCACTTTACTTTCCACAAATAAGACTGGAAACTCAACTTGAAAGTTAAAAAAACTTTTCTATCCACTTCTATCTCTTCTCTGGCTTGTTTCCTAATCTAGTTGTCTAATAAACTTGGCATTGTATATTACAAATATTGTTGTCTCTTTGACAAATCACTTTTGTTCCTCTTTTGTAAGGTGCTTTGGATAAAAGCATCTGCTAAATGCAAGCATTAAATGTAAATGAAAAATAACATTTTAATAATGCATTTTTATTGATTCTCTTATGGAGAGACATGAACGCCTATTTTTCAACCCCTTTGGTACAATAAACTGATTAATGTCAAATTATCTGAATGATTCCAATTTTTTTAGTGACCGAGAAATGTGTTAAAACTAGCTACATTTTATACAACACTCATTTTATTTTTAATAAATTTAACTAGCATATTTAACAGTTCTCTCCCCCAAAAGTTTTGTCTTTATTGCTTTAAACAAAAGTAATGGAAAATCTGTGAAAAATGTTAAATATTTGTGAGATTGTTCACTGGTCAGCATGAGTCAATAACACATTTTTACCTCAATGATACTTATATACAAAAGCTAAGTCATGCAGACTTGGGGAGAAACATGGACAGTTTAGGAGGGTGAGCTGGATTGGTTCTGTTTCAGCTTGTTATCATAGTTTGCCAATTATGTCACGTTGGCTCACCAAATAAAACCAAACTGCCCACACCTGCATGACAACAGCATTACCTTAGTTTTCCATAAAGAATCTGGAACAGATTCTTTATGGAAACATTTAACCCAACTTGGGTTGTTTTTAACCCAACATTTTTTAGAGTGTACTCACAATTTCTCTCAACATGGGGACAGCAGAACTGTCAGGCAAAGGGAAAACAAAGTAACTTGCATTACTTATTTGAAAAAGTAACTCGGATAGTATGTTGTAAATTTAAAAGTAATGCGTTACTTTACTAGTTACTTGAAAAAAGTAATCTGATTACATAACACGCGTTGAGTTATGTAATCAGATTACTTTTTTTCAAGTAACTAGTAAAGTAATGCATTACTTTTAAATTTACAACATACTATCCGAGTTACTTTTTCAAATAAGTAATGCAAGTTACTATGATGTGTTTACTTCTAATGTGTTACTCCAACACTGAAATTAAGACTCACTCGGTTTTCCTCTCTTTCTCTCTCTCAGTAACAACTCATAAGGTGTTAGTCAATCCATGAACATGTCAACACATCGGTTCTTAACCTCGCAAAGCTGGAGCACTTGAATATCTGGAAGTGACATCATTTCTAAAGAAGCTAAAATAAACATGGAATTACTCCAACGAGAACACCACAGGAACACAACATGTGCTTTATACACAGAACCACAAATATCTGCTGAAGTCAACATGAAGAAAAATGGTGACTCAATCTACATTCATAAACATTTCACACATTACATCACACTTTAGATTAGGGTCCAATTCTCACTATTAACTATTAACTATGACTTTTGCCTCAGACTCCTAATTACTGCTTATTAATAGTTAGTAAGGTAGATGTTAAAGGATTAGTTCACTTCAGAATCAAAATTTCCTTATAATTTACTCACCCCCATGTCATCCAAGATGTTTATGTCTTTCTTTCTTCAGTTGTAAAGAAATTAACATTTTTGAGGAAAACTTTCCAAGATTTTTCTCCATATAGTGGACTTCACTGGGGTTCAACAGGTTGAAAGTCCAAATGTCAGTTTCAGTGCAGCTTCAAAGAGCTCTACACGATCCCAGACGAGGAATAAGTGTCTTATCTAGCGGAACGATCTGTCATATTCTAAAGAAAAAAAACAAAACATTTATATACTTTTTAACTACAAATGCTCATCTTGCACTGCTCTGCGATTCGCCACACATTATGTAATCACGTTAGAAAGATCAAGTGTGACGTAGGCGGAAGTACCGTTCAGGTGTTTACAAAGCGAACGTGCAAAGACTAAATCAAACGGCATTAACAAAAAGAAGGTAAAACAACGATGTCGGACGATTTTGAATTTGGAGGAGAACATGGGAGTTTTTCGCCCTACCGCGGTACTTCCGCCTACATCACACGTGACCTTTCTAATATGATTACGTAATATGTGGCGCACCACAGTGCAAGATGTGCATTTGTGGTTAAAAAGTATATACATTTTTATTTTTTTAGAAAATGACAGATGGTTTCACTTGATAAGACCCTTATTCCTCGTCTGGGATCATGTAGAGCTCTTTGAAGCTGCACTGAAACTGACATTTGGTCCTTCAACCCGTTGAACCCCAGTGAAGTCCACTAAATGGACAAAAATCCTGGAATGTTTTCCTTAAAAACTTTAATTTCTTTTCAACTGAAGAGAGACAGACAAACATCCTGGATGAAGTGGGGGTGAGTAAATTATCAGGAAATTTTATTACTGAAGTGAACTAATCCTTTAAATTTAGTCATTGGGTAGGATTAAGGGATCAAGAATATGGTCATGCAGAATAAGGCATTAATATGTGCTTTATAAGTACTAACAGCCAATATCCTAATTATATGCATGCTTATAAGCAACTATAGTGAGAGTTGGACCCTAAACTAAAGTGTTACCGAAAAAAAAAAAATTGTTTAATCAAAAACGTAAACTTGCTACTTCTTCATTTGTAAATACATCACATTACAGAAATAAAAATGCAAAAACTTTTTCTGAAATACAAGATGTGCCTAGTTAGGTGCAGTCTAAATATTTATCAGAATGATTCCTCATGAGAGCATTAGTAAGCACCTGTTGAGCCCATCTGGATACAATGGACACACAGTTTCTATTTATCCTCCGGTCACGAGGACCTCCGGGGGAACGAGGCGGTTCATTGATGGGTGAGATGAGAGATGGGAAACTAAGCCAAATGAAATGTGCTTCAATTATGAAGTCTAGCCTGATGGCAGAAAGCAGCCTGTTCAGATCATATCACAAAACACATGTGGCACGCAAGATTCAGAAGAATCTACACTATTGTTCAAAAGTTTGGAGTCTTATATATTCTTTTATGCTCACCAAGGCTGCATATACAGGTGTTTCATCAAATAAAACAGTAATATTGTGAAATATTATTACAATTCACAAATCATTCTAATACGCTGATTTGCTGCTTAAGAAACATTTCTTTCTAAGTGAGTGACATGACATGTAGCCAAGTATGGTGTTCCATATGGAATTCGTGCTCTGCATTTCACCCATCCAAGTGCGCACACACAACAGTGAGTATTGAACACACACACACACACACAGAGCCATTTTTTCTGCGCCACCCGGGGAGCGATTGGGGGCTAGGGGTCTTGCTCAAGGGCACCTCAGCTGTGGGTAATGAGAGTGGAAGAGAGGGCTGTTCATTCACTCCCCCCACCTACATTTCCTGCCGGTGTGGTGAGAAATTGAGTCCCCCCAGGAATCGGGTCCCCTTTAGGACCCAGAGCCTATTGGTTCAACAGACTTATAATGGGTAGCATTTTTAGCACCTAATTATAATTCCTGCAAAATCATGTTATGATTTATATAATTTAAAAAGCGTTATAATGACCATTAATGTCTTTTAAATTACATGGTTCATATACTAGTATATAACTGAAGCTATAGGTTGTGAAATCAAGCATTTCTCATTTATACTGTGTTTTTACTTATGATGAGGGCCCTGGGCTTCCTCCGGGCAGGGTAACTCCTTCTCTTCTTTGTTGTTCCATAGGGTATTTGAACCATTCTTTGTCTGGACCCTCACCTGAGACCACTTTGCCATGAGAGGCCCTACCAGGAGCACCAGACTCCGGACAACTCAGCCCTCAGGTTCATAGGGACACACAAACCTCTCCACCACGATAAGGTGATGGTTCTTGGAGAGGTTGCGGTTCGGTGGGCTGGGGATCTCATCACTGCTTTTTGCAGATGATGTGGTCCTGATGGCATCATCAGTCCAGGACCTGCAATAGTCACTGGATCGGTTCACAGCTGAGTGTGAAGCAGCTGGGATGAGGATTAGCACCTCTAAATCTGAGGCCATGGTTCTCAGCAGGAAACCGAAGGAGTGTCTGCTCCGGGTAGGGAATGAGTCCTTGCCCCAAGTGAAGGAGTGAGGGGATAATGGAGGGGACAGTGGAGCGGGAGATTGACCGGAGAATCGGAGCAGCAGGGGTGGTACTGCAGTCACTTTACCGCACCGCTGTAATGAAAAGAGAGCTGAGTCGTAAGGCAAAGCTCTCGATCTACCGGTCAATTGTCGTTCCTACCCTCACCTATGGTCATGAAGGTTGGGTCATGACCGAAAGAACTAGATTGCGGGTACAAGCGGCCGAAATGGGTTTCCTCAGGAGGGTGGCTGGCCACTCCCTTAGAGATAGGGTGAGAAGTTCGGCCATTCGTGAGGAACTTTGAGTAGAGCCGCTGCTTCTTTGCATTGAAAGGAGCCAGTTGAGGTGTTTGGGGCATCTGGTAAGGATGCCCCCTGGGTGCCTCCCTAGGGAGGTGTTCCAGGCACATCCAGCTGGGAGGAGGCATCGGAGAAGACCCAGGACTAGGTGGAGAGATTATATCTCCACATTGGCCTGGGAACGCCTCGGGAACCCCCAGTCAGAGCTAGTTAATGTGGCTCGGGAAAGGGACGTTTGGGGTCCCCTGCTGGAGCTGCTGCCCCCGCGACCCGATCTCAGATAAGCGGTTGAGGGAGGTTGGGAGGATGGATGGATGACAAATATTGTGCTATCCTAACAAACCATACATCAATGGAAAGCTTATTTATTCAGCTTTCAACTTCAAAAAATTGACCCTTATGACTGGTTTTGTGATCCAGGGTCACATATTATAAAGTCTAGCCTAGGTTCTCAGATACTGTAATTTCCTTCTCATGTCACTGAATTCACCATTAACTATTCACCTGAACAGTTTATGATGTTTTATATGGTATCACTGTAATCCTTGACCATCAAAACATAGGGGTGGACATCACCTTTTCTGTGTTATCATGTTTGATTCAGAAGACAATGATACAAAATACATAATTTGGCTATGGCGGAAAGTAAAAGTACAAGTGTACCAAATTTCACGCAATTATGAAAAAGCGAACATTTCACCTCAAATTTTGCACATATCACCTGGACTATTCCAATATCTGTTTCCAGTTTGTTTTATTATGCAATATGTACAATGAAAATTAATGTAATAAACATCATACAATAGTGAAATAGGTTATAATTAGTCAAGACATCATGATAACATCTTTTGATCAGGCATTTCTGCCTGGGTACTAAAGGAGACCCGATTCCTGGGTGGACTCGATTTCTCATGACACCTGACTCTCTAACCTATAGGCCACAACTGCACCCTAAAAAATTATGTTTATTATATTTATATTCTTTCTTTCTTTCTAAAAGAGAAGCCATTTGAGATGTTGATTATGAAGACATTTTTTTTGTGTGTGAAAAATGCATTGAATGCATTGATGCATGAATCCTTCACAATAAGACCTGAAGTGCATAATAAGAAAGAAAACATTTTGGCTTGATGTTGACTTTAAGTTGCTTCTTTTTAACATAACCTTTAACATAACATATAGTCCATCCTAGAATACAGATCCACAATCTGATTTCACAACATACACTAAGATGGTTAAATTAACTTAAATAAGGCCTTTTGATTAAATGACAGATGTGAGTGTGTCTCAATGACTTTCAATAGTGTAATCAAAAAGTTTATGAGAGGAAATGATGTCAGCGTCACCACAAGCTCGTATACAGTCAGCAGGTACAAAAAAACAATTCAAGAATCAAAAATATATCTTGATGCTTATTTTGTCATTAAAAGCATGCACATAAAATGTGTCTGTTGATTATAATGAAGTCCTAAGTGGGATATATTCTAACTGAAGACTGCAAAGGGTTTTATAAACGTCACTCCTCAGACATACAGCAGATCTGTCACCCTCAATATAAACATGAACAAATATGGGATTTCAGCCATAGTTTCTTCCAATTCAGCCAGCAGCTCACAGCCCTCGGCCTGGCAGAGCTCAATGACGGATCCAAACACACCTTCTGATGCTCGCTGGCCAGAGATGGAGGTCTGAGTCAGTGAACCAGGCTTCAAAACAATTAGATCCACAAACGCTGTCTGCATAATTGAGAAACAACATTTAATAGAGGTGTAACAATGATTCGGTTTGATACGCTGATCTCACAACAACACTCAATACGTTAAACAAAGCCAAAATAGACTTAAAATGGTGTGTGTTTTTTTTTTAATTAATTATCACTCCTAACACATATGGTAAACAGTTAACAAAAACATTGTTCATTAAAATGCTAAATTTGGTATTACAGCAGGGGTGGACTTGATATTCATAATTCTGCGTGGCTAAAAATATGCACCATTAGAAGAAAAGGTTCTATATAGAACCTCTTACAGGTTCCCGTCATTTCATGGATTTAGTTTTAATTAATTCTATTTTAACTCAATTTTTGTATGAATTAAGCAACTCATAAGCATACTTTATCACTAAAACAAAATTAAAATAACCTATTAAACATGAAAGTATGCAATCATTAAGACATTTCTCCTTATATTAAACCCTTTTGCCATAAAGGATTCATTAAAATTGAGTCAAGAACCCAAAATTTCTATACTGAACCCCATGAAACCTTTTTTTTTCTATTATGTTAGACACATATACTTTCACTCGGTCCCTGAGTGCATATATTTTAAACATTTTATTTTATTAAATAATGCATTTTATTTTTAATTTAATAGATCAAATGTGTGACTTTGGGTTTAACATATTTGATGAGCCATTATCATATTTGATGCTAAATTAAATGTGTCTAAACTTTCATTTTGGTTGAACCACACACGATACACATTTTTGTATTGCTATATATTATGGCATGGTATGTTGTTATACCCCTAACATTTAAAATCACCAAGTGTGTCTGATTGTCATGAGCAGATGGTTTTAACCCCACTGGAAAGAGAAAAATCAGCCACAAGATTCCTCCTAGACGGCAATGAGCCTCATTCATGAAACACAAGCAAAATGAATTTGTGCATTCACTTCAATCTGACAACTTATGCATTTATCATTTACATAGAAATAGTTATGCTTATTTCTCACGAATGAGACCCGAACTGAAAGCCTCTCAATTATCAGATTTTTCTCAACGGAAAAAATATCCAATAATCTCTCACATTCAGAGATTCAGAAAATCTCAATAACGTCTCAAACTGTGCTCAGATTTGCTATGTGCTCAAGATACCAAGTTTGTAATCAAAATCCAGCGATCTCCATTTGAACTCAAGCATTTGTCATCAAATTTTTCTAAGAGCAAATGATTAGTTTTATTCCTATACTCCTATTGTGTGTCAACTATTGACCCATTTGTGTCTATTTCTATGCATCCAAAGAAATTTTAGGAGAAACATCTGAGATGATGTTGATTCTTCAATAAAACATACTGTAAATGCACTGCCAAAATTATGTTCTTCCTCAGTATTTTTGTCTTGTGTTCCAGTAAAAATATATAAACGTTCTTAAATCAAGATACATTTATATGAGAAGCAAAATGACTTAAGATAAGTCTTATTTAAAAAAAAAAAGTTATTTCGTCCATTTGAATTAAAATTACTAACATTCTGACCCCTTTGACATATTTTTTTCTTATTTTAAGCATAAACTCACTTTATTTTGATGACTTTTCTTTTCAGTCATTTTGCTTCTCAAGCAAATGTATCTTGATTTAAGAATGTTTAGATGTTTACTGAAAAACGAGACAAAAATAGTGAGGCAGAACATTTTTTTGCAGTGTGAGAACGTCCTTAAGTCCTTGAGTTATGAAAGAGCAACCATTAAGCAATAAAATTTCCACTAAAAAATAAAAATCACAAATGAGATCTTCATAATATTTGAGTTGTTTCTCAGTAACATTAACTGAAAACAAAATTCAACCAGGAGATCTCTAACATCTTGATTTTTTCTTTCTCTTATAGACAGCAATGAACCTACATTAATGCATGATCATTCATTTAAACTTTTATGAGAAATATTTGAGTTCATACTGAGATCTTTGACATTTGTAGGCTGGTATCTTGAAAATTGAAATACACTTTATTGTCCCCCAAGAAGAAATTTGTGTTGGACTCAAGGTGTTTACATAGACAAAATCATTAAAAACATAAAAAAAAAAAAAAAAAAAACTAATTCAACGATATAGTAAAATAAAAATAACATTCATTCATCATTTTTTTCTTAGCAATTCTTTAGTATCTTAACAAACCTGAGCACAGTTTGAAACATTATGAGATTATTGAGGTCTTTGCTCTCCATCTAATCTCATTACTGAGATGAGAGATTTCAGACATTTTGGGATGAAGTTCCTCCATGTGAAATTAATTAGATTACATAACATCCAAACTACTGTAGTACAAGAAGTCTGGCATGTGCCATATGAACTGCATGTCTTTGTTAAAACATCGTAACTCATAAACATACACAATATGACTTATTTATGGTGTTTTTGTGTTTTCTCCATGGAGATAAAGGGGTGTGTGGAGAGAGGGGACGAGACTGTGATAAATTATACAAGGTCACAGCAAGGTTACAACCTTGACTGCTGAAGTATTGAAAGGGGACAACTGAGAGCGAGCAAGAGTCCACTGAGCCCTTTACACATTACAAAAACATGAGCGTGACTGCAAAGATACACTCGACCTCTCAGGGAAGGTCACATGGATTCATGGAAGCCATATGTATTTCACAGGGATGTGCTTTTGGATGGATGAATCATGGATGCACTTTGACAGCTCAGTGCCCTTGACCCAACCCGAATAAGTTATCCTCCCTTAGAAAACGTGTTACTCAGACAATCATGAATATATGAGTAAATAAATGTAGGTAAAGGTGTAGACAACAAGTAGACACCAAACACACTCCTGTGGTTCCCGAACTCGATCGAAACACTGGATTCAGATCTTATATTACACTATAAGTGATTTTTAGTGATGTCAATCGATTAAAAATTAATTAAATTGCATATTTTTCTGTAATTAATCACGATTAATCACAACTAATATTAAAGATTTTAATATATTGTTATATTGTAATAATTTCACATTTAATCTCCAAAATAATGTAGAAACAACAAAGACAGTATATTTTAAATATTTGATGTAACAGGTAGGAAATATCCAGAATCAAAGCAGTTATCAAACACATCATGCAAAATTTGATCTAACTATATTTTTTATTTATTTATTTAGCAGGAAATTCAATGAAAACATGCTGTACATAAATAATACAAACAATTAATACTTTTATTCAGCAAGGATGCATCAAATTGATCAAAAATGACAGTAAAGACATTTATAATGTTGCAAAAGATTTAAATAAATGCTATTCCTTTCAATTTCTGCTCAAAGAATCCTGAAAAAATGTATCACAGTTTCCACAAAATATTAAGCAGCACAGCTGATTTCAACATAATATTAATAAGAAGAAATTATTCTTGAGCAGCAAATCAGCATATTAGAATGATTTCTGAAGGATCATGTGACACTGAAGACTGGAGTAATGAAGCTGAAAATTCAGCTTTGAATCACAGGAATACATTATATTTCAAAATATATTTGAATATTTTAAATTGTAATAATATTTCACAATATTACTGTTTTTACTGTATTTTTGATCAAATAAATGCAGCCATTAGAGACTTTTGAATAGTAAACAGTTTATAAACTCAAATCTAACACGGAATAAAAGCAACAAAAGTCTGATTTTGAGAATGTCTGATTTCTTTAAATGTGGTAATTACTATTTTTGGATATTCCAAAAGTATGAATTCAGTACTTTAATAATAAGTTCAACAACACCTCCCAGTAACTCCTCCTCCTTTGTCCTGACGTGATTGGGACACTCCATTACTCCATATTTCTAAGTCGCTCTCACATGTAAACAAGCTAGATATATCTACTTCAGTATAAATGGTATAGCAATATCTCTATCGGTTGACACATTCCTATCGTTGTATGCTACATAAAGTCATCCCACTCTCAGCCCTGTGGTCCAGCAGTCCTAAATCAGCCATCATGTGCTGGACCACCACCACATCAGCATGACCACCACCCAAGACGTTCCTGAGAATGACTTCAGGTTCTATACAGGATCTGGCAAGAACCACATAAACAAGGTAAACAGGAACTCTTTCTTGATTACAAATGCTTTGAAATGTTTTGGGTGACATGGCGGTTTCTTAATTCTTGCCAAATATACAGTATGAGTACAGCCTGTCTCAAACAGTACGGATGGAAAGATACAGAAAATCTCAATATAGTCAGGAATATTCCACGTACATCCAAATTATTAAGAAACATTCATAAAGAAAACTAGTGTTACTGCAGTTTCAATCTCGTTTCGCATTCAGTGTCATTTCAGTTATAGTAATGAAATAACACGCTAACATACTGTATATAATGCAACAACTCAAGTTAAATTTATTTGTATAGTGCATTTCTCAACACACATTGTTTAGTGCAAGCAAACATACCTGGTGTCAGTATGTTTCCATCCACCCATTTTTATACTTTGGATGGAAACATACCTACCGTTACATGGAAATCAATGGTTTACTCTGGGACAGAAAAAAGTATTTTAACAACAAACAATTACTTCAACTTTAATTTGCGACTGTGCTTCAAACAAAACTGATGCCACTGACCTGCTAATCAATGACAAATCCAGAGACTGAGAGAAAATAAAAAAATAAAATAAACTCATTGCTTCAACCATTAAAAACACAACTTCATTTCCAGGATTAAGAATGTAATTAAACTGCAAAGGTATTTTAGCCAGAGCTTGCTAGTTTCGTGTGCAATGTGCATCAGACTAGCTAAATACAGATTAATCACTTTAAACATCAGTGATTTATCAAATAAATATAAAGTATATTTAAACAGCAGTTTTAATACATTCTAAAAAATGCTGGGTTAAAAACAACCCAAGTTGGGTTGAAAATGGACAAAAGCAGCGATTGGGTTGTTTTAACCCAGTGGTTGAGTTAAATGTTTGTTCAACATGCTTAATTATATGTCTGGCTTAAAATGAACCCAAAATAGGTTGGAAATTAAAAGTCAGACACATAATTACTAGAGATAACGATAATAAGCAATTCAATAAAAAGTTTATTATTTAATTATTATTCATTAAACTTATTAATAATGTTCATTTCCAACATACTTTGGGTTCATTTTAAGCAAGAAATACAGTATTTTTTTTTTTTTTTTTTTTTAAATAGTTGAGTTAAATAAAACTACCCAGCAGGTTGGGCGAATATTTAACCCAACCGCTGGGTTTGTCCATTTTCAACCCAACTTGGGTTGTTTTTAACCCAGCATTTTTTTTTAGAGTGATAGAGTCTATAATAACCTTCTATTTAAAGGGAAGGCAACTAAAAAGTACCACTGAATCCACTGATGACTGTTCTGCTGCTGATGGATATATTATTGTATATTTTAGTGATGTCCATACTAAACCTTCTGCTAGCCTTTTAAAAATGGCCTTGCCTTTTTTGGGGTCATTTAATGATACTAGCAGGAAAAACAGATGTGAGTGGTTTCCGATTGTGGAATGTCCGAGCCAACAGTCAAATGCTCAGTGGAAGCTTTTTACATTTTGTTTGGCTGCAGATCTGAGTCTTCATTTGGATGCTTGACATTCAGTGGAATTCAACGTCTAGTTCTCGGACATCTCTACCAAAGACAGTGGGTTCGACTGCATTACAGAAAACGACACACAAGGGCCGAGATGAGTAGTTTTTCCACCAAAATATCCACAGTTCCCGAAAAGCCCCTGACAAGCTGTGCACACTATTATTATTGTCAGATACAGCTGTGTTTGAATGCTCCTTTTTCGTCATACAAGGATAGAGTACATAGTCATCCAAAGCATCTGGTTTATGTGCTACAGTATAGAGGGCTATTCATTCTGTGTCATTCCCATATGACAGCGAGCTTAGAGATTTGTCTGTCATACTACCCTAAATGGATCTAGCAGTGGCCCATGGACTAAAGCTGACGCTGGTCCTTCTAAAAACAAGCAGCCAACAATCCAATGATTTAAAGGTAAAAACAAATAGATAAGAAAATTATTTAAAGGTACTTTAACCCTTGTGCTGTGTTGAAAATCCTTTACCTAATTTGGTGTTCCCACTCAAAAATGACCAGTCTTTTAAATTGCTTGTAAATCTCTCATTGTTCTCTATTATCACTAAATATTGGGTTCAGTCATTTTGTCAACTTGTTTTCTTTCAGTTAGCACAGGTTTTATATTTCTTTTTGGAACAGATTGATCATAGGCCTCATTGATCTGAGCTTATGCACCTCAGTTTTTGAGTGAAACAATTACACTCAAGCTTATTCAACTACTGTAATTTATTCAAATTTTTTTTACATATAGAATAGGCCGGGATTGAATGTAGCACATCCAGAATCAAAACAACCCCTGCTCTTCCAGCAGTAAGTTTCCAGAAACAGAGCTAGATTAATAGAGCAGCAAAACAATTCATTCCTACCAACCTGCCAAACTCATCTTGGAGAAAACATTCACCTGCACATTTGAATCATTTTGCATGCATCCTAAAATTTTCCAACATTGCACCTTCGCGAGGATCCAAACTGCCTGCGAGGCTTAAATTCAAGCTGCTCTGAAGGGATTGACGGCTTCTGTCAATGTAAACTACAGCAGCACATCACAATGGAAAAATACAGCCATACTTTTGAAAATTATAGTTGCCACACCTCGACATTGTTCAGATGTTGTATTTCAAGACATTTGTCAGGTTTTTGTCCTTAAAACGCTGTTGTGTGTAGGACTAATTTCTAACGCATCTCATCCCACGCCTAATTCCAAAACGTCATTTTAGAGCTAGTAACGGAGGCTTGAGCCATTGATAGCAGAATAATGCAGTTATTAGAGAGAGAGAGAGAGAGATTAAGCATGTGTGAATTACCTAAATCTGTGCGTCTCTCAACAGTGTTCGGCAGCAGAGTCTCTATTAATAGCGAAACTGTAAGTTTGTCTGCTTCAAGAACAGCACTGTTATTACCTCGCTAGTGAGAAATGTCTTGTAGCTTTCAAGTTGTTAAACTATTTTTACTGATAAAACTGTCAGAGCAGCGCTGACAACATGTTTCTGTGCGAGTGTGTGTCCGTATTGTATTTATTTGCTTGGTCAGTGTCGTTGTGGGTTTTGTTTCTTTTGCTGTTGTAGGCTGTAAGGACCTTTGAAATAACTGACATCATTTGGCGAAGTGATATGGAACTGTAATGCGGTCAAAACCTGCCTGGAACTACTTTAGCCATGCATTTCCCTGAAAATAATTGCACACCTTGGAACATTCATCAACCAATCAGATACAAGCATTCAAAAGCCCCATGTAACTGTCCATAAATATCATTTAAAAATGTATTTTGTTTGTACTGTGGAATCATTTTGTCATTTTAGAATGTTGTTTTCATTCTTTATAACAAAGTATCACAAGTTGTTCCAAATGATAATGAAAAACATGACTTAAAACTCTGTTCAGTAGTTTTTACATCCATCAAATCGCAGCTTAATATCTAATTCACTAGGGAGATTAATTAAATTATACTACATTAACAAAATATTTCATATTTTCCCATATTTTTTTGAAATCTCTACATTTGTACATAAAAAATGTTTTTACACATACTGTACCAGTGTGTATCCAAATGAGCTAGAAACACATTTTATGTACAAATAGATATAGTGAATAAGAGAAACTCTTTACAGTATGTGTAAAATCCATTTAATCCCTGTCTGTTTGATTATCTGATCAGTAAACTCTTAAACTTTACGTTCGCATTTGAACCATCTCCCTGTAAGACAAACAACTCCAAAAATGCAAGATATTTGGCCGCACTACCGTTGTTTATCAGACAAAAGACATCGGTTTGTATTTAAATAAAACTGTCATTTGCATACCTCTTCAGTGAGGAAAGTCTTGACAGAAAACACTGCACTGTTTTCAGCATAAATATTTATGAAAACAGAACAGTGATCAATGCTCTGATGTATGAAATGCACTAAAAGCAAACAGCACTATCCCTACCGTCATGTTCAAAGCACTATGATTTGAATTGTTTTCATGCGTAGTTAATAGGTAAATGATGACAGCTGCTTATATGGTCAACATGAATGCAAAATTCATTGTCATTCCCATTTTGTTCCTGATTGATGGTTTTTAGTGCATTGCTGCAGTTGCTTACTGACCCAAGTCCATGCTCAAGTTTATGTGATATTCTGCTCTCTAGATATGGCTGAAGTCCCTCCTTCAATCATTTATTTGCTCAATTTACCGGGCAAAAACTGCCTGTCTGATCACTTTTCTAAGTAACAAGTGACAAGACAAGTGTGAGTAATAGTCATTAGAACCAGCAGTGCTTTTCTTTGGAAGATTACTGAAGGTCTTTGTTATCAAAAGAGATTCAAGTTGATTGTAAAGCTAAAAGTCTGTTAACACTCTGCGTCTACAGCTGCTTCACAGTCCAAACAACATCTCAGTCACTTCTGTTCTGCTTCTGTAAGTCAATATATTCAGTTTCTACTGATGCTGAGTTTTGCAGCATGCATTTACATTAACGGTCCTTCTATTATTAAAACAAAACCAACTTTCTTGCATTTAAAAAAGAAAAGTTGTTCAGCTTAATTAGACTCTAATAGCTGAAAGAAATATTGCCCTAGATAAGATCATTTAGTAAATATGCCTCATTAGCATTCTAAATGAGATGGAGAAATTAAACTTTTAGGCAGGATATTAAACTGCCCAAGTAAAACTCATTTTATAAACATATTTAATATTAAACTCACTGTCATGTTCCTGCATCTCAGTCAAATGAATCAAATTAACATCTGAAAATACTGGCTTGACCTCTCATTACATTTTACATCTTACATCAGTTCAATGCATTTATGCATTTGGCAGACACTTCTACCGACTTACAATGCATTAAAGTTATACGTTGCCTGGAAATAAATAATTAAGTAAGTAAGAGAGTACGTGAGTGAGTGAGTAAGTAAGTAAATAAATATTAAAGTCAGAAAAACAAAATTGCAATTGTTTTTGGTGCAAGAAATGCTTGACTAATATTCCATGAGCAATTTTGGAAAAAAAAAAAAAATACAGGCGGAAAAACTAAAAAAGGTTTATTAAAGTATGTCTGATACAGAAAGTTATGCATGGTAATGTCACCTCATGGTACTGTAGTTCAGGCCGTCCTGTCAGTCCTGCAGCCATCCTAGATGTATATGACTATCTTTTTTCAGACTTCAGACGAACACACTCTGAGATATATTTAAAAATATCCTGGCACTTCCAAGCTTTATAATGGTAGTGAATGGGTGTCAAGATTTTGAAGCCCAAAAAAGTGCATCCATCCATCATAAAAATAATCAATATAGCTCCTAGAGGTTAATAAAGGCCTTCTGAAGTGAAGCGATGGGTTTTTGTAAGAAAAATTATCCATTTTTAAAACTTTATAAACTAAAAGTTTATAAAAGTAAAACAACCATACACATACTGTTCAAGTTGACTTGCACCACAAGAGTAACCCCTGACGTATGATGTATGACGTAGGATGTAGGAATATCGTAAGCTTAGGCGCCTCTCGCAGTTCAAACAAATAGGGCTGTGCAACAAACTCAAGCTCCTCTTCTCTTATATTGAAATCCTCCGACATTTCTCTTTAAAAATTCTCGTTTTAGACTTCTAATTCATGACCGGTGATTTGTTTTGCTCTATCCTCTGTGCTTCGTCATTACGTCATGCATCTGGTCAGGGGTCACTCTTCCGCCGTAACTCGATACGTACGGCCGTCTGCCCGAAGCTAGCCTTTATTAACCCACTGGAGCCATATGGATTATTTTTATGATGGATGGATCCATTCTATGGGCTTCAAAATCTCAACCCCCATTCACTACCATTATAAAGCTTGGAAGAGCCAGGATATTTTTAAATATATCTCCGATTGTGTTCGTCTGAAAGAAGATAGGCATATACAACTAGGATGGCTTGAGGGCAAGTAAATCATGGGATCATTTCATTTCTGGGTGAACTATCCCTTTAAATGATGATCTGCTCTTAAATAGTTATTTTTACATACACATTTATGAACTCAGAGAGAGATAGTGAGGTTATGATGACTATAGCTGGCTAACTTGTGCCAATAACTTTGGTGTGGAACATCTCTAAACTAGTGTTACACCAAAACATGTCTATATCTCCATGACAACTGCATCATCACTTTTTGGCGTATACATCTGTGGTGTATGGCACAAAGTCAAATACATTAGTCATTTTCCCTTGCATGTGTGCAGACTATGCCAACAGTTAGAAGAAATGCATCGCTATGGCACACTATGACTGTGATGGAAGTGAAGGCCATCATCAGCATCCTGTGAGAAACACTACTCAAGGTCAGATGAGTCCAGTCCAACGTCTGCTGAACCGCTGAACCACCCACTGAAATAAACCTCTGAGAAGAGCTTTAGTTCATATTCAGGTTTGGGAACACGATGGAAGAAACACAACAGATCTCTCAAGACCATATTATGAAAGAGTGGAAATTATATTACTGACTCTTCTTCAACAACACTGTACCTTTGAAGTAGACATTAATTCTCAGCTTGCGTATTTTAAGAATCTGTTAAATGCAGGTTACAAGAACATGTTAGAACAAAAGAAAGTCATTTTAAGTTTTGTGGATAAATATATGAGGAAACTATCAAAAAATGTGTATCGCTCCATGTCCTTGAACACAACTGAACATAAATTATCAAAAATAAAAACATCAACAACAGATTAACAGGAAGACAGAAGCCATTTGGATGACCAGAGAGAACACAAGAACCAGCTGGTGTCTCCTCACTGCCTCCAGCATCCTGTCAAGCCAAGACAACAGACCAGTCTCAAAACCATGATATCCTCTCCAACTGCTTGCAAATTGTGAGTATTAAGGTTCGCTTTTGCTACAGACATAAATTGTAGTGGTGTGATGAGATTTCTCGTTGAGGTGAAAAGCTGTCTCATGATATCGCCATGACGGAGCATGAGGGTGAAATTAGCATAGAATATTCCACCGCTATGTTTACATTACATTATGGTGCCCACCCTGGCACCGCCTTCACTATCATTTTGCTTTTTTTTATAGAAATAAAAAACATTTAATTCAGTTGGATAATGGATAATTTTTCATCCAGCACAAGCTGCAGAGTCGCACACAGTGCAGTGAACTGTGATTCCTGCTGATCAGGTGACGAGAGTAAGGTGAGATGACTGACAAGACCATGGCAGAGGATTCATTGCGTATCAGAGCATAAGCGTCTAATAAATGTCTTATCTTGTAGAATGCTTGCTCAACAACGCTGTTCCCTATACACAGAGTATGTGCGATTGCGAATTTGAAAGCGAAAGTAAAACGCGAACTCCCTGATGCACGCAAATTAGGCAACATACAATAGCCTATCTCCCAATATCAAACCTATCTTAGGCTGGGCTGTGTAGTTGTAACCACCTCTTAGCTCTGGTCTCTGTTTAGGTCTCTGTTTGCACTTTGAATATTGAGAGAGCACTTTGATTATGGTTGCACTTATTGTTTGCACTTAATAAGACTAAGAAAAAACTGTTATTTATTTTTGTTATTTATACTGTTTGTTTAATCTGTGGAAAGGAGTTCATTTAGTAGGTCACACACAGCCTCAATAAGAGGTTCTGGCAGCTCATAATTCATGTGAAGAGACTCATATGAAATCATATAGGAGAGAAGACAGTCAGTTGAGTTTGTGGCAAAACCTTTTACAGTGCTTGTATATTGTTGTCTTTCAATGCATATGATAATTCATACTCAGAAAGTAGAACTGAAATGACATTCATTACAAGATTCATAACAGACTATTTTTCCAGTCATGAATTTTGTCATTTAGGATTTCTTAAAAATACTGTGCAAAAATCTTGTCTCGTTCTCGTGAACCCAAACTCATGTCTCGTCTCGTGAGCTAAGTGTCTCGTCACACCCCTAATAAATTATACCTCAAATCGTGTGCCATATCTCGGAATATCAGATACTTGAAGATGCAGGATTTAGCAACCACCTACAACACCTCAGTAACCCCATAGCAACACCCTGGCAACCACCTATGTACAACAACCTAGAATCATGTCAGGCACTACACACATTTTCTTGTGAACATGTAAGTAAGCATCAATTTATCATACTTTTGCATGTTTTGACAAAAGTAAAGCCAAGCACATCAAACAAAACAAAGCCCTCCTTCTGTTCTTCTGTGTAAATAAAAAAAACATCAATGTAGGCTACCGGTGCGTCAAATAATCCAGGATAGGATTATTTGAAGGATAACATACAGGATCAATATGCCAAAGAAGAATCTATAATGTAAAGTCAAAAACTTTTTAATCTCCAAAGAACTATCCCAGCATACGCTCCCTTAACATTACCATATGGTTCCAGTTTGTTTGTTTTTTTCTTTTCAAATGACATTCCAAAAACATTCTCTGTAGGTTATTTTTGTAACCAAAGTTGAAGTTGTAACCTGAAGTTTCACAATGTCCATTTATCTAAACAAAACTGCAAAAACAACTCGTTCTGAGCTTCCTGACATCCCACAGATGAACCGTCCCACATTCAAAAGTCAATGACACCTATTCAGTGTTGAAAAACTTTTCCCACTTAATCACTGTCAGCTGAAAAGGAGGATCCAGATTTAGCCCATGATTTTATTCATTTTGCAATCAAAAAGGTTGTTTACATATTGATTACTTAAAGGTACAGTAGCATAAACAAGCTGTTTAATTCTAAGAGCCAGAGAGAGGGGAAAATGGTTGTAAAAACCTAAACTATGACTATTTTGGCACAGCTTAAGTCAACTATGGCAAAAATATACAATATGACTCAATTTCAGAGCATACATCGGATTCTCTTGCCTGGATCCATCTACTGGATCAATAAACTGTCTACTGATCACAATCAGCGAGGTTACCCTGAGATTTCAGCTTCAGGAGAGAAAACAGAAACACAGATGCTTAATGTGAATTCCTAAAGTGTTATATAATGAGACATATCTGCATGCTCTGCATCACTGTTGTCATGCAAGTTACTTCACATTTCTTTATATACAGTTAGAGCGTCAGTCATGGAAAAGTTTACAAACACTTACTGATTTGTGGATCCTCTCCACGGATGATCAGCTCACAAACAGTTGCAACGGAAAACCATCCATTCTCCAAGAGACCTGGTTTAACACGCACTATTGCCAGTCCTCAGTGCGGATGGTTCAATGTCAGCCTGATACAGATATCAGGAGGGCCTGCAATCAATACTAATACAGAGTAATCAGCCAATCGAAAGAGGTCAGAGAGCTGAATGACAGGATGTACAATACTGATCATGATTACAGTTACATCAAGCACTTACTAATCTACAATATACTAATGACATACCTCTCCTTCTCCTTCGTCTCCATCTTCACAGACGGTTGAATTGTCATATTCTTCCTCTTGAATACAGAAAAGACTAGTAGGATGAAAAGTAGGATGTAATTAGTTGTGTTTGCTAAAACAAGCATCATTAGTGCACATCTCTGATATTCTAGTCTCTAGACATGGGTCCATCCTTCAGTGTAAATGGATTTTTCCATTTTATTTTATGCTTGGAGAATATTTTAAATTTCTTTAAAGTCAACAATTTTTTTTTTTTTTTAATGGAATATTGCAGTATTTATTATAAATTATTTATCCATGCAAATATTTTGTTTTAACCTTTTTAATTCATGTGCCACACAGGAAAAAAAAAAAAAAAAATACAATAATAATACAATTATAATGATAGAGCAAGCAACTGTACTCAGACAGCTGTCTAAAAAGATTCTTGCACAAACATTAGTATTCATGTCTACCTGTAAAAACTTTTTTTTTTTACACATCAACAATCCAATTAAGAAATGTTGTCTGATTTTAAATGCACTTTAAAAAGCCTGTCTGAACACAATGACTCAGAGATGGACTGAGAAAGTCATGAATTGTGGAAGAATAGGGAAATACAGAGCCTCAAGGTAATAAATAATTAACTTGCTGATTTACAGCCAAACTAAAATGCGAAAGTCCAGGATTTGAGAAAAGATGCGCTTCCATGCCAAACCATTTCTGACGGAGGCAGACTACTTAACTGCAGCATGGCTTTGGATGAAAGAAGTCTGAAAATCTGTGATGAGTCATGAGGCACTTGTGGTGTGGCAAACGGTCTTATGGGTATTGCTGACATGGTTTGCATGTTTAATGTGGCTCTGGGGTCTCATTTGTCTATGCTTATTTCATTCACTTCTAGAAATAATTCTCCAAGAATCTATGTGTACTAAAGAAAGAGTTTACTTAAAAATGAAACACAAAAGAAGTTTAACAATTTTCAGAATGCTCTTTTCCATTAAATTGAACAGTATGAATTTTGTACTGTATTGCAGGTCTTCAGAAATAATACATCAACTTTTCTAATCAAAGCCGGACAGATATATATTATTTAGTCCGTAGTAGTCAAGTAGTCCAGAGCTGTCCGTGTATGTGTCCGAACTGGAATCACTATCTAATAGATTTTGTTTTCAATTGCTCAAGTCACTCACACATACGCTGTTGTGCACGCACCATCTGCGCAGCCGAAGTATGAAACAGCTTCACAAACAGTTTTTTCAACCAATTCAATTCAATTCACATTTATTTGTATAGCACTTTTCAAGATACATATCGTTTCAAAGCAGCTTTACAGAGAACCACAAAGTATCGTTATCATTACATCGCTACACCAGTAGGTGGTGACAAGTTAAATTAAAAATTAAAATTAAAAAAATTTATTTGTCATTGAATTATTCATTCAAGAGATTCTTTCAGAAACGCTGATACAGTAATGAAACAAGTGAAGTATTTGAGTGAGTCATTGAATCATTCATTCAAACCATTATTAAAAAAAATAAACAATTCATTAAAAAATTAAACATTTTAAATAGACTGCAGCAATTAATATTTTGTCAGAACCTCTAGTAAATTACACGTTATTTTGTTTAGTTGTCTGTTCAGAATCATGGGAGAATTGTGATCTCTCTTTGAAAAAAAAAAAAAAAAAAAAAAAAAAAAATTGCAATTCTCAATTTATCCAGAATCGTGCAGCTCTAGGGTGAATAAAAACCATCAATTTTTTTTTGCATCACATTTAGTAATTTTAGAGATGCTTTCATCCAAAGCAACAAATGAGAGCATCACAAGCATTTTTCACTAGCAAAGCAAATTTATCTGAAATTGTATCAATTTAATTGCAAAATTTCATTTAATATCGTATATTACTTGCAGGTGTTGTTTTGTGCACATTCAGTATCGTTCCACTCCATATCCCACAAGTTTAATGGTGGAAATCTTACTTGGCAACAGACTTTATCCACTAGTCTGCTGTAATTCTTTCCAATTAAGATCATCAGATTGGCAAAACAAAGGCAGATCCTTGAGAAAACAAATAATTAGCTCAGACAGTGACCTACAGCCAAACAACATAAAGAGCCAAGATTTGAGAAACTCCAAAGCAGAATGATCTTTGCAGTGTTGTCTGCAACTCATATTGGACAGCTGACTACACGGTTCGGCAACTCTCAAAATGTTTGACTTTCCAAAGATAGTGATGAATTGTCACCAGCATGAAAAGTACAAAATTTTTTCCCTTATGAAGGAATATTTGGTTGTCATAGTAACCTCTTTGGCATCCTTTTCAGGGATGAAGAGGTTTGGAATCAGATGGGCTTTATTTGGATGATTGGAATATTTTGCTGCATTCTGAATAATTCACAAGTGACTTTGGATTAAAGAGGCTGAAATCTGAATATTGAATAAATGCAAATTGGACCAACAAAACAGAGTTGCAAATGTAACAAATGTTAGGAGGGCTAAAAAAATCCCACAGACTGAAAGATTCTGTGCCACAAATAGAGACCATCAGAATATCATACAATACTGGTTGTGGGCTCCTAGCAACCATCCAGAACACCCCAGCAACCATATAGTAAGAAGAAAAACCACTCTGAACACATTAAGGGTACTTTACATGACAACGATGTAGTAAAAACGGAAAAGTTTTTATTAATACATATTTAAAACAGTTTATGTGACTACAGTGGTTCAACCTTGATGTTATGAAGCGACGAGAATACTTTGTGCACCAAAAAAAAAACAAAATAATGACTTTATTCAACAATATCTAGTGATGGGCAATTTCAAAACACTGCTTCATGAAGCTTCGAAGCTTTACAAATCTTTTGTTTCGAATCAGTGGTTCAGAGTGTGTATCGAACTGCCAAAGTCACGTGATTTCAGTAAACGAGGCTTTGTTTCGTCATAAGTGTTTTGAAATGTTTCGAAATTTCAATGTTTCACGTGATTTTGACAGTTTGATACACGCTCCGAACCACTGAGTCGGAAAATTTCAGTTTGTTGTGGGCGAGCATGTTCTCTCAGTATTTACTTCGGTTCCTGTGAGGCTTGACTCTACAGCGCCATGCGGCAAAAGAAATAACACCCAAGTTTTGAGCTTGCATTTTGAATTAAATCTAATGTGATGGGGGTTAAAGACACATACCACAATAATAATATTAGAAAACATGCCTTTCTATCGAGTTATCAATGGGCAACACGCAAAAACAAACGAATCGTTGTCCAGTTCATTAACCTATGACTCTTATGAGACAGTCCTTTTTAGTGAGTCAAGAACATCGTAACCAGTGCAGCGTAATTCACGAACAATGATAGAATTATATAGAATTATACAAAAATAATATAAATGACAAATGTAGGCCTACATAATAAAATTACTAAAACTAAAATTAAACTAAAACTGAAAATCCAAAAATAAAAGTTAATCAAAATATTAATAGGCTAAATATTACAATATTATATAAAATAAAACTGTGCAGCGAACACACACTCATGATTAAAATGTTCACCGTGGAAACTAGATGTTAAAAATGCAATTATATTTATAGAAACAGAATTGCAATCCCCTTCCCAAGACTGCATTTAAATCAGAATCAGAATCAGATTGAGCTTTAGAATTCCACAAGCTGAGTAAATCCTTGTTCCAGATACAGCAAACACTGTTAACTATCAACTGTTAACATATCAACTACACTTAATCTACACTTAAGTGGATGTCTGCTCAGTCCACAGCTCCACTGCCAGCTGATCTTCTATGAAGGTTCACATTCATGTATAGTGTCAAGTGCACTTCTTGAAGACAGTTGCCACTTTATGTGAAGACAGTTCAGTTGCAGGACAACAGCAATTGTTTTTAACAATCCTGTTTTGTTTTTAAATCTCATCACATAGAATGACACCATAATGTGGACATCAAGAAGTTAAAATATTCATGAAAAAAGCTATTCATAAGCATTTAGCTCAACAGTACCTGGCATATATAGGCCATGGGAATATGAGGCCTGGATGCTGCCATCTTCTTCTCTTCTTTACATGAGCCAATCACCTGAGCCATGCCCTGCACAGAGCATGATGGGAAATGTAGTTTTGTTGGGCATGCTTGTTGTCTCATAAAACAGCTAAATGAGTCTCATTTTCTGGCAAGCTTTCATGTCAATATGCAAACCAAATCAATTATCCTTTTTTAATTACAAGTTATTGTGACCAATATCAACTAGCTTCCACTAGTCTTCTTTAATTTATTTTGCTGCATGGTTGTCAATGAAAAAAAACAAACAAACAACAAAAAAAAAAGTTTTCTGTTTGAATATATTTTAAAATGTAATTTATTCATGTGATGCAAAACTGCAGAAAGAATTGTGGTGTTGATGTTCCTGCCAAGGACTTTTCTTAACTTTCTGTGTCATTAGCAAAAGGTATTTTCTGACACTTTCAAACAGATTTCTTCCACCTCATCATCTGGTGTGCTTTTGCTGTTTCAGTTGCTGTTATTAATTCCACTGCTGGGACACATTGCTGTGTTACGGTAAAGTTCAGTCTCTTAGGTAAGACTTCCTTTGGCTGGACAAATTCCCTGCCTGCAGGATTCCGTCATCATCTCTACCTTGGCAGTTTCGCTTCAGTTCACACTCAATGGCTGCATCTGAAATCTCATATTTCCCTACTATAGGCTAGAAGGCGAAAAACAGCATGTGACAAAAGAAGTATATCTGAATTCACAGTACTCATAAAAGAGTAGGTAAAAAGTCTCCAGATGACCTACTACTTGGGGCGAGATTCTGAAGTGTGCATATGATGGACACTTTACTATCACATGAGGCCACAGGAGAGGATTTGTGAATGGCAGTGAAGTGACGCAACTGACGCTGATGGGTCACATGATAATGACAACTTGATGAATGAAGTCCAGATTACATTCATACTATTCATTCTATTTAGAATGCTATTATTTTAGTAATTACTTTTTCAAAATAAGTACCTGCTCAAGTGAGTTTGATACAATAATTTATAATCCCCAACACCATGAAAGCAATTCCCAAGAGTTCAGGGTTTGGCTAGTCTCAGTCTCAGACGTCACGCCCACGACCGTTGGCTGAAAAGGCCGTCTGATGCATATGACACACTTAACTGGAAACACTTCAGGATTTTTGAAGTCGTCATCTAGTTGGTTGAATTCTACAGGATATCCAGGAGATGTGTGTTACATTCTTTAATGGTCCGCCTGGAAACAAATGCCGTGACGCCAAACCCCCTCATGGAAGAAGAATGCCATCATGTTTACACTTACCAGGATCAACTAAGCACTGGATTTTCAAAAGTATGTTAAGTTCACGGCTCCATTGTTACAGTAAACTTGCACAAAGTTCTTGAATGAATAATTTATTAGATGCACGCTGTCTGTTATGTCTGTTATTGTAGGCACGCATGTCTGTTATTGTAGGGACATGGACGTTACATTTTCACGCCCCTAAACATCACGCGGAACAAAACAAACTGTGTTTGGTTGCGTTACATGTCAGTCAGATGTCCTCTTGGGCAGTCCTTGGCCAATGAAAGCTGCGAAAGAGTCCAGACCTTCTGCAATTAGTCTGAGGGTCTGGCTACGGGAGACTAGGGTTTGCCTGGTTAATTTCTGCAGTGCCCCTGCTGGTAGATGATGTAACTGTGCTATTACACAGGCCAGGCAATACATTTGATTCTTCATAGACAAGCATTCAGAAGTAGCAGTGTATTTTTTGCAAGCAACATAGAAATTACAAATATATATACAGTATCTCACAAAAGTGAGTACACCCCTCACATTTCAGTAACTATTTTAGTATATCTTCTCAAGGGACAATACTATAGAAATGAAACTTGTATATATTTTAGAGTAGTCAATGTGCTGCTTGTATAGCAGTATAGATTTGCTGTCCTCTGAAAATAACTTAAAATACAGCCATTATTGTCTAAATAGCTGGCAACAAAAGTGAGTACACCCTAAGTGATAACAGCTCTACATCTTTTAACCATGCAAAGCCACATGTCCTATTCATCATGTTCATGTTTTTGTCTGCTTGATAGGACAATACACATTTGCGTATCTTGTATTAGAGCAGTTAAAATTTGGTGCTTTGAGTACAATTCTCTCATACTGATCACTGGATGTTCAACATGACACCTCATGGCAAAGAACTCTCTGAGGATTGGAGAATTAGAATTGTTGCTCTCCACAAAGATGGCCTAGGCTATAAGAAGATCGGTAGCACCCTGAAACTGAGTTACAGTACAGTGGCCAGTACAGAGGTTTTCCAAGACGGGTTCCACTCGGAACAGGCCTCGCAAGGGTCGATCAAAGTAGTTGCTGTGCGTCACGTGCAGAAGCTGCCTTCAAAAAACAGATGCATGAGTGATGCCATCATTGCTTTAGAGGTTGCAGAAGCGGGAGGTCAGCTTGTCAGTGCTTAGACCATAGGACCAAGGTCATTCTTGAATTGTGTGCCTGCTTCAAAACGACCAGAGAGGTCGTTCCGGTCAGAACTTTGGAGGGCGTTCCTGAGCTCCCTGCCTGTCCAGTTATGTGATGCAAAACTGCATTTTTCTTTATTTTTAAAAATCCACTTTAGACATACTAACTACATGTACAAGTATCTTTGCTACTATACTAACTACTATAGTTAGTAGAATGTCTGTGTAGAAGTGTACCGTCGAAATAAACCCCAAACATTTGAACAGTATTGTATACATATAAAATGTACATCAAACATGAATAGAAATATATAGTTTCATAACATTTCTAACAGTTTGAGTTACCTCTGATGCATTTTACCAAAAAAAAAAAGTATCTGCATTTGTCAGCAAAAAAAATTGTGGTGTTGATGTTCCTGCCAAGCAGTAACTTTCTGTGTCATTAGCAAAAGGTATTTTCTGACACTTTCAAATAGATTTCTTCCACCTCATCATCTGGTGTGCTTTTGCTGTTTCAGTTGCTGTTATTAATTCCACTGCTGGGACACACTGCTGTGTTACGGTAAAGTTCAGTCTCTTAGGTAAGACTTCCTTTGGCTGGACAAATTCCCTGCCTGCAGGATTCCAAGGTTCCAATGACCAAGGTTATTCTTGAATTGTGTGCCTGCTTCAAAACGAACAGAGAGGTCGTTCCGGTCAGAACTTTGGAGGTCGTTCCTGAGCTCCCTGCCTGTCCAGTTATGGCTCTAGTGGCCAACACTAACCTCTCTGTGTTTGATGTTTCAGTTGCACCTGATAAGCCATGGTGGTTTCCAGTTTCACCAGATCTATTGTAGTGGTCGTCTGTTCCACCATGGGGGTCTTCAAGCCTGTCTGCGCTACTGTGGTGGTCGTCTGCTCTGCCGTGGGGGTCTTCAAGCCCATCTACTCTGCTGTGGTGGTCATCTGCTCCGCCGTGGTGGTCTTTAAGCCCGTCTACACTGCCGTGGTGTTCATCTGCTCCGCCATGGGGGTCTTTGAGCCCATCTGAACTGCTGTGGTGGTCGTCTGCTCCGCAATGGAGGTCTTCAAACCCATCTGCACTGCTGTGGTGGTCATCTGCTCCGCCGTGGTGGTCTTTAAGCCCGTCTACACTGCCGTGGTGGTCGTCTGCTCCACCATGGGGGTCTTCGAGCCCGTCTGAACTGCTGTGGTGGTCGTCTGCTCCGCCATGGAGGTCTTCAAACCCATCTGCACTGCCGTGGTGGTCGTCTGCTCCACCATGGGGGTCTTCGAGCCCGTCTGTGCTACTGTGGTGGTCGTCTGCTCCACCATGGGGGTCTTCAAGCCCGCCGGCTCCGCCAAGGCCTGCCTTTGCCACGCCCTGGTCCTTTCCCCCTGCACAGTCCTGGCCCTCCATCCTGGACTATTTACTGTGGAGTGTCTGGAATCCGCTCCTCAAGGGGCTCTGTCATGATCCCATCCTGTGTTCCCCTGTCGTGTGTGTGGACTTTTATTATTTCCTGTTTTACGCCATGTTTTGTAGTCCTTTGTAGATTTTCTTGTTGATTTGTCTCCCCAGGTGTTTCTTGTTCCCTTGTTATCTTGTTAAGCCTGTTTTCTCCGTGTGTGTATATATACCCCAGTGATTCTCATGTTCTTTGTCTGGTGTTGTCCTTCCATGGATGTTACGCGTGTGCGCTTGTTGTCAGTTTTTCCTTGCCCTTGTCTGGATTTATCAGTTTTGCCTGGATTTACTTTTATTATGTTTGTCTGAATAAATGTTTGCTGCATCTGGATCCTACTCTTGTTCGTCTGAAACAGCCACCGTTACACCAGACAACCACTACTGCTACTTCTTCTTCGTGCGTATTCAACATAGATGCAAGCTGCCTCTAAAAACACGAACGATTTAGAAGAACAGCAACATAGTGACGAAACACGCTCTGTAGAGCCATTTGTCCATTTAGGGCTACTGTAGAAACATGCCGGGGCATAATGACGACTTGACATGGAGGGGCAGCCCGTGGTGTATGAGATAGAAATGGCTCATTCTAAGGTAAAACACATAACGGTTCATTATGTAAGGTCTTTATACACCACTGAAAACAGTTATGTATATTATGTTGCATTTCTGTCAATAGATCCTCCCAAATTGTACACATTGCACCTTTAAGATGATTGGTAAAAAACAGTTGTAAATTGCTGTCTGCTAAATTATACATTTATAAATAATGGGAAATAATCTTCTGAAAATGTGTTTATTGTGAATCTCTTTTATTGGTGATCAAGCTGTTAATGGTGTGTGATTTATAAATGCTGAGGCAGCAGAAAGGCATTTCCTTCTCCCACATGAATCCAGGTGTTGTCCACATGGTGGTTTCCACACATTAAAGCCATTTACGGGAATCTTCCCTTTCAGTAGCATCTACAAGCCATTACACAACATCCCTCTAAAGATTAAATGTGAAAAAAAAAATCACACTTGTAAGTTAACAAGCACCCCAAAACAGAGAGATCTATCAAGCATACCCTTATTATCACCATCAATATGTGTCTGAAAATATCTCATTCAAACCAAACAAGGAAGGCAGCCCTGATTTCCTGTGTCCTGCATTTGTAATTGTTTATTGAATTCACCGCAGGGGTCGACTCCGACCCAGCCAGGCCATTTGATTCCAACATGAACAGTAGAGCATGTGCTGCAAAAAATCCACCGCACCTGGTCGGATAACAGAGGAAGGGTGAGAGACATCTGGGAAAATCATTTTAATGAACACAGAGCTAACACTAATCCAAAAAACTGGCAGTTCGCTGCGTCTACGGGGTGTGTTTGTGCGTGTTTGCAAGCGTGAGCTTCCACTTTTGAGCAGGAATTGCACTGCATGAGATGACTAGTTAATTAAAAACATGTTTGGAAATCTCCATTTAGAATTTGACTCATATTTCCTGTCTCCTCATGTTCATTTACATTGTGCGGTTCCTCCCTGGCATCTTAATTGGCTAATGAGTGATGTCAGACTTTCCTCTCCCAGTTTAGGGCTGGTTTTTGTAACTTCCCATTGGATGCTTCCTTTACTACTCCTTTAAAACCACATCTTCCTTTAGCTGAACATAAATTCCCTGCTTATTCACCTCAGACATGAAACGTGCCAACTAGCTCAGCATTTGTTGACGAGAGTGCCTGAGGTTTTCATTAAAAGTTAATTTTCTAATCAAGGTTTAAAGAGAAACTTGATTTCGACAGATTCACATAGTTCAATAAATTGTCAGAGTTACTGTTTAAATGTATGTAAATAAACATAGTATGTTTACATTTGCTGTTGGAGAGCATGTGTAACTTGACAGCTAAAACAATGAGAAAAAGCTGTTGTTCAAACCAGTGTTGATCCTAAAATAAAATAAAGCACAACAGAAGCATCTGCATTTCATATCAGCTCGAACGGGTTTATTTTGCTATTATGAACAGATGACTAATGGTTGACAGATAAGGGTTTTTCGGGGCTATATAATGGAATATATACACAAAAGTTTCATTAAAATTTTTAGTTATTAAAGAATTCTTAATACTTTTATTTAGCAAGGACACATTAAATTGACCAAAAGTGACAGTAAAGACATTTATAATGTTACAAAATATTTCTATTTCAAATAAATGCTGTTCATGTGAACTTTCTATTCATCAAAGAATCCTGAAAAATAAAATGAATCACAGTTTCCACAAAAGTATAAGGCAGCACAATTAGCAGCAAATCAGCATATTAGAATGATTTCTGAAGGATCATGTGACACTGAAGACTGGAGTATTGATTGATTATGGATTGAGCTCGATTGGATTGAGATCTGGGGAATTTGGAGGCCAAGTCAACACCTCAAACTCATTGTTGTGCTCCTCAAACCATTCCTGAACCATTTTGGCTTTGTGTCAGGGCACATTATCCTGCTGAAAGAGGCCACAGCCACCAGGGAATACCGTTTCCATGAAAGGGTGTACATGGTCTGCAACAATGCTTAGGTAGGTGGTACGTGTCAAAGTAACATCCACATGGATGGCAGGACCCAAGGTTTCCCAGCAGAACATTGCCCAAAGCATCACACTGCCTCTGCTGGCTTGCCTTCTTCCCATAGTGCATCCTGGTGCCATGTGTTCCCCAGGTAAGCAACGCACACACACGCGGCCATCCACATGAGGTAAAAGAATACGTGATTCATCAGACCAGGCCACCTTCTTCCATTGCTCAGTGGTCCAGTTCTGATGCTCACGTGTCCACTGTTGGCTCTTTCGGTGGTGGACAGGGGTCAGCATGGGCACCCTGACTGGTCTGCGGCTATGCAGCCCCATACACAACAAACTGTGATGCACTGTGTATTCTGACACCTTTCTATCAGAACCAGCATTAACTTCTTGAGCAATTTGAGCTACAGTAGCTCGTCTGTTGGGTTGGACCACACTGGCCAGCCTTCGCTCCCCACGTGCATCAATGAGCCTTGGCCGCCCATGACCCTGACGCCGGTTCACCACTGTTCCTTCCTTGGACCACTTTTTATAGATACTGACCACTGCAGACCGGGAACACCCCACAAGAGCTGCAGTTTTGGAGATGCTCTGACCCAGTCGTCTAGCCATGAAAATTTGGCCCTTGTCAAATTCACTCAAATCCTTACATTTTTTCTGCTTCTAACACATCAACTTTGAGGACAAAATGTTCACTTGCTGCCTAATATATCCCACCCACTAACAGGTGCCGTGATGAAGAGATAATCAGTGTTATTCACTTCACCTGTCAGTGGTCATAATGCTATGCTTGATCGGTGTATATGTAGGAAATCTGTTCCCTGGAACGACTGGTCATTCAAGAAATATATTTAAATGCAGAATTCTGGAATAATCAAATATTTCAGAGAGCAAAGTAATAATTTTAGTTACTCCCTAATGCTTTAATACAAATTGATTCAAATTACATTGCCATATTTGAAGTAAATATACTAGACAAATGAACTTAGGAAGGTGTTCCCATAACATTCTAGGAAATTTGAGATTTTCTTCTTATGGATATTGGATTACGCTACTTGTTTTGATGTAGAAAACACTGTCTGGTTACAGTCCTCGAGAAAACATGAAGCAATAGCCCCTGGTTTAAAACCCCCTAAAACTGAGAATGGAAAGCATAACATCAACTCGGTCTGCCAAAACAAACTCTCTGAATCCATGGTCAGTAATTCATTAGTCAGTCCAAAGGTCAGTTAAAAAACAGTTCCAGAGAGTCAAAGCTACTGCTGCCACACATGTAGGTCAACAGGCAATCGTGAATGAGTGGCTAAGTAGTATTATTAGGTTGTACTGTATGTGCTTAGGGCTCTTGGAAGATAAATGGAGGCTATTACCACTCGCAGTTATGACTTTAAACATCCCAGCATGGAGCTAGTAAAGGTTCAGATGTGCGAAGTACCTTAGGGGAGGAAAATGGCAGCTTCTTCTCGATGTCTTCCATATGGAATCTTCTAGTAATAACTTTGAGGTTTGTAAGGCCTTGCTTTTTGTTGATTACATCTCTGCAGAGGGACATGTATCTGATTATAGTTCTGCTCAAAATGTCAGGTAATGGTATTTTCTGATGCTGTCATAACAAACACAACATTGTCTCTGGATACAGACCTGAGCTGTATGAATGTCTATATGTCTATTTACAGTATATAGTACACAGTTATACTGTATCTGTTGCTGGTATGTATTTGATGTCCCAAATCTACATAAAAAAAGACTATGTTTGCATTCTATATTTCCTGCATTTGCAGATAAAATTCACTCTGATTTGACCCCAGTCACAGAGCATGCTGGGTAACCAGCAGTGCCACAATTTGTCCAGTCATATTTATTCAGAGAAAACTGTCATTTTAAATTGTAATAATATTTGCAATATTAATGTATTTTACCTCAAATACATGTAGGCTTGGTGAGCATAAGAGACTTTCAAAAACATAAAATCTTACCGACCCCAAATTATATACAGTACTGTAATACAGTAACATGATATTACTTAATCAGCAACAGACACAATATTGTGTGTGGTATATAGCAAATACACACATACATGGAGGACAACAAAAAGGCCAAAAAAAAAAAAAAGGTCAATGAAACAAAGAAATACATTGAAAGAGGGACCCAAACCACTTATCAAACAAGTCACTTAGACTTAGTGGTAGGATCTTTTGACTATCAAGTCTATTGAACAACACACTAAAAAGCATTCAGAATATTGTAATCTCATGGTGGTGAGTTGTGCAAGGTCATAAATCTTGCATTTTGTTTAGAAAATGTAAAAAGGAGAGGTATTCAGTTTCATTTCAATTAACAATCCTGAAAACATATTCAGCATTTAGCGTTGATTTCAAAGTTATTCTCAGACATAATCATTTACATTCACTAATGTCTGAGAATGAGTTTTAAAATCCTTCAGTATAGGTTGTATTTGCTTTTAGTGCTCTTAATGGAGATTTCTCATGACAAATCTTTATACCAGCGTTCTGGAGAGTGATTAGCATTTCACATTTATCAGCAACTAATGCGACTTCAGCCACAGTCCATGCACTGGGAGATTCATAACGGTCTGTGTTTAGTCTGCAGACCGCAGCTCGCTCTGGTACATTTGATGACTAAAGCACGCCGGTGAGCTTACGACATTGCATTGGCAGTGAGGTGAAGTCATCCAGTGAATGGTCTGAAATTAAGTCAGGGCTTTCCTGGGAACAGCCAAAAGTCTGGAACAAGATGCATTGACGGAATTAGACTTCCGTGGGTGCGTTATTCTCGCCATATTTACATCACTACAGCGACTCTGCAAACAAACTGTTTAAATGCAATGCAGTGGACTTCTAAAATGACCAAGCAAAGTCTGCGCTTGTGTGAATTCAAGTTCCGTTTTACATGGTTAAAGTCATATGGAACACCATTTGTTACATTATCAGAATGCAACCAAACCTATAATATTTTTGTAAGTTAATATTAACATGCTATTTATCATAACCAAGCCAAAATTATGCATTATGCATTACACTGTAAAAACCCGATAAGTTACAGTAACTCAAACCATTTGAGGAACCATAACCATTTAAGTTTTGAATCCAATAAGTATGAGTACTCTCAACTCATATACATGAAGTTAAAGTCACTTATATCTTAGTGTTGGTTTAGTCAATCATTAGAGTAAACTCAAGATTTTTAAGTTTATTTCACTTATTCAGTTTGAATTCAGGTAACAAATGTAAGTTTTAACAGCTATATAGCTACTTAAATGATTTGAGGAAACCGATGGTCTTAAATGGTTTAAGTTCATCAAACTCAAAGTAATAAAGTTACATAAGAATAAGCAAAAACTAACATTGGTACAAAGCAATGATGACAGAACAGGCGATTCATGTATTATTGTTTATGTATTTATTTCATTAGCTTTTAGTTAATTAGTTATGAAAAATATAAAAGCACATCCTACGCTATACAAACCTAATTTCTCGGACAACATTATTTAAAGAAATTAGAAACCATGGAATAAGTTTAAATTTCTTTGAAATATGTTGTGGCGTAAGCTACTAGATTAAATGAATTTCTGTAACTTAAATCATTAGAGTTTAAAATAGTATATTTATAGTAACTTATTCAGATTGACTTTGCTTAATATAATTTGTTTTTGAGTTCACATACACATTTGTTAAGTTGGATTAACTTTTTAACAGTTTTAAAGTCCCCGTGAACCGGAAGTTGCAAACAACTTTTCTCCAGTGTTGTGACGTATTTCCAAGTGAAACGGCATATTGAATAGAGGGCAGGTTTTTACTTTAGTGCTCCTCCTCTCCATCTCTGGCTCATAGCAGACTAACGGTTGAAGGGGAGTGGTTTAAGCGTTTTCAACCCAAGCCGTCAAACTGACGTCATCTGAGAAGGAACGCCATTGCAGACCGGAAGTAACTTTTCAGATTTTGATTAAAGATTACCACGACAAACTATTTTTTCTGTGTATTAACTTGCACGGATTAATTGTTCACCACGAGACTATTAATATGCACTAACAAAGTAAATAGGGCCCATTTTGATTTCATGCCGACTTTAAGTAAAATTAACTTATTTCACTGTTAGGTTTTACAGTGTTTGTATTTGTTTAAATGTAAGTGTTTAAATATACAGGTGCTGGTCATATAATTAGAATATCATCAAAAAGTTGATTTATTTCACTAATTCCATTCAAAAAGTGAAACTTGTATATTATATTCATTCATTACACACAGACTGATATATTTCAAATGTTTATTTCTTTTAATTTTGATGATTATAACTGACAACTAAGGAAAATCCCAAATTCAGTATCTCAGAAAATTAGAATATTACTTAAGACCAATACAAAGAAAGGATTTTTAGAAATCTTGGCCAACTGAAATGTATGAACATGAAAAATATGAGCATGTACAGCACTCAATACTTAGTTGGGGCTCCTTTTGCCTGAATTACTGCAGCAATACGGCGTGGCATGGAGTCGATCAGTCTGTGGCACTGCTCAGGTGTTATAAGGGCCCAGGTTGCTCTGATAGTGGCCTTCAGCTCTTCTGCATTGTTGGGTCTGGCATATCGCATCTTCCTCTTCACAATACCCCATAGATTTTCTATGGGGTTAAGGTCAGGCAAGTTTGCTGGCCAATTAAGAACAGGGATACCATGGTCCTTAAACCAGGTACTGGTAGCTTTGGCACTGTGTGCAGGTGCCAAGTCCTGTTGGAAAATGAAATCTACATCTCCATAAAGTTGGTCAGCAGCAGGAAGCATGAAGTGCTCTAAAACTTCCTGGTATATGGCTGCGTTGACCTTGGACCTCAGAAAACACAGTGGACCAACACCAGCAGATGACATGGCACCCCAAACCATCACTGACTGTGGAAACTTTACACTGGACCTCAAGCAACGTGGATTGTGTGCCTCTCCTCTCTTCCTCCAGACTCTGGGACCCTGATTTCCAAAGGAAATGTAAAATTTACTTTCATCAGAGAGCATAACTTTGGACCACTCAGCAGCAGTCCAGTCCTTTTTGTCTTTAGCCCAGGCGAGACGCTTCTGACGCTGTCTGTTGTTCAAGAGTGGCTTGACACAAGGAATGCGACAGCTGAAACCCATGTCTTGCATTCGTCTGTACGTGTTGGTTCTTGAAGTACTGAACTCTTTGTGAATCTCCCCCACATTTTTGAATGGGTTTTGTTTCACAATCCTCTCCAGGGTGTGGTTATCCCTATTGCTTGTACACTTTTTTCTACCACATCTTTTCCTTCCCTTCGCCTCTCTATTAATGTGCATGGACACAGAGCTCTGTGAACAGCCAGACTCTTTTGCAATGACCTTTTGTGTCTTGCCCTCCTTGTGCAAGTTGTCAATGGTCGTCTTTTGGACAACTGTCAAGTCAGCAGTCTTCTCCATGATTGTGTAGCCTACAGAACTAGACTGAGAGACCATTTAAAGGCCTTTGCAGGTGTTTTGAGTTAATTAGCTGATTAGAGTGTGGCACCAGGTGTCTTCAATATTGAACCTTTTCACAATATTCTAATTTTCTGAGTTACTGAATTTGGGATTTTCCTTAGTTGTCAGTTGTAATCATCAAAATTAAAAGAAATAAACATTTGAAATATATCAGTCTGTGTGTAATGAATGAATATAATATACAAGTTTCACTTTTTGAATGGAATTAGTGAAATAAATCAACTTTTTGATGAAATTCTAATTATATGACCAGCACCTATATAATACAAATAAATGAGCCATTTTCAAGTAACAACTTGTGACAAAAAAAAAAAAAAAAAAAAAAAAAAGGAAAAATTCTTCCATAGTCAACTCACATGGGAAAATACTACAATTAGCTTACATTCGGTTTTAATTTAATTTAAGTCATTATATCAAATACAAATGCTGGCTAAAGTAAATATTTATGACATGCATCAAGGAAGATTTATGGTTTGACTGTATGCTGCGGAAACTCATGTTTAGTCTGTCTTTAGTCTTTGACAGATATCATTCCTTTCTAAAAAAATTTGTCATAATGCAAAGGAAGTTAAAATGGAAAAAAGAGAAAGTTAATTACAAAAAGCTGCACTGCTGCTGAAACACTCATCCAGCTCACCAGCATACAGCATGTCATGTTATGGATTCTGATCCCCGGTAAAGGCCAGTATGAATCCAGTGAGACCCAATTAGATTGTTGGTGTGAGAGACGGAATTTCTGAGTCAAGAGAATGGTAGTGCTAAGAGATGAGCTGGCCAGTCTGAGAGTATCCTTTGAATAAATCAAAAAGTAGAGATGTTTTTGTTATTATTATTATTTTTATTAATACAAATAAAATGTTTTTCTTTGTTCCAAGCAGTATTGAAATCACTTCTTGCAAACTGGTTGTTTCCATGAATTGATAAAAAGAAAAAATGACTCAGTGATTCTTTTATATCATAAAGTAATGGCTTTGCCATCACAGGAATGAACTACATTTTGATAATATATTCAAACAGAAACTTTATTTTAAACTGTAATAATATTTCACAAATTACAGTTTTTACTGTATTTTTGATCAAATAAATTCAGCCTTGGTGAGACATTTTTTTTTACATGGAGGACAACTAAACAAGCAAAAAATACTCAATAAAATAAAGAATTACAAACAAAGAAAACCATAAATATGACTCTGTGATTCTTTTTGTTCACAAAAATTCTCTTCTTATGCAAGATTGTAAAGCAATTGTGCATGGAGCAGAGAAAGTGTTGAAATCTTTCACAGAAAACAACAAATTGTGTATAGACGGCTAGATAGTTAATATTCTAACAAAAATGCAGTCTACAATAAAAAAAGCATATTTTCTTTCTAAATCTACATTTGCCATTGTTTTTATCCACAGTGAATTACAGTATGCTGCAATGGAGGCTTTTTTTTAATCACTTCATGAATTCCCTGGGATTCAGACCCATGACCTTTCTTTCTTCATCAAGAAGAATTAACTGATTTGTGACATTGAAGAAAAGAAAAAAAGAATTGTGGGAACAGGACCAAACACAAACCTCTGTAGTCCCTAGTGGATGCTGGAGCACTGGATTTCAAGTGCTAGCTGGGACTCCTTCTTTATGTATGGGTCATTGACGAATAAGGTTTTTAAAAGTGTAAAAAAAAACACAATGGAGATATAATTAATTTTGAAGTTTTATTAAGTGTTAACAATGAGATTATGTGGTTTTTATAATCACTTAACACTCCTTTTGTCATTTTTTACAATATGGACAAAATTTGAATTTTTTTATGGACATGAATTTTTCAAATAGTTAAAAGAGAGTTAGTTACTTTGCTTCATGACCATGTGGTCCTTTGCAGGTGTCTGAATGTTGTCACATCCTGTTACATGATACTGACTGCATGACTTGATCCAAAATGGTCCTTTTATATTGGTTACTCCGAATGACATCAATGAAATTCAATTTTCCGGACATTTTTTTTTTTTATAATAAAGCAACAACTTCTACACATAATTTTAATACCATTTTGCACTATGTTTATATATAATGTTATAAAATCATGCCAGAATAAAAAATATATACATTTATTACATTTTTAGATATTTTAATCACAAATGAAATGGCTGTATTGGCCTTTGGACCGTTAAACTGAATGACCTTTTGACACTTCAAAATCTTTTAAATACCTTTATATGTAACAAAATATAATTAAAGCCTTTGAGATTCAATAAAAGAGATCTAGTTGTACTAACTTATATACTTTGGATGTCATATCTTTGTTTTTTTATTATTATTAAGGCCTTTGGACAAAAAAAAAATGACCCGTCACGTCACTGACCCATATACAGACGTGACGAAATGATGCAAAGATGAATGGCAACATGCTCGAATTTCCAGTGGAAACCCACCAGAACCAAAAGAATTAAAACACATTATTACAAGCGTGTAAAAAGGTAAGGAGATAGTTTTGAATACTGGCTGGTTATGTACTTGCTCAAAAATTGATTTTGGATAATTTTAACCAAAAAAAGTTACGAACTGCAGCTTTAACTAGCATAGACAAAAACTGTTGGGTTTGTCCATATTTGACTCAAATTTCGGTTGAAACAACATCAGCATTTTTTAGAGTGCACCCTGGACAACAAGTTCAAGGTTTCCACACCTTTTGTCCAATGCATTCCCATGACTTTTCCTGGTTTGTGAATGCTGAAACATTGTCTTTTAGAGACTGCACTCACGAAAAGCAATTTCTAGATTAAAAAAAAATGTGCCAGTGACTTTTTCAGGCCAAGTTGTAAAATATTTTAGGTTTTTCGTGACTGTAACTTCACAGGAAGGTTTTGCTGGTCCACCAGCTTCTGTAAACCAGCACTAACCTCCATTAACCAGCCTGTACCAGCATGTATGGGTTTCGTCAAGTGAGTTGCAGTTCTGAAAATCTTGGTAATAAGGATCATTTACACAATTTCCTTCTTCCACCACCACAAAAACATCCAGATGCTTCTAAATCACTAAGAAGACACCTACTAAAAACCAGTCAGAGTTTCCCACCCCCTGCACAAAGACATTTTTATTATGCTTTAATATTCAAATATCAGTTTACACTGGCAAAACGTAATGTTCTTCCATGAAAGCACAGCAGTGCAGTACTTACGATACTGTCAGGTGTGCTTGTCATTTTCTGTCTATTACTCCATATATCTCTCTGACATTATTAGTGTGCAGCACCCAAATGTGTAAGTTCACTCTTGGGGAAGCTTCCTGCCAAAAGCAGACACAGGCCTTCAAGAATGCCGGTTGTTTCCACAAACCGACTGTCTTATTTATAGCTCAGAAAGGTAGAAAGTATATTCAAAAACAGACAATATATCTAGAAAGCACAATAGTTCTAATCCCGTCACAAAATTCATTTGCACAGAAGAATCATGCATAGAGTATACAACAAATCACATAAATATTATGTTTTAATTATACGATATGCAATATAATTATATTTAAAGGTACACTATGTAACTTTTGGCCCTCTAGTGGTTAAAAAAACCCATGCATTTTGTGGAAGATCATTGCTTTGGTTGTGCTTCGGCTCTGTGTAAAACATTCAATACTAACCTAATTCAGGAGACCTGTTACCACAACTTAAATAAATGCATGGTTGCAAGTCAAAAATTCTGATTTATTGTTTTAATTAAACCTTTTAAATTGCAAACATTATTTTGTAGACTTTTGTTGACATAATAATGTTAATCATTACATCAACTTAATATTGTCAGTAATTTAAACTCTAATTTCTACGTTAATTGCCTTTTTTTTTTTTTTTTAAAGAAAAAAAAAGGTTGTAGTAACTTAATGAAATTGTCTTGATAATTTCAGAAATTAGGCAGTGGATGTCTAGTTCCCAGCATGCTTTGCATAGGAATGGATAAGGAGAATAAATGTTGAAATTAATTGTTAATTTATTTGTTTTTAGTGAAAGGAAAGACCTGTTAGTGTTTAATGCTGTTATGTTTGACATTTAAAAGAGTTTCTATAATGTTATAGTATTTGTGGTTACCACTGTGCTGAAGAGTAGATACATGAAGGTAAACACTACATTGACTCTATAAGCAATGACATGCACTAATGTCAATGACAAGTAATATCTTACTTGTTCATTAACTATTCATGCTAAACAGCAAAATCCCCAGAGTTAAATCACCTAAATCAACAATATGGTCCCTCTCTACATAGAGTTAAAATAACACTGAAGAAGAGTTTAAGTTAATGCTGTTTGTGGAGTTGTTTAATCAGATCTTGAAAGATTTAATGTCTTTTATCTTCAGTTGAGTTCATCTTAGACTGTGGCTGGAAGTCAGTAGTTCTTGTATTTCTCTTCAGTGATTCTGCTTGTTAACAGCAGGTGTTCATCACTAATGCTCAATCATCACTTAATCACTTAATTATCTCATTAACTTTAACTCTGCTTCAGTGTTACTTTAACACTATATGATCATATGTACTCTGAGCAGAGTTGATTTAACTCTAGGGATTTTGCTGTGTATGATAGCTGTTGATTTGAACTAAGATAGATAAGATTAATTGGTTCTAGGGCCTACAACTCTGGTAGTTGATGTGTCTTCATTTTTTTGAGTAAACAACAAAAATTTGTGTTTATGCTACAAATTATTAAGTTCCTCTAACTCAGAGTAGCTTGTTGGTTAAACATAAATTCACTCAAAGTTGTCATAACTTAGGCTTAAGAGATATGACCAGTTCAGACGGAAAGGATCTGAAGCTGACTAGCTGAAGACGTTACTGTAGCTTTAGACTAGGGGTGCAACGGTTCAGATTACTCACGGTTCGGTTTGTCAAGTCAAGTCAAGTCACCTTTATTTATATAGCGCTTTTTACAATGCAGATTGTGTCAAAGCAGCTTTACAGTGATAACTGGTATACAATTTTGGCTGCACAGCAGCTCTTAAAGAAAAAGGTGTCAATGCAGGCAGATCAAAGCACTGTTGAATATCAAATGTCAAGTCAAATGTCGTTTGTATCACGGTTTTAGGCTCACAGTTTTCCTTACGGTTCTGTATGTGCTATGTTCAGGTAAAAAATTACTACTGTCAAATAAAAATAAAGAAAATAAGAACAAATAATCAAACAGCACAAATAAATACAGTAAAGCAAAGATACAAATAAATAAAGCTTAGGTTTTCAAGGAATTCAGTTTTCAGGTACAGAAATTGAATAAAGTAGCTATGTAAAACAACATTGCATGTAATCTTCACTGTATAAATTAAATAAAGATCAATCATTTTTAATTATTAAGTTACTATTCAGTCATGAGCAATGAGTTATTTCCTTGTCTTTTTTTCTTTGATTAACATAAAAAAAAAACACATTCAGACAGCAGGAATGCAAGGGCTGCTGTCTCTTTAAGACATAATACATGCATCAGTACACTGATACTGAACACATGCGTTCTTTCTCTATTGTATAAGTTCACTTAAGACATAACCGACTATGCTTGCTAGGATACTCGCCAAGACGGGCATGCTGACATAATTTTGTGTGAATTTGTCGTTCAAGCACAAGACTTGAAAGAGTCCTCAATATTTGCGCACTGTACACGTGCTTTCGCGTGCGCACTTTGGATGTGCGTAAGTTCTCTTTCGTGCCTTGCACTCAAATGTATAAATTGGCAAGGCTTAAATGAGTTTAGTTTAAACGCAGATAGCAACATGTGCAGTTCAGGTCTCATCTGCACTCGCGCGCTATCAACACCCGGGTGATGATGGCGTAAATGACTGGTCATATTAAGCATACGGCACTCACATTGAACAAAGTTTAGGGGAAGCCAGAATGCGTATCCATCGACAGAAACATACATTAGCCTAACTCTGCCAGTCTGTTTTATTTCTTTTCTACAAACCATATTATAGATGCGTATGCGTCGTCAGATATGAGATGAACCGTGGTGCAAGTGCGTGCCGAACCGAGTGTGCAGAACGGTACGGTTCGATTTTTTACAGAGAACCGTTTCACCCCTACTTTAGACACAGTACTTCCTTGAAAATAAATTCCAGCACAGCGCTACAACAACCATAATGAAATGACCCTTCACAACCCTACACCTGTTAAAAACGGCATAATTTCCACATCGTAACATTTCAAAACCCTCAGTTCTCACCATCTCCGAAAAGCCAAGCCAATGTTGATTCTTGTTTTATTACGAGCTCTGTCGCGCTTTTCTTTTTTTGCCAGTAGACTCTCCTCTGTTTGGTGTTTTTTTAAATGGGTGACTCCCCGGAGGCTTGAGATAAATGCTGCCTTCATGTGTTATTGAGTTTCCTAGTTAAAAATTGGACATGAGTGCCCTCTCAAGTCATATTTACAACTAAGAAGTTTGGGGATAATTTTGTTACTCAAGTTCCCGAGTTGGCGGGTAATAAACTTTTAAAATGGCGGATAAAATGGCCCAATAAATAGGAAAGAACAAACCTGGTGTCCTCCATGATTCTTGTTCTTTCCATCAGCAAAGCACTCGAATGCGACAAGCTCGTAATCACGACTTCAGAAGTGGGAAGTAGGAATCCATTTTCTCTATTTATGGATATGACGAGACGTGCACCTTGCTGAATAAAAGTATTAATTTCTTGATTAGCAAATACCACTATGTCATAAAAACATCCACTTGTTAGTTGCTGCTTACAAGATACAGAAAACTCAAGCAAAAGTATCAGACAGTGCCATAGTGAGACAAAACGATGATTTATGAGGCATACGCTCATGTGATGGCAAAGCAGCTCAACACACCGTGGTACCTAGGAGGAAAAGGCTTTTATCTTCCATGACAAATGTCTGGTGAGAACATGGTTTAATAAAAACTTGACGTCGTTCTAAGCGCCGTAACAACCCTCACGCTTCTCCGACCTGAAATTATTATTACCAGGTGTCTCAAATCTGAGTCAGATGCTTGTAAACCGGGCCCTGCAGGTAACAGTATCTCATTACACGATGGCAGACAAGCATGCAGCGCCTCTGGTGATCGCAGATTTGAGACCGAACCGCCTCTTAAACAGCTCGCCCTGCTAGCATGGGATCTTTTTCTTTTCCATTCACATGTGTCTAGAGCTACCATTCCATCATGCTGGGATTCATCCGGACATCGTCCGTGAATTATGGAACAGCATGGAATTGCTGCAGCTGACAAGCCATTTGAGGTACTGCAGCAAGAAATGCCCTTGACCAATAGACTCATATACATCTCCTGTCTTAATCCTGCTTTTTCCTTTTTAATTAGATCCAGAGCTATGAGCATGGACAGTGGCGAGACTATGACATAAACTCTGAATTTTTTCGAAGTCTAAAAAAAAAAGACGTCTAAATTTAATCAAAAAAAATTATATTTTCACAAAGAAAATAAAGCCTCTTTTGTAGGACCATGTTTGCATTGTGACATTATTTTTGGTGAATTTTTTATTATTGTAACACAATACAATAATTTTTTTTTCCATTAAAATGAGCATGAATTAAATTATAATGATTTTATGTTAATAAACTAATTTATTATAATAAATAAAATTATTATAAATAAATAAATAAATAAGCTACTTACAATTGTACTTTTCAAATGTGATTTACATTTTAAAAAATGCTTCGTCCAAATATGTGTAAAGAAACCAAAATACTCAAATCTATGAATGTTTTCATCTCTAGTGATCTATATGTTCATCATTGATGGATTTTGGGTCTAAATTGTAAGAAAGGGTCCAAAGATTCTTTTAAACAATGGAATATTTTCCCAATAAGAGGAGAAGAAACCACAACTCAAACACACATAAATTTATGTCTAATTCTTTTGTCAAAACTTGTGTGTTGCACAAGAGCAACTTCAGAAACTTTTTCACAAATCTGTGTGGACACAAATAATTACAATATTTAGATAACAGAAGTACAGGAATCTAAGGAGATTACGCTGCAGGAACCCTAAGAAGAATTTATTCTTGACCTCAAAAAAATCCTGTTAAAGACGCAATAATGACGAAGTAGTATGTCCCAAAGCTTGTATATTCTTCTGCTACACACTCAAAAGTATGTACTTTTTCTTCACGAAAACAGTACATACTTTAAGGGAGTAGTGTATGTAGGAGAATTGGGACGCAGCATAGGCCTATATACTTTTAGGGCATTGTATAAGTAGGCAAAATGGGATGCAGGGATGGTGTTTCTACAACTGCACCAGCAATTAAAATCTTTAAACTGTTGCTTTGGAAACTTTTGGCTAGAAAACAAAAAAAATGTTAAAAGCTGTGGCTGATATGGTTTCCAGTGCAGTCGTCACACTGGAAATGGAAGTCAAGTGAAGTGTTTTGTGACATACAGTATTTCATGCAGTGTTTTCATATTGACATCTTTGCAATCTTCTAGGTCACCATGCACATAGAAAAGTCGCATACGGAGCTCATACTGCAGAAATAGCAGATGTAGTATGGTAGTATGCTGCTCTCACATAGCTAGTGTACTCTGGATGTATACTACACATTTTAACAAATGCAAGATTGGATACAGAAAATTCACAGTATATGAATCTAATCATACTAAACTATACTCTTAAAAAAAGTTCCAAAAGAGGGTCCATCACATCAGTTAACATTTCATTGCTTTTGTTATTTGTTGTATCCCTTGAACCTGTAGCCTAGATACTCCATTCAGAACGTCTGTCTCTCCGGTTTCAAAAGCAGGCGTTCTGGCTCGGCCAGACGGAACACTCCATCCTCTTAGGACGCCTATGATTCGTACTGCTTTCCATGCAGCAACACAAACCTTCCAAATGGTGTAAATTATTAAAACATTTGTGGTGCTGTAAAGGAAAAGAGGAAATGACAGCATGTTCATTCAATACTACAGTGCAGAACAGTTTAAGTTAGTTTATGAGCACAATACTTTATATTTCAGAATAAATGCATAATTCTTGAACTGAAATTCATCTACACCTAAAGAAAATACATATATACAATATATAATAGACCCACAAATTATTTGGACACTTAAAAATGCCTGCATATCATTTCATTAGATCACAAAATATCTATGCAAGTGAGATCTGTGTTGGAATGCTGCAAGATCTTTTCACTGACTTCACTTTTTGTACAATGTCTTTTAACAAAGTTCTGTTTTGGTTATTTTTAGTGGATGTATGAAGTCAGTTCTCCTCAATGTCACACAGGTGTATATGCTCCACAAACACAGTCTTCAAAAAAAAAAAAAAAAAAAAAAAAAAGCATTTTGCTTGAAAAGTGTTTTTGTGCTGTTTCATTCAAATAAATGACACTTGTTTTGATAATTTGTATCCAATGAATGATATTTTCAGACTTTTTAAATGTCATTTTATTGTTCAAATACTTATTGGAACCACTGTATTTCTCTGTTAGTTACAGATAGTGTTACAGATGATGCCTTAGGTTGGAACAAACTGAAACAGTGAAGAATTACTCAACATCTGGACTACACCACCCCCACCTGGTTACTGCAGGCATTATGTGAGTCTCTCACCACTGCCTAACGGGGAGAACAAAGACACAAAAGCCACAGCAAACCCTGCAAAAGACGAACAAGATGAATCCATGATCATGGAGTGAATTCTCTTTGAATTTTTACCAATTAATTTAGAGTGACTTTAGCATGATTTTTCCAGTCACTCTAAATTGCTAGTTAAAGATAAATAATAACAATAATAATAATTAGATTTTCTAGAGAGTTCTGCACTGAAATATTTGAGCTGAACGTAAAATATATTATTTATTATTTTCAAAAATTAAAAATTATTTACTATTGAAATGTACATGAGTTACTTTCTGAAGTTCCAGTTTTTTTATGATTGCGGGAACCCTGAAGGCAACATATGTATTGTTGTGCTACAGTTTTTGGGAATTAGGTTTGGCTGGTTAGCTTCATTAGTCCCCTATTGGTAGATGCTGTAACTATATCATTATTTGGGCAAAATATGTGTTTTTCCATTGGAGCTATTCAAAACAGGGTTTTTATAGTTAACCAAAACTAAAACCATAAAAAAAAAAAAAATAAAAAAAAAATACTTGGAATAAAATAAACAAAAATAATTAAATATATATTTAAAAAAAAAAATGATTCAGTGATGCAAACAGAGTTCTATGGAAGACGATTAGGGCCAAGCAATAATAAAAAAATAAAACCAACTTGAGATTAAAGTCATTATAATGCGAGATTAAACTCAGTTTTTCGAGAAAAAAAAGTCAAAATACAATGTTGAGAATAAAATCTTTATATATAGAGAATGAAGTCATTGTGTTTTAAGAAAAAAAAACGTGTTAAATTTAAAGAAAAAAAGTCTAAATAAAATTTCAAGAATAAACACGAATTCGATCAGTGTCATGTTCATTGCATACTTATAGAGGACATGACAGAGTTGGATCACTTAAGCTAACTTAACTTTTGGATAAGCTTAACACTAACACTGGTACGCAGGGAAGGAGACCAGAGGGTTTTTTTAATGGATGTCAATGGAGGAGAGGCTTTACTACACTGAATAAAACGATTTTGTGAGGGAATAGCTCATCATTTAATGAATCGACTGCCTGTCCGCTAAAGCTTAACATGTTTTATGCTAAACAATACTTTTGCTGGGAACTATATGTATTTTATAAGAGATGGCAGAGTAGGGAATGTCGTGACAGGTAGGACTCGTTTATGGCATTAACACCAGCAAATGTGTAGCAGTATTTAATAATAGGTGTTGTGTAATATTGTGAATTGTAATGACTATGACTACCATGTGTGCCTATGATGCTGATGCATTTTAATGAATAAAGAGAAAATGAATAATTTAATTCTAAATATTGTATTATATTGTGTTTCATGAAAAAAAAAAAAAAGTGTTCTCTCTATGGCTATGTATGTTTTAAATAAATTAGACTTGAATTGTACTGATTTATGACTGCTGTGTATGCCTAATAATGATATGTTAATGAATGAAGGTAAACAAAATATAGGCTAAAGATTTTAATAAATAAAAAAAATGTATTCTTTATGGCTTCCAGATTTCAATAATTAAATTACACTGCTATATATGTCCAATAAATCCGTTTATAATGAACAGATTCAAATCTAATCTTAAATGTGGTTTTATGTGCACTATAGTGACCAATAATCTGCAGCTAATAAAGCGATTCACAATCTTTTTTTTTCCCGCTCAGTAAAGCACATTTCACATATTGCAGTCCTACTGTACATTTATGAGCGATATAACACCAAATATAGAACATTTATTCACAAGACAAACGCACTAATTCTCGAAAACTGTGTGTAACATACGTAAACTCTAACTGAATGGCGGGCACTGACATCACTGCCATTACACAATAGGCTGAGGTGCCTCACGTCACATGATCCAAGTTAGCCGTTACACTTTCTACCATGTTAAAACCACAGACCCTCTCATCACCCCAATAATAAGACAATCTCTTACAGCAAGGACTTCTGGGAGTCTATCCACCAGCCAAGTGATTTCCATTGAGATGAATGTAAATGCTAATAGATAACTTTTTCCAGGTTTAATATACATTCTTGGTTGTCTCTGCATAATAAGACTGAGAAAATTGAAAGTATTTTAAAACAGAAAAATTACACCCATGACCTTGCTGGTACATATGAGAAACTTCGAGAAAAAAAAAAAAAAAAAACAGGAAAGGCTGAATGAATGACAAAGCGACAGAAACAGTCAGTCAGACATGGAAACTTTGAAGGTATGAAAACAGTCAAATAAACCTCAGACTGTTTTTCCCAGCTCTGAAGATCTGAAATGTGCAATATAGACTGACAGAAGTACAAAAACACAAGGCAGAAATGTATTCAATCGACTCCACATCTGTAGTTAGAATATAAATGGAGGCTGCATACAGAAATAGGTCTGCCTCCTTGGGGTCTTTTTGCATGCTGAAGGGAAAGTAACTGATTAAATCTTAAGTTTTTTTTTCTTCTCCTTTCCACTGGGCTGGTTTTCATATTAAAGCATTCATGCATTAATGTTCTTTAATGGTTTCAGTACAGCAGTGCTACTGCAATGCAATGCAACATATTTCAAAAATGCTTGCCATTCGCCTTACTGTAGAGCAGGCCTATAATATACACTAAACTAAGTAGTGTAATATCATGAGTAATATCCCTGAAAAAGATGTGTGCTTAATTGTACTGAATGTGCACTTGTAGTGTAGCTATTTCTAATCTTAAAAGCATATTTTTAAAAACTGTATTTGGCACTTATAATATATAAACCTATTAAAATAAAGCATCCACTTGTTCCCGACACTAGTATCCATCCGTAGGGCTGTCGCGATATCCCATTTTTCACACCACTGTTATCGTGGCCAAAAGAATTCACGGTAACGATATAGCATGATATCTATAGAAAGTAGAAATCTTGACATTTTCAGTCAAATTCATGTCTATTTACACCAAAGGTGTCTATTTACAACATGTTTTTGAAGCGTTGATCATTGTAGCCAATCACAGACATCTGTTGAGTGCGTGAACACAATGGCCAATCAGAGGTGTTTAAGAATCCACTCAACAGAGCTCAAAATGCTAGGGGGAAATGCTGGTATCGTCACATTTTTAAAATTTCAGAACAGACTTGGTAGCGAAGTCAGTACTTTTGACAACCCTAGTATACTGTATCCAGTGTAGACAGCGTCAGTGATTATAATGGGTTCTGTTTGCTTTTGACACGATGTGACGCTTACATCCAGAGTAGGAAAAAGTCAGCCGTTAAGCGACTGAATGCCTATGGTGCGCTGATGTATGACTATTTGTCGACGTCTTGCTCTGGAGGCAGTCATATGCAAATGTATTTGCCCATGTATTTTGACAAATGTATTTTGCCTCTGTTTTTTTTTTTTTCTGTATTACCTTCAAAAACGTCAAACTTTAAGCTTTAAAACATCTTTAAACTTCAAACTATTTAAAACTGAAAACCTTTGAAAACCAAAGCTTTTAAAAATTCTTCAAACTTTCTGGTCAGGCTTTCTCAAGCCAACTTCAAAGTTTGTCTCAACAAACTTTTTTATCTAATTCAATATTACATTTGAAGCCATTTTTGATTTAGTCTTAGTCTTTATCTTCAGACGAAAATGCTCTTTAGTCTTAGTAACATTTTAGTCATTTTTGTCTTTCATATTTTAGTCTAGTTTTAGTCGACGAAAAGTCATCGCATTTTTGTCAAGTCTTAGTCTTTACTTTTAGTCAAACTACAGTTACCAACATTAATTTTAATAGTTATTTTATATGCAGTCTTTAGACAAAATAGTCATTATAATTTTTCTCTTTAGACCAATTCAATTAAGCTTATGAAAAATCTGAATCAAGGTAACAGGCTGTATTGACATTGCACTCTTAGCAGTAGCACTTCTACATATCCCTCTTTAGTGGTTCTCAAACTTTCTAGAGTGTCGTACCCCCTGAGGGATTTAACATCCTTCTGTGTACCCTCTCTTTCCCACTTACTGCAGTTACACCTTTTCCATTAAGGGACAATATTTGCTTTCTTAAATCGATTTTTCCATAGCATTTTATTTTTATATATAAAATAAATAATGCTTTAAATTATTATTATTTTTATTATTATTTTAAATAAATACAATGATGATAAAAACGAAGTGATACTTTTAAATATTACATTAAATCCGTCAGTAGGTGGCGGTAAGTCACTGTTTTATGAGTGAATCATCGAGTCATTCATTCATTCAGTATCAAAGCAAGCGGCTGTATTTATGAATGAATCATTGAATCATTGGCGATTCGTTCAAAGCCGCAGATTCGTTCACGAAACACACCTTGTGTGCTGCAGTTCTGCTGTGGCTTTCGTTGCAAAATAGAGCAAAAATAGTACTGACAATACTGTTTAAAATGTACATCACTTAATATGACCCTTTTGTTTGTTGAACTGTTGTATAAAATCAATATTCGGGATATTATATTATATTAGGACAATACTCTTGATGGTAGGCTATATGATCAACATTAAAAACCAACTCACAGAAGGGTATGTTTTTGTATCGAAGAGACTGTTAATCTTACATCTCTATGCAGTCTGTGTCTATACGCTATTTGTTCTTCATGTTCTAAATCCCCACTTTTACAAAGGTATTATTGTCGAGAACAGCACTAATGTAGCGCGATTTGCTGGCTTGTGTGGATGCAGTCAGTTTTGACCGCGAAAGATGAGGTAATTTGATTTAATGTCGTGTATTTACGGCATTTTACCTGCTAGAAATACATGATCAGTTTTAATGTTATTTTAAGGTGGAGTAGAATTAAATGAACCGCAAAGCATTTTGTTCGCGTAGGCTACTTTAGTTTGAAAGCCACTGCTGGATATCAGCCTGTACTTTGGTCGCAGATTTAGTCAGCAAACGAGCAGCGCAATATAGACCGACTGAATGACACTTTAATTTAAGTAGAAAATCTCAAATGAAGATCGCTGTCTGTGTTTTCAGATCATCCGCGCTTCTTCCTCAGCGCGTGTGCGTGGTTGCCAGATTGCAAAGATTAAAAAGCTCTTATTGGAAGTTTAAATTCTAGAAATCTGGCAACCGTAAGCATGATCGCTGGCAAAACAGTCTGTAATGTTTTGTCTCCTTTATTCGACAAAAACAAAAAGTGATTTCAAAAGAGTGATTTTGGTCAAGTTTTTAGTCTTTTACCCACATTTCAGTCTCGTCTTTTTTCGTCAACGATATTGCACGTGTTGTTTTAGTCACGTTATCGTTAAATGACATTGGTCAACGAACATTTTTCGTCATAGTTTTCGTTAACGAAATTAACACTGATTTGAAGTTGATATATTTTAAATTGCAACTGCATTATTACAAATGTGTAATCACAAATATACATTCGGCAGTACACTTTAGCCCATATAACAACAGTACACTTTAGCCATATAAGACAATAAAAGTAGTTATTAAAAAAAAGTATAAAATTTATATAAAAGTTATATTAAAAAAAGCACTATTAAGTTCAACTAATTGCATTTAATTTAAACTAAAATATATTTTCATTTAATTGTAAATAACATGCAGTTAAGTGTCTGAAACCATTACATTCGGTTCGCTTTTCACTTAAGTATATTCTTTGAAAGTATGTTATTTCTGTAATAAGCACTCTTTCTTAAAAGTATGCAGAAGTGTGCTTCTTTTTCACAAAGGTATATGTTAACAGTTCAGTATAAAATACAATCAGCACATTCTCAATGGAAACCCTTTGGTGCAAATCCTAGTGAGCTACCATTTTAAGGCATCATAAACACAAAATCATAAACATCAGCACATCAGCTGCCTATCTATGCAGTAGACTAGTTGACTCACTAGGTTTTAAAACAAGAGCCTTTACAAAAACAACATGCAATAATTGCAAATCCACTTCTCCACAGCGATGTTAATCAAGCCCGTCTGAGTCTTACATAAACGCATTTCTGACGAGTAATTAATGAATTGTCTTGATTAACTGTCAGGTAGGTTAGATTTGTGGACGGACATATTGAGGTTTCTGTGTGTTTTGCTGCCATATGGTTAATGTGGATGCTCTGCATGTGTTCTGTCATAGGGAAAGATCAATGATAACTTAATTAAGGCTAAACAAATTGGGATGTTTATCGATTTTGTCCTACACCAGCAGTTTGGAGGCACGGAAGTGACAATAATCACAACATGAAGCAGTGTGAATTTATTTGTGTGTGGCAAATCCACAGGGCCAAACAAACATGGACAGATGTTTCATACTAAACAAAAACGGTTCATGACATGCTTTATATATAGTTATATAACACAAATTCTGGTCATTTAATCCAAGTTTGACGAATTTGCTGATGCAGCATAGAGTAATAAACTACTTTCTTTTTGTAAAAGGAATATATTCTTGCATTAAAGCCAAATTAATTTAATAATCATAAGCAATTTTCTCAATAATTATATGCATGTATGCATCAGGGTGATGAAAAATTCAGTCAGTTTGAATTGATCTGGCCACACCCACAGGAAGTTGAACTAGAATTTGTATTGGAATAACAGTAACAGGAAATTTAAATTCAGAGAAATTGCATTCAGGGAAATGAAGTGTTTTTCCACAATGAAACACAACAATGTATTTAATATGATGAAATATGTAAACTAAATACACATTTATATAGGTAACATTACAAACATCTAGGCATATCTATATGTGATACTAAAGATTGGAGTAATGATGCTGAAAATTCAGCTTTCATCACAGGAATACATTTAATTTATTATAATATTAATTTTAAATTGTAATAACATTTCATAATATTACTGTTTTTACTGTATTTTCGATCAAATAAATGCAGGCTTGGTGAGCAGTAGAGTCTTTAAAAACATCAATAAAATTATAATTATTCCAAACTTTTGATCAGTAGTGTATGCATTTGTATATCTTTTTCTGCATTTAAATTCTAATACCTTCCCCTTCCTAATGCTGCCTAGGAATTAATTTAGAATTTAAAATGCATTCTCATTTCAATTATGAATGGCGCACAACCCTGAATGTTAACTTAAGTGTTACCCATTTGAGCACACTATAGACGACCTCAAAACTAAAATACACAGACTAGCCTATCTATAGCTTCTGTATCTACACTGACTTGATGATACAATATGTGCGTGATGAGACGGAAAGAAACTGAGAGAAAGTGTGTTTGTTTGTGAAAGACGAACACTGTAGAAGTCCTCTGTGATCAGGTGTTCCATTAATGAGGAGCTGACTTGGGCTGATCTCACCCTGAACGCAAGAGAGACTGAACGTGTGCAGACTGCTGATTGGACAGTAACTACTACCTCTGTGACTAGACCAAAATCTGCCACAAACTTTAACCGGCCACCTTCCTTCTCTCACAAAACAACAGATACACTCAATCAATCACACTGCAGCTCAAAGGCTGTATATACTGCATATTGCACCTACTCATTTTTTTTTAAAGAGGCTATATTATGCCCTTTTTCAAAGTCTTGATTTTGGGCTCTACTAGGATAAGTTTTCATGCTTGAAAGTTCATAAAACAATATTTTTTCACATATTTGACATTGTTGCAGCACATCTCTTGTACAACAAAATAACTCACTGCTTAACCATCATGGAACGATGCATCGTCCTAAAAACTAACTAGCTAGTCACAACTGTTTCCCTAAACCGGTCACACCTCTGTCATTTGAACCATGTTAGTTCAACAACATAGAATTGTTGTTAATGATTTCACATGTTGGAGGTAATCTTCTGCTAACAAACTATAGTAATAGTTCATATAGTAAGCTTCTGCTAATTAATCCAATTCATGTATTTAATATTATTATAGTTCATTTACACAAACAATAGAAATCTGATCATTTTTTTAATCACATTAACATGCAGTATTTGATGCACACTTTACCCGTATGTGGTTCAATCAGCAGCTTTCTCCATGTAACATCATTTTTCTGACATGCTGTTGTAACAAACTGAGGACTACTTCACTGTTTTTGTTCCCTGTCGTTTTGCTTTATTTGATGTTTGATTCATCGCAGGTCCCCACTTACGTCATACTCCGGGGCAGGCCCGTTGCCAAGGGGGTGCAGTGCCCCCCCAGATGACACAATGTGCCCTCCAATCATATGGTCATTCAGCAAATTTACGATTGAGAGCAAAAACCTTATTTCTGTGGATTTGGCCATTCGTATTCCATAACGAAGCATCTTGTTTACAACGTGTTTTTGCAGCATTGAGTAATGTAGCAAATCACAAACATATCTGTTGATTTCTTGAACGCAATGACCAATCAGAGGTGTTTAAGTTAGCATTGGCGTTTTAAGTGATGAGTGGATTCTGAGTTTTGCACGCTTGCAAATATCCTCTCATTAACAAACAATTACACCAATAAAAGATTCATTGTGTAGTCAGCTTCATTTATTGTAACAGAACTGCTTGAGATAGTGATGAACTAAGATGAATGACCAATTTTCTTTATTTTGCAAAAAGCACAGCATTTTGTTTTTACTGTGAGTGTACACAAATAAAAGAAGACATTCCACAGTTTTTAATGATATAACTCTTATTTTTATGTCCAAAACTGCCGGAGTATTTTGAGTCTCTTTCGCACTGTTAAGAAAAAAACCGAGGTGGTATTGCCAGCGCGACAGGTGACCCCAGTGTAGAACTTGGTCTAATTCGGTAATATTACGGGATGTTATTGTTTTGATCTGTTTCTCGGATCATAAAAATGTGTGCCCTCATGAAAATGAAATGCCCTGCTCCAGGGTTCCTGAACACATTTATGCACATGCGCACTCCTCAAAAACGCTTCTGATTGTTGACAAGCTAAAATGTATATAATACATTTAAATGGGATGAAAGATACAGAATGTACTGAATGTAAGCTTGCTTATTGTGTCCAAAAGCGCAATCTAATTAAGTCCAGATGTCATTTTAACAAGAAACTATGCTTCTAACCACAGCCCAAGAGCTATAACTCCAACCATACAAGTTTACTATGCTGTTTGGAAACTATGGTTTTGGGAAACACCAAATCGTTCCTGCTGGAAGGACTTTGTAACTTTGCAGACCTTTTTCATGCTCAAATAGCAACATTACACACTAAAGAAAGTCGAAAATTTTAAAAAGCATAATAGGGTCATCTTTAAGAAAACACTGTGCAGTATGCAAATGCAATATAATCTAGGTGTTTGTATCCATACAGCAATACATTTGCACACTATGCATTTTATGCATACAGCATACTGTATAAAGAGTAAGAGTTATGCTAGTACACTACTGAAAACAAAAGGGTAATCTAGGTTTTCCATGCATATAGAAAACATGCATAATGCGCAGACTATTGCATTAAGTTTTCTTTTAAAAATAGTAAATAGCACACCACTACACCCAAACATTCTGCGGTCTGAGGCTTCTAAAATGAAAGGGATATTTCTTACACTTGCTGGATATTTAAAAGTTGTGCAGTGCTTGAAGAGCTGCTATTTAGCAGTCCTGATATTTTTATTTTTTTGATTAAAAGATCAAAGCGCAACATTGTCATTGCAGTCAGCCATGACTGTGCTAATTAAAACAAGTCTTTAAAATTATCATTTTGCCTCTTTTTGACTTGAATCGACCTTTCAAAGCCACAGCTGTAAACCACTTTTCATCTCTAAAATCCACCCAAATATACTGCTGCTTGAAGCTGGTGGGTGGGAGACATCAGCATTCAGAAATCAATCCACATTCACCAGCAGAATGGAGCGTGATGCATAAAACAAAATAAATGACTGTTGTGGGTTCACAGAAGTTCCTGAAACCACCTTAACCGTGGTAAAACTGCTGTAACACAACCTCGCAGGCTTATCACTTCTATGAATTTGCAAGTAAAAGCCATAACACAAAAGTCAACAAAGTTCACTATATGATTTAAAATGATTTTTTTTTAATTGAATTTTTTCTTAAATTTATTTCATTTGAAATCACAATGGACCATTTCCACATTTCTGGAGTTCTCAGAAGTGGAAGTCATCATATATAGGGTAAACTTCTAGTGGTGAATGGGAGATGACAGCAAATATAATTTTTGTATTCCCATTCGCTCCAACAGCAAGGGGTGTTATGTTTGGGTATTGGGTAGGATTAAGGGATGTAGAATATGGTCATGCAGAAAAAGGCATTCATATGTGCTTTATAAGTACTAACAGCCAATATCCTAGTAATATGCATGCTAATAAGCAACTAGTTAATAGTGAGAATTGGACCCTGAACTAAAGTGTTACCAGACAAAAAAATATAGAGTAGAAGAAAAGCAGTCAGAAGACAGAATGTCAAAGCATATTACATTTTTAATGATGTTCATAGCTGTGGAAATACATCACCAGCCTGACAAAAGGGTCTGTAATTATTATTATTAAATATTATATAATATTATTAAAACTTATTATTATTAATTTGCTGATGACCTTTCAAAAAAGCACCCATTCACATCATTCAATGGTGCAAAAATAAAAAAAATTGCCAACTTCGTCAGTTTGTTTGTATGTTCAGTTTTCAAAGATGTCTCATAGCAACCAAATTACAGAGTATGCGATGCTATAGAATACATTCTGCACATGCACGTTTATCAAGTGTACATATCAAGGATACTTTACCATGTTGTACACCTGTCTCTGCAAACACTAGCCGAACAGATCAGCTTTTATTATTTTTATGCAACGCAAGTCAGCTTTCACTATTTTCACAATCTACCATGTACACTTCCCGCTTTCTTGCTACACAGCAACCTCGTAAAATCACCCATCCGTGGCAACGTTTTTCATGTGGAGGTCAAATCGGCACAAGAAGCTCCCTGATGCCTTGATGTGAGTCATGAGAAAATGCCTCTACATTCTTTATCATTGGCAGCATGTGTCACAGCATGTTTGTTCGGTTACACTATATTTCGATGGTCCACTTTAGACATTCTATTATACATAACTTTGCAACTACATGTAAACTAACTTTCATTAGAGTATTAGCAGGCGGACTGTTAGTAGACTGTTTTAATGTGGTAAGAAATCGAGTGTAAGCAGATATTAAGCAGACAGTCTACTAATACTCTAATGACATGTATTTGCAAAGTTACTTATTTAACACCAAAGATGACTACTGGTCATACAATATGAACATGTTTTAGTCTCTTTTTTTGCCAACACCACTGTTTTTTCTCTCTCAACAGAACTAGTGTTGGGAAACAATAACTTTTAACATAACTACATGTTCCATAGGCATAAAATTACTTTATAACAGCCAAGCTTTTCCAGTCAAAAGCTACACTACCGTTCAAACGTAGTTTTGCCATTTAAAAAATGGCATCAATGTGGTTAGCTATCTTTTGTTAGCAGCTTAGAAGCCTAATAGTCAGACTACTACATGAGCAGCTTTGGAAACTAGAGTTTCCTAGCAATTTCCCCCCATTGAATGGCACTATATGTTATGTCTGCATCTCTGAAAGTCTTTGATTTGATATTAACATTTCCATTAGAATATTATTCTATCCATCTTGGACCGAGACAGTCGCTTTGGATGCCACGTGCGTTTGGCTTCATGAGTCACAACTGTTTTTGCCTGCCTGGCATATTTCTTGTCTTTGCTGAAACACAAGTTAATAATGTATTTTGCAGCTTGTGTAAAATAAATCTATAATGTTGTTGTGCTTTCAGAAGAATTGATTATGACATACTATTCAGATCTCTGAAAAAGCAGAGGGAAATACATGACATGCATGCATTAACCAAATAAAAAAGTGAGGAAATGCAAGCCTTTACATATTTATCGCTGAATGTATATTTTTCCATGCATGTGTGTGCGTTTTCATCTTTCAAAGTTATTCAATGACCCTCTGTGAAGTGGAACTATATTAAAGTGAGAATGAACTATTGGTGCTTGAGATTAATTCACCCGTCAGTCAGAAAGTAGCTTAAACGGCCTTCATTCTGCAGTATCTGTAATGAAACTACATCTACAATACTGATGTGTCATTGAGAGCTGAAGCGTTATTCAAATTCAGGATGGGTTAGGTTGATTTTTATTGTCCAAGTAAAAGATTTCAATTGGTTCGACATGTTATAAGAAGATCACATTTAAACGTTTTAGACTAAGAAAAAAATCTGGAATGCAATGTCACTAAATTGAGCTTGTGCATAATGTGCATAATGTAAAGTATGTTTTAGGCTTCAGACATTTCCATACATCTCTTTGGAAATATATTCACCTTATTCTTAACATAAAACTGGGCGGGAGATTGTAACTTGATTGTGCCGAGGCTTCCAGTCTCATTTGCTTCGAGTTATAGTAGCTGTACAAAAACTGTCCGTTATGCTGCAAAACGGCATCCATTTTGCGGAAGAACATTGTTTTGGTTGTGCTTCGGCTCTGCGTGACTGTGCAGATGAATATAGTTATCCTACTGCTCATAAAACATGTACTACTAGGCTTAAGAGATATAACCAGTTCAGATGGAAAGGAACTCAAGCTGACTAGCTGAAGACATTACTGTAGCTTTACCCATTAATAGACACGGTATTTCCTTGAAAATAAATTCCAGCACAGCACTACAACAACCATAATGAAATGACCCTTCACAATATAATGCTTTACTGTATAGGATGGGAGCGGGACAATGGAGTTGGAGATCCATGTGCAGGCTTTATTTACAGGAGAGCGTAGTCGTACAGGCAGTAGGTCAAACACCAGCAAACAGTAACAAGGCAAAAGAGTAATCCAAACACAGACAATGGTCAAGGCAGGCAGCAAACGATCATCAACAAGGAATCAGTCCAGGGTCAAAAACACAGGCTAGGCTAGGCAGAACAAGGAACAGATGGAAAAACACAGAAACAAGGCAGAACAAAGGCTAAACAATACTCAGCCAAGAGTGGGTGTGTGAGTGCAGCTTATAAAGGGTCACTGATGGGAAACAGGTGTGAGTGCATGATTGGTTCCTAGATGGGGAATTGTGGGAAATGGAGTCCATTTGATAAAACAGAACACAGACCCAGGGCATATGTAACATTTACAATGAACTCTGTTAGAGAGCTACATATGACTATTTATCTGTTCAATAAAATAACTTACTCATCTGTTGAGTAATAAAAAGGCCATCACCGGTTTGAACAATGTAAGACTGAACACCGTTACTGACAATCCTCATTTTGGCTGCGTGAGATTCTCCAGCTTTGTTGTTGTTGAGCAACCGAAGCGTGAGCTGTTAAAGCTCCGCCCTCTTCTGGAAAGTGGGCCGGAAGCAGCAGCTTATTTGCATTTAAAGGGACACACACAAAAACGACGTGTTTTTGCTCACACAAAAATGGGGGCAAATTTTACAAGCTGTAATAAATGATCTGTGGGGTATTTTGAGCTGAAACTTCACAGACAGGGCTTGACATTAATACCCGCCAACCCGCCAAATGCGGGTAGATTTCAGCTGTGGCGGGTAAGACAGCCACTCCCACTAGCCACTTTGGCGGGTTGAATATAATTTCAGCCTACAGCCTAATCAAAGGTAGCCAAGCTTGTTGTAGCACAAAATTACAATTCAATCACAATTCGTTATCGATAAATGTGCAGTTAGTGAAAGTGGGATAGGCGGAATCGCGCTGAATGACACACAACAGAAGCGCGCTCTCTCTCTCTGTCGCGCGCCCGATCAGTCCTCCTTTGCGCCTGAATAGTCAAATACACGCACACACAGATGTCAAAATGTTCATCGTGCGGAGTATCTCGCGTGAATACAGTCAGTTATGGCTTAAGTGGACGTAAATAGGTGGGCAAAATCTGGATATGTGTCAGTATATTACATCCATGCATTCAGCAGCCCAATTAAATACCTGTTTGTCATTAATGTTAATCAAACAGATAAATAAATGTATACATGTTAAATAAACCTACTGTATCTGAAAAAAATAGTGTTTTTAGTTTACTATTATATTGGTAATTTGCTTTTTTTCCCCATTTTGTATAGCCTAACAAAAATAACTTTATAAAAAATAAAATTATAAAATTTCTCATATTATGGTCATATTGCCCACCCATATACATACCAGCTGATATACCATGTAGTTTTGATAAGGGTCAATCTGCATCTGAAAGATTGAAAGCATTTTAAATCTAGCTAAATCAAGTAAATTAACTCAAAATCAAGTAATTTTAGCATGCCAAAGTCAACTTTAATCATATAAAATGTAATTTCCCAATCAGCACAATTGCGGCCAGTGAAAGTGCTGAGTGGCTAGTGACTTTGGAAAACCACTAGCCACAGTGGCTGGTGAACGAAAAAGTTAATGTCAAGCCCTGTTCACAGACACATTCTGGGGACACCAGAGACTTATATTACATCTTGTCAAAAGGGCCATTATAGGTCCCCTTTAAAGCAGGTGATTCCCTGTAGGTTCGAGATTAAGCTCGCTCCATGTCAACTTTTCTTGTTCGTTGTGACAACTAACCTATGTAGCCAGAGCAACTTCTCCCTATTTACGGATGTGACGAGACAAGAGTGACACATAAGTGAAAGTGACATGTGAAGGCCAAGTATGGTAACCCATACTCGGCATTTGTCCTCTGCATTTACCCCATCCAAGTTAGTTCACACACATTAGGAGCAGAGAGTAGTGAACACACATACTGCAAACCGTGGACACACACACCCGGAGCAGTGGGCAGCCATTTTTGTTGTGGCACCCGGGGAGTGATTGGGGGTTTAGTGACTTGCTCAAGGGCACCTCAGTCATTTTCAGCCGATATTGAGAATCAAACCCACAACCTTCAGTTTACCAGTCTGCATCTCTAAACATTAGGCCATGACTGACCCTGTACTCTATTGTCTTTAGTAGACCTGCTTAGTGGAATTAAACTTGTTTTAGAATGAATGAACTGAATCATCACTGAACTGAGCTAAATAATGACAAAATTATATTGCTATAGATGCTTCACAGCAGTGTATTTCTCATGTTTGCTGAAGTTAGCATCATTAATTCTGTTATTTTCCTGTTTATTATTGTGAAGCTGCTTTGAAACAATTTCTATTGTATAAAGTGCTATAAAAAATAAAGGTGAAAGGTTTTTTTTTTTTTTCGAGCTGTGTGCGGCTTTTAATGAAGAGAGTGATCATTATTTGCCAGCAGGGGGCATCAGTCAGCATGTAACTAGACAGGAGCCGCTCCACTTAGCCTCTGCTTTCAAATCCAGCTGTGCATGAGTTATAGTTCAATAAACTCATAAGACATGCAGCACATCACAGTACAACAATTGGATGAGGCCTTAAATAATTAGCTAAAATAGGGCACCCAAAAATGAAAATTCTGTCATCTATTCACCCTCTTGTCACATAAAACATTTTATTCTCATGCTGTGGACTACAAATGGGTTTTGCTGGCTGCTTTTTACATGAAATCAAAGTCAATCAGGACTGGGCCTGTCAAGCTCTGAAAAAAAGGACAAAACTGTGACATAGCACAATTGGTGCACTATATTCCATGTGTTCTGAAGCCAAAGTTGTTATTCACTGATAATCTTTCCTTCTGCTGCAGCTCTTAAAATTAATTTTCATATTTAAACCTGCAGTCCACAAGTTTTGCCTATTTGTCGCCATCTCTGTTCGAAACCTGCAATTGCAGTTATTTGAGGAATTATCTTTACGTGGGTTGTGCATCGGCACAGCTCCTCAGCACGGAAGTTTTGAGGAGAATATGTGGCTGTCAGCCACCACACTGGTGGATTCTGTACTTCGGAATCACAGATTCTATGTCTTGGAAGTACGACCAAAATTAGAATTTTCACTGGAAAATATCATCTGAACAAGTAAGTAACAAGTCTAAGAAAAACTAAGAAAAAAAAGCATTACAATAAACCGCGCTACCAATGGTGATTTAAATCTAATGAATGCTTAGCTCAGATCACGTCAAACCATGCAAATTATTATTATTATTATTATATACACTTTATTCTCAATTTGTTAAGTTAACAACATTAGCATTGCGTGACTACGTGTATTTAGTGTGTATTTAGTGTTACCTGTAGATTTCAATTTCTGTACAGTCTAATCTCTAATGTTAATTTGTCATACTATACAATCCGCCATCAAAATGATAAGTTTAATTATTCCAGCTGCTGTGAGAAAAGGCTATAAATGCACATGCAATATAGCCTACTAGCTGGGACTCCTTCTTCATGTAAACAGACATGACGTAAAGACGCAAAGATGATTTTCTAATTTAATTTAAAGTGTAATTTATTCCTGTGATCAAAGTTGAATTTTCAGCATCATTACTCCAGTCTTCAGTGTCACATGATCCTTCAGAAATCATTCTAATATGATGATTTGATGCTTAAGAAACATTAATTATCAATAATAAAATAATAATAATTTTGCTGCTTATTTATTTATTTTATTTTTTACATAAGCCATGATACACTACCATTCTGCTGAAAATTCAGCTTTGCAATCAAGGAAAAAAATGACGTATATATACTGTATCCATAAGATACAGTATCCATAGCTGACTATCTATTGACTAATCACAAAAAAATAAAAATAAAAATCTAGCATTCACATGACCCAAGCGATAAGGTCAATTGTGGGAGCTAAAAACTATCTCCCCATTCATGAGCACGTACACGTACACTGAGAGGAAACTTTCTGCTCGCAGAGGGCGAGACAGACAAAGAGAGAATACAAAATGATATTTTGCAAATACTGTCCTGCCGGCAGCACTTTATCTTTAACGTTAGAATAAATGGAAGTGGAGGGGCGATTGACGTACAGCTGGAATGCAGATGAACCTGAGTGAGTGTGCGAGGAGATAGTTGTGATGCATTGAAACTTCCCCGGATTCAATAATTTCCATTCGGTTCCGCAGTGCGAAGAACACAATTCCAGAGGGGGGGAGGAGAGCTGGCGAAAGTACAAAGCGAGAGTGGATAGTAGGACAAGAAGTGATCCTGTCAGTCAGCGAGGAGGGAAAGAGAAGCGGTCCAAAGCTGTGGATGAGGAAGAGGAATTGGAGATTCTATGCTTGAAATGAAACTCTGACAATGACCTAGGTTGCATATTTACAAATGCATGACGCTCAGCAATCAATTTTAAAAATTAATCATTTTGCATTTTTAATCCAATTCAGAGTAAAAATGCTGCTAAAATCACACAATTGCATTCTTAAACACAGCATCTCACAAGGGTTTCTTGAGCAACTACCTTGAAGCAGTGGTGTGCAGTGGTCTTTATATATACATGTATTAAGTAGTTTTACATTTATTCCAAAATAATAACTAAAGGCACAATTTAACAATTTAAACAATATATTTTATTTGTGAACTGATGTCCAGCTGTTATTTTTAATAGTCAAATTATTTTCATCCATTATCAAGCTCGGTAAACACTAGTCAAAGATGTCAGCTACCTTTAATTTCACCAAGCTAATTGCTCACTAAAAAAAATCCATACAGTCATCATGTTTTCAGTCCATTTAAAGTTTGATTTTGGCATGACATAAAGAGGTAATATCTAAATGGCTGAGTTGTTTACTTACTTTTTAATTAGTCTTCCCATTAAACGGCATCATTTTGTTCATTCAGACTGATTCGCTAATTTTTAGCACGAACCAATCATATCCAACTATAACCAGTCATATCTAATCATAGCTCAATGGAGGCATTGCCTCCTCTCGCGTGACTTTTCCCCCATTCGTTCTCAATTACCACACACTAAACTCACCATACGCATTAGGGTGTCTGTTTTATGTCTATGGGATCAGAGGAGGCACGAGAGATGCGGTCTCCCACTGTAACTTCACCTGCGGGTGTCGCTGCTGGACATTGTTACTTTTAAAAACGAGTGATTTATACACTTTTTAATGTCACATTTTGTAATATTTGCATTGTTTTATTATTCTAATATGGATTATTTTCTCATCCAATTTTTTGAGGAGGAAACGCCCCTGCCTTGAAGATTGCTTAGATCAATAAGTAATAAACAAGATAAAGCACATCAGTAGCTGCGTTTCCATTACCCTTCAAATTGCACAAATTGAAATGGAAATATGTCAATTTCGCAAAAACTCCTATATATCGCAAAAAAAAGTTTTTATGCTTGCATGAGATGGATTTTCAGGCAATTTGAAAAAATAATATATTAAACAAAACTGCAATGGAAACGGTTTTTCCACATTTACAGGTCACCTGGCGTACATAAAATCGATCACTCTTTAAAGATGGCGCGGTATGTTTGGACAGAGATGAGACAGCGTTCCTTATTAAACTCATAAAAGAGAAAAGAATTACGTGAATAGTGGATTTTTAACAAAGCAGATATGAAGGAGAAACACCCTAAACACCTCATATGTGGCTGCTGCCAAATATAAGGGGCTTTCCTTGCCATTAATGCTTGGATAACACGCCTATGTCTATAACGGCTAATGCAGTGGCTGCGATATAATTAAACCTACTAACATCCGTTGCCATGATTTTTGGAACGACTTATCGTGAGAGGAAAAAATTACGTTTAGTCTCATAACATCAGTTAATGAAAACGCTGTCATTTTGCAATAGTTTTTTATCGGCATTTAGAAAATATCGCAAAAGTTTTGCGCAAATCTGTAATAGAAACACGGCTAGTGTTGTTACTGTTAACTGAAACTAAGGCTATTAAAACCCCTTTTTGTTAGACCCTGTGGTGAAAATCAAGTTTTTAATATTGTTCATATGTCTATGTGTTTTTAATATGCTTTAATACAATGTGCAAAAAAAATGTGCAAATTCATCAGTCAACACCATTGCTGAGTATTTTCTCCTTAACTGCAGTTTACTAAAGACAGTCTCAAAAACATGGTTTGAAAGCATCCCTTTTCCCTAGCATCACAAACATCACAAACATGTAACCAATCCCGCCAGTGCAGGGCGGGGCTTTTCCTATCATCGTAATTCGCACTCCTCTTCTGTGAACATTTAGCCCCGCCTTCTTTCATTTGATTGGCCATCTCACTCATTTTGACAGTGACGAGCATGGTGTTAGACCACTAAGGTAGTGGTGCATAAAAATGTGTAAAAATTAACTTTTTTTCTTAGTGTAAAGTACATTTTAATAATGTAAATAACCTTTTTTCCAGTATAAAGAACCTTTAGTTGAATGGAAAAGTTCCATGGGTGTTAAAGATTCTTTATGGAACCATCTATCCCAATAAAGAACCTTTATTTTTAAGAGCGTACCTGGAAGCTATACATTTTTTTTACACTGAGAAAATGAGGGAATTTCAATCCTCAGTGGCCTTCCTTCGGGTTTGCTTTCTCACAGCTGCTGTGTCAGTATATACTTGGCTTCCCTGCCATCTCTCCCTGTTTTGCTCTCTCCTCACGTCAACCTGATACTTTGCAGCTTAATTGAACCCCAGCAAATGACAAGAAGTCTGAATCGTTGAGAGCTTCGGCGGCCCCACTTGCTGTTTCATCCTTTTGAATAAAACATATTATTCCTATCACTGTCACTGTTCCAAACCTTAGTCTGTGACTGACCTGCCAACTACTAACCTGGGCAGAAAGTTCCCCTACACCTTCCCCTCTGTCTTTCCCCATCTCTCGGTCCTTTAATCTCCCCTTTTCAATCTCTCTTTCTCACCGGGCTCCTTTCCATCAGTACCACAGTGATTCTGTGAAAAAGCACCGCATGTTTTTGAAATTTATGAGACAAGACTAAGAGGAGGAGTACTGACAGATGAAGTCCATCTTCCCGGAACTTCAGCATTGACTTCCGTCCCCATGGGATGCTACAACTAAAACTCCAGCTGGGTCATTCATGTTCATGATCTCTGTAACTCTTAAAATATGAATATGTAATTTAAGGAAGCATTTCCATAAAATGGTATAAAAGAATTTCAGAAACCCTGTAAACCCTAATAAGTTGGCAGAACTCAAAAATGCTGAGGTAATCAGTTGCCTCAATTTTTTTTTTTTAAGTTAACAAAATCCAAGATTGAGTTAGCAGAACTTAAAATTTTGATTTTGTACTACACAAACACGTTAATTGCAACTGAAATTTTGGTCACATTTTAGATTAGGGTCCAATTCTCACTATTAACTGACGATTAACTATGACTTTTGCCTCAATAAACTCCTAATTAATAGTTAGTAAGGTAGTGGTTAAGTTTAGGTATTGGGGAGTATTAAGGGATGTAGAATATGGTCATGCAGAATAAGATTCTGAACATGCTGGGAATTCTGAAGTGCGGATTTGATGGGCATTTTACTATCCCATGAGGCCACGGGAAGGGATTCATGAATGGTGTTGAAGCAACGCAACTGACACTGGTAGGTCACATGACAGTAACAACATGCCGGATAGACAAACACAATCAGAGATATGCTAAAAAAATATCCTGGCTCTTCCAAGCTTTATAATGGCAATGAATAGGGGGCCACATTTTGAACCAAAAAGAAAAAAAAAAAAGCATCCATCCATCATAAAAATAATCTTCTGAATTATCTTCACAACTATCTTCGCCTTCTGAAGCGAAGTGATGGGTTTTTGTAAGAAAAATAACCATATTTAAAACTTTTAATAACTAGGTTCTGTCAGACAGCCGTAAGCATCAATTTGTGGCGGAAGAGTAACTTTTGACCCGACGCATGATGTAGCGACGAACGCGGAAGCGCAGAGGATAGAGCAAAACAAAACACCGGTCATGAATTAGAAGTCTAAACTCTAGTGGCGCAAGTCGACTTGTGCAGGGACGTACAATCGTCCACCGGAAGCTAGTTATTTTAGTTCATAAAGTTTTAAATACTGATATTTTTCTCACAAAAATGCATCTCTTCCCTTCAAAAGGCCTTTATTTACCCCCTGGGAATTTATATATTTTGATTAACTTTTTTGATCCACTTCAAATGTTGACTACTGTATATATATAGACAAATTCATTTTAAGCAGTAATTTGATCAAACAAAATGAAATGTTTTAGACTGATACAAAAAAAAAAACTCAATGTCACATGATTCATCAAATGTAATACTAACTGATGTTTGTACTGTTGATTTGCTCAAGGAGAATAAAATACCTGTAGAGAGCTAGCCGTTGGCATTCTCGTTCATCTCGATGGCAGTATGTGATTTGAAATCTGACAACTTTGATCACCATCTCAGCCTGATACAACAACCAGCCAGCCTTCATCTGAACAGCAGAATCTACTAAAAACACACTTCTGGGACTTTTCTGACTAACCAGCCTTTTCTGACTTTTATTGTTGCTTCCCTTGGATTAAGTCACGTTGGATAAAAACATCTGCTAAATGAATGAATAAAAATGTAAATATACCTGCAGGGCCTAACCAAGCTACACTATTACAAAAGACATGATAGAAAGTGATACTGACTGAAGACAGAAAAAAATAAAACACATTAATTATTTTAAGGAAAACATTACGAAATGTTTTAAATACACTGACAATTTAAAATTATCCAATGCTCACTTATGATATTGTGAAAAAAAAAAAAAAAAAAAAAGAGTTAAATGTATTTTTTCCCAGTATTTTAAGATCTATGTATTTGACATATGAATAAGATATTAAAATGCAATGTTGCGCCGTCAAATTAGTAGGTTATGAAAGTAAAAACCTGTCCAGTGCAGTTTCTTGTGCATTTCACTGGTGCACATTTTAGCTTTAATTTTGCTATATTATTATTATTTAAAAAAAAAAAAATGCACTGATATAAAATACATATTCTACTGTCTGCAATTGTCTATAGGAGCTAAACTGTTAAAGTGATATTAGCATTATATTAAAACTGACCTCATTTTAAGATGCAATGAAGTCCAATGCAACTGAGTCAAATGACTGCATGAATCTCAAATGCATTTTAGCATCGAACTCAGTAAAGCACATACACATCTGCAGGCATTTACTGTGCAGGATTTTGATTTTGTTCGCAATGTAGTCAAGTGTCACCTGTCACTCGTGGTTGACTTCAATGTCAAATGGCATGTGGATGAAGAAACTTGAGAGAAAACCTTATTTTACTCTGCTGAAGTTGGTCACACTACTTCCCATTCGGCTCACAGCTAAATGAAACAGTGTTACTGTAACTGCTAATTTGACAAGGTACTTCAACATTTCTAAAACAAACCTAAAATAATACATAAAATAGGCCTATTAATCTCTCGCTCATATCGATCACTAGCCAATGTAGTGCCTCCATTATTCAAATGTTCGGATTCCTCTGTAGATACTGGCCAGTGTCAATACGACCTAGGAAAAATGTCAGCTCTCAAAACACAATCACATCACGTTTCTATCACTGTAACTTACAACAGCAGGTAACTTCATGTCTGAAGGATTCCTAGTCAAATATTGACTGTTTCTGCAGGTGCACAGAATAATCACATGCCTTTTGCCTCACTGGCTCTTATTTGTCTTACTAACAACTGAAATGACAGAATTAGCCTCTCTGCTGCCCTCACTAGCTCTGGAGAATCAATACAATTTGTGACATTACCACCGGCTGACCACTTTTTGATTCAATATTGAATGATTGAGATTTACTCATTTGCCATAATAATGTTTTGCTTTTCTTAGCAAATATTAAAATATGTGTATAAACTGTGATTAATCTTACCAATGCTTTGGCAATGTAAAGCGTTTTATTTATAAGCATAGAAGTTTAATAAATTGCAAGTCATGTGATCTAAACATTGTGGACACTAATCTAATGTGAAACATCATTTTAAACAAATGCACTATTGACTTCATTATTGTTTATTTTTTTAATTTCATTTTGTGTAAAATATCTTCAATAATAAGTCAAGAAGGAAAAGCTCATGCAGCTCATATCACTTCTGGTTCATTCACACTGTGAATGCATTGCACATCCTGCACATTTTGGCAAATAGGTCAGATATTCTATGCATACAGAAGATTTGCATACTGTGAATATGGGTTATTATTATATTACAGCTAACTAAGACCATACAAAAACATTTTCATTACTTGAAATAAAACACATTTTTACTGAAATAAAATAAAATATAAAAAAAATGCTGTATGCTGGTAGTATTCATATAGCTTCTCTTCTAATGAGTCTTCTAATGAGTTTTTTTTTTTTTTTATGTTGTTGTTCTGCCTTTCATTTATTAATGAGATGTGGCCATACATCATGGTGATTAATCTCTGAAGAACATTCAATCCGTTCAAGTGGAAAAACACATGTGGGTGTAAACGCTTGTTTCCCGTCTCACCTCAGGAGTCAGGAGCGCAGAATCCACCCTGGATCATTTTCCCCTCGCTTTCATGTGAGTGGTGAAGGCTTGTTCCCGCCTGTGTCCTCACTGGCCTCTTTCATCCTTTTCTTTTGATGCTGCTCTCTTTTTTGAGTTGTTAAAGTATTTTTTTTTTCCTTCTGGGTATAAGTGGTGTCTTTGTTGTGCATTTTCTCCTGCTGTTATTTTTCCCCCTTAACTCGTTCTCTGTGAAGTAGATATACCGAGAGGCGAGAGCACATGTGGCATGAAAGCGTTCTCATGCACGTCGACGCTGCAGTATCACGTAAGATGACGAACTCTGGAACCGATTAGTAATTGATGAGTGGCAACCCACGTACTGTATATGGTTAAATTCTGCAGTGATTGCGCTGTACTAAAGCTATTACTTGATTAAAACAAATATTCCTAAAGTCTTAGGCCCCGTCCACACGAAGCCAGATGTTTCCCTATCCGATCTTTTTTTCCCCTCGTCTCAAGAAATATCTGCATACACACGAAACCGCTGAAACCGGCTCAAAACGATGTAGTATACATGCCAGACCAGTAAGTGGCGCTGTAATTCTGTCACAGAGATACACTTAAAACAGAGAATAAGACTTGGAGCATGCACATAAACCTTGCGCCCTGTACACAAAGTTTAGTAAAGCTTAGAGATAACGCTTTATTTTGGCTCAGTAGCTTCTGCAGCACGAACACAAGCATCTAGTCTGCTATTGTTGTTGTTGTTGCTGTTTTGTGCTGTTAGCGGTGTCTGACTAGGATCGACACATGGGGTGATGACATCATCGTTTCACAAAATATACGAATAGACTGTACACACGAAAACGCAAGGGCGGCGTTTTCAGATTTATCCACTCTGGGACCCGGTTTCAAAAAATATCGGATTCACGCCTATCCGATACAAAATTTTTGCGTATACACCTAAAGGCGTCTCCGTGAGGACGGGGCCTTAATTCCTAATATCCTAATCCAAGTCGATTAAGATGAGTTTTATTTGAAATTATAGAATTTTATGAAATTATTGAACAACAGAAATAAAAAAGAATAGAAACACAATATAGCAAGACCAATTAACAGCTCAATTGTGTTATGTTGCACTTAAAACACTTAAAAACACAAGACGATAATATCGAGTAACATAGATACATAGCCTAACTATTGCCAGAATCTTATGTCAGACAAGAAAACAAAGACACATCAGAATAAACCGTGGCGTTCCTGAATGAATCAGTACTTTTGAACAAATCACTTGTGAATTATATGACTTATTCATAAAGAAAAGGCACTTGTTTTGTTCCTAAATGATTCAGTTTTTTTTTTGAATGAATCAGCTCAGTGATCGATTCAATGATTCACTCCTTGTCCTTTTGGTTCCTGAATTAATTAGGGTTTTTAACAAATAGGTTGTGAATCATCCAATGACTCATTCATAAAGAAATTTGCTTGTTTCGTTCCTGAACGAATCAGTGTATTTGAAGAAATCGTGAATATTTCAATGACAGACTCAAAAAGACAGTGGTTCTTGAGTAGGTACTTATTTTGAATAAGCACTTGCTTTGCCAACCCCCAAAAAGGTACATTCCATATAGTGTGAAGTCAATCTGGCCATACTATATTCACCAAGTTCTCATTGTCATGTGACCTACAGTGCCAGCGTCAGTTGTGTCGCTGCACTGCCATTCATAAATCCTCTCCCATGACCTCATGGGATAGTAAAGTGTCCATTGTATGCACACCTCAGAATCTCGTCGGAAATAGAAGGCCATCCTGGTACTTTTTGCCTATACACTTTTATGAGTACTGTGAATTTGGACATACTACTTTTGTCATGTACTACTGTATGTGATTTCAGATGATGTCAGTACCTGTTCACGAATGAATCTTTTTGAACAAAGTGGTTGCAAATGATTCAATGATTCACTCAAAGACATTCTTGGTATGTTCAAGAGTGAACTAGACTGTGTTCAAAATCATCCCCTATACCCTCATTCACTATTTCCTATATTAGTCCACTATTATAGTCCACTTGAAGGAGTGAATGAAAACGAGAGAGTGAATTCGGACACTAAGTGCACCGGAAGGGCTGTCGTTTTTGCAGTTTGTGCTTGCTGTTTAATAATCATTGGCAACTTAGCAAACTAGCAGCTCCAGGAGTAATGAAAAGATTTATCTTGAACTCTGTCATACTAGTATGTATAAACCTTTTAAACATTTTAAAGGGGTCCTTGATTATAATTTCACTTTTTTTAACTTTAGTTAGTGTGTAATGTTGCTGTTTGAGCATAAACAACATCTTTGAGCATAAACAAATATTGTCTTTTAAAGAATTCTCTGTTTAAGGACTACAACAAATGGCTAGTAGGGACTACAACGAGCTTCTTCCCGGCTTAGTGACATCACTAACCCTAAAATTTACATAAACCCTATCCCTGAGAACCCGCAACAAAGGGGGTGAGGCCATGTTGGGCTGCTTTAGAGAAGAGGAAGAGTTGTTGTAGTAGAGTGTTGTTGCCATGCCGTCATTTTACGCCGGACTGCTTCACAAACGAGGGTCAATTCAACGCTGGATTTGCACAAAAGATTAACATGACGGCACATGCTAGTCGTATTGTTGAATCAACTCCACAGCAACTACATAAATGTATCCACTAACCATTCAGAAACGTCCAGTTGCATTCTAAAAGTTGTAACTTCTTCCTGAGTCTCTTCATCAGTGTCGACTCCGGTTTGAACAATGTAAGGCTGAACACCGTTACTGACAATCCTCATTTTGGCTGCGTGAGATTCTCCAGCTTTGTTGTTGTTAAGCAACCGAAGCGTGAGCTGTTAAAGCTCTGCCCTCTTCTGGAAAGGGGGTCGGGAGCAGCAGCTCATTTGCATTTAAAAGGACACACACAAAAACAGTGTGTTTTTGCTCACACCCAAATAGGGGAAAATTTGACAAGCTATAATAAATGATCTGTGGGGTATTTTGAGTCGAAACTTCACAGACACATTCTGGGGACACCAGAGACTTATATTACATCTGGTAAAAGGAGCATTATAGGTCCCCTTTAATAATCAATTAAAATTAATTTATACTTGTATGATATTGCGATGAACCCACATCGGACCAGCAGTTTGGAAAATGGATGGATGATTCAGCTGTGTGCACCATCTTCTGGTCAAGTCAAGTCAAGTCATCTTCATTTATGTAGCACTTTTCACAATACGTATTGTTTCAAAGCAGCTTCACAGTGACAAAAGGAAAATTATCATCGAGCTAAAGTTGGTTTTTGATTGAATCACTTCCGTTGTAAAAATTGTTAATTATTACTTTAGGGGCCGCTTAAATGACACCTTTCCTACTGAAAACCGAATACCTTTAATGCATTCTTGCCGTTCATTTACGTGTTTAGTCTATAGTTTTGCGTTGTTTGGGTGTGTATGTGCGCAGAAGCTTGGTCTTTTTTTAAAAAAAGTGATAATATGCCAAATTACTTTACTGGTCCGCATAATACAGAAAAATTAGTTGTGTCCGCAGATCTATGCGAACTGGAATAATTTTGATAACGTTTTATCTACACATAGGGAAAGGAAAGGGAAAAGGGCCTTCGCAGGGGATAGATTAGTTGAAACGTCAGGGCTGCGTTATCATCATGTCTAGATGCAGGTCCTTCATCTCATCTGGATACGGCCTGGATCTGGCAGGCTGCGGCAAATCTTGGGATAAACAGAGAGAGACTAATATTAGCGTAGACGCCATTCTTCTTATGATGTAGCGAGTACATCAGGTGTTATAGGAAGTGTTCCCGGTTCTGGCTGACCTAATCTATGCATCCTAACAATTTACATGATTTGAATTATAGAAGTAGATAATGGTTTATGTGTATGCAAGTTTAAACAGATGTGATTTTAGTCTAGACTTAAACTGACAGAGTGTGTGAGACGCAGGAATTAATTCGGCACGACCCTCACAGTGCATAATGGGTATTCTCTAGCCATTGAGTATACATCAGTTGTCACTCGTTATTGCAGTGCATTATGGGATTGAATGAGTGCACTAGATAACGTTCACTATGGTTTCAGACGCCACTACAAACGGCTGTCCGCCCTAGGGGTTCCCAACCACATGTCTTGGGCCCCCACAACACTGCACATTCTTTAGTCAAACACACCTAATTCAGCTCATTAGTAGAGACTCCAAGACCAGAAATGGGTGTGTCAGACAAAGGAGACATGCAAAATGTGCAGTGTTGGGAGGGCTCCAGGAACATGGTTGGGAACCCCTGCCCTATTTAAGGGTATAGGGGGTGATTTTAGACACAGTTTTTGAATAAATCGGTTCTCTCTCTCATTATACAGTTAGCCTACTTGTCACTAACCTACTGGCATAACTAGGTAACCTGCTGAAAGATTCTTAAACAAGTCAAGTGCGATCAACCAGCCGCGATCGCTACAACTGAATTTGACCGGTCAGTTGAGTTCACTGATCTATAATGAGTATAGCCTTATAGAACAGTCATTCTGCTGTGTCACTCTGAAATAGTCCCAGCCACAGTACATTTTTTACCTTCTCTATATTAAACATCAAATATGTTTTGATTAGTTGTGACATACTGTCATTTTGTCTTAAGTTTTACTCAATGTGAAATCCTGACAGGAGAGAGGGGATGGACGAACAAAGAAAGAGAAAGAATGATGGACCGTCAGAGATAAAACCATACCTGATAAAGTGGACAGAGTGGAAGAGTTACTGATGACTTTGTTCCCAGAGAGAAAGTGAGAGAGTGGGTTAGCCAAGAGAGATTTATTGCTGTTCTCTACATCTCTTAATTTTACATGCTGTCTTTTCTGGATGGGAGTTTAGGTTTTACTGGGCTGCCAGCAGTGATTTATGTCGCTATTCATCACAAAGTACAGTCAAAAATATGAGTGTGTGGAGCAATATAGCCAGGTAAACGTTCTTGCATCCATTCAAGTTAATTAGATAACATACAGGCTCCAAACGACATACACAGGGCTATGTAAACAATCATTAGGACTCCCGAGATGGAGGTCCCTTTGTCCGTACTTTCATCTGAATAGGCAATAATATGCAAAATGCACATTACAAGAGCTGCTTTTACAAATGGAGAACAGCTTGTCTTCCTGCAAGTGAACGGCCTTTGATCAGGTTTAAAGGAACAGTTCACACAAAATTAAAATGGGTTACACTTTAAGGTGTCATTGTTACAGTGTAATTATACGTTTAAGTACCGTGAAACATTAGGGTTAGGGTTAGGTTTGGTTTAGGGTTATTTGCATGTAATTATGCACACTTTATAGTTATTAATATAGTAACTACATGTAACATATGTAACAAGGACACTAAAAAATTAAGTGTTACCAAAAAAATGTTCTAAGAATGTTTTGCTAACGTTCCCATTAAGTTATGAAAACGTTACTTCTGAATGTTCTCTGAGTGCTTAAAACATCCAGTTTTTAAATGTTTTTAAAACACTTTTTCTTGGTTATGTGAGCATTAAAGGATTAGTTCACTTCAGAATTAAAATTTCCTGATACTTACTCAACCCCCATGTCATCCAAGATGTTTATGTCTTTCTTTCTCCAGTCGAAAAGAAATTATGGTTTTTGAGGAAAACATTCCAGGATTTTTCTCCATATAACAGACTTCATGGGGTTCAACGGCTTGAAGGTCCAAACTGCAGTTTCAGTGCAGCTTCAAATCGCTCTACAGACGAGGAATAAGGTTCTTATTTAGTGAATCAATAGGTCATTTTCTAAAAAAAATAAAAAATTATATACTTTTTAACCACAAATGCTCGTCTTGCACTGCTTTGCGATCCACCACGCAATGCGTAATCAAGCTGGAAAGGTCACATGTGACGTAGGCAGAAGTACCGCGGTAGGGTGAAAAACTCCATCTCATTTTCTCCTCCAACTTCAAAATCGTCCAACATTGTTGTTTTACCTTTTTTTGTAAAGGGTGTTTGACTTTGTCTTTGCACGTTAGCTTTGTAGACACTGGATCGGTACTTCCACCTACGTCACGCGTGACCTTTCCAACATGATTACATAATGCGTGGCGCATCGCAGAGCAGTGCAAGATGAGCATTTGTGGTTAAAAAGTATATAGATTTTTATTTTTTTTTTAGAAAATGACAGATCGTTTCGCTAGATAAGACCCTTATTCCTCGTCTGGGATCATGTAGAGCCCTTTGAAGCTGCACTGAAACTGACATTTGGACCTTCAACCCGTTGGTAACTGTTGAAGTCCACTATATGGAGAAAAATCCTGGAATGTTTTCCTTTTTGACTGAAGAAAGAAAGATAAACATCTTGGATGACATGGGGGTGAGTAAATTTTAATTCTGAAGTGAACTAATCCTTTAAGGGCATTCCATTTTATCATTCTTCAAACATTATAGGAATGTTACTTTTGAATGTTCTTTGAACATTTAAAAAATGTTAGATGAATGTTTTAGAAGAAAAAAAGCTCCATAAATGATGGATGATTATGTTAATGTTTTGAGAACATTATTATAGACCAGATAACATTTTATTAATGTCACTGGAAGAAAGTTTGTTCATAACTTTGAGAGAACCTTGCCAGAACGTTAGCTAAAGTCCAGACAACATTCAGCTATCAGCAGAAAAATCTCTTTCAGAGGTTTATTTAAAAGAGACATTTGTGTACATTTTTAGTACATCTTCAGTGAATCAGGTGCAGTGAGCACATGCAAATAAACAGTGCTTGCAGCAGGAGCAGTATATTTGTGATTCATACTGTTCCTTTAACTCTATGTCTGTTTTTCTTGTTCTCTCTATTTTTATTCTTTGTATGTTTGCTCCTGTGTGTGTACGTATAAATGTTGTAGTTATGACTGCAATGGTTAAGGAGGCTTATAGCTGTGGCCCATTCACCTTGTCAGAACTTATCAGCTTGTTTCTGCTTTGTTATTGCCAGAGGCATGAATTAATTCAACTACAAATGCAGCATGCTTTGTGTGTTTTTCTTCTCTACCCTACTTTCCTCTCAATCGCTCATGCACAGAATCCATCCTGCATTTTTTCTTTCTCTCTTGATTTGTCATATCTTTCTTGTTCCACTTCTTTATTTCTGTCTCTGTGCGGCAATGAAGAATACGCTACCTGAATTTCACACACATAAGCTGGTTTATTTGCATGCATGAGCGGTAGCTGTGATATTAAAGTAGACTCATGCCCTCTCAATGGTGTATTTTTACATGAGTGGGTTTAAATTGTCTTTGTTTGTGTGGACATCTTCCACAGCCAACGAGAGATACCTGAACTGTGCAACAAGAGCTCCAGGGTTTCCTCTGATTCAGAAACACAAAGAGAAAGTGTGTTCATGCAAGCGCACCTTAAATCTTAACCTCTTAACATTCCCATTAAGCTATGAAAACTTATTTATTATGTTCACTGACGCTGTTTTTGAATGTTTTAAAAACATTTTTCTGTCCCACTTTATATTATGTGGCCTTAACTACTATGCACTTACAATGAACCGGTAAGGTTAGGGACAGGTTTGGTGGGTTAAGGTGTAAGGGATGGGTCAACAGTGTAATTGTAAGTGTAATTACAGAAATGAATTACAGATGTAATTACATGCAGGTATTTTTAAAATAAAAGTACAATGTAGAAACATGTATGTAATGTTGCTGTTTGAGCATAAACAACATCTGCAAAGTTACGACGCTCAAAGTTCAATGCAAAGGAAGATATTTTCTTTTACCGAATTCTCTGTTTAAGGACTACAACAAACAGCTGGTAGAGACTACAACGAGCTTCTTCTTGGGTTAGTGATATCACAGACCCTAAAATTTACATAAACCCTGACCCCGAGAACACGCAACAAAGGGGGTGAGGCCATGTTGGGCTGCTTTAGAGAAGAGGAAGAGTTGTTGTAGTAGAGTGTTGTTGACATGCCGTCATAAACTGCATCACAAACGAGGGTCAATTCAACGCTGGATTTGCACAAACGATTAACATGACGGCACATGCTAGTCGATGAGTTGAATCAACTCCACAGCGACTACATAAATTTATCCACTAACCATTCAGAAACGTCCAGTTTAACTTCTTCCTGAGTCTCTCCATCAGTGTCGACTCTGGTTTGAACAATGTAAGGCTGAACACCGTTACTGACAATCCTCATTTTGGCTACGTGAGATTTGTTGTTGTTGAGCAACTGAAGTGTGAGCTGTTACAGCTCCGCCCTCTTCTTGAAAGGGTGCCGGGAGAAGCAGCTCATTTGCATTTAAAGGGACACACAAAAATGGCGTGTTTTTGCTCACACTCAAATAGAGGCAAATTTGACAAGCTATAATAAATGATCTGTGGGGTATTTTGAGCTGAAACTTCACAGACACACTCTGGAAACAACAGAGACTTATATTACATCTTGTAAAAGGGGCATTTTGGGTCCCCTTTAAGGCCACCTAATATAAAGTGGGACCCATGTTGTTCATGCAGACATTAAGGGAACATTCAGCTTTTTCAGCAAAAAATATATGAATGTTACTTTTGAACATTCTGAAACAAGTAACATTAAAAAATGGAATTCAGCAAAAATGTTTCATGAACAATGTACAAATAACATAGAATATTACTGAAGACCATATATCTATGAACAAACATTCTGTTGTTACTGGAAGAACATTTGTTCATAACTTTGAGAGAACCTTTTCAGAAGAGTCAGAAGAGAAGTTCTGAGAAGAACGTTTTGCTGGGATATTCCTTTTATTACCTGAACCTTAACGCGCGTTTTTAAAATGTATTTAATTTTTTTTTTTTTTTGCGTAAACAAAGCACTCGCGTCACTTCATAAAATTGGGGTTGAACCAGTGGAGTGACATGGATTACTTTAATGATGTCTTTACTACCTTTCTGGGCCTTGAAAGTGGTAGTTGTGTAGGCTGTCAATCGAGGGACAGAAGCTCTCAGATTTCATTAAAAAGATCTTCATTTGTGTTGTTGGAACGACATGAGGGTAAGTAATTAATCACAGAATTTTCATGTTTGGGTGAACTAACATTTTCTCTGTTCAAACAGAATGCTTAATTTTTTTTAATTTTTTTTTTTGTAAAAAACAGTGACTAACTCGCCTCTTAGTTTGGCCCCAATTGGGAAGTTAGCCTCTTTGGTCTCTTTGATTTGTGTAACCCTTGGATTCTTTCGAGTGTGTTCGGGGACAGTAGCTTTTCCCCAGTTGTTCAGCTTTGGTTTTGGTTCTCTGTGTGATTTCCAGGGAAGCTGGGGGCAACATTTCTCCTTCCACAGCAGGAAACAGAAGTTGTAGCTGAAAATTGCCTCAGGGTTTGCTAGATCATCCAGCAAATCCACTGCTGTATTTTGGTCCTTTCCTCTGGACTTCATGTCGGACTGGTGTCAGACTATCTGTCTTTCCTTTTGAATGCATATTGTAGAGCACATTTTACATGCCCGCTGACTTTCTCTTTGTGACTCACACTACAGACGAGATGGCTTTGAACCTATTCGAAATGACTAGTGGATGTGGAACAAGCAAACAGACACTCATGAGATTTTTATGACAGCAGGGCAGCGGGCATGACAGCACAGCTGTTGAATCAACGAGTGCAACTGATTGACAATGAAGGGAAAGAGGTACTGACAACCTATTTCAAATGACTTTACTTTTGGATTTGTCTCATATAGCCAGACTTTTGACTTTTCAGAATTCACATTGCAGCATATTGCAAACCATGACCAGATTTATACATAGACATTACGTGCCTTTTACTATTACAATGAGGAGAAATATATATACTGTGTGTGTATATATATATATATATATACACACACACACACACACACACACATATATATATATATATATATATATATATATTATTATTATTATTATTATCATTATTTTACTCTAATGCTAAAACTCTGTAAAACAATTACTATTTAAATTAATACAATTTAAAATATATTTTCTGTTGCTCAGAAACCTTGTATCTCCATATTTTTTTCTTTTTGTCCCACAAATCATTACTATTGGTCATCCTTTACATCTGTGACAAGCAGGGCGGGGCGAGAGCCGTGAGGAAATAGCTTGAGGCCGGTGGCGTAATTGCTAAAGAGCGCCACCTACGCTTGGCACCGGTCTCGTATCTCTCACGGAGGAGCTCTGGAAGCATAAAAGGAGGAGCGATGACAGTGAAGGAGGAGAGAGGACCAGCCCTGGATTTATTTTATATTTTTAATTATGTTTGTGTGTATGGCAGTCATCCGTGAGGGACTGCTGCCATTTTACTTTCGTTTTGTATTTGTTTATTTTGTATATTAAAGTTTTTGAATGTTCGCCGATTCCCGCCTCCTTCTTCCTGTTTCTACTAACCTCGTTACATTGGAGCCGAAATCCGGGAGGAAGGAGAGACATGCTGTCGGAGAGCTCTCGCTGCTGAGGGGGATCGCGGTGCTGAGGAGGTCGGGCAGCGCGGAAAAATAAAGATCGCGAGTAGCTGCCCGAGGCGGTGGTGCTGGAGCGAGCATACAGCGGGTGGGACAGAGAGCTCGCTGCCGTGCTCCTGGGTCGAGGTGGGGTGGCTGCCGTCCGAGAGGGAGTGGAGGAGCCACCGACGTTCGCCGTGGACCGGAGCCTGCTGCCGTCCGCCATGAAGGGGAGGAGCAGGGAACGGGGGACTCGTTGCCGGCTGCCATCGCCGGCCGCTAGGGGGGCGGAGGAGGATCAAGACATCCACCGAGCATTGACTGCCGCCATTTTACTTTCGTTTGCATTTGTTTATTTTATATATTAAAGTTGTTGAATGTTCGCCGGTTCCCGCCTCCTTCTTCCCGTATCTACTAACCTCGTTACAATCTGTCTGTGGGTTCTGCAAATATTTAACCAAATGAAAAGTGTTAAAAACAGCTTATGACTAAACCTCGTCATAATTCCACTGACTTCTCAAACTGTCAGTCAAACCTCATAACTCCACTCGCCTCTATCCTGAATGAAGTGCTACACTCATTTTGGACCATCTTTGCTTGTTTGCAATGCAAGGGTAAATAAAGAACAGGTTATTTGAATAAGTACAGCATTTTATTTACTCAAACACTATTCTAATGTTTTATGTATGTGAAATTTGCTAGCAATTTCTAAGTGAAAATTGTTTCACCAAATTTTTTTCAGCATTTTAATTCACTGCTATACATTTTATTCATAATATATTTAAGTAACATATGACTGTTATATTTAAATCAGCTTGTGATGTTTCCTAACATGTTTGAATTGAGTATAGATGTAGATTGTGCTAATTTCAACTTTGTGCTTTAACTACTCGAAGTTTCTGAATGTACAATAGTTTTTTCCCCCCTGTTGTTTACTTCAAAATTTTCTTATACTAATAGCAATGCTAATTTTATGCATGAAATGATTATCTTCTATTGACAGCCATAACAGTTTTCTGTTATTGTTGATGCCAATACCTTTCAGCATTTTTCAAGCTTTATAATGAGAGTGAATAGTAACTTCGATTTTGAATGCCCAAAATTTTTTTGAATGATTCATGTATCTCTGTAATGGTGATTTGCAGAAATCTGATACAAAATATAAATGTTATACAATCATTTAAAGGATTAGTTCACCCAAAAATGAAAATGATCCCATGATTTACTCACCCCAAGCCATCCTAGGTGTATATGACTATCTTCTTTCAGACGAACACAATCAGTTATATTTAAAAAAAAAAAAAAAAAGCATTATAAAGCTTGGAAGCCAGGATATTTTTTTGAATATAACTGATTGTGTTCGTCTGAAAGAAGATAGTCATATACACCTAGGATGGCTTGGGGGTGAGTAAATCATGGGATAATTTTCATTTTTGGGTGAACTAACCCTTTAAATGATTGTATTACATTTATATTTTGTATCAGATTTCTGCAAATCACCATTACAGAGATACATGAATATGGCTGTAGTTTCATATTCGCATTTTAATTTTAATGAGCACTCAATGAGACAGAGCGAAGCGTACCGAAGATATCATTATTTCAAGCCTCATGTTAGTAACACTGATTAGCTCTCTGTTTTTGATGATGTTTTGTCTATTGGCCCTATTAAATAAGATTTAATACCTTCTAGGGGTTATTAGACTTTTAAATGGATCCTCAAATGCTTGAGTGTGTTTTATAATGAATATTAAGCCATTATATTTTCTCTTTGCTATTTATGTTTATGATACACCATTAGTCATTTTTGCACTTTGAAGTTGCATGGAACAGAATCACAACGCCTCTCAACAGAATCAACAAATTGTTCTTTAGTCTTCATGTTAGTTAAAGGGGTGGTTGATTATGATTTCACTTTTTTAACTTTAGTTAGTGTTTAATGTTGCTGTTTGAGCATAAACAACTGCAAAGATCTGCAAACATCTGCAAAGTTACGAAACTCAAAGTTCAACACAAAGGGAGATATTTTCTTTTACAGAAACTGCTGTTTAAGGACTACAACAAACGGCTAGTAGGGACTACAACAAGCTTCTTCCCAGGTTGGTGACATCACTAACCCTAAAATTTACATTTACCTCTTCTGGAAAGGGGGCCGGGAGCAGCAGCTCATTTGCATTTAAAGGGAGACGCACACAAAAATGGCGTGTTTTTGCTCACACCCAAATTTGACAAGCTATAATAAATGATCTCTGGGGTATTTTGAGCTGAAACTTCACAGACACATTCTGGGGACACCAGAGACTTATATTACATCTTGTTAAAGGGGCATTATAGGTCCCTTTTAAGTTAGTTAAGGCTACATCAAGGTGGATGATGCAATGTTTGTCATAGTTTTGTTGTTTTGTTTTCTGTATTTGTCATTTGTTAGGTTTAAGCAAAAAAAGCAACTGTTTCTTGAAAAGTGCAGACTAAACTCAATGTCAGCATTCTTATAATTGTTCTTCCTTTGAAAAACAGCTCATTTTTATGGCTGAACGTTGACAGAAGATGCCGTGGTGACTTTGTTTACAGAGACTTTGTATAGAGCTGTAGTGTTATAGTTATTTCTGCAAACAGCTTTCCTAAATGATAGGTATTTAATTGTCAATATTTGATATTACACAAATGAGTTGTAAATCTTTAGCAGGCTGTCGTAGAATTGCTAAGGTGTTCTGCATCAGTTGTTTACAGAAATATCTCAAATATCTGTAATATTCTGGTATCTTGATATGGTATCTGTATACTTATATGACTCTGGCCCCTCTGCCAATAAATCAATAAAGTATTTTTAACATAAAATTAACATGTTGATTAATTTAAATATCTTTTGTAGCAGAAACTGAATTGATTACATGCAATAAAACTAATCAAAATAATTCAACCAAATTTCTTTCAAGTTAACTACTGGCTAGCACACATTAACTTGTAAAACAAGTTTTCTTACAACCAATTATTCACAAAAACACTCATTTTCAACATTTACTTTGAAAGTAAATGTCCCAACATATTTAAGTTGATGGAAAGCAATGAAATTAAGTTGTGTCATAACGTTTAAGAAATTAATTATATTAACTCATTTTAATTGAACAAACAGCAAAAAACATTTTTTGAAGTGTTTAACCATAGAGCCTACATGAAGACTATAAAAATGCCTCCATACAAGGTTTTAAATGATTTTCTTTAAAAAATATGCAGGATTCTTTCAGATACTGGGCTTTTTGGAAGCCAGAGATCTGACTCAAGTGAATTTTAATGGAAACGCAAAAAATCGATTCCAGCTTCTATAGCAGATTTTTTAGATGTCTATGCAAAGATCTGACATGCTGACAAAATATCTTACATTGCCTGCTTTGCTCTTTATTGGTGGCCGGATTATCCATTCTGCTTGGTAATGAATCACTGGGATTGAATACAGATTTAGTGTGTTGTTGGGCAATGAGATTTTTAGGTACTATGCATATATACTTACTGTGCTGTTGTTTTCCACCAAAATGAGGTCACTTCCTGGAGGATGATGTTACCAAGGAACTGGTTTATAGTTAAAGGGAGTTTACAAGACTACCAATATGGAAAGGTATATTGAGGGCCCAGGAAAAACCAATGAACTAATCAATAAATGAATAAATTTAAAAAGATTTTTACCTCATCTATTAAGACATATATGATGGAGACATGAAAATGACTTTTCCCACTGTTTTGAGGTCAGGATTAAGAATGATCACCAGTGACATTCCTGAAGGTTTTGCGATCATCACACTCATTAGCGCTAATTATAGATAATGATGTGTTATTAGGTTACAAGAAGGGAAAGGGTGAAAGAATCCTGTACTGCTTGTATTTGTTTCAAGAGATATCCCAGCCAAAAAATTTGTGTTACCATTCCCATTAAAGGTAGGGTAGGCAATTTCAGAAAAGCTAGCAATAGCAAGCTAGCTTTGAAAGCATAAAGTCCCACCCTCCCTTCAGAGCGCTCTCCAAAGCCACGCCTCCTCCAATACACATGAACGCACAGGTTGTGCACAGACAGAGCATAGTCTCATGAGAGACGGCATTAAATTACCTTATGTCTCAAAGTACATAACATTAAAATAACATTACAATAATAATGAACGTAAACAACTTACAGAGCTCGGACTGTACCACCTGACTGCTGCAGATTTATTTAGGAGTTGATAGTGTTGCCAGAGAAACGCATAAATCCGAGTCTGAGGACGTGAACAGCTCCAGGTCCGCCTTGTAATTACGGTTACGAGTGTACAATTCTGAGAACATTTTAACATCATTTTAACATCATTTTTGAATAAAATCATCAATCTTTCCATCACGTGGTAAGACCAACGTGACACTTGTTTAGGTGACTCACATCACGCCCCTGTATGTTGCTTTGCATAAAATTAAACGATATACAGAACAATAATTAATTTTTTAATAAAATAAAATGTACACAAACCTGTATTTTACCGAAGACATGCACCAATTTGATGGAGCTGCGTTGTTCTCTCCTGAAGAGGTCGCAAAAAGCCCATGATAACTCAACCCCTGGGTTGTTACGTCTGACCCAGGAGCAGGGTAACAAAAAAACCCAAACACTGGGTTGTAACGTCTGACCCAAGATCTGGGTAATACAAAAACTACACAAACACTGGGTTGTTACGTCTGACCCAGGATCTGGGTAATACAAAAACTACTCAAACACTGGGTTTTTACGTCTGACCCAGGATCTGAGTAACACAAAAACTACACAAACACTTGGTTGTTACGTCTGACCCAGGATCTGGATAAAACAAAAACTACCCAAACACTGAGTTGTTACGTCTGAACTAGGAGCAGGGTAACACAAAAACTACTCAGACACCGGGTTATTACGTCTGACCCGGGATCTGGGTAACACAAAAACTACCCAAACACCGGGTTGTTACGTCTGACCCGGGATCTGGGTAACACAAAAACTACCCAAACACCGGGTTGTTATGTCTGACCCAGGATCTGGGTAACACAAAAACTACCCAAACACCGGGTTGTTACGTCTGACCCAGGAACTGGGTAACACAAAAACTACCCAAACAATGGAAAAAAAAAAAAAAAAAATGGAATGGAGAAAAAAAAGAAGAAGAAAACATTCTATTAATGTTACTGGAAGAACATTTGTTCCTAACTTTGAGAGAACCTTGCCGGAACGTTAGCCAAAGTTCTGAGAACGCTCCCTGTTAGCTGGGATACAACCATAGGTGGAACTCTTTGAGATGTTTTAGCTTGATGCATGACAGAACCATTTCCTCTCCAAACTCCCAGCGGATTTCACCAGCATGTAGAGTTCAGTGGAAGTGTCTTCCTCAGCCTCAGGCCAGTATTCAACTGAATTTAGCTAAAGTGGATGAGTGAAGTCGACTGCGCTCCCCTGTGTTCCACCATAGAGCTTCTCAGACAAACACAAGAGCTTCTTTTTAAAAGCTTAAAATCTTCAAAAGAGAATAAAAGTGGCAAGTTTAAATGTGCACCTTTTCAAAACTGAATGTTTAAATTAAACATATCAATTCTCCTTTAATAATATTTGGAATAAACTGGAAATCTTTGTAAAACAGGATGAACCTCTTTCTGAACCTCCTTTCAAATTTCATTGTATTATATGAGTGAAATTTGAATATTAAGTGTATTAAATGTACCAGTTTCTTCAGCCTTTGTGAGATAATATTTGACTCAATATATAATAGTGCCTATATATTCCAATAAGCTACTCTGAAGCTATAAACTACTCACTATTTAAATTAGTTAAAATACAGTCATACATATCCTACATATGAGGACTGTTTGTGACAAACTGATAAGCTTAGAATGAATCTGACTGTCAAAAGCTCCATATAAGAAAACAAACAAAACAAAACAAAACAAAAAAAAACATTTAGGATGAACTAATTCACTAGAATGAATCAAAATTTCCAAAGCTATATATGAAAGAGGTCCGTTTAAGACGAACCGATTCACTAGAATGAATCGAATTTTCCAAAGCTACATATAGAGAGGTCTGTTTAAGACGAACCGATTCACTAGAATGAATCAAAATTTCCAAAGCTACATATAGAGAGGTCTGTTTAAGACGAACCGATTCACTAGAATGAATCGAACTTTCCAAAGCTACATATAGAGAGGTCTGTTTAAGACGAACCGATTCACTAGAATGAATCGAACTTTCCAAAGCTACATATAGAGAGGTCTGTTTAAGACAAACCGATTCACTAGAATGAATCGAACTTTCCAAATCTACATATAGAGAGGTCTGTTTAAGACGAACCGATTCACTAGAATGAATTGAACTTTCCAAAGCTACATATAGAGAGGTCTGTTTAAGACGAACCGATTCACTAGAATGAATCGAACTTTCCAAAGCTACATTTGAGAGAGGTCCGTTTTGGATGAACCAATGCCCTAGGATGAATAGAACTTTCCAAAGCTACATATGAAAGAGGTCCGTTAAGACGAACCGATTCACTTTCCAAAGCTACATATGACAGAAAGAGAGTTGTTTACCTTCTCCTGCTCGGCTACAATACAAATGTGACATTAAAAAGCTTGTCACTGGAAAAGTACTGTTTTGAAAGTTTTTGTTACTTACTGTAGCCTGTGGTTGGAGTGTCACCGTCATAGTGGCCGTTTGAATCATATATAATATATAAGTCAATAAATGTCCTTAATTTATTTTGATAAATCTTTCTATTTGCATATGCCAGGACTATATGTTGTTAGTGGAAGAAATAATCCCTGTAAAAATGGGCTGAAACCACACAACGTGGACGGTGCTGAGCTCTGCATTACATTATTTTTTAAATAGGTATTTGCAAATATACTCTTCACAAACTGTGTCTAAAAAATAGTAGGCTATCATTTTGCAATTTAGTTTTATTCCACACCATTAATATATTTTGGCAGCTTTGACTGGAAATTCACCTGTTGTGTATTTATCATGTATAAAGAAATATGCCATCTGTGATTGAGTGCTCTATGATAAAAAGACAAATAAACAGCACATGACACCGTTTTTGAGTAGTAAAATATTTTATAGAGCTTTTTAATGGATTCTGAAATTAGGCATTCACAAAGAATGAAATGGCACACTTCTTAAATCCACTTTCTCCCCATTATCTCTGCCTTAATATCGCAGTGCGTGTATAGTTGTTAGATCATCTACATAAAAGCATTAAGCATGTGGAATAATTGATTTGTTGGAACGTTTTCATAGTATAAAAGCTGGTGTTTTGACCCTCATTGCTCCAAAATGATGAATCAGTAATCTGGCTTCCATTTCTTACCTGTAATTCCTCTTTTTATCTGTCTCTCTTTAATGTCGCCTGTCCTTAACGTCCTGTCTCCCGCTGTCACTGTGTATCAATCACTGCTGTGAAGTTCAGGTAGTAACTATTGGCTCAAAGGGTACATGAACCAACAAAAAGCCCCTTCTCAGCCTTTGAAGTTTTTGAGACATAAATTACCACCATGAATCTGGAAAAATTAAAGCAGAATAAATAGACTTTAAAGGTGCAGTAAGTGATGTTAGCCATTTGGTCTTCTCTCTCTCCTCCAAAGGCAAAAACAAACACTCAAAATGATTCACAGCAAGAGAGTGTTTCTGATTGGTCAACACCTGTAATTCACTTAAAACAGGAAATAATGAAAGAATATATATATATATTTTTTTCAAAGGATGTTTTTTTGAAGTGGAAAGTTTTTAATTCTCTCCATGGACTATAAATCTGAAATATCAAAGCGAACAGCCTTTAAGCCCACGACATTAGTCTTGATTAAAAAATTCGCCTTCTGTGAAAATTACAGAAGGTGCTTTAAAAAAAAAGTTAATAAATAAGGGCTCCTCGTCAAGGAACGCATGTAGCGAATGATGTGCCTCTAAACGAGTTAAACCACAGGACCGGAAGAAAAGAGGCTTAAGGTTAGTTGGAAAATGTCACGTCCTGCTAACATAGTGTTCAGAGGAACCAGAAGCATTTCCTGCGGCTCTTCTTGACCGTCTGGAGGGCCTGTGGAGAGTCCTGCTGGCGTGGAGGAGGAAAGACCAGCTGAGGAGAGCTCTGCTCCGACTCCTGCTGCTCCGGAACCTTCCACGCTCGCGTCACCTGTCCCTCCTGAAGCCGGAAGTCATGCTCCACGCTGAAAGAGAAGAATGTTTACAGCTATTATTGTGTCAAAATATGCATCATAAAAGAATGTTCTTTGAGAATGCATTGAAATGCAACTTTTCCTTGAGCCTTTGATATATAAGAGGTCATCGTACTATAAGAATATCCTGTAAGTTTCAGAACTGAAAACTTCTATCTATGACAGACAAGTGAAACCCCGCCTCCACAGAAGAAATCAACGCCTACTTCATCATTTCAATGTTAGCCCCACCCACTGGCATGTTAGTGAGATGAGGAGGAGAGAAGAGCGATACAGGACTAAAAATAACATTACTTTTCAAAGGATCCTAATGCTAGGAATATGGTTATTTATTTTCAACAATGTGAATGTCTCAGTTGAGCTTTATTTATTTGTATTCTGTACATTTCAATGTGGATTCTTTGGTAAATCAATTGCATTTCGGCGCAGGCTTTGCAAACATACTATATGGACTCGACAGTAATGCAACAACATGTAAGTAACTGTATTAATTCTAATGTCTGATCTGATATGTAATAATTCATGTACAGTCAGATGTTCTTTGTTTATGTGTCAGTAAATCAAACCAGCGACTTAACTTCACGTTGTTTCTCTTAGCAGGATGAAAATAATCTGTTATTTAAACTGAGATTAAATGATATATAGAAAGCGATCAAAGAACGCTCCCTTTACAATCGCTGGAGCTGTCAATCAAACTGCGCGAGTTTATCAGTGACTGAGTTCAGGACTCGCACCAAAATTCCAGTTTTATTCAATTAATCTCCTAGTTGCATCGCATTCGCACTGTTAGTTATGATGAAAGCATTCATTAGTGTGCAGAAATTGAGTTGCTATGACGAGATCACTGCTTTCATGCGCTCAATAACATGTCTGTGATTGGCTGCAATGTTCATCACTGCAACCTTTCATGCCACGATCTAAATATAATGCTATAATCAACACTTCACACGATTAGTTAATCTGGAGAGCTGTATTAGTAAAAATGTGCTAAAAGTTTTCGAGAGAGTAATACTTAACTATTTAATATGCAAAGATGTTAGCCAATCACAGCAGTGGGCATTTACAGTGAAGTCTCACAGCAGACACACCCCTTAAAACAGAGCGTTCAAATCAGAGGGATAAAATCAGGGTAGGAAAAATGCCTTTTATTTCTAAATTATGACAATTTTTGATGTAAAATGCATACTAACATTATAAGTGCACCCCAGGAAACGTTATAAAATAATAAAACAACGCATTTTATTTTTGCAAAAAACAAGTCCACCTCTTTGGACAACACATATAGTAAACAGTTGCAAAATCACTTAAGATAAAGTTATGTCCGTTTCTGTCAGAGTTACAGCAGCACACAAAACACTATTGTGTTTACATGCTACTCGCAAAATCCTGTCATTGCCACTGTAACAATTTTCTTTAGCCTTAGAATGGGCAGAATTATGAGGTTGACGATGCTTCCTTTTGCCAGTGACTGAAACTACCACAGGTTCATCCATTTCATCATACTCCTCCATCTTGATTAGTTAAAAATCTCTTTAAACAGGATAAAAACTTGCATCTTGACAATTGAAAGCCGGCTGATACACATGCTGTCATTCATCTTGAAATCATATGATTCGATCCGCGTCGTCTGAACCGGTATTTCTCAATGGGCTGAGGCTGGGATTTAGCGAGTTTGAAGCAAAAGTATTTGATGAACGTATACTATGTGCGGAAAGCATTTGCTCAATAATATTATCTCATTTTTGACAAAGGTGGCGTTTAGCGGCTTTTGCATCTGAAGTCTTCAATTGTTCACTTTCAAACATTCAAACACTTAAGCTTTTAACATCTCAAATCCACCAGCTTCTATTTTGGTGGAATATTGGTGAAATTATGTAAAGGTTAATGATGTGAATGTGAATGTAAGTATAGTATATAAAACGTTGATGATCTCTGAGAAATGTAAGAGTTTGCTTTCATTATATGTAAAAGTAGAGCTTTGAGATTCTTTAAAATATCTCATTTGGTGTCACAAAGAAACAACACAAGGGTGAGTAAATGATCACAGAATTGTCTTTTCCTTTAGAAAAGCAGGGGAAAAAAGCCAGAAGACATCAAAATAGTTATAGCCTGCGGAAAAATAAAGGCGCATATAAATGCATATGAATGTTTGGCGTTGACATTTTGTCAGCAGCACAGAGCTGACAGCTGGGATTGTTGCTGATGATGCACTGGCCCAGATAGCTGGCAAACGCTGATGTGGACATGAAGCAGCTTTCCCAGAGTACGGATGGAGTGCTACTGAACAACACGGCTATAACTCTTCATGCTAAATGTGACTAATGAGATCATTGTTCCTCTTATATATATTTATATGCACTCAATTTATTGCAGAGAGAGAGAGAGAATTACCTTCATCGAGTGGTACCTTAGTTCCCATGTCAAGGCACTCACACACTTCGCCTACGAAATCCCCCAGAGAACGCCGATGTCAGACAGACAGGGCACACTATGTGCTTTCCGTAACAATAGCACTTTTAAACCTCTTCAAAAAATCCCTCTTCCAACCTCTTACCTTGCAGTCAGTCTCTCTGCATCGGCTTAAAGACCAAAGGCCTCACATAGATGTTGTGTTCGCACAAAACAGTCTTCGCACACACTTCAGGATTTATAAGAAACAAATGTGACTCGAGAATGTTTGTGCACTTTTGTCACTGGTGTTGGCGGTTTAACAGCTCAAGTGACAAACTATTGAATTGAAGATAATCACTAGTCAAAAAATGCTAAAAGATTCATACTGGAATCAATTATAATCGAAAAACAATCCTTAAGAATCCTAATAGGAATTTTCTTGTAGAAACAAAAGAACAGCACATTGTCACATGGCTCTCAAACTAGAATAAAAATGAAGTTTCTATCCTTTCGGTTCAAAAACATTACAACTTGAAAGTCTTTAAATACCTACACCTGAGTAGGCATGGAAATCAAACAAGACAGCAATTAAAATGCCTTCTTATTTTGAAATACAGTGTGTTCCCATTGTTGATTCCAATGTGCCTTAATCAGTTAATTAGTGTATTGTTTGTTGTCCACGCCAACTCAGGTGTATGTATTTAAAGATTTTCAAGTTTTCAAGTAATGTTTTTTAATAACCTGACAAAGACCGAAAAGGTTGAAACGTCGTTTGTCTACTATTAAAATATAATTTGAGAGTATTCTGACAATGTGCGATTCTTTTGTTCTTTTCTGAAGGCCTTCTTAGATGTTTTTGGTCATCCACACTTATAAAAAAAGGCTCAATGGGGTTCTATTCTTGACTCAGTTTTAAAGAACCTTTATGCCAAAAGAAATATCTTAACTTATTGCATAATACTTTAATGTTTAATGAGTTATTTCATTTTTTTCTAATGATAAAGTATGTTTACGAGCTGATCTTTTATCCTTTTGAATAGGATAAAATGTTCCTGTAGGGCATGGAAGGAATTGAATGTAGCAAAACATTATTCCAATACAATACAGGCAGAGTTATGATAAAGATACACAATATTTAAAAGAATATTTTTCCCCCAGTTCTTAACATGCTCTTATTGAAGTGTCTATTTACACTAAGAGTAAATAGCCTGCCTTGTTGGCAAAGGCTATTTACACTAACTCCGCCCACTAATGTCTGTTTTGGCCACACAAGATTAAAAAACCTGCACACCACTCAACGTCTGTAGTGGTGAAGGCCGTAGAGAGTATGGCGTGGGGAAGTAGCTTTTGATGTGATCGACCCAAGTCCGAATCCGCCTTTTGCCGAACTCGCTCTTCTCAATTTTCCCATCACATATCAGATCGGAAAGGCATTTATTTTCAATAAAAATGAGGAAAATATTTGAAAAGTGGAAATAAAGTGCCTAACGAGTGTTTAATAATAAAGTTTTTATCGGGTAGAGTTAAGGGAAGGTGTAGGGAGGGCTTTATTGTGCCAATAAGGCAACATCCATTTAATAATTTTAATAAATATAATCATTTACACTCTGTTATTATTGCATCCTGTTATTGTACAACAACACTGAGGTGCAAATAGTATCTGCCACTATTTATAAGTACAGCATCTAACAACTATTTGCACTTATTGCAAAGAACTTCTACTTTTATAGTGTAAATACTAGAATATATCGCTATTTTCACTTAGAGTAAATAGCATACTGCTAAGAAAATGCTGCTATTTTCACTCTGTAAATAGAATATGTCGCTATTTTCACTTAGTGCAAATAGAATATATTGCTATTTTGATTGGTTCCAAATTATGATAAAAATTCCAACTGTCAAAAAGCACCTTTCACTTAAATTCATCAGGCAATTATACAGTTGCCACTAATGAAATAAACTGCATGAGTATGCTTTCATGCACAGAGAGCAATTTCATTTCACCATGTGGACGGAATGAATTTTTCCTCAATTTTTAAGTGAAAGGTGACTTGGGTAGCACTCAGAACAGCAATCACATAACCAGACAGAGCTAGAGAATGATGGATGGATGGATGGATGGTACTGCTGAACATGGCAGAAGGTTGGTGGTTGCACTTTTTATATTTAGCAACATTTTTTTTTGCGTTAAACCCAACCAAAACAATTCCAAATTACCAATGTTTTCTGCTTTCATTTTAAAGCTTCATTTCGAGCCTCGTGATGTTTCTTTAGCACTCATGAATAGAAAACATAAAACAGCCATCAGACTGCTTAAAACCCGTTGATTAGTACCTGTTGTGATTACTGATAGACTTTTAGACTGATTTAAACACCTGTAATTCCCCATTGTATGCATGAGTGCAAAAGCACATCTGTGATTGGTTACAATACTGCAACGCTGCAAAAAACATCAGCAAAAGCTGTAATCACGATTATGTATTTGATTAATTGTACAGCCCTAACTTGTGCTGCTTTTTGTTTCAGTGAGACCAGTTTGAATTTAAGGAGATTTTTATAGAATGTGCAGTTTATTTTTCTTAATTGTGGTATGCAAATGTTTTTTTCTATCATATGCAAATAAACAGTACTTTATTTTCTATTAATCAGCTAGTTACTTAATTTCATATTGAGAAATTGGGTTCTAAAGCACTGTATAGGTTAGCTAAATAAATGTGCAAATATGCCACAGACAAGGCTCAAGTCCAGAGAATCAAACTCTCCGTATTTCCACCAACTAGCACTTCCAGCATTTTCTCCTACCAGATAAATCATTTCAGGAAAAAAAAAAGACCTGCTGAGAAGGAGAGTAGCACTCTGTCCCTCCCAGCAGTCCTAATTACCTCGCTTCTGGTCCTGAGAATGGATGGACTATAGTGTCTGAACTCGATATTACTTCTTCTACCCCTTTCCCTCACTAACGTCTTTCGTTCACACCGACTCGCCTGAATACAACGCTCTTGTAAGTGCGGCGCCTGATTCAGAACCTCTATTTTAGGGTTTTTAAGAAGAGTGTGTCTTTTTTAGCTATACAACAAATTATGTGCCTCTGTGTGGGTTGGAGTCGCACCCAAGGGGAGGATAGGTCTAATATGGGTGGGCTGAATTTGGTAAAGAAGTATTAACGAGATTTGTCCTAATTTAGAGCATCGTAAGCATCAGTGGGAGAAGCTCAGAGCTCCTCTGGGAATAAAGCATCTCTATAACCGGAATCCATGGAATAGAAGCCTGTAAAGACATTAGCAGTCTTGAAGGGCGTTAAATAACTTGCCTGCATATTTATGAGCTGGTGGTGTCATACAGGGGTGATTGACATCTAAATACCCTGGCACAGACATTACAAGTGCATTTAGTATTATGTCACCATCATCACAGCCTGTCAAATATAGACGTCATGTGTCAGAAATGACTTGTGTAGTGTACATCAAATGCAGTAAAAGATCGCAAACGTCAAAAATAAAGCCAAAATGAAATAAAAACCATGAGGATGTTCAGAATAGCACAGTTGCACGCTGTAAAAAGTGCAATTGTTACCTTTAAGGGTTAGTTCACCCAAAAAATTAAAATTCTGTCATTAATTACTCACCCTCTTGTCGTTCCTAACCTGTAAGACTTTCGTTCATCTTTGGAACACAAATAAAGATCTTTTTGATGAAATCTGAGAGCTTTCTGTCCCTTCAAGAAGTTCATAAAGAGGTCGTAAAACTATATGAAATGTACAGTTTAGTCAAAATTTTCTAAAGGGACTCGAAAGCTTCATATGATGAAAAGATTTAATTTAGGCTTTTATTCACATATAAACATTGATCAGCGAACATGAACAGAAGCTCAACCGAACCTGCATGATGCGTGAGAACAAACCTCATTGGTTCTTGCGGAAGCTCGACCATGCTGCGTAACACACGAGAACGAATGTCATTGGTTCTTGAGGAAGCTCAAACGTGCTGCGTAACACGAGAATGAACCTCATTGGTTCTTGTGGAAGCTCAAACGTGCTGCGTAACACGACAATGAACCTCATTAGTTCCTCCGGAAGCTCAAATGTGCTGCGTAACACAAGAATGAACCTCATTGGTTCTTGTGGAAGCTCAAACGTGCTGCGTAATACAAGAATGAACCTCATTGGTTCTTGAGGAAGCACAAACGTGCTGCGTAACACGAGAATGAACCTCACTGGTTCTTGCGGAAGCTCGAACATGGTGCTTAACACACGAGAGCGAACGTCATTGGTTCTTGAGGAAGCTCAAACGTGCTGCGTAACACGAGAATGAACCTCATTGGTTCTTGTGGAAGCTCAAACATGCTGCGTAACACGAGATTGAACCTCATTGGTTCTTGCGGAAGCTCAAACATGCTGCGTAACAAGACAATGAACCTCATTAGTTCCTCCGGAAGCTCAAATGTGCTGCGTAACACAAGAATGAACCTCATTGGTTCTTGCAGAAGCTCAAACGTGCTGCGTAACACAAGAATGGACTGCATTGGTTCTTGCGGAAGCTCAAACGTGCTGCGTAACACGAGATTGAACCTCATTGGTTCTTGCGGAAGCTCAAACATGCTGCGTAACACGACAATGAACCTCATTAGTTCCTCCGGAAGCTCAAATGTGCTGCGTAACACAAGAATGAACCTCACTGGTTCTTGTGGAAGCTCAAACGTGCTGCTTAACACGAGAATGAACCTCATTGGTTCTTGAGGAAGCTCAAACGTGCTGCGTAACACGAGAATGAACCTCATTGGTTCTTGAGGAAGCTCAAACATGCTGCGTAACACGAGAATGAACCTCATTGGTTCTTGAGGAAGCTCAAATGTGCTGCGTAACACGAGAATGAACCTCATTGGTTCTTGAGGAAGCTCAAACGTGCTGCGTAACACGAGAATGAACCTCATTGGTTCTTACAGAAGCTCAAACATGCTGCGTAACACAACAATGAACCTCACTGGTTCCTCCAGAAGCTCAAATGTGCTGCGTAACACTGAATGGACCTCATTGGTTCTTGTGGAAGCTCAAACGTGCTGCGTAACACGAGAATGAACCTCATTGGTTCTTGAGGAAGCTCAAACGTGCTGCGTAACACGAGAATGAACCTCATTGGTTCTTGTGGAAGCTCAAACGTGCTGCGTAACACGAGAATGGACCTCATTGGTTCCTCCGGAAGCTAAAATGTGCTGCGTAACACAAGAATGAACCTCATTGGTTCTTGCAGAAGCTCAAACGTGCTGCGTAACACGAGAATGAACCTCATTTTTCATTTTTCATCTTCACTTTTGAAGCCTCAAAGTGGTAGTTGCGTAGCTGTCAACAGAGGGACAGAAAGGTTTCAGATTCCATCAAAAAGATCTTCATTTTTGTTCCGAAGATGAACGAAAATCTCACATTAATGACAGAATTTTCATTTTTGAGTGAACTATCCCTTTAAAGAGATATATGTACCCATTAAACCCATAGAAGGCAGTATCCACCTTATTTTTAATATAAAAGCAGGCGCGGCCATTTGTAACTTTAATATGCAAGGCTTCCAGCGTAATTCGGTTCAATTCAATTATTCTACCTGTCCCAAAATAGTCTGTTATGCTGCTTAATAGTGCAAACTAGTTTTTGCTGTATGTTAATTTGTTATCGTAATCACAAACACAATGATTTGTAGCACAAACATTTTACCATTTACTGCACTTTGTTATTCTTCAGGTTGTTTCCGTATAGCATCTGATGCATCAGATGTCTCACACATTCTCACACATTCACAGAATATTCACAGAAGGCTTACTTCCGTATTTGCAAAATAAGGGGATACTACATAGTGTGCTGTATGCAACTTATAATATTCCGTTCTGAACACGGCCAATGAGACAATCTAAAAGTAAAGTAAGAAGTGTAAACGGAGAGTTACAAATAACGACAGGATACGATTTCTGAGAGGATGAGCAGATAATGAAAGACTTTCTTGAAGCCTGATGGAGTGTGGATTTGATTCCGCTGCACTGGGCGGGAAGCTTGGCAGAATTGGCTGATGTCTTGAAGATGGAATGTGGATCACGACATGAGACTGGAAAGGGTGGAGTGAGACTGTCAGACTGTGAGAGAGATTGGACATTGTAATTATGGTTTAGGAAGACACCTCTGCAAGGACAACCAATAACTCAGCTGTGTCGTTGGCGTCATTGAGAATAACAATGCACAATGATTGTGCTTTACAATTTAAGGTGCAAAGGTGGCCACAATGTTTGTTTTGTTTTATTCAGTCATCTCTAGAATTTCAGAAGAGATGTCAATAGTATCTTCATATTCTGATCTCAAAAGGATTTCATTTCTTAAACATTTTTCATCAAATTTTTCTAAAACGAACTAAATAAATAAACTGCTATCCACATCCACTTTATAGCTCAGTTGTCAACAACCGTCTCAGAACATTCATTACTCATTTAACTTTAGCTCACACATGATAGAATAGGAAAGATGTGTACGCAGGACCGTGATCCAGCTCTGTATCTGTATGTCTGATACCAGGTGGAGCTGAATTACTGATATCACCACTGAGCGTTTGTGCAAGTCCTGCTAAATCCCATGTAAACAAGTCACTGTATGTGCAGATACAATATGTGTTGAAAAGATATTGTAAATGTAATATGAATTTCAAAACAGCCACTAAATAGTATGCATAAGGATAACGGATGTGATTTTTGAACGACTTACATGTATAATGATTTGCATACAATGTGCTTATGTCAGCATCTGGTGGATTAAACATTCACTGTATGTTCTACATTATGACAACATTCTTTCCTGTACAGCTCTTTATAATCTCATGTTATTGAATGTGTGGTTTTAAATAAATGCTGCTCTTTGGAACTTTCTACTGATCAAAGAAAAATGTAGCACAGTTTCCACAAAATATGAAGCAGCACAACTGTTTTCTATGGAAGCTTGTTTCCACCACTGAATAAAAAATAAAAAAGGTAATTGCGACTTTTTTTCTCAGAATTGCATGATATAAACTCACAATTGAAAGTTATAGTCAGAATTGCTTGATATAAACTCACAATTGCGTGTTATAAAGTCAGAATTGTGAGATATAAACTCGCAAGTTATTAAGTCAAAATTGCAAGAATTGCAAGTTATAAAGTCCAAATTGCGAGATAAAAACTCACAATTTATAAAGTTATAAAGTCAGAATTGCGAGATAAAAACTTGCAATTGCGAGTTATAAAGTCCGAATTGCGAGATAAAAACTCGCAATTGCAAGTTATAAAGTGAATTGCGAGATAAAAACTCCCTATTGCAAGTTATAAAGTCCGAATTGCGAGATATAAACTTGCAATTGCGAGTTATAAAGTCCGAATTGAGAGATATAAACTCCCTGTTGCAAGTTATAAAGTCTGAATTGTGAGATAAAAACTCGCAATTCGCAAGTCACTATTATTTTGTTACATGGCAGAAACAAGCTTCTATAGTTTTCAATATTGATAATAAATGTTTCTTGAGCAGCAAATCAGCATATTAGAATGATTTCTGAAGGATCATGTGACACTGAAGACTGGAGTAATGATGCTGAAAATTTAGCTTCACCATCACAGGAATAAATTACATTTTAAGATATTTTCAAACAGAAAACAGTTCTGTTAAATTATTATAATGTTGTTTCTATTATATTTTCGATCAAATAAATGCAGCCCTGGTGAGCAGAAGAGTTCTTTCAAAAACAAAACACTTTTGACTGGTAGTGTATAGTACTGTACACAGTATGAACATTTTCTGTGCATGGACTTCACAGATGACCTAATGTACACTGTGCAATCTACGCAGAATACTGTATGCCAGCGTGACTTGATTAAACTTGACCTTCCGTTCCCAGTTTGACAAATTATTAATCAGGCTGGCAAGAGTTAAGCAATTCATACATAAAATTAAAATAACTGCTTGTATTAAATATAAGCAGTATACAGTGTAGTGCTGTATTCTGAACAAAGACTGTGCGTTTTTGGTTTCTTGGCATGAATGCATTATTTACATGTGTGAGTTACAACCACAATGTCTGATTAGCGGTAATCTCTCATGTTAATCTGCAAGTGAACGTTCACATTTATCTGCAGATTTATGATTGTATTTACAACACAGCTTGAATTCTGAACAAGTGCCTGGCAGACAAGATTTACACTGTTTTCTGCTGATACCGTGATTCGCTCAGGCAAACTACAGCCTGTTTGATCAGCTCGAGCGGTTCCAATGACGCTAAAGTAATGCAAGCAACGCCTCCTGTTTAAACACTCAAATGCATCCTCAGAGGGTTCTAGTAGAGTCATGTCCATTTTGCATTGGTGGCCGTCACGTTGGCCGCTTATCTGGCCTTTCGGAGCGGATTTGTAAACTCCACAATCAGGCCGGAGAGCTGTTTATCAAGACAAACTCTGTCGCTTTGAAATGGAAATCTACAAATCTGTTCACGTCACTCTTATCTGATGGAAAGGAGCATTCATTTGCACTTGAAAGGGCTTTTTGATTTCAAGGTTGTAAACAGTGTGTATGAGTATGTGTGTATGTGAGGTGTGCGTTTGTCCCGGCTGAGTAAAGGCGAAGCCGTAGAGCACGAAAATGCCAAGTGTACCCATGGGGACGCCCCTGCCCACACTAAAACAAGCCCTTGGAGGAAGAACCTTTCTTTTAGATGTATCTTTATTCATCGGCACACAACTGAGGCCAGTGGAATCGTTTCTGCAACTTACAGTACAGTGCAGTAGTGGGTTCACAAAACAAAAACAAGTCTAATTATCCATCGTTAAAGGTAAAGTATGTACTTTTTCTATTGTAGAATACACTTATTCCATCTTAATATAAGTAAGCCATTCTTGTATTGAATTTCTCCCAAAAAAAGTATAAACACTAGGACTATCTAGCTATGTTATATTTATCCACATACTTGCATACACTTTAAAAAATACTGGGTTAAAACAACCCAAGTTGGGTTGAAAATGGACAAACCCAGCAATTGGGTTGTTTTAACCCAGCAGTTGTATATTAATGTTCATATTAATGTTCTATATTGCCATTCTCTCTCAGCAATTGCTATGCTATGCTAATGTTATCAAAGCATTGTGTTACCAATTAGCATTTGCTGGATTAGCTAGTTATAGCTAGCTAAATTTACACTACTAAAAATATAAGTTGAGATTACATGATCATTTTAAGTTCAATGTATGAGTTAACTTACTAAAAGAATCAAGTTAAGAGCAATTAAAATGTATAAGTACAAAACTGAAATCTGCCAGTTCTGCTTACTTAAATTTTAAATTTTAAACTGATTACCTCAATTTTTTGAGTTTTGCCAACTTATTTGGGTTTACAGTGTAGTTGTCAACACTGGATCATCCTCAAGTTGATCCAAAACTGTATTATTTTCATTCTTCTGTGAAACAAAAAGAGATATTAAGCAGAATGTTTTCATCAAGTAGTCTTGAATCTCATTAGCAGGTATATTAAAAAGAATAAATCACCATCCACTATTATTGTATGCTAAACTTTCCCAAACTGGGGTTTGTGAGTTAAAGGTAATAATTAATTAAATCATTAAAAAAAATGTAAAATTAAAATTAATATTAAAAAAAAAAAAAAATCTAAATAAAACCCTTACTATATATATATATGTCATGTGACAATTTTTCAAAATCAGAACATGCAAATATTTTGTTAAATAATTGAAATAATAATTTTAATGAATAATGAATATTTTAGGTCAAAGTTATTTGGCTGACAAAAATGTCTGGGAATCCCTGTGCTAAACAGAAGATTAGATATTTTGTTGAACATCTAATTTTGTGTTTCACAAAAGAAAGAATATAACATGGGTTTGTAATGGCATGAAACAATTTTCATTTTTGGTTAAACTATTCCTTGAAAAGATTTGTTCAAAAACAAGAAGACATTCATAATCAAAACATCCCAAGTACAGCAGTACATGTGCTCGACCACACCATGGGTAACTACCATGAGGGCATTTAATGGATCGCCTCTTCCGATTACCCATCCAGATCTTTAACTGCATTGTTGTGGTAAATTAGTGGCTACAAAAGCTGCACAACAGCACATTAAAGTGCAAGTGTGCGTTCTCTTTAATTCATGTATGCTGTTTGCTGTAAGGATGGTCCCTGCGCGCTAACAACACTTTGATCACCGTCCATATCATACGAGCAGTTTATATGATCTCTCTTATGTGAGAAGCTTTGTGCTGAGTGCCGTGAAACTCTGTGAGGTTTAATGAGATATGTATGAAATACGGGAGAACATGTCGTCCCTGCTCGGGTAATGGCTTATAGTGTTATTGCTCACCTTCATGTTTTTATAATGACTGAAGCTCTAAGCACTCAGAGACTACGAGCTCCGGAGAATATTTGGAAAGGTAAATCCTGTGCATGGAAAGGAAGCAAAGATTCTTACTGAGTACAGATGGGGAAAAGTGAAAAACAATCAAAATCAACATCATATTCCATGCATAGCGTCACAAATATGTCTCTTTATTGCTTTGTGATTCTGTGATCTCTCTTCACGTTTGCTGAACACGGTGACTGTATAGCTGAGGTTAGTTCACTCTGAATCTTCCCTTACAGTGATACAAAACTTTGTTATTTTAAATATTCTTTGTCTCTCTAGTCAGCGACAGACTTGCTCACAGGCAACATAAAGAGGCAGTGTTCAGAATGCAGTGCTGCTCTGCACACATGCAGCTGTCACAGTGCACTTCATTTCTCTCTCATCCAAACGCTCTCTGTTCCAGAGGAATCAGAATAAAGCAGCTAAAAACACCAACATTACTGCATACTGACAAACAGAAAGCTGCCACTCCCCAGACAGCAACATAGTGTGGCCCAGATCTGGCCCACATCTGGTACATGTGGATTACACACAGATCAGATGTGGGCCGGATCTGGGCCGACACTATAGCTGCTTTTCTACCATCGGGCCTAGGGCTGCAACAACTATTCGACAAAATCAATAATAATCAATAATGAAAATCATCGACAACGATTCTCATTATAGATTAGTTGGCTCCGCCCACCGTGCACGGAAGACTTCCGCCAGTCGCGTCACATTACTGCACTGAATAACGCATGTGGACAAAAATGCATCTAAAAATAGTGGAGGAAACAGAGTGAGCAGCTGCGGAAAAGGTACGAGATCAAAGCTGATCAAAACATGAGAACTCTTTATTTTAAGCTTCAAGCTAATGCATTAGCGTAATGGCATGCCCTGTCAGGAGCTTTGACAGATGCATGTGCGTCCTCAGCGCAAAACGTTCATTCTACAGCTATATCCTTATCTGTAAATGTTACAAATTCGCGCAAACATTTCCATTTTGCATAAAGGCTCGTCCTGACAGTCTACGTTAAAATTCAAACTTTACTGAATGAGCGCCAGCGCGCACACCCGCGTCAGACAGACAGAACGCAGGAGAGAGGGCGACAATTAATATTCAGCGCAAAAATATTCATTTTGATGAAATATCTGTTGTTTGAAGTTAAATTTAGATTTAAAAGTCAACATGTCATTCAAGTATTTTATGATAGTAGTAACTGTAAAGGGAGAACTAATTGAATATAAATATAAGACATTTCTTATAGCCTATTGACAGGATAAAGAAATGACAGTAAGAGTGATTGTGTCCAGAGTGTGTGTTCCTGCAGAACATTTATCTTGCCTGTTGGTTAACATTAAGTTTGTGTTTTTCTTTATTATCTTTATTACTATCTTCATTTTGAATGTAGAGTAGAGATTTAAACTATATACAGTACTAAAGTTATTAGACATCTGATACCCATTGTAAGGTTTGTGCAACAGGTCAGGGCAGCCTAAACAGTATTGGTGCTAAAATCATTTTTCATGTTTCTGTAATGGTTAATCCACCAGTATGTGTAAGCTCTTTAGTTCCAGCAGTATTTCTAATGCTACAATATATTTATTGTTGTTATCCATGATTTTTTGATTTTACTGTTTTACAAGAAAGGCAGGAAAAAGTAAAACACTTCATAGCTTTTTTTTTTTTCAGATTCTCAAGTTTTTTTGGATATTATGTGTGAATATTATTTAGAAATTATTTAGTTGTTTCAGTTTGATATTTTCCTAATAAATGGCAATACCATTTTTAGTTTCAAACAAGTTTTTGATAGATTCCTAAAATATTTATTTTCATAGCATTCAGTTGGCACATTTGTTTGAAGTACATTGGGCAGGATGTGCAATAGTGTGTTTTTTTGTCAATAAAATAAAAATAAATAAAATTAGGGTTTTTAATCCGATTAATCGAAAAAAATAATCGGCCAACTAATCGATTTTCAAAATAATCGTTAGTTGCAGCCCTAATCGGGCCGAACGGTTCTCATTGCGTAACCATTCCATTCCGTGCCGATCTGGACCAGCTGGTACGGTTGTGGTTTCGTTTTCCTGTGGTTGTGGTCAGTCGTTGCCTTGGTAACGCAATGCGGTTTACTTATGATATGAGATGGAATAACGACTGCGTTATGGCGGATGATTAGATATTTCTTTTAATTTTATTATTAATTTGTGTTTATGTTGTTCAAATAGAGCGCTTGGCCAGCTACGGAGAAACTGGTAGCCAGGCAACAGACAAGTGACCAATCCTGTGTGTCGACATCACTTCACGGATTCTATCGGCACGATTCAGCATGGTTAGACAACCGTGCCGAGAATTCCAGGCCGAGAACGGTTTGTAATCGTGCCGTACCAGACTCCAGTGGAAACACAAATGGAACCGTTCCTTACCATTCTAAGAACCATTCGGCCCGACGGTGGAAAAGTGGCTTATGTTGCTGTCAGGGTCAGTACTAAACTGAGTTGTTTTTTGCTGCTTATTGTGCTTAAATAGTCAAATACACACAAAATAATGTCAAAATGCTGGTCTTGGTGAGTATTCACATAAACAGTCAGTTATGTTGTAAGTGAACGTAAACAGTTGAGAAAGAAAACGCCTGTGTAACAGTATAACACCGTGTCCTAACCAGACGCGACGGCGGCAATCAATATATATATACTGTATATATACACGCACACACGTGTCATTTACATAATATATTAAATATTATATATAAAGAATTGTATCTTCAGGATTCTCTAGCAATGTCAAAAGTCTGGACTCAAAAGGAGTCCTTTTCCCTCTCGGAGTCGCAGCACACTGAAAGATTTCCGCACATCACTGCTGAGCACAAACTCTCTTTACAATTATATTTACTAGCATGTGCAATCTGAGGTTTGCAGTGGCATAAGCAAAACATCAGAAGTTACAGATGAACTGTCAGCACTCAAGAGTTTATACTGAAACTGATGATAGCATAATAATAGTCACAAAAATAAATCTCATTAAAAGAATGACAGCAGTCTCTGTCAAATGTTACAAAACACACTGAATAAGTAATAAGTCTTGATGATTATTTCACAGAAAAAAAATGAGCAGTTCTACTCAATAATATCTAGTGTACTTGCCACTAAGTGCCTAAAAACAAAACTCTGAAAAGCTCTGAAATCACGACTAATTTGTCAACTTTGGCAAACCCAGTGACTACTGATTTTGTGAATTTAACAAGTGCTTGCCAGTTTTAATTGCAAAAAGCATTAGAAGATCATTGGCAGTCTATGCTTGCGTCTCATGCATCTGAGACTATGGCCAGTTTGACAATCACAGCTCACACTTTCTATGCACTGATTGTGAATCTAAAAGCTCCTACTTACATGAAATTACCACTCCATCAGTCCTATTTTACCTGTGGATTCATGTTCACATGCAATACTAAGACCTTAATAAAAACATGTCAACAGCATACTTTGCTCCATCAAGACTAACCTTACGCTGATTAAACGCTCTCCTGCACACCGGTTGTGATTGAACAGAGAGTGAGCATGACTGTAGGATAGACAGCATCTCAATACTCACTATCACACTGATGTCAATTTCACGCACACTACCTGAACATTACAGAATGCCACTGTGCTTTTCTATCATAGCAGATTGAGCCAGGAAATAAGACCCTCGTTTCACAGACATGCCTTTTGTGTTTGCAGAACAGGTTAATGCGTTCTGCCTTGACAGACCTCCACACAGGTTTATTTAAATATGGCTTTTCCAATCAAATCACAGAGGGTTTTCCCCGGGCTGAGAGTAATGAAGTCTCAGCTCGTGTGTTTATACTGGTCATCTTGTTACTAGGAGCTGAATGAATTGTGGAGGTCCTCTGCTCAAAGCGACCGCAGTGTTTTATTTTCAGTGGACGTTTATGCATGTTTAAGCATTCTGAAATAAATCTAAATTAGCTGAACAAGCTGCTAAAAGGGTGGGTTCATATGGGGGAAAACAATGCTGAAGGGCTCTTTTTTGCACAAATGATTATAATCTGATGAAATTCTCACCCTAAAGGTTGAAATCTCTTAAAGGCCTTCAGTTAGATGGGGGAATCTGATGATATGAATCAAATATCACCTTAAAATATGGTTGGATTTTGTGAAAATAAAACATTTATATTCATGATAATTTATCACATCTCAATTTACCTCCTACACAGTTCTCAATAGACAACTACAACATGAATAAAAACCATATTCTCATTACTGTAATGCAAAAGAAGATATTTTTCACATAACAATAATGAACATTAGTGAGGAAATGTGCTTAGTGGTCTTTTTTTTTTAAAAATATAATCTTATTTTACCTTTAAATTACATTATATTAGCATTTAAATGTAAATATAATTTTTCCTTTGATTTTGAAGTGAAATCTGGCCCATTTATTATTGAGATGCACCATGATATAGTGAATTGATATTGTCTTGTTTGTCTTTTCAAACCAGCTCAAGGACAAACACTGCAGATACTGTTTGTTGAACATCATCAATATCATCAAGACCCTCTCTCTCTCTCTCTCTCTCTCTCTCTCTATATATATATATATATATATAAAAATGATCTCTCGCCAAGTGTCAAATGCGGCATTGGCGAGTATATGAAATGGTGTTAATCGGCAGTTAGCCAGTAACATTTCTATGAATTCTACAATGCAAAATTGTGAGAACATGAATGTGAACAAACGTGAACGACGCTCGGGTCAGTTGACGCAGCAGTGCTGAATCATCACAAATGTTTATTCAAGCGCAAGAAGCACACACTCAGAAATCCACGTCTCAGACAGCGCATGAATATTGAAGTGAGCTCTCTTTCATGTCTTCTTGCACTGGAACAGACATATTCAAACAAAATTATGTCAAAATACACTGCTGCTCACAATTTACCCGGGGTTAACAATTAATCCTGGGTATTCATAAGCTGATGTTTCACACTGTACATTCCTAAACCCTGGGTTAACGTTCTTATTTGCATATTTGGAGTGTCAGTGTCTGGATAAACACAGCACGCGACTTGTTTACATAAGCTCTAGCATTGCACATTTTTCCTCTCAAATGCTAAATTTACTGTTTATATACAATGCACAGTGTTTCTGTGACTTTCTAAAGCAGGCAAATAAGAGTATGCGATTGGTTGTCTGTTGCTAAGTATCTAGCTGTAACATTCTAACACTGCATCGTTTCACACTGTACAAGTTTGGCACCACAATGTGGGGCTAACACTGCAAATGCGGTGCTAACTGTGCTCTGAAGCAGGGTTTCATAACACCGGCTAAAAAGCCGTGCTAACCCCACTTCTAAATTACAAGTGTGAAACGTTCCTTTACCCAGGGTCAAAAGCAGTGTTTACAATGATGATAACCCGGGGTTAAGTGCAGTGTGAAAAGCCCTATAGTCAGTTATGTTTTATAACGTAAACAATTGAGAAATAAAACGCATGTGTAACAGTGTATTGGATCCGTGCATTAGCTCTTAAAGTGACAGCAGCCTAATATTCCTGCTGCTGTCAGTGTTCTTAAAGTTAAGACAAAAGACAAAGAACAATCACTCATTACTCTTGACTTAATAACTTCTCTAACTTTAATAAGGATTAATCTATGTTTCATGGCTGGTAAAAATATTTTTGGCCAGTAAATAAGTTAGTTTTAGGCCAATATTTTTAATTTGAAAAAATAATAATAATAAAAAAAGCTCACAGGAAAAAAGCATAGTGTCACAATCCATGTGCTGTGTCTTGTGTTTTGTAGGACTTTTATGTTGAAGTGTAATCTTAGTTCTCTTTGATTCTGTCTTCACTTCCTGTGTTTGGTTCTTGTTTTGCCTTGTACCTTGTGTGTCGCTATAGTTACCCTCATTAGTTACCATAACATCAAATCACCTACACCTGTCCCTCATCAGCCCATTGTTAACATGTCTATTTAAACCTCTGTGCTTTAGTAGTTGTTTGTTGCTCCTGTGTATGTGTTCCTGCCTTTGCTCTCGCCTGCTCTCTGTGGATTACTCTTGTTTATGGATTACCTGTTTGTTTTTGTTATTAAACGTTTGTGTTTGCATTTGGAATCTCACTCCATCTCATGCCTGCTCACATGTCACACATAGATTGACTACAACATTATTAGTTAGTAATATTCCATTTTTTTCTCTTGTTTTTGCATGTGTTCATAATTTCTTTGTGTGTGTGTGTATATATATATATATATATATATAATAGTCCTATATGGAGTTATAAGTGAGTTATTGTTCATAATGAAGTTTCTTCAGTGATCACAAGCAGACAAACAGGACGTGCACATGGCAGCATCTGTGTGAGCAGATGTTTATCTATCATAGCCGAACATCTTGCTTGTTCTATCAGATTTTTTAATTTGTAGTTATAACTTTGTATGTGTGCTCATAATTCATCAGCCCAAGGAAATTGTTCAGTCCAGCTCAAATGTTTGGTTGCCAGAAACCATCGTAATATAGTGTAATTTAACTCTCACCTAAATTATGCTCCATATTTCATTTGATATTTTATTTTTTTAACTAGTTTTGATTCAGGACACAGGTATCAAATTGCAACAATCAAGCACTATAATATAAACTTATGAAATGAGACGTACTGTATATAAAAGGCCTGCTTATGTTATTTAGTAGGAATACTGTAGAAGATGTCAGTAAATCTATTTTAGTGATCAAAAAAGTGAACTGATGAAGTGAATTCAAAGACAGAATGAGATCGAGATTTTACTGGCTATACTGTGAAGGACTGAGATTGTGTTTATGAGGAGTTTTCTATTAGCCAATAAAACCACAAGAAATAAATTCCCTGGGTCAAATCCTTCATTCTTCCAATAGATTTTCCTCCCTTCAATCTCAATACTGCAATTAAATGGTCAATAGGTCACAAAACGCTCCCAATTAACCAGAATGAGTTTCCATGTAATGTCGGAAACTCACTTCATATGAATGTGTAAAACAGGTCTATAGGCAAAAGTGTACATTACTTGTCAAATCTTTGGAATAATCAAGATTTATTATGTTTTTGAAAGAAGTCTCTTATGCTCACCAAGACTTTGGGCCCTATTTTAACAATCTAAGCACATGGTCTGAAGCTCATGGTGCAGGTGCACTTAGGGCGTGTCCAAATCCTCTTTTGTAAGTTTAACAATGGAAAAAATAGTTGCGCGCCAGGCGCATGGTCCAAAAGGGTTGTCCCTAGTCTCTTAATGAGTCATGAGTATGTTTTGGGCGTAACGTGCAATTAACCAATCAGAGTGTCAACTCCCATTCCCTTTAAAACCCAGGAGCGCTTGTACCATGGCGGATTGCGATTTACATGGCGGAATATAGACACCCTGAACCTTACAAGTCAGTTTAAATTAGTTTTTAATATTTGGGACACAATAAAGTCAATCAAATATCGCAGCCAATCAGAAGAACAGGCTCTCTCGGCAAGCTCACTCGCAATGAAATGGACAAGTACATAATCAAATTCATGAATATTACACCATTTTAACATTATTACAAATACTGAGTTACTGAAACAATGTTTGTCATAGATTACACTTGTCTGTTCACAATGAGTTTGAATGTTCTTGTTTCCTTTTATTTATTTTGAAAACCTGAGGTGAATTCCATACATAAAATGATATTTAAAGTCATGTTAGATGCATTTAACATTAAATAAAGCACATAAACAGTACCTGAGATTATCAGTGCCATACTTTGTGTTGTTGTTTCAGCCGCGACATCGCAGAAAAATAGAAACCGTTTCTAAAATACAATCACGTGTCACAGCTAGTTAGGACAAAACCTCTGATTATCATGGTAAAGATACCTTTTATCGCGTGTTGCATCTGGATAGGACACGGTGTAATAGGCCTACTTGCATTTTATTTCATTTCAGCTTTATTTATATTAACAAAAATTGATTTTAATTTTAGTTTTATATTGAATTACAGTTCCAACACTGCCTTTGTATCATGTATCATGAGCACATGCACTAACCAGTGAATTCAGCATTAGTTTGTGCAGTGATAAGATGACCCTGTTGTGCTGACGACTCTGACCTCAGGCAAAATGAAGCCCATCTGTAACATCAGAGAGAAGCTTATACACACGCACACACACATTTGTCCTGCCCTGCTCTCTGTACTTTATGGTCCAAAACATCTCTCTCCTCAGACGAATGATCCGCCCTCAAGCGTGAGGAACAGTGGGACCACCATGTGTTCATGGGAAGCCATGGAGACTCAGCCGTATATTTGGGCATTCTCCGTTTCTTACACCGTGATGTTTTCACACACACACACACACAGCAGGTGTGGAAGGCTGAGATAGAGGATGTATCCGGCGAAGTGGAAGAGTAAGGCAGACACGTTCACCAGCCGTGTGAAAGATAACAGAAAAGAGAATTACGCTCCAATAACAGCCCTTACATTAACTGCAGCCCCTTTCTTTGAATTGCGTGCATTTGTTTGTTTGTTTGTGTTTGTATTTGTGTTTGGTTGTGCAGCGGTGCATTCTTACAGCTTAGCTTTTGCATGTTGATGAAACACAAGGGTGCGAGTGTGTGTGTGTGTATTGGGGGAAGAAATGTATCAAGCCAGTGGACGTTGGGGAGTTATTGAGTGATGGCCGCTGGAGCAGAAGAGGCCAGTTGATGGATTTCTTCTAAAAGAAACTTCCAGAAAAGAGCTGGTTGGTGGCCTGCATGCTCATACAAACACAAACACACTGTGAGAATGTATGTAGAATTTTGATTAAATTGCTGAATTTGAAGGTACAGTAGCAAACAGGATGCAGAACTGTAATGTAAGGAAGTAGAAATCAAATTAATTGAAATTCAAATAATATATAATATTCACATAACTGGAAATTTAAACTAGAGAATCAAAACTTGTCAACAAAAACTTTGAATTGTTGAAGGTTTTGAAAAGCCTTGAAGTGAAGGTTGAAATGGTATAGCACTTAAAGACAGATAGACAGATCACAGACAGACGATAGATAGATGATAGATAGATAGATAATGTAAATGATGACAGATTTTTTTTTTTTGGGGTGAACTATCCCTCTAAAAAATGCTGGGTTAAAAACAACCCAAGCTGGGTTGAAAATGGACAAAATCAGTGATTGGGTTGTTTTAACCCAGCGGTTGGGTTAAATGTTTGCCCAACCTGCTGGGTAGTTTTATTTAACTCAAATATTGTTTAAAAATGTTGCTTGCTTTACTGTATTGCTTGCTTTAAATGAATCCAAAATATGTTGGAAATTAACATTTATTAATATGTTTAATAAAGTTTATTGAATAATAATTAAACAATAAACATTTATTAAATTGATTATTAATAAATGTTCACCTTTTGATTATTATTGTTGCCTCTAGTAATTATGTGTCTGATTTTTAATTTCCAACCTATTTTGGGTTCATTTTAAGCCAGACATATAGTCATTTTTAAACAATAGATGGGTTAAATAAAAATAACCAGCAGGTTGGGTCAAACATTTAAACCCAACCGCTGGGTTAAAACAACCCAATCGCTGGGTTTGTCCATTTTCAACCCAACTTGGGTTGATTTTAACCCAGCATTTTTAGAGTTATCTCTTTAACCCCCTTTAAACCCTTTCAGAAAAAGAAAATAATTAGCGTGACCTCGTTCCCCCCTACTGGCTGATGCTGTAACCACACACACACACACACACACACAAAATCTCCATTGATGGCCATTTAATACATAAAATGTGGAGAGGTATTGTGCAAATGATCATGTTCTTTATAAAAACGTCTTCCTGTTCAGCTCAAGATCATATTTTTAAGATTAATTTCACATTTACGCTCCTAGCAGATGCTTTCTACCTGAAGCGACTTGCAGGAAAGTGTCCATATTATGTAAGTGGCAATTACCAGGATAGGTAGCTGAGAGTAGAACTCAAGTTAAGCCGAGGTTAAGCCCTCAAGAGCCAAGAAAACACCTCGCAGATAATAACGATATGGCAAAAAGAGCAAGATTACTTCAGTATAACGACAGGCTTGATTATTATTGAGAGATTATTTTTCTGAACGTAAGACTGTGCAAAAGTGTCTTGAGGTTATAATGACTCACAAAATGACTCATGCTGTCTTTTCTCTCTCTCTCTCTCTCTTCTCTCTCTCTCTAACATACATACACACACACACACAAACACACAGACAGCACACAAAAGATGGTTTTATGGCCTCGGGCTCGGTGTTAGTTGGTTGCGGTAGAGAGGGATTAATTGAAGCTTTGCCGCAGCGTGTATGTGTGTGTGTGTGTGTGTGTGAGACTATATCAGGGTGGTTGGGATTTGGTACTGCTGACACCTGTATTGATCAGTCAGTGTAATCAGGATCAAAATGTGATATGCCCATAATCCCCTCACAGACACACACACATGCTCTCGGTATACTGATGCAGCCCGGCAAGGCCCTACTGCAAAACTACACTGATACTCGCTAGCAGTGTTGGATAAGTTACTTCTAATTATCTTCAACAGTGTGATTAGATTACTGTACTAATTACTCTTTCTAAAAAAGTATTGCATTACATATTATTAATTATTTTCTAAATCCCATATCAGCCTCGACAAGTTGAACAATACAAGACGTGAAACTGCTCTTTTAATTCCTTCAAATAAATAAAATAAAATTGCATAAATTATTCTTGAACTGACTAAAGTATTTACAGGGAGGAGGTTACATTATTAAAAACGTACATTTTAACATTAGACGTTAAATTTTGATGTTAAATCCACTATTTTTCTATATAAAATTGTTCTATTGTCTATACAGTATTTAATGCAGTTACATTAGAAGTAACTAATTAAATTACAGAAAAATTAAGAGTAATCCCTTACTTTACTTTTTCAAGGGAAAAGTAATTAAATTACAGTAATTAATTAGTAATGCATAACACCCAACACTGCTTGCTAGCTTTGCTGACTGCAGAAATTATTGTGGGTTTTATGATGCATATTTTAAAAAGACATCACAGTAAACCAGGATTGGCAACCTTTGGCTAAATTCCCTCTAATAAATAATAATTTTACTTTGTATGAATGTTCAAAAATAAGTGATTGATATTAAATAAAAAAAGAAGTTTTGAACAAAATCATAAATATAATTTGAGGAAAAATAATAAATTTGTCTGTAACAAATCAGACTATTTTTAGTGTGTGTGTGTGTGTGTATATATATATATATATACACATAGTATTTTTTTCAGTGCAGAAACAATTATAGCCACAAAGTGAGACTTTATTGTTTATTATATGAAGGATCTACTGTAGTGTTTGCATATTGTTCTTGTGCTTGAATTGAGGTACAAAAGCATTCGTTGTGACAAAACTATATCACAACCATTATAATAAACAAAGCTACTGGACCTTGCAAGTGTGCAACATCAAAACTTCATTGTTTTTAAAAGATGTGCTCTAGTTTTGTCACGTTGCATCACTCAAAGTAGATTTTAAAGCCTGGTTGGTCTGCATTGTGGCTAGCAAACAGTGGACGCAACATTATATCACTCCCATTATAGTCAACAAAGCTGTCTACACTGCGAATGCATTACATCACAACATCATTGTTTATCACCAGTTTTGCTGCGTTTCTCATGTTCAAAGTAGAGTCTGCGTCAAATCTAGATTGCTTTCATTCTGCAAGCACCACAACACGACAGAATTATATCACTCTTTACTTCATTGACTGTGTAATGGATGAAAGAATAAACTTGTTTTCCCTTTGAATTAAGTTTATTTTCCCCCACTGGCAAATTGTTTTTTTCTTGTTTTAAGCAGAAACCTCACCTTTTTTTGTGTTCTGAAAACAAGACTTGAAGTCAACATGAAACCAAAATTGACAATTCTTCTTCTTCTTATTATTATTTTTACAGAATGTTGCAGATCTGCCTCTATTCAGTTAGCAACGGCCAACTTCCTACAATCCAATCAATTCCCAAAGGACGAAATCCAGTCCCACCTAGGGGTTGAACGACTTCAGATTTTTTAAAGTCGACATTTATGTGATTAAAGTCGAGTCGATTCATGAACAAATAAGCCTGAACCTCGAGTTGAAAACGATTCGATTAGTCAGTGCAACCCCTAGTCCCCCCACATTTTTTCTTGTTCAAGAAGCTGTTTCACTCAGATATACATCACAATAGGGAAGAAAAGACTATCGCAACTTCCATTTCATGTCATCTCAAGTAAATGTGTCTTCTTTTAAGGATGTTTACAGTCTACTAAAAAATACTGAGAGAGAAAACAGAGCCACATGGAACAAACATGTTTAGACTTTTACCCATATTCAACAAACATGCAGCACAGTTTAGGTGCATGAGTTTAACTGCATCTTATCCAATCAGACGTATTATGCAAATGAATTTTAGATGCGAGCATAACTTTACACGTAGTGATTAGCCACAGCGGATGCAGAGGAAGTCAAGAGAGTGACAGACGGAGATGAGGACAAGTGAAACACAGGTTCTCACTGCCCTGACGATGCCCTCCAATAAAACTGAGTATGTTGCTAAATTGAGCGGTGAAGAAGAACGGTCGTGGTTTTATGACTATGCTTTATACCTCGGCTAATTTGGAGCGCTTAGATTGCTTGGCTAGTGAACACACTCAGCAATTTGTACATCGTCTCTCTGTCGTTACCCTACTTGAAAGAGGAGAGTGAAAGAGAGAGAAAAGGAGGTTTACATGTGGTAATGCATTGGCTATGTGGCATATAATGCAAAATAATTATAAACCTAATCTATATTTATGTGTAAAGAGCTGTAATATTTTCAGGTCACAATTCTATCTGAAAGTCAACACAAAATTAACACTGACCCTGTATACTTTCTCTCCCTCTGATTTGACTTATTTTTGGCTGACATCATCAAGCCCTCTATGGGGGTCATGCATTACAAACTTGTATCTTTGCTTTACAAACAGCTAGACGGAGTGCAATGGAATTGAATAGAAAGGTGCATTTGCTGTATAGGCACATTATCTCCCTTGCACCATTGCTAATGTAAACACCATTGTTTTAAAAGTCACACTGATGTCAAAATAACTATTTTTATCTTTTTATTTTTGTCGTAGCTAGGATGCCCTGAATTGCAACAAGCAAATGTGTGCGGAGACAAAGCTGGATCGCTTCCATTTCAGTCAATCTGTCTACACTGCAGGAATGCAACTTTGTTGTTAAAGATGCATTTATGGGTGCACTAAATAGGCTATACTGTGTACTGAATATCCTGGTTTACTCAAATACATACGGAGGCCCACACATGACATGCAAGAAAAAAAATTAAATCGTGCACACGATTTACTATTTCGTTCCCATCATGTGCATGATTTATAAATTGAGGGAATGAAATAGTAATTTGTGCGCACGTTTTAGTAAATCGAGGGAACAAAATAGTAAATAGTGCACACGATTTAGCCTACTATTTTTTTTCCTGCATGTCATGTCCGGGGCTCCGTAAATACATAATGCTATTAAAGTAAAATGGGTTGAGGACATTATTTCCATGTTGACTTAAAATATTGTGGTAACACTTTACAATAAGGTTTCATTAGTTAACTACTTTAGTTAACATGAACTAATAATGAACAAAACTTCTACAGCATTTATTAATCTTTGTTAATGTTAATTTCAACATTTACTAATACATTATTTAAATGAAGAGTTGTATTTTTTAACATTAGTTAATGTACTGTGAACTAACATGAACAAACAATGAACTGCTGTAATTATATTAACCAATGTTAACAAAGATTAACAAATACAGTAACAAATGTCTTGCTCATGGTTAGTTCATGTTAGTTAATGCATTAAATAATGTTAACAAATGAACGTCATTGTAAAGTGTTACCCATATTGTTTATACTCCGCTTATAGTTAATGCATTGGCAAACGTTTTTATCCAAAATGACTTTGCATTAAAGATAGTTTGTGATATTCATGGACAGGATATTGAGGCATAGTCGTGGTGGGGAGGGGTTGCAATTCAGTGGGCTGGGGATCTCATCACTGCTTTTTGCAGATGATGTGGTCCTGGTGGCATCATCGGTCCAGGACCTGCAATAGTCACTGAATTGGTTCGCAGCCGAGTGTGAAGCGGCTGGGATGAGGATTAGCACCTCTAAATCTGAGGCCATGGTTCTCAGCAGGAAACCGATGGAGTGCCTGCTCTGGGTAGGGAATGAGTCCTTGCCCCAAGTGAAGGAGTTCAAGTACCTCGGGGTCTTGTTCATGAGTGAGGGGATAATGGAGGGGACAGTGGAGCGGGAGATTGACCGGAGATACTGCAGTCGCTTTACCGCACCTTTGTGACGAAAAGAGAGCTGAGTCGTAAGGCAAAGCTCTCAATCTACCGGTCAGTTTTCGTTCCTACCCTCACCTATGGTCATGAAGGTTGGGTCATGACCGAAAGAACTAGATTGCGGGTACAAGCGGCCGAAATGGGTTTCCTCAGGAGGGTGGCTGGCCACTCCCTTAGAGATAGGGTGAGAAGTTCGGCCATTCGTGAGGAACTCGGAGTAGAGCCGCTGCTTCTTTGCATTGAAAGGAGCCAGTTAAGGTGGTTCGGGCATCTGGTAAGGATGCCCCCTGGGCGCCTCCCTAGGGAGGTGTTCCAGGCACATCCAGCTGGGAGGAGGCCTCGGGGAAGACCCGGGACTAGGTGGAGAGATTATATCTCCACATTGGCCTGGGAACGCCTCGGGATTCCCCAGTCAGAGCTAGTTAATGTGGCTCGGGAAAGGGAAGTTTGGGGTCCCCTGCTGGAGCTGCTGCCCCCGCGACGCGATCTCGGATAAGCAGTTGAAGATGGATGGATTAAAGATATAAAGTACACTCTAAAAAATAGTGGGTTAAAAACAACCCAAGTTGGGTTAAATATGGACAAACCCAGCGGTTGGGTTAAACGTTTGCCTAACATGCTGGGTAGTTTTATTTATCTCAACTATTGTTTAAAAATGACTACATGGCTGACTTAAAATGAACCCAAAATAGGTTGGAAATTAAAAATCAGACACATAATTACTAGAGGCAACAATAAATAAATCTTTTGTAACATTATAAATTATATTCACTTTTGACACAGTAAACACAGAAGTGCTGAACTGCGTTCACTGCGTCAACAGCGTAGAACACTGACATGGGAGAGAAAAAAATAGTTGAAAAAAGTAATTATTTTTGTTTTTGCACACAAAAAGTATTCTCATCACTTCATAACATTAAGGCTGAACCACTGTTCTGTTTTCGTTGCTTTCTATTGAGGATAAAAAACCTCTTGGATTTCATCTAAAATATCTTAATTTGTGTTCTGAAGATGAACGAAGATCTTACAGATGTGGAACAACATGAGGGTGAGTAATAAATGACAGAAATTTCATTTTTGGGTGAACTAACCCTTTAAAAAAATCTGAATTAATCCAAACTTTTGATTAGTTCATGCATTCCCTGAGAATTAAACAAACCCATGACCTTGGCTGGCACTGTTTGAGGTACAGGAACTAACTCAACCTTTAGAGCAATGCCAAGGTCATGAGTTAAATTACCAGAGAACACAGAAATTGATAAAATAGAGTCTGACAAATGCATAAAAAAAAAATTTAAAAAAAAATTACAGTCTTACCTCTTACCAGCCGATCTCAAAATCTTAATCTGAAATTGTTTTACAGGACTTTGTTCTCTCTCTTTATCTTTCCCTGTGTGTTTGTCCTTGTGCATCAGGGTCGGAGTAACCGGAGAATAAAGAAACGCAGGAGCAGATTTCATGTGTGCATCTGTCCTGCTCAGAAAAGCTCTTTAATATGCCACCCGTGTATTAGTTGTCACCTTAAGCTGTGAGGTGGAAGCGACATCAGTTCACTAAATTTAAGCCTCGCTGGCCTCCACCTTCACGCACACATACACACACAAACATCTCATTAGACCCGTCACCTGGAACAGCAGAATAGCTGCACACCTACACACCTATTATCTCTTCCGATCATATTTCGATATCACCGCCATCAGCACCAGATGGGTGTTGGATTCTGATTAAATCTATTTCGGATGAGGATGGTATTGTTTGATATCAAAATAATGATGTCACATTAGCTGCAACGCATGATCGAACGAGGGCATTAAATTTCGAACGAGTTAATGATGCAGGCATCGTTGAAAGGGAGAATCATCTGAAGGTGACGCTCACATGTTACCTGGCATAGTAATTCAGCTCTTTCATGCAACACAGAGCCAAAGGTCACAGTTAGGAATTCTACCTCTTATCTTCAGCGAAACAATTTGAAAAATATCAGCTTGACAGCATTGTGATGGCTTCGTTCGTCCGCGTCTTTTCTTTTCTCCGAGGGTCAAAGAGAAATGCGCTCGGAAATGTGAGAGGCTCCAATTGAATCACTCAAACAAAAAAATCCCCACAGTGCTCAGCTAAAGGAAATCATTAAAAATTATTATTTAGAGTGATTATCATCATTATGAATCCGCCTTCGGATGAACTGTGGCTTAACCTGCCGAGAACAAACAGTCCTTATTGATGACTAAGTAAATTTTGCAACAAAAGTCAGAAAAACAAAGCTAATTTGGTGCAGAGGTGATAAACACTTGAGGTGTGTAGGTTTTTTGAAGTTAAAACACATTCTCCTGTCCCAGTGAAGTGCGACAACGATAAGCCATTTGTATGTTGATGTTGAAACAATACTGTTTTGGCATGAGTTTGGGTTTTCTGTGATAAGCTGAAAGGGGACTGACTTGCAAGTTTGAATAACGGCAGATGCTGTAAAGAAAAAAGAAACACCAGGGTGAATATCGGACGGTGTTAAAAAGTACAGTCAGTGAAGTGAGTGAGAGAAAAAAATGAGCAAACATTGATATCGCAACGGTAAAGTGGAGGTTTTTTGAGATATAGTAACAGTTTTGATGCTTTACAGATGCTGAAAGGAATGAGTCCTAATGCCGGTTTTTGAATGCCTGAAATAAGGTATGTGGTTAACAAAAGCTCAATATAGGTTCACACTTTATTCTAGTGTTGTCAAAAGTACCGACCTCGGTACCAAGTCGGTACTGAAATTCTAAAAGTGTGATGCTTTGAGCACTGTTGAGCAGATTCGTAAACACCTCTGATTGGCCATTGTGTTTACGCGCTCATCAGATATGTCTGTGATTGGCTACAATGATCAACACTTTAAAAACATGTTGTAAATAGACATCAATCAATGATGCTCATCACCGAACGCTTACACAGATACACATGGAAGCGTTTGAATGCAGGCGTCTGTCAGAGGGTCAGGGCTGTTTTGGCAGCAAAAGTGGGACCAAAACAATATTAGGAAGGTGGTCATAATGTTATGCCTGATCGGTGTATGTTAAGCATGTAAACACAAAGGCCAATTAGAGGTGTTTACAAATCCGCTCAACAGTCCCAATCTTGACACATGTGGTCTTCACATCACAGCCGGTGGAAATAATCGGGATAGGACTCGGGAAGAAATCATGTTCATGGATGCGATTATTAACGTTACTGTAGTATGAAGCAGAGCAGGAGCGAGTGTTGTGGGAGCTGAACGAGGCCGCTGGAGCGATTGCGCAACACACGCCTCACGAGCAGAGGAACTTTTATTATGCCACAGTCGCCGGCGCTGCTTCCACTTTTCCGGTCATGAGTATGAAGTAACGCAGCTCTGTTTATCATATTAGACACATTTGAGAGTGTTGAAAATTATGTAATAACGTTACTCTGTGCATTCGCTCGGTGACTGCTGTGAGACACTGTTGCACACTGCAATAAGATAGATTGATTTTAGAATATCATTAAATGCTGGATGGCTTGTGTTGATAAATGGCATGCAATTAATTTTAAAACGTATTGTATGATGGAGAAAATGCTGTATTACTGTTACTAAAAATAAAGCTGCATCTGATTATGCTATGTTAGCCACTTGACAAAATAGTGTTTTTCTCTGAGGCATGGTAAAGCATGGTACTTGCAAAAAATCAAGAAAATTAGATTTAAACAATAAGACTAAACGTGTTGAGCTATATAACAATAATTAGTTTTCTGTCTATAAACGTAACCAAACAGTTGTTCCCTTGTCTATTAAAACATGTAATATATTAAAGCGTCTTTGGTGTTCCCATGGTTTCTACAAAATAAAACCGGAAATCGAGGGTAACGCGGGTATGACGCAATTGACAGGCGACTCCTCACACGTCCCGGAGCCTTGGTTAAAATTGCAGTTTTCTCACGATTTACAAATAGATGGAAACATTTGGGATATTGTAAGTACTCAAGTGAACAAAATATTTAACACTGACCTAGTGGTTTTTGGATATTTTACTGCAAAATTCTTACATATTGCACCTTTAACAAAAAATCTGATAAATATGGAAGAGAAAATATGGTTTTGGTAGTAAAAGCAAAGATACAAAAACATGAATTAAAAAGTGATGTTATTTTCATAAATCATTACCAAGATACAATCAGTGTAGGGTAAGTTACTTCAAAAAAGTAATTAATTACTAATTACATCATCAATGTTGTATTTAAAATACTTTTCTAATTACTCTGTCTGAAAAGTAATTTAATTACTCAATAAGTAACTTACTAATTACTTCTTAAAATCCATATAAACCTTGACCGGATAGACAATAGAAAGGAAACTCTTTTAATAATTTAGTCAAACATGGAATAGTTTAGCCTTTTATTAACTTTATTAAAACATATACTATAATACTTTTATTTACTTTATAATACTCACATTTTTTTAGTAACAAATAGGGATGTCACTATACCAAAAATCTAGTAGTCGGTACCGATACCACCAAAAGTGCACAATACTCGATACCACGGTAAAAATATATAAAAATACAAATAAAACAATGCTATATTTTTTTTTTTCCAGGTAGGTCTAATAGTAGTAAGTAAAAATACCACAGAAATTGAATAATCAAATATAAAATAACTCTGCATAGTCATAACTGTATAAATTAAATATAGATTAATCCTTATTAAAGCTTTTATTTTGTTGTTTGATTATCATTTATAATACAGACAGCCAATAGTAGACAGTAGCATGTTTTAAAGACTGCTGTCACTAAGACCTAATGGACGGAGACATGCTGTTACACATGCTGTTCACATTCACATAACCAACACGAATATACGGCATTTTGACATAACTGTGTGTGTATTTGAACGTTTATGTGTAATAAACCACGAAATCTGACACTCGCGAGAGGCGGCTATGTGTGTGCGCTTTGGCTGAGAGCGATTTTAAAGAGGCAGCGTTCACTTTTACCTTTAGGTGACAAATTTAGATTTTAAATTCAATATTGATTTAAACAAAACTGGTAAACTAATTTACAGTATGTAACGCAAGTACATTATAAGTAACTGTAATTAAATTACCTAAAAATGAACAGTAATCCCTTACTTTAATTTTTCAGTGGACAAGTAATTTAATTACACCCAACACTGGATACAATGGTATTGTCACTAATACTCATATTTCCAACTTACTGATTGCAACCAAATTATAAATGTGAAAGGAGACCTGCAGGTTGTAAACTAACTCATGTTCAGGCCATGTAGCTAAAAATTGATATCCTCAATATCAGACTTTTCCAAGAGCTAAAACTCCAAGTTCATCTAACTGAGGTACCATAATAGTAAATGAAGATCTCTGCAGCCTCTCTGTCTAGTGACCAAACAAAGTCGACAGTAAAGTGATGAGAGGTGACACTCACTATTTATAGCCTCCTGTCATCACAATCCAGGGAGAATCCACTTTTCATTAAACAGATATTGTGTCACACACAAGAAAGCTGAAATTTAAATATCACAAACCCAGTCCTGTAATTCTAATGCTGTCTTTGGGTCAAGTCAGAATGATTGTATTTACGACATGATACCAACACAATGTCATAATTACCAGTAGGATTTTCTTTTAGCCCAGTTGGGTATGTGTCAATTAAAGAATCACAGAGAAGGCTAATTAGTATGAACCTCAGTCAGGGGAAATGCATATTTAATTAGATGTGATTGAAAACAAAGCAGTGAGGGATAAGTACAGCTCGTACCTCGGTGAGTTGATCATTCACCTTTGTTTTCATTCAGTCAAATTCAAATGTCTGCCCTTGCTGAGGTTCATTGGTCATAATTAAGATTTCATCATGAATATTGACTGTGAAATTTAGTTTGTACAAATTTGCATGTTGTGTTTGAAATATAGAACTACTCATTTAGCCATTTTATAAGGTGACAAGCTTGCAAAACAAAACAACATTTCCCATCATTCTCTGTGGCTGAAAGAGAATGGTAAGAATATTTGTAATATTAGTTTGTACTGTTATTAATTCAAACGTTACATAATGCATTGATGCAAATTAACTAATTATTTGTTATCTTTAGGCTTTCATCCATAAAAGTTCCAAATATAGAGAGAAAATAATTATTTTTTATTATATTTTGCCAAATAAAGCATTGCCACTTGCTTATTTAAACATAAATTATCTTTTATCTATTTGTCCAGCAACAACAAACCCAAAAACATCCTGATTAGAGCTGAAAATCCACAACAACAAAAAATAAATATAGCTGCGAGCAGCAATTTAAGGCGCTTTAATGCCTTTAAGACATGCGTAAAAAGGTATGTTTTTAAAGCTTTTAACAGTTATAGTGCCACCTATGGTCCGATCTCCATAAATGTCTGTATGCTTGTTTAGAATTATGTTTCTCACCTAATTTCACTAAGTTTTGAGTTTTCTTGAGGAAAAGTTGCTCAGAATGAGTTCTACCATGTGGTATGTGTGTGAACGATTTAGGAGTTATGAGCCATTTCATACTTTTCATCGCTGTGACTTTTGTAGACGGTGTGAGTACTACCAGCCCTCAAAGATTCAAGTCTCTACGACTTACAGTTTGGTCTGCCTGATCACTTTTAGGGGAGAATGCTGATCCCTGAAACCCCTAGTAATTGCACTATTTTCTTTTATTAATCATGATTAAGCACACCTAAATATAAAATGACTATACATATAAAGTATTTATATATTATAAAAATATATTTACCCATTGAATCCCAAATTTAGTGCAGAATCAATATAAAGGAAGAATATATTATATATAAATAAATTAAGCATATTTATTTATTACTGCCATACAGAATGATAAAAAACACCAAGTATAAGACAAAATGATTATAAGTATAATCAACTAATTATAATAAGATGCTTCTAAGTTGTGTCAACTCGTTCTGTTTGTGACATTGATTCCTATAATCTGCGGAAGTGGTGTGAGGTGATTTAGTCCAGAAAGACTGAGCAATCTCTGTTTATTTCTCTCTCTCTCTCTCCCATTCTCTGAATTGAGCCATCAATCTGAGTGTGTTTACTTCACCTCAAACTAATTGTCTTTAAGTGTCCTTTTTTCTCTCTTTTGGCCCTGGCAGAAGCGATCGATCTCTAGAGGGATTGACAACCGTTTCTCTGGCTCTTCCGCGTCCACACCCAGTCGGACTCCTCTTCACTCATATTCTCCTTCGTGGCATTTCATTTCACTCCTACTCTGCTGAAAACCACCTGAAACCTGAGAGGAGAACACGGCCACAGAATGAAAAGGCATAGCGGTTCAGATGTGTGTCGGGCGGCGAACGGGAGCAGCTGCTTATGGTCTCTCCGGTGAGGAATTACAGCCAATAAAACTTAAACTCAGATGCAAAGACAGCTGAATGAATTACAGCTCCTTCCGTATGGGATGCTGCAGAATGCCTACAGGAAAGAGGTTGTGAAATGTTATGTAATTTACTTTCACATTTTATTGGGTTGCAAGCTGAGGGATATTTCACCTCATGACACATATGAAGCCATTACTCTGGGAGTCCTGGGGGTGGAAGATTGCAAAACAGCAAAGATGTGCAGTTCATTCTGCCTTATTCTGAAACGCAAGGGTGTTTTCTCCAAACACAGGTTTTGAAAAATGAATCACACCTGTTTAAAAGCTCAAGTAGGGCAGTGATAGGGTTCAGTGAGTATGAGCTGAACAAAGTGCTTCCATCCAAATCCATCCATCATAAATATGTGCTCCACGCGGCTCCAGAGGGTTAATAAATGCCTTCTGAAGCGAAGTGATGCATTTGTGTAAAATAAATATCCATATTTAACAAGTTATTAAGTCAAATATCGAGCTTCCGCCAGACCGCCTTCCGTATACAAGTAACGAAGAAAGTGTAAACTGGCATCACGTCTGTTACACTTTTTCCGTAAGTTGAATAGGGAAGGTGTAGGACGTAGCGTAAGCTTTGTGAACTGCAAGAGGTTTACACTTTGTTTGTAAGTTGAATACGGAAGGCAGTCTGGTGGAAGCTCGATATTCGATAACTTGTTTAAATATGGATATTTTTTTACACAAACGCATCACTTCGCTTTAGAAGGCCTTTATTAACCCTCTGGAGCCGTGTGGAGTACACATTTATGCTGGATGGAAGCTCTTTGTTCAGCTCATACTCATTGAACCCTATCACTGCCATTATAAAGCTCGGATGCGTCAGGATATTTATTAATATTTCTCAGAATGTGTTCATCAGAAACAAGAAAGTCATATACACCTAGGATGGCTTGAGGGTGAGTAAAGCTTGGGCTAATTTTCATTTCAAAGTGAACTAATCCTTTAACTATGTTTGTTATGCACAGAGTGAAGAGGAATTTGTTTACAGTTGCCAAGCAACGCCACATTATTACAAAATAGAACTGTTAGAAGGCCCGTGTACACCAAGGACAAAGTCCCTTTAAGACTCCTATCTCTTTGACTGGGGAAACATCAAATTCTCCAAAGCTGTTTGCCAAGTTTATGATTAAATTTCATACTTGAAATCACCAATGAAATCTGACAAAAACTGTTTTTGTCACATATTTTGTTTCTAAAAGCTCGAATCATGACAAAAAAACAGCATTTTTCAGGTTGGGTCAAGCTAATGCGCATGTGCAGTCCTAAGTGCGCGTCTCTATAGGAAGAGCGCATCTGACTGTTTCTATAGGAACCAGAGCTTCTAACGGAGTAGATTGGCTCTTCGGTTATTGGCTCTTATTTAGAATGCGCCATATTGTGTGTTGCACTTTCTCCCATTCATAATAATACAAGTGCACCGTCTTTCTATATATAAAGTCTTTGTCTCTATCCACCTTTTTCTGAACGTGGAAGACTTGCGGAATGATGCTTTACATTTCCGGTCTCTGGTGTTTCTAGTCAAATTTGTGTATTTTCCAAGCTTATAATGTATTGTTAAACCAATAAAAATGGTTTAAAAAGCACATGGCTCCACTCAGTTGGCCGAAGTGACTTTTCTAAAGCGATACCGGGACTGCAGTGAATGAATAATTGAAAATATAAGGTAATCAGAATAATCAAAAATCTAAATTAATACATAACCAATGATTAATTTCTAATTGGAAACACAATCTAAGAGTAATAATCATTTGAAATTGGAGTCAGATTAAACGTGTGAAATTAAGTGAACTTCACAGGGGTGCTGAAAAGACACACACGTTAAACCTTCGCCCAGGCCGTCGGATGCCGTCGTTGGGCCGATGTGGGTTTCCTGTTATGAAGCAGCAAACAACAGCACAGCTTAACCCTGCACATATTTTTATTTTAAATAATATTCAAAAAGTTTCTGTTTAGTTAATTCAGATGCTCTTTTTACCCCGTTTTGACAATGTGTTCCTATGGAGACCGGAACAGGACAGCATCCAAATGGAAGCTTCTAACTTCAGCTGCAGTGACGCAATGACTTTACCAGTTAGCAATTAGCGATTGGATTAGTGATTTTATTTAGAAGTCAGGACTTATTCTGCCTTATTGCATGTTGCACTTTCTCCTATTCATACACTCTAAAAAATGCAGGGTTGTTTCAACCCAAATGTGGGTCAAATATGGATAAAACCAACCATTTATTGGGTTTGTAATAATCTTTTAGAGGTTTTTTCAGCAAAAAAAAAAAAAAAAAATCCTGATTAAGACTAAAAAAAATAATAATAATTGCATTTTTTCTGTCTAATCATGATTAAAATTGCACCTAAAATGTACTAGGCTATATATATTATACACTGTAAAAAAGAATTGGTTTAACTTAAAAAAGCAAGTTACCTGGTTATTTTTAATTCATTTAAATAAAAAAAATTGAGTTAATACAATGAAGGAGATTGGTTTAATCAACAGAAACTCTAAATATTATGTTATCTGAACCACATTAATAATCTAAGTTGATTTGACAAAAGAAAAAATGTTGTGATAACAAATCATGAAAATAATTTGTACAGTGTATATTAAATAAATATATTTACACATCAAAATAATATTAAATAATATTACACAATATTAATATTAAATACAACACTCACAAAAAGTGGGAGAAAAAACATTAGCATAGCCTCAGGAATTAAAAAGAAATTAATTCTGCATTAACTGTTAAGCTTTTTTGAACATGCTAAAGAGTCAGCATTAATTGAAGAAATAAATGCATTAACTTTCCCAGCCCTAATCATCATATATATCATTACTGTTATAAACACACCACTCACCCCTAGTAGCATCTATTCAAAAGTTGCCTATGATTCTGTTACAGTAACTCCATTTTGTACATAGTTTCACAAGTGTCATATGAAAGCCCTATCCATAGGATTCCATCAAGATGTACATTAAAGTTTCATCAGTGACAGCACATCCACTCAAAGGCCATTATGGGTTCAGTAGTGATGCGCGCAAGCGATATCAGAACCTACACCATTGGCGCAGGCTCAAAAGAGATATTGAAAGAGAGAATGAGCTTGCTGACTCAAGGCTTTGTAGGAATGATTAGTGATTCTCTCTGCTTCAGAGCGAGGAAAAAGCTTTGCCAGTCTTTTTTGAAGCTTTTCCCTCTCTTTATCGGCCTCTCGCCTCTCAGACACCCAAAAAGTTGCAAAAAAAATGTTATCGACATGGTTGCAGTGCTCTCGTTTCAATACACCTTCCCTTTTGTGGGTCCACAAGCAAATCCAGAGATCCAAGCGACGTCTGTCAAACCTGAGAAAAGGTGTTTTGAGTCCAAAAGCTCCTTGCGGAACATCAAAGGGGTTTCATTACATAAACATTTACTCTAATAATAGAGAATATAAGCGATGAAGTTGTGGGAGATGGATGTTTGCGAGATGGCCTGACGAAGCTGGCAGTCTGTATAGAGGATGGAAATGATGCCTGATCAATCTTTGCTTCAACGTGGCTCCTAATTGCAGTGGCAGCTCGCAGCTAATTCCCCGTGTCCCACAGGCAGACGATAGCTCCGCATGACTCGCACAATTTGTCTTTCTAAAGCCGAGGATGATGGAATGCCACTTTGAGGGAGCTAATGTGGAACTGTTGTGCAGCGGGAATGCACAACAGTTGTGTTTGTTGGTTTGCATCATAATTTGGTGATTTTGAGATTATCGGATTATTTCAAGATTTGCCAATAAACGTGTCCGCTTAGCCAATCAACAGAAGTGCTCCCTCACCCGTGTGTCAGATTTAAAATCTGCTGAGAGCCTTGACGATGGATAATGTCTGTTTTCAAATACTGAGCCAAATAAATGTTTAATTTGAATAAAAAATAAATACATTTAAAAATAATTAATTAAAAAATATGCATATATATATATATATATATATAATTTATTTTAATTAAACTGTTTAAAATTAAATTAATATATACAATTAAAATGTTTGGGGTCAGTAACTTAAAAATAATAATAATAATAATAATACTTTATCCAGCAAGGATGCATTAGAATTAATTAAGTGAACTTTCTATTCATCAAAAAATCCTGCAAAATAATAATAAATGTTTCTTGAGCATCAAATCATCAGAATGATTTCTGAAGGATCATGTGACACTGAAGACTGGAGTAATGATGCTGAAAATTCAGCTTTGATCACAGGAATAAATTATATTTTAAAATATATTCCATGTAAAAACAGCTATTTTAAAAATATTTCACAATATTACTGTTTTTACTTTATTTTTGATCAAATAAATGCAGTCTTGATGAGCAAAAGAGATTTCTTTCAAAAACATTGACCCCAAGCTTTTGTGGCAAAATACAGGCAACATGTGAGAAGTGCCGAAACGCAAGAAAAAGTGAAGGTATGCTAAATATTAAAATATAGAAGTGCCGATACTGCGCACTGATGCGTACCGGCCCACTTCGAGCAATGCATATAATACAAGACCTGAAGGAAAGCATGCAGGAGGATGAATTAGTTTGCAGTTCAATAGACAAGATCAGTGACATTTCAAGTTCAATGACATTTAACATCACACCTGTAACAAAATATTGACATTTCATAGAAAGTTTAAAGTCTACGAGTAATACGGTAATAGGATTGTACAGACTTCGGTACCAAGTCGGTATTGAAATTTTAAAAACGTGACAATACCAGCATTTCCCCCTAGCATTTCAAGGCCTGTTGAGTGTATTTTTAAACACCTCTGATTGGCTATTGTGTTCACACACTCAACAGATACGCTTTCAAAACATGTTGTAAATAGACATTGTTGATGCTCTTCACCGTGCCACACAGATACACACAGGATCGTTTGAAATATCAGCGAATCCCTAATATATCTGCTGATAGACAGATCCACTGATAGACGCCTTCTTTCAAACGCTCCCGTGAGTATCTGTGTAAGTGGTCAATGAAGAGCGACAAAGATGTCTATTTAAAACATGTTTTTGAAGCATTGAAGCATTGTAGCCAATCACAGACATATATGTTGAGCGCATGAACACAATGGCCAATCAGAGGTGTTTAAGAATCCACTCAACAGCGCTCAAAATGCTAGGGGGAAATGCTGGTATCGTCACATTTTTAAAATTTCAGTACCGACTTGGTACCGAAGTTGACAACCCTATACGGTAATGCCAAATATATAAAGTAATTATATATTAAAGGTCCCGTACTGTGCGTTTTCACTGAAGAAAAGGCAGTTCTGGACTGGAAAAATCAGCTCTGCACCAGCCCATTAAATCTACTGGTGGCAAACCAGGAACCGATAGAGGCCGAGGAGTGGGATTATGTTCTTTCCATGTGCATTTCTCAAAACAACACCTCAAAATACACAACAAAACTAAATGGCTTCAATTCTAATCAATGCATTTGTCATGCACTGCATCATTCGGCTCTCAAGTCAGTGGAAAAGTGGGCTGAAAGAAGTTAGCAGACCCCCCATCTGCACTATTTTGATGGAAGTACAGTACAACTATATAGACACACCAAACATATTCACAGAAGTCCATTTTTCTGAAAATTATTTAGATTAATGAATTCAAATAAAGTAATAATAAAGAAATAAAGTACTCAATATATTGACTTCTTTACTTAACTTACCTGCCACAATGTCCTCTTCATCTTAATTTGGAGCCTTATATGTGATTAATTGCAATTAGTGTAATGAATTAATCAGCAAATAACATTTTAATCGACTGACAGTCTTATTAAATAATCAGCCTCAGAATAAAATCACCACAGACCACTGCAGTAAACTGTTTCATATCTGGATTAAACTGCATGTCTGATTCAGCTTCAGGCTCTACAACTTTAAAACTACCTTACTTGTGCTTTTCCCCCCCAAACGTAGATTTCTTTTCTTTTCTTATTTTTTTATTTATTTTTTTTTTTGGCTAAAATGCAAAGATCTTCCACTCTGTAGGTGGGAAGTTATTTAAAGTAATGTTAACAAAAGAGCTCTGATCCAGACTGCAGTGTGTTGAGCGCTCGGTACATTTAAACTGATTTCAGATTTGGCCCGACGCCTTTTATCAATTGATTGATTGGACCCTGAAGGCGCGTCGTTTGTTGCATTTGGCCTCAGTCAGTTCTGAACCGAGTGATTCAATAGCTAATCAAATATAAGTCTTAAGGCAGTAATTGTAAACTCTGTTAAAACACACACACCCAAATTAATATGGGTTGTGTATTAGTCAAACTTAATAACATCTCTCTGGTGAGTGATTAAAAGTGCTGAACAAATTATTTGCTTCACAGATACAGTTTTAGAGAGCATCTAAAGTGATTATAGGCCCGATTCGAGGCTTGTCGCAAATGTTTTTTTGTCCAAAAAAATCCTCTATTGTGTGGTGTCATTACGATTATTTAACTGCTCCAGATCAAGACGGAGCATCCCCGATCTCAAATTGTAAATATCATACATGTTTGGGCTAAGGTAAGGAGATAGTTTTGAACACAGACTGGTTATAATTTTTAACCAAAAAAAGTTACGGACTGCAGCTTTAAATAGAATATAACTTCGAACTATCCCTTCTTTGAAGGGATAGTTCACCCCAAAGTTAAAATTATTTTTAAATCATTTACTCACCATGTCTTTAAAATACTCTTCAAAAATGCACCTATTGTACATGATGAGCGATTGTTTATTTTTGGGTGATCTATTCCCTTAAGTCTCCTGAGCTATGAAAGATTAACCTCTGAGTAGTTAAACTTGCGTGTTCTCAGTATGTGTGTGTGTGGCGGCTGTGTATAAATACCTCTGGCTTCCTTTCTCACTTCAGTACATCCTGTTTCTACCGTCTTCCCCCACAGTCCCTTTACCATCTGAGCTACAGTCTGACGTTGCTTTCCTCGGGGTGACAGTGAACATGCGGAGGACTTTTCCTATTTCTCTCATCCCTTTCAATGCTGCTTTCCTCCGCCGGTCTGAAGAGGGAGGATGGATTACGGGATGAGTCGGACACACGGTTCAGTGACCTTTGTGTGCTCTGCTTTGTCCCCTCTATCCACACACACACATATTTCAGAGTGTAGGTAGAAAGGGTCAGGCCAGCCAATCAGATTCATTCGCCTTTGGTTAAGAAATCAAAGTGGTGAGGAGACAAGCAAAAGTCCACAAAGCCATGAAATGTACAGAGCTACACTTGGCCTGTACGTTTCACCTGTATTGATGTTTGATATTATCAGTTATATATTTGTCAGGTTTAATGCACAGTCGTCGTCACAAAAAATATAGACAGGGTGATCCAGCTGTAACTGTATACTTATTACTTACCAAAGACTGTAAGTAAATGGATATTAAATGAAATCATCACTGAAAAGAAAGAGCATATACTGCGATATACTGTTCAAAATAAACAAAACAACGACAAGCATTGGTAGAACTACACTTGTGGCTACTCTTTTCCAACAAAATGATGCTGTTCTTGGGGGAAACTACAAACTTCTGTCAGAACTGACCCACATTTCTTTCTTTCTTTCTTTCTTTCTTAATTCAGTGCCAATTTTCTGTTAATATAGGTTTCTTAGGGGCAGTTTGCGTGACACCATTTTCAATTAAAAACTGAAAACTTTTTATGCATTTTAGCCGTTTATTTACAGGACAATGGCAATTTGGGAGCCTGAAAATGCAAACTTGAAAACGCTTTCACATTGCAAATTTTTGCAAACGATACCATTATCGTCTCCTTGTAAACTACAAAAACGTGAATTTTTGAAAACGGTGACGTCATGCGCATGTATATTATGTGTTTAGTCTACACTGTAAAAAATCATTGTGATTTAAATGGTAAAAGACTGTAAAAATGTTACGGTGAAAAACTATTAATTGGTTGACAGAAGGTTTCCGTAATATATACGGGGAATAACTGTAATATTGTAAAATAACTGTAATAGATCTAACTGTACACTTAATGTAATTTTACAGTAAAATACCGTTAAATTGACATTTTTTGGAAATTAAAGTACTTGTATAATTTACAGTAAAAAAAAACAACAAAAAAAAAACGTAAATTAACATTCCCTGCGTGACGCTTCACATTTGATGTATTTTTGTTGAAATAACTGTTTCTTCTTAATTTTTCGTAGTTTTTTCTAATCAGTTATGTACATTAGGGTTTTATGTTACATCTAATGTTGTTAAATTGTTTTTTTTTTTTTATTTCATGTGTGTTACCATGATGGTGTTTAGTGTTTCTGTGAATGGCACTGTGTGCACCTTCTATATTAGTATTAAACTTCTCAGCATTTGTGATAAACTTCATCATGTGATTCATCATGTGACTCTCATCACCACTGTGTTTGGTGGTTGTCAGTGTATTATAAAGGTACAAAACAGATATTAGTTCTTCAATAGTATGGTAAATTAACATCATATCAGTTAATGAAATACAGTGTTTTATTGCAAATTTCAGTGAAATCCCTAAAACTTAAAACGTTGCTTAAAACGTATTTTTTACGGTAAATTTCTGGCAACCACAGCTGCCATTTTTTTACCGTAACTTTTTTTTTTATTTTTATTTATTTATTTATTTTTTTTATACAGTGTATAGGTGCATAGTTTCTCTTTACGAAGTCACATCGCCATCTACTGGCCTGGCAGCAGAATACAGCGTTTTTTGTCGTTTTCGCTGTTCCGTGTGAACGGGATCGTTTTGACAACGTTGTCTTCTTTATTTTAGTTTTTACTACATCATTGTCATGTAAATGTCCCCTAAATCCCTCCAAAATAATCTTAAATACAACGATAAAACACATTTATTTTTTTCCCCAGTCCACAAAATTTACAGGTATATGAAATGCTCAGCTTAAATATTTCCAAAACATGTTTAACTGGATACATCCTATGTAGTTTTTTGTAGGACACTCATTTTGTTATTAATACAGATTTTGTATTTGCATTTTCCGTGCTTTGTTCCAATAGATATTACCAAATAAAATTTAAAAAAGACCAAAAATCTTGCTGCAAGAAAAGAGAGCATTTCCATCTTATTTCTACATTATCAGTATATAAAATATCAATATAAATATTTCGACAACAATCATCAGTGTTGATTTCTACTAATCTAGAGTTTCTTAAAAGTAACATCACACTCAACAGGAAAAGAGTAAAGAGATTTTAACAATTTAATTCAGCATTTTATGCTACGCTGAGCTGCTTTAGACGCACTGGTCTATTTAAATAAATGAAAAAAATATATATATTACCAAATATTAGTTGTTGTTCTTTTTAAATAAAACTGTGTTTGGTTTGGATATTATCCCGCCCCGAGTCCCTGACATTTGCAATTCCTGTTTTGAGGAAAAGCTCTTTTTTTTTTTTCAGGCTAGAACCATCTTTCCACTGAAAATGTGACTTGCATGAACCTGAGGAGAACTGACTTCATGCATCCACTAAAAACACCAAAACATCAGCCTAATCACTGCAAAAATGGCTCTGAAAATAATCAAGTTGGTTAGTTCTTGGTCAGTTGTTTGCAGATGGCACCTTGAATACAATGCCATTCAGACCCTTGTGTGACATGTGTGTGGTTTTGGCCACTGTATAACAGGATCTGCAGATGAAGGTTAGGTGCAGCACTCCAGAACTCACTATCCTTCAGACTGTGGCACAATGCCACAAATCCTGCTGCAACTGCTGCAGAGTTTCTCCCTCTAAGGGTGAATTTTAATTGTTCACTTATGGAGAAGTGAGAGGCTTCTGGGATTAGAGTTTGAATGTTTCTCTAGTGCTCTTATATTCCCATCTCAGACTCACCTTTCATAGAGTAGCCTACTGAAATATTCTCTCTTTCTTTCTCGCTCACACACACTCAAACTCCCTCCTGCTGTCCGCCCTGCTGAAATACTGCTGCTACGTCAAACAGAAGACAAAATGAAGTGTTCTTACCAGCCATATAGACGTTAGTCAAGGGTAGACGGCATATTTAAATTGACACAAACTAAAACACGGCTGTTACAAAATGAATTACAGTTTGTTCAATATGTCATACTGATTTAGGTCAAACCATGCTTTATGCCTTTTTTTGTCTGGTGGAAATTTGTGGGAAACAACATATTCTCAATGTTTTTCAACTGTAATACACTCAAATTTACTTTTCACAGCCTTGTTTTCATTCACATCTAATTAAATATGAGCTCTGCTCCAATAGTGAGCTGCCTAACTACATCACATTTTGAAGTATCATGAAAACAAAGTCTGTTTCAAAAGTTTTGCTTCACAGTCTTTTGGATAAATTCAAAGGACACATTACATCCTTCATATTGAATGCAATCCTAGAACACATTGCAACAAGATTGTTTAGAGAGAAATACCAGTAATAAATGTACTTAATTTTCACTCAATATCGATTAGTCTTGATTAATATCACATCATTTACTCAGAAACATATTAACATCAAACTCTGTTGGAATCAATTAGGTCAGTCTCCCACATGGATAGTGTTGGCCTATGCAGGAGGATTGCGCAACTGAAATAAGAATGTCTTTTAAATTCCATTTCAATTCCTGAATTGTATTTGAGGTAGCAAACAGGATGCAGAATTGCAATTCAGTTTTAATGTAAGGAAGAAATTAAATTACTTGAAATTGAAATGACAATCATTTTTAAGTAGAAAAGCAAAGTTTGTCGACACAATCCTTGAATTTTTGAATGCCAAAACCAACATTAAAATTTTGAAAAAATATAAAATGATGAAAATGTCTTAAAGTTCTGAGGTTTACAGGCCTGACAGACAGACTGATAGAACGAATGAACGAACGAACGATAGATAGATATAGAATGGACGATATAATGAACGATAGATAGATAGAAAAGATAGATAGATAGAATGATAGATAGATAGATAGATAGATAGATTAAATCAGATTTTCTTCAGTCATTGTTAAAAAACAAACTAACAAAACTTGCTAGCTAGTGTTAGTGAAGTGGTCAGGGGAATCGTTCTGCCTCCACCTAAGCTCCGCCCACAAAAATGTCACATTGTTTACTAACTGAAAATAAGTCTATAGCAAACCACAAACATCCAAACAACTCCCCATGGACAAATTCAAGCCCCGCCCTACATTTGTTGTTGTTCGAGAAGCTGTTGCATATACGTCACAATAGGGAAGAAAAGACTATCGCAACTTCCATTTCATGTGGACTTTAAAATGCTGCCTTAGATGGTAAACCACACAGCTAGGTTTTGTAACAGAGCTGTAGTCTCTGCTGACTGATTGCTCGAATTCCCCTCACTATGTTCTTGTGTCTATCTTTCTTTTCGGCTTTTGCCGCCTTTTCCCCTTTTACGTGTAATGCAAGCTCCACCTTACCACTCTCTGCAGAACACGGCCTGCCGGTTCCCCTCACGAGGCATTTTTTTACCCTTCACCTTCATTATCACTTGTTTAAAACTTTTACTAGGTATTGAATATTTGATGCAGATTAATATTTCACTGCAGGAGTGCCGTCAGGAGAGCGAATAACCGAAAGAGCTGAGAGCAGAGCAGACATTTACGATTCACCACCACGGCTTCCTCTTCCTCTCAGACGTGGCACGAGTGAATCTTTGCCCCGAGGCAACAAACATCACATGCAGACCACTGAGTCATACAAGGAGCAATGGTTAGAGAGAATGACGGAGGGAGAAATGAGGGAATGACAGACTTTTTCATCATTACAAGAATTTTGTATAGACCTTAGGCCAGAAACATACTCACACAAGTACACAATGCTGACTCTGTTTCTTGACCGACACATTATAAACATGTGGTCCCATACATGCATACAAGTCTCATCTGCTCACTAAAGCTGCATTTATTTGATCAAAAAATACAGTAAAAACTGTAATATTGTGAAATATTATTGCAATTTAAAGTAACTGTTTTCTATTGTGTTATATTTTAAAGAGCAATTTATTCCTAATCAAAGCTGAATTTTCAGCATCATTATTCCAGTCTTCAGTGTCACATGATCCTTCAGAAATCATTCTAATATGCTGATTTGATAATATGCTAAAGAAACATTTCTTATTATTATAAAACCAGCCCAATCGCATTCCGTGGGGTATCCCGGTAAAAATCGCGTTCCGGGGGTTAAATATTGTGTTAGTGCGGTCGCTTCAACCCACGGAGTTGCAAAACAACCCCCGGCAACAGTGAAAAAGTAACCCAATTCACAGACTTGGCAACACACACAAAGCGCTGTCATACGCAAGTAAACATTAAAGTAAGCGATTACGCGTTTATTTATAGTGTGATCTGCGGCGGAAGCCAGAGGCTGGAAGCTGTATAGGTCATAAACCCCGCCCTCTCCATGTATTCCAATGAGACGTCAGACAACCTAAACAATTAAATTACACTTCAAATATTTTTTTCCAAAGACATTTTCTGTCATTTTAGCCAGTTTTTATCACGCTGGTGTTAGTTCAAGCGTTCGTTCTTTAAAAAAAGTTTGGTTTTAGTTAGTTATTTGATGCTATAAAAACGGGTATGATGTCATGATTGACAGCTTCACTGAGTGAAGTAGTCACTGAGGTGCCAACAGAATTTTTCTGGATCTTCACGAGGTGATTGGAGCTTTAACTTTAGTTTCTACATTTCCATAACTGCTTATTTCACACCAACATAATGAGTTGTTCTGATTTTGAGCGGGACATTGATATCGCGGCTCCACTTCACGCTCACTACTGCGCAGACTCGAGACTCAAGATGTCAGTGTCATATTGGCACACTGGCACCTTCAGTTACTACAATGGAAGACGGTGAAGGTGCAGGTCTTTTTTTTTTTTTTTTACAGTATATGGTTCTGACACATCACTGCCCTTCTACTGACTACCTTTCCTAACGGTCTTGATAACGTTGGGTATGTAAAAACTTTAAATAGACTCCCATGAGCACAGAATCGTGACAAATGTTGATCTCAAGTGACGTAAAAATCACATGAATTCCAATATAACTGTTCACACTGTGGTCGCATTACAAAACATCTGACCTGTATCAGATTTAGTACCGCATATGGAAGTGGCACCCCACCTATGTTAGGATTACTGGTGGTTAGTAAAAAAGACCATTTTTGTGTTGAAATACACAAACGTTGGTAAAAATTCTCATTCATTCAACCTGTCATTTAAATACAGTATGAAACAGAAGTTGTGATAGCCTTTTCTTTCCTATTGTGATGTATATCTTAATGAAACGGCTTCTCAAACAAGAAAAAATGTAGGACAGGACTTGATTTTGTCCTTCAGGAATTGTTTGGATGGTTGGAGTTTGCTATTGGTGGATCTCATGTGAGTGACAGGTTGCCCCGCCCTCACGCCAGTAAACACATCATCAGAGAAGAGAAGAGAAGGGAAGAGAAGGGAAGAGAAAACTGAGATATACCATTAAAAAAGCAAGAATTGTCCATTTTGATTATATGGTGACTCTAAAGGCCTTCAGAGGATCTTGATATACCTGCAAGAATGCGCTTCCCTTGACCCCATATTTCTGAATGTATTTCGAATGTACCAGCCACAAATCAATCTGTAAACAGTATCATTCAGTGTCTGTTTAAGTGACTATACCCTTTCGGGAGCTACTCTAGATAAATGACACATTTCCGATTCAGCACGTGAAGCGCTGCGGATGAGGGTGAAAAGGAGTGTCGTGTCTGGCCACGAGCGGAGCTCGGCTGAAATGAGGCAGTCTGTCACACTCTCCCCCAGCACCCGCTACCTAATACAAATCTCTCTCCCTGAGGCTTTGGACAATGAGAGACAGGAGCAGGTCCTATTCTCTGCTCCATCCCCTCTGGAATCTGATTAGGCTGCTGTATATGGACTCCAGGGGCCCGGAGTGCTCATATTGAGTCCTAAATGGAAGAGTCTGTCACTCTATCCCCTGTCACTCCACAATTGCATTTATTGGGGTAATGCAGCAGCCCATCATACATTTGAACCCGTTTATTAATATGCTGCGAGACCACGTAAATATTAAATGAAGTCTATGCATGTCTGTGAGGAGGTGTTGAAGGCGTCTAAAATGGAGAAATGGGCCTGTGTGGAGCTTTACGAATTCACTGACAATGAAAGAAAAGGAGAGATTTGCACACTAGTGTTTGTCATGGTAGCAGTCAATTCAGCAGTCAATAGCAATACCAGAAAAATTTCGGCAATACCAGTAAAACAACAGCAAAAGCGATTGAAATTAATATATTTGAAAGTTACCATTCATTATGCAATTTATAGTGATATAAAAATGTTTATAAAGACAATGCTGATGCAAATTAATAATGTAAATATGACATTAATGTAAAATATTAATATAAATGATCATGTAAAATAATATTTAAGTATTTTAAATTTATATATTTAAATGTAAGCAAAATACTAAAATATTGTTTTACAAGTAATTGTTCAAGTAAACTATTAAATATTGTGTATTTAATATAACACTTCAAACAATAATGATGTAAAATTACATTATTTTCAAATATTAATATAACTAGTAAAATTATTTAAAATAATATTATTTGTTACATTTATATAATATTAAAAAATTTAAGTTGAAATTCTGAAACATTGTACTTGCAAAATAAGTTTTACAAGTAATTGTTCAAGTAAAATATTAAATATTTATTATTATATAATATGTAATATTATCAATACTAATTAAATAAAAGGAAAACCTGATTATAAGCAATAGAACAAGTAATATTATCAATATGTTTATTACAATGTAAAAAATTATTTTCATGATTTATCACAAAATTTTTTCTTTTGTCAAATCAACTTAGATAATAATGTGGTTCAGATAACATAATATCTTGAGTTTCTGTTGATTAAACCAATCGCCTTCATTGTATTAACTCAAATTTTTAATTTCAATGAGCAACCAGGAAACTTACTTTTTTAAGTTAAACCAACAATTCTTTTTTTTACAGTGTAACAACATAAACAACAGCAGATCTACTAGGTCTAATATTTTAACACATCTGACCGTGTTCACACAAATGCCTCACCAAAATGGGCATTTACTAGAAGTGAATGAACTAGAAGTGCATTTGACAGAGCATGCATGTATGTAAGCCTTCAGAATCTGATTCAATACTCACTACAACAATACTGCAGTAAAACTGCTATCATTACGTCTTAAGCTATAGCAAGCTAATAATCTGACAAACTGAGGCACTCTGAAAGCCTGTGCACGCTTCATATCTAATAGCACTCTTCTGCGTTCCCTTACTTGGGTGACATTAAACCTTTTCACAGACCTCCCAAAAACCCAAAACGTGACTAGCATCAGGAGACCTGAAAAGCACAACGTGTAAAGCCTTTATCCAATACTAAAACATCTTCCTTTATCTTCTTCTTCGGTTCTTGGAGGATACAACATGAAAAGACATTATTATGATTTAATTTCCCACTGGTACAGGAAGCTCCTCTTTTTCCCCCTCACACTCACACAACCAACTCGACTCTTGTCCACTTCTCTCATTCTGTCTGTAATACTCTCTATTGAGTCTCACACACCATCAGCTGTACTGAAGCCAGAGCAGAATAACCAGGTACAAGGATGCAGGACAGTCGGGCTTAGACTATGATTGCTGGATATGGGTGGACTTTTGATGCAATATTGAAATATAATATAAATATAAAAAAATGTTGCATGTGTTAGGAATCATTTTTCCCAGCCTAAGGTGGTTATCTGGTCTCCTAACTTGGCTAAGCTGTTATGACGAATTTTTTGTATGAATTCCTGTAACACTATAAAGCCTACTGTATCATTTTAAATACACAAAAGGCCACTAAACTGTCAACATGATCAAAACTTTGCTGAAAAAACTGTTGCACACAATCTACTACATGCCTTCTGTCTTCTGACTGATAGTTGATACTTTTTAGCAAGTAAAAGGCCTTTTAGTATAATTGTAAAAACATTCCTCTTCAGCTCGTGGTTCACATGTCTATTTGCTGTGAAATCTTTACTGATTTTTATAAAATAAACGTAAGAAAAAATTATATATTGTTAGTAATATTTCAAGATAAACACTTACTGGACTGAAGCAATTTAGGTTTACTTGATTATCCATACATCATTTTCCAGAAATATCACGTTAAAATGTAAGTAGCAGATTTGTTCATCTATCAATCATCAATGTATTCATTGCATTATGTTTGTCCATCCACAATAAAACTACAGAGCTTTGATCATAAAACTAAGCATTAAAATATCATCTTACTAAGACATATTATTGGTAGATATAGAGTGACGACTGATGTTTATAGGCATTTTATACAAGTATCTGCTATACTGTTATAAAGATCTCATTGATTTACATTACAAGCATCAGAATTTCATCTTACTTTTTGGCCATATAAATATCAAAATCTGCATCAAATCAGTTTAAGCCTCTGAATAATGTTTTTTTCCTCCTGAAGTATTAGCTGAGCTCCATATTCTCACTATAAAAGCCATAAAAGCCTGATGATTAATATGACACACATGCAAACATTTTGATTTTAGATTTTGTCTAAAAGTTCAATATACTGTTACATAAAAAAAATTTGCTTTTTCAGACTATCATTTCATATGCAGGCTTTACAGGGTTAAGCCCCTGAATCCATTATCCCACTCGTATAGCCGCTCGTGCCCAAGTCTTCTGCCATGGTAAGCCGGTGCGGCCCGTTCTGACACTGCACGTTGTTGGTAAAGTGCTTAACTGACAGGAAACCCCAACACTCACACACAACATTAATATTTAGATCACCCTCTGGGTAGACACAAGGAGAAAATATCTAGCCTGTAATCTCTCTAAATTTATCCCTTCCATCTCCCACTTTCTTCCTCCATACCTGCATCTCTGTCGCTGGCTCTTGAAGCACAGGTTCGCTTTCATTTCCCCCCACAGATGGAGTCGCACTCAGACTTGGACGTGTTCCTTTTTTGTCTCTCTCTTTCTTCCTTGGATCTCAGCAGGGACCTGGCAACTCTCTATACCTCTCTGTCTCACTCTCAGCTCATCTGTTTCTGTGCTTTTGAGCTAACAGACACGGATCCCCCGTCCTCAATGCTCGGCTGCCATCGCTCACCATACTGAACAATTTCCTTTCTGTTAACTGACTGACTCCAGTTCAGGCATCCTCAGAAGTCCAACATAAGTGCACCTGGTGCTGTCTATAGAATTATGCATGAAGTGGACATGAACAGACAATGCTCGCAGAAAACAAAACTGACAAATGAGATCTCTTTAATATCTGAAATGTATCTGGTATTGCCAAATTTGTGGTGAACTAACTCAGAAGTAAAAAAAACTAAAATGTCCATAAAAACGAACACTGTAATGTATTTAAAATAATAAACATGAAATATAATTTTATATACTATTTACAAGATGTAATACAAGTCTCTGGTGTCCCCAGAATGTGTCTGTGAAGTTTCAGCTCAAAATACCCCACAGATCATTTATTATAGCTTGTCAAATTTGCCCCAATTTGGCTGTGAACAAAAACATGCATTTTGTGTGTGTCCCTTTAAATGCAAATGAGCTGCTGCTCCCGGCCCCCCTTCCAAAAGAGGGTGGAGCTTTAACAGCTCACGGTTCAGTTGCTCAATAACAACAAAGCTGGAGAATCTCACGCAGCCAAAATGAGGATTGTCAGTAACGGTGTTCAGCCTTACATTGTTCAAACCGAGTCGACACTGATGGAGAGACTCAGGAAGAAGTTACAACTTTTAGAATGAAACTGGATGTTTCTGAATGGTTAGTGGATAAATCTATATAGTTGCTGTGGAGTTGATTCAACTCATCGACTAGCATGTGCCGTCATGTTAATCGTTTGTGTAAATCCAGCGTTGAATTTACCCTCGTTTGTGAAGCAGTCTGGCGTAAAATACTCTACTACAACAACTCTTCCTCTTCTCTAAAGCAGCTCCTTTGTTGCGGGTTCTTGGGCTAAGGTTTATGTAAATTTTGGGGTTAGTGATGTCACCAACCCAGGAAGAAGCTCGCTGTATTACTATTTATATTCATATTCATAATCATTTTATAGCTCTATACTCTTATACTGTATCTCAACAACTGACTCATTTATGTCTTTTTTATTTCTCCCAAGGAATTTTAGGAGAAACATCTGAGACAAAGTTACTTCAATAAAACAAAACTAAGAAACTCCATTAACTTTTCTTCAAATAAGCCCAGATATTAGCTTGGGAAAGTGTAACTGCTTTTATCTTTGAGGTCCACATGAAAGCAAAATTAATCCACTTTATGTTCTAAACACAGGATTCAGGTCTTATTGTGCAAGATCATACTTTTCAACCAGTCTTCTCCAACAATACCCAGTTTCATTCTGGTAAATAACGACCATATTCCACAATCAAATCCATTCCCAATGGATAAAATCAAGATCTTTGTTCTACTGAACCAAAAAAAAAAAAAAAAAAAACATCACATTAAAAAAGATAATTGGGTTGCAAACTGAGTTTTACACTGACTTTAATGCTCTTGTAAGAGTCTTCAGTGACTCCGCCCCCTTCCTAATTTAAACAAACCACATACGCCTTTATGTATGTGTGTGTGCGAGAATTTGTGATTCTCTTGGTCTCCTCTGGGAGTGTTATTCACACCTTCATTCTGGGCCGGTGTAGATGAAAATGTGTGGTGACGTGGGCCGTTGTTATTGATTTTGGTAGACCTTGTGCAGTGGGGGAGGTTACATAAGCCCAGGCAATTATACCTTGGGCTCATGGGGAGAGGAAACATCCTGAATGTCCACCTGGATCTTCCTCAGTGCTCTGAACACTGATTCATATGCCTGGAGGTTTCGGCCATGACAGAAAGCACCCAGCCGATCAGGTCTGCCTGCTAGTCCTGATGAATTCTGTTTGGTTGTGACATCATAGATGTCGTATTCTTTTTAAAGTGCCCTTATTATGTTATTTTAAAGGCCCCTAATTTTGTTTTGGAGGTCGCCTACAATAGGTCTACATACATTCAAGGTCAAAAACACTTTAATGTTCTCATAATATACACCTAATTTCTCAAAGAGTGTGAAAACGGTTTGTTCAAAGATTCAGTCTCTCTAAACTCCTCCTTTCCGAGAGCCTACTCTGCTCTGATTGGTCAGACAGCCCGGTCTGACCAATCAGACTCGGAAACAAAACACCTATTACCACATCAGAGTTTCAGCTCCGGATGCTTCCTCAACACTTACACAGTGATACGAAGTCACAATGGTGTCATTTTTACCTGATTTTGATCCTTTTGAAGTGCATGCAAAGTAAATTTGCTATGGCAGCGCAGAAAACAGCGTCTTCTTAACATGTCGACCACACGAACCAAACTCTTCCAGTCTCAGCTACAACTACAGTGTTTGAGGGCGAGGCAAAGTAGACATCAATCACGGGCAACCAATGAAGATCATAGACAGGCATTATGCAAATATGTTACATTGTTACATAGGTATGTAACAGGAAGTGAGACTTGGAATTGTTGACGACAGATTTCAGCAATTTGTTAACATTAATGAATGCATGAACTAACAATGAGTAAAAATACTTTACAGCATTTATTAAAAATGTTCATATTCATGTAAGTTCACAGTGAATTATGTTAACATACAACTTTGATCTTAAAAATGTATTAGTAAATGATGACATTAATAATAATAAAGATTAATAAATGCTGTTGAAGTATTGTTCATTGTTACTTCATGTTAACTAATGTTAACAAATGAGACCTTATCGTGTAGTGTTACCAAAATAAGTTGTACAGGCAATGTAGTACCCTATATATTACTTTGGTGAACTACCACTTCTTTCCAGTTACAATTTTTTTAGTATTTAGTCTCACATAGACAGATTTTGAACATATGATCCACAATGCAGCGTATTCTGGCCAAAAATTGTTCACTTTAAGACAGGAACAGACTGTCTGACCGATATGTAAATTGACTTGTACGTGATGTTTAGGTGCAGGTAAATCTGAAATCAGATACAACCCTAAAAGCGCAGCCGAATATAAAGACACGCACAAAGACACTTGGCTTGTTTACTTGCTACTGTCTCAAACAAAAACTATTAAATATCTTTCAAAGATGTGATGGCATAAACCTCTCAAACTTTGCCAAATACAGATATGTCTTTCTTGGAAGGTCTCATAGTAGCAGACTGGGAACTTGTAAACATGATATTGTTTCCAAGTGAACTGAGACAGACTTGTGTAGTTCTTTTAGTATTGTCTTGCTTCTACCAAATGAAAGATGAAATTGTGTCAAATGACCATAGATTTTGACAACCTGTGATGATGAAAGTCTGCAACGCAAAAAAAAAAAAAAAAAAAAAAAAAAACATCTTAATCAGTATATTTGTTTTTAAATCTAAACATCCTTCAAAACAAAATAAGTAAACTTACTAAGGCATTACTAATATATAAATATAATATACACTATCGGTCATACGTTTGTGGTCAGTAAGATTTCATTTCGTTTAATGCTGAATAAAAATAAGAATTTCTTTTAAAACAAAAATAAATTAATATTTTTATTCAGCATTAAATGGAAAAAAAATAGCATTAATCAAAAGTAAAGACATTTATAATATCTTTACTTTGAAAGATTTATATTTTAAATAAATAATGTTTTTTTGAACTTTCTATTTATTCCAAACCAGTAGTTTTGGTAATAAAATTTCACAATATTACTTTTTATTGTATTTGTGATCAAATAAATGCTATATATATACTGTATATGTTATATGTGTTATATATGTATGTCAATATATATGTTATTTTGATATTCTGTTCTGTTTCCTTTAGTTCTTGTTTCCCTGCTCTGTTTCAGTTTCAGTTTCTTTGGTTTCTGATTATGTCCCTGTTTGTTTCTGTGATTAATTATCATCAGCTGTATCCTGTTTAGTTCCCGATTATCCCCATATACTCTCTGTTCAGTTTAGGTTACTGTTTATGTGAATTGTAGTCGCTATTCTGATTTCTACTACGTGCTCACATTGTTTATTAAAGGACTCTTTACTGAACTTGGATTTTGTGCATGTTAGTCTTCACATTACAACACACACACACACACACACATATTAGGGCTGTCAACGTTAACGCGTTAATGCATGTGATTCATTCAAAATCCTTAACGCGTTAAAATAATTTGACGCATTTAATGCAACAAAATTACGGAAGCATGTGAAATTGCGTCGTAACGTATTGCGGTGACGTACAGAAGCACGCGTGAGTCTGTTATATTGATGCGCAAACAAATCATGTATGAGCGCTCGACGCACTGATCGCACATTGTATTCATGCACAGACACATTTCAGTACATTCATGTTGTTTTCACACACATTCAGGATAATGTTTGGATTTGTCCTGTGTATGTTGCTGTGTACTTTAGTATATATGCAGGTCAAGGCGGTTGGTTTAGGTTTTTTTGGCATCTCCATGTGGTCCTGTTCAGTTTTGAAACTTGATTTGTCTAAAATGTAAACAAGCTCTTTGCTGTTGCACATACTATACACTGTGAATTCTGAAACGTTTTTTTGCTGTGATTTTTTTATGGGTGCTTTGGTGTAGCCTACATAAATGTATGAATTAAATGAAATCATATCATTTGGTTATTTGGTGTCCTTTTGGAGTCTGCAAGTGTCCTTTTTTGGAAAGACATCTAAATTTACCTTGAAAAATGCTGAAAAATACAGTTTTGTGAAAATCACACTTCAATCTGATGGTTTACTTTGTTGGATATAGGCAATGATGGCAAAATGTACATGTTAAACAAGATAAATGGCCATATTTATGCCATATGTATGCTTAATTTCACGATAAGTGTGCGATTAATCGTGATTAATCATGATTAAGGGTGCGCAATTAAAAAAAAAAAAAAAAATCTATTGACAGCCCTAATATATATATTTTTTCTTAGCACACTTTGGGCCTCTTAGTACCAATCGAGCATCGTTTAAACACCACAGCCTACCTGAGTATTGTTGCTGACCATGTCCATCGCTTTATGACCACAGTGGACCATCTTCTGATGGATACTTCCAGCAGGATAACACACCATGTCACAAAGCTCAAATGATCTCAAACTGGTTTCAATGAGTTCACTAGACATAGACACAATTAGTTCACTAGACTCAAATGAACATCAGATCTCAATCCAATAGAGCAGCTTTGGGATGTGGAGGAACGGGAGATTCACATCATGGATGTGCAGCGACAAACCTGCACACCTGTGTGATGCTGTCATGACAATATGGACCAGAATCTCTGAGGAATGTTTCCAGCACCTTGTTGAATCTCTGCCACGAGTAAGGTAGTTTTGAAGGCAAAAGGGGGTAAAGTGGCCGATGAGTTTGAGATTGAGAACCTGCTTGTGCTTTTGAGAACAAGTATTATTCAACAGGAAATTAAAAACTAATAGTCTGGCTCATCTTTAACTCTCAGGGGTCAGTGGTCTCACCAGATATACCACCTCAAATCTGTGAAATGTCTTCTTTTATTTGTGTACACTCACAGTAAAAACAAAATGTTGTGCTTTTTGCAAAATAAAGAAAACTCAACAGACTGTTTAGCAAGGACAACTGAACTTTTACCTAGTAAATGGCTTCCCACAAACTCACCTAAAATGCATTACAATTCATTAAAAACCCTTCCATAGCATGACTTTCACCTAGGCGTATGTCCATGTGTGTAGTTGTGCAAATACTCAGAAAACATGTATTTCTGCACATAAACACATAGAAAATAAAGGTGTCTTACCTGTATATGATACAGGCGCAGTCTCTGCAGGTGCCGCAGTTCTCAATATCCTGTCCCGTTCGGTATGAGTGTCTTCTGAAACACACAAAAAACCAATAACCGGGGGTTTTTAAAACTATGAGCATGTCATTACGGAAGAAGGCCTACTGATGAGAGTTAACATTCATGTTATTAGTGACAGACAACATGGATTGTTTATAGCACAAGCCTGTTAAATTGTAGAGTATGTTTGAATCAAACACCGCTGCGGTTAAGCCACGTGTGTTCGTGGCGTCTTTGATGAATGACTCTTCTGAGTGTCTGACAGTTATGTAAGAGTGAGTCAGAGCTAACAGGACTATACTATCATTCTGCTTAATTAAAAACACTGTTGTTTGTGTGTTTATATATTGTTAACATGTGACAGCAGGCATATTTGGAGAACAGAAAGTTTGCAATACGTATATATGGAACGTGCATGCAGGTATTACAGACCTCTTCAGGAAATCAACGCACAAATGGATTAGTTATAGTTGTCTCTGCACATTAAGCTGGGAGAAAGTATATTAGTATTGAAAGGATTACCCACTTCACCTTTAAGAGCTCTTCGTTTTACAGTATATTACAGCAACGCATATGATTTCACACAGACGCAAAGATCTGATAAAATAAAAGTGAGTCATCTCTGTGTTTAAGGTGACTATATGCATGCATGTATAAGGTGTCACATACGGCGCCCGAGTCTCACGTGGGATAACAATGCTAGCCTGATTTAGCAGCTTGGCACAATGGGGACTAATTACACATCACAGATTTCCGGAATCTTCCTCCTCTCCTCTCGGCTTCTGGAATTAAAGAGCTGATGGTAATCCTGAGGCACTCGAGCAGCGCTTAAATAATCCACAGATGGGAATCAATCATAGAGAGGGTTTATGTGAAGATCTTTCATCTATTTTTTACAAAACATGCTTTATATTTATAGAAACGCCTGCACTTTACACAAAACATCTATCTTTCAACTAAAAGAAAATAATAATCTGAAAACAATGCAGATCGATCAATCAATCTATCAATCAATCAATCTACCTATCAATCTATCTATCTATCTATCTATCTTGTGTTAACAGCACAAGTGACAGTTTCAACATCAAAGTAAAATGTTTTTAAAGGTCATCAGTCTAGCTCTCTCCTTTTCTCACATGCAAACACTTACACACATACACACAATCAAGCCAACAGTCTCATTAAAAGCCGTTTAAAGTCTCACCTTAATTCATTCACAGGGGGACAGCCTAGTCATCTGTCATTACCACAACAAAGCTCCTGTGTGTTTCCGTGTGTGTGTGTGTGTGTGTGTGTGTATCTATCCTCATAATGTGAAATTAGCCAAAATAAAAGAGGAATGTGGTGATATAATCAATAGCCATGACAATTTAATTCCTCAGAAGCCGTGAGCTTTTGAACTGAAAATAACAAACAAACGATCTAAACTATGTCAATGAATAATAATAAGCAGAGCTATTGCTCATTAAAGGTTAGTACGGTGACTTGGAAGGGACATGTTCGATTCACTTAGTTTTGTCATGGCCACGACATATTAATTTGTGGAAACATGATATGTCGCGATGTGAAGTCATGTCCTTGAGTTCCTGTGTTGAGGGAACAACATATTTTTCTAGTGGCCACAAGTTTAATGCATAAACAATATAATAACTATATAATATAATACTATAATATAGTTTAATATAATATTTTATATTTAAATTCCGCACTTTTTTGTCATGCAATCAGACGACGAATACAGTCAGTCACTGGCGATTCACACTTCAATCCAGAAGGGGGCACACATGGTAATGCAACACTGTTTGCTAACCGCCACAACAGGAAAAAGCGCAGAAGAAGAAGAACAGATGAAAAACCAGTGTTTCAACCACGGAAAGACATCAATAACACAGCTTGAGAATAATATCTCACGTAGCATAACATTTACCTCAGGAAAGTCATTTAGTGTCCACGGCATGTTAGTTCACTAGAGAAATTAACTCTAGAGGGGAGCATTTCACTAAATATATGGACTATATTAGCTTATATATTCATTATATTAACTTTACCTGTTAGTAATGTCTTAATTGTTTAATATATGTTTAAATAAATTTGTTATGAAAACAAGTTAATAATTATATTTCAAAAATGAATTGGCATATTAATTTTATAATTAGATTTAGAAGTTAATGAAAAACCTGCCTTATGTGCAATTTACATGTTTTTATTATTATTATTTGAGTGTTGATTATTATATCTAAAAATAAATAGCAACTGAATTTAAAAGTAATGTGCAAGAAAAGGATCCCTGTATATAGCTTACAGCATAGCTGAGATAGATTTTTTTATCCTCAAGAAAATGTTCATTATAATTGCTTGTATTTAAAGAGAGAAATGCAATTTGTTCAATAAACCACTGTTAAGTTAAAAAAAGAAGAGCAAAGAAGTAATTTTGTGTTTAGTTTTCTTCCCCCTGCTGTATCAAACTGTGACTTCAGTACCGAGGTACATAACAAACCGTCATGTTTGTGGACCATTACACCCCTAAAATATATGTTTTCCTCATGGGGGCCAAAAAAATGTACACACAAGGACAAAAATTACCTTTATGGGGAAATCTGGTACCTGAACCACACACACACACGCACACACGCACAAAAATGGCAACAGTCTAAAGTTTAAACAATCTGCAGTCACTATATAATTCATTTAAGCAGCAATGTACACTATATTGCCAAAAGTTTTGGGACGCCTGCCTTTACGTGCACATGAACTTTAATGACATCCCATTCTTAATCCGTAGGGTTTAATATGGAGTTGGCCCACCCTTTGCAGCTATAAAAGCCTCTTCTGGGAAGGCTTTCCACAAGGTTTAGGAGTGTGTTAATGGGAATTTTTGACCATTCTTCTAGAAGCGCATTTGTGAGGTCAGGCAGTGATGTTGGCAAGAAGGCCTGGCTCACAGTCTCCGCTCTAATTCATCCCAAAGGTGTTCTATCGGGTTGAGGTCAGGACCAGGCCAGTCAAGTTCCTCCACACCAAACTCACTCATCCATGTCTTTATGGACCTTGCTTTGTGCACTGGTGCGTAGTCATGTTGGAACAGGAAGGGGCCATCCCCAAACTGTTCCCACAAAGTTGGGAGCATGAAATTGTCCAAAACGTCTTGGTATGCTGAAGTATTAAGAGTTCCTTTCACTGGAACTAAGGGGCCAACCCCTGAAAAACAACCCCACACCATAATCCCCCCTCCACCAAACTTTACTCTTTGCACAATGCAGCCATGCAAGTACAGTTCTCCTGGCAACTGCCAAACCCAGACTCGTTCATTGGATTGCCAGACAGAGAAGCGTGATTCGTCACTCCAGAGAACACGTCTCCACTGCTCTAGAGTCCACTCTTGAATTCACTGAGCTCCTGAGAGCGACCCATTCTTTCACAAATATTTGTAGAAGCAGTCTGCATTCCTAGGTGTTTTATACACGTGTGGCCATGGAAGTGATTGGAACACCTGAATTCAATGATTCGGAGGGGTGTCCCAATACTTTTGGCAATATAGTGTATGTAGGGAACACACAAACATTGCAGCAGTTTATTGTTCAGTTTAAAATTATTTGTTCAGACAACTGTATTTAAATAGTTGGGACAACACTTGGAGTAATATAAAACTACACAAAAACAACAGAAAATATTCACTAAAAATGTCCATCAACTGGAAAGTTGCTCTTTACAAAGTATCATCACTATTTTTGATATGAATCACTTTTCGCAAAGTTTCTTTTTGCTCTGAAACAGGACAAATGCTCGATTAAGAAATGCAGTGACACCCGCCAAATGAGGCATGCAGGGGATTGATTAATGACATACTTCACAAGAACATCTGAAAATTACCCCAAGTGTTCTTAGATCTGTTCTCTGCGATGACCTTTCAGTGTTAATTACTCTGAGAGAGACGCTACAGGGATTTGTGTGTAAGGTTGAATGAATTATCTGTCTTTTCCTGGTTAACTGAATACAGCTGTAGAGCATAAAGTTACCACATCTTCACATAGCTGCTTTACGTACTGGTGGTCAGTTGATTCGTACACTTCAAATTCAAAAGAGCTTTAATGACTACAGTACAAAATAACCCAAATAACCACAGAATGAAGTGACTTGCTTTAACAGGGACTTGAGACAAAAACTAAAAACCAACAAGAGAATAAAATTAAGTGAGAACCCATTTACACATCATAACCAGCACTCCACTCCACATGCTAAAGATTCCTGAATGCTTCTTTATAAAGAAGACTAATCATCTTTGATGGTGCACTGATCACTGCGATTGTAATGACACAAAATTATCCCATTATCCTCTTTCTGTTGTTTTCTGCCATATTGCTTTCATTATGAAGAATTTAGGCTCGCACACATTTAGTAGAAGAATGCATTTTCATATTTCTTGTCTTTCCAGTGGTTAAAAATAATTGATTTACCCAAGCAAGGATCTTTTCCTTGAACAGTAATTTGGTTTACATCTATCAAATCATGAAACATGCATAACCTAAAGGCATAATGATTCAGTTTTTATGCATTTATTTCTATAACAAGTAAAATAATTGTTCTGTTCACACTTACAATTCAGAACATTTGTCTTTACAAGCACAAACATATTGTTTTACTTTTTTCATGCATGTTAATTTGCCTGAGTAATGTCTAAACACGTAAGCGCTTCAAGCATTTTCAACTAAGAACAAAATGATGCATCTTCAAAAAATGAAGCAATTAAGTCTTTGTTTGAAATGCAACAGTGAATCTCTCCTGGGCAACCTCGCAGAGTAAAACAAGCTTTTCAGAGTTTTCAGGCACGCTTTGAAGCTGACAGTTTATAAATAAGGGCCATCTACGAAGAAAGATGCCGATCCAAGCAGTTTATAAGTGCAGGATCAAGGCAATGCTGTGTTACCCATCTCAAGTATGCACAAATCAGATCATTATTGTTTGCAAAAAAAAAAAAAAACAAAAACATTATGCTTCTAAAAACAAAAGCTCATGGATTACATCACAGCAAAAGTTTATGGACAACCCGGGAGGCAGCACAGTTTAGAAATGGACACGTCTGAGAGTTTTGGCAAGCGTATTTTTCTCTGCTCAACTGAGCCCCGGAGGAGACATGCTGTCAGCTTTGAAAAACATGCAGTCAACAAGCTGACTGTTGAGTGTGATGGACAGCAATGTAATGCCACCAATGTAGTGCATCAAAACTCAGAAAACCTGGTGCTACACTTACTTTAGTTAAATGACATATACATTTGCCTTAGGGACACAGGGAACGGCATTAGAAATCACATTCTATACTGTTCCAGACTGCTTTCTACAACAATGTATTGCACACTATTTTTATGGTATATAAAAGCATGCATTTTGGGCTTTTTTATGGCATAAAATGGACGTTTAGAGATGGATGCATTGCATTGTGGGAACCAAACATAGGACTAGAGCAAATTACCTGTAGTAAGTAATTCAGTTATCCTATGCATAAAGAAATTAAGATATACCATGCTAAGTATGCATACTATTAAAGGGGACCTATTATGGCCTTTTTCAAGTCTTGATTTTTGTTAAAGGGGTCATGAATTGAGAAATCAACTTTTCCTTGAGCTTTTGATTCTTCGTACTATAAGAATATCCTGTAAGTTTCAGAACTGAAAACTTCCTTGTTACTCCAAGAGCTTTTATTGACACCAGGCCCAGCGAACGACTCGTCCCAGTATGTGCCTATATATGACATAGATAGGTGAAACCCCGCCTCCGCAGAAGAAATCAACACCTAATTCATCAGTGCAACGTTCGCCCCATCCACTGGTGCAAAGATGTTAGCCAATCACAGCAGTGGGAGTTTACACTGAAGTCTTACAGCAGACACGCCCCTTAAAACAGAGCGTTCAAATCAGAGGGCTAAAATCAAGGAAGGAAAAATGCCTTTTATTTCTAAATTATGACAATTTTTGATGTAAAAATCATACTAACATTATAAGTGCATCACAGAAAACATGATAAAACAATAAAACAATGCAGTTCATGACCCCTTTAATGGGCTCTACTAGAATTGGTTTTCATTTGTTTTCAAAAAAACATTATTTTTCACATATTCTCCATTGTTGCAACATCTCTCTTCCCAGTCTGTCAGTAACGCTCTGTTTAGTTCCTGTCTCTCTGAAGCCCCTCCTTCCAAAAAGCGCAATGTGCCCTGATTGGATCAGTGTGTTGCTATTGTTTGAGCGTTTTTTTGGAAATGCCCCGCCCCTTACCATAACCGCAAGTTTCAATACATTACTAACTCAACCAGGCCCCGCCCCTTTATTTTGCATATACCTTGGGCAGGAATATTGTGAAATGTTCGTGTCCGGAAGAAAACTCAAGACTACAATAGAGGTGTTTCACAGAGTTCAGAAATAGTGACACTGATATAGAGAATAAAGAAAGTTGAACATGTAAAAAAGCATAATTTTTTAACCCCTTTAAACTAGATTTGTAAAATTGAGAAAACATGACTGAGCAAAACTTGTTGTTATGAGGCTATAGTTTTGTACTGTAGGTTGTTGCCAGGGTGTTGTTATGGAATTGCTAAGGTGTTCTGAGTGGTTTCCAGCCAGTTGCTTTGTGGTTGTTATGGGTGGTTGCTTACTGGCCCAAGTCAAAAGAGCCCATCTTCAAGTCTCCATCACATTCTCACCTCTTTATATGGCTCGGGACCCATAATCATGTAAAGGATTTTTTTTTTTTTTTTTTTTTCACCTATTTTATCATCTGCCTGGCATAAATCGCTTAGAAAAGTAATAGCACCTGTCCTCAAGAAGATGCATGAATATAGTCACAGCTAAAGGATGTTGTTAGTCCTGATGCACAGCAGAGTCTGCAAACCTTTTAGCTGTGACTACATTCAAAACACTGCACGGCCTCAAGAGACGTTGTGCTTTTCTAAACCAAACATAGACTCATTGGAAATGCATGCCTCTACCTCAGTGTTGGGGAGTAGCTAGTTACAAGTAACGGTGTTACGTAGTTTAATTACAAAATAACTGTTTTGTCATGTTTCAGTAGTTTAGGACACAGAATACGACATACTTATTTGATAACTGTATTATTTCCTATTTGGGTTTATGTATATGCTTTATTTATTTAAGATTAACTGTTTTTTCCAAGGCATTGTTAGATGCCAGTGTTTCCTGTTAAAACAGTATGATTCTTGTGATGATTTTAAATTTAATTTTTTAATTTTAAATTAACCTCAAAACAATCTCAAAGAGGTGCTAAAGTATGATTTTGTGGTGGCTGTGCTTTAAAAGTTTACATATTTAAAATGATTATAATCTTAATTCAAGTGATGAAGGATTTTGAAAGTCTGACAGTAATCGGTGTTAAGGTTAACCATGCCTGGTTTAAATGTTTGAAAATGATTAACAGTTGAAAACATTCTCTAGAAATTTAGAAAAGTAATCAAAAAGTAATCAAATGTAATCAATTACATTACTTTAATAAAGTAATTGAAATAGTTACACTACTAATTACATTTAAACAACCTTATTATTAAGTAACCATCCTAACACTACTCTACCTACATTTATGCAAAACAGCAAAAACGTACCTATACATACGGTTCACTAGTTTCCATCTAAAATAAACACTAGTGGCACTAAAAAGCCAACAACGTTCCTTTACGCACAAATTATGATTACAGGGCAGATTGTGGATTAATAAAGACTTATTTTCGTGCTGTTTCCTTGCACAATAATATGTCATGGAAATAGTTTCTATACCATTTTTTTTTTTAGTGTCAAGAAACGTGCAAGAAGCAACTTATCATTTATTATTCCTGTGTGCACATTTTAATGTGATTTTAAATATTAACTCAAGATGCAAAAGAGAACTCAATTCTGTACTTGCACGCTGTTTTCTGTGAGCACACATCCGAAGCACGCAAACACACAGACAACCGCTTCTCATTTAATGCGCAAATACTGAATTAAGTTCTATTTTGCGTCATATTGCACTTGAACTAGTGTTAATTTTGTCAGCTATTTTTTTTATTTAGTCTTAGTCTTAGTCCTGTTTCAAATGTATCTTTTAGTTTTTATCATATTTAGTCAACCTTGACCTGTTTTTGTTTAGTCAAATTTTAGTCAACTAAATGTCTGAGCATTTTAGTCTAGTTTTAGTCAATGGAAACGTACACATTTTCGTCATATTTTTGAGTATACAAAAAAATATATATATATATATTATTTTGCTCAATTTTAATTGCAATGATCGTTGTCGTTTAGGAAATTTATTTTTACATTTCATCATAAGTTGCTCTTTCACCAATAAGCACAAATCAACAGAATATCAATTCATATGCATGGTTTATTTTACCTCATCTAGAGTACAGATTTATTAAAAGCTATCAGCTATAAGCTAAATAAAATTTTTAGATCACGGCGCCTCCGCAGAGAGTGCGTGCAAATGGTTGCCAGATTGCATAAAGCAAAAAGCCGGGCATGTATCCGTTTAACAGAAAAGCTCTGATTTTTCGTCATAGATTTCGTTAAAGATATTAACACTAGCTTTAACAGACAAATACACACCAAATTATGTAAAAATATCACAGCAAACAGTTGGTTGAGAGGAAAACGTGTATCATTATATTGGATCCATGCATTAGGTCTTAAAGTGACAGCTACCTAATAAACCTGCCATCGTCTGTGTTTTAATGTTGATCAAAGAACAAAAGATAAAGAATATCACTCATTGCTCTTGACTGAATCATTTTTGTAACTTTAATAACGATTAATCTATATTTTATTTATAAAAAGAAAACTATGCACTGTTTACTTGACTGTTTACTTGTGTTTAATAATGTTTGAAATGTATACTAGTAAGGCTAGTTGTTATTGCTGTGGTATTTTTGTTGAAACCATAGGCAAAAGTTCTTTAAGTGTGTAAGTGTTCTTTAGGCTGCTTATTTTTGTTCATGGTTTTCAGCTGCAACAGATTTCTTTTTTCTTCTTTTTTTTTTACCTTATTGGGATCAAAACTGGGAACTTGGAATTGCTACAATTCAAATGATACCCAACCCTAGATCTATCTGTTTTGTAACAACACTACTATGAACTGAAAGTGTGCACTAGACTGTAAGCTGCTCTTGGTGCAGAAACGAACTGGCCGCACGTTTACAGTCAGCAGCCCATGTGACAAGCATGCTAATGTAGCATCCTAATCTTATCCTCACTCACTGACTCTGGTCAATCCCTCTCTCAATCCTTCACTCACTCATTCTGTCTCGTTTGTAAGAGTGAAATGAATGAGGAGCTCTTTGAAATAAACAGATGAGGTTGAGTATCAGTCTATCAGCAACAATCAGTGAATCATCAACCTCTGCACCTTTATTCAGTCAGCCGTGTAACAGCACGTCAACCTGTTTACTTTCTGACTAATGTCAATATGATATTTACAGTGTGAATGACTAACGTCAATCTGAATGAGAAAAGAATAAACTGCAAAATCATTGCTGAAATGCTGTGCAAGTGTGGAAATCTAGATTCAACCTTTAAAGGAATGTTCCAGGTTAAATACCATTTAAGCCCTCAACAACAACAGTGGCATGTCACAATTCCACAGAAGTTTGACTCGTCCTTGAGTGTGTAAAAGCAAACAAAGAAAACAGTAAATGTGCATTGTAAGGGCACAATTCTCAATGCATTTTAGTTGTTCAGTCTGCGACAAGATAAATGCATTGGAAGCAAAAAAAAACAAAACAAAAAAAAAACATAACTGAAACCAAAAACAAAACTGCATCCTCTCTTCTCAAGGACGCAGAAAATTCTGCCTTGTTTAGCATCAAATATTTGAGGCCGCACTAATGAATCGTCTCTTTGGAAGCCAAGAGACTCTCTAGCTAGTGTATCACAGTTAATGCTGTAAAGATTTTTAGTTATTCTCCATTTATCAGGTGCGTTTTATTGAAAGCGGTGTACAGCACACTAATTGCAGGGACCGTCCCCTTGGAACTAGCGCATTGCTGTAGGGCACAATGGTTATTGACCGCAGTAAATAATCTCTGTGTAATCAAGTGACTGTTAATGTACTTTACTCCATGTTTTGGTGACCAAAAGCAGTGTAATGAAATCCTTTGGCGATGTGCTACAAAACAACTAACTAAACAAAATGAAAATGGATGGAACTTTCTTGTTGGCAGTTGTTGAGGAAGAAATGAGCACTAAACGTATGTCTTTGGGGCATGTGTGATTAATTACGGTGTCTTTACCACCACAGCGGGAGTATCAGTGTGTGTTTGTTTGCCCCCTAAACCACACTAACTGTTGGATAAACATATGTCTCTGGAGTGATTTTTGTTTGGACATTTAACCTTGCATTACACATTTCTGAATGCGCTGTAAGGTGCCATTGACTGCTGTAAACAAATCATGGATTTTTTTATCTATGATTTATGGTGAAAAAAAAGATTATTTCTCACAGGCATTGCAATGCTCACAATTTGTCCACTTTGTAATATTAAAGTAAGCTATTTTTAGAATATAAAATAATACAAATAAATAATATTTGTAAATAAATAAGCAAATAATATTTATAAACAAACACAAATAAATAAATATACATTTCCGAAAGCGCTGCAAGCTGCCATTGACTGCTGTAAACTAATGATGGGAAAAAAATGTCACATTCTTGCATTGCACTGCTCACAATTTGTCCACTTTGTTATCACATTACATGACATTACATTATTACATTACATTACATCTCCCTGTGGTGAAAATCAAGTTTTTAATGTTGTTTATATGTGTGGTGTATTTAATATGCTTTAAAGGGGCTAAATGTAGGAATAACACCCAGTGGTCGAAATAGGTACTGCAGTACAAATTCAAAATATTGTTTGCCCCGCCCCCTCCTTCAAAGATGTGAGTGGCCAGCTTGAGGACATGCAACAAGAGGGAGCTCAATTGACAATGAAAGCTGAGGAGACTTACACACTGTAAGCTGATGAGTTGATTTATCTGTGTTTTAATATGCTGTCAACATAAGTCAACACCATTGATGAGTATTTTCTGTGATTTTTTTTTTCCCACTGATTTACAACAGTCTCAAAAACGCAGTTTTCTGACGTCACAAGCTACTTTGTAACCAATCAGGTCAAGGTACCAGCGGGCTTTAGCATATCATTAACTATGACCGCTCTGAAGGAGGAGAGTCTCAAGAGAACATATCCCGGTATATTTTTCTGTTGATATGAAAAATCGGATAGATTTAGCAATATAGCGGATGTATGATGTATATTACGAAGTTATGATGAACTTTATGCCTTTCTCCACTGACGTTCTGAGTTGTTCAAAGCGTTTGTAAGGATAGGCCTACTGATTTTTAGAAGGCAGACTGAGATGCCAAACGGGAACATAGTTTGTGTAACATTAGCAACACATTATTAGCTGTTTGATAACATACTGTAGTCAAGCAAAAGGCTAATTTTATGACTCACCGTTCTGTGTCCGTCTGATGCTGTAAAGTGCACGTTTACCTCAGCAAGTTGACAGAGTTCATCTCTGAGCTCGTGCGAGTGAGTGGAGGTGGGGCTAATTAGCATATTCATAGATAGCATATCCACCTTATTCCTGACAAGCCTACTGCGTTTTGAATTATGGGTTGCACTTCCGGTTTGGGGAACTTCCATTTAAAAAGACTGAAACAAATCATTTCAAATCATAAGGTTGCTCTACAGATAAGCTTATCCGTAATGAGCTGTCAATTTTTCTTTCATGTTTTATTTTCAGACTTTATGAGAATAATGTAACTTGGTATTTTAACGTAACATGTTATAACAAGAATATCTATGAGCTCTTTTCAGTCGCTGCTTTCTATCCTTGTGGTTATTTTCTTTTTTTCTTCCCCTTTTGCAAACTGCTGTAATGGTATAAAAAAGTACAACATATACTGCACATTTGTGGTCTGTTCTCCCGATATAATTTATGATATATCCCATTAATAATGAACTGCAATGCACGAAGGATCTCTCGTTTTTTCTCCTCAAATCCTCACGTCTCTTTCCAGGTTTGTTTTCACAGGTAAATACAATTTATTATCTGTAAAAATGACAGAAATCACTTTGAAATAGTATCACACAATGCTGAAGTTCATGAACATTTTTTATCAAGGTAACGTCTATTACATAACACAAATCACTACAGTTATATTTAACCCGTCCGTTATTGCTGTGGAAAGAATCGCGCTTTTTCATGGTCTTTTGAAAGTACCTTGTTGATGCTTTTACACTTTTAAATGTCCTTTTAATTTTCGGTAAGTAGAATAATGTCATCTCATTGAACCCAGTTTTTAAAAAAAAACGTATTATTGCGTTCATAGAGCGAACATTTCACTGATTGTTTACAGCTTAACGGAAGTTACACCCATAATTTGCGCAAATCGTCATGGGGCGTAGGAATAAGGTGGATATTACATGAAGCAAGGGTATAGAGTTACATTCAAGCTATTTTAAGGCATGAAGAACTTTTTCCAGGAAAAAAAAAAAACGTTTAATTATGTAATTTTGGTGATCAAAGATAAGTTTTAAGGTATAAAATTATTGACTACAGGGGGACTTTAAAAGTAAGCTATTTTTTGCAACGTAAAATAATACAATGATGATACAATAATGATACAAATAAAAAAAAAAAAAAAACACCATGGTCAATTCAATAAAAAATAAAAAAGTATTTTTAAAAAAAACTAAAAAATACTGTTTCATCCTTTGATTTTGACAGCATATTTAAAATAAAAACTGGTCAATATAGGCATGTTCAAAATCATGTTTACACAGTCAACGCCATAGAAGGTGGCAATCAAATATATGAACACATACATCACTCGTGAAATACCCCTATGCCTAACAGACATTAGATTTTGGAAACTAGCCAATCAGAAACATTCTGAGCCTGTCAATCAAAAGGTCTGAGTCATGGCCTATGCATTTTAGGTAATCAGAAAATTAGCCAATCAGAAACATTCTGTGCCTGTCAATCAAAAAAATCCAGGGTCATGGGAAATGCTTTTTAGCCAGCTTTTTATCAGGAAAGTAGCCAATCAGAAACATTCTGTGTTTGTCAATAGAGTGGTGCAGGGATGACGTCAAAACCCAGAAGACTAATTTGCCCTTGGTTATAGAACCAATCTGGAGGGAACCAGTGGCGAATTAGTCTTCCCTCCAGGAAGACTAATTTTGATTGCGTTTTTGGAGAAAAATGTCTACTTACAGCACTTTTAAATACAGCTCAAACACTGCAAGTGAATAAATCTTTGGATAGACAAATTTCATTTGTAATGACATTTACAGAAAGCCTGCCTGAGTGTGTTTTAGCTGGTTTTGTTTATTTGTCTTTCTGATTTAGATATACTTTTGGGGACAGAGAATATCTGGAAAAATGTCCCCCAGAAGTTAGCTAAATCTGTAAAGACCAGTACAAACAAAGAGGCATGACCTACTGTAAAAAGGAAAATGGTTCAAAGAATATTACCATAGCCATGTCTTTTTATTACACATGCATCACCAGTATCACTACTGCAAGCATCTGAAGCAATCCTTTTTAAATGTATCTGTGCTCTCTGTTTCTCTTTCATAGCCTGTCTGACTTATTTCTGACTTAAAGGAGTCACTATCCAGATAAATAACCTCAGTGTTGTAAAGTGGATGTGGAGGTGCAGGGTAATTGACTTCATACTCCTTGGCTCCTCTTATGTAAACCTGCAGTTACACCACATGACAGCCACAAGATAAACACCATTTAGGAAGTGCAAACAGGGCCTGGTGGCAATGAATCAAGCCTGAATCTATTCATCCGAACTATGGATCAATAGAGCAAACCATTTCACCAAACAGATTAAAGGGTTCTGCTGTTATCACAGATGCTAGAAGCTTAGCGGAGAAATGCAGTTTATATAATATCAATTTACAGCCAGACTGTGGCCACTAGACGACTCTCGATATCTGATATTTTTTGTTTGGATATCTTGCTATTTGATGCTTTTCTCAATATGAATACATTTGGTTGGAAATGACTTAAAAGGGATTTTTTAATCAGAAAACAGGTCATTAAAACTAAACGGCCATTTAGCCAATTAGATTTAAAATGTTTAATGCAAGAAGTAAAAAATTGAAAGAAAAAAATCTAGTTATCAAAGCAAGTCTTCCACACTGTTTTTCACAAAATATACACAAGGAAGAGTGATATTTAATCATTAATTACTTGTATGTGCAATTTTACATGACTAATAAATACATTACAAATAATTTATTATATGTGCATATACAAAAAATCTATGAACACATATACATGTGCACATATATGCATATATGTGTGTGTGTGTGTGTGAATGTGTGTATATATATATATATATATATATATCAGAATATAAATAATGCAAGCACATATATGCATGTATAGATATTTTTTGTATTTGTGCATATATATATATATATATATATATAAAATGACTCATACATGCATAGATTTTTTATTAAAAAATAAATATATATATATATATATATATATATATATATATTGTATAAAACAAAACCGGTTATCTGTAACTGCTAAAATAAAATGAACATGACAGCATTTATATCGCAACATCCTCAGTCCTCAAATGTGAGCTGGTTTGTCATTTCATGAAGCTGTTAGCTGGTTGAGCAGCCATTGAAATATACATCCATGCAAGCGTGGTGTTTTAAAGGAGAGAAAAGAGAGAGTTTCCTAATATGCAGGTGTTAACTTTCAAATGTTAACTTTGAGCTTGTGTCTTGCTGTGATCTAGACTACAGCGCACTGAGTCATGTTTAGCGGGTGGGAGGGAGAGTGTCAAACGGAGGGCTGTTTATCGCTCTCAAACAAAACACACTCACAGAATGAGCTATTGGAACAGACAAAGGGTTTTCAAGGAGAAAACAAACAAAAACGCTGTGCTAAAAGTGTACATAATGAATATAACAAAACACAGTCAAGTCTAATCTCAGTCAAATATAGTGGGGATCAAATTCTGAGACCACATGCTTACACTACTGATTCATCTTTGTTAATGCTAGTCAATAAAAATACAACTGTTCATGTCTATTAACAGAGACAACTTATTAATGTATTAGTAAATGTTCAAATTAACATTAAAATATGCTAATGTAATGTAAACCAATGTTAACAAGTGGAACCTTTTAGTAAAGTTATCGATTTAAATTAAAACAACTAATTTACATCACAAGATGTAATATAAGTCTCTGGTGTCCCCAGAATGTGTCTGTGAAGTTTTGTCAAATTTGCCCCTATTTGGGTGTGAGCAAAAACACACCGTTTTTGTGTGTGTCCCTTTAAATGCAAATAAGCTGCTGCTCCCGACCCCCTTTCAAGAAGAGGGCGGAGCTTCAACAGCTCGTGCTTTAGTTGCTCAACAACAACAAAGCTGGAGAATCTCACGCAGCCAAAATGAGGATTGTGAGTAACGGTGTTCAGCCTTACATTGTTCAAACCGGAGTCGACACTGATGGAGAGACTCAGGATGAAGTTACAACTTTTAGAATGAAACTGGACATTTCTGAATGGATAAATTTATGTAGTTGCTGTGGAGTTGATTCAACTCATCAACTAGCATGTGCCGTCATGTTAATCTTTTGTGCAAATCCAGCGCTGAATTGACCCTCGTTTGTGAAGCAGTCCGGCGTAAAATGACGGCATGGTAACAACACTCTACTACAACAACTCTTCCTCTTCTCTAAAGCAGCCCAACATGGCCTCACCCCCTTTGTTTCGTGTTCTTGGGGGCAGGGTTTATGAAAATTTTGGGGTTTGTGATGTCACCAACCCAGGAAGAAGCTTGTTGTAGTCCCTACCAGCCATTTGTTGGAGTTTGTTGTGTTTCTGTAAAAGAAAATATCTCCCTTTGCATTGAACTTTGAGCGTCGTAACTTTGCAGATGTTGTTTATGCTCAAACAGCAACATTACACACTAACTAAAGTTAAAAAAGTGTATTAAGTAATAATTGACATGAACAACCCCTGATGATCATGTTCTCCAACATGACTGCCTTCAATAAAATATGTGACTGTACAAAAGGAGTTAATGCTGAAGTTTGTCATTTCAGTGCATCATTTCAAATATTTCATCTTAATTTTACGTTATGATTTTCTTATATTTGTTCTGCTCAGGTATAAAATAAAAGAACATCCCAGATTCTCAATGTGGTCTCAGACACGTTCTTCTTCAATGTATTTCTACGATGTTTCTGAAAAAAATCAAAACATCACATGCGTACAGAACGCTGACCACATTTTCAGATGGGCGAATTGCATTAACCAAACAACATTATCCATTAAACCTCACATTTGTGCTCGATTACATCTGACAGCAGCGGCGTCTGATTATCCAATCTGTTCTGTTGGCCGCTCCAGAACTCCGATGGCTGCGTAAGCCAGGAGCTTAGAGGTATCAGGAGCCTGGCTGATCCACGGCCTTGTTTGTGTTCTCTGACGTGGCTCGAATGAGCCACACACCAGGCTCGGATAACAGCCTCCTCACCCACCACCATCTGTGTTGATGTAAAATAACCCTGGATCGACTGATCCTGGATCAGTTTCCTCCTCTCAATTACATTAGGACTGGGGTTGAGGACACTGATCCTGGACAAGGCCTTATGGTCAACGCCTACTCAAATTAGCCCAAAAGTCCCAAAGGTGTGGGAGGTAAAAACAAGAAAGGAACACTCTGTAGAACACAACAACATTCAATGACGGTGCTGAACGCTGATAACTCTCGGAGTGTTTGGCATGGTAATGGATAAGACAATACTGATATGTTTAGCCTTGGCGGAATAGGTCTGCTATGCTGCTGATGCTACAAAACAAGTATGGGACTTGCTACTGCAGATAAATACACAATACATGGCTGTGAGAAAGTAAAGGGGGTCGCACACCGGACGCGAAGCTCAGCGCCACGCCACGTCTTTAAAATTCGAACGCATTGTTTTCTATGAGTGTACGCACATCGGCGGTGACATTCGGCGCCTGTCCGTGGCGCCCAGCTACGACTCAGGAAGTTGTTCAAAATCCTGCCGCGCCACAGAGCGCCATGTACATTGTTTTACATTAAATTTATATTATATTTATCTCAAATCGTCGTTAATGTACATACTGACTTCACCCTGTGCTGCAAGATACATCAGTTTTACATTCTTAGTTTAACAGCTTGAATAAAGTCTAAAAATGTATAATAAACGTAGCCTTTTCTTTCATTTTGCTCTGTTGTGTCATTTTTCCATGTATACTAACCTCAGTGCGAAATATTAAAGCATAGGCATATGTAACGTTTCCCCGTCGACTTAAAACTCACCCATTGTGCAACTCTTCTATCAGGAGTCAATTCAAAATTGAGCTTGCGCGTATATAATGTGCGCGGCCGGTGTGCGATACCTGTGAGTTGTCCGAGACGCGGCGCGGTGCGGCGCGGCGCTGAGCTTCGCGTCCGGTGTGCGACCCCCTTAAGACATACCTGCTGTACAATATAGCATAAATGAATTACCCATAGCAGATCTATACAGGTGGAGCTGGGGAAGGTGGAGGGTTTCACACTGCAACTGCTACAGCAAATGCTGTCCAAGTATTTGAATGCTTTTGATTGGCTACTGATACAGCAGGAACCAATCCGCTGTGCCATATAGAGAACGATGTGATTGCAAACGGATTGAATTAAGGACCCATCAGCCTGCACCATCTAGAGTTTCGTGAAAGAACTTTGGCAAAACCGTAGGATATTGTAGGAAACAAAATGAGTATATTGTACATATATGATTTTGCCAAATGCGTGACTCCTAATTTAAAGTGACTAAAGGTAGAATGCATGCAAAACTTGCTAAACCTGTCATGAAACTAAAAAGACTATCCATGGAAAAGGAGGACTTAGTAATACACAGTAGTGAGTGTATCAACAACAATAGTTTAAGCTGTGTTTGGTCACAGAATACAAATGACTAAAAAAAAACACAGTTTGCTTTTCATTCTACCTTTTCTAAGACTCCTGCTAGTCTCAATGTTATTACAAAAATAGGAGTCACAAACAAAGCAAGCAAGCAATACTACACAGCAATTAGGAGCTAATTTTGCACATTACGTTTGAGCATTCTCAAAGGAACAAGAAAGTGGTAATTCTCAGACCTTCATCAGCTATAACAAACAACTTGGTGTGCATTATAGGCCACATGAAGCAAACTGCCTCAAATGATCCACACTTAAAATCATTACTTTCTAAAGCTTTATATACTACGATAAAATCTTGGATTTACATTCTTTTGAAATTCAGCTGAGGACTCGTGTTGAGTCTGGTTTCACGCTTTTAATTTCTAAAAGGGTGTAGCACTGCATTTAACCTGGGTTTATGAAGCCTTGCTCCACTATAAATACTCATGCGCTTTGTACAGTCACAGAAACTAAAATGAGGTGCATATCAATGGTAAACAGTTGAATCAGTGGACACATTTTTTTCAGATGGACAAACTGCAGTTATACATTCAGAGTATTTCCAAAGCGTACATACTGTTAACATGAAAAGATTAAATAAACAAGTCAACATGAAATCAAAATTGATCCTTTTTGCCTTTGCTACTTAAATCTGTCATCATTAACTCACCCTCATTTTGTTCCAAATCTTTCTTTCCTACATGGAGCATAAAAAAAAAAAAATGTTTTTCATATATGTCAAGCTCTAAAGGGGAAAAAAGCAGTCCATATGACTTTTATATGGAAGATTTTCTGTCTTCTGAAGTTTAAGAAATGTATGCAATGAAGGTGTTTAAATTAAAGATGTGATTTACTGAAAATCATTCCCTCCATCATACCTTTTAAATCTTTTAAACGTTTCTGTATATCCAACCTTGACGATACAATCGTTTCGAACAACATTAGAGTAAGTAAATGGCGACAGAATTTTCTTTTTTCTGTGAACTAACCATTGAATTGTTGTTTGTGCTTAAGCAAAGTGCTACAGAATTTCTATTTGTCTCCAAGTGATGTTTTGCACATATTGGTATATTTAAAATGTGACAGCGTGTTGATATCTGCCTCTGTTTGTGTTGCATGGTCGTTCAAGGAAAAAAAAAAACAGAGAATCCCTCTGCTGTACACAGAGCTGTGTTATCTCCTGAGCGCTGTCCCACTTCTGCATTCTGTAAATACCCTCGCAAAAGCAAGAAAATGCCCTAATGTAGGCCATAGTGTCTTCTGGAAACCTTCTCTTAAGCGAGTCATGTCTGAACCGGGGCAGAGTCGGCTGAGTGACTCTACTGTTCTAGTTGTGAGTTCTGATATTCATAATCATACATTTATTCACCTATAATGAGACCTAGAAGTCAATAAGACAAAAAAGTTATTTTTCTTTTCCAAGATTTATGTTGCCCAGAGGAGTTACTTCACTAGAGTACCAAAACTAATTGAAAAGAAGAAAACCTGTTGCTGTTCTGTAATATACTCGGACTTGTTAGTTCATATACAGCCTAACTGGTCCAAGGTTTACATTCTGAGCCAACCACAAGGATGCAAGCTTAAAGTCGACATGAAATGATATTCACAACCCTTTTACTTCCATAATATGAGGTATTAAACAAGGCAATAACAGCCAAAACTAGCCCAATCGCTTTTCGGGGCGGTTCCCCGGTAAAAATCGCATTCTGGCGGTAAAAATTGAGTTTCGGTGGGGTGGGGATCAACCCACTGACTAAAAAAACAACCTGCGGCAACAGTGTAAAAGTAGCCCAATTCTGCTGGAAAGCCATGGACTTGGCAACACTGGCTCTGAACCGGTTCAAGGATTAAAAACAAAAACAGGAAATGAACAAAAATTTTAACAGGAGCATGAATAATAACGAAAATGAAATCAAGTTTAATCATTCTGAACAGAAATGCTTATTTGAAATTACCTGATTAATAACATTATTTTATCATTCTGTTTAATGTTTAATTTGGCAGTCCACCAGTCATGAATTCAAATAGTATGGTGAATGCAAATGTGATGTTGACGCATCGTTAGTGAAATACCCGTGCTCAGTTGTTCAAGTCATTATAGGCAGTGTTGCCAAGTACGTGGTTTTCCTGTGATTTTGGGCTACTTTTAAGCTGTTACATTTACATTTATGCATTTGGCAGACGCTTTTATCCAAAGCGACTTACATTGCATTATACTATACATTTCTATCTGAGTATGTGCAATCCCTGGGATCGAACCCATGACCTTGGCATTGCTAGTGCCATGCTCTAACCACTGAGCTACAGGAAAGCTGTTGCTGAGGGTTAATTTTTTTCTGTGGGTTGACTTCCACCCCCATATGTATGGTTTCGGTGCACCAACGCCCTCAAAACACCCCCCAGATGTACAAATTCAATGGAGAATTTGGCCGTCCGACGAAGAAAATCGCATTGGGCTATTTTTGACAGGCCATTGGGCTACTTTTGTTGCGCAGACCTGGCAACCCTGATTATAGGTAAGTTGATGGCTTTTGGATCTCAGGAGTTTTTCAGTTTTTCATTATTAGTGTGGCTTTATGTATGGTGAGACACTTGCATGTGTCATTATATTATTATATTATAACATTTTACCAAAATCGAGCTCAATTGGAGTTATGAGGTTTTGTTGAATGTTGGAGATCTGTGTTTTGTCAGTCATTCAAATGGCTGCATCTGAGGCAGTAACTGCATCGCATTTTGCAGGCAGTTTGAGGATCCACTTAAGTTACAAGATTTTTTCAAACTCTTGTATACAGTATAGGCAAAAAAAAAAAAAAAAAAGTAAAAAAATAACGTTATTAAACTGGTATTTTTTTCTAATCGAACCGTTTTACTAAAGGAACACATGAACAGAAACATTACCTACTGATTTTGCTCGAAGTGAACAGATTGATTTTTTTCCATTTTTAAGCCCTGGTGCTTGGCACGTTTTATATATTCAAACCTTTAGTCTTCAGCCAACAAAGTTTAAATCCCATCTGGCTAGCGCGCTTTCCATTATGCACTTCTTTTGTGGCTGTTCGAACGCATTCGACCACGAGCGTCTACGAAACAATCCAGTCGAATGAGTTTTCGACTACCTCTGGAAGTGGTCGAAAGTGGATAAGCTCAAAATGTTTTAGACCTCGCTTACACCTGTATTTAGTGTCATCCACTTGTGATCCGATCGACCAAATCACATCTTAATACCAGGTGTAAACAGGGCCAATGAGATGCTCCTGGATCAATGTCCTTTGTTGCTTGTGTAACAAAATACTTATTAACCAATCATAGTCTTCTGATTGTATGGGTAGTGCAGGGTTAGAATTATGATTGGTTGATAAGAATGTTGTTCAGTGAATGTTGATTCGGGAATATGTCTGTAAAAATAACAGACAACCCACAGACCACATAACCTGTGACTTGCACCATCAAGACATTTAAAGACATCAAAATAATTCCAATCCAAATAATCTGTGGTGACTGTCAGTAGCTCCTGCAGAAGCCTGCAATCCAACTTTGCAACTTCAGCAGCAAATGCCAATGCTTTGAAATAAAATGCATTTTAGATCATATTTGAAGAATGGGAAAATTACATGTTTCTGCCTCATGGTATGTCATTTCACTTCAGCTAGTTCTGGAAACAAAAAAACAGGCATGCTACAAAAAAAAAAAAAAAAAAATGCTACAAAATAAAAATAAAATCACTACGCATGTTATTTTTCCACATACGAAATCGCTTATAAAACATCAGCTTACATAAGATATAAATAAACAACAAAGATCAAGCCAGTAAGTGCCAAAAAGAACACAGAGCCACTATCTGAGATCTGAGTGCACGGTTGGTCCATCATTAGTATGCCACAGACATGAATTTTTAAAGGATTTCAGCCTATTGCTTTTTATCTTGAAAATTGAATTTTTGCTGTAGAAGAATGAAATTGGTGGCGCTTTCCTTTCAGAAACTATCCCCATCAGTGAGTAACCCTTCCTCATTACAGACACATGATATCAAAAAGTCTTCTTAATCATCCAGCTTTTATGATGCTCATTATGCCATCATACCATAATAATGTACATTTCTTATTCAATTCATAAAAATAAACTTTCAGTTGTGTTTAAGCAGTGTCTGACAGGGCACCGCAGAGCTGAACGTTTTTTCATAGTTTATGGCCCGTGAACAGCTGATGGCTGATAATGAGGCTAAGGATTTTGTTTTGATTAATTTTGCACTAACATGGTAGATTTACACATGCATACTAAGCTTATCGTCAATTATGCTGTTAAAACGATGTTATAGATAATAATAAATGTGTTGGCACACACAAAAATCTATATTTATGGCTTGATCAGTTTAGTTAATTCAAATGAACTATTCTAACATAATTCTTAAACATATCTTAATGTCACTGTGTGCAATAAATTTCAATTTGTAAAATGAAAATTTACTTGATCCTTTTTACTTGGGACTGCATTTACTCGTTTTGTTATACCTATAAGCAGTGATGGGAATAACGGCGTTATAAATAAATGGCGTTACTAACAGCGTTACTTTTTTCAGTAACGAGTAATCAAACAAATTACTTTTTCTCCCGTTACAACGTCGTTACCGTTACTGACAAAAAAAAAAAAAGGCCGCGTTACTATAATTGAGCTCACTGAAGCGGATTTCATCCGAGTAGGCTCTCTCTCAGCCATACGACCTGCAAAGTTTTTTCTCTGGTGTGTGTTAGGGTTAGTCATACACAAATATAATTTTAAACTGATAATAATGTACGATGATGTGTGTGTGTGTGTGTGTGTGTGTCAGAACATGCGAGCGGAGCGCGAGCTCAAACCAGATCACCCTTTGTGACATGCTGGATCGAAAATATGTGAAATAAGTTTTTTTCTAGTCGACTAATAGTTGTTCATTTAAGCCATTAGTTGACTAATCACATTTATATGAATTTAATTTCTTAAATACTGGAAAGAATAAACCATAATAATGAGCATTTACGTAATATAGGCTATATAGCACTCAAGCGCACGCATAAAGCTTGCCATAAAGAACCGGCAAAAGGAATGATTATCAATGTGACACAAACAGCAAGGAGACATTTTAATTGTTTTTTAATAAAGAAATGTTTTCTGAATCAGTGTCGGCTGCAAAGATGAAGTTGACATTACTGACTCTCATCATCTCCGCATAGGCTATTGGATGCCTATAGAGAAAAAAATGCACATTTCATTCAGATTACATAGTCAGAGTAGCCTATTTCTTTTCGTTTTGAATTATTTCGTTTTAAAGTAAGTATTTCAAGCTTTCTATAGATATTTTTCTCATGTCTGTGAGGCAAGCAGCCTATACGCTGAGTTTCGGTTCATTTAGCCTGTAAGATGGGCTCCAGTTCACCTGCAAGTGATCGCGCCGGCGCCTCCGTGTCATGATTATATTGTCTGCTATATTTGCTTCTTATTTATTAAATCCAGGCAATTGGTTGATGAAACATTGATTAAAATTACGATACAATTTTTACAAAATGAAATTCACCTTAATGAGAGGCTTTCTACAAAACAAAACTTAATGAATTGGTCAAAATCATGTCTGACCCACTCCATGTCTCCCGATATATTGCGCATCTTATGATGTATTCTATCTTACTCATGCCGTTCACTTTTCATAATCAAATAGATGAATTTAAAACATAACATAGGACTATTTAAACATAAATATGAAACTACGTTTTCTTTAATGGCTACCAACATGTACAGTACAGAGACATTTAATGTCGTGAGCAAGAGCGGATCATGAGTCACGAGTTGGATCAAGAATAATTTATTTTTAGACTTATATTCAATATAAGGGGCATCCAAGTTATTTTGACATATTTTATTTATTTATTTTTAAAGTAACGCAATAGTTACTTTCCCTGGTAATTAGTTAATTTTATAATGATGTAACTCAGTTACTATTTGTGAGAAGTAACTAATAACTATAACTAATTACTTTTTTAAAGTAACATGCCTAACACTGCCTATAAGTACAGAAATCCATTTTGGAAATATCTCCATTCTCCATATCTAACTCATTCGTCCATGTACTTAAGGCTTAATTTAATATCGTTGACAGACAATGCTTTCTTAATTTAATTAAGTTCAGGGAACATTTTTAATTTTTTGTGTGTAAAGCAATAAAACATCCTACTTGAGACTCTTCAAAATAAAAGTTGTTGGCACATTCTTTATAGTCTAAAGAAACCTGGAAAGTCTTTCAGCATGAAGACAAGCTACAAGGCTTTCCTTATAAAAATCATACCCCTCAGTGATGAACTTGATGAGTGGACAGATGGGAGGGCGGTTTAAAAAGCATCACAGCTATTACTGCTGGAACATGTTAATGACAATCAACACAGGATTGTGGGCAAAAGCAGAGGGTTGGAACATTTTCCTACTGTTTATGTCTCACTCATTTCCTCTTTCTACCAGCCACAAAAAAAAAAAAAAGAAGAGAATTTACCCACTTGACTTTACCAACAAAATTTGCTTTGGCATTCACAGTTTTTCTTTCTTTCTGTCTTACCAGGTTATTCCTTGACTCACTCGCTTACTCACCCGTCTCGCTCTGCCTCCTTCTTCTCCAGATCCTGAATGACGTCCAGTAAAACCTTGATGGTGTTCTGGCTGGTTTCCAACACCCCTTCCAGGCTGTGCAGCTGAGACTGCAGAGCCCCAATGTCGTACAGAGGGCCGTTTGGGCCAAACAGTTTCTCTTTTGCCTTTGCCAGGTCTAGCTTACACTTAGCCCCAGACATGAGCCCCCCCAGTAGCTCCTGCACCTGCCGCAGTGTGTCCGCTTGGCCCTCCGCTGGTCCAAGGGGGGCCTGGGGATTCGTCCCCGCAGCAGGAGGCAAGTGATTTGCATTGGACTGGGATTCTGGGCCGAGGATCGCCCGTCGGCTGCTTAAACAGGTGGGCCTCACTGTAGCTCTTGCCTTAGTTTTGGGAGGGATAGGAGGTGGGGTTTCACCTGCCTGATGGTGAGTTCCTGCTTCAACATTTGGCTTCGCTACCCCAGTATTCACTCTGTCCTTTTCAGCGTTGTTGCTCTCAGCTTTGGGGATAGGAGGCTTGCGGGGCTGTCCTGGAGTCGAGGAGCCCTCTTTGCGGGGGGTGTATGGAGGAGGAGGAGGAGGAGGGGGAGGAAGCATGAACTCTCTCCTGTCTCGTCTGTCCTGAGTGCAGCAGAAGGCCTGAGGAGGGGAGGGGCTCACCCCAGTGTTAGTGTACAGCAAAGCAGTCTGGGGAGGGCAGGCGTAAGGAGGTAAGGAATGCCTGAAATTAGCAGAGGGAAGCACAGTTTCTTGGGGTTTACTAGCATACATCATTGCCTCACGTGGACAGAGAATGGGTGACATATTTTGTGGAAATGATTTAGAGTGCGATACTGTTTGATTTGGAGTCTTAAAGTGTTGCATGATTTGAGAGGGATTACTGCAAGACACTGCATTTTGCTTACTAGAGTTGCAGTGTGGTAATGCTTGAACTGAAAATTTACCTGGTGCAGGTTGTGTGGAAGGGCTGCAAATCAGAACTGGTATGGAAGGAGTCACATGGGTTGCCACATTTTGTTGATCCAAAATGCAGTGTACTGCAGTTTGTGCAATAGGTATGGTGTGTGCTACAGCTGCAATGGGGCCCTTAAAATGTGAGACAGGGTGTGGCTCAGGAGGAAATGAAATCACATTGTGAGGGAGGGTTTGTGTAGGAATCTTATGAGATGCTGCAGGTTGTGTAGGAGAGCCAAAGGTTGCTGGTTTGTCTTTGACACAGTATGGCATAGACTGCACTGGAATTTTACAAGATGATATGGGGTGAACAGGTGTTGGTATGTGTGTAGCTGGTATAGGAGGTTGCACTGTCTGCACAGGAAGGGTTTGGGTCTTAACCAATGGCTCATTCTGATTAGAAATATCACAGCTTGGCACAGACTGAATAGAAGTTACAGGTTGTGTTGGAGATATCACAGAGTACACGGGTTGATTGGAGGTGTTACCGCATGCCATGGATTGTGTTGGAGTCTTCTGGTGTGGCTGTGTGGATGGGAACGTAGAGTCGACTGCAGGTGCTCCTTGAGAACAGGACGTTGTCTTGAAGCCAGCATTGGTGGAGCATGGAATGGTTTCCTCCAACGTCTGGCAACAGGGCCTGGATTGAGCAGGAGTTGTGGGATCTGTATATGAATCTGAAATGGAAGCAGGTATTGGGGGAGTCTTACAATTTGCAGGTGTGCAACAACGCCTTGTAGATTCAGTAGGAGACATGCATGATTGCCCGTGTGTGGTGTCAGTGGACATGACTTGTGCTGTTGTAGTGCACAAAGGCTCCAGTACAGTAGGGGTCAAAATGGTGTTCTCTGTAGCAGCCTGTGATGGGCAACATTGTGAAGTTCCTTTGGAAGGAGGTGGTGTGGTGTGAGATGGACAAGATGCAGGATCTACCTCTGCTGTTTGCAAGGAGGTCGTGTTATCTGGGACAGTTTGGATTTTTGAATCACCGCTAGCTTCAGTCTGTGTGAAAGAGACATTACATTGTGTATTATGAACTGTGTTGGGCATGGGGGAACGCTGTGGAGGCACGATATCTGACGAAGTTCTGCGTGCCACAGCTTTGGATGTGGATTTCTTGGATTGGTTAGAATGTTGATGGCTTCTGTGCACAGTTTTAGTTGGAGAAGTACAAGGAGGCTCATGCTTCCCAGGATCACTTGCTGCTCTGTTTAAGGATTTCCTCCTCCCTCTCCTTCTAGACTGTTTTTGTGGCACAGGGGGAGATGGCTGTAGTTGTGTTGTTGTACCCACAGAGGCAGTTTGATTGTCCTCAGTTTTCTGGCACCTTGATTGCTCAGCGGGGGTACAATGTTGGACAGGACTCTTCTGTGATCTACAGGGTGGAATGCCGACCTGTGCGATCAACTCATCTGAGGAGTCTTCGTCATCCCAGCCTCCCCCCAAGCTGTGACTGCGAGTCTGTGTGGCGGAGAGCAAGGGAGGTTTCTGCAAACTGGGTGAGGTTTGGATGGCTGTACTCCTGCATGGCTGAGTTGGCAGCGGCAGTGTGAGCGAACATGGTTGCGTTGGGACCCAGCAGCGTCTGGTAGGCCCAGGGGTAAGTGGGTGCGGTGGTGCTCTCTTCAGAAACGCTGTCACAGCTCCAATTGTCTTTTCCATGTCCCCACGGACCGCTCCCACCAGCGACGGCCCATTTGTTAACTCTTTTTGCCAGTTTGGAACCTCTGTTGGACTCTTACTCCTCAACTTTTCATTTTTATCCTTCGACTCATTGTCATCCTCCAAATCTTTAAAGCGTACCTGCTGCGTACGGTTTCGTCTGCGTTTAAGTCTGGTTTCAATATCTGGAGAGTTCCGGTTGAGGAGCACTGAGCGCACAGTCACGGTGGTGGGTGTTTTGTCTGGGTTGCCATTGCTGTGGCTGTGAACAGTTGGCAAATGGTTGGGCTCTTTGCTCACCATGTTATCCAAGAGTAGCTTATGGACCATAGATGTAAATAAAAGTTTGACTGTGTGTGTTTTTGTCTGCTTTCACAAGTCAAATGTGAATGAACAATTCATTAGATAAAAAATTCAGTTATAGCACACAGTAGATTTGACATTTGGCAAACTCCGAACATGATAAATGCTGCAGAAACAAAAAAATAAAATAAAATAGACCAGCCGATGGCAGCAGAGCATGTGACTGGTCCTTTCCTCAGGTCACATGACTGAGGGTTTCTGTTTAAGTCTTTGTGGTAATGCTGTCAGAGTAGGTTCTGGTTTTGGCACGAAGAGTCTTTATAAGCAAGTGTCTTTATATGCAAAAGAGGGACTGGGTGTATCCTGAGCTTCAGCCCCATTAGTCCAAAGGGGCACTTAAACACTCAATGAGCAACCTTGGTGAAACTCTCTTTGTGTAAGTCCTGAAGAGCATGAAACTTTGGCAGGGTAGGCTTGCGAGTATGTCACAGAAGTCTGCATCATGGTTTCATAGCCAAGAGGAAAATCTCACGACACATAGCTCTTACGGTGTACATCCGCAGCAGCTGTAACCATGCTTGTCCTAAAAACATCAAGGCAAATAAAATGTTAATAGGATACAGTTTTCAGGCTGACCAGTGAGAGGATATCCAGACACCTTTAATGCCCTACTTTCCAACTCAAAGCTTGTGTGCACAGTCCTCTCTGGTGTAGCATATCTTGACAGGCCAAGACTGGGCAATGCATTTCTTCAAGTTGACTTTATCTCTCACATTTGTCCTTGAGTTTCTTTGCTTGTGTCGTTCACCTCATCGTTTTCTTTTGACAGGAACAGAACTGGAACATCTGAGCAAGGTGGAAACACAAAAAAAAGGACAGTTGGTTCAGTAATGTCCCAAAATCGAGGCTTGTATTTCTGAATCTTTGTCAAACACATACACACACAATATGTTGGTTCTTACCCGAGGACGTACAGAAGTACCTACACAAATATAAAACTGCCTCAAAAAAAAAAGCTAAGATTTCATAAGTTTCCTTCAATAATCAAGTCTCCTTCCATTTTCTGGTGAGGCAGTCTACGAAATAAGAATAGTTTAGGGTCAAATGTATGACAACGGTAGATATTGAGAGTACTTTTAGCTTGTCTGTAGCTTTGGGGTTGGTGTTTAACTCAGTGGTGTCTCAGAGGGGGCAGACTAAGAGATATTCAGGGGTAGAGACTGACAACGCTAATTAACTTGGCTTGTCTTTAAGCAACCCCCCTGGCACATGGAAGCACAAGCATGACAGCTGATCGCCTCAGGGAATTCTGAACACACTCTATCACACTGTCACTGTTACCAGGCACTGCATTCTGTCAGTGATCAGACAATCACAGTCCGCTGAGTCATGAGAGGATGTTAAATGTCTGTATACGTGTCTTGTGGTACACGTATATGCATCAGATGGGGAATCAGTCAGATTGAATCATAGCACAGAACATCTTACTCAACAAAACTACTAGCATGTCACAGCCCTCCACCATGATATCTTGTATGTCATGCAACAAAACAGTAGCTTCAAGTGCTAATTTGCCTATGGCCATGTTTTGAAAGGAATAGCTTCTTTCTGATTATACAGTGGGGTCATTCTGTGTCAACAACCAGAAGGATCCAGAAGGACGTTAGCATATCTTAAATACTTTTAGAGCTACAGGCATGACAACTTTAGAAAAAAAATATTTATAGCACTCAGACAGGTATGTTCTATGCAGTTGAGCTGATGGAAAAAAAATTAGATACATTTCTAGTTTCAACCTGATTTGTTTTTTAGATATTCCTCTTTAAAATAAAAAAGTATCAGCTGTATGCACGGTAACCAACATTTGGTTTTTGACCACTGAAAATGTGTACAATTTACCAATTTACTCATGGAGCTACATTAAGATCTCCATATCTCTGGGACTGAACCATTGACTGAACCATTTAAAATGAAGATACCAAAAGGAAAGTTTGTTAAAGGGTGGGTATAATGCCATCAATGTGCGTTCGGCTTTACGGAAGTCGTCGGCAGTGCTGCACAGGTCACAGGACTTCACAAAATCAATAATGTCACCTAAAAAGTGTGTTTTTGATTGTGAGGGAAAGATAACCTTGCTTCCCAAAGAACCCGGCATTAAGAGGAGCTGAGAGTTTTGTGCATTACATTGATGCGCTCTCGACATTTGTTATTAAAATAACCATAGAAACTGATAGTTGCAATCACTTTATTATTGGTTAAAATGAATGGAGAATATGTCGTGTTTTCCGGGGCTGCTCGAGCACTCAGGATCGGCGCTTATGGTTTCATAAACAAAAGTAAAGGTACATGTATTCGTCCCGAATCGTCACGGTACGGACATCATGCAGTTAGACGACGAATACAGTCAGTCACAGGCAATCCACACCTCAATAGATAGAAAGATGATAGAAACAAAACAGAGCCTCCAAAGCGTGCGGTGGGTTTAGTGGGGGGTAACTGAGAATGAATGGGGGAAAGTCACATGAGAGGAGGCAGTGCCTCCATCGCGCTATGATTGGATATAATCGGTTACGATTGGACATGTTTGGTTCGTACGATAAATCCCGCCTCTTGTTTTCGTGCGCGTTCCTGTCGAATCGCCTGAATGAAGACAGTGATGGCATTAATGGGAAGACTAATTAAAAAGTAAGTAAACAACTGTCACTTAGACATCACTGCTTTATTTCATGTCGAAATTAAACTCGAAATGGCCTGAAAGCATGATGACTGCGGGGGGTTTTAGTGAGCAATCAGCGTGGTGAAATTAAAGGTACATCTTTGTGTCTGAGTGAGTGACCAGTGTGTACAAGCTTGATGACTGCAGAAAATAAATTGACTATTAAAAAGAAAAGCTGAATATTAGTTTATAAATAATATATATTGTTTAAATTGTCACTGGAATAAATGTAAAAATGCATAAAACACTACCTTGATGAAATTTATACTTGGTTTTAATAAACAGAACATTACATAGTGTAAAAATACAAAATAGAATTGTATTTGGTCTCTCTTTTTATGTAATGTTAACTTAACCAGAAAATTGTGTAACAGGGACATAAATGAGGACATTGCCTCCTCATTTTAAAACACCACCGCACACCACTGACCCCTAGTATACATACTACTGTACTTACAGCAGAGACAGTAATGTAATATGTTAGTATGCTATTCTGAACATAGCCTATGACTTAACAAAGCAGTGCAAAACTCAAGAATCATTTGCATGGCCAAAGACACATTCAATGTTCAAGTCAAGCCAAATTTATTTCTATAGCGCTTTTCACAACACACATCGTTTAATGTTTATAATATCTTAATTTCTTCATGCCTTCATACTTGCTTTCAAATAATGCCAAAAGATCCTTGAGCACAGAGGTTCACGGGAAAAAGAATAAAGCACAAACTACCACCTTACACCTTTAGTTTTATGTAAGTAATCAAGCCATCATTGATTGCCTCTTACTCAGCTAAACTACGGGTTCCTCTTGAAATCTCTTACTGCAGCTCTTCAGGTTCAACCACCACTGGAGCCTCAGACAAAAGGCCAAACATGCTCCATTATTAACCTGTTATCTCCATGTAGCCCAAAGATCAATCTGGCTTGGTACAGCTTAGCAATTGTAAAGTAATATAGCTTGATAATTGGGGGCTTGTACAGAACAGACAGAACAAAAGTTGCAATGTCAAATCAGGTGAATGCATTAACTTTGTTAAACTGAATGTTTTTATGTGTAATTAATCTCAAAATGAATGCCTGCAACCCTAATTTAAAAAGTTTAACAGTCTAAAAGTTAATCTGTAAATAAGTCACGAGATTGTTATTATGAGTCTGTCATAGTATAGAATCAACCCAAGTGCCTACCAAATGTATTTAATAAAATTAATTTAAAAAAAAATGTATGCAGTTTTGCGATTGGACGCTTGGTCAATGCACTGCCAATATTTAATGCATTCTTGCATTAGTCTTGCAGTAACGAACTTCAGATCTCAAGGTGGTGTCCTTAAAATGTCTGATGTTAAACCAGCATGATTCTCCTCAAACTCTGGAATAGAAAACTGATTATAAAAGAGAATACACCACATGTTAAAATGCAATGATGCATGAAATTAAGCTTGCGTAGCTAAAAGCATCTGCATTCACATCAGAGCCTATAGATATAGAAAGACGGTTCACTCTTATTAGTTATGAATGGGAGAAACTGCAACGTGCAATTTGGCGGAATACGTCCCGCCTTCTAAGTAAAAGAGCCAATCACTGATTGATAAAGTCATTACGTCACTGCAGCTGCCGGTTCCCAGAAACCTGAGACTCATGCTTACTGCACTTGTGTCTTGTTCATTATCTCATTAGTTCCCTCATTAGTTCCTGTATAAGTACTCCTTGGTTTGGTCACTCTTTGTCCTGTCACTGTTATGTTTTGGATGTGCCTTACCATCATTTTGAGTTATTATTAAACCTTTTGTGTTATTTGGAAACCTGCTCTCCTGCTTTCTTCTGCCAGTGGTCACATACCATGACAGATGACATGACCAGAACTGAACAACATGATCCTGGCTGAGGACCGCCTGTGGGGACTGAGGCAGAGTGGTCGTCCTTTGGAGAGGTCTGTGGAGGAGTTTCTCAAGCTCTCCCATCAGGTGAGCTGGCCTGACGCCTCTCTCGTTGTGTTTTCGCTTGGGCCTGGATGAGGATACTAATCGCTATAGCGAACCTGCTTGTTATTTCTCTCTAGGCGAGTCTATTAATCTTATTCTCTATTTAAATGGTTCTAATTTTGAAGTTGAAGAAGTTAAAGAAAGAATCTTTCTCATCCAGTCCCATCGAGGACACACATGGCGTCAGCAGCTCACCCAAAGCCGGTTCCCTCCACATATCCCTCCAATGAATCCGTCCATTTCTGTCCTCCTGCACCTCCCCAAGTCCTCAGTCCAGTGACAAAGATGGCCGCCACTTCAGAGCATCGTCGCAAGATGGCCGCCGCCACGCCTGAGCCCTCAGCTGTAAAGGTCTCCACACTTGTGCCCTTAGGCCTTTTAGTGGAGTATGAGGGGATGTCCTGGAACCCAGAGATGGTTCCAGCCCCTGAATCCACTCCAATATCTTCTCCAGCCCCTGAATTCGCTCCAGTGTCTTCTCCAGCCCCTGAATCTGCTCCAGTGTCTGTTTCAGCCCCTGACCAGAGCCCAGAGATGGCTCCAGTCCCAGAATCTATTCCTACCTCTATTCCTGCCCGACCCGCCACGGCGCCCCAACCTGCCCGACCCGCCACGGCGCCCGAACTGCCGGTACCACCCTGGAGGCATCCTACCACTCTGCACCTGCCCACGACCTCCAGGGTGCCCCCTCCTGGTTGGACTTTCTGCCGCAAGGTCGCGCCTTCCGGGAGGAGTAGTGTCACATGTCTGTCTGTTTTTGCCCCATGTTCTGTTTGTCATGTCCTCCTTTGTTTAGTTTTCCTGCCATTAGTTAGTTGGTTAATGGTTTCTCATTTGATTTAGTGTCCTCGTTTCAGGTGTGTCTTGTTCATTATCTCATTAGTTCCCTCATTATTTCCTGTATAAGTACTCCTTGGTTTGGTCACTCTTTGTCCTGTCACTGTTATGTTTTGGATGTGCCTTATCATCATTTTGAGTTGTTATTAAACATTTTGTGTTATTTGGAAACCTGCTCTCCTGCTTTCTTCTGCCAGTGGTCACATACCGTGACAACAACAGGCTGTTCTGCACAACAATGTTGCCTCTTATATCACCATTTAGGCTATTTTCTAAAACAATGATCTGATAAAAGACCATAGCGTTCAATAAATAGTTACCGTTAAAAAAATAGTAACGGTTGCCAAAAAGTGTAACAACTTAAGCACAATGGTTTCATACAACGGTCTGTTTAAAGTCAAAAGCAAAACGAGTCTTCTGTCTCGACTGAACTCAGTGAAAGTGTTACCTTCTTTAGCTGTTGCTGTCTGTTTTATGTAGTTCTGCTTTGCTTCTGCAAATGATGAAATGTTATGTTCAGTTCAATGCCAGTGGCGGGTTCGTGGTCTCTCCGGAAGTTCAAATGCTCCCATGTGATTCATCCTGGCGCAGATGCCGGATTGAGAAATGCTCTTTTGAATGTCGGGTAAATAATACTTGCTGTTATGCATTTAGTTTAGTCACATTACAATACACTGTACAAGCTTTACATTTCTATCAAAACCATTTAGTAGTTGTTCACTGTAAGCACAAAAAAATGAGGCAGTGTTTCATGGGGGTGTATTAGCATTTATAATGTGCTCACTCTGTGTAAATAAGTTATGAATACATTTGAATATTTATTTGCAGCTTTTACTCATATGCTTTGTGACAGCCTCACTGAGCCGCACACCTGGACACATTAACTGTTGCCAGCCGCGGCCACACGCAAGGTCAATTAAGGACAAAATTACAACCAAACTCAAGCACTTGATAATATTAATTGTTTTTCATTTCACTTCCCAAATTAGGCCAGCGGAATTCCTTTGAAGATGAGAAATGAGAGATTACAGGAACGCAGAAACTGGCCGTAATCAAGCGGCTGGAATGAAGAGCAGAATGGATTACTCGTTGTCCCTTTGCTCTCCTGGAACTGCCCTCAATTATCCTGCAAGTCTGGAAGTTGTTCCCCAGAAGAGAAGTCAATTATTTAATGAAGCCCTAAATTGGATGAAGCATTTGCATAACCAGAACATTTAATTAGGAAACACTTGGTTGTTTTGAGAATTGTCTGAATGTGAATTAAAATTCAGAGGGCAGGTGTAATAGTGGGATTGGATTGTGGTCAACTGGGAATACAGTGTTTTCATTCATAAAGGACAAAAAGAGGGAAAATCAAAACAACACCACATAGATGTGTTCTTTAATGATGTATTCACTTTGAGATTTTTGCTTTTTACTAATGAGTCAGTCCATAAGCGTCCCTCTAAAAGCTCTACTCAAATACAACTAGTTTTCCCTGAGGATACCACGTAAACTCTATTTTTCACAGACGTACTTTGTGTTTTTAATCCCATCCGAAACAAACAAGTTTTTCTCACACAACTAAAGTTCTCACAAATTAAGGCACCTCTGAGAAATCTAATCCTGTCCGGATAGAAATAATGCTGGAATAATATTTATTTATTTATTTTCACAATGCTTTTCTTTCATATTGACCTTCTCTTATACAGTCGCATTAAAAAAGTATGGGAACCACTTGCAGAATCTGTGAAAATTTAAATAATTAATACAAAATAAGAGAGATCATACAAAATGCATGTTATTTTTTTATTTAGTATTGTCCTGAGGAAGATATTTTACATAAAAGATGTTTACATAGTCCACAAGATTAAAAAAAAAAAAAAATCGCACAGTCACTGCTGGAAAGGGTTCAGATATGTCAGTATATCAGTTTTCACACCCCCCGGCTCTTAATGTTTCCTTCTTCACCCAAAAATGATTTACTTACCCACAAGCCATCCTAGATGTATATGATATATCTTCTTTCAGTCAAACACAATCAGAGATTTATTTAAAAATATCCTGGCTCTTCCAAGCTTTATAATGGTAGTGAATGGGTGGCAAGATTTTGAAGCCCAAAAAATACATCCATCCAGGACCGGCCCAATCCTTTATGGGGCCCTAAGCAGAATTTTATATGGGGGCCCCTCAGTTAAAATAACCTAAGATAAACTGTATATCTTCTTATATAAAAAATAAATGTAAATGTACGAAACGCACAATATTAAATGAAATACTTAAATAATGACGTAAAATGAACAGTTCAGATGGACCTGTAACAAGATAACAATAATACATTTATTAACATTAAAGGAATAACTCGCCCAAAAATGAAAATTCTGTCATTTACTCACTCTCAACCTGAATGAGTTTCTTTCTTCTGTTGAACATAAAAATTATTTTGAAGAATGTGGGTAACTAAACAGTTGCTGGTCACCATTGACTTCCATAGTATATTTTTTTCTATGAAGTCAATGGGGACCAGCAACATTCTTCAAAATGTTCAGCAGAAGAAAGAAATTAATACAGGTTTGGAACAACATGAGAAAGAATGAATAATGACAGAATTTTTCATTTTTGGTGAACTATCCCTTTAAGGACAAGCGGCAGCATGTTTACTATTAGGCTGCTGTCACTTTAAGACCTGCATGCATCTAAGAAAAAGACAAGCATACTATTTTCTCTCAAATGATTACTTTCACTTTAGACATAACCAGCTGTGTTTATGTAAACCTAGTGTGTATTGACAGTATTAGCGCAATCAGATGTATTCGGGCACTGTTTGACAGGCTTTTAGTGTGTGCGCGCTTCGGGTGTACACGCTCAGAAAAAGCACGTATCAAAACAGCATGCAAATTAAATGTTTAACCGGCAAGGCTTTAAAGCACATGCAAATAATGAACTTTTGTGATTGTGAATAAGTGCAGTGTCCCGTGAGTGTAACTCTACTGTTGCATTAACGTGATAGGGCTGCACGATATTGAAAAAAAACTGACATTGCGATATTTTGTTTTTCTGCGGATATATGTTGCAATATGAAATAAACAGATTACTTGAATAGCTCTATTTGTAAATAATAATTCTAGAACGATTGGGGTGATTTAAATGAAATAAATGGGTGTTTTATATTCTTCAGGTAAGTATTCAGTTACAGAATATGAATAATCAAATGTAAAATAACACTGCATAGTCTTCACCGTATAAATTGAATATAATTAATCTGTGTTAAAGCTGCAAAAGTGATTTTCTCTTTGTATTTTGTTGTTGGTTAACATTCACGACACAGAAAGCAGCAAGCCTGCTGTGACTTTAAGACCGAATGCACGGATCCGATCCTAATGATACACATCCATTTTCTTTGTTTGGGTTGCCTAAGCCATAAGAAACTATGTTTACAAGGAGATTTTGACATAATTCTGCGTGTATATGTCCGTTCAAGCACAAATGGGAGTGAACGCAATTCGGTGTTCACGTGCGTCTGCGTGGCTCTGTGTGACAGGACCTAAACACATGCAACTTTGGTTAGACTTTGCAATTCCTGCGATGTGACTCTCGCTGTTCAAACAAATAGGGCTGTGCAACAAACTCAAGCTCCTCTTCTCTTATATCGAAATCCTCCGACATTTCGCTTTAAAAATTCTCGTTTTAGACTTCTAATTCATGACTGGTGTTTTGTTTTGCTCTATCCTCTGCGTTTCTGCGTACGCCAATACGTCATGCGTCAGGTCAGGGGTCACTCTTCCACCACAAATTGATGTTTACGGTCGTCTGCCGGAATCTAATTATTATAGTTCAGGGGTGGCGAACGTCGGTCCTGCAGAGTTTTGCTTCAACCCTAATCAAACACACCTGAACAAGATAATCAAGGTCTAAAGGGTTACAAGGAAGCTACAGGCAGGTGAGTTTTTATCAGGTTTGGATGTGAACTGACTGTGGCTCTCCAGGACCGGAGTTCGCCACCACTGTTATAGTTAATAAAGTTTTAAATATAGATGTTTTTCTTACAAAAACCCATCGCTTCACTTCAGAAGGCCTTTATTAACCCTGGAGCCATATGGATTATTTTTATGATGGATGGATGCATTTTATTGGGCTTCAAAATCTACCATTATAAAGAAGAGCCAGGATATTTTTAAATATATCTCCAGTTGTGATTGTCTGAAAGAAGATAGTCATATACACCTAGGATGGCTTGAGGGTGAGTAAATCATGGGATAATTTTCATTTTTGGATGAACTGTCCCTTTCTAAAATCTAAATTTATTGTTGCACTGCCTTATGCACTGTCATTATGGATTTAGACATACATCAAAGAATCCTGCGAAAATATAATCACAGATTCCACAAAATATTAGGCAGAACAACCGTTTTCAACTTTGATAATAAAAAGAAATGCCTTCCTTGAGCAGCAAATCATCATATTAGAATGATTTCTGAAGGATCATGTGACACTGAAGACTGGAGTAATGATGCTGAAAATTCAGCTTTGATCACAGGAATAAATTACAATTTAAATTATATTCAAATAAAAAACAGTTATTTCAAATTGTAATATTTCAAAATATTACTGTTTTTGGCCTATTTTTGATCAAATAAATGCAGCCTTGGTGAGCATAAAAGACTCAAAACCATTAAAGTCTTTTAAAATGGAAGTGTAATGAACTAAATGATGCATCCCATAACATCTGAATCCTGGCTATAGATGCTCTCATCAAAATCCTAACTACAAAGATCCCAATTCCTTTCCAAAAAGTACATGAAATGACATATGTCCTATGTTAATAACTGTAATTCAAACGTCACTTAGAAAACCAATCCCATCCAAATAGCTGTTCTGTCACAAACCGTCAGATCTATATGGGTACATTTCAAATGAAATTTCAAATCCGATGTCAGCCCTAAGTAAGTGAGAGCTGAGACAGCATATGTTTCTGTCATACTACGTAAAGCCAGACGCTCTCGGACAGCTTTATTAAGAAAGAAGCGAGACAGTCAAGCGATCTTGACAAGGCTGTCTCAGAGTAGGTCACTGAATCTAGCCATGTCTCTGAAAAAATATTAAGCTACACTGCATGTTTATTTTGGGAAAGGATGCCTGGGAGGGTCTGTCTTCTTAATTTAGGTACTTCTTTCTTAATTTATATATTTATTTACCTGCTTTTTTCCCTGCAGGAAACATCTTTTCATGGTAACACCCCCGTTGGTCACGGAGAAGGCTTGATTATTAGGATTACTGATGATTACTGTGATGCTCGACAGGGGTTTGGGAGGAGAGCTGCAGCCTTCGGGCGCTTGTGTTCCACTACCACAACCTCCTCCTCCTCATCCTCATCTTCATCCTGTGGCGCATCACAGCATTGATGTGATTGGCCGTGACACGCCGAGGCCTCTGGATGTGATGTGAATCAACAGAGCACCCGCGACGGAGCAGGAAACGCTGCCGTCCAGAGCGGTCTCAGCGAATGTCTCAGCATACGGCATCAACAAAGCAAGGCTGTTTTCTCTGAGGAGCGCATCCACAAAAAAAATAAACTGTATACATTTCAGTATATATATATATATATATATATATGTATATGTATCAAAATAATAGATTAAACAACTCCTTTTTCTAAACTAACTCAGTTGGATAAAGGTTTAAAGGTTCAGAAGTATGCAGCATCTTTTTTGCCTCATTGCATTTTCTGAGCTTTTTTCCCTGCGAATGCCACGTAAACTCATATTTCACAGACATACTATGTGATTTTAATCCTGTCCAAATCAAACAAGTTTTTACTCAAACAACAACTAGAAGTTTTCACAAATTACCTTCTGTTTTGGGCTCCTCTGAGAAATCTAATACTGTCTGGATAGAAATGATGCTGGGATAATATTTATTTCCTTTCACAGTGCTTCTTTTTTTTTTTTTTTGACCTTCGTTGAATACTGTAGCTAAATTTATTGCTGCACTGCCTTATGCACTTATGGATTTAGACATTTTTGCCAGTTTTCTTGGCAAAATAACCATTTGGGATCAGTTTTTTTTTTTTTTTTTTTTTTTTTGTAAATTACAAAATATTCAGAGAAAAAGAACCTAAAAACGCTCCTAAAAATTGTGAATATCACAGTTGCTGAGTAAGTATAATGGCAATATACAGGTGAATCACATACTGCAACTGTGATATTCACACTTTTTAGGTTCTTTTTCTCTACAATTTCTTTAAAAAAAAACTGTTATTGTTAAGTATAATGGCAATATACAGGCGAGTCACATACTATTTACAAAGTAAAAACATCACCTACTTACAGCACCACTTTCACTTACATTCAAATTTAAATTAACTTAAAAATAACTGGTAACACTTTACAATAAGGATCATTAGTTAACATTAGTTAACATGAACTAATAATGAACTGCACTTCTACAGCATTTCTTAATCTTTGTTAATGTTAATTTCAATATTTACTAATACATTATTAAAATCTTGTTAACATTAGTTAATGCACTGTGAATTAACATGAACAAACAATGAACAACTGTATTTTCATTAACTAACATTAAATACAGTAACAAATGTATTGCTCATGGTTAGTTCATACATCAACTAATGTTTAACTAATGAACCTTATTGTAAAGTGTTACCAAATAACTCAAAATGAGTATTTGTGACTGTGTCTGTTTTTATCAGCCTGTGTGCTCAGATCAAATTAAAGTTGCATTGCTATGCATGTGACGTTTAATACAGTGTTTACGGAATATTGTGGTCCCACTTTATATTAGGTGTCTTTAACTACTATGTACTAACATTTAAAGGGCACCTATTATGCCCCTTTTCACAAGATGTAATATAAGTCTCTGGTGTCTCCAGAATGTGTCTGTGAAGTTTCAGATCAAAATACCCCACAGATCATTTATTATAGCTTGTCAAATTTGCCCCTATTTGGGTGTGAACAAAAACGCATCGTTTTTGTGTGCATCCCTTTAAATGCAAATGAGCTGCTGCTCCCGGCCCCCTTTCCAGAAGAGGGCGGAGCTTTAACAGCTTGTGCTTCGGTTGCTCAACAACAACAAAGCTGGAGAATCTCACGCAGCCAAAATGAGGATTGTCAGTAACGGTGTTCAGCCTTACATTGTTCAAACCGGAGTCGACACTGATGGAGAGACTCAGGAAGAAGTTACAACTTTTAGAATGAAACTGGACGTTTCTGAATGGTTAGTGGATAAATTTATGTAGTTGCTGTGGAGTTGACTAAAAAAATAAATCAAACACAGAAAGGGGGCTTCAGTCCACCACACACCACTGCAACAAAGTCGTGTTGTTCTTTTAAACTAACATTAACTCATTGAGCCCACCTACACTGCGTGGGCACGCTGCAAACTCTCCAAAGCACCTTGTCTCTAAAGTACTAATGAAAAATAACTTTATCATCAGAGTTTATGAAATATGATGAACCTGTGTGTCTTGTTCCCTCATTAGCGTCATAAGCGCTGATGCTCAGGCTCCCTTATGTACTTATTTTGCTGTGCAGATAATTCCACATTATTAGGTGAGGGAGAACACGACCCACCCTGGTGTTTGGAGCAGATGATCGGATCATAACCTGCACAGAAAGAGCTGCTGTCTCAGGCTGATTCTGCTGCCCGGAGCCAAGCATCCTTGAGGTCTTGTAAAGATACGAGTGTTTGTTTTTGTAGCATCTGATGATTCTATTCTATCCGGTCTCTTGTGGAGAAAAACACTGCGCCACTGCATTCGGGTTTCCTTTTCAATTTCATGTTCTTTGGTGAATGATAAAACTGCACATTCATATTGCCAAAGTATTTGCAAGGAAAGCTGTGAAAAATGATTAAAGGTGCAAAAAATAAAATAAAATAAAACTAAATAATAAAATAAAATAAAAAAATAAATAAATAAAATAACACCTCTGCACAACAAGTCGATTGATTAAAGTTTAAATTTATCATTCACAAATGGTGTGGGACAAGTTGAGTGCTTTAAAAGTCAGGAAAATCGGCTAACCTTTAATATGAGCCTTAGCAAGCGGTACTAATAACTAATAATAAAAAAAAACAATAATACAAACTGAGAGAACAAGTAATATTATAAATGTCTGCACTATATTTCTGCACCGCAAACAGAGAGGTTTTTTATATATATAATTCAATATTTGCCAATTATATGCTGCTTGCAAATAGCATATTTTGTCAGAATACAGGTGCTTTGCAAGTATGAATAAAATACATAAAACAAAATAACAGAGGATAACAGTGAAGAGTTTACTACAGCAGCAATCAAAGAATTTACCAAAAAGGAATAAATTAGTAACATTAATTAAACAATGGTAGTGAAGGATAAACTAAAGATAAAAATAAGAACCAAAGGTCAGTTATAAAAATAAAAAATAAATCACTCACTGTCTCCTTTTTATTTCCATAATTTATGTTGCCTTCCATCACAGATTCCATCTCTTTTGTGCTCTCTCACTCTCTTTCCTACAGCACTCCCAATGCTTTCATTTCTACTCACATATTCCCATCTCTCTCCCTCTCTCTCTCAGTCTGTGGACAGAGATTTACAGTGACAGTTTAATGAATCCAGCATTTCTTAATGCTCAGTGTGTCCTAGTGGCAGGAACGCTGACCCCCCTTCAACCCCCCTCAGTCTTCTACATGCATATTGCGCTTCATACGCAGTTGGGCTGGGAAGCATCTAAATGAATCATAACTCAAACATATCACTGTTATTAAAGACTTCACAAGCGTCCCCTGAGCTCTTTGAGTCAGTAATGCTCAATAATCGTGTTGCTTTTAACTTTAAGTTGCAGCTAAATTGCCTTCCTTGCAAGAACAGTGCAGTAAAAATACAGTAAAAATATGAAGACTTTCCTCACATTGCAGACAATGTATATATACACACATACTGTATATATATATATATATATATATATATATATAGATATATATATATATATATATATAGTCAAACCAAAATTTATTCAGACACCTTGAACATTTCATTCATTAATACAGTTTATTCACTATAGTTTCAGATCTCAGTTAAACTGTGTCAGAAAAAAATTAATCTTAATTATGTCAGATAACACTTAAGCAAAACATGGTCAGGTCAAAGTGTCCAAATTTTTATCAATTTTACTGGTAGTCCACTGTATGAAGAATTTTTGGGCATAATATGTCACAGTTTACTTTATTTTGCTATCCTCACTTACATCACTGAACTATAGTTTCCTGCACCCACTAGTAAAAATATATCAAAAATATCAAAAAATGTCTGAATAATTTTTGGTTTGACTGTATATATATATATCAATTATACAGTGTATATATAATCTCATTGACAGTGTTGGGGGGTAATGCATTACAAATAACCTGAGTAACGTAAACAGATTACTTTTTCAAGTTACTTGTAAAGTAACGCATTACTTTTTAAATTTACATCAAAATATCTAAGTTACTTTTTCTAATATGTAACGCAAGTTACTTTTTTACATGTATTGACTGACAGCTCTCCCAGGTGACAAAAAGTAACGCAAAAATAAAAGTAATGTAACGCAATACTTTTCATAAAAAGTAAAAAAAGTCATAAAAGTAGTGCAATTAGTTACTTTTTTAGGGAGTAACGCAATATTGTAATGCATTACTTTTAAAAGTAACTTTCCCCAACACTGCTTATTGATTAAATACAATAAAATCAAACTTCATTATTTAAATATTCTATAAGCAAAGTTTTACATTTTAGAAGCTGTCAATACGTGTGAAAATGTATGATTGCTAGACTTTATATATATAAAACTTCATATGAATGTATACGATTACTAATGATAAAGATGACATTATTTATAAATGAATGATAAGTTTCACATCAGTGCAAAAACAGCTTCACATTATGTGACACTTGAGTTGATTTAAAGGGCACCTATTATGCCCCTTTTCACAAGATGTAATATAAGTCTCTGGTGTCTCCAGAATGTGTCTGTGAAGTTTCAGATCAAAATACCCCACAGATCATTTATTAAAAGTAAAAAATTGTCAAATTGTCAAATTTGCCCCTTTTTGGGTGTGAGCAAAAAACGCACCGTTTTTGTGTGTGTCTCTTTAAATGCAAATGAGCTGCTTTCCAGAAGAGGGCGGAGCTTTAACAGCTTGTGCTTCAGATACTCAACAACAACAAAGCTGGAGAATCTCACGCAGCCAAAATTTCAGAAATTGTCAATAGCAGACTCCGGTTCTGATATTTTGGCTGCGTAAAATGATTTGCACAAATATATAACACTTTAACAACTTTTTTTGGCACATTTCCTTTATAAATGAAATTCAACCACGGTGTCCTCAGTGGCTCAAATGCCATGAGAATCTATGGGGACTCTTATGTTCATTGGTTCATCAAATAAAAGAACATTTGTAATGTTTTTTGGCACAAGTATTGTATATCTCCAGCTGCCACAGTGAGGAAACAGAAATGGCGGACTGCTGCGGCTCATTTAGGGTGGGATCTATGCTAATAGGGCAGATTGTCACCAGTCATGGGCGGGGCTTCTGGAACCGCTCGTTTGGAGAGACTGGGGATTATAAAATAAGAAGTGGGTGGATTTTTACCATTATAGGCGGGATGTGTTCAAACACCTTATAAACATGACTGTCTAAACCACATCTAAGGACAATGTAAATGTTTACCATTTCTACACTAGATGAAAGCGTCACACACTATGATACCAAAACTAAATCCCTCCCATTACAATTAATGAAGCTGTCTACAATACTGCACATTATGGCACAGATATAACATGGCATAAACTAATCTCTACCGTCCAGCTCTAATCGATACTGCATGTCTAGGATGTGGGAAAAGAGCCAAAAAGCCATTTAAAGAGAAAAAGTTTGAGTCCTCATTGAGGTTGGCATTGAAGCATCCACTCCGGTGTTCACAAAGACAGGAGTGCATTTCAGTTTTAGCAGACGCTATTCACCAAACACATCTAATATTCAGTGTTAAAATGCTCAGTACAGTCACTCATTCATGGAGAAAGCTTTGAATTGTGTCTGGGAAGGGAGGGCGCGTGCTGCAGATAGAATTGTTATGTAAAAGTGTGTCAGATTGGATTGGTGAAGCATGGCTAACTTTATTGGACAAGACTGTGCAAGCAGAGAGACGGGGAGAAAGGTAGACACAGCGAGATATATTTAGAGAGACGCCGAAGTGAAGCGAGACAGGAGAGAAAGAGAAGACAGCGGGGGAAAAGAAGGAGAAACACCCCACACCGCGGTAAAGACGCCATGCTTAGAGTTTAGTGAAGTGGCAAATCATGTAAGACTCCTTTGATTTTATTGCTTGTATGATTCTGAACTACATCAGGGACCAAAACAGATTCTTTTTGCACTTTTAAAAATAAAGGCTCCAAAAAGTTAGATGTAACAGGGTTGGAATGAGACCTTTTAAAGAATGATGTTACAAACTTCCTTATATCCCATCCTTTTTGTTTGATCAATGGTAGACAAGAGGAGTGTTTGAAAACAGCCCTTATCTGTGCAAATCATTTTGGTGACGCTACTGGCAGAGAAATGACACATTTCACCTTCAACTAAGTAAACCAACTATATGTACAGGTGTTTCAAAGATCCTCATTTCCTCAGTTAATGGATGAAAACTAGAACCAGCATTCAAATTGGCTTTGGTGAGTATAAACAGTGTAGTCACTCATTAGAAACTGTAACTAATGATAGACAGACCATCAAAAAGTGAGCGTTTCAAACTCAAAAGGCATACAAATCAAAACATCTTGTAACTACTTTTATCTCAGTGGAAGAAGTTATATTTGTTTATAAATATACTGATTGTATAAAAAAAAATATATATATATATATATATATATATATATGCAACTTTTATTAAGCCAACTTTTATTGGCAAATTTGCAAACCCATATTCAGATGTTTGGGGTCAGTGAGATTTTTTATGTTTTTAAAAGATGTTTTTAAACATAACCAAGGCTCATTTATTTGATCAAAAATACAGTAAAAGCAGTAATATTGTGAAATATTATTACAATTTAAAATAACTGTTTTCTATTTGAATATATTTTAAAATGTAATTTATTCTTGTGATCAAAGCTGAATTTTCATCATTACTCCAGTCTTCAGTGTCACATGATCCTTCAGAAATCATTCTAATATGCTGATGTGCTGCTCAAGAAACATTTATGATTATCATCTGTTCTGCTCCAATTGTTTGTTTTCATGATTCTCTAATGGATAGAAATTTCAAATCTTTGTAACACTATAAATGTCTTTACTATCACGTTTTATCAATTGAATGCACCCTTGCTGAATAATAAAAGTATTAATTTCTTTGAATGAAAATATGTCTATAAAATATGAAAAAAGTTGCTCACACAGATTTCGCTGGTTGCTCACACAAATTAAGTTGGTTAGACAAAACCGAACAGAAAGCTTTTTGATTTGAGAGTGACTTCTGTGTGAGCACTACTACACTAGTGACAATAGACAATGGAGCTTTTTTACATGCAAAATTTTGCTAAAAATTTCACTAATGTGACCGCATGTTTATGCTGCTTTTGCGTCCTTCAGGTTCATTTAACTGCATGGAAAAAGAGCACAATTCCTTTAATAAGGTGTAAAGACCTGAAAACCATACTAAAGTAAAGGAACAGATATCTTACAGGGAAATGACTCCATTACAAGTTAGAAGTCACCCATTCCAATACGACATCAGTAAAAGTCTTAGAGTATCTAATTTTAACAGTTCCTAATTATTTTACTTGTAGTGAATGTAGGCTCAAAGATGCACCTAAGAGACATGCCAGTGGAAAACAAGAAACAGTTGATTTGTGAAGAGAGCGGTCACGTGTTTATTTTCTAAAATTTAAATAAAACTTAGGTTCAACACAACATCTAAATGTCTACAGACACTCGAGTTTAAGTTAAGCTCAAGTGCTCAAAAAGGGCATAAGTAAACCAATATCCTTCAAAAAGGTCTCTTCAATGTAACAGATTAATCTCCCAGGGCCATATCAAACTTAAAAACCCTATACACAATTATAAATGGTTCTTTGCAACGATTTTGCAGTCACCTTACAGCCACATACCTTCTGCTAATGAGACATGATTCAGCAATCTCTCTGATTAACTGAAAAGGTAATCAGTGTTACATTTTTAACTCGGTGCTCAAGGCAAACGTCTTGCCATTGTATTGCATTTCATTTATTGCCCGAGAAAGCAATATCACAGTCCAAACTGCTGATTCAAATGGCGGACACTTGGCCTGAATGAAATCTTGAATTTAGATTTGTTTTGAGAAGAACAAAAGCTCTCCCGAGAGCTGCCAAAGATGATGTACAACGTGTTAAAACTTTCACAGTCACTGAGATGGTTCTTATGACAATGAGATCTTATTATCTATATGCTAAATAATTCTGCAGAGAAACCACCTCTGCCAGCTTTAACTCTACAGCACAAAGAAACTCTTACCAACACCTACTCGCACTCATGAGTGAGAGCGAATTTGCATAACAAAGGCCGTGGAAATGGGGAACGCTAGAAAAATGAAGAAATAAGAAACAAACGCCCCTCATAGTGACTAGAGAGGTTGCGTTTAATGCTGAAAAGATGCTGGAAGCACTAATCAAACTTTTTTGTTTGTTTACCTGATTATTCTGGTTTTCTGTGGCACTAAAAGACATCAACATGAATCAAATGTGTCCATCATGACTGAGAAAAAAAAGAGGATTTGGTCACAGTGTCACATTTCAAAGAACCTCATTACCAAAGTATTTTTGGAAGCTTCTCTTTTCATTTCATTAAGATTGCTAGTCTTGCCAGCATGAGCAGCAGATGTCATCAGTGTGACCCAGCAGAGGAGATGATGCGAAAAGGCTTAAAGAAATGCTCTGGATTCAGTACAACTAAACTATATTGACAGCATCTATGCTCATGTTTACAGTAACAAGTTTTTCCTTTGTGTTTTTCACGTACAGACGACAATGTTTTCAAAACGATCCCATTCACATGGATTTGCGAAAAAGACTAAAAACGCTGTATTCTGCTGCCAGGTCAGTAGATGGCGATGTCACTTTGTAAAGAAACACTGTGCGCCTACAGACTGAACACGTACTACGCATACACCTGACGTCACCGTTTTCATAAATTCACATTTTTCTACTATACACAGAGATGATAACTGTATCGTTTTCAAAAACTTGCACTTTGAATCCCGCTTTCAAAAGTTTGCGTTTTCAGGCCCCCAAAATGCTGTTGTTGTGTAATTGAACGGCCAAAACGCATAAAAAGTTTTCCGTTTTAAGTTGAAAATGGTGTCGTGTAAACCTAAATTGATCAAAAGTGACAGTAAAGACTTACAATGTTACAAAAGAGTTCTATTCCAAATAAATGCTGTTGTCTTTCTAAGAATCCTGAAAAAGCTTCCACAAAAAAAAAAAAAAAAAAAAATGAAGCAGCACAACTCTCAATGTTTTCAACATTGATAACAATAAGAAATGTTTCTTGAGATGCAAATCAGCATATTAGAAAGATTTCTGAAGGATCATGTGACTGAAGACTGGAGTAATGATGCTGAAAATTCAGCTTTGATCACAAGAATAAATTACATTTTTAAAATACATGCAAATAGAAAATGGTTATTTTAAATTCTAATAATATTTCACAATATTACAGTTTTTACTGTATACTTGATAAAATAAACTCACCCCTGGTGCACACATAAGAGACTTCCTTAAAAAAACATTAAAAAACTTAATTTCAGTCTTTTGAACATTAGTGTACATCAATTACTCCATACAAAAAGGTGTTATATGAGCTGTAAAGCTGTCCAAACCATGACTAAGTGGATGAACTTCTAGTTATGCATTTCCAATGTTATTTCTATCAGAATAGTGCGCTCCATATAAACAAATAGTTTCATCACATCTCTTTCTCGTGTTCCTGTGCGTAACATGCACAGATGCAGTCAACACGAAACGGCCATCGCGATCCATTCTACTTACAAAATGGATTTCAGAGTGAAGCAGGATATTCAATGTGAAAAAAAAAAAAAAAAACCAACTTGATTTTGTTCATCTGGATAAATTGTATTGTGAAATGCAGGGTTTTGACTAGAGATGCCCGATACCATTTTTTAAGGACCGAGTACGAGTACCGATACTTTTTTTCTGGTACTCGCCGATACCGATGCCTATACATTTATTAATTTCTCTCTCTCTCTCTCTTTTTTTTTTTTTGGTGATGTTGCAGTTTTCCAAGCACAACACAGTGAGACTAATGAAGGACAGCTTCTTTATTATTACTCTAATGAAAAAAGTTATAATTTGTATGTGCTTGTCACAAACTTAAAGAAAAAATATTCCACAGTGTCCAATAACCTTCAAAGGGCATAATTACCAATATATATATAATTATTAATTGTTGTTATATAAAAAGAAATTTACAAACAATACAACAAATACTATAGAGATACAAATTAAATAAACTTGTTTTTCAGATACAGTAGGTTTATTTACCATGTGTACATTTATTTAACATCTTTTGTTGTTTTATTAACATTAATGACAAATATAGCCTACGGTCCCTTTAAGACCGAATCCATGGATACTGACACATATCCTGTTTTCACCCAAATGTTTACATCACCTAAAGCCATAACCGACTGTATTTACGAGAGATACTCCACACGATTGACATTTTGACAACTATGTGTGCATTTGACCATTCAGGCGCGAGGAGAACTGATCGCGAGCAAGAAGCGCGCACGCGAGAGAGAGAAAGCGTGCTTCTGGTCTGTGTCATTCAGCGCGATTCCGCCTATCCCGCCTTCACTAATCGATAACGAATTGTGATTGAAAGCATGCAGTTCGCAATGTGTGGGTTGTCATCATTAATTTTGAAGTATTTCCACACCTCTGAGGCTGACATTGTTTCTGATGCTGCCGCCGGTTGTCTGTGCACGGACGTCTGTTACGTCACGTGAGGTATCGGTCTTTGGTATCAGGGGTATTTTTACGAGTACGAGTACAAGTACACAAGCTTGGTATCGGCCGATACCGATACTGGTATCGGTGCATCCCTAGAACCACCATACACACACTATGCATCTGACAGACGTTTTTATCCAAAGTGACTTGCATTGCATTCAGGACATACATTTTATTAGCTCATGCATTCGCTGGGAATCAAACCCATGATCATGGCATCACAAGCACCATGTAAATAATCCAATGGCAGACTTAAACTTTTACCTTTAGTCTCCCTGAAATCTTAAATCTTTGGTTACAACCTAGGTTTTGTTACAGAATGGAGCTACGAGGTAGAAAGAGCTGAAAAATAGCCTACAAGGATTGTTTCAGAGAGTTAGAAAGGCTATGAAGACAAACTTTTCTTCTTCTTCTTCTTCAGAATAACCTGCAGAATGAATCCTGCACAATAGGATCAGGGATGTATACTGAATGTGTAAGAAAGTAAATAAGATGCATTGCTGACTTTAAGTTCTACTGAACCTGAAACATTCCCTTTCATAAAATCCCACCCTCAATTTCCCGTCTGCAGAAGTAATGCCGGTGTGCTGAAGTGAAAGGTTTGAATCAGTGTCACCCAAGGTCATGATTATTTGCACAGGATTGATGGCAGGTTCCTACACGTATTTTATGTGTTTATGTGCTGCAAGAATGATAGAGGGAGAAGAAGAAAGCGTGAACCAGCCGGGCTAACACTCATTTATATCAGCTACCTCTCAGAAAACACCTACACAGCCGGAAAGAACTATAGAGAGAAAACAACTTATTAAAGACCTGATAGGCACAGCGAGAGAAGGTATAAGTGAGACTTAGATAGTTTGTGGTAGCAGTGTCACTTGAAATTGAGCTTGAGTTGAAAAAACATGTGGAATGCATAACAGACAAAGCACAACAAAACTGAATAGAGTTGATGAGTTGATTTTTTTTCCCCCTCGGGTTACAGGTTTGACTGACATATTGCATAAATTATATTTGACTGAAATGCTTGTATTGGAATAGTGTGATCACTAGTTTTGTGATCACTACAATATAGTGGTGTTCATTTTGAATAACAGTGACTGGAAAATGTGTATTTTAGTGTCATATTTTGAGTTTTGATATTTTGGACATGGTCATTGGGCTATTTTTGATTGGCCTTTGGGCTAGTTTTGTTACGCTGACCTGGCAGCCCTGATAAAGACATCGTAAAATAAACCCATATGGATTGAGTGGTTTAATCCAAGTCTTCTGAAGAGACACAATCTCTTTATATGATGAACAGATTTAATGTAGTCTTTTATTCACATATGTTGATCAGCAAACAATGTTTACTGCATTCAGTTTGGTCAAGGAATCTCAAGCATGCTTGCTTAGCGTTCAAAAGCCAATGAGGTTCATTCTCGTGTGTTACGCAGCACGTTTGAGCTTCCGGAGGAACCACTGAGGTTCATTCTCGTGTTACGCAGCACGTTTGAGCTTCCGGAGGAACCACTGAGGTTCATTCTCGTGTTACGCAGCGCGTTTGAGCTTCCACAAGAACCAATGAGGTTCATTCTCGTGTTACGCAGCACGTTTGAGCTTCCGCAAGAACCAATGAGGTTCATTCTCGTGTTACGCAGCACGTTTGAGCTTCCGCAAGAACAAATGAGTTTCATTCTCGTGTTACGCAGCACGTTTGAGCTTCCGCAAGAGCCAATGAGGTTCATTCTCGTGTTACGCAGCGCGTTTGAGCTTCCGGAGGAACCACTGAGGTTCATTCTCGTGTTATGCAGCGCGTTTGAGCTTCCGGAGGAACCACTGAGGTTCATTCTCGTGTTACGCAGCGCGTTTGAGCTTCGGCAAGAACCAATGAGGTTCATTCTCGTGTTACGCAGCACGTTTGAGCTTCCGCAAGAACCAATGAGGTTCGTTCTCGTGTTACGCGGCACGTTTGAGCTTCCGCAAGAGCCAATGAGGTTCATTCTCGTGTTACGCAGCACGTTTGAGCTTCCGCAAGAACCAGTGAGGTTCAATCTCGTGTTACGCAGCACATTTGAGCTTCCGCGAGAACCAATGAGGTTTATTCATGCGTATCAAGCAAGTAAGGTTGAGCATCTGTTCACTGAACAATGTTTATATGTAGCAAAGCTTAAATTAAAACTGTTCATCATATAAAGTGATCGTGTCTCTTGGATTAATCCACTCAATTCTGATGCATTTATTTTACCATCCCTTTATGAACATTTTTTATGAACCTTTTCAGAGTTGTGGGTGATTAGACTTTAAATGGAGCAACAGAAATCTCTCAGATTTCATTGAAAATATCTTCATTTGTGTTTCGAAGAAGAATGAAAGTCTTATGAATTTGGAACGACATGAGGTTGAGTAATTGATGACAGAACTTTCATTTTTGGATGAACTATACCTTTAAAAACATAAAAATAAAAGACGTGTGCATATAGACCGACAACTGAGCGTAGACATACTGCTGATTTGCAGTCACTAAGGATCAGCTGTCAGAAAGCTTAGTTCGTGCACCACAATGTGATTGATAAACTAATAAATCTCAACGAAACGGCATTACTGTAGCCAAATTCCCTAAATGACAATTTCATGCAATAATGTTTATGAAGAAATGCACAAGCTAATTCTTCAGCAGTCTTCTCACCCAGTGCAGTTCGTCTGGTGTGTATTAATGTGCTATGTCATGGCATGTTAGCAAATGCATGAAGTTACATAATCCATAAACACTGCCTGTTTGAATCAGTATTTGGCCCATTTTTCATGATGTTAAACTACTGATGCATGATATTGTCTCGCTGGCAGTTTGTCGTGTGTGATCTCAAGGGTTTATTCACAGGAAATAGACATTATTCTGAGGAAGCTGTAAATTCTATAGTAGTGCTGGTGTCAAACTAAAATGATGATGGAGAACTTACTACATCTCATTGCTCAATGAAATGTTATCCATGCTGAAAATACAAGGTTAACCAGCTTTACCATTCCTTGCAGAATCTGTAAAAATTAGGTAATGTTTTGTTTTTTCTATTTTTTGCTATAGTGCTGCCCTGGGGAAGCTGATCTAAATATCAGATATTAAAAAAATATCACACTAGACAAAATACAAATTAAAATTTACACAAATTACCCTGTTAACAAAAGCACACATACCCTTTGTTCTTAATATCGCTTCTTCAGGCATCAGCGATTGCTTGCAGTCTTTTGTGGTTGTTGTGAATGAGTCCCTCAGATGTCTGGAGTGGCAAAGCAGGATCTTGATATAAGTGAGCCACTATGGTTGAGAATTTGAATGTGAAGAGCTAGCAGGGAAACCAACAAAATTACAGGGTATTTGTCACGAACAGTGGGCAGAACAAACGAGGACTCGATTATCACAAAAGGACGAACCGTCATTGATGTTCAAGGAGGAAACATAAGATATTAAGAAGCAAGGATGTGTGAGGATCATTTTTGTGAATTTAGTTATTTTGTCTTCTGAAAAATCTGTCATGCCAAATAGCTTTATCGAAACAGTATTGATTTTAAAAAACGATATTAAAAAAACATAATCTTGAAGATTCTTGAAAGGTTATGTATGAGAAAAACTGCAAGATAAGAACCAAACCAGCACCAGTGTTGTTATTGTTATAAAAATCATTTTAATTGAAATATAGCTGAGATAAAATTAAAGAAAATATAAATATTAGATGAAAAACATAAACCTAAAAAAAAAGATGGGGAAAAAATATTGGAAATGTTGCATTGGCAACAAACTGAAATAAAATTAAAGTTTAAAGTTGAAGTACTAAAATGACTAAAACTGAAGCAAAAAATATTAATGCTAAATAGAAACCAAGATTGAATAAAAATGAAAAAAGCACGTAAAAAATGTTACTAAAATATAAATGAATGAATAAAATATAATGAATGAAATGAATAAAATATAAAAATAAGTCTGGTTTCAAAGTGTTTAAATACCCTCAAATGCCTTTAAAAAAATCTAATCAGACCATTCTTGCACTTTTTAGTGCTGCTTGAAAAGAGTCGCAGTAAGCATGCATGCACTCATGAGACGACTGTGACACAGCACTTCAATTTGAAAGCAAGGCATTACATTTCAGGTGTGTTTTGTGGACAAACATCAGAAAAACAGCCAATTCACATGCTCTGAATCATGAAAGCACCTTCTGAATGTCATTCTAACATCTGCCAAGAAACATCTCTGTGTTGTTTTGCATCCGGAGCAGAAGCTCAAGATGAAAGCAAGCACATGGAATCTCCTTGATGTGCATGTGCTAACAGGAACAGATCTGTCACTCAGCAGGATTGCAGCAGCATTAAAGATTAAGGATGAAAATATCATACAGGAATAATTAAAATGCATTGGTTGGCTAAATGCTCAGGCCTATGTCACAACAATAGTGCTATCAATTAGAAAAGCAGCAATGAGACGAGCTGTTTAAACTACAGATGGGCATTTAAAATGCACATTTTACTGTGACTAAGCCTGGAACAAATAAATAAATGCCGCCTTATTGACAAAATGTCACATTTAACCCCTTAAGCCCGAAGTGTCCCGCCCGCGGGACACACCCCCCGCGAAAATTACTAAGCAACCACTGACAGGAATAACACAAATAGGTATCATTTTAAAGCTTAGAAACTCAGCTTTTAATGCATCCATTTTGTGCAGAGTCATCACTCTAAAACAAAGTGTACTGCCCGAGGGCGCCACCTAGCTATAAAAAAATAATAATCATATTTTTCAAAACTATTGCCTAGATAATCACAAAAGAGGTGCCATTTGAAAGCTGAAAGTCGGAATTTTACAATGAATATAGCCAATTTGAATAACTCCTAAGTACTGCTGAGGTATTTGCTGAAAATAATTTAGGAGAAATTTTTTTTTACTATGTACTCCAATGTGTCAAAAGCATCATACTGCTCAGATAATAATGTGTTACATGTCATTTGAAAGGTCTCACGGAGTAGAATACAACGAGTATAATTGTTTTGGGCTTTGTGAGTAAGTTTTTGTATGTGAAGCCCCGCAAGACCCATCTGTAAATAATAAACCGATGCAGCAGTCATGACGCATTTTCGCTTGTAACATCAAGAAACATGCTCTGATTGTGGACATTTACAGCAGATTCTCACGATTAAAATAAGTCCAACATCGGCATAATCCAATAAGCCGATCAAGAGATACTGATCACGCAATTACTACACATAAAACCCCACAGGCGCACAGATGCTAACTAAAACTAAAATGTAGCTATCACTTGGCATTTCCGCTAATAACTTCATGAAATATGCATATATTGTAGAAAATGGCACATCATTACTTACACTGGATTCTACCCATTGAAATGAGTCCAAGATCAAAGTAATCACGTGTCTGTCACAAGCTACTTCACATGAAAAAACTATTTTAAAAATGCCCATCATGGATGGATAAACAAAAAGGCTACCTTGGTTCCAAATGCTGTAACTCTTTATTTCTTCATATTTTCTTCAGGGTTTTTTATTTAAAAATGTAAAAAGTTTTCTTTCAAACGATACCAACCTTTTGACTCTCCTTGCTAGAGATTTGAAGTTATGAGTCATTAATTTTGTGCATGTCACTCAGAAAAAAAATAAAAAATGCCTACCTTTGTTCCAAATGCTATAACTTTTGATTTTTCCATGCAATCACCACAAAATTTGATCCAGATACAGCTCACATACAGAGGAACATCACCAAAAAAGTGAACCTGCAACCAAATTTCCTTCATGAGATATTCCATTTTAAATTAGAAAGATATGTTTCAAACGATACCAACCTTTTGACTCTCCTTGCTATAGTTTTAGAGTTACGAGTCTTTACTTTTTTGTGTCACTCAGAAAAAGAAAAAAAAACTCTGAAAATACCCTCAGGACTTAAGGGGTTAACTGAAAGAAAGGTGCTAAAATCTTTTACTACATAAAACATAATTATTTGTTCATTGACATAAACATCCCTCTCTATATATAAAAAAAATTCTAAAAGTTGTAACTTCCTGAGTCTCTCCATCAGTGTCGACTCCGGTTTGAACAATGTAAGGCTGAACACCGTTACTGACAATCCTCATTCTGGCTGCGTGAGATTCTCCAGTTTTGTTGTTGTTGAACAACCGAAGCGCGAGCTGTTAAAGCTCCGCCCTCTTCTGGAAAGGGGGCCGGGAGCAGCAGCTCATTTGCATTTAAAGGGACACACACAAAAATGGCGTGTTTTTGCTCACACCCAAATAGGAGCAAATTTGACAAGCTATAATAAATGATCTGTGGGGTATTTTGAGCTGAAACTTCACAGACACATTCTAGAGACGCCAGAGACTTATATTAAATCTTGTGAAAGGGCCATAATAGGTCCCCTTTAAGGTTTGTAATCTAAAAAAATGTAGTGAGGAATATGCTTACATGAAAAAACTCTGTCAATGAAGAAAAATAAACTATTCTAAAACAAGTTTTCTCTAACAAAATGTTGCTTCTAAAGAAAAACATCTAAACATATATATATATTATATTTGTTCTTAAAAACAAGATTTTTTTTTTTTTTTAAATGAAGATGTAGTTACACCATCTACCAGCAGGGTCTAATTGGACCATGCTAACCAGTCAAACCCTGACCATTAGGGTCAACGTCTGTTTACGTATCCTTAAATGTTTTGATTGTTGGGATTAGATGAACATACTCTTCCCAAATGCTTCATTTGGCACCTAAAACGAGCTGGTTCCACCCATTGGGCCACTGACAGTAATGACCAGCGTCCAGCACGCACTGAGTCCAGCTGGCTAATTGCTGGGAATCTCTTTTTAAAATGACCATAATTAACTCTAAACCATCAACTCCAACTCTCATTCATACGAGGACCCTAGAGTGAAAATCCACTGTTTTTGGCTAAGTCTAGAAGCGTGGAAGCGATGAAACAAAGAGAGAAAGTGATAATTGGGGTGGAAGGTTTGAGGAGGATAAGGTAGGTTAAGTGTCTGGTTGGAAGCCAAAAGTGCATCCCGAGCGTTGATGTGATATGATCTCCGGGAGAAAGGAACTTCACGGCGAGATGAAAATGAATGCGGAGAAGGAGTGACACAGCGGACGGAAAGTGAATGAGTGACATAAACAGCGTCTGACAGTGCATGCATTACACCGGCTTAAAGGTTAATGGAAAAACTAGTTTGTGAATCTCAGTGCTGTTTTCGGAAGCACACAAGCACAACGTGAAGATTAAAAATGAACAGTCCAAAATTCAGCATTAACCACATTTAATTTCTTAAGACCTTATTGTGCATGAATCATTGGTGCATGTTATTACAAATAAATTCAATGTTTGTCTTTGTAACGTTTTATTAGAATGTAAGAACTTGGCCTCCCTCTGAATTGACTTTCTTATTCGGATGACATCAGATATTTTCGAACCTTCCCTTCCAACCACTTGCTGCCACACCCACTTTTCCAATCAATTCTCAATGGATAAAATCAAGTCAGGAAAAGTTTTTGCATAGCGCATGATTTAAAACCACAATATAAAAAAATATATACATTCTGTTGCTGACAGACTGGCCCCTTTGATGTGAGTGATTTAAAGAGATACAAACATCTTAAGAAAATACTAAAGTAGCAACATAATGCACGATTAAAATCACAAAAAGCAATTTATCTAACCCTTGTTTTCTTTTTCTTTTTATTCTGACAAAAACGACTTTCGTCAGTTTCCTCATGAGACTTAGCTAATGCATGATGCTGTGAGTGACATAATGACCTATGTGGGAAAACAGCTGAACAATTTGATAAAGGGACAAATTTAAATGCTGTAGGGACAAGGCAAGATTTTTTGTGTGTGTGTTTTTGAAAGAAGTCTCTTCTGCTCACCAAGGCTGCATTTATTTGATCAAAATACAGTATTTTTACCATTTAAAATAAGTGTTTTCTATTTTATTCCTGTGATCATTACTCCAGTCTTCAGTGTCACATGATCCTTCTGAGCAGCTGATTTGCTGCTCAAGAAACATTTCTGATTATTATCAATGTTGAAAACAGTTGTGCTGCTTCATATGTGATACTTTTTTTTTCAGGATTCTTTGTTAAATAGAAAGTTCTAAAGAACACGATTCATTTGAAATGGAAATCTTTTGTAACATTATAAATGCCTTTAATGCAACTTTTGGTCAATTTGTTGCATCCTAACTAGTGTTGTCAAATGATTAATCGCGATTAATCGCATCCAAAAGTTTGTGTTTACATAATATATATGTGTGTACTGTGTATATTTATGATGTATATATAAATACACACACGTATATATTTAACAAAAAATATATTATATTTATATATAAATTATAAATAAATATAAATATTAGAGATGCACCGATAGTAAATTTCTCCACCAATACCGATAGCCAATTATTCAGAGTAAAATCTGCAGATACCGATACCAATAGTTTGGGGGTTCTGCCTTTTATACCTTCTTTTAAATTAATGATAATTAATCATTATTATTAATAATTAATCATTATATTTTTAATTATTATATTTTGAAAAAAATGCAAATAAAAACTTTATTCTCTCCATTTCATCAATTTGTTTCAAAGTAACTGGTATCAGTTATAAACAAACACATTACTCAAATTAATATTAACACACATTAAGTAAAATTCTTAAGAAATAACTTTCTTAACTTTCTGAATGTTATTAATTCATATAACATTCATTATTACTATTAATATTGAACATTAAACGGTTTCTTAGCAGTTTCTTTACAGAAAGTCCAAATGCAGTGCATTTTCCTGTCCTCTTTTGATTGACAGGATATATCGGCCCTGACTATTGGCTGTTTTTAAACGGCTGATAGTGTAAAAATTTGCTTTTATCGGCCGTTACCGATTATTGGCGATATATCGGTGCATCTATATTAAATATACATGTATACATGTAAATATTTCTTAAATAAATATATGTATGTGTGTGTATTTATATATACATAATAAATATACACAGTACACAGACATATATTATGTAAACACAAACTTTTATTTTGGATGCAATTAATCGCTTGACAGCACTTATCCTAACTGAATAAAAATATTAATTTCTTTAGAAAAAAAGATCTTACCGACCTCAAACTTTTGAACGGTACATAAAGCAAAATACAGTTTTATCGGCAGTAAACATTATTTACGGCCAAGTAATTGCTTCAGTTCGCCTGCCATTGACTCTTTAACATGAAAGTCAACAGATCTGTTTACCTAAACCAACTACCACAACCGACCAGCTCCCTACACTATACAGTTGTGAATCTGCAATGACCTCTACAGTTCTGAGCAGTGCACTTTCATTCTGTTATTCATGACACACACACACACTGACTCACACTGTCCTTTCATTCTGTACAATTGGACCAGTTTTTCCTCAAAGCAGCCTGACTTTCATGTTGTTTCTCATCTGACCCAAGAGAACGATCTCAAAAAACTGTGTGTGCTTTCATGTTTATTATAGTTTGTGTCAGCATGAATGCAATGAAGCACTGATATGTTTGTGTGTGTGTGTGTGTGTGTGTGTGTGTGGAGGCTGAAGATCTGACTGTGCTGTTTTGTCTTCCCATTCGTGCGATCTCATCATTTTAGTAGAGCACAGCTGCTCAGATCGCTTCTGTTCCTTCTCTGACTTCTGCACATGTGGGCAGTCCAAACATAAAGCACAGAACCCTTCCCTTTAGAGACTAAAAGACCTGACCAATACATGCAAGGCATTCAGAAAGTGTCCTTTATACATGAGTGAAAGTTACTTACCAGAAACTTCCCATTCAATCCGAGCATGAATGCACAGAAAACTCTGAAGATGGTCCGTTTCAGAAGCGCTGAAAAGATCTTCTTGTTGTCTTCAGGAAGCTTGCATGATGCCCAGGCTTCTCACTCCCATCCTGCTCATTCCATGGCATCTTCTTTTCTCCGTCTCATTGTCACTGATTCTTACTCTCTCCTCTTTTCCATGCGAAAGAGTCTCTTCTCGAGGTCTCGGTCGTGATCAATGCTGCACGGAGCGCCGTGTGCCTCTTTCCGGTGTGTGTGTGGATCCCATCTGTCCCTCTCTCGACCTCCGCTCAAGAACGTCAACTCTGGTGTCTGAGCTCAGAGCCAGTGCGTGTGTGTATGTGTGTCCATATCCGTGTGTGGGAGAAGGAAGCAGCCAATGGGAAAGGAAGGGAGTGATGGGAGTAAGCACACGCGCAGACCTAAAGGCAGCGAATAAACAGAAGGGTTAGACTCCTCTGTATTCAACCCTCTCTCTCCTCTCCATCCACTGTTTCGGCTTAAAGGAAAAGCTCATTATTTACTCACTCTCATGTTGTTCCAGACCTGAATGCTTTTTTTTTTTCCGCTGGAGCACAAAAGAAGAAATTTCAAAGAATATACTCTGCATCCTTTTTCACACAACAACAGATCATCTGTCCAAAAGGGACAAAAAGCATCATATGACTTGTACACTAGGTCTTCTGAAGCGTTAGTATTATTTATATACTATTTAGTTACTAATTTTTGAATTATCTTTTATTTTTTATTTTTTATCTACATTTAAATTTTAGTTTAAGTTGTAGTACATTTGTCCCTAGTAAAAAAAAAAAAAAAAAGGGAAACACCTAAATCTATTTAAAATACATTTATTTCATACTAAGTATACTTCAAAACCATTAACATATTTACTGACATATCACTTAAGACTTACTGATATAAAATTATAATTAAACTTTATTTGGAGTATTTCTTTATTGTACAATGCACATTTCTTAATATTAAGCCTAAAAAGTGTTTTAATATCACTATTAATAAGGAATGTATGATCTTTATATAATATCAGTCTTTAAAGGGGACCTATTATGCCCCTTTTCACAAGATGTAATATAAGTCTCTGGTGTCCCCAGAATGTGTCTGGGAAGTTTCAGCTCAAAATACCCCACAGATCATTTATTATAGCTTGTCAAATTTGCTCCTATTTAGGTGTGAGCAAAAACACGCTGTTTTTGTGTGTGTCCCTTTAAATGCAAATGATCTGCTGCTCCCAGCCCACTTTCCAGAAGAGGGCGGAGCTTTAACAGCTCGCGCTTCGGTTGCTCAACAACAACAAAGCTGGAGAATCTCACGCAGCCAAAATGAGGATTGTCAGTAACGGTGTTCAGCCTTACATTGTTCAAACCGGAGTCGACACTGATGGAGAGACTCAGGAAGAAGTTACAACTTTTAGAATGAAACTGGACGTTTCTGAATGGTTAGTGGATAAATTTATGTAGTTGCTGTGGAGTTGATTCAACTCATCAACTAGCATGTTCATCTTTTGTGCAAAACACGTATGGACGCTATACATAGCATATACTAAAATATACTTGCAATTGTTCTACTTTAGCACAATCAAATATACTTTAGTATATCTTTAGTTGGACCTCAGCCCTACTTCCACACAATTAAAGTGCATTAAGTACAAAATTAGTTGTTCCAAACTTTAAGTATACCAGTTTAGGATACCAAAAGTACAATTGCAGGGTATTTTTATTTAGCGCATAAATATGTAAATGTATTTGTAGTATACCTAATAAAAAATACAAAATAAATGTATTTCAAATACATTTTAGTATTTTAATTTTTTTCACTAAGGGGTGCTTTTGTCATTTTTATTAGTTTTTGCTTTTTTATATTTCCATTTGGCTTTAATTCTTTTTAGTTTTAGTAATTTTAGTACTTCAACTTAATGTTTATTTTATTTTAAAATTTTCATTTAAGTTTTTCAAAATACATTTTATTTTATTTCAATTAACAAAAATTATTTTTAATAGATCTAGTTTAATTAAGAACAACAAAACTGTAGGAATAGAACAAAATTTAAGCTATTGCTATTGACTAAAAATGTTCCTCTTCGCAGCAGCTCTCAAATCAAATCATAACATACTTCACTACTATATAGTAGGCGAAAACAGTATGTGAAAAGAGAAAGATGTCTGAATTCACAGTGTTTAATAAACAAACAGTAGGCAAATGTACCCGTATGACCTACAACTTCTGGCAAGACTCTGAAGTGCGCATCCAGTGAACACTTTACGATCCCATGAGGCCACAGGAAAGGATGTGTGAATGGCAGTGAAGTGATGCAACTAATGGTGTAGGTCACATGACGAATGTAGCACGTCCGGATTACACTCATACTATATAAAACATACTTTTTTATATAGTGCACGAGTTTGCTTAAGAATTTCTCCTTTTGTGTTGCACAGAAAAATAACAGCAAGTGAGTTTGGAATGAGTACATTTTTGGTGAACTATCCCTTTAAGGCTGGGTATATCATCAGCAGCACTTGAGAGAGAGAGTGTGTGTGTGTGTGTGTGTGTGTATGTGTGTGTGTGTGTGTGTGTGTGTGCACGTGCCTGGCCATTTAATTAAACCAGAGAATGCCGGAGATGCACAGGAGGGACAGGGAGAGACACAGCAGACGGCTGCTGCTGCTGATGATGATGATGAAGAGGAGGAGCAGAGAGGAGGGAGACGGAGGTTCAGGATGGTCAGACAGGAGGATATCAGGGGTCATCAGATGGGAGCATGTGGTTGTGCTGGGAAAAACATGGAGGAAAAAAGCCACTAGGAATCAGTAGAGCAGGTGGAACAGATGAAGGGTAAATAAAGGGCTGCATAAAGGTAAAAAGAAGAAAGCTGTGGCATATTTATAAGATTTATAAGGTGAAATTCCTGTCTTGGCCAGGTGAGGGCAGATTACATACAAAGGGATAGTTTTCCCCAAAAATTACAATTCTGGCATCATTTACTCACCCTCTTGTCACTCCGAACTTGTATGAGCTTCTTTCTCCTGCAGAACAAAAGGCAGAACATTTACAGTGCTTTTTTTTTTCATACAATGAAAGTGAATGAATACAGATGCTTTTGAGCTCTATAAAAGGCCACAAGAGAATCCTGAAAGAGGTCCGTATGACTCATTGTAGTCTTTTAAGTTCATTGAAAACCTTCCCATCCAACCATCTCATTCTTATCACAATTTCAAAGTTGCAAGATCAGTTATGTCATCACTAACGTCAAACCTTTCCTACAGTATCCCGGACGAGCCCCCATTTTTTTGAGATCCCAAAGGATCACTACAAATAAGGAGAGGACGAGTACATTTACATTGAAAAACATCTGAGCTTTATTTAACAATCATACTTAAAGGGTTCTACGTCAGAACGCCAACTCAGTATTGACCGACGCTGTACATGTGAGCAGTACGACGCATGCGTGTGATACTGAGACAGGAGCCGTCCAATACTCAGTCGGCGTTCTGACGTAGAACCCAGAAGTGCTGGACTGAAAGGGACAAGGTGATGGAAAAAAAATTTAACGAGATGGGATGGAATGAGATGGGAGGAAAAATAATACGCCAATGCCTTTGCGTTCTCTTGCATGTTTTGTGTTCCCCCTGAGAAACTTTGCTTTCTTTGCTTTTTAATAAAAAAAAATAGATTTAAAAAAAAAAATGGTTATCACTACATTTCCCCTATTAAACCCCCTTTGTGTGACTCACAACATGTCTTGGTTAAAGTTTATTTTTACTACAGAATGTATAAGACTGTCTGTGAAGAACTTTTGACTTTTTGTCTCTGTCAGCCCATCTGAGGGATCATAAAGTACGATGCCTTTATTCTGTCCCGACTCTTTTTCTTCCGCACCTCCGAAAGCCAAAGCATCCCTGTCATCTTTTCTCCTGATGAAAGTATTACCTCTATCGCTCTCTTATCTGATGTAACTCAGACAACCTCATTTCTGTGTAAAGAACTCTCACCTGCTGCATTGAGCTGATACACACGAGCCTCGGGCAAGAAGACTTGATTTACGTCACATGCGATTATGGCTCTTCAGAGGTCTGAGGAACAGAACAGTGATTTTAACTTCTTATGGGTACATCACTCCTGAGAGGACAAGCAAAAGTTCAAAACCCTCAATATGATCTCATCGGCTGCGTTGGCTAAAACAACACACATCTACTGCAGTGAACATATTGATTCATGACATTTTTGCAGAATAACCCACCTTGGAAAATTTAAACTTGAAGGTAAACATGAAGTTAATTATCATACTATTTAGTTATTTTTACCATCTTTCAAAATGTTAACTTCATATTAATTTGTGGAATTTAATCAAACAAGAAGGAATGTTCTAGACTTGCTTGTATTTGTATTGTTGGTTTTCATGTCATTAAAAACCCGTATGCATTTCTTTATTCTGCAAACGCAAAAGACTCTGACTTACATTGTATGGACAAAAAAAAATTAAATATTTAAATGTTATTTTGTGTTCTGCAGAAGAAAGTCAGTCAAATACAGGTTTGAAATGACAAAAGCATGACAGAATTTTCATTTTTTAGGTGAACTATCCCTTTAAGAAACTGGCTTTTGTTATTCAAAGGGATTTGACAAAAACAGCATGGAAGATGATATTGAGGACACTGAAATATATATAAACTAATTATCAAATAAAATGATCAACTACTTTATATGCATACTTACAGTATACTCACATAGAGCAATACTATAGCAAATCCCAAATTATACTATTTTATAGTATTATATACAGTGATAAAGCCTATGTCGATTGGCATTGCATTATAAATATACATTATCCCTATGAAAATACCTGAGATAGCTTGAAGAACACAGATAATCCATATACTGTCGCAATGCTGTGTTAATTCTCTTCATGTTTAATCTGTCAAAATGTCTATCTGCATCTGCTACAGGATCGCTGGAAGCCTTTGTCCATATTAGGGATTTCCTGGAACTTATTACTCATGAGACTCACTTGTGGACTTTCTGCGCGAGGGCGCCCTCCGGCGTTGAGTATGAATGAAATAGACATTACATGTGAGAGTTGAGTGCTCCATAATGCTCACATCGTCCTATTTTGGGTAAAAACAGTAGAAGAAAACACTGCTCTCTAAAGATATTTAAAGTAAATATACAATAATCCATACGTTTTTATCCGAATGATCACACTTGGCCTAGAAGCCCAGAGGGAGGTAAATATAATAAAACACAGAAAGGCATCAGCAGTAAACAGGTAATGAAACATTTCCTGTTTCAAGACTAGCAAAATAATGGCAATTTGCTGTCTGTACAAATCTGCAAGATAATGCAAAATAATATGATATGATTGAATACTGGGAACTTTATACAACACTGACTTATTATTCAAAACATTCTCAGCTTCTTAATGGTCTAACAAACTACAGCAATAATTCCATAGACAGTTTCTCATGGCCATAATAATGATGTGGTTTATAGTCAAAGAAACGCCTTTTATTTCCTTTCATAAATCATATTGAATGTTTTTGCCTCGGTAAAACAAAAGAATCCTAAATATCACCTTTATCATGGACAGAGGTGGACCAATCAATCATCTCAGTGTGTGTACGATGGCTCTGTATCACTAGGTCACATCTGGACTCTAAATGTGATGGATGAGAAGAAAGCATGACTAGACACATATGTGAGCCGGCATTTCACCTTCAATTCGCTCTATTCAGATGACATTTTACCACTAAAGTGCAAGTATAATTTTGTTTTCAAAGTGTAGTGGCTTAAAGGGGGCATAGCATGGATAACTGGATTGTTCTGGCCCGATTTTTTTCTCAATTTCTGTTACTGATGTGTTTGTGTTCCTTGCCTATTGTCTTTTACTATTTGCTATTATCTTTTTAGAGCTGCATTACAGTAGAATTGAAATTGGTTTGCATCATTAAATCATTATTTTCCTGTTTATCACTGTAAAGCTTCTTTGAAACAATCTGTATTGTCTAAAGCGCTATAGGTGACTTGACTTGATGTACTTTACAAAAATTACACTGCAAAAACTGGTCATTTAGAAATAGATGTTACTGAGTCACAGTCATCCGCTCATTAACATATGACCAACCACATTTGCATTTCAACACCTATTCAGTAAACTTGACTCATCCTCATGAACAACAATGTGAACTAAACTAGTACACAGAGATGAGTCAATCATAAGTGGTCACTGACATATAGACAAGACGTCTTAAAGGGACTGTATACCAAAATCTGCCTTAAAACTGCTTAGGGTGGGGGAGATAAAATACGACTGCAAGAAACCTGGACTAACATTAGCAGTGTACTTCAGGTCAAGGGGGAAAAATGCTTCAAAAGTGTAAAATATTGTCTCTTTAATGGGTTTATCTAATGAAAGCATGTGTATGTCACATTTTACCCCAAACTACAAATGGAAAAAGAACACACTAAAAGTAAAGAAATAAAAAAAGATTGTTTGCATTATTTTCATAAACAGGGATAATTTTCCACAAAATTCTCATTACTGGTACTGTAATGCATCAAGATATCTTACCAGGATTATTATTGTTAACTAAAACTAAAACTATTACATTAAACTAAAAGTATTAAAGTCCCCCTGTGGTGAAAATAAAGTTTTAATGTTGTTTGTGTCTATGGTGTTTTTAATATGCCTTAAGACAAACCATGTGCAAATTCATCAGTCAACACCATTGCTGAGTATTTTCTCTTTAAAACTGCATTGATCTAAAGACAGTTTCAAAAACACGGTTTGAAATCGCTGATGTTTCTGACGTCACAAACTACCTTGTAACCAATCACGTCAAAGTGTGATCATCAACGAGTGGATCTCTGAACTGGTGCAAGTGAGTGGAGGCAGGGCTAATTTGCATATTCATAGAACTGCATATATTAAATGAGGCAAGGGTGTAGAGTTACATTCAAGCTATTTTAAGGCATGAAGAATTTTTTTTTGAAGGAAAATGTTTAAATATGTCATTTTGGTCATCAAAGATGAGTTGCAAGGGATAAAATTATTGACTACAGGGGGACTTTAACTAAAAACCTAAACTAAATGAAAATTAGAAGTGTTGCCATAATTGGCAATAAAATGAATTAAGTTTAAGCTGAAGCACTAAAATGATTAACTGGAAGTAAAAAAAAAAACTAAAACTAAACTAAAATTACTGAAATAAAAATAAATTAAACCTCAATAGCAATATTTAAAAATTAAACATGAAAACTACAAATATAAAAATAAAAGCTAATTCAAAATATTAATAAATATTAAAAAAAATATTAAAACTAAAATAAAAACTATAATAGCACTGTGTCTTACCTTTGAGTTTGTCATTCCCATAACTCTCAATGGTTATTCTGTATTACAAAAGAGTTTAGACAAGCATAAATTAAAGGCAATGCAACAAATACTACAATTATCTATATGTTGCAATTTAAATGACACAAATTATAGTAATGAGTAAAGTAATGAGAATTTGTGTGAGAAAATGTGTTTAATTTTCCTGAAATGATTAAAATACATATACACACACAAGTATATATATATATATATATATATATATATATATATATATATATATCCTGGACACATTCAATGACAAGTTCTGTGAGATTCACCCTCACATCCTTTCGAGTTATAGTCTATTTTCAGTACAGCTGAAGAGTGTGTGTGTGTGTGTGTGTGTGTGGTGTGTGTTGACTTCACACCCCTAGTGATGGTTATAGATGTGAACACATGTTAGGGAACAGGTAATGTGTTCTGACACAAAGAACAAAGGGAACCGAAGTCTAAGAAAACAAACACACAAACATATATAGACACACAAACTACGAAATCCCTCCTCCTTTAGACACATGTACATTCAGCAGACCTCAACTTTATGAATTTAATTATAACATGCTCACCTCCTGAAGAAAGACTGCCCCTTTACTTAAAAAAGAAATAAGAAATTAGATTAGCAAAAGATGATAAAGACTATATTTCAGAACCATTTTTTTTTATTATTTTGCATTGTGAAATTGTGAAAAAAAAAAAGCAAAACCAAATCTCAGTCTAATGTAATTTCAATAAACAATTAAAAATATTTATACATCATAATGAAGTAAACTCCATGTAAAATATCTGGATGTGTTACAGTGAAAATAACATCACAATGCAAGAAAATATCCTAAAGATTCTAAAATATCCATATTTTCTATGCAAAAAATAAGATGTCTTAGCTTTTAACTGTAGGGTGAAATACTCATGAGATTCATCCACACTGAGCTTCTTAAAGTCATTAGCAGTAGTTGCAACAGGTTCTGCAGTTGCTCAAGCCTTTATGAAGATATTGGCATTGCAAGCAGGCAGACGCTGCCCATGCCAAGAGCTTCTACTCCTTCATCCGTCATCTCCCAGAGCTTTCTATTCCTCACGATCAATTTCCTGAACAAGAGGCCGACAGGCTTTGATCAATACGTCACTGTTGTTTTTCCTCCCTCTTTATCTAAATCTGTGCCTCTGTAAAAATGACAAGACAAACTCTGGCCTCTTTGTCTTAATTTTTACTGCATGAAATTGAATTCCGCCACCCTTCCATCACAAGTGAGAAGTTCAAGGGGCAGAAGAAAGCAAAGAAAGAGAGAGAAAAGGAAAGAGAGAAGGAAAATAATACCATGTTGGAAAATTCTGGCTCCTGAGAAAATAGGAAAAATTATATAAATTCTGGCAAAACCATATTCATTAACTAAACTCATGCAGTTTCTAGGGTCAAAGTTCAATATTTACCAGTGTTGTAAAAAGTACTTACTTCAGTACCAAGTCGGTACTGAAATTTTAAAAATGTGACGATACCATCATTTCCCTCTAGAATTTTGAGTGATGTTGAGAGGATTCCTAAACACCTCTGATTGGCCATCGTGTTCACATGCTCAAAAGATATTTGTGTGATTGGCTACAACGCTTCAAAAACATGTTGTAAATAGCGCAACAGTGCTCGAAATGCTAGGGGGAAATGCTGGTACCGTCAAATTTTGTAATTTCAGTACATTTTGACAACCCTAATACTTTGTGTCACAGGTTTGTTTAAATTACTAACCCCAAGTACAAGTGATTATAGTAACAGTCTTGGCAAACATCAACAGGGTTCTATAGTGCGAAAAAATGAGACTGAAAATAACTGCGGGCGACTGTGAAAACAATATTTGGCCGCACCAATGGCAGTGGCCTGATCGAAGCTCATGAATAGTTACAAACTACAACTCCCAAAATGCATCTACACTGCAGAACAGTTACGTTTCACACTGTGATTGACTACTTTTCATGCCTTCAGTCAACACAGAGCAAGTAGGAAAAAGTTCATGTTCAAGATGTCCACGCTTAAGACTAGACATTGAACATTATGTTATTGTGTAGCCTATTTAGGTTTACAAAGTGCCTCCAAAATTTGAGATATGTGGGTAAAAAGAGCCCCTGTTTAATATTTATAATATATAATATAGTTAAGCAATCTCACCTGAACAAGAGAGATGTTTTTTCCCGAATATCAGCACAATTGCTAATGTGATATTGACAGTTTAATAAACAAGATGATATTAAGTTACTTTTACTTAATATCAAGCAACATTTTAGACACAATATTGTCTGTTTTTGCTCTATTTAGTTCCAAACAAATCCAGAGCAGAACGGTTGTGCATCTCCGAGCAAAACACAGCGGCGTCAAAGTCCCTTTAAGACAAGTCATTTCACTTGGCGGCCATCTTTGAAACGCCTCTCGGGCATTCAAGTGCAGCTCCTATCTCTTTGAATGGGGAAACATCAAATTCTCTAAAGCTGTTTGCCAAGCTTTTGATTAAATTTCATATTTGAAATCACCAATGAAATCTGACAACAACTGTCTCATAAATTTTGTTTCTAAACGCTCGAATCATGACAAAAAACGGTATTTTTCAGGCTGGATCAACCTAATGTGCATGCGCAGTCCTAAATGCGCGTCTCTTGAGCCTCATTTCGGAGGCGCGTCTGACTGTTTCTATAGGAACCGGAGCTTCTAACGGCCGCTGCAGTGACGTGATGACTTTACCAATCAGCGATTGGCTCTTATTTAGAAGGCGGGACTTATTCCGCCATATTTCGTGTTGCACTTTCTTACATTCATAATAATACGAGTGACGCGTCTTGTGTTATTCTATAGTCTTTGGCGGCGTTCCGCTTTGAACGAACCAACTGAATGAATGATTCAGTGACAAAGACAGTGACTTACAGCCAAATTACTACATTTCATATTACTGTATTTAAAATGTTATATTTAAAACATTAATTTCATAACATTATGCAATTGCAGTGCAAATTCATTCATGTCACCTCTGAGCTGCATTAGACAGTCTGTGTAAATTATGGCTGCCCCCTAACAGTCGACTAAACGTTAGTCGAACAAGATTTTATTAGTCGGTTAGTCGCAGAAAAAAACTCCACAGGAAGTGGTGAAGTCACACAGTCCGTGAGGGACAGATCATCAGGTCAGATCATCAGGTCAGAAGGCCCTTGTGGAAATTACAGTATGTCGGGCAGGAAATCCAAACTTTTGCCTATTATCCATCGACCTCAAATATAGCTTATCATTTGAAACATGTAGGTAATAGTAACATTACATGGTAACTCACTCTAATGTTAACCTAGATAAATGTGCGCTATTATATATCCAAGTGTGAAGTGTGAAGTGTGGCAGCTAAAGTATGGCATGCTTTACTGCACGACATGGAGGGGCCGGTGTCATTTAAGAGTAATACATCATTCCGAACTGTAAAGGGTCTACTTTTATTTGTGTACACTCACAATAACCACAAAACTTTGTGCTTTTGTAAAATAAAGAAAACAAACAGGATGTTGTTTCTGCTGTCTCGGTCTCTCTGAACAGCAGCGCGTCATGAAAATGAACCTAAACTCAGCATATAGGCTACTTTCCTCACAGACATGAGAAGTACACTACCAGTCAAAAGTTTGGACACACCCTCTCATTTAATGTTTTTTCTTTGTTTTCATGACTATTTACATTGTAGATTCTCACTGAAGACATCAAAACTATGAATGAACACATATGGAACTATGTAGTAAACAAAAAAGTGTGAAATAACTCTAGATATGTTTCATATTTTAGATTCCTCAAAGTAGCCACTCTTTGCTTTGTTGACAGCGCTGCAAACCCTTGGCCTTCTCTCAATGAGCTTCATGATGTACTGTAGTCACCTGAAATGATTTTCACTTCACAGGTGTGCCTTGTCAGGGTTCATTTGTGGAATTTCTTGCCTTCTTAATGGGGTTGGGACCATCAGTTGTGTTGTGCAGAAGTCAGGTTGGTACACAGATGACAGCCCTATTTGACAACTGTTAGAATTCATATTATGGCAAGAACCAATCAGCTAAGTAAAGAGAAACGACAGTCCATCATTACTTTAAGAACTGAAGGTCAGTCAGTCCGGAAAATTGCAAAAACTTTGAATGTGTCCCCAAGTTGCAAAAACCATCAAGCGCTACGACGAAACTGGCTCACGAGGACCGCCCCAGGAAAGAAAGGGCAAGAGTCACCTCTGCTGCTGAGGAGAAGTTCATCTGAGTCACCAGCCTCAGAAATCACAAGTTAACAGCACCTTAGATTAGAGCCCAGATTAATGCCACACAGAGTTCTAGTAGCAGACACATCTCTACATCAACTGTTCAGAGGAGACTGCGCGAATTAGGCCTTTATGATCAAATAGCTGCTAAAAAAACACTACCAAGGAAAAGCAACAAGCAGAAGAGATTTGTTTGGGCCAAGAAACACAAGGAATGGACATTAGACCAGTGGAAATCTGTGCTTTGGTCTGATGAGTCCAAATTTGAGATCTTTGGTTCCACCCGCCTTGTCTTTGTGCGACGCAGAAAAGGTGAACGGATGGTCTCTACATGCATGGTTCCCACCGTGAAGCATGGAGGAGGAGGTGTGATGTTGTGGGGGTGCTTTGCTGGTGACACTGTTGAGGATTTATTCAAAATTGAAGGCACACTGAACCAGCATGGATACCACAGCATCCTGCAGCGACATGCCATCCCATCCGGTTTGTATTTAGTTGGACCATCATTTATTTTTCAACAGGACAATGACCCCAAACACACCTCCAGGCTGTGTAAGGAATATTTGACCAAGAAGGAGAGTGATGGAGTGCTGCGCCAGATGACCTGACCTCCACAGTCACCTGACCTAAACCCAATCGAGATGGTTTGGGATGAGATGGACCGCAGAGTGAAGGCAAAAGGGCCAACAAGTGCTCAGCATCTCTGGGAACTCCTTCAAGACTGTTGGAAAATCATTTCAGGTAACTACCTCATGAAGCTCATCGAGAGAATGCCAAGAGTGTGCAAAGCAGTAATCAAAGCAAAGGGTGGCTATTTTGAAGAATCTAAAATATAAAACATGTTTTCAGTTATTTCACACTTTTTTGTTTACTACACAATTCCATATGTGTTCATTCATAGTTTTGATGTCTTCAGTGAGAATCTACAATGTAAATAGTCATGAAAATAAAGAAAAAACATTAAATGAGAGGGTGTGTCCAAACCTTTGACTGGTAGTGTATATCAATAGAAAGCTTAAAATATCTACTCTTAAACAAACTAATTCCAATCTAAAACAAATACTCTCTGATTATGTAATCCATATGAAAGATGCATTTCTCTCTACTGCGTTACTCGCGCTCTCGTTACTGCAGAGATGAGAGTCAGCATTTGGACCCGTAATGTAAAAGTTCATTTCTGTCATCGATCAGAAGGTGCTCCTAAAAAAAATCAAATGGGAGCACAACTGCTCTTAAAGAAAAATGTAGTAGTAGAGCCTCGCCATAACTCCCATATTAACTTGCTGCTGTCTCTATATGTACTGCAGTGCACACCAGAGCAATTCTGACCTCTGGTGCACATTCAGGGAATCACACTTGTGTGTTATATGAACACAACAGAGTCAATCGCTTTCCATTCATTCCCTTTTCCAGTATTTGTCTGCATATCACTGTGTATTTCCTGAACATTTTTCCATGTGCCTCTTATAAATGTTATTTTTATTAAGCATAGGAGAGGGCATATAAGTTAAGGAAGGGAATGTAATGCTCAGACCTCATGTTGGTTCAAACCTTTTTGACTTTCTCTCTTCTGTGAAACACAAAAGGAGGTGATTACCAGAATGCAAAACTGCTCTTTTCAATGCAATAAAAGCAAACAGTGACTTTACTAGTAAAAAGCACCATCAAATTTCTAATTCAAAAAATGTATTCTAATGCATAACTTTCTTAATCAGTATCTTTGTCTTGTTTTACAAAATATTTAAACATCCTTGAAGTTAAATTTGTCTGAAGTAAAAAAAATTTAATTATAATTTTTTAAGACTTGTTTTCCTGAGAATGCATCTTAAATCAATGGAAGCTGGTTTCCGCCACTGAATTAAAAAAAAAAAAAAAAAAAGGTAATTGCGACTTTTTATCTCACAATTCTGAAATTTTTTCACGCAATTGCGAGTTTATATCTCACAATTTTTCTCAGAATTGTGATATAAAGTCGCAGTTGCGTGTTATAAAGTCAGAACTGCAAGATATAAACAATTTTGAGAAAAAAATCAGAATTGCACGAAAAAAGTCAGAATTTATAACTTGCAATTCTGACTTTATTTACTTACTTTATTAAAGAAAAGTCAGAATTGTGAGATTAAAAGTCACAATTGTGAGTTATAATGGCAGAATTGTGAGATATATAATGTACATACAATATTTGCATTTTTTTAAATCTTCGCATCACAGGACCTTTGAAATTAACCAGGGGAAAAAAGGGACTAAATATTGTGGAAAATATTAAACAAAAGGGTGACCACATGAAATTGGCAAGTTCATGTACGTTAGAAGTCCGCTATTCATTTACCATTGCATTTGCATATTTTCACTGTATTCCAAGGTACTTCAAAGATTAATATAGTATAAGCTCAATAAAACAAGGTACTATATATAATTTTTGAAGGTGAAAGCCTCACATCTATTTTGAAGTAAAATACCAGACCAAGCAGAAGGCGGTGAGAGTGACATTTATTGAGGTCGAGTCGTTACAAACGAGATTAATCTGACCAGAAAACCTAATGAGCTCCAGTTGCCTTCACAATACAACAAGGAATGGGTCTATATCGCAAACACGACAGTGCACACAAGATTTATCATATTACTTGCTCCACAAATCCTCAGAACAAACACCCTGTCAACCTGAATGCATGTCTTGCATTTGATTTGGAATAATTTTTTTTTTTTTTTTGCTTTGCTCACTGTTGTTTTTTCCTTCATTTACACTGTTTCAGCTAAATTTAAGTGCAATACTGTTTCTGTGTTCCCTGTAGTGAACTGTATTACACCTGACACACATGTGGACACAGTCCTTTATGGACAACAAAAGAGAAACAACTACAAAAAAAGAAAAGGTTTAGAGGGACAGTTTAGTCTTAAAATGATGCAAAGGGGTCATATCATACTTTTTTCCTTGATGACCACATATAATGCTAATAAAGTTTATTGGTTTATTTTTTGCATCAAAAAGTTGTCTTTGCCTGAAAATTTTCAACCTGTTCTGAGCAAACACAAAATTAATATCTACATTTGATAAGTCATGTGATAACGTATTAATCAGCTGGACATCAGAAACATTTAAGCCTAAATTTAAGACTTGTGTATTTGAATTGCATATAAAATTTCCATCTATTTGGACTTGAGTTTTAACATAAACAAACTGTTAAACTGCATATTTGTCAGGTCATATGGGCAAGATTTCTGTAATAGTACCAATAAATGAAATGTAATCATACATGTAATCAAATGAAATCATAACCAGGTTTACATATTTATCATCAATAAAACCAATTTGTTTCAATCTCATACATTTTAACTAACTGAATATTGCTAGCCATATTTTATCTATGTTCATACTTTTTGAATAAATTTAATTGTTTTCACAATGAACAGGTTTATGCAAATTCTAATCAATTTGAATAAATGCATTTTAAAAATAGGATTTTTAATATAATCAAATAGATGCAAATAGTTAAACTACACCATAGTTTGTTTTTTGAGTGCAGTAATCTTATCAGTTTCATTTATGTATGACTGAAAAATATGCATCGCATTAATAACAGTTTAACAGTTTATGTTGAAACTGTGTAATCCAAATGGATATAAATTTTATATGCAATTCAAATACATTTAGGTCTAAATCTTTTTTTTTTTTAAGTGAGGAGGAGTTCAGAACAAGTTGTTTTTGTAGCTTTGTTTCAATAAATGCTCTTCTTGGGAAGAAAATTTGGAGTTCTGAAATGTACATTATTCTTAAAACGGTAAACAGTAAACTTTGATTCCTCGTGATATGACCCCTTTAAATATGTAGAGACACACAGAGACAGACAGACAGACTGGTTTTGCAGTGGGACAGACAGACAGACAGTGGCAGAAGAGGCAGTTGCCCATCACAAGAGGAGAAGAGAGGCGTGATTGGGCTACAGTGCTAGCGGCAGCGGTCTCAGCCAATCAGTGAGCTGCCAGATGTCACATGTCACAGCGTGCTGGTGGAGGAGGATGCCAGCCGTTTTCCTATGTATATTCTGAGAAAGACAGAAAAAAAGAAATAGACAGAGAGAGATAATCTGTCATCGTTTGTCTGATGGCATCTATGATGTTGAAAATTCAATTTGTTCAGCTCAATACATTTTAGAGAGTCTGAGCACAAACACTTTTAATTTGTTTCTGATTTATTGCAAACACAGACATATGGGACTCGGGGGCTGAGACGGGACCCCGGCCTTGGGACACACTCACAGCATCATCAGCCAATCATATTCAGATTACATTTGATCTACAGTCATTTTACAAAGCACAATGGCAGAGAAGCCTCATCTAAGCAGTGAACACTAATGGTCAAAAGTTTGAGATCAGTAGTTTTACTCAGCAAGGACACATTAAAATCATCAAAACTCACAGAGTTGCAGTACGTCACATTATCAGCGTGTCATTCACTGCATTTTCAGGAGCAACTCCTGTATTTCATTCACATGCACAACGATAATTTTGCAGATTCACTCTTGCATTCAAATGCATAAACATTCCCAATCAGAAACACATAAAAACAGATTGCTGTCACTTATGGATGGCAAAACGCAGAGTCAGGTGTCTGAGAATTATGTGTACTAGGGATGCACGATTTATCGGCCACCATATCGGTATCGGACGATATATGTTCATTTTTAATGTTATCGTTATCGGCCTGACAAGAAAATTTGGCGATATATTAAAGCAGATAAATAATGGATTATTTCCTTTAGCTGAGACACTTCAGATGCCCACTGTCGGTTATTATGGTTTTGAATTGCTTATTATAATTATAAATTTTGTGTTTGGGACATGACTTTTAATGCTGAGACTTTTGTTATTGTAATCAAGCTCTCAAAAATTACATAAAAAGTTTGATTTAGATTAATTGGAAATATATCGGTTATCGGCTTTCAAATATAAAGAATTATCGGCCAAAATGTTCATATCGGTGCATCCCTAATGTCTACGATAGTGCTGACTCGTGATTTTCAATGCAAATAAGGCGTATGATGGGTTTGAAAATTGCATGTTTAAAGACTCCTTCCTAATCAATCATCTTTTGCATTAAAATCAGTGGTACAGCCATAGACTTCAGTGGGGTTGTATGGGATGACCATCCACAGAATCCTATACTTTTATTTATGCAGATAATAAACAGTGCGCTAATTCTGTTAAATATTGAAATGCACAAAGGGAAATATATATGGACTATTTGTACATAGATACATCTCATTGCTGGAGTTTTAATGAAATATGATCGCACTTGCTTCCTGTACACTCTGCGCAATGATATTAAAATAAAAATATTAGAAGTTATAGTGAGAAATATGGTATGAGAAAGTGGCTCACCCCAGACCCAGCGTCAGAGCGTGTGAGGCGAGCAGAGAGGGCAGGAGGATGAGGAGCACGTCTGAGGAAAACAAACCCCTCTTCATCACCTCAGTCTTCCTCACGCTCAGAGAGCCGGACTGCTTTGGGTGATGAAACACAAACTCCCTAAAGAGAGAGAGAGAGAGATCAGGGTCATTCAGCAATGTAATCTAGATATTTATACATGGATTTGGGACACTGAAGATGTGAGAATATAAATATATTCCATTTATATTTATTTGTATAATGCTTTTCACAATACATATTGTTTCAATTCGGCTTTACAGGAAATACATTCACCGAGTCTAAAAGTCTAATAAAATTAGAAGTCAGTGCAGACTATTTTGCATTTTTTAAATGTAATACAAAATTTCTCATTATAAATCACACAGTATTATCAGCATAATTTCAGTGAGAAGTTGATTTGAAAAAATGCACATGAATCTACGAATGTCTCAGTATTTGGTGCATCTCTCTTTTGTTTTAATGACAGCAGCACCGGAGCAACATGAACAAAATCTGATGATCACGAGATAATTATTACTTTATAAACTGTAATCACTATTGCTTCTGGTAACATCCGCGGCATATGACGTATGTAGTAGTAGGGCTTTTTTTTTTTTTGTGCACCATTCACTCCCATTATAAAGCTTGGAAGAGCCAGGATATTTTTAATATATCTCTGATTGTGTTCGTCTGAAAGAAGAAAGTCATATACACCTAGGATGGCTTGAGGGGGAGTAAATCATGGGATAATTTTCATTTTGGGGTGAACTATCCCTTTAACAAGCATGCACCATGTGATCCCAAAGGTGTTTTAAGCTTAATGAAACAGATTAAGCCAAATTCAGCATTGTAATCCCAGTTTAAATCTTGTCTATCCTATCATATAAAGCTTGTTGCTATAATGCAGTCACATTGCACCTCATACACATGTGGGAGAGCAGGAATACAAGAATATGCAAAGTCTCATCTTTTAATGATCTAAACATCACAGATTGACATCACAGTTCAATGCAACCAAGATAAAACAACTCTCTGATTGCAGGAAAGTGGAGTAGATAGTGTATTTTTTTCTTTTTCTTTTTCTTTTTTTTTTTTTTTTTGAGTAGGGTTGCAATGACATCGATAAAATCTACTAAGGTTTTTAATGTGACATTTTCATTTTAAATGACTCTACTTCAGCTCTGTTTCTAAAGACTGATTTCAAATCACCTTTGAAACATTTGTGCAGCAAGATTTATATTTGCACAGTGCGTATATGCACCGTCATGAAAATTGACATTGACAAAGTAAAGCTTTTTGTGCTTTCTCAAAGGTTTTTGCTCTTAATAGCATCATGATATGGGTCTCTATTGCTGAAATCTGCAATCCTACATCATTAAATGTTGCAATCCAAAAAGTTTTTTGTGACAAGGTTTATCTGTAATGATATGTGCATTAAGAACTTTCTCCTCTAGAGAGCAAACTCGTTAAATGCTACACAAGCGAAGCTCAGATTCGCTGACTCATGGTGTGGTGCGCAAGCTATTTTTGTGTGGCGACTAAATGATCCTCTCTGAGATTTAAGCAGAGGTATGCAGGGCTAACGGAGGTCAAACGCTCTACTGCAAGAACTGGCAATCTGTGAAGCGCTCAGTTATTCTGAAAGGACACATCGGCACACAAGAACACCTCATTTATTTTCTTCCATAATGACGTATTTACGTCCGTAATATGCATAATTTTTTCTAGGACTGTATGCATGCAAAAAAAGTGTAAGAACAACATTTTTTCATCTTTATTATTATCTATTCCAGGGATTTCTGGCTGTTGTTTTTTTTTGGTCTGCTGAACCTATAGATCTCAAATAAATTACATTAACTATCCTACTGTATCTTTCTACCGTTTAAATGTTTGGGGTCGGTAAGATTTTTTAAAATGTTTTTGAAGGAAGTCTCTTTTGCTCACCAAGGCTGCATTTATTTGATCAAAAATACAGTAATATTGTGAAACATTAATTTCTATGATCAAAGCTGAATTTTCAGCATCATTACTCCAGTCTTCAGTGTCACATGATCCTTCAGAAATCATTTTAATATGATGATTTGATGATCAAGAAACATTTATCATTATTATCAATGTTGAAAACAGTTGCTTCATATTTTGGTGGAAACTGTGATGCATTTTTGAGGATTCTTTGATTCTTTGAAGTTCAAAAGAACAACATTTATTTCAAATAGAAAACTTTTGTAACATTATAAATGTCTTTACTGTCACTTTTGATCAATTTAATGCATCCTTGCTAAATAAAAGTTTTCTGGATTAATTTTTTACCAATAGTCCCAGAAAACCCCCTTCAGTTCCATCATATACCACAAACTCCTGCTTAAAATAACTCTATTACCTGATACATTTATTAACTATCATCTATCAACCGCCTATATCACTTTAGAAGGTGAACTGAAGAGCTGAAGAGACTAACATGATTTAAAAACGTAGAATCAAAGTATGAATTAAAGGTAAATCTTACTTGGGCGGGAGGTTTTCTGGCCGACTGGACCAATCCCACACCCATTCAGCACTCACTCGCCTGTCATTCTCATCCGACTGAAAGAGAAAGAGAGACAGAGACTGTGTGAGTATCATTTACATGCATTAAATCAGTGGTTCTCAACTGGTTTTGCTTCAGGAACCAGTCCATGTTACAGTGGACATCAAGTGGTCACCTGATACAGAAACAAAATTGTTTTGTCATTTGTCGGGTCAGATCACAGTGCACAAACACCAGAGTCGCAACTTACCAGGGCTTGGGGCAAAAATGCCACCAAAATTAATAAAAATGCTTCCAAAAACCAAGATATGGTGCAAAAATGTCTCAGTATTAGTTCTTGTTTTTAGTATTTATTAGCAATATCACATGAGCAAAAGTGCTGTTTTCCTGAATATCAGCACGTTCGCAAATGATATTGATTTTACAGCAATTCAATAAAGATAGGCATTCTATCTCTTTAACCAGAACTATTGTTACAATCACGACCGAATACCAAAGCAACATTCAATCTTTGTCCCTCAGTCCCTCAGCTAAAATAAAATGATACTAAAACCGCCACTAGGTGGCAGCAAATCATTGTCTTAATGAGTTAGTCATTGAATCAATCAGTCAAACGATTCGTTGAAAATGGCTGATTCATTGAGGGACAAAGCAGATCTGACCTACTAAAGCCCTGGGTATACTTCACTTTCCGCGCCCGGTCGCGTTCCGCGCATCTTTCAAAGTATACTAAACCACGGATGTTAATAGGCTATTAGGTGACTTACATTTTAGACACAATATTGTCTGTTTTTCCTCTATTTTGCCAACAAAAATAGTTCCAAACAGTAGAGCCATTGTGCATCTCCAAGCAACACAGATTCAGTTTTACTACTGAATGAATCCGCGTTTTTGAACAAATCGTTCTAATGAATGGCTCAACGACTTAAGCCCCGGGTATACTACGTTCATGCGCCGCCCGCATGACGTAATTTTCGTCACACCCCGTCCGCGTGCAGCCCAAATTTCAAGACCGCGCGGACGGTGCGCGCGCAACAGTACATGCGCAAGCAGGACAGAAGAGTCCACTAGGTGGCAATACGCACGGTACTGAGCACAGTGTGCAGTCGTCGAAGAAGAGTGGGTAAAGAGTGATTCAAAAACAACACGAGTAAACTCAGAAGCATGCCTTCTCCATCGTTTTTGATTCCTGTTCTCTTGGTGTATCTTCTGAACTGTTGCAATGGTGGATGCACTATTTTTCTTCTCCGATCCTGCCCAGCGAATGTCCCGTTGATGACACGATGTCTAGTGAAGAGTATAGAAAAAATTGTACTGCGCATGTGTCGAACTCGGTCATCTGTGTGCATCCGTGGTTTAGCATACTTTGAAAGATGCGCGGACGCGTCCGGGCGCGAAAAGTGAAATATACCCAGGGCTTTAGTAGGTCAGTTCTGCTTTGTCCCTCAATGAATCAGCCATTTTCAACTAATCGTTTGACTGAATAATTCAATGACTAACTCATTATGACAATGCTTTGCTGCCACCTAGTGGCGGTTTTAGCATCATTTTATTGTAGCTGAGAGACTGAGGGACAAAGATTGAATGTTGCTTTGATATTCGGCTGTGATTGTAACAATAGTTCTGGTTAAAGAGATAGAATGCATTTATAGACTATTAGGAGCGAAATATGAGATAACATTGTAAATATAACAGAGATAAAGACTGCAGTCGCATTGCATACAATGTTTTTGTGTAAATTGTTACAGTCATATAAATGAGACACATAAAGGGAGTTTTTTTAGCTTGATCATTGAGTGACCAATTACCATTGTAACGTCTCAATCTGTCATAATAAAAGTACTGTTATGACTGTTACCATCATAACTTCAGGTAACTTCTGGTTGTAACTATAAAAAAACTCCATTTACTGGCAATGTTGTGGGAGCTGACATAGACTGAACAGTGCTGTTACCTGTATAGTAACACAATCTGTGCTGCTGCTGCTGCCCTCACTGGCTGGTTTGGGAGATCCAGATGTTCTCGGGGTCACGACCTGCGGAGGACTGAAATCAGAGAGGAAACTATAAGAACAGCACGCTGACTGTTTTTTGTAGCTGCTGTTTGTTACAAAATGATTAATGGAGACTGGAGGCTTTGTAATTCCACCCCTTCACACATACACACTCAGATCTTTTGAATGTTCATGAGACTTGAGTTCTCAGTTGTGTTTCGCAGTTAAGTGTCAACTTAACTTCTCAGATGTTTCACCAAAGATGCCCTATTCGCACGGGATTAGTATTATCTGGGGACCTCTAGTCAATTGTAATAATTGCAGAGGTTGTCTGTGATCTCAATTCTGTGCGAATTGGCCATGTCTGTAATTTGTAAAGCAAAAATTCCCCCACAAATGGCCTACCATGTTTTGCCGAAGGTCCTGTGATAATATTAGTCCTGCGTGAATTGGCATCTCTGTGATTTGGCGGGGTCGTATAAGATTTTTCAATGCTTTTGTTTTTGTGCGCCTTTTTATCCATTTTTCGCAAAGAATGAAGAAACAACCAAAAACGTTGTATTCTGCTGCCAGGCCAGTAGATGGCGATGTCACTTTGTAAATAAACTAAGCGCCTATAGACTGAACACGTAATACACATGCACATGACCTCACCGTTATCACAAATTTGCGTTTTGTGGTTTACACGGACATAGTATAATGGTATTGTTTTCAAAAACGTGCACTTTCCAAAAGTTTGCATTTTCAGGCCCCCAAAAACACTGTTGTCGTGTAAATGAACGGCCAAACTGCATAAAAAGTATGTAATCACTTATCAATCACTAAACATGTTTAAAATACTGCAAGCCCAACACTTTACTAAAATCACTATATGTGCTCCAAACATGTTTGCAATTATGTATTTCAATATGTATCATGTGCAAAACAGCTATGATTTGAGTGTCAGGCTAATCAGTGTAAGGTGTATGTATATATATGAATATAAAGAGATCTCAAGGTAGATTAATTTACTTCCAAGTGAACTGGCTCAATATTCATAATTCCCAAAGAAAAGCTTAAATAGGCCTTTCAGGTACACACCTTTCTGTTTGACTACTCCTCTCACACTCCAGCTGAGCTTCCAGCAGAATCCTCTCCAGCTCCCCCTGCAGGAAGGAGGCTGTGGTGCCCTGTGCTCCTACTTCTTCTGTTTGACTTGCAGATGCCACCAGACCCTCCAGCTCCACCCAAGAACCTGACGGACATATGAACCACATGGACTTCAGGCTACTTTTAAATCAATAAAATGGATTCAGTTTATTGCTGTGCTGTGTGGCAGTGGAATCTGTTTGCATGACATTCACATACATCTAGCGTTCATCTATCTATTTTTTGTTTTATCTATCTATCGTTCTATCTATCTATCGTTCTAACGTTCTAATGTTCTATCTATCATTCTGTCTGTCTTTCTATCATCTATCTAATTTTTATTTTATCTATCTATCTATCTATCATTCTGTCTATCATCCATCTATTTTTTGTTTTATCATTCTATCATTCTATCATTCTATCTATCTATCTATCTATCGTTCTATCTATCATTCTGTCTGTCTATCATCTAATTTTCATTTTATCTATCTATCTATCGTTCTATCGTTCTATCTATCATTCTGTCTGTCTTTCTATCATCTATCTAATTTTTATTTTATCTATCTATCTATCATCTATCTATCTATCATTCTGTATATCATCTATCTATTTTTGGTTTTATCATTCTATCATTCTATCTATCATTCTATCTATCTATCTATCTATCTATTTATTTTGTTTTATCATTATATCTGTCTATCTTTTTCGTTATCAATCTATCTATTTTTAATTTTATCTATCTATTTTTGTTTTATCATTTTATCTATCTATTTTTCATTATCTATCTATCATCTACATATCATCTATCTATCGTTCTATCATTCTATCATCTATTTTTATTTTATCATTGTAACTGTCTATTTTGTCATCTATCGATTTTTAATTTTATCTATCTATCTATCTATTTTGTTTTATCATTCTCTTTCTATTTTTCATTATCTATCTATCTAATCTATATATCATCTATCTATCGTTTTATCATTCTATCTGTCTATCTATTTTTCGTTATCCATTTTTAATTTTATCTATCTATCTGTCTATCTATCTGTCTATTGTTCTCATTCTCTCTATTATCTATCTATTTTTCATTTTATCATTCTATCTATCGTTCTATCATTCTGTCTATCTATTTTTTGTTTTATCATTCTATCTATCTATCTATCTATCTATCTGTCTGTCTGTCTGTCTGTCTATCATTTTATTATTCTATCTCTCTGATTGTTGACATGAACACAAGAGATTGCTTACATAAGCATTTTAATTCTGTCAGAGATTAGCCAGTCACCTCTCTCTCTCTCTCTCTCTCTCTCTCTCTGTCTCTCTCATCCATCTCTTTCTTCCTTCTAATCCTGACCTTCGTCATCTTTCCTCATGTGTCAAGCATCTTCTTTTTCCGCATTTCCTGGTCATTTTGTGGTTATTTTCCAGACACAGGAGTTTTGCAGTGGAGGGAGGAGAGATTGTGCCATTGCCCCAGATTCCCCAGCATGTGGAATTGTGACATAACCACAGACGAGGGCCGTGTGTTACATATGCCAAGCCTAATATCAAGCTGTGAGTGTGTGCATGAATGAGAGAATGTGCATGCATTTGTGTGTTTTATGAATGATAATGTATTCCCTGAGAGGGATTCGGTTTTATGAAGAACTTGTGTTCTGCAAACACTATTGTTCTCACATTTTCCCCTGCGGACAGTTTAAGCCACTGATCAAATTATGAGTTGTTAACCCTCTTCACAGTAATTGGCTTAGAACAGGCGAGTCATGGAATCTATTTACATAACAATACAGACAAAACAATGGCACGGCAAAATAAAAACACACAGATAGTCTAAGGTTGTCTATGTGCACTGTAACACCATCCTCAGTAGTCACACACTTTGAACAAAAGTGATTATTTTAAAATAGAAATTCATAGTAAGTTAGATATACTTTAAATTAATTGTAATTTCATCGTTATTTTTTATAATTGAGTTTAAAATGTCTTTTAAATCGTATTTGAATGCATTCGTGTTATTTTTTCTATTAAAATTATAATAATTGTGTAATTTATTTGTAAATAATGTATGTATAATTATATACTAAGGGTATGAAATCAAATTATAACAACACAATTTAAATATATAAATATTTATATAACATATATAGCTTATATGTCGAAGGTTATAAATATCTATATTACATATTGCTGTATCACAGGTTATAACAATGAAGCAGTGTTATGGAAACATTGTCTTACCGTGCAAAGCATCGTCCGGTGTTTGAGATCCTGATAGAGCCATGATGGGACAGAGTTCAGGAGGAGATGCACTGACTTCAGCTCCTGGCGACTTTTTTGTCCGTGTTTAACAGTCCTCTGCGTTTGTTGACAACACTTTTGTGGGTGTGTTTGAGTGGCTAATGCTCGCTGATCACCGTTTCTTACAAGACATTAACTTTATTTCCTCCAGGGGGCGCTCAATGGCTCATAAAACCGAAACCTCCATTGAATTTCATTAAAATCACACGACGTTCGTTATTTATTTATTTATTTATTTATTTAAAGTATTAATATTGCATAAAAATGGGAATACGCTAAATAATTAATATAAATTTAGCCATACAGAAAGGCCTAATTTACATGTGACACTGAAAATATTTAATAGACGTTTTACTTCAAATAAATGGACCAATCAGATGCAGCTTGCGGGACTCTACGCCCCGCCCCCCGTCTCACTGTTCTGCCATTCTCCCTACTTATTCTATTTTCATGACGTTAGTGCGGTAATCTCTTTCTCCCCACGTGTTTCAGCAGGAGGTAAATATTGGCACATTCCTTTTTTTCCATAAATAGGCCTAAGCTGCCTATCTGTGGCCTAAACTGGACAACAACAAAAACTCAGCAAATTAAAGATTTGTTTATACTATTCCAAATGACCCATGTTCAGATATGACTCATAAATGTTGTATAAAATTATTTTAAATGGTAAGTATTAGATGTTTTTTCTTTAAAAACGACAAGTGACACAACACTGGGTATCTCTAATTAACTTGCATGGCAAAAGAAACATCCAGCATGTGTTGTTTACCATTTAGAGTCACCTGACCTCAAATAAACTCTTAATGACACGGATAGCTACCTAATCTCTTCTGATAACCACACACACACACACACACACACACACACCACCTAATCCGTCTCTCACTGACAAAAAAGTACCATGGTACTACTACTGCTGTATTTCTGCAGTTTTAAGTGTTGAATTTCAACTGTGATCATTTAAAGGATTAGTTCACTTTCAAATTAAAATTACCCAAAGCCATCCTAGATGTACTATATGACTTTCTTCTTTCAGATGAACACAATCAGAGATATATTAAAGTGCCCCCATTATGCCTTTTTTAAGGTTCCTAATATTGTTTTGGGAGTCTCCTACAACAGGTTTACATGCATGCAAGGTCAAAAAACTCTCGTTTTCTCATAATATACATTTAATTTCACCTCAGTTCACCAAAGATTGATAAACGATTCGTTTGAAGCAGTTCAATGAATCAGTCTCTCTAAACCCCTCCTTTCCGTGAGCCTACACTGCTCTGATTGGTCAGATGGCCCAATCCTTTGTGATTGGTCTACTGCGCGAACCGTGTGCCCATTGCTATAACTAAATGACAACTATCAATTTCGACAACTATCGAGACTCTGTCTTGAACTCGGTCTCAAAACCATACTGTAATGGTCTTGGTCTTGTCATGGACTCGTGTGCATTTTGACTCGGAATTGACTCGTACTCGAAAGTATTAGGAATCGGACTCATTACCGAGTCCACTCGAGTCCCATTCAAAATATTTCATGATTATTATTTTATGTTTTATTTTGATGTTTGGTTGACACGTGATTGGTGATTTTCTTGTGCGCAATTGCACATGACTACATTAGTGCAAAGGCAGCAGGACTCAGGTAGTAGCGGGAAGTTCGAATCATTTTACTGACTCGAATCTTTGAATCTTGTTCGTTATTTTAGCAGAATATAATTGAAATGTTACATTTTCAATTCCCCAACACATACTACTTGTGCAAACGTTTATCACATTTGTAATAAAAAATAAACTATAGGTTAATACAGCCACGAAGGCCAAATTATGAGTAAAAAATGATTGATTGATTGATTGATTGATTAATTAACTGAACTCCAAACTTTCTGGTCTCAGTCTTGACTCTGACTCAACATACTCTGAACTCGGTCTTGACTCGGACTCGAATGAGCTGGTCTCGACTACAACACTGAATGTATGGACAGAAAAGATAGCATCGATTTTACCATATCAATTCGAGCCCGAGTCCGACGACGAAATGTCTGAGGTCGATCAACCGTAAACTGATTCGCAATCACGACTGGAGTATGACATTTCTATATGGTAAGTGTCACCTTAGTTATTTATAAGACGTGATAGCAGCTTCACTGTTATACTTTATGTAGGTGCACCTGTGGGAACTGTATCAGAATGCCAAGCGAAGCTAAAAAAAACTTTAATATAACATAAACATATAGGCCAGATGTGTACAGACTATAACTTTTCGTCATAACTATTAAAGGTGCAGTATGTAAGATTTCTGTCCGCTAGAGGTCGCTAGAGGCCTATTCAAAACAAAGGCGTAGCTTGATGACGCCAAGTTTGAGCACGGAATCTTGGGACATGTGGAATCTTGATAATGTGGCGTGACAGATGGCTGTAGCCTCAGATCAAGAGAGGCGGCAACGCGAAGCGCGCATGAACTGATCATCTCCTCCGCTTTAATACCAGTTACAGCGCGAAATAAACATTTATGAACACCCAAAGGTATGTTGAAAGATACAGTACACCTTACCGAAATCCGTATCCTGTCTCATGGAATAGCTCAATCAGTGTTTCAAACTCGAAAGATATCAATAAAACAGCTTGTAAACAATGTCACGTAACGTCACATTTACCTCAGAAAAACCATATTCAGTGACCATAACTCGTTAGTCAGCTATAAAACTGAACTCTAGAGAATAGCATTTTGTTAAATATATGCACCATATTACACATTCGTTATAATTTATAATGTTCTTCAATATTTAATGCTTTGAATAAATCCGCCACAATTTAAATAATTTATTTCAAAAAACGAATTGGAGTAGAAATATAATTACATAATTGTAAAGTTAGTAACTTTATTATTATAAAAACTTTCTTAACTTCCACTAATTGAAGTGTTTGTATACAAATCAGTTAATTTTAACCTTCAATATTATAGTAATGTAGAACTGATTCCCGTGTACAGTTTACAGCATTAGTTGAGAGATTTTTTTTCCTTGAGAAAATTTGCCATGTACTGTTCCTTATATATATATATATATATATATATATACACACACACACACAATAATTGATATTGAATCGAATTGAATTGAATTTAAATCAAATCGAATTGCAAGCTTGTGAATCAAAATCGAATCGAATTTTGAAATTTGTGTCAATACCCAGCCCTAAATAAGACAGCGATTGGGTTGTTTTAACCCAGCGGTTGGGTTAAATGTTTGCCCAAAGTGCTTTATAGTTTTATTTAACCCAGCTATTGTTTAAAAATTACTATAATGCTTGCTATATTGTTAAAACATTTATTAATAAATTGCTTATTAATAAATGTTCACCTTTTGATTATTATTGTTGCCTCTAGTAATTATGTGTCTAATTTGTAATTTCCAACCTATTTTGGGTTCATTTTAAGCCAGCCATATAGTCATTTTTAAACAATAGTTGGGTTAAATAAAACTACCCAGCAGGTTGGGTCAAACATTTAACCCAAACACGGGGTTTTTCCATTTTCAACCCAACTTGGGTTGTTTTTAACCCAGCATTTTTTAGAGTGTGGTTGTGTTTACTATAATCTCCAACGATCTCCTGTGTTTAAGTTTTGTGAATTAGAATGAAGATTATCTGTATATTATTCTGTATACTCCTTTGTCATGCGCATCTCTACAGCACCCAGACGTGACAGAAATACAGTAAGGAAATGTTAAATTACTGATCATCTAACCACACCTCTTCTAAAATGACCACCTCTAAAGTTTATAAAGTAAAACTGGAAGTAAAACTTTCTGTGCAGCTGACATCACTTTCTACACAAGGTAGACTCTTCCTGAATTATACTTTCTTTTAATTATTTTTTTCTTTCTATTTTAGTGTAGTAGATTATTACTACCATAATAATTGTCTGTAGCTTTATACTTTGATATTCTTTTCAAAACTGAATATTAGCATTTTTATTACTCATCTGTACAACTCTGTTTATAATGAGATAAAACTTGACTAATCATTTCCTGCTTATTGTCATTATTAACTATAAAGTCTACTGTATCATATTTTATATTCACATATCTAAGGCCTCTAAACTGTCAACATGATCAATACTTTGCTGAAAAACCTGTTGTACACAATCTACTATATTCCTTCTGTCGTCTGATTGATATTTTATAATTTTTTAAGTAAAAGTCCTTTTAGTGTCATTGTAAAAACATTCCCCTTCAGCTCCTGGTTCACATGTCTTTTTGCTGAGAAATCTTTACTGATTTTATAAAGTAAACATAATAACTTGTATATCATTATTAATATTTCAAGATTAACACTTAATGTACTAAAGCAACTTAGGTTTACTTGATTATCCATACATCATTATTTAGAAAGGTCATGTTAAAATGTGAGTATCAAATATGATCATCAGGCTTTTGAGGAATGTTTATTTGTTAATCTCTCAATCATCATTTTATTCATTACATTATATGTTTGTCCGCACAATAAAAACTACAGAGCTTTGATCATTAATCCAAGCAATTAAATATCACCTTAATAAGCCAAATTATTGGGAGATATAGACTGACAGTTAGTCTACTATACTGTTATACTCATTGATTTACATTACATTGATTAAGCTATAAGAATTTCATCTTAATTTTTGGCAATATAAATATCAGCAACTGCACCATATTTTTGCATATGAGCTCCATATTCTCGCAGTATCATATGAGCCATAAAAGCCTAATGTATCAAATATGATACTCAACTAAAAACACATATGCAAACTTTTCAGTAAATGCTTCCATTTTAAAAACTTATACTAATAAAGAATGGGCTGGGGTCGGTGCTACAGAAAACCGTGTGAGAACTGCCAGGAGAATTGCAGAGATGAATGTACATGTCCTCGTCATCAGACAGACCAAACAACAGCTTCATGGAGGACTTGCTGTGGCCGGTTTGCGGAATGTTGTTGTTCCTGCTTGCTCTGCTTCAGCTGTGCCACTGAGTTCTGTACTGCGTGCTTAGAAGCTATCTGCTGGTTAGGACTTCAGTAATACACTACATATATGTTAGCCATGGCCTTCTTGTGAATCAATATACAGTATTTTGATAAATATTGATGACAATAAAAATATGGATGACAATCAATGGTTAGTCATTATAGTTAAAGAATTAGTTCACTTCAGAATTAAAATGTCCTAATAATTTACTCACCCCCATGTCATCCAAGATGTTTATGTCTTTCTTTCTTCAGTCAAAAAGAAATGAAGGTTTTTGAGGAAAACATTCCAGGATTTTTCTCCATATAGTGGACTTCAACAGTTACCAATGGTTTGAAGGTCCAAATGTCAGTTTCAGTGCAGCTTCAAAGAGCTCTACACGATCCCAGATGAGGAATAAGAGTCTTACTTAGTGAAACGATTGGTCATTTTCTAAAAAAAAATAAAAATGTATATACTTTTTAACCACAAATGCTCATCTTGCACTGCTCTGCAATGCGCCACACATTACGTAATCACGTTAGAAAGGAAAAATCCTGGAATGTTTTCCTCAAAAACTTAATTTCTTTTCAACTGAAGAAAGAAAGACAAACATCTTGGATGACATGAGGGGTGAGTAAATTATCAGGAATTTTCTGAAGTGAACGAATCCTTTAGGGCCACAATAAGACCTTGCCTAGTTAATGTGAACATGCTTCAGAATATTTAAAGTCAATGAATAATGTATTTTGTTTCACTTTTTTAGCTCATTTTTTCAATGACCCTGAAGCTAACAGATATGGGAAATGACCTTCACCACACTCTGGAGAACATCAGGATACTACAATGACAATCAGAAATAAAATGCTGCAAAAATGAAGATCAAGACAGTCTTTAATGACTGTAATTATTGTTATTGTTCATTTTACAAAAATAAACAATGATAACTTAAAATCTCAAAACTGATGTATTGATTGCCCTTGTTTTATGAGTGATACCACGCAACTCTGAAGTCATTGGATGGTTGTTTAATACATCGCCACCAGAGGGAGACATTCAAAAGCATTTAAAAACTTCAGAATGGACCCTACAACACACAATAAAACATGACCTTAGATTTTTTTTGTTAGATTAACGCTTGGCACTAGGATCACCAAGGTCATGTGTTCGATTCCTAGAGAATGCATGAACTAATGAATGTATACCTTGAATGCAGTGTATGCATTTAAGTATGCAATGCAATGTTTTAAATAAAAAACGTTTGCCAGATGCATAAATGTAAACACTTTTTTGGTCAGGCAGAGGTCTGGCAGTTCTTAAGGTCTCAGGTGTCTTTCTGTTTACTGAAGGATGAAAAGGAAACATCCGTCTGTCCATTTAAAGAACACCTGCATCATCAGATGACCTGTTCACAACGTGCCATCTGACCCAAAGACTGTTCAACTAGATCACGTTGCTCTTCCCTGAAGGCAAATGTGCATGAGAAGTTGAGATGATTATTGGTAGTTGTTCGCTGACAGCAGCTGGTTAAAACTGACCTTTCATCTGCACCAGCTTTTTGAGATCCAAACATGCAAATTCTCTTAGAGGAAAAGGTTCTATATAGAATTTTCAGGTGCTTCATATAGAACCTTTTAGGGCTTCCCAATGGGATCATTTTATGGATTTCGTTTAAATTCATGAATTTGTTTTTAATATGTTTTCATTTCAATTAAATTTTATGAATTAAGCAGCTCGTAAACTTACTTTATCACTAGAAAAAAAAAAAATTAAATAACCCGTTAAACATTAAAGGATTATGCAAAAATAATTCTCCTTATAGAACCTTTTTGTCATAAAGGGTTCTTTAAAGGGGACCTATAATGCCCATTTTACAAGATGTAATATAAGTCTCTGGTCTCTCCAAAATGTGTCTGTGAAGTTTCAAATCAAAATACCCCACAGATCATTTATTATAGCTTGTCAAATTTGTCAGAAATTGCTAGTAAATTTCACAAATAATTACAAAGAAACAGCAAGCAACACACTGCATTTTGAAGTATAAAGACTGAAATAGTATTTACACTTGTAACCCTTGTAAACACACTCCAATAATCTTTTTATTTACAACATTGAAAAAGCATTATGTACAGTCAGAAATCATCATTGCGCTATTTCATTTCATTTTTTGTTTTGAAAATAGTGTCAGGTTTATTTACTGTTAATTATTATATCCAATATTACAAACAAAAACATCTAAACAGTGTTTATGAGTGTTCGACTCATGTCCCATAACACATTTCACTTCCGTTCTAACTCTCTCTGTTTACTGGGCTGAAGTCTTTCCTTGTATAAGCATGATGTAGTTTTCTGGAGCGTGGAGACCTGCATGTGTTTTTCAGCACAGGCAGTGCTGAACCAGCTATCCTATGTCATGTGACCCTGCTGGCCAGAACACACTGGGATAACAAGAGGCCCCTGACACCACCGTGGGATTGAGACCCAACGCTATATATAGCACAAATGAGTGCTGAAGGTACATATCCAAATACACCATCTCTCTGACCTGAAGATTAAGGGGGTCGGGGACTGAGAAAAATAAATGAGCTTTATCTCAATATCTCCCTATAATTTCCAACTTACCTGCATCTTATTTGGTCTACATAAGTATAAGCCTGATACTGGAACAACTTTAAAAGTCAATGTGAAACTCATTTTACTTCCATAATCTTATTTGTTTCTGAGTAAAACAATAAAGTTTACAAAATATATATGGTTGGACTTATGAAAAGTGATTAAATAAGACCAGTAACAGGCATTAAAAACACATTTTTTAGTGGCAACTTTAAATTTCTTGTTCAATTGTATTTCAAGTGTTTATTAAAACAATTTGTTGCATTTACCATTAAAATGTTGTTTTTCTTTCTGCAGGTGACAACAGGTGGTGACAAGTAAATCTTTTTTATCCATTGAATGATTCATTCAACCGATTCGTTCAAAACATTCATTCAAAACACAATACATCATGCTTATACACTGATTCATTCAGCAACAAGTGAGTCACTGAATCACAACTGATTAGTTCAAAAATGTTAGGTGTGTTTGACTTGAAGCGGTGCTGCACAGACCGATTGGTGTACGACATCAAAGTACTGCGAAAGCAATTTGAAAGCATACAGAGCGTCTGCTCTCTAATCTCTCTCGCGGTACTTTGATGTATACACCGATCGGTCTGGGCAGTGCCGCTTCAAGTCAAACACACCTGTTGATTCATTCAGGAGTGAAATACTATTGGTGAATTCAGAACCGCATACTAGCATACTACTCCTACTATTTCCATCATAGAAAGATATTGTAATAGTAGCAAGAGTAGTATGCAGTTCCAAATTCAGCATATGGCTGTGTCCGAAATTGCATAGGCCAACTCCCCTATTATATAGTAGGCAAAAAACAGTAGGCTACGTGACAAAAGTATGTCCTAATTCACAGTACTCATAAAAGAGTAGGCAAAAAGAACCCAGATGACCTACTATGAGATTTTGAAGTGTGCATACGACGGGCATTTCACTATCCCATGAGGCCACGGGAGAGGATTTGAGAAGCGACGCAACTGACGCTGGTAGGTCACATGATAATGACAACATGGCGAATGTATTACGTCCAGACTACATTCATACTTTAGGCTATAGAAAGTACTTTTTTAGAGCTCACAAAGTAAGTACTACTTAATCAAAATAAGTACCTACTCAAGAGAGTATTTTGGACACAATCTACGTGTTATTCGGAGACGTGCAGCGATGCTGCTGTTGTTTGTTTGGAAGTATTTGTGTTGGCATTATTATTATTATGATTACTCAAAGTTGGGGTGGAAAAATATTGGTTAGTTTTGCAGTCCTGTTTGGTGGCGCTGTTGGTGCAAAAGTGACATATTTCAGATTTAAAGCCTTTGAAAGCATATTGAGCTATTGTATGAATGGTGCTTTATAAATGAAGTTTATTATTTAATTAGGACATGTTCATCAAAACATTTAATTCCAAATTAGTGTCCTTTGATTTATAAAACATTTGACAGCACATAAACATAGACTCACAATAAATTAATCCATGAATAAACAATAAACTCAAATACATATAATCACTATTTAAAAAAAAAAAACTCTTGGAGTTAGTTATAAAAATTAAGACCTTTGTCGTTGTTTTCATGATCTAATGGAAAACACTAAGCACCAAACATTATTCATATTTACATGTTCAGTATGTGCGTGTCCAGTGATTTTTTTTTTTCTTTACAGAATTTATAGGACCTGTTAAGACTTGAAGACTGTAAACAGTGTGATGTGCTGTAATGATATTTACTCATTAGAGTCATTCACTCATAGAGTGACTTCAGACCTGAAATCTTTGTAGTTATATATTTCAACATAGGATTGGCACAAAACATATTTTGAAAAAGAATAGGCATGCATGGGTTACAAAATTATTTACATATTCAGCATGTGCATGGGTGCATGATCTTAAGTGATTTAAAGGTGCATACATTGAATGTGATTGTCTGCAAAACGTTGCCTGACAAAAATGGCATAACTTCTCAAGCCCCGCCATCTACCTCTCTCTTTTATATTGTATAAGCATGTTCATGCAGAGGTGGATTACAGACGGAGGAGAACTGATGCCAGTCTGAATCAGTCCTGGTCTTGGTTTCATATTAAACCTCTGACCCAGTGGACGTCCTTCCTCCAGAGGACAGCAGGACAGAAATACCGTCATCTTAAACATCTTTCTAAACAAACAAAGAGTCAAAACATAATGATTTTTAAAATCTGTTCCTGTAGTATACAGGCTCATTCTTTGACATGCATATATATGATGTCAAATTGATTAATCACATCTAACATAAAAGTTTGTAAATATTTACACTGCCCGCCCCCCAAAAAAGTTGCTGTTTGGATTTAAATAGGCAAATGCTTAAGAGTCTATGGTTGGATCATTATTGCTGTGATTGTTATGGTTCTAGCATGTTTTATGTTTGGGAACAGTTCTTCTAACCCTAATTGATGGAGTGTGTAGCTTTTCATTTTCTTTTCATTGATGGAGCGTCAGCTTTTCATATATACATAACAGTATGTATAGTATTGATTGTACATTACCGTGCTGAAATGCACAGCGCAGAAGATAGTGATGATGAGGATGCCAATGATGATGGAGGCGATCGACACATAGAGCGCCATCTTCCCTAAACGCCTAGAACCATCATAATCTCCCTGGTCATAACTGTTTCTGGACTATAAAAGAAAGAAGATATATTATAATTAGGATAATACAGAGATTCAAAAGCCACAAGTTTTTCACTTTGTGATTTGTATGTTTTCAAATGCTTTGCCAGCTCATCCAGCCAAACAGCTGCAGTCAAACCAACAATTATCCTTGCTCTAGTCTGTAGTCTTACGTACACACACACACACAGAGAGAGTTTACTACAATATTAATATCTGACAATATTTGAATTTTAATATTATTGATAGTATTAATACTCAATAATATTGAATAAAAACATTCAAACTGGAAGAACAAAACTACAGCCTCTTCTTTAGAATACCTGAACTTGCTCACCATCATGAATTGGAGATGGCCTAACAACTTCTGCAATATTTGCTAATGCAAGTGTTTTGAATCGTTTCTAGGGTGTTGCTAGGCAGGTGTTGTAGGTCAGCACATTTTATGTCTTATCTGATTGTATCAGTACTTTGTATACCCCATGACCAGGGTTGGGAAATACTATTCTAGGTGGTTGCTAGGCAGTTACTAAGGAGTTCCAGGTGGTTTCTAGCGTCTTTGGAGTTCTAGGGTCACTAGGCAGCTTCTAATGTATTCTAGGTGGTTGCTTGACAGTTGCTAAGTAGTTCTATATGGTTGTTAGGCACCTTCTAAGGTGTTTTTGGTGGTCACTAAGTAGTTGCTAAGGAGTTCTAGGTGGTGGCTAGGCAGTTGCTTAGGAGTTCTGGGTGGTCGCGAGGCAGCTTCTAAGGCATTCTAGGTGTTTGCTATGGAGTTGTTAAGGAGTTATAGGTGGTCCCTGGGCAGTTGCTCAGGAATTCTAGGTGGTTGCTAGGCAGCTTCTAAGGTGTTCTAGGTGGTTGTTAGGGAGTTGCTAAGGAGTTCTAGGTGGTTGCTAGGCAGTTTCTTAGGAGTTCTAGGTGGTCAATAGGCAGCAACTAAGGTGTTCTAGGTGGTTGCTAGGGAGTTGCTAATGAGTTCTATGTGGTTGCTAGGCAAATTCTAAGGGTTGATAGGCTGCTGCTAAGGAAATCTAGGTGGCTATTAGGAAGCTTCTAATGTGTTCTAAGTGGTTGCTAGGTGTGGCGAGGGGGTGTGATGAAGCAAAATCTGCAGCGGAAGAACAAGTGCAGAGATGAGAGGTAATAAGTAGGTCAAGTGAATGGTGACTAACACCTGTCTCTAATTCCAGTAACTGGAGGAGAGATGGGATATAAGTGCCCCACAGACTGGGAAAGGAAGAGAGAGACTTTTTCCCATAGAGACGGATTATTTGTGTTTTGCTAGTTGTGTGAGGCAGAGAGCCCCACTGGAGTTATTTTCTTTTATTTTGAGTATGAATAAAAACTTGGACTTCTCGCCTCCCTGACTACTTCTTCCTTCTTATTTTGAACTGTTTACACTGGTGCCCGAAACCTGCGGTGAAGACGGCGGCACGCCACCATGCAGCCAGCCTCACCAATGCTGCTTGCGGAGCTTGTCAAGTCACTCACTGGTCTTCACTAGACTCAACACCAGGCGCTAATGAACCTCAGGATTGAGCAGGTAAACCACTTCTGCCTGCTGGTCCAAGTGAAGGAAGAAGACAGGTGGGTCATACGGAGCCCCTCACTAACCTCTCTCTTTAACCCCTCTCCCTCTCTTCCCTCTGTCTCTCGCCCTATCCTCATTCCCAGGTCATGGAGCAATGCTCCCTCTTAAGCCCCACAGAGGCTGTCTAGCCTCAGAGTTTTTTCAGGGGGTTAGATCTGGGACACAGTGGGGCATGTCGGAGAGCACTGGAGCCTCTGCTCCACATTCACCTCTCTCCGCTAGTCCCTTGGCCAACTTTCTGCCACCAGGGCGACGAGAAGGCCTGGGCTGGCCTGCTGGAGATGCGGGGACCCAGGTCATTTCCAGGACCGGTGTCCAGTGATGGAGGTGTGAGCAGGCTGTAAACAAACCTCCATTCTTCAAAGCCTGATGCAGCAAAGGGCATTGGATACAAGCTGCAAGGTTAAGGTGCGGAGTCCATTTTTCCATTATAAAAGATAGGTTGTATCATGTGGCCTAAGACACCCAGAAGATACAACTCAATTAAACTACTCAAACTAGATACAAATAACTCAACTAGATACAACTAGTACCAAAAAGCTGGCGGTAAATGCTTTTGCAGGCAGCTCATTGTGATCTGCACTTAGGGGAAGCAAAGACACTAGCAGGTCTCATGGCCCGATTTTGTTGACTGGGTATTCACAAAAACCTTCGGCGGTGGTGTGCAGCTTGTGAATGTCAGCTGGTTAATCATCCAGCAGTTTCAAAAGCGCCATTGCACCCATTACCAAAACTCCACACATTGGGGCGTCTCTCCATGGAGAAATTGCTCCATGGACAGGACAGACAAATTTGGCTGCATAACGGGTATGCGAGAGCGTCAATTTAGGAGATAAAGTGCTTGTGTTACTTCCACCGTCTAATTCTAAATTACTCGCCAAGTGGCAAGGACCCTTTGTGGTTACACTGCATGGTGGAGATCTCGATTATGAGGTATGGCGAGCGGACAGGGGCAGTGCATGCCAAATTTATCACCCCAATCTCCTAAAACGCTGGAATGAGGTGACATCGATTGAGCTAGCAGTGGCCGTTTCAGCAGAGGAGAATCTCGGAGTAAAATAGGAAAGGAAGAATTCTCTAAACTTGTTAAATCATCAAAATCAACTACATGTATGTTAGACCCTATTCCGACTAAGCTATTGAAAGAGATGCTTCCAGATGTCATAGATCCTCTTCTTAATATCATTAATTCATCTTTATCACTAGGATACGTACCGAAAACTTTTAAGCTGGCTATTATTAAACCTCTTATTAAAAAACCACAACTTGTTCCTAGAGAATTAGTCAATTACAGGCTGACCCCGAATCTACCTTTTCTGTCAAAAATACTAGATAAAATATAGATGTAGATAAATTAACTAAATTAATAACTATTGTTTCTTACAACGGAATGAATCAATACTGAATTTACTTAAGCTGGAAATGACACCATTTTCTTTAAGAACTGCTGTGCAGCCAAAATTATATACCAGTTATCACTGTAAAGCTGCTTTGACACATTCTGCATTGTAAAAAGCGCTATATAAATAAAGGTGACTTGTCTTGACTAAAAGCGGCTATCTCAATCAATCCACTCACTCTGGTCACTGGGGGAGATCACCTCTCACTGTTGCAGATCACAGATTTAGCCAGGTTGCAGGCAGATTTTGCAGACGTGTTATCCAATGCCACGAACTGACAAGTAGCGATGCTGGATTTAACATAAGGGTATTGGCAGATCCCCTTATCGCTATTTTCCAAAGAAAAAACAGCCTTCACAACGCTGTTCAGATTACACCAATTTATTACTCTGGATGACATCATTATCTACAGTAATGATTGGGAGCGGCATCTAGAACATCTACGTCAGGGGTGGGGAACTCCGGTCTGGAATGCCACAGTCCTGCAGAGTTCAGCTCCAACCCTGATAAAAACTCACCTGCCTGTAGCTTTCTAGTAACCCTTTAGACCTTGATTAGCTTGTTCAGGTGTATTTGATTAGGGTTGAAGCAAAACTCTGTGGCTCTCCAGGACCGATGTTCGCCACCCTTGATCTACGGGCTGTCCTGAGATCGCTCATGGTGAACCAACAAAAGAGTGCAATTGGGTGTGTGGAGGTACAGTACAGTTCCACTTGGGACATGGTCTGGTGTGTCCCCAATTTGATAAGACCACTGCGATTTCACCCTGCTCAAGTCCCAAGACCAAAAAAGAAGGTGAGACCTGGGTCTGGCGGATATTGTAGAAGATTTATACCTAATTTTTTGGGGCTCGCCAGCCCGCTGACTGATCTCACTAAAAAGGAAGCACCAGATCCGGTCCAGTGGACGGAGTTGTGCCAACAGGCCCTGACCAAGGTAAAGGCTGCCCTGTGCAGTGGGCCGCTCTTACACTCTCCTAACTTTAATCTCCCTTTTTGTTGCAGACCGACGCATCAGACAGGGGCTGGGGGCAGTCTTGTCCCAGGTGGTCGGAGGAGAGGGCCGGTGCTGTATCTGAGTCTAAAGCCCTCAAACAGAGAGACTAGATACAGCATCATTGAAAAAGAGTGTTTAGGCATTCGTTGGGCCATCTTTACCCTCTGTTATTACCTCCTGGGATGGGTAATTCACTCTCTTTTTGGACCACGCGCCCCTCCAGTGGCTCCACCGTATGAAGGATACCAACGCATGGATCACCCATTGGTATCTAGCTTAACAGCCTTTTAAGTTGAAGGTGGTCCACAGGCTGGGGCGCAGATGGCTGTAACTGACTTCCTCTCTAAAAATGGGAGGCTGCAGGCTGGATGGCTCCCCGGCCTGAGTCGGGCGGTGGGGGAATGTGGCAAGGGGGGCATGGTAAAGCGCAAGTGTAGAGACAAGCGGTAATAAGTGGGTTAAGTGAATGATGACTAACACCTGTCTCTAATTCCAGTAACTGGTGGAGAGATGGGATATAAGCACCCTGCAGACCTGGGAAGGGGAGAGAGAGACTTTTTCCCACACGGACAGATTATTTGTGTTTTGCTTGTTGTATGAGGCAGAGAGCCCCACTGGAGTTATTTTCTGTTATTTTGAGTATAAATAAGAACTTGGAATTCTCGGCACCCTGACTTCTTCGTCCTTCTTATTTTGAACTGTTTACTCTAGGGAGTTGCTAAAGAGTTCTAGGTGGTTGCTACTCAGATTCTAAGATATTGAAGGTGGTCGCTAGGCAGCTTCTAAGGAGTTCTAAAGGGTTGCTAGTAGGCAGTTGACAAGGAGTTCTAGGTGGTTGCTAGACAGTTGCTAAGAAGTTCTAAGGGGTTGTTTACTAGCTGAAGTCAGAAGAGTCCACCCTTAAATCTCTGTGATATTCTGGTCTCTAGGTATAGGTGGCTCCTTTTAAATATAAATATTTGGGTTGCTTTTTTTGTGCCTATTTTATCATCTGCTAGGTTACAATCGACTGATTCCTTACAAAGTAACCAACAAGCAAACTTATCCTTAACAAACCACACCATTTAAGGAATAATAAATCTAAATGTAATATTCAGAATCATTAATGATTAAGTATTATCAATAATGATATTGAACTATCAATACAAGCCTTTGCTTTCATGACATTTTTTTCCAGTTTTAGTAAATGCTTTCAGAATAGAGTCCAGCCAGATATGATTGTTAACTCACCATTATAGAGAACACCAGGGCTAAAATGTTGACAGGGTAGGCAGGACAGAAACAGGTGAGGATGGTCAGAAGCAGGTAATTTTGCAGAGGAGGTCGTGGGGTCGTAGGACCGAACCAGCTGCGATAGAATTCCATACTCCCGTCCAGAGAGCCTTTCACATCCGTCTGCGAGCCTCCCGGTGCCATGATGGCAGGCAAACACTCCTGATAACGGGCAAATGTCCCCCAAAAAACTACTTTGGAGAAAAAACAGTTAAAATGGAGTTAATAGAGATTAATATATCCAGCAGAGTTGTGTGGGCTGACAAGAATCAAGATGAAATGAAGGGTGTTTTGGGTGGGAGGGTGTTTGGGCAAGAAGAGCCTGTGAGTAATGGGATCATCGAGGAGATGAGACAAAAATATGGGCGACACTTTCCCATGGACAGATTCCAAGTCACTGAAATTTGTGTGTAAGCCTATGTTGTTCTCTGATTTTCAGCGGTTGTACTGCCATTTGTCTTATAGTTTGGCAAATGTATCACACTGTAAAATGACACTAGGATGGTCTCATCGAACGAAACTAATAATAGGGTCAAAGGCAGAAATGGTGAGGAAACTGGTGTGTGTGTTCATATGTGTGTGTGCAGTTCCACATGGGTGGGTGTGTGGTATTGGAGTCACAGGGTATCAGGTGTGTGTTATGGGGCAGAGATGGACATAACAGAGCAGGAGGGGGCAGGTCAACCGCGTCTGTTCCCATACCTCGAAATTTTGGATGGCGTCTCACTTGTTTGTTAACTTGATGAACTGGAATGCTGCTAGCTTCATGGACAACGACTTCAGCTAGAACAAGTTGAGTATTTAGATCTGATAGTTATGAAATGGCTGGATCTATGTTAAATTTTGCAAACCAGCTGAGAAATGTGTACAAACACCCCATTCACATTTTGGCTAACATGTTACAGAGCATTTTGGCAATGTAAAATATCTACATTTCTATTTTTCATGGAAAACGAGTACACCACAAACACCATAAAAATGTGGCATGAAATGTTCCTGTCAATTTGTAAAAAATCCAAAAGCTATATAGAAATTTACTATTCGCAACAAATTTTAAATGCATTTATAATTTATAGACCTCAAAGGTTTGGACACTTTTTTAAAAATAAAATGGAATAAAATTGAATTGAACTAGTATTTAGAAAAAGCAACCAAAATTATATATATATATATATATATATATATATAATTTAGTTTTTTTCTAAATACTAGTTCAATATATATAAATATATATAAAATATATATAAAATGAATATATATATATATATATATGAATATATATATAGTTCAATATATATAAAATGATGTATAATGAGTAAAGTTGCTTGTGGCTGTAAACACATTTTTTTTTTCATGTTCTGTTAATATTACAACCTAAATATATGTTTAAATATTTTTTTTATATTTATTACAAAATATTATTATATAATATTTGTTATGTTATATTATATCATATAATATTTAAAATGATATACAACACTATTTATTTATTTTGGATTTCTGAAATGGAATTGGATTGGATTGTTAAGGAAAAGTAGCCAACAATGTGTGTGTTTTTTTTTTTTTTTTTTTAATAATTCCTAAATTTTGTTGACTAAAAAGTTTTCCGAAATAATAATAGTATTAGTATTATTATAAGAATTTTTATTTTAATTCTATTTTTATTTTAATTCTATTTTTATTTCTGAAATATTTCAGTGTTCAGGCCAGGGTTTACAATATTGTAGAATAGACCTAATATTATATGGGTGTTGTGAAAAAAGAACTATATACACAATTCAACTATAAACATGATATTTTAGATTTACTAAAGATTACAATTAGATGACAAAGTGTGTGATTCATAAGAGCACAATCCATTCTGCATATGATCGAAACATGACAATCTCTGCTAATACTCTCTGCAAATCCACAAAGAAAAACATGAATACAGAGGCCATCAAATGGAATGTTTTAAAATAATTTATTAGGATCTTTTTATTTGAAAATTTCCAGAGGTGAAAATTAAAAAAATACAGTAAAGGGACAGCGGACCAGCATATTTGAGCATCAGGTCACAGTGTTGACATACAGCTCCACAGCAACGGGACAGAGCCACGCCCACTGATGCTTTCCAGTTCTGCAGCTGATCCCCAAGCCCCGCCCCTTTTACAAATCATCCAAACAAACAGGCATCGTAACATGTACTTGTAAAAATCTCAGAAACTTTCAAGGGGTTAAAACGGATCTTGAAAAATATAGCTTTTTTCTGAAAAATAATTCTTAATGCCACATAATCGCCGTCGTATTCGTACCACCGCTAACGGCGTTCATTATTACTTGAGTTTAAAAATAACTTATTGCTTTTTGTTGGTTAAATAGTTACAGTGTGTGCCGTGCAGTAGTTTTGTGAGGCGTCCCTGTCAGCTGGAGTTTTGGTCGTCACAGTGACCACTGCTCCAAAAAGAGGCTACACGTGTCAAACGGAAGACTGAATATTAATGCAAATAAGTAGAAATCAATTATCAAATCATCAATGTTGCCGACTTAAATGAACTCTTAAATCACTCTGGATGCGTATTATTAATCGACTGCAATTTTATTTCCCCAGAAGGCCTCCGTTAGAGCCGTGATGTCACAGACGCCTTCCTCCATTACCGGCAGAGACGAGACAGTTTCAAAGGTGGCAGTTGAATGCATGTAAACTAGCTACGTGTACATCCATACTTCAGTCTACGCTGTGCACATCAACTTACACTCTCTCCGTCACACACGCACATCCACGCACAACCAGAAAAAACCACGACAAGATAGAAACGGAGATGTAACAGCGCTCAGACTCCTTTGCTTTGTAAATGTGTCCTTCATTTCTTTAAAAACAGCAGTGTACCATCAAAAACAAAGAAAAAGGAGAGGGAAAGTACACTGAAAGAAGTACACTGCGCAACAAAATCATATATATAATATATATTTCCAAAAACAGCATGAAGAAAGCCTAGCAGCCGTGCCCTTCCAAATGAGGCTACTAAACCGGTTAAGACCGCCTTTCCTCTTCCCTAAAATGGGACCAAATCCTTTGCTCTTTTTGGAAAATGCAATCTAATGTGGTTTGACGCCTCATACGTGACGGCAAACATCAAAAACGTGGTGTCCGAATCGTGCAAAACCTCGAAAACTCAAGCACTTTGTGCAACCGAAAGCTCCGTTTGATTCGGAGCCCGAGGAAAATTTTGTTCCGAAAGAGCATCAAAACATTTATCTTTGAGAAATTTTCAGTATAAATGGAGTAGGAAGTGAGAGAAGCACAACCAAAGACCCACATCAGTCCAACTTGGTCATGATACTAGTCTCAGAAATACAAGATTCAATGTGAAGAAAGACGTTTGCATGTTAAAAAACCGTAAAGGACCCTCACCCTCCCGCGCCCCCCAGTCCGTCGTTCAATCTGAACCCTCCCAAAATCCATGCAATATATACAGTATCTACAAAAAGAAGCTGAACAACGAGCCTCAGCATGAGCAGAGCGAATTTCTGTGTGAATCTGAAAATGTCGATTTAACGAACGATTCACGCAGGAAATTCATAAACGAGGCCCATTGATTCTCATATAAAAACCAATTTTGAGGAAAAAATATCAAACCGATTCAGCTCACAACATTATAAATGCTGTGTAAAAACTACCAAAATATACATTTTTGTCCTGTCGTTTTGTTTTTGTGAATTTGATTCATTCTCATGTATTTGTTCTCTGTTTGTTTGGATTTGTTTGAAACCGTAATGCTTAGTAAACATCAAAGAAAACAAATCCTGAACTTTTTTCCAGTTTCGTTGCTCCTTCTCTCTCTTTCTCTCTCTCTCTTGTCTTTCTCGACATCATCCGTTACAGCATGAGTACAGTAAAAACATAAAAACACAGTCAGCAGAAACATCGTAACAAATGCAGAAAAACTTGTCAAATAAAAATCCGGGGAAACGGAATTCCTTGCGTGTTTCCGCATGTACAATCAAACAATATTGTTTTTTTTTTCTTCATTTTTTTTTTTCTTTCAAAAGACAGACGGCAGCATATCATACACGAGTCGCTGATAAACAGGATACGTCAGGAAGAAAATACGGGATGGGGAAAACAAAAAGTGATGTTAGTAGAGAATGGAGAGAAAGAAAAGATGGAAACTCCAGAGTGGAGTCAGGAGGGAACGCAGCCGCCCGTGGGGTTCGTCCCATAAGCACGTCACGTGGTCAGCAGCGCTCGTGGTTCTCAAGCTCGTGAGTTTCTTCATCCCGTGCTGGATGCTGATAGGACGCCCCTCAGTGGTAGCCATTGGTAAAGGCAGTTGCAATCAAAGGGCCCTAGGAGGAGATAAAGAGGGATTTTGAAGGAATGTTCTGGGTTCAATATAAGCCTCTGTGACACAAGTCATCCCTTCAGTTCGTAAAAACAAGCAAAAATCATGTTTACAGTACAGTCTAAACAATCCCGGCTATTTTTTCAACCCAAATGCTGGGTTGAGTATGGAAGCTTGTTTCCACCACTGAATAAAAGATGAAAAAGGTAATTGTGACTTTTTATCTCACAATTCTGACTTTTTTTTCTCACAACTGCGTGATATAAACTCATAATTGCTAGTTATAAAGTCAGAATTGTGTGATATAAACTTGCAATTGACTTGCAATTCTGCCTTTATAACACGCAATTTTAATTAAAGTTTTAGTAGTTTTGTTGTGTTTTTGTCATTTTCATTAGTTTCTTTTATTAAATATGTGTATATACTTTTTTTATACAATTTCTTTCAGTTTTAGTTATTTTAGTACATCAAGCTAAACTAAATGAAAATGAAAAATGTTTCCTTGCAACTAGCTGAAATAAAATAAGGAAGTATTTTTTAATATTTTATTTTCTTTCAAGCAACAAAATTACTAAACCTAAAACTGAAATAAAAATAAATTAATGCTAAATAGAAATTAATAAAAAAGACAAAAGCACATTTAGAATGACTAAAACTTAAACAAAAATTCAAATATTAATTGAAAAATATAAAAAATAATACTAGAACAGTATATATAACAGTGGTTCTTAGGGCCATAGATAGCAGAGAAAAACAATAATGAATACAATACACTGCAAAAAATGCTTTTCTTACTTAGAGTTTTTGTCTTGTTTGTAGTCCAAAAATCTAAAAATTCTTAAATCAAGAAGCATTTTCTAGACAAGTAAAAATTATTGTCTTGTTTCAGAAAAAATAAGTCAAAATTAAGTGAGATTTTGCTTAAAACAAGCAAAACAATCTGCCAATGGGGTAAGCAAAATCTCACTTAATTTTGACTTATTCCTTTTATTTGACTTATTCTTTTTATTTTTTGCAGTGTAATAGTTGTCAAAATAAATACTAATGCACTTTCAGTAGTAGTCCTTGTGCTTGTGTCCTTTTTGACAATAAAGTTACATTTATAAATATTTGTGTATGTGCCTGTATGTCTGATAGTACCTACCCCAAGTCCATGTCCGAACCCTGTGCTGGGGGCGGGGCTTGCCGCGCTGATATAGCTGCTGACTGCTGAATCCTGATTGGCTGCTGCATAAAGCTCTGCCATTGGCCCAGGACTGCTGGTGCCCAGGAAGCCAGCGGTACGTGACGGGGTGGAACCTAGAGCAAAGGACAGATGTTCAAGTAGAATATATCTCAAAATCTGACAATAAAAGTTCTTAAATCATTTTCCATTTCAAACAAGCAAAATAAACATGATTTTGCGCACCTCTGACCACCGCTGCAGCTGCGGCCGCTGCCATTGGTCCGTAGGCAGTCAGTGGAATGGCTGCGGGACAGAGAGAGACACTTCCTTCAGATGACAGGAAGTCACACAAACACATGCAGGTGTCAGTTCAAGACTTTCAAGTCCCACCCTACTTCAATACCCTGTTTTACTTAGAAATACATCAATATGTAATAACTTACTCCATTTCTGACTATTCTGCTGATGAAACCAATGTCACATGGACAGGAACTAATAAAAATATAACCCCAATGGCTAAAATCTATTCCTGCTGAACATTATGTATTATGAAACACTGAAAATTCAGTTTCACGGAGAAGTGTCACATTACAGAAGTTGATAATATTATTACGTTGTGAAATATTATTACCTTTTAAAATAACTGTTTTCTATTTTAATATATTTTAAAATGTAATTTATTCCTGTGATCAAATCTGAATTTTCAGCATCATTACTCCAGTCTTCAGTGTCACATGATCCTTCAGAAATCATTCTAATATGCTGATTTGCTGCTCAAGAAACATTTCTCATTATCATCAGTCAAAAACAATTGTGCTGCTTCATATTTTGTGGAAACCGTGATCTTTTTTTTCAGAATTCTTTGATGAATAGTAAGACTGTAACACTTTCAAATATTACTCTGTTTGGGCATTCCAACATGTTAACTTCTGGCTCAACCAATGACGTTAGTTTGGGGAAACTTGTGTGAAAACACGCATTATTTATGCCTGATTGGGTGGCAGTGCAGAAGAGGCACACTGCAGCTCTGTCTGGGGCTGCTGGTGACAATCTTTAATTGAAACGAAGGAGAACACGAGCCGTCTGCAGGAAAATCATTGCAGCATGTGTGTTTTGAGTGCACGCATGTGTGTGTGTGTGTGTGTGCACAGAGAGCTGTTTGTAAAGCCAGATGAGAACTAACCTGTGATCTCTTGCGGGTGAGAGGAAGTCAGAAGGGGTGTCCGCTCTAAATGGAATTCTAGAACAGAAACGGCAAAAGAGTGGTTTGTGAATAAACTGAGCATAAACAAGTTCCGAGCTAAAACACCAACACAAACGCAACACACACACTGCAAAAAAAATGACTTTCTTATTTAGTATTTTTGTGTTTTCTAGTATAAATATATAAACATTCTTAAATCAAGATACAGTTACTTCAGATGCAAAATGACATAAGACATTATGGGCCCTATCATACACCCGTGGTAATGCGACGCCCGGCACTACCAAGTGTTTTTTGCAAGTTTCAGCCCGACGCAGTTATCATTTTCATGCCCAGCCCCACGTTGTTTAAATAGCAAATGCACTCGTGCCCATCTGTTCGCCCATGGGCGGGGTGGTCTGAAAACGAGGTGTGTTCAGGTGCATTGTTGGCGTGTTGCTATTTTGAGGCAACTGAAAATGACTGGACCATTGACCAACTGAAACCTGGTCTAAAGTCAATGACGCAGTATTTTTTTTTTTGTTATTTAAAGAGCGTGTTAGTAATATGCACCTATAGGCGGGTGCACAACGCACTATACTCTGCTTGTTACACACACAGGGACACGCAGCAGCACACAAACATGACAAATATTAAAAAATAAATGATTCCTTACTGGAGAAGTGTTCAGTCTTTCGCTTGCAAATTCTATAGCAATCTGCTATGGTGCAAGGGCAAATGGCTTTTAAAGGGAATGGGAAATGACACTCTGATTGGTTTATTGCACATTACGCCCAAAACACACCCATGACTCATTAAGAGACTAGGAACAACCCTTTTGGACCATGCACCTGGCGTGCCGACCATTTTTTCCGGTCGTTAAACTAGCAAAAGTGGATTCGGACACGCCCTAAGTGCGCCTGCGCCAAACGCTTCAGATCATGAGCTTAGATCATTAAAATAGGGCCCAAGTCTCGTTTTCTGAAAAATACATAACAATTAAATGGGTAATTCACCTGTGGCAAAATGGGCTTTCAATAAAACTTGGCTGCCTAAACAGTAGAAAGGCAATTTTTTTTAAAATCGGTGCTACCTAAATATTTTGCCAAATAGGTAGGAAAACTCCAACACCCATAATGCACTGGGCATGTTGCTACCCAAGGCCACTCCCACCAGTCTCCTATGGATACACTTACAAGTCAAATACTGCCTTGCTTTAGTAGGAAATACTTCTTAGCAAACTTTTGTTAATATGGTGTCGACTTGTATTGTTCCCGGGTGCAAAAATTCAAAGAGTAAATGCGGGAGTGAGTTACTTTTGGTTTCCAGTGAAGGATCCAGTGTGTGGCTGAAGACTGCAAAGAATCATTAATATAGAGAGAACGCCGAGACAGAAAATCGGAGAAATCTCTGTGTTTGTAGTCAACGTTTCAAACTGGATGACCAAAAAGACAGTGAAAGAAATTGCCGTTCTGTCAGTACCCCCCAAAGCAAAATGTCATCACTTACAGGTAAGAAAGCTGTTGCCATATGTTCCATTTTTACCATAATGCTGTTTAAAGAGTAGACAAAGTACGATACAATTTCCAGTGATAAACATGCGGAAGTATAATCTGTAGTTTTCACGAAAGCCCTGGAGCTGTCAAAAGACATTTGCTGACAAATAAAGGTGAATTTCTCAGTCCAGGTAACACAGAGATCAAGTAAACATTGTTCATTGATGTATACTACAGACACTGTAACAATACAAAATCGGCAAAGTGAGTTTAAGTGAGTTTTTGCTTAAAACAAGAAGAAATATCTCCTAGGAAATATAAACTTTTTTTAAAGCAAAAACTCACTTAATTTTCATACATTTTACAGAAATCAAGACTTATTTCATTTTGCTTCTCAATGTATATCGATTTAAGAATGTTTAGATATTTGCACTGGAAAACAAGATAAAAATACTGAGGTAGAACATTTTTTGCAGTGCACATGTAGTCCTATCTACGCAAACACACTGACGTACACCATGAAAGGAGGCTTTCAAGTGCCCTGAGGGCAGAGGAGACACCTCTATGCACACAGAAACACACGCAGGGAAGCGACTTACAGCCAGGTGTAGCTGCTACACAGGAGGAAAGGAAGGGAACAGATTGAGGTGCAGAAGGACACGAGGGACAAAAAGCACAGGGAAGAGAGAGAAACGGGAGGACGTCATTAGATCTCTGATCTTTAGGTATGGAGTGTTAGACATGGAGCGAAAACTTAAAGGTAACACACAAAGGTTAGCACTAGTGCTGGGCAGTATGACGGTATCATGCTACGATACAGAGTTTGCAATGCCAAGGAAGAACCAGTTGCATGGATATTTATATGTGAAAGTGACTAAGAAATACAAGATAACATAGAGAGGGATGCATCCCACATAAGTTGATGAGTTATTAAAGGATAAGTGTAGTTGTTTACAGGTGCAATGTCAAAGTTTAGATTCGGTATCATTGGTTTTATCATATTAATTTGACAGTTTTGAGTCTTTTGATTCATGATGTAAAGCTGTTTTTGCACTGATCTCAGAGTGATCATTCATTTGTTATGAGAAGTTCCTTTCATTTGTAAAGTATTTAATTCACTGGATTATATAGAGTAGTGGCCAAAAGTCATGTCTGGAGGGGATATTTTTATATACTTAAATTATTCGACAAATAAAGCAAACATCTACAGATTTATGTTACTATGCTTTAAAAAAAAAAAAAAACATTCGCAGGAAAAAGCATACATTGACTACAACATAATCAGCTATTAATATTTTGTTGGTTGGTATATAAATATACATTATTTACACAATATATTTTTTTCACTTATAGGTTCTAGCTGAAAGTGCAATCAGATTAGCCTAAGTGTTTAATAAATGAGCCCAGAAAAGGTAGTCGACACAATGTCAACTATTATCAATGCCATTTTGGAAAAAGATCATGTTACTGATCAAGTGTGATTTCTATTTCTCTCTCGCACCCTGTGATTTAACTGCTTTTCGAGTTTTATCGCAGAGGAAACATGCAAATGTTCTCTTACTGATGTCACATTGATTAAACAGTTACAGTCCGATTAGTGCTGAGGAGGACAAAGGGAAATATTTCTTGCTCTCTGAAATGTCTCGTGGGATAGCATGGCAAAGGTCCTGTTTACACCTGGTATTAAAATGCGTTTTGTTCGATCGGCTCACAAGTGGACAACGCTAAATACAGATGTAAACGGGGTCTAAAATGTTTTGAGCTTGTCCACTTTCGACCACTTCCAGAGGTAGTTAAAAACGCATTCGACCGGATTGCTTTCATAGTGTAGATGCTCATGTGGTCGAATGCTTTCGAACAGCCACAAAAGACCACCTACTCTCCGCCTACTGACCTAATGTGAAAACATTATAGGAAGCGTCCTAGCCAGGCGGGATTTAAACTTTGTTGGATGAAGACCCAAGTTTGGTTTGAAGATGACAATGTTCTCTCACCATTCCTGATTTCTAACACACACTCGCAGTGTTCAGGCGGTCTTACGGCTGTCAGAGCCAAATTGAAAGCTGCTGCTGCTGCTTTTTCTGTCGTCTCCGGTCGCGTTCATATGTAAATTGCTTGAGCTAATTTTGTCCACTAGATCGAAAGATCTGAAAAAGCCCATACATTTACCCACCTAGAGACCCTCCTCTCGAAGAAATAAGGACAGAAGTGGTTGAAAGTGGACAAAAGAGACGGATTAAAACACCGGGTGTAAATGAGAATGTGTCTCCCTCGTCTACTTGTGATCCGATCGACCAAAACACATTTTAATATCAGGCGTAAACAGGGCCAAAAAGCATCATCTGCCACTGAAATCTAGAAGCTACTGTTTGTGAGTGTGTTTTATCATTTGCGTTCATTTATCAGGGTTTGTAATGTATTAAATTTTGTATTTTGACATCGCAGTAGATGACTGGCTCTGTGAAAGTTCTCTATAGATAGAAACGAGGGAAGTTGGACTCACCTGGGAACTGGTATGTGTATCCTGGTGTGATTCCTGTGTAGCCACGACTGGCGTAGGTGGCCGCCTGGAACCCTGGGTAACCTGAAAATCAATAGAGACAGCATATTTTCAATGCAAGGCAAGTTTATTTATGTAGCACACTGGTAACACTTTACAATAAGTTAACATTAGTCAGCTACATGAACTAACAATGAAAAATACTTCTATAGCATTTATTAATCTTGGTTGATGTTAATTTCAACATTTACTAATACATTATTAAATCAACAGTTAAGTTTAACTTTAAAAAAGATTAATAAAATCTTTAACAAATGTATTGCTCTTTGTTAGTTAATAAGACCTTATCGTAAAGTGTTCATACAGTGGTAAAGTGCTTTCCATAAATTTTTTAAAAAAATAATCATGACAGATGTAAGAAATAAAAATAATAAATTAAAAATAAGAATTAAATGTATTACAAACAAATAAGAAGAAAAGAGAAGAATAGATTATCATTTCTTCCTCAGTTACTAATGAGTCAGTTAAAAAAGTCATTTTTGCTCAATGTGTTTTTAATGGATGCGTTAAATTAGTTTCATATCTTTACTACAATACTTCTTACTAATTAAGAATTTAATTCACAATTAATTTACTTTAACTTATTTATAATTTATCATTTCTTTTCCAATTGTAAGAAACTTGCAATGCTTTCTACTTGTTTTTGCGTCTGATAAATTAACTGTAAATGAATGTTGTAAATGAAAACCCCCGTTTTGATGCATTTTGCAATTTTTATTTAGTAAATTCACCCAGCCCACACATAATCAAAACTGTAGCTTTATTTTCAAAATAAAGTATATTAAAAAAAAATTCTCTCTTTTCTTGCATAATAAGACATTTGTTGCTCTGATTTGTGATCACAGTGCAGTTCCCTATTGTAAACAGCAGGTAGCGCCAAACTCTCATCAGACAGGAATGAATCGCTCCACTGACGCTGGATTTACTAATGTGTGCGAGTTCACTCAAATTATTTGCCTTTTCCTGCTTTCAACCAGGGTTGCCAAGTCCGTGCAACAAAAGTAGCCCAAAAACAGCCCAATGTGATTTTTTCCATCAGGTGGTCAAATTCTTCACTGAATTTGTGTTGGAGCACCAAAACTGTAAGCACGGGGATGGAAATCAACCTGTGGAAATATTTTTTACCCACGGCAACAACTTAAAAGTCGCCCAGTTCCATGAGGAAAACCGCGGACTTGGCAACACTGCTTTCAACTCACCCAGCATGCCGATACCCAGCATGAAGGCGTCCATCCCGTAGGGCATCACCCTGGAGCGGCCTCGCGCCGTACCTGTCGGTGACATCACTTCCTTCGGCTGCGCCTTTTTGCACTCCACCTTCAAACAGAACCGAAGACAGTCTTTACACACAAGCCTATTTTATTTCTATAGTGCTTTATACAATACAGATTGTTATACAGACAGATTCAAATTTTGCTGTAAAGCAGATAATAGTGTCATTATTCAGCACAATTCAGTTCAGTGTTGGTTCATTAACTGTGTAAAGTTCATCACTTATGAAATGAGCTCAATTTCAGCTATAAGCAGATAATAGTGTCATTATTCAGCTCAATTCAGTTCAAGTTTTGTTCTCATCTGATAGTGTCAGTGTAGTCAAATTGATATTATTACTGAATATGAACCTTAAACCTTTATCAAAAAGGAGTTTTGAACACGCAGTCTTTCATAGCAGGACACACTCACCATCTTGTTGTTGATCTCATGAAAGTGGATCTCGCAGACCTTTTCCACCACGTCTTCATTCTCAAAGGTCACAAAGCCAAAACCTGCAGAGCAAGTACACACAAGCACTCTTTACGAATCACAAACATGACGCTGCTTTCACAGATTCTAAACATAGAGCATGTTTATTTTGCCCAGTCCAATTCAGTCCTGGCATCACTTTTCCCCTTCACTCTCTTTTGTTCCGTTTACATCTGTTCATATATTCAGTCCATTCTCTCCAGAGATTTCCTCCTCACCTGCTGCACTTACCTGTCCTACTCCATCCCGCCCACTCATCTGTCACTCACGCTTAGACAAAACCACAGTCTCCGCCCACCTGCTGTCTATCAGATTATTCCTTTCCCAGGTGGATGACGGTTTAACCTCTGAACTACTAACCAGCACAGTAAACCCTTACATGATCTTTAGCAATGCCTCTGAACGAATAGACGAGATGAGACAATGACAAGAAGAGAAGAAACAACCTTTGATCATTTTTTTTTTCTTTAATAAGAGAATCTGTTTTATATGTCTTTATTTATCCTAAAGAAAGCTAAAGCTTGGTGGTCAAAAATGACAGAATTTTTAATTTTTTTTATTTCAATGAAATTAATGTACTATATTTTAGTTCAATAAGGTTTTTATTTAACATGTTGTATTTTTAGGGGATTTTACGGTACTAAATTATATTTATGGAATAGTTATGATCCATTTATTACCTTTTAATCACTTTTTGAGCATAGATCTAAAAATAAAAATTTCCAACTTAACCCTCTGGTGCTTTTCATTCATTTTTGACTGAAAAATGTTAAGTTTTGTTTTTTTTAGAATTTTTTACTTCATCGGAATGGTACGAAACTTGGTTAAGGTTTTGGCACTTGCTATGTGAACACACACACACACAAAATCATGGACATGATTCGAAAATGTTAAATGGTCCTTAAAAAATAGTCACACTTGTGCTAATCGTGGTCAAAAATGAGCGCATTAGAAATGAATGGGAAACTCATTTTATCTAGTAAAAACTTTTGGTACTGCGGCCAAACAAAATCTTACTGAAAGCTCATTTTTTGAGATATCAAGCTCAAATTTGGAGCACAACTTTTTTAGATTTATGGCTTTGATTTTCTTGTAGTTTTAGAGTAAAACGTGTTTTTGAAAATATATATTTCATATAAAAATTGAAAATAGTATTTTTGTGCATTTCTCATAACAAAAACATACAATTCTGTAACTTTTAAGTTAACTTTTTAAAACTTTTTTCATTTTAGCCGTAATTTGCCAAGTATCATCTTTAAAAGGAGACCAAAATTAAGTCTGTGCTCTAAAGCATTCAAAATTTATGACAGTTTAAGTTGAAAATTTCATTTTCAGGTCCATGCTCAAAAAGTGAATAAATGGATTATAACTACAGCGTAAATATAATTTAGTACCATAAAATCCCTAAAACATACAAAATATTGAATAAAAAAACATTATCAAACTAAAATATAGTACATTCATTTCATTGAAAAAAAAAAAAACATTTCGGTCATTTTTGACCGACACGCGAAGAGCACCAGAGGGTTAAACTTTCATAAATTTTGAATGCTTTGGAGCAAAAAATGAAACTAAAAAAGTTTTTTATCATGAAAAATGCACAAAAATTCTGAATTTGAAATAAATATATATTTTCCAAAACATATTTTACTCTAAAACTGTGAGAAAACAGGTTTGAGGTTGATATCTCAAAAAATGAGCTTTCAGTAAGAATTAAAAATTACAGTGAGAATTAAAATACACAATCACAAATGAGTTTTTCTTAAGTTTAAAAGAAGCATCTGAGACAAAGCTGATACTTAAAATATAACTGAAATATAACTTAATTAAGTCTCCTGAACGAGCAATGATGAAAGAGCAAATAAATTCTCCTTTAGTAAGAAAAATCTGAGATGAAGTTGATACTGAAGCATAAGTGTAAATGAGAACTCCATTACATCTCCTGAGTTCTAAATAAGCAACTTTTGAGCAGTAAAATATTCCTCAAATGCGATATGATACGATATGACACGACACAACACGATATGAGAAGAGAAGAGACGAGAAGAGAAGACTGAAGGATTGTAGAAGCATGTACACACTTGACTGTTGTTGTTTAATTATATGACTCAACGAGGCTTTGAATGCGAGCGTGTGCGTTTGCTTGTGTGCTTGCCTGAATGCCGCCTTACCTCTGTGCCTGTTGGTGGTTTTGTCAAACATTAGCATCGCGTCATCAACCTGCAGACAAAACACACACACACACAAAAGAGAGGGATGAGACACTCTAAGCCATTACCCAGCATGAGGCTCTATTGTGAAGCTCTGGAGAAACAGAGAGGGGCAGCAGATGGAGGGGCGAGCGGGGAGGGGGAACAGAGAGATGGACAGAGAGAAAGAGAAGAAAGACAATATGGATGGAAGAAAAAGAAAGGGGGTGAAATAAAAGAGGGGAAACCGATGGAGCATGGACACTTTGAAGCACCTCAGGTTCAGCAAACAACCCTGACATTTTTTTCAGTGTATGCGGTTCTATAAGATCAGCGATTCGCAACCCAGATGTTACACTGGACATCAACTGGCAAACTACAAGAGCACTGGTACAAAATAAAAGTTCTTTGTGGAACTTCAGAGTTTCTCCTATGATGCTTCATTTTTAACGCTTAATTTAATTTGCGAATTTTAATGGTGAAGGAATCTAGTACTGAAGATCAAATTCAGGGTCATTTTATCCATTTAATTTAAATGACTTTCATGTTGCGCACCTGCATGATTATATGATTTTTTTAAAATCATTTTACACCCACAAGAAGCAATTCAAGCTGATACAATATTTTAGAATGAAATATAACTAGATAAATTTATAATGAAAAAAATTATTTAAAATTTCCATGACTTTTCCAGGTCTTAAAATTCTATAGATTTTATAGATTGCACACACTGATAAAATATTTTACAGTGAAATATAACTAGACAAATTTATATTGACAAAATTATAAACATTTCCATGACTTTTCCAGGTCTTAAAATTCCCTGAAATCCCTTTTGTGGGATTATATATGGATTTTTTAAAAATCATTTTACAGATTGCACACACAAGCAATTCAAGCTGATAAAATATTTTAGAGTGAAATATAACTAGACAAATTTATATTGACTATAAATATTTCCATGACTTTTCCAGGTCTTAAAATTCCCTGATCCTGTCGTGTGTGACTACATTTTTTAAAATCTAATTTAATAAGAATTTTTAAAAATAATTGTCAACTCAAGCTGAAATATTTTGGTAACACTTTACAATAAGGTCTCATTTGTTAACATATTAACTAATGTGAACTAACCATGAGCAATATATTTGTTACAGTATTTATTAATCTTGGTTAATGTTAGTTAATGAAAATAGTTGTTCATACAACTTTGATTTCCATAATGTATTAGTAAATGTTGAAATTAGCATTAACTTAGATTAATAAATGCTGCAGAAGTGCAGTTCATTATTAGTTCATGTTAACTAAAGTAGTTTAAATCTTCTTGTAAAGTGTTGCCAATATTTTGAAGCGAAGTATAACTTGACAAATTAATATTCGCTATATGATTTTTCCAGGTCTTAAAATTCCGTGACATTTCTAGTTTTTCATGACTGTAGTAACCCTAGAAACTGTATGTGGAGAATAAACAGAGACACAAAGTGAAGGTGCAAACACACGTCTCTCTCTCTCTCATTAAACAGACATCCGTGTCCACACCAACAGCCTGATTCCCTGCATCTCTCCATCTCAGAGTTTGTGGGGGTAAATCTTTTCAATAACTCTCTCTGTCCTGTTCCCCCCTTTCTCTTCAAACCCTCTCCAAAGTTTACTATTCCCATGGAGACTCTGCAAAGAATTTCAATTAGAAGAACTGACCCCCTCCCTCGCTTCTCCTTTCATGAATAGAACAGAGAGAGAGAGACGAGGAGCTGGATAATGGCTGTTATGAATAGTGCTGGAAAAATAAACTTTGACAAGAGAGAGGAATATGTTTTCAGTGATGAAGCAACGATCAGGGCAAAAATATTACAACAAATGAAAAGAGAACTTTAATATTCAATCTGTCTCCAACCCATCAACAGGCACAATATCATCTAACATATAATAACATGTGTAGACAGAACCGTTTAGACGTACAATCAACCGCCACAGTTAAAAACAGTTATGAATAGATTTAAAATCTGTTTGGACGGGCTGTTTTTAAAGCCATTATACAATGGATCACCTGTGACCACATCAATTAAATGATAGATTACTGCTTCAGTCATTCGTTTACAGAATCATCTTTGATCATAATGTTGTTTATTGGCATCAAGCATTACTATTACTATACTGAAGCTTTGGGTTAGATAATATAGTTACAATTATTATTGAAATTAAGTAAATTATTTGATTTTAAATGTAATTAATAATAATTAATGATAATTTAAATAAAATATATATTAATTCTAAATAAATTATAATATATATATATATATATATAATTGTTATTAAATATTAAAATGTTTTATAATAGAATTAATATATATTTTATTCAAATTACTATATATGTGTGTGTGTGTGTGTGTGATTAAATAAAATATGATTAAAATGAATTAATTTAAAATATTAAATAATATTATATGTAAATATAGATTATATATTATATAATTAATATATATTTTATTCAAATTACTATATATATAAGATTAAATAAAATATGATTATGAATTAATTTAATTATATTAAATATATATATACACACACACATATATATATAACAATTACATAGATTATATATTATATATATATTATTTATTTATTCAAATTACTATATATAGTAATATATATATAGTACTATATATATACTATATACAGTTAAAAACACTTACTATATATATATGATTATATAAAATATAATTAAAATGAATTTAAAATATTAAATATACATATATATATACATACATAAATATATATATTATAATTGTTATTATATATAATAACAATTATATAGATTCTATATTATATAAATTTATTTATTCAAATTACTAATATATATATAGTACTATAGATACTATATACAGTTAAAAACACTTACTATATATATATGATTATATAAAATATGATTAAAATGAATATTTTTTCAAGGAATATAATTTAAAATATTAAATTATATATATAATTAAAATGAATTTGAATAATATTTTATTTCATTAGTTCAATAAAATATATATTTATGATATATATTAATAATCATAACTACATTATCCTAAGGTAATATTAATATTAAAAATGTATATTAATAAAATAATAATGTTTGGGTAAGATAAATCTACATTTTTAATAAATTTAAAATACATTATCTAACCCAAACATTATAATAACATTAATGTTAATTATAGTAATATCAATATGATTTGTAACTCAATATTGATGTCTTTGCATGTACCCTAACACCACACCTTAACCGTGGTAAAATCCTCACTTCTGTTCAACACAGAGCTACAGCGAGCTGATAATGACTGTGTGAATCTGTTCAGTTATATCCTGCTTTCAACCGTTTGATGAAACTCTACACAACCTGTAACACGAGCATCGTGAAGCAACCGTTAACTGTTAACCTTCCAAATCTGAGGCCTCATTATTTACTGACTGATGGCCTCTTCTTCGGGATTATAGCGTCAATTCAGTCAGCGTGAGAGCCGTCGGCAGGACGGCACCAGCCGAGGAGCTCGAGAGTCACATGGCACGCCAACATTTATGTGACCGAGTAGCGCTTTTCAGTGCCACCTGGTTAAATGACCATGGGAAAGGTCAAACACTCTTAGCCCGGACGGGCTGCTGTCAAACACACACTCTTAGACTTGACATTTAACTATAACCCTCTCCTGCCCCCTCTCCTATTGAAACCTGGTCGTACCCTTCCCTTCATTGACTCAATCCCACAGACACCCCCTCCCCATCTTCCAAATCCAATGACACTGCAAAGTCAGGAGAGGACAGCAGGCCGACAGCTGCTGTGAGCATTAGCATGATGTCTGATGTGAAAAATGACCAGTGTGATGCTTGTTTATGAGTTACCGACAATGTAAAAATACACGAAAGAGATCCATTAACGACTAATTAGAGATAAACAATACTGACAGTTGAATTTTTGGATGATTCAGATATTTTTGTTCCCAAAAAAATTCACACTAGAGCTCCAAACTAGAATTTGACATACTCCAAGTGAAACCAGGCCTATTATTATTGATCACACACAAGGTTAGTGATTTAAACACACCCCTAACCATGAGTATTAAACTTTGGCACACAAACAATCTTGTACCGTTTGTTCTATGAACATGAATCATACCTCATACCTCATAATTGTGAGGCTTGTTGAGTAGAGGTGTGTTGTTACTTTACTAAGCAATGGAATTTACCTGGCAGGTGATAAATCGACTGAAAAATCCCATGGATTTAGACTGAAGAGTGACCTGAGCCACATACAGAGACGAGAATATTTTCATTGAGGTTCTTTAGATTTGGACCAGTAAGAAAGAACCCAGAACACCCTAACAACTGCATAGCAACCACCCACTACACACTAGCACCATGGTGGTGAGTGTTGCAAGCAGGGTGGGGCCGAGAGCCGTGGGAACGGAGCGAGGCTGGTGACGCGAGTGTTATTGAGCGAGTCCCCTCGAGTCCCACGGAGGAGCTCCGGAAGGTAGAAGTGACGACAGTGGAAGATGATAGAGGACCAGGCCTGGACTTTATATTGTTGTTTTATTATGCGGAAGTCATCCGTGGGGTCCATTACTTAACTTTCATTTTGTTGTTTATGTATTTTATTTAAGTTTTACGTTGAACTTTCGCCAGTTCCCGCCTCCTTCTTCCCTGAACTTTAAACTTTCTTACAGTGAGTTTTACACAGGCACTCATGTTTGCTTTCTGAAAAAGCAAATATTTAGATGTTGTGTATTTTTGTAAACTGGCATGTAAAAAAAAGTTTACTTTATTATAATTAGTTAATTTATCTTAATCATAAAAAATAAACCCTGACATTATATGATTACAAAATGGACTGAAGCTAAAAATTTAGAAAACTGCTAATATAAGAAGATATGGTCAAAGATATAGCATCCCTAAAGAGAATAAAAGGTTTCAGAACTGACAAATAATAATTATATATATATTTAAAGGGGACCTATTATGCCCCTTTTTACGAGATGTAAAATAAGTCTCTGATGTCTCCAGAGTGTGTATGTGAATTTTTAGCTCAAAATACCCCACAGATCATTTATTAAAGCATGTTAAATATCCACTTTTGGGGGTGAGCAAAAACATGCCATTTTTGTGTGTGTCCCTTTAAATGCAAATGAGCTGCTGCTCCCGGCCCCCTTTCAAGAAGTGGGTGGAGCTTCAAGAGCTCAGGCTCCGGCATACTGGTGTAGGACAGATTGCCTGAACACAGGCAACAACAAAACAGGACAATCTCACGCACTAAAAATGTCAAAAACTGTCAGTAGGTGTTCATCCTTATATCGTCGAACCATCGTTTGTGAAGCAGTCTGGCGCAAATACATAAGACTTTACCGCTTTTCTTCGGGACATTTCCTTTGAAAATGAAATTTAACCACGGTGTCCTCAGTGACTCACATGGAGGAAGCTTATGGAGACTCTTATATGCATTGGTACATCCAGAAATGTCGGAATCTGTGCTTCTTAATCAGGGCGGTGTCTATGCTAATAGGGCAGATCGTCACTGGCTGTGGGCGGGGCTTCTCTTTACGATATTATCATCATAGGGATCAGCTTGTTTGAAGAGACCACTTTTGATTTATGGGTATTATAAAAAAATGAGAGAGTGGAAATTTACCATTATAGGCTGGTTGTTCTCACACATTTGTGTTCAAACTCCTTATAAAAGTGAATTTTGCATAATAGGTCCCCTTTAAATATATAAATAATGAAATGTAACAGTTTAAGAAGGAAGGGCTTCAAAGATGATGGCTATAACATTGCCCAAACACAACCTAAAATCATTTTACAGGTCAAATCGAGAAACAGCTTTGAGACAAAAATTACAAAAGAAAAGTTTTCTTTTTTTCAAGGTTTCTGGAGACATGTTTGTTTACACTGTCATAGATGAGCACATAAAATAAACTGCGTTATTTAGTCTATATAGTCATCTCACAAACAAAACACACACTCTCTGTCCTCTCCAAAAACCGCTCCGGGATGTAATGCCAAGTGTCACATTTCTGTTTTATTAAACAAGCAGAAGATATAAGATCTCCAGATAAATCTAGATTTTTATGGCTTCCTCATCACTCGTTTTCCCTTTAAACAGGCCAGCGGACAAAAGGTCCAGTGAAGCTCTCTAATCGACACCTCTCATGGCTGACTGGAGACTAACTTTTCCAGTCTGTCCGTTCCACTGGCCCTCTCCCTCTCAGTGTTTCATTATATCCATTGTTGTGGGTCGGAACGCTTGGACTCTCACTGTACTTTGCTTTTGTGAGGCTGATCATATTCCATCCATTTTGGATTGTGCCTAACAGATCAGGACAATGGAGGGCAGTGAGTTTTCCCGGACGGGCTCGGGCGGCCAGATTGTGCTCACAGCAACAAGGGCTTCTCCCACCAAATACTGCGAACAGATAAATACGCTAGTGCATGTGCACTGTGTTTTTGGATAGTGATCCAACCGCTGAGTGAGAGGAGTGTAGAGGAAAAGCTCAACATTTACACAGATTAAATGTAAAAAAAAAAAAAAAAATCCCTTCTTTGTAAACTTTAACCTTGAATGAAGATGAATCAAAATTGCTTTCACAAACTTTCTCTGTGCTTGAATTAGGGATGCACTGATATGAAATTTTGGTCGATAACTGATAATTCTTTATATTTGAAAGCCGATAAATTATATATTGGCCCATAAATCTAAATCCAATCTTTTTTGAGCCTCATTACAAAAACAAAAGTCTCACCATTAAAAGTCATGTCCCAAGCACACAATTGTAATGTTCTCATTATAATATTATGTAGCCTATATGACAGAGTTACGCTGTACATGTTGTACCTAACTATATTTTCCTTTTTGAAGTGATTTCAATCATATTTCAAGCAATTCAAAACCACCATGGCAAACAGTGCACATATGAAGTGTCTCAGCTGGAGGAAACAATCTATTTTTTAACGGCCAAATTTATCAGGCCGATAACGATAACATTAAAAATGAACATATATCAGCCGATACAGATATGGTGGCAGATATATCATGCATCCCTAGCTTGAATGCCCAAAATTGAATTCGCAACACATTTAACTTCTGTATATTGTTATATTTATGAGAGAAACTAAATATTCAGTGGGACATTATGATGTAGGGCAGGACTTTTAAAAAAGTTTAAAATAATTATGATTATGTAATTTTTTTTAAAAGAAACTTAAAGTTATCTGGTCTTTAATAATGTTCTTTTAATAAATGTTTGCACAAAAAATTATTTATTGTTCATGGAACACGTTTTTCTGAAATGTTTTAGCTGGACGTTTAACGTTTTTTTAAATGTTTCTACTTGTTTCGGAATGTTCAGAGAACATTCAAAAGTAACTCATAATGTTTGCAGAATGATAAAATGGAACGTTTCCCTAACGTTCGCAAAACATTTAAAAGTCTGAATGTTTTGAACATTCAGAGAACTTTCATAAATAACATTTCATAACTTAATACACTCTAAAAATGCTGTGTTAAAAACAACCCAAGATGGGGTTGAAAATGGACAAACCCAGCGGTTGGGTAAAATATTTGACCCAACCTGCTGGGTAGATTTATTTATCTTAACTATTGTTTAAAAATGACTGTATTGCTTTCTTAAAATGAACCCAAAGTATGTTGGAAATTAACATTTATTCATATGTTTAATAAATTAACATTTTAATAATTTTAATGAATAATAATTAAACAATAAACATTTATCAAATTGCTTATTAATAAATGTTCACCTTGTGATTATTATTGTTGCCTCTAGTAATTATGTGTCTGATTTTTGGGTTCATTTTAAGCCAGACATATAGTCATTTTTAAACAATAGTTGAGTTAAATAAAACTACTCAGCACGTTGGGCAAACATTTAACCCAACCACTGGGTCAAAACAACCCAATCAACCCTGGGTTTGTCCATTTTCAACCCAACTTGGGTTGTTTTTAACCCAGCATTTTTTAGAGAGTATGAACATATTTTTGTTAGCTGGGATTGTATCATTTAGTTTTGCTTGACTGTTTTAAATCACACATTGATTTTAAATATTCTGAAATGTTTCCTCAGCAGCAAATCAGCATTTTAGAATGATTTCTGAAGGATCGTGTGACACTGAAGACTGGATGCTGAAAATCCAGCTGTGCATCAGAGGAAAAAATTACATTTTAAAATATATTACAATAGAAAACAATTTTTGGTGAGCATAAGAGACTTCTTTTAAAAACATTAAAACATGGTAATTATTCCAAAGTTTTGAACAGTAAATATGGGGCAAAACTGATTTCATGTTGTCTTTAAACTTTTAGCAGTGCCTTATTAAGTCTTCCCCAGCAGCCCAACAGGTGCACGAGCTGCTGACACCCACTAATAAGCATTTGTGAGAGTGTACACCACTGAATCCACACGTGCATTTACATATTTGAAAAAAAAAAGAGCCCACATGCACCCGGTGTCACAGTGAGATGTGTGCGGAGACAATAGGCCCAGCAGGTCACCGTGGAAACAAGCTTGAGAGGGTGGGGGGGGGGCAGCAGCTGTTGCATCAGATTAGTTAAGATTCTGAGACCCTCCCCCTTTTACCAACAGCACCTTCACACCCTCGCTCTCTTTCTGTCTCTCTATTCTCCCGGTCCTACCTTCACAGCATTTACTGCGGCGAGCGTCACTTTATATAAGAGTGACTTAAAAGTATGTTTCACATAAACATTACCAATCGAATTATGGTCGTGGTAAACTCGCAAGTAGATTTTGGTATTTTTATAAAGTGAAAATGATCATTACATCATGAAAAAAACTATTTTTCTCAAAGGTGACATCACAAACTTAACCCTTTTTATATATACACAACATACGAAGTTCTTTCAATCACCTGACACCTGTTTTACCCATAACTATGAGAAATACATGAGAAATGCTCCTTGAGCAGCAAATCAGCATATTAGAATGATTTCTGAAGGATCATGTGACACTGAAGACTGGAGTAATGATGCTGAAAATTCAGCTTTGATCACAGGAATAAATGACATTTTACTATATATTCAGATAGAAAACGTGTTTTAAATTGCAATGATATTTCACTGTTTTTACTGTATTTTTATCAGATAAATGCAGCTTTGGTTTGCAGAAGAGACTTCTTTCAAAAACATTACTAACCTCAAACTTTTGAAGGGTAGTTTACATTTAAACATGGTCATGACCAGGTGTTTTGTATCTATTTAGGGCCCTTTTTTACTTTTGTTCAAATAGTTCTGGCTAGTTGAGAACAATTTTAGGACGGCCACTTTTAAGCTTCCCTTTGTAGTGCGTGTCTTACTCTTTCTCCTCTTTTCAGAGGCGTCCTCTTCTCGTGCCCTCGACCCACAGGAGGTGACGCCGCCTCCCTCACTCGTCTCCTGCCTCTACTCATATGCTCTTCTCTTTCTTTAGACCCTGTTTGTCTACTATTCAACTCAGCGTGCCGCTCTCGCACGAAAGAAAAAGCAGCTACACAAGGACTCCATCTCCAACTGGGACACCAATTCTTTACCACTGACACCGAATATGACAGTAACAAATGGAACAAGTGGAGACAGATGGAGCATCAAAGAGATATCATGTGTTCTGTGTGCATCAAAACAGAGACAAATTTATGTGACCTTTTTTGGAATTGAAAATGTCAAAGAAAGCACCAATATCAAGAGCTATTTGATGATACAGAAAAAACTGTCTGGTTCTTTTAGTCATGCTCTAATATCTGCAATCATTTTTAGAAACTAAGATGCAAATCATCATGCTTGCTCATGATATCACAACCAAAAGCTCATTAACATATGACCGCCTCTTTTTACATAACATAGGAATGTCTATAACCAAACAGTTGATGGGCCCCATTGACTTCCATAGTATTTGTTTGGTTACCCATATTCTTCAAAATATCATCTTTTGTGCTCAGCAGAAGACAGAAGCGCATACAGGTTTGGAACAACTTGAGGGTGAGTAAATGATGACAGGATTTTCATTTTTGGGTGAACTATCCCTTTAACACCTATTTGGTATTAAGCAGCCTGACCTGCCCTGATGAACAAAAGTATTACTGTCATTCAGAAGTCTTAAATTACAGTACTAAACACAGTCTAAGGATCAGAGAGAGGGTTGGAAAATGCTCATGAAAATGAAACTAAATTATGACAGAAATAAGAGAGTAGAATTTGGCCCTTGAACTCACCTTTCCGAACTGATCGAAATACTGTTTCACATCTTCGATGGTGGTGTTGACAGACAGCCCTCCAACAAAGATCTTCTTTGTTCTTGTTACAAGCTGAAAACACCAGAGAAAAGACAAATAATGAGACAAAGAGATGATCAAGTAAAACTATCAGACTTTCTACAAGAAAACAAGGGTGGCACTAGGCTGCATTAGTTCAAAAACTAAACTAATGTTAACAAATACAACATTTGATTTCCATAATGTATTAGTAAATGTTGAAATTAACATTAACTAAGATTAATAAATGCTGTAGAAGTATTGTTCGTTCTTAGTTCATGTTACCTATTAGTTAACTAATGTTAACTAATTGTAAATTGTTACCAGTAAAATATACAAGAGTTGGTCACAGCTATTATAAAAAAAAAAAGAAAGAAAAAAAAATGTCTACTACACAAGTAGGAGTAATGTACGACTCTGTTCCAAAACCTAGTGAGCTACTTTACTGTCTACACAGCTGCCTTCTAAGGGAACATAATAACTAAAAATGGAACCTCATAAATAGAACTTAATGGACTCTGAATTGGAACATTCCATAGGGAGAAACTCTGTCAGTTACACAACTAACACTTTTCATCATGTGACACACAGGGGAGTCTTGATTTCAAGCTAACAATGCAATACACTAATAAGCATAAAAATACACCACACAAATATCTGCTTTATTTTTTTTGGTAGGGGTTTTTTTGCCATTATTTTTATAGGACAGTCGAGTGTAGACAGGAAAAGTGTTAATTTTGTTTTATTTTGACTATTTTTTGTATGCCATCTTGGGTGAAATTTCACTGAGCTCATCGCAATGCATTCTGGGCTTACCTTATCTTTGAAGGATATACACTACCAGTCAAAAGTTTGGACACGGTAAGATTTTTAATGTTTTTAAAAGAAGTTTCGTCTGCTCACCAAGGCTGCATTTATTTAATTAAAAATACAGTAAAAACAGTAATATTGTGAAATATTATTACAATTTAAAATAACTGTTTTCTGTTTGAATATATTTTATAAAGTAATTTATTCCTGTGATCAAAGCTGAATTTTCAGCATCATTACTCCAGTCTTCAGTGTCACATGATCCTTCAGAAATCATTCTAATATGCTGATTTGCTGCTCAAGAAACATTTATGATTATTATCAATGTTGAAAACAGTTGTGTACTTTTTTCAGGATTCTTTGATGAATAGAAAGTTCAAAAGAACAGCATTTATCTGAAATACAAAGCTTTTGTAACATTATACACTACCGTTCAAAAGTTTGGGGTCAGTAAGTATTTTTATTTTTATTTTTTTGAAAAGAAATTAAAGAAATTAATACTTTTATTCAGCAAGGATGCATTAAATTGATCAAAAGTGACAGTAAAGACATTTATAATGTTACAAAAGATTATATTTCAAATAAATGCTGTTCTTTTGAACTTTCTATTCATCAAAGAATCCTGAAAAACAAAAATATTGTACACAAATATTTTGTACAAATTGTACACAATAAATGTTTCTTGAGCAGCAGATCATCATATTAGAATGATTTCTGAAGGATCATGTGACACTGAAGACTGGAGTAATGATGCTGAAAATTCAGCTGTGATCACAGGAATAAATTACATTTTAAAATATAAACATTAAAAAATCTCCACCTCAAACATTTGAACAGTAGTGTATATGTGATACGGTCAAAAAGAAAGTATCTTTAAAATTTTTACAGTTGTTTACAACGCTCAAAGTTCAATGCAAAGGGAACTACAACAGGACTACAGGACTACAACAAACGACTGGTAGGGACTACAAAGAGCTTCTTCCCGGGTTAGTGACATCAACAAACCCTAAAATTTACATAAACCCCGCCCCCGGGAACACGAAACAAAGGGGTTTAGGCCTTGTTGGCCTGCTTTAGAGAAGAGGAAGAGTTGTTGTAGAACTTTTTGTTCTAAAAGTCTCTCCATCAGTGTCGACTCCGGTTTGAACAATGTAAGGCTGAACACCGTTACTGACAATCCTCATTTTGGCTGCGTGAGATTCTCCAGCTTTGTTGTTGTTGAGCAACTAAAGCGCGAGCTGTTAAAGCGCCACCCTCTTTTGGAAAGTGGGCCGGGAGCAGCAGATCATTTGCATTTAAAGGGACACACACAAAAACGGTGTGTTTTTGATCACACCCAAATTGGGGCAAATTTGACAAGCTATAATAAATGATCTGTGGGGTATTTTGAGCTGAAACTTCACAGACACATTCTGGAGACACCAGAGACTTACTATTATATCTTGTAAAAGGGGCATTATAGGTCCCCTTTAAGGTCTTTTCACTTGTTCTAAAGGTTTTGTTACTGCTTAGAAAAATTTAACAGAATGCCCACATTTCAAGCCACTTCTATGCAATATGGTCAAAAAGGAGGTAGCTGCCTGTAGTTTGGAAGGGCTGCCACATAGAGAAAACACCTATGATGCTTTAAAACACTCACTAGGTTTTAAAACAGAACCTACATGTCCTTAATGAGAAGTGACATGTGACATCACAACACCTGTGATGTTAACCTGAACTGAGACTTAGCACTCACCTTCGGCTGAGCTCTACGTGGGAAGGCCACCTTAGGGTCAATCTGAGACAGAAGAGGAGAGAGAGAGAGAGATTTGTTTAGCAGGTGAATTAAGCTTCTTTAAATCTTGAGAGGGAATAAGATGCATGAGTGTGAAGAAACATTATGTATTTACAGAAAAGATGGCCAGTTATCCGTTTGAGAGACAAAGATAGTATTTCATAAATATTCTCAAAATCCACTCACAGCTGTTCAACAGACAGACCAGTCAGTGTTTCCCAAAGATTTACTGATGTTAAGACTTCTAACATAATGACATCATTATATGAAAAAAGCATTAAAGAAATAAAACTGAACAGTGCATGTGAAGATCACCAAATTAAGTACTTTCTACAGTTTAATCTCAGTCAGTGTTTTCTTTGAGCAATCTACACCATGAAAATGTAAGTTACTCCATTTATTTAATTTATTGATGAATGCCATAAAACACAATTTAACGCATCAGATATTTCAACAAAATGGTTTACTTGAACAATATTCACAAAGTCTTGCAAGCAGAACCTGGCAGAAAATGAAAGCTTTCACAACAGACAAATCCTCTGAAATATTTCAAGAGGACTTACAGAAAATTCCCACCATGTTTCCGGCCGGTGTGGAATCATCTGACCAATGCAAGTCATGTGAGAAATACAAGATAAACTGAAAGAAAACTTCTTTACAGCTTATGCTTAAAGCTTTCATTTGTCCATGTATTAAGCTTATATTATGTTTTGTTTTTTTAAAGAAAGTGATACCAGTGATACCAAAAAATGCACTCTTTTCTAAATATCCTGCAAAATTTAAGAAAGAAAGACGTTTGGGGTACGTAAGATGATATGTTCACCGAGGCAGCATATATTTAATCAATTGTGAAATAGTAAAAATAAAGCTGATTTTTTCCCAATCTGTACCATTCAAAAAAAATTTTTTTTTAGATTTTAATATTTATTTATACAAATTTACATTCTGTTATTGAAAATGTCAAAGAACGCATCAATATCAAGAGCACATTATTTGGTGATACTACAGACATATTACAAAAAACAACAGTTCCTTTGGTTCCTTTATGTAGACACTTGAATGGTGTGTGCACACCAAAAGCAAAGTTAATTATTTGCGCGAGTAGATTAAGATCTAAGTCAATGCAAAGATGCGAATAGACACGAAAAGACGCAAATTCGCGCCAGCCGATGCGAATGATGCAAATTGGGTGACGCGATTGTCCCGAACACGTGACATTTGCCTAAATCGCGTCTTCCGTGCAAGTTTAAAATTTTCAACTCGAGCGGGAAATTTGCATGACACGTTGTCGCGCAAGCCAATCGGCAAAGAACTTATTGACACGTCCGGTTTGACACGTACAACACAACTTCTTATTCATACAGAGACCGGACCAAAAAAGAGATAGCTTGGAGAAAAGTAAGCGAGGAAGTTGGACTACCTGTAAGTGATGATATGCGTCTGTTACTTGATTCTAGCTACAAGTTTTACATTACTATGAAATGGTTAGCACTAGCATTAGCCAAAGTTAGCACAACCTGGCATTCCCGGTGCTTTTGTAAATATCCTGCAAAACTAAAGAAAGAAAAATCAATTAATACATTTTGAAAACAATGAAATTCTAATTGTTTGTGAGCACTGATGCTTCCTATTTGTTGGAATATATATATATTTTTAAATGGCTTAATCTGCCAGGTTTTTGTATACCAGTAATATGAAACAGTTGGTTTAATGTCTGCTTCCCAAAACAGTTTGTGCAGGAATGTGCACAACGAAATCAATTAGCAACCCTGACAGGGAAACACAAAGAAAAAGACAAGAATTTGATTCAATAAAGTGCAGACTGGAGCAAGTTAAACTGAAGTTACTAATAGTTTTAGGATCATAATATATTAAGATATAATTATATAGTTGATTAGTAAACCATACTTGACCAGATGCTTGACAGCAGCTGTATGAGAATAGACCCTGTAAAGTAAAATATAGATCAGTATCCTGGCAATCTAGAAGGTATATCTTAGATTTCTTCATTCTGCTTTTTGTTCATGATCAACAAAAATCAGCATCATAAATTTGATTCCCATGAGCACCACTAACCCCACTAGACAAGACTATCTCCATCCTAATTCTAGAAACCATCTCTAGCCACCCCATGCCATGCTGTTATGCACTGCCATTGGTCTAAATGACCTTCTACACCAACTAGATTCACATACGTGTAGCATACAGTAGCGTTCTATTAGTGCGGTCCAGCAAGACTCTAGGATGTTGATCTTGCCAGTGTCTACAGTTTTAGTACTATTATTCAGCTCAGAATCTCTAGACTACACTCATAGTCACCTTCTGATCCCAAACCTCGTCCCAACCTGTGCACGAGAAATACCAAACAGACAAAAACATCATGTGAAGTCACGTCAGATATGTGAGTGTGAATCAGTTTAACCAAATGAAAACATCACTCATTGTAACCTCATTTCGCAGGATTCTGTAAAGCATTGATTACCAGGACTGATTTTTCATGTGCAAAACTACACTGTAAAAAATAGTTGTTGGTTTAACTTAAAAAAAATATGTTACCTGGTTGCCTTAAAATTTTGAGTTCATTGAAATTAAATAAATTAAATAGAAACTCAAAATATTCTGTTATCTGAGCCACATAAATTATTGAAGTTGATTTGACAAAAGAAAAAATGTGATAAATCATGAAAATAATTTTTTACAGTGTACTAGTCAGTTTAGTTTCTAATAGTTATGTTTTATTTACACTACTGTTCAATCTTTTGCAACATTATAAATGTCTTTACAATCACTTTTGATCACAATAGTACTAAACAACTAGATTTTTACATTTACTGAAGAAAACAAAAGTGACATTTGCCCCTGGGAAAATCCCCTATGACACAAAGGCCCTGTTTACACCTAGTAGTAAGATGTGTTTTGGTCGATCAGATCACAAGTAGATGAGCGACCACATGACCACATGAGCATCGGTTGAATGCTTTTTCGACTACCTCGAAGCGGTCGAAAATGGACAAGCTCAAAACGTTTTAGACCCTGTTTACACCTGTATTTAGCGCCACTTGATCCGATCGACCAAAACGCATCTTAACACCAGGTGTAAACAGGGCCAAAGATATTGTGGATGAAATGCAGTTGTGTTTTTAGTGCAATGTCAGTCATTTCAATAGCACATCTCTTCCTAGCAAGCTGCATGATTTGAGAAATCATTCATAATGGTGAAAAAATTTACATTCTTAAAAATAAAGGTTCCAAAAGGGTGTCTTCACAGCGATGCCATAGAAGAACCATTTTAGGTTCCCCAAAGAACCAGTTTTATAAGAACTCTGTTTTTTCTTTAGTAAGCTTTTTCCAGTATAAAGAATCTTTAGTGGAATGGAAAAGTTCTTCATAGAACCATAAATGCCAATAAAGAACCTTTATTTTTAAGAGTGTAGGGTCAGGGGTTTGTAAAAATGTAACATAAATCATATAGTTCTGTCTTTAAAAATATCTGACCATACGGTTCTAGCTATCATTCTGTTTCCTTCAAACACATCTTAACATCCGTGGATAACCAAAGCTTTCCGGAATCCTAAATGAGGTCAAAAATGACACTGCTGCAGTTTTTGCTATCAGACAGAAAGAACAAACTGATAGAAACACAAGAGTGTGTGTGTGTTGACGAAGGCTACTCCTTTTACAGGTTACTGGAACAGATCTGTTTCCAAACAATCCTCTTTTCAGGCCTGAGGGCAGGCAAAGCCTATCCCACCATCCAATCTCTGCTCTGAGCTGAGAGGGAGGAGATACGGAGAAAACAGATAGAGAGAGAGAGGCAGGAAGGGGGTGAGGGCAAATTAATCAGCACGAAACAGCAAAAACAAAAAAACAAAAAGTGAATGAAAACAACAAAAGAGAAGGAAGAAAGAGAGGGAGCAATTCAGCTAAAACAAAACCTGCTAGTGAAAAGCTCAGGGTGCTGATTGTGTGTGTGTGTGTGTGTGTGTGTGTGTGTGTGTGTGTGTGTGTGTGTGTGTGTGTGTGTGTCATGAAGCCCCCTCTGCTTTCATTAATTATAAGGACAAAGATGAACCCCAAACAGATGGGACGGAGAGAGGTCCACCCCCTCATGAGCGCACACACACACACACACACACACACACACAGCCTTTCACTCCACACAACCATCAACAAATCAAACCAAACTACACAAGTATACTTCCTACTTCACTCTTTTATCAGCTTCTACCTCATTTCACACACACAAGAGCTCACATTCACTCTTTAAAGTTCCTTCATGCAAAGTTAAGCATCACTATTACCACTCATATAATACACTCATATAATGTTAGTATTAGTGATTTGAACAAACCTCTAACAAGTACTAAAATTTAGTGCGTACCTCATCCTGCGGTGTTTGTGCTACAGGCATCAATGATTTCTCAAGGTTTGCCGTAACTTTGCTAAACCCCCTATTGGACTTAAAAAAAATTTGTAAGTACACTAAAAAAATTATGAGGGAAACTATTAGAATTGTAATGTTACACTCTTAGAAGAAAAGGTTCTATATAGAATTTTAAAGGGTTCTGTCAGGCGCTTCAAATATAGAGCCTTTTAGGGGTTCCCTTCCCATTATGGGATCATTTTATGGTTTTAGTTTTAACTAATTTTGCTTTCATTCATTTTTAATTTTCATTCAATTTTATGAATTAAACGGCTTGTAAACATACTTTATCAGAAGATAAAAATTACACATCATTGAAGACATTTCTCCTTATATAGAATATTTTGGCATAAATTATTTTGGCATAGATTTCTAGACTCTAAAAAATGCTGGGTTAAAAACAACCCAAGTTGGGTTAAATATGGACAAACCCAGCAATTGGGTTGTTTTAACCCAGCAGTTGGGTTAAATGTTTGCCCAACACAGTTTTATTTAACCCAACTATTGTTTAAAAATTACAATATTTCTGGCTTAAAATGAACCCAAAGGTTGGAAATTAAAAATCTGACACAATATTACCAGATGCAACAATAATAATCAAAACATGAACATTTATTAATCAGAAATTTAATAAATGTTTATGGTTTAATTATTATTCATACAACTTATTGATAAATGGTAATTAAACATTAATAAATGTTAATTTCCAACATACTTTGGGTTCATTTTAAGGAAGCAATACAGTCATTTTTAAACAACAGTTGAGTTAAATAAAACTACCCAGCATTTAACCCAACCGCTGGGTTTGTCCCTTTTCAACCCAACTTGGGGTGTTTTTATCCCAGCTTTTTTAGAGTGTATATTAAACCTAACTGAACTGAACCTTTTCTGCAAAGAGTGCATACCATATAGGGATGCTACATGTGAAATATGCATATTATTAGATAGATAGATAGAGCCCTCATGCTCAAGCAGGCACATATTTAAACCATAAAATACACAGCTTACATAAATAGGCCAATATTTCTTTATCAGTGCATCATTAATATACAGACTGCATTAAGGTGTTTGAATGTCTGCTGGTGGAGGAGAACTGCTGTTGTATATGGGACTGGGCCATCAAGGTCACTGTGCATGAGTGAACAATGGCAAAGCAATTAGCTAACGATGCTCGTTAATGAGGCTCAACAACCCCACACCGCGACCAAGATGGAACAGAGGTGAGAGTGTGTGTGTGCTGACACCATGCAAAATCTCAGGAGAGGCTTTGGCTTCAGCCATGAATCTACCTCGGAAATGCAATCCAGTTTGTTTCCCTCAATCCGATTAGTTGCTTTGGCGATCCATACTAATTACGGACGGGGAATTCTCTCTCCCTCTGTCCCGCAGCACGAACCTCCTCATGCCTTCAGCATTTGAGAGCTAATCTCCAGAATCTACTGCTAAACCGCCATACACACTCTTACACGTCAATGACGCACTCAAGGCCTCCAACGGGACTCTCATCCAAATCATTTCAAGTGTCCTTGTACCAGTTCTGCACAATACACAACACAGGAATGTCTCTAGTCTTGAATTCCGAACTTAAAAGTTTTCAAAAAGCTGAAATTGTCCAGAAGAAAAAGTTTCAATTTAAGGCTGCAGAGGTAAATACAAAAACACATCATCAAGCCACAAGCTATAAAGAGGCACACATTTTTACTATGCTTTCATTTTTGTCTATTGCTAGAAAAACAGCAGTTCATTTCCACCAAACGCCATTGATATTTGATCACTGTATTATCAATACTGCTTGTAGTACATGGCTAAACAAGCATATCTGAGCTGAATGTGCAATAAACTTGAAAAAGCAATTTCAGGAATGAATGAACAGACAAATTTCCTATGTGTTTATTGCAAAACTGGATGTTTATTAAGCAGCATTTTTAACTCTTTCCTCACCAGCATTTTTTTTTAAAAAAAGTTTCCAGTCAGCGCCAGCATTTTTGATCAATTTCACAAAACTAGAATATTTAGTTGTATGAATATCTGAACATACAATACACACACATATATATATAGCTTAAGTGAAGTTCTTGTTCAAATACTAAGCCAAACTAACCTCATTTGACAAACGCAGATCAAGATTTATCAGCCACATAGTTCCCATCAGAACGCAGGCTCATTATTAATAATAACGAGCCAATTAATAATAATGAGCCGACGTTCTGATGTAGAACCTGGAAGCACTGCACTGTGTTTACTACATCAACAGTGTAGGAGATTGACAGGGAAGAGAAGAAATTGTTGAATAAAGTTGTTATTTTTGTTGTTTTTTGCTTTCACTGTAAAAACTAAAAGACTCGCGTTGGAATTCACACTCGTCTTCTGTGAACAGTAAGCCCCGCCTTCTTTAATCTGATTGGCCATCATTTTGACATTGACGAACGCTGTTAGACTGCTGAGGCAGACCAGCCTGAGAAGTGCGTAATGGAGAGCAGTAATGAGAATATCAAAAAATTGGGGGGGACAAATTGGCCCTATTGCTAGAGTTCTTGCATCAGGGCCGTAACCACCATAGGCACTGAGTGGGACAGTCCCCGTCAATGTCTATGGTGGTTACGGCCCTGATTTGAACAATCCCCTGACACTAAATATTAAAATTAGCTGTGTAACTCATTCTACACCATTTGTGCTACAGACATGAATGATGCATCAAATTGTGCAGATCGTTGAGAAATGTAAAGCAGGTGACAAAACAGCTGAAAAAAATCCACAGACTTACACTGAAGGAGGAACTCTAGCGATATGCAAGAAGCCAGAATATCACAGAAAGAGTGGAATCTTTGACTTGGGCTGGTAAAAAACTATACCAAAATCTATTTAAAAACATTAATTTCATACCAAGCATACTTCAAATCCATTAACATTTTTATTGACATATCACTTAAGACTTACTGATATAATTAAACTTTATTTGGAGTATTTCTTTATTGCACAATGCACATTTCTTAATATTATGCCTAAAATGTATCATATTAAACTTCATGCATTCTACTGTCGCAGCTTTAATTACGTAGCGGGAAGCTATCAGACTCTAACTCTGAATGACAAAATAACCTTATTAAATTCATACACTAGACATACAGCTTAAGTACATAGTGTATAAGTGTGTCGTTTTGAACTGTAGAATGCCTTAGCCAACCATATATCATATAGCATCAAGTTTTGCACAGACAAGCATTTAAAAAAATAAAGTTAAAAATCAATATTACACATTTCAAAAAAATGTACAACATTGATGTCCAAAAAATATTTCACCATGTACACAAACACACAAAAATAAAACTCCCACATATTTTTCACATGGTTGTTGTCGCTTAACTCGGGAGAAATTCACATTCTGTCATGTCTGTTTTAATTTAGCCTTATTTTTTATGAGATTTGACCATATGACCTCTCGTTTCCAGAACTCAGACACCCCTCTACCAACCTATCCTCTTTCATTCTTTCTTCTGAGGGCCGATAGCATGAAAAAACACTCTCAGCATGGCACATTCTTTCTGTTTTCAACACAGACTCTCTGCGTCGCTCACAATATCTTCTTTTCATTTCCTTGCATGGATGGCAAAAGCAAGAAACAGGAAAACACTCAAGAGAAAGATGAAAAATGTTAAATAATGAACGACAGCATGGAAACACTTTACTGTTACATGCAAAACTTTACAGTTCTCTACACAAGCACCACATCAAGTATCAAATAAAAACAGCACATACTGCCATCTGTGTTACAGACTGCTGCCGATTCTTCTGCAGTTCCTCTGGAATCTCAAAACGCAGCTGAAAGTGGACGAGGAGCTGTTTTCACAATAGTCTTATCTATCAAAATTGCTTCCTGTTATTGTGGATCCCTCCCCACACAGCCTTTCAGACCCCACTGGAGTGACCTAATAACCCACAGCATCCCCCCAGCGACCCCACCAAAACATTACCACAACACAGGCTCAAATACCATGCGAAAGGGTCATTCAAACCGTCAATACACAGTTACCACACTGATTAGCCTCTGCATCACAGCACACAGAAATCAAGATTTACTTAATAGGCTATACCTGTAATTGAGATTTACATCACAGCTATCAGAATATGTCCATATGTCTGCTTTTTTAAATGTAATTTATTCCTGTGATCAAAGCTGAATTTTCAGCATCATTACTCCAGTCTTCAGTGTCACATGATCCTTCAGAAATCATTCTAATATGCTGATTTGCTGCCCATTTCATATTATTATCAATGGTGAAAACAGTTGTGCTGCTTCATATTTTTGTGAAAACTGTGATAGCATTTTTTTTTCAGGATTCTTTGATGTTCAAAAGAACAGCATTTATTTGAAATAGAAATCATTTGTAATATTATAAATGTCTTTACTGACATTTTTGATCAAGTGAAAAATTTTTGATCCTTACTGAAAAAAGCAATTTCTTTTAAAAAAATCTCACTGACCCCAAACTTCTGAACAGTAGTTTAAGTTTGCATACAAACTTTCTCTAGTTATCTAACATATGAACAATTGCTCATTTCAGAAGATAAATGATATGTGATTAACATTAATGTTACACCAGAGGAAAAAAATATGTATATATATATATGAATCACTCTTTTAGACAATTTTTTTTCCTAGTTCTATCAATTTCCTGAAGGATAAGTCCTGGCCTATATTTTCTCCCACTGAATATTCTGTTTCACTTGTCAGTACATCACATAATGAAAAAAAAAAAATAGATTGCAAACGTCTCTTCAGGTCGACTTTAAGTAGCCACAGAGTATTATATTCTAGACAACGTTGCTCTTGAGCATTAAAAATAAAACAATGTCTCTATATGTGTCAATCTGTCCTTATTCCTTACTGAATTAAAGCAAAAAATATATTTCAGACTTCACAACATATATTTGCTCAATATGATGCAACTATGATGCCATCCATTTTTCAAAACAGAAAATAAAGAGATCTATATACATTACACCATTAAGTGTTATGCATCTCTAAAAGGGATGGTTCACCCAAAAAATGAAAATTCTGTCATCATTTACTCCCCCTCAAGTTGTTCTAAGCCTGTACGAATTTCTTTCTTCTGCTGAACACAAAAGAAGATATTTTGAAGAATGTTGGTAAACAAACAGTTTCTGGTCCCCATTGACTTCCATTGTAAAAATTGGTTTTTCATACTACGGAAATCAATGGGGACCAACTACTTTGGTTACTTTGGTTGCCAACATTCTTCAGAATATCTTTTTTTGTGTTCAACAGAACAAAGAAACTCATACAGGTTTGGAACAACTTGAGGGTGAGTAAATGATGACAGAATTTTCATTTTGGGTGAACTATCCCTTTAAGGCCCAGATATACTTCAAGCTAATTGATTATATAATAAGTAGGTGTGGCTCCGAGGCACCGCCTTCTTTGCTGTGAAAATCGGTTCATTTCTTCAGTTCAGTCCGTCGAGGTCAGACGCGAATACAAACACGAACACAGGAGAGCTGCTTTATAGTAGAGATGCACCGATACTAAATTTCTCCACCGATAGCCGATTATTCAGAGTGTACTGATACCAGTAGTTTGGGGGTTCTGCCTTTTATACCTTCTTTTAAATTAATAATAATTTCATTATAATTAATCATTATATTTTTAATTATTATATTTTGAAAGAAATGCAAATAAAAACTTTATTCTCTCCATTTCATAAACTTGTTTCAGAGTAACTGGTATCAGTTATAAACATAAAAACATTACTCAAATTAATATTAACACACATTAACTAAATTCTGAAGATTAAATTAATATTTCTTAACTTTCTGAATTTTATTAATTCATATAATTACTAATAATATTGAACATTAAACTGGTTTCTTAGCATTTTCTTTACACAAAGCACTAATTCAGTGCATTTTCCTGCCCTCTATTGATAGCCAGGGTATATCGGCCCTGACTATTGGCTGTTTTTAAATTATCAGCCGATAGCCAATCGTGTGAAAATTTGCTTTTATCTGCCGATACCGATTATTGGCCAATATATCAGTGCATCTCTACTTTATAGTGGACACTGAAGTTGTAATTCCAACCGAAAGTGACACTGACACTTTTTCATGTTTAATACTGTAAAGCTGCTTTGCTTTAAAAGCAGCCTATTGTATAAAGTGCTATGTAAATAAACGTGACGTGATTTGACTGCAGTGCTGAATCTCAGAGCTGGTGCAAACATTCTCATCGCTACGATTACATGCTTTTTAACTGCTGTCATTTTAGTGGTGTGTTTATTTTGTTATTGAGAGGAAAGAGCGCAGCACATATTTACATATTCATTAAGCGCCGGTATTCCAACTTCTTTTTACCCCTAAGCAAGGAACGAAAATAACTTCGCTGTGAGTATATCAGGGCTTTTATACAGGGTCATGGTGGTTAATGGCTGTGGTTAAGTGTGTGACACTCTCGGATATAACCAACAAAGTTGTTATGGTGATGACAGTCCCACATGGCGACCAAACCCAAGAGACTGGAGCGTTGCCAGGCTGAGTCTCTCTGCGCAGAGTCACCATTAATAGTTGTAAATACTCTGGCTGCAAATAAATGCGTCTAAACATGATTCAGCTAGCCTCATTCTTTCATGTGAAAAGACTAGGAACAGGCCACAACACAGCCCACATTTGACAACAAACAAACACAACCCCATTTATACACACACCTTGTAAGTGGTCTGTCTGTGCCATCTCTGTAGTAAAGCTCTGGCTGGTTTTGTCTGCTGACACACCCACACAGTTCTGACAAAGACCATCAATGACGTCCCAGGACTCACATATTCAAACACGACCTGGGCACTTATTCAAATAGAGCTACTGGCTAGCACGATACTCTGTGCAATGTGGTCAAAAGTGGACAAAAAGTGCTGGAGCGAATTCAAAATGTATTAGGTTTCATAGTATTATAAGACACTGTCATGTCATTTAAAACCATCACTACACTCATCACTAAAAGTAAAGGTTCTTTATTGGCATTGATTGATGGTTCCATAAAGAACATTTAACATTTACGGAACCTTTGCATTCCACAAAAGGTTCTTTATAGTGGACAAAGTTTCTTTGGGTTAATAAAATGTTCTTCACAGTAAGAAAAAAATGGCTCTTTTAAAAGGTTCTTTGGGGAACCAAAAATTATTTTGCACTGCGAAAACACCCCTGTTTAGAACATTTATTTTTTAAGAGTGTATAGTATTTTAAAAATATATATTTTGACAACCTTCAAAGAATATACCATGCCATTACCAGCGTAGTCATGGATCTCAACTGGTGGGTTGCATCCCAAAAATGAGGTACACATCTGTTCTGATCGGGTCACAGACATCAGGGATAAAACAGTAAACGAATATAATAAAATGCAAACATGCATAGTCATCATAATAGCAAAATTTACAAGCTAAACTGTTAAAATGGATGAGGAAAAGCTCTACACTTGACGTCAAAGGCTGTTCGTGCAATCATACTTCACAATTAATTTGCCTGTCAATAGGTAATATGGCTATTAATACTAATATATAACTTTTAGCAATGCGTTTGGCTGGTAAATCACTTCTCCTGTTGTTTATGCATGGTTTATTGCATATTGTTCAACTTATCCAGTTCATTTAATATATTTCAACACTGTAAAAATGTTCCACCTATTTCAACTTAAAAACTTAAGTTCAGTTGTTGCCTTCAATTTTTAAGTATCATCAAATTGGCTGTACAAGTCATTTCAAATTTATATTAAACTGACTTTTTAAAAATCAAGTTGAATCTCATATAACTTACAAAAAAAATGAAATTGCTTAAATTGTTTTTGCAAGTTAAAGTAATGCAAAAATATAAGTTGTCTTGACTTACTGATCAAATCATTTTTAATAACATTTTTGAGCAATGAACAATTTTGGTACAGTGATGTAAATTATGTGATACTGATGTAAATTAAATTCACAAATTTTCTACATTGTAGCTATCTAAACCTTCTTAGTGTATACATTTTAAAAAATACACTTATGAACAGTGCTAAATGTGACTACAGTGAATTATACATCACAAGTACAGACGGATAAAAATAGATTCTGATTCTGTGGCAGTGCCATGGTTTAGTCATAATAGTACTGTGTTATTTTGAAAGATACCATCATAGTGAAATGTTACTTCAAATAATACCATCTTAGCATGGTAAAGTTTTATAATACGTTTAGTAATAATAAAACTAAACTCTCGACGATTTACAGAGGTTCTTACACAACACTTTTGGAATGTTGATCGATTTCTAGAAGATTTTGAAAAGTTTGATTCTGCCCCGTTTCGCTCCCCTGGTTGCCATGACGATGAAAAGCGAGAAAGAACGCTTTCATGTGGCGCGCTCTGCGCCAGACAGACCTGCTGGAACGGACCTCGCGCCTCGTGCATGTGGAGTTAAAATGATCTTAGGAAACGAAAACCACCGCCAAGCAATCATCCCACTGAAGTGCTTCAGTCTTGCAAGGGAATAAACTAAAGAATATGAGGCGAACTGCTTTAAAGGCCAGTAACTGACGCAGGTGGGATGAAACCCTGACCCTCACAAAACATGCTAGGCCACACTGCAGAATTATTTTAGAAAACAAAAAAAAAAAGAAGCATGCAATGTGTGCGCATTTATATTAAATGAACTGCTATACAGCATAATAAAAATGATAAACTCACTGTTTTTGAATCCAACTCGTGTCTGTTTTGGGCCAAAACTTTATCCACTCCGGTCTGGTCTACATAGGTGACAAATCCAAACCCCCTGCGCAAAAGCAGCGCATGCACACATATTACGCATAAGAATTAAGTTACAAACACACAAACAAGTCAGCAGTGGGTGTGCGCGCGCCTCCCCCTCACCTCGACCGCTTCGTAACCGGATCCCGCATCACCATACACTCCTTCACCTCGCCGAATTTACAAAAGTATTCCTTCAGTCCCTCTGGAGAGAGAAAAACACAATGCATTTACTTCATAACACCAGTTAAGTGACACAAATCATGTTTGATGTACCTTAAACAAAAAGGCTCGCTGCTACTAGTTCAGCGTTGTAAGACTGCCCATCTGTGAGCACTTTGCATCTCGACAATAGTGCTCATTATAAAGCTCTGGTAAGCATTCTTATTATAATGTTCTAAGTTAAGCTAGCTATTTGAATAACAACGCAGGCATACATAGTGTAGAGATTTTCCACTCTGCATGTTGCATTTATTCAACCACATCAGTGCTTCCTCGCTAGCGCCCTTGCTTTCACCTCAAATCACCACGAGCTCATTATACCCTATAGCTCGTCTGTAGCTTTCGAGGAAGTATTTCCAGAGAAGTTTTATCACTAAACATGTCAAGTACTGATCTATAAATCTTCCTCTGTGTAACACGTTATGGCTCGTGCGTTGAATGCATGCTTTGATTTCACGGAGCGTGAACTATTTGCTTTCTGTCTCTAGCCAAACAAACATATAGAAAGAAAACATGCTCCTATATGCTCAAAGCAAGCCGTGCATGGGAGTTTTTGTGGAAGTAGCACGCAGGACAGAGGATCACGCGTGTCTCACCTTGTGTCGTCTGCCAGCTCAGCCCGCCGATGAACATTTTGCTGAAAGGTGAAAAAGAGAGCCAGATCAGACATCTGAAAGTCTTCTCAAACGCTATTGATTACTGATGCATGTGTAAATACAGCAATCAACCCGCCAAAATAACAATAAATCAAGTGGAAAAGTGAAATTCGGCCATGATGGATGGATGGGTGCCGTTATTTCCAATGAATCGCAGAATTAATTATTTCATCTCCTTTAAAAAGTAACAAGTTCGACCATCCCCTTTTAAAAGGGCGAAATGGAATGTAAAAATATAACATGCTGGAAACAATGTAACAGTTCCAAATGTAACAGATGGAAACAATGTAACCGCGCGCGTCCTGGACAGAGGGAACATGGAAACAATGTAACACTGAAGCTCCTGGCTGTTACATTGTTTCCATTTTCGCTCTTTTGTAAAGAGACCCGCGCTTCTGTCTTTTGTCTCCGGTGGTCTCTTCTCTCCTGGTCCCAAAACTCTCAGGTTTATTTCTATAGATCTCCCCCGTTCGCAAAGAAAAGTCAAACGGAGCGCGCAGAAAGGAGGCTTTACCAGGGGTCGTGCGGGGAGTCCTGCGTGGAGGACGACAGGCTGCTCTGACTCCCTTCTGTGTCCATTCCCGTGTCCCTCTGTTGCCCGGACTGTGAGCCGAACGGGAGCCAGGAGTCTCCAACTCAAGAGCGGGTGGCCCGAGGGGGTGGGGGAGGGAGGGACCCGTCTGGAGGAGGACGGGCCAAGCGTGGTTTGCGCACACACGGAGGCACCGCCTCCCGTTTGACTTTTCCCGGACTCTCGTCGTCTGCTCCGCCCTCTCTTTCTCCATGACCACGCCCCCGCCTGCTTTCATCAGCTGCTGTACAGTGGCAGAGTCGAAACGTGGTCAGTCTGAAGAAAGAGAAAAACAGACTAGATAGATAGATAGATAGACAGATCTAATGAACGAATGATAGAACAAAATATAGATAGAACGATAGATGGATAGATAGAATGATAGATAGAATAGATAGATAGATTCTGTCACTAAAACAAATTCCTAGTATGTGTAAACATACCTGGCAATAAAGCTCTTTCTGATTCTGATTCTGAGAATGATAGATGATTGAACGATAGATAGATAGATAGATAGATATAGATAGACCGATTGAACAAACGATAGTTAGAAAGATAGATAGATAGAATGATTGAACAAACTATAGATAGATAGAACTAATGAATGAACAATAGAACAATATATAGATAGAACGATAGATGATAGATAGAATGATAGATAGATAGATAGATAGATAGAACTAATGAATGAACAATAGAACAATATATAGATAGAACGATAGATGATAGAACGATAGATAGAATGATAGATAGATAGAACTAATGAATGAACAATAGAACAATATATAGATATAACTATAGATGATAGATAGAACGATAGATAGAATGATAGATAGAACTAATGAATGAACAATAAAACAAATATATAGACAGAACGATAGATGGATAGATAGAACGATAGATAGAATAATATAGAATGATAGATAGATAGAATGATAGATGATAGAACGATAGATAGAACGATTGAACAAACGATGATAGAACGATAGATAGAATGATTGAACAAACTAGATAGATAGAACTAATGAATGAACAATAGAACAATATATAGATAGAACGATAGATGATAGATAGAATGATAGAAAGATAGAATGATAGATGATAGAACGATAGATAGAATGATTGAACAAACAAACTATAGATAGATAGATAGAACTAATGAATGAACAATAGAACAATATATAGATAGAACGATAGATGATAGATAGAACGATAGATAGAATGATAGATGATAGAACGATAGATAGACAGATTCATGACTTATAAGTGACTGGATCTTATAAGCACTTGATCTATTGTTTGTATCATCAACCTAATCAAGCCAGTTGTGTCTATAGTGAAGCAGCAGTCAGTGTCATACAGCAGCCGGGTGAGTTTGGTGATTGGTAGTCTGGATTCCAGCCGGTCTGAACTGGCACGATGTCAAGACCAGGTGATTGGTGGTTTGCATGTGTGGGTGGGGCTGACAGACTGACCACAACATTCACAGTCCTCAGGGAGGTGTGCATTGTTCCTCATAAACAACAGCATCTCACGTGGTATTGCTGTCATTTTTATGTTTTGTTATTTAGTGATTTGTTAAAAAGATGTACGAGAGTAAATACCGACATTCAGTGGCCAGGCTTGAAAAATAGTCTAATAATTTGGGATATTAAAGCCTGTTTCAAAAGATAAAGATGAGCATATTATTCTGGCCTTGAAATAGAATTTAAAAGATGATCACAATTTTTTGTAAAAAGCATTTCAAATGTGGAAACTTCAGTAATGCACAAGACAACTGTATGCGAAAACAACAACAACAAAAACAAACAAATCTGTACTAGATTTATATTAAATTATATAACACAGCAAACACTTTTATCCAAAGAAACTTGGGGGGAAGGAAGCAATTATTATGAAAAAGAAAAAAGAAAAAAAACCTAGAGCAGAAGTACACCTGCTAAAGGAAACTACAACACAGATATACGAAGAGTGACATTTTAGTAGAAAAAAAAATGATGCAAGTTGAAGCAATCTGAATTATCAGATCCAAAATAAAACTTCTGCACCAAAAGTTTTGAGATCAGTTCATAGGCCGAACTGATATAGGAACACATGCCACAATTTGTAAAAAATTTGCATGCTTATGTATCACAGCTCAAGGGTTTGTCAGTGCGGTTGCCCTGTGTGTGTGTGTGTGTATTTGATTGTGGTCTCAGGATGAGTGTGTGTGTGTGTGTGTGTGTGGAGAAGCAGTATGTAGGACAGCGCCCCAGCGCTCCCGACTGGAGCTATGGGCGTGCTAAATTTCTGCATGCATGATCAATGGCTTTGAATAAAGAGAAAGAGAGAGAGGGGGAGGGGAAGGAATTAGTTTGAAAGGGAGGTTAAGAAGAGGTTGAAAACAGAATGAGAGAAAAGATGAGACAAGATGCATTTATGACGAATCGGGACTAGGGAGCCTCATTATGAGAAGTGTGCAGGAAAAGTAGCTGAATGGCACAACAGTGGCGTACATTTGTTTTTATGAGCAACCTTTAGTATTTTGGCGTGTCAAACACTGAAGTTGGTTAATGAAGCAGGTACTGGAACAGAGCCATTGATAAACAGAGCCATTTTTAGGGGGAATGAGGCTAGTTGTCACAGGGACAGAAATTACTTGAAGTTCAATTACACAAATGTTTGTTTTATCCATCAGTGCTTTTGTGTCAAATTTTTGCTGTAGCTTTTGTTTAACAAGTAAACATTAAAAAGATACACTGACATTCAGAACAGAGTAAAGTATAATACTGGGTTAAAAACAACCCAAGTTGGGTTGAAAATGGACAAACCCAGCAATTGGGATGTTTTATTTAACTCAACTGTTATTTAAAAATGACTGTATTGCTTGCTTAAAATGAACCCAAAATATGATGGAAATGAACATTTATTAATATAAATGTTGAATAATAATTAAACAATAAACATTTATTAAATTGCTTATTAATAAATGTTCACCTTTTGATTATTATTGTTGCGTCTAGTAATTATGTGTCTGATTTTTAAATTCCAACCTATTTTGGGTTCATTTTAAGCCAGACATATAGTCATTTTTTAACAATATTTTAGTTAAATAAAACTACCCAGCACATTGGGCAAACATTTAATCCAACCACTGGGTCAAAACAACCCAATCGCTGGGTTTGTCCATATTTAACCCAACTTGGGTTGTTTTTAACCCAGCATTTTTTTAGTGTATAATGAATGCTGAAATGTGTAATTTTATATAATTTATTATAACTTCTCTTGGCTAAAACACTATACATTTTACCTTTTATATTATTAGCTATATCATAATGCCAACCCAATGTGACAACTTACCCCGTATAGAGTGAAAAACATGCGATGTGTGTTAAATGAAAAGAAACTTTCAGAAATAAAATAACCCTGAGAAATATTTATTGGAGTGCCACAAGCTTTTTTCCACATTAATGTTGATTGATTTAGCATTGCATTATAAAAGTTTAATATATCATAAAATAGTCCTTTGAAACATGATCACAAAATGCTCTATTTCTCCCCACTTTTTCTTTCCCTATACTTGAAGAGACACAAAACTAGTGTGATTTTCTTGGTCATTCATCACTCCTGTGGCTCTTTTGACTGAGGGTCTCGCATGCTATTGTTGCTCTCTAACCTCGGTCAAGCCTGAGATCTGCTCTCTCATTCTGTGAAGAAGGAAAGGAGGCCTGACTTTTGGCCTCTTTGTCTTGTCCTCCCTTGTCAACTTTGACAAAGTGCAAAAACGAAAGAGAGAGAAGTCATTACTATGGCTGTAGAAATATATGCTACTGTTCAAAAGTTTGCAATCTGAAAGATTTTTTAATATTTTTGAAAGAAGTTTCTTATGCTCACCAAAATATTACAGAAAAAAAAGTAAAATTGTGAAATATTATTAGAAATTTATATAACTGTTTTCTATTTTTAATTTATTTTAAAAATGTAATTTATTCCTGTGATCAAAGCTGAATTGTCAGCATCATTACTCCAGTCTTCAGTGTCACATGATCCTTCAGAAATCATTCTAATATGCTTATTTGCTGCTCAAGAAACCTGTACTCTAAAAATGCTGTTAAAAACAACCCAATTTGGGTTATTTGGCAACCCAGCACTGGGTAAAACTTATTGGGTCTTATACATTAACCCATTTGCTTAACCCAATGCTGGATCAGTAAACCTGATATTGAAGGTTTTTCATTTTAAATGTTTCATGTAGAATATTTTTTATTCAATGGCAAATAAGTCTTTTACAATCATAAAATACTCAAAAAAAAAAAAAAAAAGTAAATGTTTTAGGATGAGGCAGGAGCAGCAAGAGCAGCCAATGGGAATCTGTGGGAAGAAAACTGGTATCAGTAGGCTGTTTCAGTTCATTAAATGACAATCGTATATATATTCATGTCTGAAAAGTTACATCAAAAACAGCTTGTGCTATCTCGTCTGTCAGACATTTAAGTTTCAACCTGTCAAACACACCTCAGCTGCGACTCTAGCGCACTAGATCAACATGCAGTGCTCCTATTATAGTCAGTGGAGCAAACAGTAACTTTTACACATTAAAGTGATGTTGCGTTGTTCTTCAGCCCTGGTCGCGCATTCGTTTGACAGGAGTTGAAGCTTCCATGGTGGTGCAGGCAAGTCGTTCGGCTAGGGTTCCCAAGCAAACATTAAAATGTGAGACAGACATTTTCCTATTTGTACAGTAATAATTTGATAGGAATAGAATGTAATACAAGCCTTAATTTCATTCAGGTAGTTTCCCTTCAGGACATTTTCTCTCAGAACAGAAAACAAAATGGCCATTGACAAATGTATCCAGTTTTAACCGATTCGGCACAGACTACCCAACATTGGGTTACATTTACCCAGCGTTGGGTAGGTATGTGAGGGGGGTCATCATTTGTTTTGAAAGTAAAAATGACCCAGCAACCTGAGTTACAGAAAAACTACCCAGCACCTGGGCAAAAATATTAAAAATAACCTAATAAAATGACCCTACTGGCTGAACCCAGCATTTGAGTAAAAAAAATAACCCAGCATTTTTCAGGGTGTAAATGCTTTATAAATATATTAGAAATGTTTACGGTCATGCCAGTAAACTTCAGACAGTTGATCGTGGCTGTTTGTATGAGTGATTGCAGTAGTGATAGTTACAGTGCAAAAGGTTCAGTTTAAATCTATGCTACCTGTAAATTTCATGTCAAAATAAATTAAGTTGCCAAGGGGTGAACTTGAACAAATTCTGATTGGATAAAAGCATCCAATGAGGCAATCAGGAAGTACGGCTACTTCCAATCAGGACATAAGCACCTGAATACGACGCACAGTCTTCTCTTCTGTCATCACGCTTTTACCTCCAGTAATGAAAACACTTCCCATCCTCAGGGGAAGGCACAGCACTACTGTCAAGAGGTAAACAGAAAGAGAGAACAAGCACATCAACGCCAATATTACCATCATCACGATCGCACATGGGAGATGTGATATCTCTCCTATCTGGATTACCTGAGTCAAAGATCCAAGGGCTGCGGGAACAGCCCGACCACCAGCTGAATATCTCTCTTAATCCTTTTTCCATGCCCCCCTCCTTCCTTCAACATATCACCACCATTCCTCTTCTCTATTTATAGGGTCATAGCGTTCCCTCTCTCTGTGGGATGAAGGGGGGTTTCGTTTGGAGCGTCACCCTGCCTGGTTAGTGAATGGGTTAGTGAAAGGCTTTGGCGGGGGTCAAGACGGAGGACATGGGAACCCCCTACTGACCAGGGCACATTTATTTTTACTTTTTTATTTGTTTAACATCCGTCCGATCAGGTGGATCAGTTTGGTGTGCTCTTAAAGGGATAGTTCACCCAGAAATGAACATTCTGGCATTGCTTGCTTGCTTACTTGTTGCAAACCCAGATTACTTTCTTTCATCTGTGGAACATAAAAACAGAAGTTAGGCAGAATGTACAAGCAGCTCTTTTCCATATAATGAAAGTTTAAAGGGGTGGTTGATTATGATCTCTCTTTTTTAACTTTAGTTAGTGTGTAATGTTGCTGTTTGAGTATAAACAACATCTGCAAAGTTACAACGCTGAAAGTTCAATACAAAGGGAGATATTTTCTTTTAAAGAATTCTCTGTTTAAGGACTACAACAAACAGCTGAAAGGGACTACAACGAGCTTCTTCTTGGGTTAGCGACATCACTAAGCCTAAAATTTACATAAACTCTGTCCCCGAGAACACGCAACAAAGGGGGTGAGGCCATGTTGGGCTGCTTTAGATAAGAGGAAGAGTGTTGTTGTAGTAGAGTGTTGTTGTCATGCCGTCATTTTACGCCAGACTGCACAAAAGATTAACATGATGGCACATGCTAGTCAGAGTTTAATCAACTCCACAGCAACTACATAAATTTATCCACTAACCGTTCAGAAACGTCCAGTTGCATTCTAAAAGTTGTAACTTCTTCCTGAGTCTCTCCATCAGTGTCGACTCCGGTTTGAACAATGTAAGGCTGAACACCGTTACTGACAATCCTCATTTGGCTGTGTGAGATTCTCCAGCTTTGTTGTTGTTGAGCAACATAAGTGTGAGCTGTTAAATCTCCGCCCTCTTCTGGAAAGCAGCTCATTTGCATTTAAAGGGACAAACAAAAACAGCGTGTTTTCGCTCGCACCCAAATAGGGGCAAATTAGACAAGCTATAATAAATGATCTGTGGGGTATTTTGAGCTGAAACTTCACAGACACATTCTGGGGACACCAGAGACGTACATTACATCTTGTAAAAGGGGCATTATAGGTCTTCTTTAAGAGCTGTCAAATTCCAAAAAGACTGAAAAAGCACCATAAAAGCAACTTGTGTGATATTTAAGTCATTATTCACTGAAAGTCTTGCTATAATGACTAAATGATGAATAACAAACATACTTACTTACATGACTTAAGAAGACAGGTTATAATACGGCCACTTTCTTCCATCTTTAGTACAACAAAAACTATTGAGATTTGTCCTGTTTTAGCTCTTTTCAGCTAATGTTTGAAAATTACTATTGCTCATTCCAAGAGCCAAAATGTGTCTATGTAAATATGTAAACACAAATGCTTCTTGATACACAAAAAATCCTACAGACTTACCTTGAAGGAGGGACCTGACTCATATCTAGACCAAAATATCATATATCAAAATAACATCCTACCAACCATGAAGTAATGCCTTGGCATTACAACCTGAATATGCATACGTTACCAGTTTCGTCAAGCTGTTCTAAACCTGCACAAAGCATTTGTGCCCTTCATCTAGAGAGAGACTGTTTTAACAGACTTGTCTTTTCTTTTGATTTTTGCCATTTTGGCTGCTGAAAAAGCCCAGACTTATTCAGCCAAAACTAAACACACTGCAAAATTGTTCCCCTTTTTATTTCTGAAAAACCACCACTTCAACACAGACTCTCAATACACTTTTACATCAACCACAACTCAAACTCTAAATAGATCGTTTAGTATTCTTTCATCTATTCATCATCTTCATGTTCTTTCTTCCATGGAACACAAAAGGACATACAGTGAAATCATAGAATGATGAGGGGCTGTTGAGCTGCAAAAACACTTCAAAGAAGTAGCATCTCAAAAAAAAAAAAAAAAAAAAAAAAAAAGATTAATACTGTTCAAAATTTTGGGGGTTTCTGAAAGAAATATTATTATTATTATAATGTAAAATAGCTTATTTTTGTGTGAATATACACCGATCAGGCATAACATTATGACCACTTCCTAATATTGTGTTGGTCCCCCTTTTGCTGCCAAAACAGCCCTGACCCATCGAGGCATGGACTCCACTAGACCCCTGAAGGTGTGCTGTGGTATCTGGCACCAAGATGTTAGCAGCAGATCCTTTAAGTCCTGTAAGTTGCGAGGTACCTGGCCATCCACGTGATGTAAAAGAAAACGTGATTCATCAGACCAGGCCACCTTCTTCCATTGCTCCGTGGTCCAGTTCTGATGCTCACGTGCCCACTGTTAGAGCTTTTGGCGGTATTTTGATAGATGCTGACCACTGCAGACCGGGAACACCCCACAAGAGCTGCAGTTTTGGAGATGCTCTGACCCAGTCGTCTAGCCATCACAATTTGGCCCTTATCAAACTCACTCAAATCCTTATGCTTGCCCATTTATCCTGCTTCTAACACATCAACTTTGAGGACAAAATGTTCACTTGGTGCCTAATATATCCCACCCACTAACAGGTGCCGTGATGAAGAGATAATCAGTGTTATTCACTTCACCTGTCAGTGGTCAAACTATTATGCCTGATGTAATCTATTCCTGTGATCAAAGTTGAATTTTCAGCATCATTACTCCAGTCTTCAGTGTCACGTGATTCTTTAGAAGTTATTGTAATATGCTGATTTACCTCACCAAACTGATTTCGGACAGACTTCTGAGGCAGCATAACGGTTTAACAATCTACAGCAAAATAGCACAAGCTTTGGTGATAACTAAACAAATATTTAATTGCTACAGTAGTAATTTCTTGCTAGAAATGACATCAAAAGTGGAAAATGTTGGTAAAAAAATGTACATTTACACAAAAACTGACCAGAAACTCCAACTTTCAAATGGCATCTTTCTTTTTCTAGCTCAACTGTCACCGAATGGAATGCGTAGGATTGTGGGATATCAAAAGCAGTGAATGATACATCTTTAGCCCCATTAGGAACTAGGGACTTAGCTTAATAAAGCCTGAAGCTCGTCATCAGTCATATTTTAATCTCCAATGTCGATTAGAATAGCAAACATCTCCTACTGCACGCACCACAGACTTGAAAATGGTGGTTGAAATAAAATGCTGCGTGGAGTCAACCAATCAAAAGTCCCAAGTCCCACCCCCAAAAGTTCCTGAACTTTGAAAAAGTAGTACCTCGCAAGCAGGGACTTTCTGAGAGGGAAATTTTTACCCGGAACTTTAGACCCTGGTTCCTGCAGTCGAAACACATCGAGAACCACCCCAAAGTCCCTAGTGCCTGGGGAAAGTTCCTGCATTGGAAACGGATGGAGTTTATAAAATACGACAGATGGACCGACGACGAGATTTAGGCTTTATTAAGCTTATATGCGGAGGATGAAATCCAGCGGTAACTGGAAAGTCACGCGCAGTCCTACGTCATCTTCACGGTACTTTAGACCACGATGGAAATGCAGACAGCAACAGGTCTGGGGGGAAAATTGTTCAGGGTAATTTCGGTGGAAACAAGGCTTATGCTGCCTTCAAAAATTGATCAGATGAAGGGATCTCAGAAGATAGGAAGTGAAGCTAACATGGGATTCGGACTTGCCTTTATGCCTTCCTACCTTGGAATGTGTCCTCTGAAGGCAGCATTTCTAAGTTTTCAGATGTAGCCACTGACCAACAGAAAACACATGCAATCATTTCGTTTGGACCGAATGCAATGATTGAACAAACATTTTATGGTCCTACGTGTCAGAGTTCTCATTTTTTTCATTGTGTTTCCTTTGTGACCTAGTTTCCCAGTGTGTCTGAATGTTTGATTCCATTTACCTGTTCTGTTAATTACCTGATTTGCTCCCTCGTTTGCTTCCTGAATTTAGTCCTTGTGTTCTCCCTCATTCTCTGTCTGTTCTCATCTATGTTTTACATGGTTGTGTTCTCCCTATTCTGGTTTGTGTTTATAATACTGATAATACCTAGAATATCAAAATCAACCGCAGGTGGTAGATCCTTCTCCTATCTGGCACCTAAACTCTGGAACAATCTTCCTAGCATTGTTCGGGAAGCAGACACACTCTGTCAGTTTAAATCTAGACTAAAAACGCATCTCTTTAACCTGGCATACACATAACACATTATCAATTTATATTTTCAAATCCGTTAAAGGATTATTAGGCTGCATAAATTAGGTCAGCCGGAACCGGGAACACTTCCTATAACACCAGATGTACTCGTTACATCAGAAGAAGAATGGCATCTACGCTAATATTAGTCTTTCTGTTTATCCGAGGTCTATCGTAGTCAACCAGATCCGGGCCGTATCCAGGTGAGACCGAGGACGGCGCCTTGACACGACCACAACGTAGCCCTGAAGTATCAGCAGAGACTGAGTCAACTAGATCATCCATTGTGAAGGCCTCATCGACACAACAGCCAGTGCCACAGCTCCTCAACAAACCGTCCATACCGGTGTGATGAATACGATCCTCAACTGGACTGAACTGGAATAAATACTTTGAATGTTGCGATCCTATCAGACATAAGATAGCAACCTGAATCGTAACAAAGCACTGTTCGCCAGAGGAGAACTGGCCCCCCGACTAAGCCTGGTTTCTCCCAAGGTTTTTTTCTCCATTTTATCACAGAAGTCTATTTGCCACCTGTTTGCCATCTGATGTCACCTGTTGGAGTTTGGGTTCCTTGCCGCTGTCGCCTTTGGCTTGCTTAGTTGGGGACACTTGACATTTGATATTCAACAGTGCTTTGATCTGCCGACATTGACACTATTCTTTAAGAGCTGCTGTGCAGCCAAAATTATATACCAGTTATCAATGTAAAGCTGCTTTGACACAATCTGCATTGTAAAAAGCGCTATATAAATAAAGGTGACTTTATTAAATACCTTTTCTTGGACCACTCCTGTCGTGTGCTTCATTCAACGCACACGTTCCGTGACAAAAGAACAGACCCTAACTGTGATTTTTTTGTTTGCGGCATTTTTTCTTCAGTTTTTTGTTTCTTTTTCCTTATGGACCTACCCGCTGTCCAGCTTCTCTGCCTGGGGCAGGGAGACCGCCCGCTGAAAGAACACACTAGTGACTTTCTACAGCTTGAATGCCAGACTCACTTCCCGGACCGTTCGCTCTGTGTATTTTATCACACCGGCCTGAGAGAGCAGTCCAAGGCACGCATTCCAGTGGGCAGTCCGACGGAGGGAACCTGAAGTGAGTCATCGCCCCGGAGCTTGATCCACAAGGTGTGGTCTGACCAGGTGCGTGAGCCCGTTACATCGTGTGCTGCCGAGGGAGTGTTAGTGAAGTTCAAGGGCTGGGAGGAAAGCCCCGTCCACAACCTCACCGCGGTGGATGGGATCGCTATGGCCATTGGAAAACATTTTGGACTGATGGATGTGTTTGAATAGGTAATTCCCCTGTTTCTCCTGTCCCCACTGGTTCCGTCCAGCCCTGTATCTCCTGTGTTCCCTCCCAGCCTCCCTCTCCCGCCTCCTCTAACTGCCGGTTCCTCAGCCCCGCCTCTACTGGTACCCTTCAGCCCCTCTTCATCTCCTACACCTAAGTATGTGGATCCGCTTCGGTGCTTCAGGCCACCAGGTCTGCCTAAACCAGAGGATCCCCTGGCTCCGCCTCCAGCCTCTGAATCCAACACTCCACCGCGGCCTGTCGACACATCGCCTCTGCCTTGGCTCCTCCCTCCCTCGGCTCCACCGGAAACCTTCAGCCTTACGATTCCACCAGGCTCCCTCGTCCCACAGGCTCCGCCTTGATCAGACGTCGTCCTACCTGCACCTTCAGTTCCGCCTGGCTCCACCTTCCCCCCGGCTCCGCCTTCGTCCTCAGTCCCACCGTCTCCACCTCAGACTTCAGGTTCCCGCGTTCCAACTCGGATGCTCGTCATTGTGGCTCCACCTCGGTCTCCAGTTCCAGCAGTGTCGTGTGGGCTCTCTGGCATGCCAGCTCCACCTGGATCTCCATCTCCAGTGGCATCTCCATCGGCCGTCCCCAGGGTGGCGCCGCTCAAGTCTCCACCATGGCTCCTCCTACCCTCCACTCCCCCTTGGACTGTTCTTTTTTTTATTGACTGTTTTTGTCCCTCTCCTCTTCCTCCTCCAGAGCCCCTGCCCTCCTTACTCAGTTGTACCTTGCATGGTACCTTGGACTATTCCTGTCATGTGCTTCATTCAACACACACGTTCCGTGACACTACACCTTTCACACACAATATATATTTATAAAAATACATTTAGACCACTTAACCTAGTGATTCAGACTATTGCACTTTTAAGTAGGGATGCACTGATGTATCGGCCGATTTTTTTTCAATTTACAACCAACGGCATATCGGCTGTAGCAGGAAAAACGCAGATATAACAAACCGATGGTTTATAAATTAACTGTGTGAAGGCACTGAGCTGTATAATGTCTGTTTCATAATCCTAGCGCTGCTGTCTGCGCTTTAAAGTTGATCAAATAACAAAAGATCGCACACTATTCTTGACTAAATAACTTTTGTAACTTTCATAAGTGTAATGGACCCCATCTGAATGATGACCAAAACTTTGCTTATGTTTTATAAAGTTTATTGCATCCGTTTTCCCTCCAAACAAATCACCACAAAAGCTAAACATTACAGAGCACAAGAAGTGCGTATTAAACTCTCTCTCTCTCCATTGCATTATCATCAACATACAGCGAATTACATCAAACACTTATTACAACTAACAGTAAATAAATACATACAGATCTTATGCCTTTTCAGGGGATGCTTAATAAACGGACAAACTTTAAATCTGCAAAATAACTTGCTGCGTGCTCTCCTTGTCAGTCCACAGACTAGAACACCGTCAAAATAAGAGTCCCGCCTTAGTAAAGGAGATGCAGATCTCAAACATATTTAAACTTACAAAAAAAATATAAAAATGCATGCAAAAACAAATTAGAAGATTAATCACGATAAAGTCTGTTAAAATAAAGAAGGATTAATATGTATTTAATTTATACAGTGAAGAATATGCAGTGCTATTTTACATTTGTTTACTTTATTTCTGTCCATGAAAACTTTTAAACCTACCTAAAAAGCACTGTTTATTTCATATATATCTTTGTTCTGTTGTCTTTATGTAGGCCTGCTGAATGTTAAATGGATCCAATCGATGTTCATTAAAAATTATTTGATGATGCAGCAATAAACCTGCTAGTATAAATTAATGCAGACGTTTTTGAACTTTGCTTATTTAAAACATGATCAAAATACTACCTATTTTGATGACAAAATTTCAAATAAGAGAGGAAGTGACAAATATCGGTATCGGTCAATAATAATTGTTTGTTAAAATCGGTATCATATCGGCCCCCAAAAATCATTTCGGTGCATCCCTACTTCTAAGTCTTAAGATATAGCTTTTGTGAGTCACAGACCAAAATTAAAGTATTTCACTTTCTCAGAACGCCTTCATTGTACAGAAAAGTGCAGCACAAACATGCTACAAAAAATCCCTTTTGTGTTTCACAGAAGTCATGAGGGTGAGCAAAAGATGCCCGATGTTTCATTTCTGAGTGAATTACTCCTTTAGCAGCAGCAAATGGCTATAATGACGCAGTGTTTTTCTCTGTGAATGACAGCATGAGGGGTCACAGGGTGAATCTCGGCTCGTCTCTCATGGTGCCACTGCTGTCATCATAGCACACTGTAAACCAACACTCATATAGATCTCTCCCTCCCGCCTGCCACATCGACTCAGTTACACTTGTTCTTTGCTGACCAGCTGCACACACATATACACACACATACGCATGAGTGTTTTGTATTGAGCGAAGCAAGACAGCTCAGCAGAGAAGATCCCAATCATTGTTTATTTTAATTCGATTTCTTTTCAGTCTCTTGTGAGCAACTGAATTCTGATGTGATTTTCGTGAATGTGTGGATGTGTTTCACAGTTGGCCTGCAATTACTTTTTGCCTGTTTATCTGATTCAAACTGAAAGAAAGAGATGGACAGAGAGAGAAAGAGTGCAAAGAAATAAAATGTCAAGGGAACAGCGAGGAAGGCATACGGACAGTGGTGAATTGGAGGGAGAAAAGGCCGAGAGCGAGAGAGGAGGGACGGTGCCGAACAGCTTTTGTGGGCTTTGTGAGGCTCAAATTGTCTCCTTCTCTGGGAAAGTGGAAACTCAACACCCCCCACAGGAGGTCTGGTTACCTGGTGAGAGTGGAAGAAAGGAAGAAAAACACAACGACGGAGCGAGGGAGGGGCGCAAAGGTGCCGAGAGAGAAACGGGAGAATAGGGAAGAGGAAGACAGGATGAATTGTTAACATAAAGACGGGATCACCGCAGGATGAATGAGTGATTTAGAAGCCTTCTGAGAACAGGGAGGGTTTGCACAGAAATATTTGCTAATGAAATGAATAACCAGAATCATTTTTTGACTCTAATTTTAAAGTAAACGTAAGAATAGCTTTTATATTGTAAGTAATATTTCAAGATGAACACTAACTGGACTGAAGCAACTTAGGTTTACTTGACTATCCATACATCATTATTTAGAAAAGTCATATTAAAATGTGAATATCAAATATGATCATGAGGATTTTGAGGAACGTTTATTTGTTCATCTCTCAATGCCATTATATGTTTTGCCCCCTCAATAAAAACTACAGAGCTTTGATCATAAAGCAAAGCATTAATATATTATTGGGAGATATAGAGTGACAACTGATATTTATATGCATTTTATGTATATGTATAAAGATCTCACTGATTTACATTACAAGCATCAGAATTTCTTCTTACTTTCTGGCCATATAAATATCAGCATCTGCAGCAAATTGCCTATTTTTCTCAGTTTGGACCTCTAAATAAAATTGAGCAGTTTTTTCCTTGAGTATGAGCTCCATATACTCACTATATCAAACAATATGAGCCTGATGTATCAAATATGATATTCAACAAAAACACATGCAACTTTTTTTAGATTTTGACTAAAGGTTCAATAAACTGTTCTATTTATAAAAAATTATTTTTCAAAGTATGTTAGGGTTAACTCATATTTATAACGTGTATCTTAAATTTACTTATGAAATTTGGATAAATTCACAGAGGAATCAATGGATGGAGCTACTGAGTTGAATGGAGTCTCTTCTCCTCTGGCGCCCTCTTTTGAACACAAACAGAAAGTGCTCCAGCCACATGTACAGACGCTTTTATCTTAAGCGACAGGGATCTTTTTCTAACCTGCCATGTAGTAAAATGATTTTGGTGTGTAGAGTGGGCTCTTCAACCTCCTAGCAACCATCCAGAATACCCTAGCAACCACTTTAAAATACCTTTTTGACCACACAGTAATACCCTGGCTGACAACACCCTGAATTTCGCAAAGGCAAGCATCACTTACATGTTCTTCAGAAAATGTTAAAATATTTTATATAAATGAATTATTTAATAATAACATTTCAGCCATTATCAGCGATAATAGTTATTATGCCCTATATATACACTCTAAAAATGCTGGGTTAAAAATGGACAAACTCACACTCTAAAAAAAAAAGCTGTAAAAAAATGAATTCACACAGTAAAAAACTGTTTTCCAATGAAACGGTAATATATTGTAAAAACAATGCATCCTGGGTAATATTTGTCGTTTTCGAGAAAGTAACCAATAGGCTACTTTCTCGAAAACAACAAATAATATTATCCAGAATGCATTGTAATATACAGAAGTAATATACCATAAAAACAATGCATTCTGAGTAATATTTGTCATTTTAACAACAAAAAAAATGACATATAAAATTGCCCAGAATGCATTGTCTTATGGTATATTACTGTTTCAATGGAAAACGGAATTTTACTGTGTAAATTTGTTTTGTTTTTTTACAGCTATTTTTTTTTTTTTTTTTTTTTTAGAGTGGAGCGATTGGGTTCTTTTAACCTTAACTCAACTATTGTTTAAAAATTACTATATTGCTCACTTAAAATAAACCCAAAATAGGTTGGAAATGAACATTTATTAATATGTTTAATAAATTAACATTTATTAATAAGTATAATAAATAATAATTCAATAATAAACATTAAATTGCTTATTAATGTTCACCTTTTGATTATTATTGTTGCCTCTAGTAATTATGTGTCTGATTTTGTAATTTCCAACCTATTTTGGGTTCATTTTAAGCCAACCGTATAGTCATTTTTAAACAATAGTTGGGTTAAATAAAACTACCCAGCAGGTTGGTCAAACATTTAACCCAACCGCTGAATTAAAACAACCCAATCACTGGGTTTGTCCATATTTAACCCAACTTGGGTTGTTTTTAACCCAGCATTTTTGGAGTGTACTGTTATCCAAACAATGCCTCATTTATTTATATAAGCTGCAATGAACCAGCACACATAAATAAGGCGATGAGATCTGCACAAAAGCAACAGTAAAACAGAAAGCACATGCCTGTCACGGATCGAAAGACTTCACTCCACCCATTTGACCTTTGTCAGGATGTCATAAAAAAAAAATGGATCAAACAGATAATGGAGGCTATCAGTTGTGATCTCTGGGTGTGGCGTACAGGTAACACGAGCGCGGGGAGGAAACAAAAACATGCAACCTGACATGAAATATCAAACCATGTCAAAGGCTTAAATCAGAGGCCACAAATTGTGCGTTTGCCAATAACTGTTTAAGCTCAACTATTTTTTGTGGGAAAAATGTCTATTAAATGAAAATACATTACGTAAATTACAACTAAAGAAAAAGTTAAGATTAAAGTTACAATTCTCTCATCATTTACTCACATTACAACTACATTAAATGTATTCAGTAAAATAAAATATACAAGTATACATGGCTCTGCACACCAATAATTATTATTTAAATGGTTTTGCAATATGTTAAGCATCAAAAGGTACATAAATACATGACTATGGTTATGGTACTATACACATGATATTATAGGCCAGGCTTAAATTCAAGTCCTTTGTTTTATATTTAATGGGATCCTGCTCTGTTTCCATCCACTAAGACTAAGGGGTCTGTAGAGGAAAACTCAACCGCAGTAGCAAACACTTTCCACCAGATGTCAGCAAGCATTACAAAGAAATCAGAAGAAGAAAAAGGCAGTGAAGTCCATAACCTCATTTAACCCCACACATGAGCTGTGTCCCAATTCAGAGGCTGCATCCTTCAAAGGTCGGACCGAGAGTTGTTAAATGGGACGGTCTAGCCTACGGAGGATTGTTCTTTTCGACTAGCAACTGTGACAGCTGCCGTTGATGAGTGGCAGTAATGTTTGTACTGGATGCACAATAAATGTTGGGGTAGGCAGGCCCCGAAGGAACCATCTGTTGTATCCTTCATTATGTGGGAAATGAAGGATGCATTTAGAGGCTGCATTTGAACTGGGACAGCCTCCATCGCGCTGCTGTGACACAATCGGCCTTCGAAGGATGCAGCTTCTGAATTGGGACGCAGCTAAACTGCTCCTGAAATGCGATTTCACAGGCCGAGTCACATTCACTTTCTATGTTTATGTGATAATGCTAAGTATGTGATTATGATAATAATCCTTTTGACAGTAAACGGAATCATTTTGATTTGTTATAGGGTACAATGTGCTTTTCACTACTCCCATTTTGTATGAAAGTGCAGAAAAAAATATATATGATTGAATTGAACATTTATGGAGCAACAGATTTTGTGTGAAAATAAATCATAAAAGTGGTTTATTTTGTTTAAAAAATGGCGAGGGGGGCCTTTTACCCCATAGACACACGGGGCAAAACCAGTATGGGGCAAAAGGCACACATTATTGATACAAATACTTTCACTAAAATAATAAGTTTTTAATAATGTTTAAGTAAATACTTGTTCAAAACAATCACTTTAGCAAAGTTTGTACTATTTTCTGATCATTTTGATAAATATAATAATTTGATAAAAAAAAAATGTCATTAAAATATGTTAATATAAAAATATATTTAAAAAATACAGAAACAAAATTATTTTTAGAAAGTAAAGATTCTGAAAGCATTGAAGGAGATCCCATAATATTTAACATAAATTTACAGTAGTAACAATTAATTTTATTTTATTATATGATATGAATAATATCATATTTAAATAGGATGGTTTCATTATAAATATGGTGATTATCTCTAAGGTGGAAACCCAACTTAATATATGACATTTACCATCTGAATCTAACCATGTCATGTCAACACCAGTCCCTTTAATTACCTTGAACAAAACTGAAAATCATTAAGAAGACCTTTGTCTCAAAATATATTCAATAATTTTAGTGATTCTCATTTGCTACTTAAATTTACAACATTTTTTAAAAAACATAAAATATTAGATCAAATTAGCACAGAATCAACTTTGCGCTGCTGCCCGTGATCGCGTCAAGGATCAGACGAAGCGTCTTGAAAAGCAGATGTTTTGGAAAGTGCCACAGAAAGTTTTTGTGCCATTTAGTGGTTTAGAGGAAAATAAAAATTTTACCCCAGGGAGCCTTTAGCCCCGTTGTACATTTCACTCAGTGTTTATGGCACCCTTGGCATCTGAAACTGTCTGGGAGGTGTAAAAAGAGGAAGTCCTTACGGTATTATCATTTTCATCCTGTTGTTGTGAAAACAAGTGATTTACCAGAATGTGTTTCTCTCCTGTATTCGGTTCAGTGAGTGTGATTAACACACATTAAACCTGAGAATTGTGGACACATATGTTTAGGCTTCATTAAAAGATCAGAAAATAAACTGCAATAAAGTGTTGGGTTTCCAGCAAAATAAAAGTAAAGCATGACTGAGATAACTACAGATGCATTTGAAGTAAAAACTGTGATGGAGGGGAAGCTCTTCAGCAAATAATGACTTAAATGACGTTCTGTTCCTCACACAAATCTATCATATATCTATCACATGGGATGTAGCACAGAAGTCATATGGACAACTTTTTTTTGTATTCCACAGAAAATGGAAAGTTAAACAGGTTTGAAACAACATGATGACAGAATTTCATTTTTAGACAAACTATTCTTTTAAATTACTGATTTCAAATGACAGCTTTCGGAACCTGTTATTATAGTTACATAAAACTAACATCATAAAAAAGGAAAAATAAAAACTAAATCAAAATATTAATAAAATCTATAATATCTCAATGATACTTAAACACTGCCTCACAGACACAACACAGCAGCAGTATTTAAGGCCCAATATGTAATTCTTCGCCGCTAGAGGTCACCTATTCAAAACAAAGTCGTAGCTTGATGATGGCGAGACTGAGCATGGAATCATTGGAGGTATTGTCCACCTCACAGCTGGTGGAAAAGAATCCAATGGGACTCAGGCAGAAACCATGTTCATGGATGAGATTATTTTGAAGCAGAGCAGGACAGAGTGATGTTGGAACAGAACGAGGCCGCTGGAGCGAACGAGAGCAGCGGAACTTTTATTAAGCCACAGTCGCTGCTTCCACTTCTTCCAGTCAAACGTATGTGGGGTAACGCAGCGCTGTTTATCATATTAGATGCATTTGAGTGTGTTGAAAATGATGTTATAACGTCAAGGCCCTTTCACACTGAATGCAAAATTCGGCACAAATTTTCACCGCGATGATGCTCGTGAATCGAAACAATAGATCATGATTAGTTTTATGTCTATAAATGTATCCAAACAATTGTTCACTTGTCTAATAAAAGATATAATATATTAAAGCGTCTTTGGTGTTTCCATTGTTTCTACAATAAAACCGGAAATCGAGGGTTACGCAGGTATGATGTCACTGGTGGTCCTTGTCCTGGTTAAAACTGCTTATTTCTCTGGATTTAAACATTCTTGGAAACATCTGGGATAATGTAAGTACACAAGTCAACAAAATATATAACACTGTTCTAGTGGTTTTTAAATAGATTCATTCAAAAATCTTACATACTGTATTGTGCCTTTAACTCACATGCATGCCCATTGATCATGAATCTATAGGTTGACATGAAAGTGCTACATTTATTTGATGCATCTAGTGCACTAGTCCCTTTGTGTTTCCTGTATACATTCCTGGTTTGTTATTTGTTTCATTTCCCTGACTTCTGTCAACAAGGGGAAAATCATCTGTCACCCTATACACAGTCGCAATGAAGCAGTAAATATACTGAACATGCAATGTACTATAAATGTGAATTTGTGATAGTTTCATAGGCCTACAGTTTTAAATTAGTCAGGTTCATTGATTTAACATTTTTTGTTAATTTAAATGTGTTAGTGTTAACAGTACAGATATTCATAATCATTGTACTCTAAATATTATACTGCAAACCTATACAAAGTTTACATTTGACCAAAGTCTAACTATCTAAATGTTGTCACACCAAATGTAGATGTTCACAACATAGACGCTTAGTTAAATTAACAACAAAATAAACAATGCTGCTGATGTCCTTTGCTTATGGTTCACCAAATATGATTTAGAAAAATACAGATAAAATTAGATTCATTGAAATATGGGTAGATTAGGAATATGGTCAGATGTTGATAAAAACAATAACTATACTTCATAAAGACAAACATTTATGTTGGCTGACAAAACACTGACTTAAATTTTAAAATCCTTCAGTGTACAGACCTTTCAATGGAAGTCTCGAGGGATTTTAGTTGGATATCTGATTTCCCCCCGTGGGAAAAAAAATGGTTTATGCATTCATGTAGAAAAGATTAATTGGTATTAAAGTTTGGCGGAAACTCTACAGTCAGAATGTTGTCAGGGATTTTGAATGAAAGTTTGTACAACAGTATGCCGTCATCAAGCCAATCAATTTGATCCCACGCGTTTTAATTGAACGGTTTATAATGGAACATGTACCTATATTTGTGTCTCCCACCAAATACAGTGGCTTATACACACCCGTATCGTTCTTCTTCCATTCAGCTCTACTGGTTTTTCCGGTTGAAACACGTTTCTGAGAGGAGTGGCCCGCGCGCAACACCTTGACACCGCAGCTGCGTGTTGACAGGAAACGTCCGTCCCGCCCCGTCTCATGAATATTAATTACGTAACGTGCCGATTGCTAAGCTGATTGGCTGAAAGGCAAAACAGTTCTCACATAAACGAATCATACTCTGCCGAAGTCTTGGTTATGAATATTAATTAGGTTGCGTGAGTGGACACTCCAGGAAGGTAACGTTAAATTAATATTCATAAGATAAGTATTCGCCGTAGGATTTGTAAATTTGCCACCCGCCCTCCTTTCTTTAAAGTTTGCGCACACCTATAACCCAAGAGGACACAGACGTGTATTTGAGCTTGGAATCTATATGTACAGTCTTATGGAATAATTTTATCTCTATACAGGTAAATGTACATAGTTTGAACTTGTTTATTTGCGTATTTAGTATGCTAATGATAACATTAATTCTGTCTCCAATGTAAATAAATAGTATGTCTATTTCGGTTGTTACATTTATTTTGTTAATTATTCTGTATAAACTGCAACAATAGTGTGTATTTTTCACCGCTGGAAATTATACAGGGTTCAAAGACAGATGGTTCATTGTAAGAGACACTTATTTATAAGTTACTTATTACCAACAGGTGCAGATTACTGTGCCCATGTTATATAAGTTTTCTTTTTTTTTTAGTATATGTAAAATCATTCATAAGTCAATAACGTTATAATGCTTACCATCAAAAGCTCATTTAGCTATATGCATTTATGAAAAACATATAAATGAAAGTTTAATGCCATTTATATTTGAATGTACATTTAATTAATTCAATAATGATATAATGTTGTTGGTTATTAGTAAAGATATTAACTAAAAAGTTATTTTGAAGTGTAAATATATTTTAAATTCAGGAAAGCATGACGGAAATACATTTAAATAAGTAATATGTAACCTGACTGATGAACAAGAGAAAGTTATATTGCTCCTTTCCGGACATACACTGCCCATTGGGATGTAATAAGCTCAGCATGCAAATCTGTGCATAATAATTTGCATATGTTCCTGGTGAGTGTAAACTCTGCAGATCTACATGCTGTGAACTGGCTTACTTTTTTGACCATATACCAGGTCTTCATTTTATTAGTGTCAAAATGACTGGATCTCAGTAAGCAGAGAATGACTGTATGCATTTTAATAACCTAATTTATTTAAAGTGTCTCCGCAAGAGATGGACATTTTTGTTCTGGTTTTCCTCCAGAATTTAGCAGCTATGATTCTAAACATCTTGCATAGCGGCAACTCCAGTTGATACCGATAATGGATTGTCTGATAACCTGTTTTTGCTGCTGACTCCATCTGTCAGCCATTAGCATTACAATAAATTTTGAGTATCACATATTTTGTCCAGCTATACATCTCATCTGACAGTACTGACTTGCTGTTGGACCGGTTTGTTCAACCAAGACAGATTTATGCCTAGCCAAAATATGAGAAGTGAGCATTTTCTTCCACCTGTGGATAATGTTTCAGTGTTTTCACCTGAAGGATTTTCTGTATAAGAACACGAAGATAACTCATCTTTGCTTAACTTGGTTTACAGTCTTAGGAGGGATTTTGTCCTAAACACTCACAACAAGCCAGGCTCTAACCACTTGTTTTGCACTGTGAGTTTTGCACAATGATAAGAGAATATTGGCAACGATTTCGAAATGTCAACATTCAGATTACTCCAGTTCACTTCAGGCTATTGCAGCTTGTTGTAAATGAGAAATTTCTCCATGTGGATGGTGTTTGCCTGCATGCAGACTGATGATATCAGTGTCAAACATCAGCAGGGAGTGATGCTGGTCATTTATTGTGGGTCACACAGGGTGTGTAACAAATAGCCTGCAGAGAAACGTCTAGTCGCTTCTTGTTCAAGTAACTCTAGTTAGATGGAAAAACTTAAAAATCTAGCCCAACCAGAGTAGCATGGCCTTACAGAGCTAAACCAACTGGATTGGCCTTTCCCAGAATGCACTGATTTCATGTGTTTATGGCTGCTTTAAAGTGTTCATTCATTCATTCATTCAGATCTCTGTTAGCAGGAATAGCATTTCCACTGGCACATGCAGCAACAGAAATACAACCTGCATTCTGCCATCTTTGCTTTACTGCAAAATTGCACTGATGAAAAACATACTACAATATAATGATTTTTCTTCTATTTAAAGGGATATTTCAAAAGTACCCAAAATAAAAATTCTGTCATCATTTAATCACCCTGAAGTTGGTTCAAACCTGTATAAATTTCTCTGTTCTGCTGAACACAAAGGAAGATATTTTGAAGAATGTGGAAAACTGAACATGTCTGGGGCACCATTGACTTCCATAGTATTTTTTTTCCTACTATGGAAGTTAATGGCGCCCAGAGCGGCCTGGTTACAAACTTTCTTCAAAATATCTTCCTTTGTGTTCAGCAGAACAAAGAAATTTACACTTGAGGGTGAGAAAATGATGACAGAATTTTCATTTTTGGGTGAACTATCACTTTAAAGGGTTAGTACAGCAAAAATGAAAATTCTGTCATTAATTACTCACCCTCATGTCGTTCCACACCCGTAAAGTCTTCGTTCATCTTCGGAACACAAATTAAGATATTTTTGATAAAATCCGATGGCTCAGTGAGATAATTAACACTTCCAGAAAGGGGCTAAAGACATATTTAAAACAGTTCATGTGACTACAGTGGTTCAACCTTAATGTTATGAAGTGATGAGAATACTTTATGTGCGCTAAAAAAACTAAATAACGACTTTATTCAACAATATCTAGTGATGGGCCATTTCAAAACACTGCTTCATGAAGCTTCGAAGCTTTACGAATCAGCTTTTTTGTTTCGAATCAGTGGTTCAGAGCGTGTATCAAACTGCCAAAGTCACGTGATTTCAGTAAACGAGGCTTCGTTTATGTCTTAAGTGTTTCGAAACATTTCAAAATTTCAATTGTTCACCACTGGGGGGCGTGACTTTGGCAGTTTGATACACGCTCTGAACCACTGATTCGAAACAAAAGATTCGTAAAGGTTCGAAGCTTCATGAAGCAGTGTTTTGAAATCGCCCATCAATAGATATTGTTGAATAAAGTTGTTATTTTGTTTTTTTGGCACACATAAAGTATTCTTGTCGCTTCATAACATTAAGGTTGAACCACTGTAGTCACATGAACTGTTTTAAATATGTTTTTAGTAGCTTTCTGGGCATCTGAATGTGTTAATTATCTTGCTGTCAATGGAGACCTCACTGAGCCATCGGATTTGATCAAAAATATCTTAATTTGTGTTTCAAGGATGAACGAAGGTCTTACAGGTTTGGAACAACATGAGTAATTAATGACAGAATTTTCATTTTTGGGTGAACTAACCCTTTAAGGCCTGTTCACACCAAGAGAAATAACTATGATAATGATAGTGATGTAGTTTTAAAAATCGTTCTAAATATAAAAGAATAGCAGAGTCCACACCACAACTATAACGGTAACGGCACAGAGAAACAATATCTTTGGAATCACTATTTTTTTCCAGCTGATGAACAATAAAAACATTGACAGCCAATCAGAATCCATCATGCTTTCAGAGCTCAAGCATTTAAAGTGGCAGACGACAAAATATAGACAGTATAATAAACAGAACGATATCATGCACTGACTGGTGTGAACGCTAATATAGCTATCTTTATAGTTATAGTGTGTGAATGGTCCTTTACGCTGTAAAAACTAATTTTCTTAATCAACATTTTGTCTTGTTTAACATGCTTAGCACAAATTTGGATGATGTAATAAGATTTTTTTTTTTTTCTGAGAATATATCTTGAATTAAATTAATTTATTAATTAATATTATTTATAATATTTTTCTTATTTTTCTTATTTTCTTATCATTTGTATTGGCATCCGCCAATACTAACTAACTGGTAAAACTAACCAGGCAAACCACTGTGGTGGCTAATCTAAAGTCCTAACCAGGTGCAATGCGACAAGATTACAGCATAAGCGTACTGAAAGCAAAAATGCTGCATGACGCATTAAATTGTCTGCTAAGTAACTTTATTTACTTACCGATCTAAATCAGAACAGCAGTCATAGAACATACAAACAAATCTTTCCAGAGTGCACATTGATTAAACAAGCCAAAAACCTTCGACCACTTCATGGGCATTACATAACCCTTTCCTTATCTGACTTGTACAGCATTTATATTGATGTTCAGAGGTTTCCTCATAGTTCTGGGCTTATTTTCTTAGCTAGCCATTGAAGTGATCAAACACAATGTGTGGGAAAAAGAAGCTTTAGGAGGAAACATAAATGCAATGCCACCTAAATTGAAAAGGGAACAGACATCTCTATCTAAAAATTATTAACAAACTTTTCTTATGGCTGGCATTTAACCTACAGGTCTTCATGACAATCCTGTTACACACTTTCAAGTAAATCCTTTAGGGTGTCCATAAGTAATACACCAAATGTGTCAGGATGGTACGCAATTCCCACTGGATTTTCAAAGTGTGCAATTACATGATAATTCATCGTAAATTAATCACACATCAAATTCGGCTGAGAAATTACCCCCAAAAGATAATTTAAAGTCATTATTGTGTTAAATGAGAAAAGTAACAAATAGATATTACAAAAAGTAGTTTTAGAAATACATATTTTATTTGATTCAACATAGAATTTATACAATGGCCATGATTTTATTCAGAAGCTGCATCTAAGTTGGTATTTAGATATATTTACAGACAAAAACAGTTTGGTTACAAACATTCTTCAAAATATATTCTTTTATGTTCAGCAAAAGAAAGAAATTCATACAGGTTTGAAATGACACGAGAGAATTTTCATGTATGAAATATGAAATTATTTTTTTAATGAAATTATACTCTAAATAAGAAACTAAAACTGCCAGTAGGTGGCAGTAAATGTCTATGTAAGTCATTGAGTCATTCATTCATTCGATTAGCTAAAACGGCTGATTCATTCAGGAATTAAGTAATAGTTGTGTTCGACTTGAATACTTGATAATAATTTTGGGGATAATTTTCCCAAAAATGAAAATTCTGTTTATTTACATTTACTCGTGGACAGTAAGTTATTTTTAAATGTAATCCATTACAATACTGCGTTACTCCCTAAAAAAGTAAATAATTGCGTTAGTTACTTTTTAAGTAATGCGTTACATTACTTTTGCTTATTCTCACCTAGGCCGGGCTTGCTTGTTTGTTTTTTAATAACAACAAAAAAGTTCCATTTTTGGCCAAAGTAAAGGCCCTTTCACACCAAAAGTGAAATGAATAAACTTCAGGCTGAAGGAAATGTGATGTTTTTCTAAAGTAATTTTTGCTTATTAGTATGGTTGAATTGGATCATTGAAGGTCAGCAGCAAAGACATTGGTTAATAAAGTAAGTTTAAATACATAAAGTATACTTGTTTAATTTAATATATTTAATTATTGCAGGTTTGTGCAATATTCTGAGATTGCATTTCACCATTTTTATTAATTTTGAGGAATACAGACTCTGTTTTTGTGCAATGTGAAATGAGTAAATGCTCACATTTAGTCTAGAACTAAATGTAAATGTGTTCACACACGATGCCTCTGCACTTGGAACTCAGATATTTTGTTATAAATTTAAAAGTAATGCGTTACTTTACTAGTTAGTTACTTGAAAAAAGTAATCTGATTACATAACTCAAGTTACTTGTAATGTGTTACCACCAACACTGCTCATGTATTACATTACTAATGGCTCTCTTTATGAATGGATCGTTGAATCATTGGTTCACCTGACTGATTCGCTCAAGTATATTTTTGTCATGGTATTTTTAAACATGTCAATCTCTTACAAGCATGTTTATAGTAACATCCTAAAGATGTATGTTTATACCACTGAGATCCCACATGGCTGTTTCTCATTTGTTTTCCCATCCAGGTGCAGTGTGTAGCCATGGCTGCATGGGTGGAGGCGACCACAAGGGAAATGGGCCAATCGCTCATTAACCCAGACAAACCTTCAGATTCAGCCTCGGCACTCCCAGGAGACACAGAGAAGCCAGCGTTTGGCCCAAAACCCCACCTCATGCCCAAACCATTTTCCCTGCAAAGGAATGCAACCGTCCGCTCGATCCGGGCCCCAAAAAACAACTTCAACAGACAGCTCTTTCGAGCCGCCTCTTCTGATACGCTTTTGAATACCACAGATACTTGTGCTGGTGGTCTAGAAACATCAGACTCAAATGACCCTGTAAATGGGTCTGATCGAAGTGCAGCTCCTAAACCCATCCCACTCAGCCCAAAACCTGACTTACAGGCTAAGCCTAAACCAGAACTTACTAAGAGTCCTGACATAACTGGTCCAAACTCAAAGCCTGACGTAACCGCTGAAGATATAAAGAATGTTCAGTACAGGAGCAGAGCAAAATCCTTGGGTTCTCAGGATCGAAAGTATCTCAACCAGAAGTCACAAGGAGAAGCCGGCGACACTGAGGCAGACGTCAAAATGCCTTCACGATGCTGGCCAGCTCAAAATCGTCTCTCTATGCAGCTGACCTCCAAGTTCGAGTCACCGTTTCAGCCCGAGCAGGAGGTTAACACTGTGAAGAGCAAGACGGAGAAAGAGGGGCCGCCACGTTCTCCTTCAGCAGTGTCTGAGTCCAAGCCTTCAAAGCCTCCGGTGGAGAAAGAAGAGGAGGGAGACGAGGAGGTCGGTGGAGGCAGCATTAAAAGACGGATCAGCCTCCTCCTCGATCGATCTGCAGCATCTCAGCGCAGGAACACCTTCACCAAAAAAGACATCACACCTGCTGAAATATCTATTAACATTAAACAGAGAATCCAGAATCTGAGCTTGCCGTCCACTGGTGCTCCTAAAAGGTTAGCCTTCATTCTCTCTTTTCTCCTTTAAAAAGTTGGACATGCTTATCCAACTTCATAGAGCTGGGTGATAACATAAATAAATCAGTTAAATAAAAAAATCAGGCAGTTGAGATTTGCTATATAGTTTATATCACTTTAAGTGAGTTTACTGTATGTATGCGGATATATACAGTATATAAGGTTTGTGCCACTGCTGCCCTAAACTAACAGTATTGGTGATTACCAAAATCATTTTTTATGTTTCTGTAATGGTTAATCCACCAGTATGTGTGAGCTTTTTAGTCACAGTAGTGTTTCTAATGCTAAAATATAATTATTGTTGGGATTTAATAGATTCAAAAATAGATTGCACAAGAATTTCATCAAAAGCAAGTCTTAATATATAGAAATAGAAACTATTTGGAAGTCACTAACCACAGAAACTGTGGAAAAGTACATTAAAACAATGCCAGCAAGAATGCAAGCTGTTATCAAGGCCAAAGAAGGCCATACATAAATATATATTTTTTATTATTATGTATGAATAAAGACTATTTAGTTGTTTCAGTTTGTTATTTGCCTAATAAATGACAATACATTTTTTAGTTTTAAACAACTTTTTGACAGATTCCTAAAATATTTGTTTTTACTTTAGTATGACAGGTGGTCTAATATATTTGTTAAGCACTGTATATACCAATATATTCATTCAAAAATGCTAATGCTTTAAACTTTTAAATAAATAATTGACACATCAGTAGCCTAATGTTTCGAATGTCAATTTACATTTTTCCTTGCATATTTCCATATTTTGTTTCACATACTTCCTACTTTTTGTTTATGTATTTAAAACAGTCTGAAGCAAATAACATTTTGTCAGAACCGCTAGTAAATTACATGTTATTTTATTTAGTAGCCTAACATTTAGGTTTTGTAAATCACTGAAATAAACATTTTTCTTTAGAATTGTCATCTCTATTCTAAGCATAAAAAGTGATTTGCAGTTTATCTAGAATCGTGTAGCTGTTTTGCAAACTCAAACGTTTGGTTTTCTGTGATGTTTTCTACATTGATATCTAGCTGACTAAGACAGATATTGTTGATTACTCATTATTTTTATTATTTTGTAGTGGGGCAATGAAAATATTAGCGGGAATGTTAAGCATGCATGCTTACATCTGTTTCTGGCCTTATGTTGTCCTTACTTTCAAAGCTGTAACATATTTCCAAACTCTTCTATTTGCAGTCCACCATTTGAGAAGACGAATGAGAGATCATCTGAAAGACCTGCAGATTCAGCAACAGAGAAGAACAAACCACCAAATACAACAGAAATCAAGAACTCTGGTGTGGAAAATGCAGAAGAAAAGGAAGATGATGAAGTTGAAGAGGACAAAGAGAACTATGTCGAAGTTCCTGTTTACCGAAAGGTTGGGATAAGCATAGATGCGGAGAAAAAGCGAAAGGAAGAAGAAGAAAAACAGAGAAAAGATGAGCAGTTAGAGAAAGAACAACAGCAGCAGGAAAAGGAAAGACTTTTGGAGGAGGAGAGGAAGGCAAAAGAAATCCAGAAACGGCAAGAGGAAGACAGAAAACAAGAAGAGGAAAAACAAAGGCAGATGGAAGAAAGAAAAAAGCAAGAGGAAGAATGGAAGAGAAGACTTGAAGAAGAAAGAAAAGAAGAGGAGAGGAGGAGACAGGCCGAAAAGGAAAGGGAGAGACAACAAGAGCAAGAGAGGTTAGAAAGAGAGAGACAGATCGAAGAGGAGAAAAGGAGGATTGAAGAAGAAAAAGAGAGACAGATGGAGGAGGAACGACTGAGACAGGAGAAACTAAAGAAAGAGAAAGAAATGGAAGAAGAGAGAAGAAGAATTCAGGAGTTGGAGAGACAGAAAGAGGAAGAAAGAATGAGACAGGAACGAGAAAAGGAAGAGCAGTTAAAGAAAGAGAGAGAAATGGAAGAAGAGAGAAGAAGAATTCAGGAGTTGGAGAGACTGAAAGAGGAGGAAAGATTGAGACAGGAACGAGAAAAAGAAGAGCGGTTAAAGAAAGAGAGAGCAATGGAAGAAGAGAGACGAAGAGTTCAGGAGATGGAGAGACAGAAAGAGGAAGAAAGAATGAGAAAAGAGCAAGAAATGGAAAGAATAAGGAAAGAAAAAGAAATGGAAGAAGAGAGGAGAAGAATTCAGGAGATGGAGAGACAGAAAGAGGAGGAAAGACTGAGACAGGAACGAGAAAAAGAAGAGCGGTTAAAGAAAGAGAGAGAAATGGAAGAAGAGAGAAGAAGAATTCAGGCGATGGAGAGACAGAAAGAGGAAGAAAGAATGAGAAAAGAGCAAGAAATGGAGAGAATAAGGAAAGAAAAAGAAATGGAAGAGGAAAGACAAAGAATTCAGGAGATGGAGAGACAGAAAAAAGAGGAAAATCTTAGACAGGAACGAGAAAAAGAAGAGCGATTAAAGAAAGAGAGAGAAATGGAAGAGGAGAGACTGAAAGAGGAGGAAAGATTGAGACAGGAACGAGAAAAAGAAGAGCGGTTAAAGAAAGAGAGAGAAATGGAAGAAGAGAGAAGAAGAATTCAGGAGTTAGAGAGACAGAAAGAGGAAGAAAGAATGAGAAAAGAAAGAGAAATGGAGAGAATCAGGAAAGAAAAAGAAATGGAAGAAGAGAGACTGAAAGAGGAGAAAAGACTGAGACAGGAACGAGAAAAAGAAGAGCGGTTAAAGAAAGAGAGAGAAATGGAAGAGGAGAGACTGAAAGAGGAGGAAAGATTGAGACAGGAACGAGAAAAAGAAGAGCGGTTAAAGAAAGAGAGAGAAATGGAAGAAGAGAGACGAAGAATTCAGGAGATGGAGAGACAGAAAGAGGAAGAAAGACTGAGAAAAGAGCAAGAAATGGAGAGAATTAAGAAAGAGAGAGAAACTCCAGAAAGAAAAAGAATGGAAGAAGAGAGACAGAGAGAAGAAGAAGAAAGACTGAGACAGGAAGGAGAAAGACTGAAGAAAGAGATGGAGATGGAAGCGTGTAAATCAGTAGAGAGACTGCGAGAGGAAGTTCCTACGAGTTATGATTTAATATCATTTAACGCGGAGGAACCGGCAGCGTCCTCGACTCTCGTCTCCGCCGTCTCACCTCAACTCACCGAAGTGCTTTACGACGACTTTTCAGTGAAACCACGAAGATGGGGAACCAGGGCAAGACGTTCCTCAACCCCGTCTCCATCCAGAGAACCTCTCGCTGCTCCTGACCACAATCTACAGCCAGAATCAAAGTCCAATGATCCTGGATCCCAAGAACCACACGGAGATCAGGTAAATGTGGATGACCTGATCGGGCTTGAACCTGAAGCTTCCAGTCCACAGAACTCTTCCTATAAACACACAGAGAGCAGAGAGCAGACATCTTTATCTGAGGAGGAAACTGAGTCCAAACCAGAGGATCTGCTGGTGCCTGAAACACAATCTGACGAGGTGAGACCAATGACAGTTCCTTATATGTGTTTTACTCTAAGGGATTTTACATTACATTGATTTTACCTCAGGTAAAAGGGTGTTCTTATGAGGTAAAACAGAGTCTAAACTCCCTTAACCATGATTACTTTAATACATGACTTATTGCTTTTATCAAATGGTGCCAAGATCAATATTATAAAATGCTCCAGTTTTTTATAAAATGTCCAAGGCATAAAAGTCAAAAAACTTGTCGAGATGTTTATATTTATGAATAATAATAAGAGTATTTTTGGTCTATTAAAGCACATCATAATATAATATAAAATATATTAAAAATTATATAATAGAAAATATTTAAAAATAAAATGTATAATATAAAATAATGTAATATAAAATATAAAAGTAAACAAACATTTACTAACAGCTTGCGCCAGTGCAAACATTCTTTTGGCGTTAAAAAACTACTGTCAGGATTTACTAAAGACACACAGTGAAAAATTGTGAGTTATTTTTGCGGCTGACCTTATTGCATATGCATTTGTAGGAGTTTCCCTTTCAGATGCAAAATTTATGGGAGGAGAGTATTTAAAGTCCCCCTGTAGTCAATAATTTGTATCCCTTAAAACTCATCTTTGATCACCAAAATGAAACATTTAAACACTTTTTTTTCCTGTGAAAAAAAAATTTCTTCATGCCTTAAAATAGCTTGAATGTAACCAAAGACTATAGAATAACTCAAGTCACTCGTATTGTTTTGAATGGGAGAAAGTGCAACGCGCAATATGGCGGAATAGGTCCCGCCTTCTAAATAACAGCCAATCGCCGACTGGCAAAGTCATCGCGTCACTGCAGCGGCTGTTAGAAGCTCCGGTTTCTATAGAAACAGTCAGATGCGCGCCTCCGAAATTAAGCACAAGAGACGCACATTTAGGTCTGCGCATGCACATTAGCTTGATCCAGCCTAAAAAAATACTGTTTTTTGTCATGATACGAGATTATGAGACAGTTGTTGTCAGATTTCATTGGTGATTTCAAATATGAAATTTAATCGAAAGCTTGGCAAACAGCTTTGGAGAATTTGATGTTTCCCCATTCAAAGAGATAGGAGCTACACTTGCATGCCCGAGAGGCATTTCAAAGATGGCCGCCGAGTGAAATGACTTGTCGTAAAAGGACTTTGATGTAACTCTACACCCTTGCATCATTTAATATACGTGGATCTATGAATATGCTAATTAGCCCCGCCTCTACTCACTCACACGAGCTCAAGAGATCCACTCGGTCAAGTTACTGAGGTAAACGCTGCACAGTGGTATCGCTTTTTACAACGTCGGACACATGACGGTAATTAATATGATTATCCTTTTGCTTGACTACTTTATCAAACAGCTGCTAATAATTTGTTGCTAATGTTACACAAACAATGTTCCCGTTCACGAGTCAACACAATCAGTATCCTTAGAAACGCTTTGAACACATTAACGTCAGTGGAGAGAGACATATATTTCAGCTTAACATCGTAATATACATCATACACCCGCCATATTTCTAAATCTACCTGATTTTTCATATCAACAGAAAAATATACCGGGATTGCTTCTTGAGACTCTCCTGCGTCAGAGCGCTCATAGTTAATGATATGCTATTAACGCTAAAGCCTGCTAATATGTTGATGTGATTGTGAAGGTAGTTTGTGACGTCACAGACAGCTGTGATTTCAAACCGCGGGTCTTTTTTTTTCACTGCAGTTTTAAAGAGAAAATACTCAGCAATAGTGTTGACTTATGAATTTGCACATGGTGTGTCTTAAATCATATTAAAAACACCACATAGACATGTAAACAACATTAAAAACTTGATTTTCACCACAGGGGGTCTTTAAATGAATCTTGCAAGGTGATTTACTAAGGGTTGAGCTAGTCAATTTACTGGTATTTGCACCATTATTTACCACCCCAAAAATGTCTTAAACCAGACGCTAGTTTGCGCTGCTCTTGATTGCGTTGGTCATTATGGAAATGAGCCAGCTGTGTCTGTGTTCTTTAATTTGCGCGTCCTCAGTAGATCACATGTAGAAGTTTTCACTCCCATCTGCTCTTTTTTTGGAACTCCGCTCTCACGCTTATTTGCCCTGTTTAGTAAATCTAGCCCATAATCTGCACTGAGTTTACAGGCAGGGTAATAGAAACCTTGTTCTGTTGCTGTTCCTCTTGTGGGGTTGACCAGCTTCTTCAGGGCAGGGCCTTTGTTTCTATTGACTGTCATGTTGGAATTTCCCAATGGTGTCTTATGACGGCATAGAGTGATGGTTTTGTGTTGGGTGTGTATGTGTGTGTGTGTGTGTGTGTGTGGGTATAAATGTGTTTATTCTTACATAACGTTTGTCTTTGAGTCAGGCTTATGGAATTTTCAAACAACACCTATCCACTGTCAAACTGAACATTTTGCATCAGATTATACAGACATTGGCTTTGATTACATGTACAGTACACCAATATGTTATGACTGATTATTGCAATTAATCCATATTTTATTATTATTAGGATGTCTATATGACATGGGGAACCCCTTCAATTGTATTTACATGTTCCTTGCCATTATTCTAATTATTCACTAAGAAATATAGTTGTTTTTCAGTCATTTTGTTGCTATTCTATTCTCTCACAGCAACACAAAATGTTCAATTCAAATGCAGAAGGCCTGTTTGTTGTTGCTGTTTTTATTTATCTGCTTCAAATGCAAAATATTCCCTGGCGATTAAATTGTATACTTTCCTCACTGTATAGTGCAATCAAACCGCAGTACTCCACATGTTTAACTGTGATTATGGTTACTCTAATTATGATCAGAATAACATCATTCACTATATTCTGTTTACATGCGCACCAATGTAATCACAGCAACATAATCACTTCCTTAAAGTAACATAGCCATTACTTTCACCTGGAGATACACTGGATTTGAACTATAATTTGAGTTTGGTAAGCAGCACTAATTATGGTTTAGGGAGTTGAACTTGCATTTGATTACTGTGAAATGTTTGGTTACAGGCAGGGGATTTTTTCTTCTCCGATCTTCATGTAAATGATTTGCATCATTTACATGACGTTTATTCCTTTAATGTGCAAAACATGTCAAAAATAACCCTGAAGTTTAATCTTCAAAATGTTTGAAACAAATAGCAAATTTGCAGTGATGCAGAATGATTTAAATATTTTATTTAGTTTTTTGATTGCCACTTTGAATCTAATATGGGGCCTTTTTCAACTAAAAACTGTAAACTTTTTATGTGTTTTGGCCATTCATTTACACAACAACAGTGTTTTGGGAGCCTGACAATGTTAACTTTTTAAAACAGGTTTCAGAGTGCAAGTTTGCAGTGTAAAAAATGCAAATTTGTGAAAACGGTGACGTCGTGTGGTGCCTTGTGTTTCTTTACCAAATGACATCACCAACTACTGGCCTGGCAGCAGAATACAGCGTTTTAGTCATTTTCGCAAAAAAACTTTTCCGTTTTAGAACATAATTGTCATGTAAATGTATCCTAAGACTCGCTCGGGTCTTACTGAGTGTTCATGCAATGGTTTACACCAGGAAAAGGAGAGAAAATGTGTGAATGTATGGAACTTTTCCATCTCCTCCTTTGGTGTATTTACTCTTGTTAACTGTTTAATAAATCTGTTCTTTTAAAAATAAGAACGGTTTTATAAAATGTTCAGTTGCTAGGGTGTTCTGGCTAATTAAGCACTCTGAATATTATTAAGTTCTTCAAGGGTTGATAGGATTTTATTTGACTGTTTTATCATCTGCCAGGTGAAAATTGTTCTGTCAGTTCCTTAGTAAAGTAATATTAAAACATAAGAGGATGTTTTTCTGCTTCCTGGTCTTGATTGCTTTGAAATTCAGTGTGGTATGCTTTAACTTTCCACCTCTTAAGCTGTTGTGAAAGGATTTAATCAAATGCCATTCTAAAGAAGCCATTCAGCTGTTCAGCAGTAAATGGTTATGAAGTATGATTCTCAGTAATGTCAAGTGGATCTGTTTCTGGAGAAGTTTTTATTCGCCTGAGGAAACGTCTGTATTTTACTTCTGTTGAACAGTGTTCAGCTTACCTAGAGTCAGGATGTGTTGTAGTTACCTGTGCTGTACTAATGAACTCTTCTATTCTATCCTTTAGTATGCTGTAGAGCAGTGTGAATAGAAGTTGTGACTGTGGTGGATGTTGTTTTTGTTGAAGAATACGAGGATTGGGGTGCTTTTCTAAACCACCAGGGCTCAATGAAGTTTAAATCAACAAGGGGCTTTAGTGCTTATGAGGTTTCACAAACGTTCTTACCCATATTTTGAATTTGGTTCTTACGGCAATATAGAACATTTAACATATACCTGTTCTCAAACTAAGCTCATGCTCCACTTGTCACCATTTTAGGATTTATCCTCCCTTTCGAGAGCCATGGCAAAGCATGCTGGGAAATAGCCCAGTTTCAGGTAAATTTAAGTTTGTCTAAATTAAAAGAAATTAAAAGAAACAAGTTCATAGAACTCAAAACAGTGAAACAATTCAGATTACTTAAAATATGTAAGTTTTGTGAACTCAAAAGAAAAAGAACTTATTTGTGCGATTTGAGTTTGCCCTACTCAAACCAATTAATTATTTTGAATGTTAGGGTTTACAGCTCAAGTGTTGAAGTTGCCATGAAATCAAATTTGACACTATTTTAGGTGTGTGTATAGCTGTATATATATATATATTTACATATGGTCGTGTCTGGGTGCAGGTCCACCATCAGATCTGGATGCGACCCGGATCCGGATGACTACGGTAACCTTGGGATAAGGATGAGACAGACAGACTAGCGTAGATGCCATTCTTCTTATGGATGTTATGGGAAGAGTTCCCAGTTCCGGCTGACCTAATTTATGCAGCCTAACAATCTTTTAACAGATTTGAATTTAAAAACGTGATTATGTGTATGCCAGGTTAAAGAGATGTGTTTTAGTCTAGATTTAAACTGACAGATTGTGTCTGGTTCCCAAACGAAGCTAGAAAGACTGTTCCAGACTCAGTTTGGGTGCTAAATGAGAAAAGGATCTACTGCCTGAATGCAGTTGATTTTGATATTCTAGGTATTATCAACTGGCCAGAATAGATGAGACAGACTATAATGCGTTAAGAGCTCGCTCAAGTACTGGGGAGCTAAACCATTTAGTGCTTTGTAAGTAATTAGCAAGATTTTAAACTCTATATGATGCTTAATAGGTGGCCAATGCAGTGATGACAGAACCGGGCTAATATGGTCATACTTCCTGGTTCTAGTAAGAACTCTAGCTGCTGTGTTTTGGACCAGCTGGAGTTTGTTTATTAAGTGTGTAGGGCAACCACCCAGTAGAGCATTACAGTAATCTAGCCTTGAGGTCATGAACGCATGAACTAACTGTTCCGCATTTGTCAAGGAGTGCATATGATGTGATTTAGATATATTTTTAAGATGGAAAAATGCGGTTTTACAGATGCTAGAAACATGGCTTTCAAATGAAAGATTGGTATCAAAGAGCACACCCAAGTTCCTAACTGACGTCGAAGACTTGACAGAACATCCATCAAGTGTTGGACAGTATTCTAGCTTATCATGTGCAGATGTCTTTTGTTTTTTTTGTTTTTTTCAGAATTAAGTAGTAGGAAATTTCTAGTCACCCAGTTTTTTAAATCAACTATGCATTCCATTAATTTTGTGTATTATGTTTCATCAGGGTGTGAAGAAATATAGAGCTGAATATCATCAGCGTAACAGTGAAAACTAACGCCATGCTTCATAATGATTTCTCCCAACCAAGGATAGCATGTATTACTCTAAAAATGCTGGCTTAAATACAACCCAAGTTGGGCTGAAAATGGTTAAATGTTTGCCCAACCTGCTGAGTAGTTTTATTTAACTCAACTATTGTTTAAAAATGACTGTATTGCTTGCTAAAAATGAACCCAAAGTATGTTGGAAATTAACATTTATTAATATGTTTAATAAATCAGCATGTATTAATAAGTTTAATGAATAATAATTAAACAATAAACATTTATTAATTGCTTATTAATAAATGTTCACCATGTGATTATTATTGTTGCCTCTAGTAATTATGTGTCTGATTTTTAATTTCTAACCTACTTTGGGTTCATTTTAAGCCAGACATATAGTCATTTTTAAACAATGGTTGAGTTAAATAAAACTACCCAGCAGGTTGGGCAAACATTTAACCCAACCACTGGGTTAAAACAACCCAATCACTGAGGTTGTCCATTTTCAACTCAACTTGGGTTGTTTTTAACCCAGCATTTTTAGAGTGTACAGGGTGAAAAGCTGAATAGTCTATTGCACGCACAAGCTATGGGTTATATTAAACAAACACAGCCTGTTAGTCATGACAAATAGTCAAACTAATGCACAGTGAAGTACAAAGCACCTGATTCAGCAGTAGTTTGCATAAGGATTCTGTGGTTTAGTATTTCTCTTCCAAAGTTCACAGGTACAGAAACGTTCCCATAAAACTCTTTCCTGTTTTCTCTTTCTGTCCCTCTATATTTTATTATTTACAAATGCAGCGACACATGAATTTCCTCGATCAGCTTTTATCCCTTCCCCCTTTCTCTCTGTTTCTCTGAGCTGGGATATTGTCACTCATTTGAGGGCTGTGCCTGTTTCCGGTACCTGTTCGTACCTGCAGCGGAACAAGCATAAGAGGTGGGCTTGCCGTAGTACTGCTATGTTTTTCCATTGGGATCTGGGAGAAGTGCACAAGAACAAGTGCTCACTGGAGTTCAATATTGGATGTCTGAAGATTTTTTCCCTGGATTTGTGTTTCTACTGCGTACAAACAGGAAGATTTCACAGGTGATCAACCCCAGAATGGATTGACACGTGTGTTTTGTGGAGGAAAGTGCCAGAAGGGCTTCAAGGATTGATAGACAACCTGAAGTGCTTTCTGTGATCAGCATAAACTTTTACAGGTTTACAGGTCAAGATGCCTACAGAGATGCCAGTGCGTTTTGGCTATAACGCCCCCTAGACCTCTTATCTGGGATTTATTCCCAAAAACCCACTGAAAGAGTTGCGTTCCATCAGATACCACTGACTTTCCCAACGTGCTTTGTCATTTGGGGTAAAACAAGATGCAGTTCCTGGGTAATAAACTCTCCGTGGTGCAGACACAAGTGTCGGGTTGGATGGGCAACATGCGTCGCTCATTGCAGGATGCGGTGGAGTTGATGTCAGGCACTCTGGAGCGTGAGGGAGTAATAGAAGAAGAGGAGGATGAAGAACGAGTGGGAAGGTTTGAGAGGGCCATCTCACCGCTGAGAAGTTTTGCTTCTCGTGGTCGACAGTCCCTTCGGAATCTGTCTCAGCAAAGCCGACAGCGTTTTTCCCTGCGCAAGCGCACTACGACGTCAAACTCGAATAATGTAAGCATGTGTGTACTCTGCTCTCACTCTTTCTCATTCTCGCTTTATTAGCCAATCTTTAAGGTATTGTGACAGAGTCCAAAACATTCATGCTTTATTTTTTCTGATTGCTCAAAGTTATTTGGAAAGTCACTGTTGCAATTTTCTTTGTGAAAGGTTTGATTTTGAGGCCAAAATTAATGTTTTCAGTTGTTATTATTATTATAATTGTTAATATTAATTATTATTACAATTTAAATGAATTGAATTGGTTATTATTATTATTAGATTATTATTAAATTAAATTATTATTATCTTGAATATCTTCCTGAGTCTCTCCATCAGTGTCGACTCCGGTTTGAACAATGTAAGGCTGAACACCGTTACTGACAATCCTCATTTTGGCTGCGTGAGATTCTCCAGCTTTGTTGTTGTTGAGCAACAGAAGCAGGAGCTGTTGAAGCTCCGCCCTCTTCTGGAAAGGGGGTGGCGAGCAGCAGCTCATTTGCATTTAAAGGGACCCCAAAACAGTGTGTTTTTGCTCACACCCAAATAGGGGCAAATTTGACAAGCTATAATAAATGATCTGTGGGGTATTTTGAGCTGAAACTTCACAGACACATTCTGGAGACACCAGAGGCTTATATTACATCTTGTGAAAAGGGGCATTATAGGTCCCCTTAAATTTTTACAATCTGGTTACAATTCTTGTCAGTGCACAAGCATAAATCAGTGTGTTCACATCAAATACTCTTAAACAGGATGTGAGACGTTTTAAAATATTTTTGCTCGGAATCTCGAGCTGTCTAGGCTTGCTTTTACTAACTCGTAAATTTGTTCATCCTCTCATGCTGTGTCTTCTGTTCCTCTACATGCATCTCTGTCAGTCATGACAGGTCTTGATCCACCCAAAACTCACATAATTCAGTTGGACCACCTTAATTTGGCACCTATCCCATAGACGTGCACATGTGTATATATAGAGGTTTCAGATGACATACACTGCCGTTCAAAAGTTTGGGGTTGATAAGAATGTTTTTGAAAGAATACTGTTGTGATTATTTGATTAAAATACAGTAAAAAAACAGTAATTTTGTGAAATATTATTACAATTTAAAAATGTTTTCTATTTATATAAAATGTAATTTATTCCTGTGATCAAAGCTGAATTTTCAGCATCATTACTCCAGTCTTCAGTGTCACATGATCCTTCAGAAATCATTCTGCATGATTTGCTGCTCAGGAAACATTTCTTACTATAATCAATGTTTAAAACATTTGTGTGGAAACTGAATATAAAGTTCAAAGAATAGCATTTATTTGAAATAGAAAACTTTTGTCACATTATAAATGTCTTTTTGATCAATTTAATGCTTCCTTGCTAAATAAAAGTATTAATTTATTAAAAAAAAATAAAAATAAAACTGACCAAAAACTTTTGTACCGTATTGTATGGCCTCTGTGAGTATGTTAGCAGATGGCTATATATCTTTTAATGTCTGTGTTATTTCAGGAAAGAGGTTTTGACGGTGTGTTTTAGGTCAGTAGTTGCTGCATGACTCATGGATTGTTACTAAAATATCACGGGACGACTCTAATGGTGCTCAAAACAGTAGAGCAGAAATGTAGTCCTCTCTCTAGTGAGTAACTACACAAATTAAAGCTGCACATTGACCTTGTTTACATGCACATCCTTTTTTGATTCTTCTCATACAGTATTCAGCATTTATTCTGCACAGTATTGTAGTCAACTAAATTAATCTATTTCTTGACCTTTTTTTCTGTTCATTTGCATTTGGAAATGAGTTTATATAAATTAATATCTAATTTCTTAAGAATAATACAAATAAGGTTTTTACATGACAAAATATTCCAGTTAATTCCAGTTGTCTTATTTGGATTCCTAAAAACCAGCATACGGTTTATTGTGTTTAAAGTCAGCATGAAATGGAAGTTGCAATAGTCTTTTCTTCCCTATTGAGACATATATCTAAGTAAGGATTTCTGTACTCCTTTAAATCTAGTCCAGTCATTGGTTCAACCAGAAGTTGAAACAATTTCTCACCACACCAGCGTATGACGTAGGATGTAGGCGTAGTGTAAGCTTAGGTGAGAGAAGACGCTTCTCACGTTTCAAACAAATAGAGCTGGGCAACAAACTCAAGCTCCTCCCACATTTCTCTTTAAAAATTCTCGTTTTAGACTTCTAATTCATGACCGGTGTTTCGTCTGCGCTTCCACGTTCATCAATACGTCATGCGTCAGGTCAAAGTTCACTCTTCCACTGGAATTAACTCGCATACGCAAGCCAGTGATTCTAGTTTATGAAGTTATAAATATGGATATTTATAATGCATCACTTCGCTTCAGAAGGCCTTTATTAACCCCCTGAAACCATATGGATTACTTTTATGATGTATGGATGCACTTTTTTGGACTTCAAAATACAATGCCACATTCACTCCCATTATAAAGCTTGGAAGAGCCAGGATATTTTTTAATATAACTCTGATTGTGTTCGACTGAAAGAAGATAGTCATATACACCTAGGATGGTTTGAGGGCGAGTAAATCTAGGGATACATTTAATTTTTGGGTGAACTATTCCTTTAAAATCTTTACACACAGAACCTTTAAGAGCCTCCATCTCTGGTCAGTATAGAAGAGAATTGAATCGGATCTGTATATTCTGATCAGAGATATAGCCCAGAAGTCATTACTAACGTATATGGATTGTCTCATGATGGACATTTGCTCAATGTCACACAGAGTCTGTTTACAAGGGAATGTTTTGTTTCCTAGTAACGATTTTTTTACACTGACATGTTTTGAACTGCAGAGTGATGTGAAATTCAGAGTATCTGTTCTGTGTTTGTTGTGTTTGTAAAGGACAGTTTCGCCCATGTGTCCATGACGGCTCATTAAAACATGTATGCTTGAATTGTTGTGTGTACTTTTATGTTTACAACTGTGTGTGTGTGTGTGTGTGTGTGTGTGTGTATTAGCTGAGTGTGAGTTTTGCACTGTAATAATCACATTTGCATGATGCTGCACCACAATGATAGGTTAACATTTTGTCATTCCTGCCAAAAGATTGTGAATTGAGAATTCTCTCTATTTAATTACACCATTATGTAATTAAAATGGCATTTTGTGTTCTTTTACTTGCCACAATATATTTTCAATATATGCAAATTCTAGCCAGTTGCTAAAATGACATCTGTCATAACATTGAGTCCTACATTTGTTTTGCTGTACAGTTTAATTTCGATGGCTTGTTTCCAGGAATGAGTCATGTCATAAATGTTCAGGAATTATGAAATGACAGCAAATGAAAAGCAACATTTTTGGCTTCTTATCTGAACCTCTAATGCAGGGATTCAAAGTTTTTTTGTCAGCTGAACCCCTTTGATCTAGAGATTTTAAGATAATATTTCAATAATATAACAACACAATCAGAAATTTATGGTTCTCTGATGTCTGTTAATAATCACATAACATGCACATAAATAAAACAGTTTTATTTTAGTAAGTAATTTTAGTGTGTGTTTTGTTTAAACTTTTATTTTGGTCACTGATATTCTTCTTTAATAGGATGTTTGACTGACCTGGAATTGCTCAGGCAGCTTTTGGTTGGTTGATTGTTTCTACAGTGTGATTTAACTATGTGTTGTGTTGCAATTTCAAAATACTGCACCTGTCAGCTGACCATTTTATTTGCCAAATGGAATCTTTACTAATTTGCCGCTTCGTTTGTTCATTTTGTCTTATCAGCCAGCTAAAGATAATAAACATATCCTCATAGTACTGTATCGTAAGTCCTTCATATAAATGAACTCTCGTTTGAGATGGGGTTATTATCGTTAACTAAAACTTTTTTTAAAAAAAAGTTGGTTAATTGAAATACAGCTTAAATAAAGCAAAATAAAAATATTAGATGAAAACTTAAACTGAAATTTGCAAGTTTAAGCACTAAAATTATTAATTGGAAATCAATAAAAACTAAAACTGAAATAAAAATAGATTTTTTAAACCAAAACTAAAATAGATACATAACATTACATTACTAAAAAAAAAAATAAAGTTAAAATGAAAACTGAAAATATAAAAATAAAAGCTAATTCAGAATATTATTGAAAACTATAATAGTATATAAATAATACTAAAGTAACCCTGGTTTGAGAAGACCAGCTCTGGTTTTGGCATGCTGTTCATCAGAGAAGTTTGATCAACCTAGTGGAGCTGGTTAAGCTAGTTAAGAAAGCCTGGTGGGTACACCGGCATCCACAACTAAACATGTGATGTGACGACAAGCTGGTCTTTGGCAAAACTTTACTGTAATCTGAGTATTGAAGTACTTTTGTCTTTGTTTGCTCTCAGGGTCAGTTGAAGGACTGCGAACCTGAGGAAGATGGAGTTTCAGAACTGGACACAGAGAATCTGATCGATGAAACCGATGAACAAACTGAAAACAATGACACAGTTGATGGGTAAGAAATTTAATAACATGACTCATCTCATCATTCTCACTGCAGCAACAAACCTACAGTTGTCTTTTGAACATCTGAGGATGGCAAACAGAGTCTATCATATGCCACTTTTTCAGCATTAGAGCAGTTTTGGTGACGTACCAACTAAAAGTAGCAATGCTACTGACATTCTCAGAGTCTCGGCTGTTTTCAAAACAATGTTGCTTTTCTGGTAACAAGCTATTTCCATTTCCATTGGTGTCGGGTGACAAAATTTCTGTGTTTTTACATATGGTGTACAAAGTCTTACAGTCGAATGAGTTATTGAGGTAATAATCAAAGTCTCCTGAAATGCCCTCAACTAACATTTCTGCAAATTGTTTAGTTTAGATGATTGATTCACTTTAGTATAGTTCAAAAATGGATTCCCTGAGTAATCATTCAGTAGTAATTCATATATCATATTTTGTTAAATGCTGCTGTCTATCTACATGCTTACATTTAAATGACATAAATTAGCCTTTTATAGTTATTGGGTAAATGTACATGTTCAAGTTTGATGTGGTCACCTTAATGGGGGTCCACAAAGTAATTACATAACTTCAAAGTTAGAATATAGTTAGTTGTTAGGTTGTTTTAAGAGCGTGTAATGTAGCTTGACTGAGTTTAGTGTCACCAACACTGCATTAAAGTTACCTTCAGACTAACCATTACACTACTGTTCAAAAGTTTGGGGTTTTTAAATTAGAAATTAAGAAAAAGAAAGTAATACTTTTATTTAGTAAGGATGCATTAAATTGATCAAAAGTTACAGTAAAAACATTTATAATGTTACAAGATTTGTATTTCAAATAAATGCTGTTCTTTTAAACTTTTTAGTCATCAAATAATCCTGAAAACGGTTTCCTCAGAAATATGAGGACCATTGATAATAATCTTGAGCAGCAAATCAGCATATTTCTGAAGGATCATGTGACACTGAAGACTGGAGTAATGATGCTGAAAATTCAGCTTTGATTACAGGAATAAATTACATTTTATAATATATTCACATAGAAAACAGTTCTTTTAAATTGCAATAATATTTCACAATATTATTATATTATTTTACTCCAGTTTTAATCAAATAAAATGCAGCATTGGTGAGCAAAAGAGACTTCTTACAATAACATTTAACACAGTAACTTTTGAATGGTAGTGTATATTCTCTCAACATTGATGTCACTGGTTGCTCATTTGAGTTTTATGGATATCAGTTTTGCTCAGACTGTCCCCTAGTGGTCATGAAGTGCATCAAAGTTTAGTTCTCTCACTGTGGAGTTATGTGCGATTTGTTTTCATATGTTTTTATATGTTCAGTGCTGGCACAGAGAGCAGAATCAATCTAGCCCTACAGAGGCTGGCTCGGGTTAGACAGCGAAACAAATCTACTGATTCAGAAAGGCCAGACACCCCGGCTGAGGAGGAGCCTGAACCCCTGCCTTTTCTTGAGGTGTATCTGAGTTTCATTGAATTTTACATTACCTAATATAGTTTAATACAGTGCCTATAGAAAAAGTCATCATACCCCTTTGAAATAGTTACTTTATTTGTCGTACAGCCTGAAATCAAAAAGTCTTTCCTTTTCCAGCTTTATTTACACATTTTGCCTTTAAAACAAAAAAAAAAAATAAGAAAAGAAAAAGGCAACAGTTTTGAAAAAAAAAAAAAAATTTTAAAAACTGAAAAACTAGAATAACAGGGTCCCGGGGTCGTTATGAGTCCCTTGAATTAATACTTCATAGAGCGACTTTTTGCTTCAATTACAGCCCCATAATCTTTTTGGATATGTCTGTACTAGCTTTGCACACCTAGATTGGAAAATATTTGTCCATTCTTCCTTGCAGAATTGCTCAAGTTCAGTCAAACTCTGTGGTGAGCGGCAATGGACCGCTCTCTTCGACAGCCCATTCACAATTTCTTTTTCCACAGAATGGATTTAAAGGGATAGATCACCCAAAACTGAAAATCATCCCATGATTTACTCACCCTCAATCCATCCTAGGTGTATATGACTATCTTTTCTCAGACGAACACAATCGGAGATACTGTATATTTAGAAATATCCTGGTTCTTCCAAGTTTTATAATGGGAGTGAATGGGGGTGAGATTTTGAGGCCCAAAAAAAAATGCATTCATCCATCATAAAAGTAATCCATACGGCTCCAGGGGGTTCTGGCAGACGGCCGAGTAATGGTGGAAGAGTAACCCCTGACCCGACTAAAGCACAATGACGAACGTAGAAACACATAGGATAGAGCAAAACAAAACACCGGTCCCAAATTAGAAGTCTAAAACGAGATTTTTTTAAAGAGAAATGTTGGAGGATTTCGATAGAAGAAAAAAGGAGCTTGAATTTGTTGCACAGCCCTGTTTGTTTGAACCGTGAGAGGCGTCTAATCTTACAATACTCCTACATCTTACGTCATACATCACGTCAGGGGTTACTCTTTTGGTGCAAATCGACTTGCAGTATGTGTACTGTTGTCTGCCGGAAGCTAGTTAATATAGTTTATAAAGTTGTAAATATGGATATTTTTCTTACAAAAACCCATCGCTTCACTTCAGAAGGCCTTTATTAACCCCCTGGAGCTGTATGGATTACTTTTATGATGGATGGATGCATTATTTTGGGCTTCAAAATCTCAGCCCCATTCACTACCATTATAAAGCTTAGAAGAGCCAGGATATTTTTAAATAGATCTCCAATTGTGTTTGTCTGAAAGAAGATGGCTTGAGGGTGAGTAAATCATGGGATCATTTTCATTTTTGGATGAACTATCCCTTTAAGTCAGGGCTCTGACTTGGCCACTCACCTTCCTATCCTTAAGCCATTGCGTTGTTCTTTTGGTTGTATGTTTAGTATCATTGTCATGTTGGAAGGTGAATGACTTGCCCATCTTAAGTTGTCTAGCAGAGGGACGCAGGTTTTCCTCAAGAATTTGTATGTACTTGAGCATCTGTTTTCCCTTTAACCCCGACCAATTGCCCAGTCCCCACTGAAGAGAAACACCACCACAACATAATGCTGCCAACACCAGGCTTCACGGTAGGTATGGTGTGTTTTGGGTGGTGTGCCGTGTTTGCTTTTCGTCAGACATAGCGCTTGGAGTTCAGTCCAAAAAGGTCAATATTGGTCTCATCAGACCATAGCACCTTTTGCCAGATGGCATCAGAGTCTTCCAGGTGTGTTTTTGCATAGCGCAAACGAGACTGAGTGTGACACTTTTTCAGGAAAGGCTTCTTTCTTGCCACGCTGCCATACAGGCCAGCTTCCTGTGAAGCTTGTGAGATAGTTGTCACATGCACAGACCGACCGGTCACAGCCATAAAGCCTTGTAAGTCCTTCAAAGTTGCCTTTGGCCTCTTGGTAGCTTCTCTGATCAATGTCCTCCTGACTCTGTCATCCAGTGTGGACGGACGGCCTGATCTAGTTAATGTGTTTGTAGTGTGATACGCTTTCCACGTCTTGATGCTCTGAATGGTACTCAGAGGGATAGCGAATGCCTTCAAAATGTTTTTGTGGCCTTCTCCTAACTTGTGCCTTTCTACAACTTTATCCCGGAGGCCTTTTGAAGGCACTTTCCCAACCATGGTGTATGCTTTGCAGTATTGTGCGCTACTAACAGTGAAATCTTCAAAAAACAGCTGGTTTTATTCTGAAGTAATCAAAACCACTACGATTGATGTCAGGTGGGCCAATTAGCCTGGTGTTTGAGCAAGTTTATAATGGTATACTCTAAGGGGCTGATCACTTTACAAAACCAGGTATTTCACTAATTAATTCTTATTTAATCCTCCAGAATGTTTTAAAATGTTATTTTATTTTCACTTTGATGATGAGGGTCATAATGTGTACATACAGCTTAGACTTAATTTATTGTATTTTCCAGGGTCTAATGTGACAAAAGGTAAAGATTTTTACAGGGTATGATGACTTTCGATAGGCACTGTATGTATTGTATAGTATTATATTATATTGTACTGTATTATATGATATAAAAGTGTTCCTTGTGCACCTGTCTCATTGTTTATTTGTGTATATTTCTGCATGTTAAATGCTGGATCAGTCTGCAGCTCCTCTGCTGGACTCCAGCGTTTTCCGTTCGAAGGTTGATCTAGCAAAGAAGAGAAGCATAAAGCGTGCCAGGCCGACACGTTCCATCCGACAGAGAGACGCCCTTCCCGCGCTGACAGAGGGAACGAACCCTGACTGGAGGTTCTGCGACTCCACAGGTGGGCTCATTATATACACACTACCATTCACATGTTTTGAAAGAAGTCTCTTCTGCTCACCAATGCTGCATTTATTTGATCAAGATTACAGTAATATTGTGAAATATTTTTATAATTTAAAATAAATGTTTTCTATTTGAATATATTTTTAAAATGTAATTTATTCCTGTGAATTTTCAGCATCATTACTCCAGTCTTCAGTGTCACATGATCCTTCAGAAATCATTCTAATATGCTGATTTGTTGCTCAAGAAACATTTCTTATAATTATCAAAGTTGAAAACAATAGTGCAGCTTCATATTTTTTGTGGAAATCGTGATTTTTTTTTTTTTTTCAGATTTCTTTGAATAAAAAGTACAGCATTTATTTGAAATAAAATCTTTTGTCACATTATAAATGTCTTTACTGTCACTTTTGTGCTAAATAGCAGTATTAATTTCTTTAAAATCTTACCGACCCCAAACTTGTCAATATATTACAGATGCAAAAGATCAGCGTTCCAATGGAGGGGACTCAGAATCAGAAGAGGAGCCGCCCCGGGACGTCACGTCCCCTCCAGCCCCCAGCCAGCCGAAGAGAATCCCTATGTTTCCTGGGATGGACCCTTCAGCCCTCATGGTAGAGTATCACACAGATCTTTAACACTTTATGTGCCTGCTGATGAGACCAGTATTGCTGGTATTGTATATGTCAGGTTTTAGATGCTGGGGTCTCCATTAGGATGCTTGTCTTAACCCGTAAGCATTAGGTTTAGGTTTAGGCTTGGTTCACTGGAAAGACCTTACTCTTCAACAATCTTCTACTAAATACAGTGTTACGGCGAGTCATCTCACACCAGTCAAACTGTCACATGAATGTTTTTCACTCAGAAATTGCTAGTAAATTTCAAAACATTTACAAAGAAATGGCAAGTAACACATTTACAACTTGAATGTAATTTATTCATGTGATCAGAGCTGAATTTTTAGCATCATTACTCCAGTCTTCAGTGTCACATGATCCTTCAGAAATCATTCTAATATGATGATCTGCTGCTCAAGAAACATTTCTGATTATTATCAATGTTGAAAACAGTTACATTAGTTAACATGAACTAACAATGAAAAATACTTCTAAAGCATTTAATAATCTTTGTTAATTTTCGTTTAAATATTTACTAATACATTTTAAAATAAAATGAATACATTACTTAATGCACTGTGAACTAACATGAACAAACATTGAAGTCAAGTCAAGTCATCTTCATTTATGTAGCACTTTTCATAATACATATTGTTTCAAAGCAGCTTCACAGTGACAAAAGGAAAATTATCATCGAGCTAAAGTTGGTTTTTGATTGAATCACTTCCGTTGTAAAAATTGTTAATTATTACTTTAGGGGCCGCTTAAATGACACCTTTCCTACTGAAAACCGAATACCTTTAATGCATTCTTGCCGTTCATTTACGTGTTTAGTCTATAGTTTTGCGTTGTTTGGGTGTGTGTGTGCGCAGAAGCTTGGTCTTTTTTTAAAAAAAGTGATATTTGCCAAATTACTTTACTGGTCCGCATAATACAGAAAAATTAGTTGTGTCCGCAGATCTATGCGAACTGGAATAATTTTGATAGCGTTTTATCTATACATAGGGAAAGGAAAGAGAAATGGGCCTTCGCAGGGGATAGATTAGTTGAAACGTCAGGGCTGCGTTATCATCATGGATCTGGATCTGGCAGGCTGCGGCAAACCTCGGGATAAACGGAGAGAGACTAATATTAGCGTAGACGCCATTCTTCTTATGATGTAGCGAGTACATCAGGTGTTATGGGACGTGTTCCCGGTTCCGGCTGACCTAATTTATGCAGCCTAACAATTTATATGATTTGAATTATAGAAGTAGATAATGGTTTATGTGTATGCAAGTTTAAACAGATGTGATTTTAGTCTAGATTTAAACTGACAGAGTGTGTCTGCTTCCCGAACAATGCTAGGAAGATTGTTCCACAGTTTAGGTGCTAAATAGGAGAAGGATCTACTGCCTGCGGTTGATTTTGATATTCTAGGTATTATCAACTGTCCAGAATTCTGAGATCGCAATAGATGTGAAGGACTATAATGCGTTAAGAGCTCGCTCAGGTACTGGGGAGCTAAACCATTTAGAGCTTTGTAAGTAAGTAGCAAGATTTTAAAATCTATACGATGTTTAACAGGGAGCCAATGCAGTGTTGACAGAACCGGGCTAATATGGTCATACTTCCTGGTTCTAGTAAGAACTCTAGCTGCTGCGTTTTGGACCAGCTGTAGTTTGAACTATAGTATTAACATATTGCTAAACACATATTGCTTATTGTTAATACATGTTAGCTAATTCATTAATTAATGTTAACAAATGAGACCTTATTGTAAATTGTTACCAATATTTTTAATATTGGTTTGTGTAAACCTGCACTAACCAGCATAAACCAGCCTAAACTAGCATAAAACATTCATTTCCGTCTCAGTCATTTCAACAAGGTTGTTTCTCCATAATGAGTCCATGTTCTGTGAGTCATGCATTTCTTCATGTATTCTTTCTGTTCAGGCACAGCTCAAGCGGAGAAGTGGAGTCGTGGAAGCAGACAGTCCACCAGAAGCACAGACGCCTCCGTCTGTTCCCACACGCTCTCCCCGCACTCCCACCATGGCCCTCGGCCCCAGAGTGCTGCCCCCTGTTGACGCCAAAGACAGTGGGTGAGTCTTTTCTTCCCTCTTGTGACGTATATCTGAGTGAAATGGCTCCTCGAACAAGAACAAATGTAGGACGGGGCTTGATTTTGTCCATGGGGAATTGTTTGGATAGTTGTGGTTTACATTTATAATAAACACTGCAGTATTCCATTAAAATATAAGAACTGTCCATTTTGATTTCATGGTGATTTTACATAATTCATAATTATTTTTAATAGAACGGAACACATGCATTGAACAGCATACACATTTCAATATACATTGAAAAAAGTGCATTCTGTTCTAACAATAAAGATAGATAGATGGACGGACAGACAGATGGATGGATGGATGGATGTTATTTATAATAACTGTGATTTGTGTAAATCCAGGTCCGGCTCTTCACCCTCATGGCTGCTTGAGCTCAAATCCAAGAAACGAACGAGTCAACCTGAAAGTGAAGCATGAAGTCTGTGAAGCTCAGGTGAGTGTGTGTCCAGAAATTACGCCGTCCAGTTCTCTGATTCCCCCCAGGAATAATGAAGTGTCCTGAATTTTTTATTCTGTCAGGCTCTTCATATATAGAACCTTTTAGGGGTTCCCATTGTGGGATCATTTTAAGTAATTAATTCTTTTTTTAAATTCATTTTTAACTTTAAATCATGACCGTAACCACCATAGACATTGAGGGGGAGTCTCTCCCAATAATTAAAAATGGGCAAATTGTACCCCCAAATATTTGAAATTCTTGCACTGCTCTGCTGCACTTGAATACGAAGCCCTCTGTATGTTGTTAGGATAACAAAAAGGTATAAAAGTTACATTTTTAGTCTGATCCACCTCAGCGGTCTAACAGCACTCGTTGTCAATGTCAAAATGATTGAGATGGCCAAGTCTGCGGTTTTCCCGCGAAATTGGGCTACTTTAACACTGTTGCCACGTGTTGTTTTTCATGTCCCAAATAACATGATATTTAGCCCCTGGAATGCAAATTTTACCAGGGGAACCCTGCCAAAAACATGGATTTTACCCCCCAGAACGAGATTTTTACCGGGGGATCCTACTGAAATGCGATTGGGCTAGGGTTTTGTTGTGAAAACCTGGCAACCCTGGCAGAGCATGAATTTCAGCATGAAACATCAGTTGAACATTAAAGGGAATGAGAAGGGTAAGATGTAAATAGCAAAACATTTAATACGTCAACTGAAAAGAAACGGTTTACGTTTTTGATATATTGCATACAAATAAAAGTACATTTGTGCATTTTTTTAATGCAAATGAATGCAAATATTTTTTGCAAATAGTTCAAAATGATTATTTCCCAATTAGAATTAGACCTAGAATTTCCATCACTCTTCTATTTCTTTATGCTTCATAAAAAGATTGGTCCCCCCCAATGTTCAAGACATGATTACGACCTTGACTTAATTTTTTTTTTTGAATTAAACAGCTTGTAAACGTAGCCTACTTTATCATTAGAAAAAAATTTAAATAATCCGTTAAACATGAAAGTATTATGCAATAATTGAAGACATTTCTCCTTATATAGAACATTTTTTGTGTAAAGGGTTCTTTAAAAATTGAGTGAACAACCGTAAGATTCTATATAGTACCCCGTACTGAACCGTGTAGGGTGGAATAGATGCGTGTGTTGCTCCCTTCATCCCCAGCAGAGGGTGACAAAATTCACTTTTAGATCACTTTGACTTTTTTGTTGCAAATGTTTCTTGTTCCAGTTTTCGAAGGGCGTTTACCCTGCTGTCTCTCCTCACAGGTCTGATGCAGTTTGTTGAGAGGAAATCCTCTGTGTGATGCCACAAAGATGCCAAAGGAACCGACTTGCATAAATGAGAAGTGCAATGAGCCTTTCATTCTCATACCGACTGATTATCAGATGTTTTTCGAGTATGTGTCCTGGACTAAAATGTTTGTAGGCTTTGCCAAGATGATGTCCTGTTATGCACCTTTTTACTTTCACATGAAAGTCTGTCATAATGTCGAATCATAATCAGCACAAGATGGTGTCTTTAAAAAGCATGAGCTGTTTACTATCAGTCTTGGACCAGTGGGAACCCAAGATCATTTTAATTCTGTTTACATTTATTAATTTAGTAGATGTTATTATCCTACGTGAGGATGGATGATAAAACAAGCAATTCATCTTAAGAAGTCCGTCTTCTGTCCATCTCTCATCGTGGGAAAAGCAGATATCAGTATAGCTTCATGCTACAATGCACTTTAAATGAGTCAGACCACTGGAAAAGGTGCCTTAGGCATTACTTTGCATATAAAACATCCATTTTCTTTCTTTTAATTGTTTTTGTTCTGTTTACAATATGTTCAACATGTTATAAACATCATTGGATGGTAATTTGATCTTGTTTACTTTTATTATAATTTTTAAATTCTTTTATTCTCTGTATTTTTAAAGCTATAGTGAGCAGAGAAGCATAAGCTAATGTGCTTTCATTGGGCTGATTATTATTTACAATGTTTTATTTTGCATTGTTGCCCATGTCTTCACAGCCCTGCCAAGAACACTTTTACAAAACACAAATCAGAGATAATGTATAATAATAAGTTGTGTTTGTAATTGTGTTCCTTTTGAATGTTTTTCATTCATGTTAGTTTATTGACTTCAGCTGTGTAAATTGCTGCTCGAGGAAAATGTTTACCTGTTTAATGTTGGGAAACGGTTGTTGTGCTTCATTAAAAAAAAAATGAATTATGATTTACAATCAAGGGATCTTCATTAAATATTTTTTCTAAATGGGAAGCAAGTTTGTCTTTGTAAGTACTTGATTGTGTGCCAGGACTGAGATATCAGTAGATACACTCACAGAGGTGTAAAAAAAAAAAAAAAAAAACTTTCTAAAAGTGAATTTGCAGTAGGTCAGTGATAGAAAGAGAGGTTTGTGTTTGAAAAATGCAGTTACAGGAGAATTAGTTGAAGAAGTGGTAAGTCCCATGGGCTATTCATTTATTTTCATATATTTTAACTCACTCTGGATAATATTTTGTGGAAAAAGGCTGTATAAAAACTTTCTGAGTTACATATTTAGGTTTTAGACACTTGTTTAGTAGGGTGCAGTGAGCTGTAAGACGTCTAATAACACTTTATCATTTTAATGTACTTTATGTGAATCATACATAGGCCTAGCTGCTCTTTCAATAGTGTTTTAGCACAAACTTTGGCGTCTAATTTAAACTGAAGTAGAAGAAGGGTTAGATGTTGTTATACAGTTCTATAAAGATCTCTACAGTTTATTCATATTCATTTTTATTTATTTAAAAGAACATAACTTTTTTTTATGTTCATATGTAAATAGTGAGTCAATATTCTTCCAAATGTTCTTCCATATGTTTTTGTCTTACCCTGATTCACTATGGTAAGACTATTATAAGTGTTTATATTTTAGACGGGGCGGGACGGTTTTCGCGGGAAATTGCGTTCCTACGTCACAACGAGCAGAAAGGTTGACATGGAGCCGCTAAATCACCCGTTTTTAAAAGGTGATGGGGAGATGGCGTTTTTATTACTCATCAGGTGAGTAAGGTATTTTATTGAACAGATAAATCGCCATATGTAGCTCTCTAACAGAGTTTATTGTAAAGCATTTCAATGGACTATTGTAAAGCATTACCTATCATTTCATTATAGTTGTATATTTTCATTGAAATAACATGTCTATTAATGGATAAAGCTCCAGTAATGTCTTCAGCTAGTCAGCTTCAGATGTTTCATGAGCAGTAGGATAACCATATTCATCCGCACAGTCACGTAGAGCCGAAGCACAGATGGATGCAGTTTTTTGTTTTTTAACTCCTAGCGGGCCAAAAGTTACATAATGTACAGTTTAATTTGTTTTATTTGCTTTGAACAAGTAATTCAAGTAGTTGTAATTCACTGAAAAAGTTTGTTACCTCAAGATCATACTTGATCTAACACATAAAAATGACTTTTGTTTGTGTAAACTAATTTGTCAGGGTGAATTTACAGTGGTAGTTTTTTTATTTCTAGCCAATCCGGACCATTATTATGAAGTACTGCCGTTTTTTTTGTTGTTGTTGTTGGTTTTTTTTTTTTTTTTTTTTTTTTTGATGTTTTTGATGTTTTTGAAAGAAAAGCTTTGTCATGCTCACCAAGGCTGCATTTTTTTAAATCTAAAATGCAGTAAAACATTAATATTTTTAAATAGTATTACAATTTAAATGTTTTCTATTGTAAAATGTAATTTATTCCTGTGATCAAAGCTGAATTTTCAGCATCATTACTCCAGTCTTCAGTGTCACATGATCCTTCAGAAATCATTCTAATATGATGATTTGATGATCAAGAAACATTTCTTAAATTATTATCAATGTTGAAAGCAGTTGTGCTGCTTCATATTTTGTGGAAACTTATACACTTTTTTTTCAGGATTTTTTTTATGAATAGACAGTTCAAAAGATCAGCATTTATTTGAAACAGAAATCTTTTGTAGTAAATGTCTATAGGCTACTGTCTGTTTTGATCAATTTAACATGTCCTTGCAGAATAAAAGTATTAATTTCTTTAAAAAAATCATACTGAATCCAAACTTTCGAGCAGTCGTACCACTTCAAAAACAAAATGATTCCTTATTAATTTGAGTAAAAAAATAAAAATGTAAAATGCCAAATATTTTGTAATGCAAATTTAAAACAATCATCTGTTCAATTTAACTACATTAAAAAAACAACCCTTTTTCTATTTATTTGTCCATTTGAAAAGATTTATATTTAATTTTTAATGAATTACACTCTAAAAAATGCTTGGTTTAAAACAACCCAAGTTGGGTTGAAAATGGACAAACCCAGCGATTGGGTTAAATGTTTGACCAACATGTTTTTAAAAATGACTACATGTCTGGCTTAAAATGAACCAAAATAGGTTGGAATTTAAAAATCAGACACATAATTACTAGAGGCAACAATAATAATCAAAAGGTGAACATTTATTAATAAGCAATTTAATAAATGTTTATTGTTTAATTATTATTCATTAAACATATTAATAAATGTTCATTTCCATTATACTTTGGGTTCATTTTAAGCGAGCAATACAGTCATTTTTAAGCAATAGTTGAGTTAAATAAAACTACCCAGCACATTGGTCAAACATTTAACCCAACCACTGGGTTAAAACAACCCATTTGCTGGGTTTGTCCATTTTCATTTCAACTTGGGTTGTTTTTAACCCAGCATTTTTTAGAGTGTAGTAATTGATTTTTTTCCATTCATGTGTTTTTGGGCAAACACTTAAATAGAAAACAATCACGAAGTTTGAGAATCCATCAATAAGGATCAATGACCCAAATGTGTGGAGTGGGTTAAGGCACACAGAGGTGGCTCACGGGACTGCAGTGACCAGAGAGAGAGAGAGAGGACAGTGAGCAGGGTTGTGATGACAGCAGCTGATCCTGTCTGAATCCTCTTGGCTCGTGCCCTGTCGGTGCCCACTGTACCCACTCTGGCAGCAGAGCAGGCTGGTGGCTGCGGGCAACTCCTGCCAACTCGCGGCCTATTGAGAGGCAGTCTTACGGACACAAATGCGAACGACAGACTTGCTGCATCAACAGCAATCAACGCCCAACCCATTTCTGCTGCTGTGGACGGAATTAAACCATAAATACCCCCCAGGTCCCCTCCACTCGCCCGGCACACCCTCACCTGCACACACACTCACACACATACACTTGCACTGAGACAGAGTGGAGGTGTGAGAAGAACTGACAGGAGAAACAGGTAAAGATGCATTTAAAGTCTTGATTTTCACACTTATGCTGATCAATTTTTAGGTTTATTGTTTGAATGTCTAATGAATTGTTCTGTAATTTAATATAGAAATTGGTATGAAAGAGGAAGTAAAATTCATGATCCATTGATTTTTCCTTGATCAGAAATAGGGATGTGATTTTCTTAATCTTATTGAACTTTAAATGCTAAAACAAGAAAGTGTCCTAAATCCTTTTCAACACTAGATATATTGTTTCATAGTTTAAAACTTAGCAAAAAAGTTTTACATTAAAAGCATGCGTATGCATCTTTCTTCAAAATAAATGGCACTTGTTTTATCATCTTTTGATGTTTTGTTTTGTTTTTGTGTAGTTTAGTTTATTGTTTAGTTGTGTAGTTGTTTGTTAAACCTCAACTTATGCATCTTTTTCAAAATAAATTGCACTTGTTTTGATGTTTTGTCATCTTTTGATGTTTTGTTTTGTTTTGCCAAGAACTCTATCGCAAATATCCGTGCAATGAACAAAGTTTAATTTTAAAGTTTAATTGTGTTCCTTTTTGATGTTTTTCAGTCATTTTTCAATGTTTTTTAAACCTCAGGTTATGCATCTTTGTTCAAAATAAATGCCACTTGTTTTGATTTTTTTTTTTTTATCATCTTTGTTTTGTTTTGCTTTGCCAAGAACACTTTTGCAAACACAAATCCATGCAATGAACACAATTATCTGTGTTTAATTGTATTTCTTTTGGATATTTTTCACTCATTTTTTAATGTTTATTAAACCTCAGCTGTGTAAATTGGTGCTCAAGGAAAATGTTTACCTATTTAATGTTTTATAAAAAAATAAAATAAATAAATAATAATAATTTTTTTTTTTTTTTTTTTTTTTTTTTGCATTAAAAGCATGCTTATCTTTCTTCAAAATAAATGCCACTTGTTTTGATATTTTATTACCTAATGCAGTGCCATTCAGGTATTTAAAAGTGTCCAAATAATGCTGCCCACTGTAGATCAAATCTCATATATTCTCTCTGTTTAACTTTTGCAGTTGTCATGTCTTCGGTGCTAATGCGTATGCTGTGATCACTGGTGTATGACGTGATTCAGAATAGCTGTTTCTCAATCATCTCTAACATGTGTTTGACAGGCGGAGAGATGTCGGATCAGCAGGGAGTCCCAGATCAGCAAGTCGCTGGGAAGAGCCAAGGAGGAGCAGGAGCAGTTTACAAGGTACAGATATGCTAATTTATACAGTTATTATTTACAGAGGAAAGCCTCAGTTTGTATTATGTATCAACTTCAACTTCACATGCATAAATAGATACAATGGGTCAATAGTTAGTAAAATTATTGAACTATAAATGAATGTGGAGCAATCATTTGAATTTGATGAGAAATGTTTGAGTTCATATTGAGATCTCTGACTTTTGATTGGTTGCACACTTTGATATTGGAAAATCTAAGCGGATTATTAAGATCTTGTGAGATAACTTCTTGAGGTGACTTAAAGGATTAGTTCACTTCAGAATTAAAATTTCCTGACAATTTACTCACCTCCATGTCATCCAAGATGTTTATGTCTTTCTTTCTTCAGTCGAAAAAAAAAATAGGTTTTTCTCCATAAAGTGGACTTCACTGGGGTTCAATGGGTTGAAGGTCCAAATGTCAGTTTCAGTGCAGCTTCAAAGAGCTCTACATGATCCCAGATGAGGAATAAGGGTCTTATCTAGCGAAGCGATCGGTCATTTTCTAAAAAAGAAAATTGAAAATAATATACTTTTTAACCACAAATGCTCATCTTGCACTGCTCTGTGATGCGCCACACATTGCGTAATCATGTTGGAAAGGTCAGGCGGAAATACCGATCCAGTGTCTACAAAGCGAACGTGCGAAGTCAAACAGCCTTTACAAAAATAGATAAAACAACAATGTTGGAAGATTTTGAAGTTGGAGGAGAAAATGAGATGGAGTTTTTCGCCCTACCGTGGTACTTCTGCCTACGTCATACGTGACTTTTCCAACGTGATTACGTAATGTGTGGCGCATCGCAGAGCAGTGAAAGACAATCATTTGTGGTTTAAAAGTATATTATTTTTTTATTTTTTTTAGAAAATGACCGATGGTTTCTCTAGATAAGACCCTTATTCCTCGTCTGGGATCATGTAGAGCTCTTTGAAGCTGCACTGAAACTGACATTTGGACCTTCAACCCGTTGAACCCCAGTGAAGTCCACTATATGGAGAAAAATCCTGGAATGTTTTCCTCAAAAAGCTTAATTTCTTTTCGACTGAAGAAAGAAAGTAAATTTTAATTCTGAATTGAACTAATCCTTTAAGTAATGTAGTTAACAAATGGAACGTTATTATAAAGTATTACCAATCTAATGCAGCAATGTTTAGGAAGATGATGCAAATATTTCAGATTTGATCAGATCTGTGATCTATTGGTCAGCCCGCATACTCCAAAAATATTGAACTGAGGCTTAAAAAAAGGCAATTCATGAAACAAGAGACGAACTTTCTTTATTGAAGTGATTCTGACAATTTGCATAAATGTTTTACAAATTTGTTACACAGAAATGCTGAAACCCAAACAGTTTATGACATAAAATGTATTGAATTATCTGAACAGGTCTCACTGTATGAATTCGAGAACTTCAGAGGAAAAAAGGTCGAGCTGTCGGCAGAATGCAAGGACTTGATTGAGAAGAACTTGGAAAAAGTTGGATCAATCATAGTTGAGTCTTGCCCGTGAGTACATGTTCTCTACAACTCTGGCTCTCGCGATCCACTTACCTGCAAAGTTTTGCTGCAACCCTGATCAAACTCACCTAAACAAGCTAATCAAGGAATGTGTCCGAAATCGCTCCGAAATACACTGAAATAGGGCACTATTTGAGCGGACAGCCATTTGTAGTGGTGTCCGAAACCATAGTGGATGTTATCTAGTGCACTCATTCAATCCCATAATGCTCCGCAATAACGAGTGTACAACTGATGTACACTCAACGGCTAGAGAATACCCATAATGCATTCCCATAATGAATTCCCGCGTCTCGCCAGAAGATGGCACCCGCAACTGAATCATCCATCCATCCATTTTTCAAACCGCTGGTCCAATGTGGGTACATCATAATATCATATAGGTATAAATTCCTTTTTAATTGATTATTAAATTGTTTATTAAGGTTTATACATGCTAGTTTCCATGACAGAGTTCAAGATAAATCATTTCATTACTACTGGAGCTGCCAGTTTGTTAAGTTTCGAATGATTATTAAATGGCAAACACAAACTATGCAAAAACGACAGCCCTTCCGACGCACTCAGTGTCTGAATTCACTCACTCGTTTTCATTCACTCCTTCAAGTGAACTATATTAGTGGTTTTAGCGTAGGAGACTGACAGTTAGTCTTTAACTAAATCTAAGATTAAAACTAAAAACATTTTCATTACTTGAAATAAAATAAACATTAACTGAATAAAATAAAATTTTAAAATTATTTTATTTCAGCTGGTTTCCAAGGCAATATTTCTCATTTTCGTTTAAAATAAAGTACTAAATAACTACATTGCAAAAAATGATGTTCTTCCTCAGTATTTTTATCTTGTTTTCCAGTAAAAATATCTAAATATTCTTAAATCAAGATACATTTACATGAGAAGCAATATGACTTAAGATGTTAAGATATGAAGTCTAGTGTAATGAAAAATGCATCAAAATGCATCAAAAAACTAAGTGACATGCTTACAACAAGAAAAAATATCTGCCACTTGGGTCAGAAAAATAATCTTGTTTTCCCTTTGAACTAAGTTTACTTTTCTGACCCCACTGGCAGAAATTATTTCTTGTTTTCAGCAAAATCTTACTTAATTTAGATGCATTTTTTTTTAGAAAACAAGACATAATATCTTAAGTCATTTTGCTTGAATGTAAATGTATCTTGATTTAAGAATGTTTAGATATTTGAACTGGAAAATAAGATGGAAAATACTGAGAAAAAAACAAAATTTTTGCAGTGAAAAAACATAAACAAAAACTATATACTCTACACATACGACACAACAAAAGCAGAAAAGCAGAAAATATAAAAATCTTATTTAAAATATTAAAGAAAAACTATAGTAATACTGTATATGAATAATACTTGCATGTCATGTGAATTGTGAACATGTGAAGGTGTTATTAAATTATTAAAATTAACTGAAAATCTCAGTTAATGCGTTCGGCTGACAAAAAAGTTTGGGAATCCCTGCTTTAATCGAAAGGAATCATCCATTTACCCATCATGACATAATGAGCTTGCCTGTGAATGTGTTCTTGTCTTAGATGGGTCGCCTTTGAGCAGAAAGGCTTTTTGGGAGAGCAGTTTGTTTTGGAGAAAGGAGAATATCCTCGCTGGACCACCTGGACCAACAGCCAGAGCAGCAACTGCCTCCTGTCCATTAGACCCCTAAAAGTGGTGAGAGACTTGCTCACACCGCACACGCTATTAAAGATCTGATCTGCTGTCACGGTCCATTGAGTCTTGTGTTTATGCTCCATTACCAGGACAGTGCCGACCACAAACTACATCTGTTTGAGAGCTGCAGCTTTGCCGGCAGAAAGATGGAAATCGTGGATGATGACATTCCCAGCTTGTGGGTTCACGGTTTCCAGGACCGTGTGGCCAGTGCAAAAGTTGTCAATGGAACGTGAGTTGCTTTCCAAAGTCCATTGACTTATGAACCCTTCATTTTTCAAAACGGTCTTGATCTTTAATTTTTGGGTCAGTAAGATTAATTTTGCATTCAGTAAATTAAAAACCAAAACTTTTATTCTGTAAGGGTGCAAATTCTGTTCTTTTGAACATTTTAATCATCAGATAATCCTGAAAAAAATGTATCATGGTTTCCACAAAAATATAAATGTTTCTTGAGCAGCAGATCATCATATTAGAATGATTTCTGAAGGATCATGTGACACTGAAGACTGGAGTAATGATGCTGAAAATTCAGCTTTGATCACAGGAATAAATTACATTTTAAATTGTATTATAATAGAAAATGGCTATTTTAAATTGCATTCACAATATTACTAATTTTACTGTATTTTTTATCAAATAAATGCAGCCTTGGTGAGCAGAAGAGACTTCTTTCAAAAACCCAACCCCTTCTTAGCACCATGTTTGACCTCTATTGTTTGACCCACAGGAAGGCTGAGGTTGCGACCTTTCAAAAATTTTAGCACAGAGTAATTTCTTGATTAACATTAATCTAATAAAGGTTACAGCAATAATAACAACATAACAACAATAAGACTAATAACAACAATAGATTTGATAAAGAAATGTTAGAAAAAGTGTGCGCCGCTAGTTCCCCCACAATCCACAGCAAACTCAAATCTGACTCCATTCTTATATGAGACGCCCACTTCATTCAATCATAAAATGAAGTCTTGTGATTTTCTTGTTAAATATCCTGTTTCACATGACAAAACAAATAGGGTGGCGCAGAGATGACGTCAAAACCCGGAAAACTAATTCACCCTGGTTCCCTTGAGATTTTCCTATGGGGTTTTATAATGGGGGTTTTCAATTGATGAGTAAAACAAGGTCTGTTGTAAACATAAGTTGATGATACTTAGACATTTTGTTATACAACAAAAATACACACACTCACACCCCGAACGTGCTTATCTAGTAACTTATTAGAAACATATGTTTTTTTTTTTTTTTAAATAAACATAACAGCTTCAAAATTCATGTTTTTGATATGGATGTGTGTCATTTAGAGCAAAACATTCAAGTTTCGTCAACTTATGTTTACCACAGGATTTATTTTACTCATAAATTGAAAAACCCCATAGGAAGATCTCAAGAGAACCAGTGGCGAATGAGTCTTCCGGGTTTTGACGTCATCTCTTCACCACTGGATTGGATTTGAATGCTGTTTTGTGTTGACTCTTAGTCAGACAAGTAAATCTACAATCAATCAGTTTCTTCATTTTTGTTCATATAGAGATAGCCTGAAATAACTTTCTGTCAATTTTAAATAAACTCTTAAAAAGGTTCTTTATTGGCATCAGTTGTTTCATGAAGAACATTCATGAAACCACTTTAACATTCATGGAATAGTTTTCAGTCACATGACATGACCGGGCGGGCAAAACATCCATAGAATTGCATTATAGGCCTGTCAATTTTCCATCTAAAAAAGAAGAAAAATGAAAATATGTGAAAAAAAATGCAAGTTTTGGGCACTTGTGATCCATATCCAGCACCTGCTGCAGTATTTCAATCACTAAAAACAGCGAGATGTTCTAAAACGCTCAACGTGAAAAACACTTAAAGTGCCTTAATGTACTAAAACAGTGATATTAAAAGACCAAATTCAGTATACACCTTATTGATGATGAATACTAGTCGAGATGAGCCCAGAATATGAACGCAATGTGTTAAGTGTTTTCTTAATAATGGTTTTCTATGGAAAAACACTTAAGGAGAAACTGCAGGTTGCGACGATACCAGCGTTTCCCCCTAGCATTTTGAGCGCTGAGCGGATTCTTAAACACCTCTGATTGATCAACTCTTCAAAAACATGTTGTAAACAGACATCTTTGATGCTCTTCGCCGAGTGCTGACACAGATACACACGGGAGCTTGCTTTCAAACGCTTCCAAACACTTCCGTGTGTTGATCATTGTAGCCAATCACAGACATATCTGTTGAGCACGTGAACACAATGGCCAATCAGAGGTGTCCGCTCAACAACACTCAAAATGCTAGGGGGAAATGCTGGTATCGTCACATTTTTTAAATTTCCAGTACCTACTTGGTACCGAAGTGACGTCATGTAAAAACTTTATAGTGGAAAAAGTTTCTTTTGATAATTAAAATGTTCTTCACACTAAGAAAAAAGTGGTTATTTTAAGAACTGTTGATTTAAACGGTTTTGGGGAATCAAAAATGGCTCTTTCATGCCATCACTGTGCATCACAGTTTATTTCCTCTTTCTGCTACTTAATTGCCTTTTTTCTGGTATTGCACTGAAGACTGGATCAGCAGGGCAGATCCCAGATTGGTTTGCAAACTATCTGGGATCTGCCCTGATCTCAGAAAGTATCACTCCGATCTCTTTTCTCAGGTGGGTGGGCTACATGTACCCTGGCTACCGCGGCCGTCAGTTCGTGTTTGAACATGGTGACTACAAACACTGGAACGAATGGGGAGCCACAGAACCACAGCTGCAGTCCGTCCGACGTGTACGCGACATGCAGTGGCACAAACGGGGCTGCTTCCCTGCCACCGTCCCCGACCCGGCTCCCAAACCCAATCCCAACCCCGATCCAGCCCCCAATCCCGCTCCCCCTGCCCCATCCACCACGCCTGCCAGCAGCTGAAGGAGGGCGGCCCGCCCCGTCGCCGACGACCTCTGCCCTGCGCCTGCTCAGAGGGCCGCAAAGAAAGCTCGAAAGCAAAAGTGACTCCCTTGCCTTTGTGTGTCTATCATTGGAAATAAAGGCCTCGGCCCCATGGTTTGATCTCTGACATTTGGCTCGTGTCTGCTTTCATTTGCTCTGCTAGACTGATAATACACTACTGTTCACAAGTAGATCTTTTTAAAAAGAAGTTTTTGAAAGAAGTCTGTTACGTATGGAAGCTTGTTCTTGCCACAAAATAAAAAAGGTGATTGCGACTTTTTGACCACTGACAGGTGAAGTGAATAACACTGATTATCTCTTCATCACGGCACCTGTTAGTGGGTGGGATATATTAGGCAGCAAGTGAACATTTTGTCCTCAAAGTTAATGTGTTAGAAGCAGGAAAAATGGGCAAACATAAGGATTTGAGTGAGTTTCACAAGGGCCTAATTGTGATGGCTAGACGACTGGGTCAGAGCATCTCCAAAACTGCAGCTTTTGTGGGGTGTTCCCTGTCTGCAGTGGTTAGTATCTATCTTGATGCACGAGGGAAGCGAAAGCTGGCCAATGTGGTCCGATCCAACAGACGAGCTACTGTAGAAGTTAATGCTGGTTCTGATAGAAAGGTGTCAGAATACACAGTGCATCACAGTTTGTTGCGTATGGGGCTGCATAGACACAGACCAGTCAGGGTGCCCATGCTGACCCCTGTCCACCACCGAATGCACCAACAATGGGCACGTGAGCATCAGAACTGGACCACGGAGCAATGGAAGAAGGTGGCCTGGTCTGATGAATCATGTTTTCTTTTACATCACATGGATGGCCGGGTGTGTGTGTGTCACTTACCTGGGGAACACATGACACAAGGTTGCACTATGGGAAGAAGGCAAGCCGGCAGAGGCAGGGTGATGCTTTGGGCAATGTTTTGCAGGGAAACCTTGGGTCCTGCCATCCATGTGGATGTTACTTTGACACGTACCACCTACCTAAGCATTGTTGCAGACCATGTACACCCTTTCATGGAAACGGTATTCCCTGGTGGCTGTGGCCTCTTTCAGCAGGATAATGCGCCCTGCCACAAAGCCAAAATGGTTCAGGAATGGTTTGAGGAGCACAACAACGAGTTTGAGGTGTTGACTTGGACTCCAAATTCCCCAGATCTCAATCCAATCGAGCATGGAGGCTCCACCTCGCAACTTACAGGACTTAAAGGATCTGCTGCTAACATCTTGGTGCAGATACCACAGCACACCTTCAGGGGTCTAGTGGAGTCCATGCCTCGATGGGTCAGGGCTGTTTTGGCAGCAAAAGGGGACCAACACTTTCCTGTAAAGCTTTCCTGTAGCTCAGTGGTTAGAGCATGGCACTAGCAATGCCAAGGTCGTGGGTTCGATCCCAGGGATTGCACATACTCAGATACAAAATGTATAGTATAATGCAATGTAAGTCGCTTTGGATAAAAGCGTCTGCCAAATGCATAAATGTAAATGTAACACAATATTAGGAAGGTGGCCATAATGTTATGCCTGATCGGTGTATCTCACAATTCTTTATTTATAACTCGCAATTGCGTGTTATAATGTCAGAATTGCGAGAAAAAGTCAGAATTGCGAGAAAAAAGTCAGAATTACGAATTTATATTTTGCAATTGTGAGTTTATAACACGCAATTCTGATCACACAATTCTGTTCAACAGAAGAAAGAAACTCATACAGGTTTGGAACAACATGAGGGTGAGTAAATGATGACAAAATTTTCATTTTTGGGTGAACTATCCCTTTAAGTCAACATGAAATCAAAACTGACCTGACGTAATCTTATTTTAAAACGTATAACTTGCTGTACTTCTGATACAACTTTACTTCTGAGCTGTGTCACCAACCCTGTTTGCTCCAATCATGTTTATTGTGATATACGTAGCCAGAAAATCCCTTTTTAATACCTTGTTTCTCTCATAAATACATCTGATTATGGAGGTAAAACAAGTTGCGAATGGCTTTTCATGTTGACTTAATGTTGTCTATATTTCTAAAGTCAATGAATAGGTCAGCTATTGTCCATTTTGGTGTGCATGTGTGTGTATTTTTCCTTCATTTCCTTTCAATCATCTTTATGTCTTTCCTGTCTCTTTGTAAGTCACTGGCTCTTGGCAGTAATTCAGCTGAGTCATGTGAACGGAGAACAAAGCGTGGCAGCCTCCAAAAATGACTACTAGTGAAATAACTCCGGTCTGGTGTGGCCAGGCCAGGGCTTGGCATGGTTTGGCATCGATATCAGAGCTGATGATGAAAAAAAATATGGCAAGTTTCCACTGCTGGACCAAATTGCCTATCCATGGCATACCTATGGGGTTACCAAACCAGACTAGGCCTCTCTACACCTCGCCAAACTACTAGTACAGGCAGATTTTGGTAAGTAAAAAGCAGATAAACTAAATATTTTAATAAACTAATTACTTGTTGAACTAAATATTTTGCAGTCCATTGTGTAAACTGTAACAACATTGCTTCGGTTTATTGAGGTTTGCGGGCATTTGTTTATGCACTGCTCTCTGAAGGTCCTGCCAAAGCTTTTCAGTCGGATTGACGTCTGGACTTTGTCTGGGCCTTTAAAACACCTTGATTCTTTCATTGGATCATTGTCCTGTTGCATGGCCCGATTTCAGCCAAGCTTCAGCTGTTGGACAGATCACCTTACATTTGACTCTAGAATACTTTGGTATACAGAGGAGTTCATGATCGACTCAAGGACTGAAGATACCCAGGTCCTGTGGCTGCAAAACAAGCCCAAATCATTACCACTCCACCACTGTGATGGACAGTTGAGGTGTTTGTGGTGATATGCTGTGTTTGGTTCTCTGTGCATTATGGCCAGACATCTCTATTTTGGTCTCGTCTGCCCAAAGGACTTTGTTCCAGAAGTCTTGTGATTTATTCAGATGCAACTTTGCAAGTCGTGCTACCATTTTGTTTTTAGAGAGAAGAGGCTTTCTCCTGGAAACCCTTCCAAACTTGCCATTCTTTTCCCTCCTTTTTCTAATTGTACTGTCATGAATTTTTTACTTTTAACATGTTAACTGAGGACTGTAGAGTCTGAGATGTTGTTTTTGGGTGTTTTGCAATTTCTCTGAGCATTATGTCACTCCTGGGAAGATTGGCGACTGTCTTGAATGTTTTCCACTTTCTCACTGTAGAATGATGGACTTGAAATTGTTTGGAAATGGCTGTATAACCTTTCTCAGATTGATGGCAGCAACAATTGATTCTCTAAGATCATTGCTGATGTCTTTCCTCCTTGGCATTGTGTTAACACACACCTGAAGCCTCCACACCAGTAAACTGCCAAAACTTCTGCTTTTATAGAATTGGTCATGTTTGCTGAAAGGCATTAGATTAGCAGTGTCTGACCATTACTTACCCTCTTAATTCCTATAGAATCAGTAAGGGTGTACTTAGTTTGTCGGTGAGCGTGATTTCACCAAGTACATCATGTTCCTGGATCAACATCTTTGTCGATCCTGGAACAACATTCCAATCAACCAATCAGATTTGAGGGACAAGTTTACCATTTATGTCAAGTTTAGGCTTACAACCAGGGTTAGGTGCTTCCACAACAGTGTTATTCACCTATCATTTCCCTCTGATTTTAGGGATAAGTTATGGGTAGGGTTAGGTTTAGGGGTTGGGAAAAGGTTAGGACTAAATGATCAGATAGGAATGTTGTTCCAGGATCAACAAAATATGTTGATCCAGGAACATGTCTTACTTGGCAAAATCACGGTGACCTTAGTTTGTCACCCATGGTTTCTCCATTTTGGCCTAGTTTTTGTTAAATAAATAATGACATAGTGCAATATGTCATGTGTTGTTGTTCATCTGAGGTTGTTTTTGCCTAATTTTAAAGGGGTGGTTGATTATGATTTCACTTTTTTAACTTTAGTTAGTGTGTAATGTTGCTGTTTGAGCATAAACAATGTCTGTAAAGAACAAAGTTCAATGCAAGGGGAGACATTTTCTTTTACAGAATTCTCTGTTTAAGGACTACAACAAACGGCTGGTAAGGACTACAATGAGCTTCTTCCCAGGTTGGTGACATCACTAACCCTAAAATTTACATAAACCCCGCCCCTGAGAACACAAAACAAGGGGGTGAGGCCATGTTGGGCTGCTTTAGAGAAGAGGAAGAGTTGTTGTAGTAGAGTGTTATTGACATGCCGTCATTTTACACCGGACTGCTTCACAAACGAGGGTCAATTAAACGCTGGATTTGCACAAAAGATTAACATGACAACACATGCTAGTTGATGAGTTGAATCAACTCCACAGCAACTACATAAATTTATCCACTAACTGTTCAGAAAACGTCAAGTTGCATTCTAAAAGTTGTAGTGTAAGTGTACCCTTTAAGCCCACTTTCAACTTAAGTCAAATTAAAAAAAAGCTAATCATATTTTGTGCTGCTCATTATTTTAGCAAATCCAGTGATTTGTTACTTCCCTGACATTTTTTATTGCATACCAATCACATTTGTCAATGTTGAGTTAGCCCCACTCATGTGCATGCTGTCTCAGGGCACCTCACACACCTCACGGGACCCTTCAGAAATCAACACATTTCTGCAATTTTCAGCCATTTCTTTGGCAAGTACATTAATATTATGTCAAATAAGAGATAAATGTATTGTTTTTGTGTGTGTGTGTGTGTGTGTGTGTGTGTATGAACAAATAGTACTTCATCATTTTATATAATTTTCCTTTAAATGGAAAGATGTGTTTTAATAGCTTGCGCACAAAGCTAATCTCAAGGTCACCACTAGCCCTACTGAAAGATAGACTGACAAAAAATTAAGCATGTGAACTACAAACACTAAATGTTTTGTGATTCATTTTACATTAATTTACAAATAGAGACATCATGAATTGTTTTGTAGAGTAAATTATTTTCATAAATTAACTTTTTTTTAAAAGATGGGCTTAAATGGTACAGCGCCACAAAACACATGCAAACTTTAGCTAACAGAAGCTAAACTTGAATGAAAAAATCTTAACATTTCTCAATGTGAGCACAAAGAAAATTACTATAATGCTTAGTCCACGGTATATTTGAGCTCCATGCATGTCTTTGTAAACCTATCTTATATTTTTAAAGGAAAACATTGTCTTTTTTCATCATTACTCCCTGTGGTACCATTTAAGCCCACCTTATGTGTTTCAATGAGGAATCCCTCTGATTACAAACTTTGATCAATTTTCTGGGTGAAAGTGTTTAATGATAACATTTCTTAGCACTTTTACCTTACTAAACTTTTACTTTAACTTTACTTACTACCTTTATTTACAACTATATTTAGATATAGTTGTAAATTACACACATTAATTCAGTTTAGATTTTTGTTCTAAAGTTCCTTATATATATATATATATATATATATTCCTTATATATATATATATATATATATATATATATATTATATATATGTATAACCAGGCATAATTCTGGAGCCAAGCCGAGTTAAAGGGGCTATATGTAAGATTTTTACTTTAATAAAGCATAAAAATACCCCAATATGTTTGCAGATATTTAGGAAACATGCTAAGTTCACCTACTTGTTTCTCAGAAAAACAATGCTACAGCCAGACATTCTACCTTGAAATGTGCGTTCCGTGTCGGAATGTCTGTCTCTGTTTTGGTCTGTGTGAAACCGTGTGCTGCCAGTTTATCCAATAGTATTTCGACATCACAGGTTGACAGTTGGCGGAAAACACAGTGTATTGCAGCCATGGAAACCAGCAAACAAACTGGGTCAGAGAATCGCAGATTCTACCTGACGTAAAAAGCCTCTGCATCCATCTAAAAATCTCTATGAACGACAGCATATTAAAACACAGATAAATCAACTCATCAGCTTACAGTGTGTAAGTCTCCTCAGCTTTCATTGTCAATTGAGCTCCCTCTTGTTGCATGTCCTCAAGCTGGCCACCTGCATCTTTGAAGGAGGGGGCGGGGCAAACAATATTTTGAATTTGGATTGCAGTACCTATTTCGACCACTGGGTGTCATTCCTACATAGAGCCCCTTTAAGGCTCTAAACTCCAGGCATGGGGGGCCCACTAGGAGACCCCCGTAAGCTCAGAGTATGGAGCCCCAACTCAGCTTGGCTCCCGAGATACACCCGGTCAAACTTCCAGCTTGACTCCATCTACAACTCCAGAGTCAAGCCGATTTAAGGCTGCAGACCACCGGCCTGGACCCCCAGACACTAACAACTACTCATCCCACCCAGGGCTATAAATTAGTAAATTATTATTTAAAAAAAAAAAAAAATACTTCCCTGTCACTGAATAAATATATTGAAGTTTTACTTCTTTAAAATTAATACATTTTTTTATATTTTGTAAATCAGTCATGATGTGGGCTTATATGGAACATATGCAGGCTTAAATGGTGCCAAAGTTCCAATTAAGCCCATGCCAGACTTTATTCATAAAATTTCTTAATTTTATATTCTAAAATGTACATCAGCTAATTAATACATTTTTAAATGAGAGATAAATCTCGCATTTTAACAAATTATTTTTCTTATAAACCATGTCAGTATGTATGAAAAACACCTAAACTTTGATTTTAGTGGGCTTAATGGGTACACTTACCCTAACTTCTTCCTGAGTCTCTCCATCAGTGTCGACTCCGGTTTGAACAATGTAAGGCTGAACATCCTTACTGACGATCCTCATTTTGGCTGCGTGAGATTCTCCAGCTTTCTTGTTGTTGAGGAACGGAAGCATGAGCTGTTAAAGCTCCGCCCTCTTCTGGAAAGATTTTTAATAAAAATCCACATTTCCCAGCTTTTTATTAAGATGTATTATCTTGTAAATGACTGAGAACATTATTTTCTCTCTGCAATGGTTTGTAGATGGTGCCACAAACAACCTCCGTGTAAAAGAGAACAGATGTTTGACATTTATTCAAATGAGTTTTTAAATAAACGCTTTCTTTTTAGCCCGTGTCGGCTCAGTTGCTGGTTTTGAGAGGAAGAAGTGTTTCCTTGGAACTGACTGCAGTTGCTAAAAACAGCAGAAGAACAGAAACATGTTGTATTTTCAGACAATGATTCTATTTTAGAATCAATTGATTTTTTTGACATGTTTCCCCAAGAGCCTTTAATAACCCCATTCTTTCATTTTTCATGTTTCTTTTTTTTTCTTTTTGGTCTGAGAAGGTTCAGTGTGATCCAGGTCATTGTTTTTTTGTTAAAGTTAGATGTGCTCTGTTGCTCAGAATGTTTTGTTACTCGTCCAGTTGGCTTCAGCAGTTGTGAAATTATGAGATTTCCTGGCATTTCAAATCATTACACACAATGTGATGTCATAAGAGAGATTCTTCTGCTTTGTACTCGGGCCTTTTCTGTTCTGAAAACAGCATGTGTAGCAGAGCAGGCCTACAAAACTAGTGCTTATTCTTTCTTTGCATTTTCAATCTAATTTTATGGTAGTCTGATTCCTTCACACTGGAAACCAATCAACACGGTCTATTATGTAATTAAATATTATGGATTACATTTTAGCAAATAAATATATTAAATATTATGTTACATTTTGGCATTTGTAGCAGCTCATCCAGTTATTTCATTTGCATACTGCACATAATGTACACTACACCTTTCATAAGTTTGGGTAAGATTTTTTTTTGAAAGAAGTCTCATCTGCTCACTAAGGCTGCATTTATAAAAAAAATACAGTAAAAACAGTAATTTTGCGGAATATTATTGCAATTTAACAGAACTGTTTTCTATGTAAATATATTTTAAAATATAATTTATTTCTGTGATCACAGCTGAATTTTCAGCATCAATCTTCAGTGTCACATGATCCTTCAGAAATCATTCTAATATGATGATTTGCTGCTCAAGAAACAAAAAACTTTTAAATGGTATTGTACAGCACATATTGCATATTTTTTATTGTTACAAATGTATGATATTTCTTAGATGTTTGATAAAATGAGTAGTTACAGTTACAGTAAGTAGGAAATTCTGTCTTAATACGGTATTAAAATGCAGAAATAGCACAGCTGTGACCGCCGCTCACTTCAGACATGGAAATGAACGTGTGAATTTAGAGTGTGTTCAGTAGATTCCCAAAGATCCTGAAGCTTTCAGCAGCCCGTTCACAGCTGTTGAAACATGGGATATCCCAGTGTCTAATGATAGCCAACAGCTACGGGCCCGCACACTAACACACACGACCTCCCCTCATAACAGAAAGGACTAAAGATGATAAAATGATTTCTTCACATTAATAAAGACCAGTAAGACATCTACCTCTGAAATTCATTGCATATCTGTTGTCATTACTGGAATTCTGCACTGCAGAATCCATAACAACATGTTGAAGCTGTTGTGCAATGCTCTGATGACTTGATCACTATGCAATGTATAAGTTGACATGGTATGGCATGAACGATGTGGGGTGACATTTCATCTGTGGGTGATTACTGCTGTCCAAATGAGTTAAACTCCTGGGAAAAAGAAGGAAAGACAGCTTCACACACCTGCGTCAGCAAATTTTTCACATGATTCCTATGAATTAATGCAGATACTGTACATATATGCATTACTTAACAAATCAAATTGTGTTTCTGATAATAACATTTGTAATGAAAAATGCTAAATTTAGACTTATTAGAAATTTATAAGTGTTTTAATAGTCTGTACACTCTGTCTAAATAAATGTTTTATATTTATTTTATTATTTTAAATTGTATTTTAATAGTTGTACTTAATATTTGTTCATATATTTTTCTATATACATTGTATGTTGTTATTTTATATTTAAATATTAGAATATATTATTATAATTTGTTTTTATATTATATATTGTATGTATTGTTTAATTATGTATTTAATAATTTGAATTATTAAATTAAATATTAGCACCCATTATTGTTTATTTTATTATTATTAAATATAATTATTATAATTGTAATATTTTATATCTAATTGTTATATTATTATATTTTATAGGTATATTGTTTTATTAAAAAATGTATTTGTTTGAAAATTAGCACCCATTATTATTATTTGTAATATTTCTTAAGTTATATGTGTGTGTGTGTGTGTGTGTGTGTGTGTATATATGTAAGAAATATTTATATATGTGTGTGTTAAATATTAGTATTTTATGATTTATTGTTTCAATAGCCTACTTGTACTATTTTATTAAATATTTGTACCCATTATAATTATTTGTATTATTTGTACTTGTATAATTAATTGTAGTATTTTATATATAAATGTTATATTATTATATTTTATAGGTATATTGTTTTATTAAAATGTATTGTTTGAATATTAGCACCAGTTATTATTATTTGTAATATTTCTTTAGTTTTATATATATAAATATTTGCACCCATTATAATTATTTGTGTTATTTTGTATATTATTTGTTTTTATTAATTCTGTAATCTTTTTTTTTTTTAATATATATAGTTCTGAACCGCTTTCGGTCAACAGGACAGTGAGCGGGCGCGGCGTGTGCTTGACTCATCACGGGCTCGCGCAGCTCGTGCACTTGAGTTGAAAACTTCTCCGCGTGCGATTGCGGAGCGCACACGAGACCCTTGCGGTAAATCACGGGCTCCTGCTCCCGTCGTCGAATCAAAACCACCTCAAAACATGGACGATTTAGGTAAGTACGAGCTGCTTTGACGTTTGACATCGGATAATCGTGAGAGGAGAAGTTTGACGCGACGCTAGACCGCTGAATTGACACTGTAGAAGCGGATGGAGCGCGGTGCTGTTGCCAACGTCAGCGCGCGCCGATGCTTGACTGCAGCAACATGCTGAAAAACACATGCTCGCGCGTCTGGATGGCTATTTAAAGCTGGTTTTAGACGTTATATTCGTGTATCTTAAGGTGACTGGTGTTCTGCGTTGATGCTGCAGTGTTGCAAGAGTCAAATTGATTCAGTCTTTACAGCTGCAGCTCTTGCAGCACTACGGTATGTGATTAATATCAGACCCTTACTAGTGCAAAACCAGCTTTATTTGTTCCTAAATGCAGAAGTGTAGAAAATACTTTTTTTGCTGATTTATGTGCATGTATAGTTCCTGCCTGGTTAGTTTTTAGTGCAGCTTCTGCAATGTTTCAACAAAACAACAATGTGTCAATTCGCACCCGACCTCCAAACTTCACAAGTATTAAAACTTGCTGTTGGTCTTGATGGTGTGCAGTTGATTGCATTGGCTTTAATGGAGGAATCGACACACATGTGTTGCCAAGACACTTATATTTCAAAATCAGCAGCAAAACTGGTATTTGTTGTTGCCAATTAACTGTGTTCACTTACTGTAAGACAGTTGATCCCATAAACTACAGCTTGATGTTGTAACTTGTTGACTTGTTGCCCAGGGCAATGAGAAAAATAGCAGCACTGCCTAATCTAACTAGCCTCAATATTAGTGCCCTGAGGCTGTTGAGTTGAGTCTTCATGAGTGACATGTTGTTTAGTAATGTTATTTTCGTTCACCTGTGACAAAGAACTACAAGCATTTGTTTGGCTCAGAGAGTTTAGACATTAATGTGCTACAAAGGGCAGAAATTAACCAGGACTGGGGACTAAAATGCCAAAATTAAAGTAAGTACTAAACTGCTTTGGGTGTCGTATTGCAACCAAAGAGTCTTGCATGAGCTAATCGTCATGTGATTCTATACAGAAAAAAAAGTTCACAGAATGACTCAAGATGCTGTGCAAAGCCTCAGTCTTTCAAACACACAAACCTATTTTTAGCAGTGGTATGGCAGTATCATCCTGACAGTGGTTTAATGTCCTTCACACTTATCTGTCCTGTTTTAAATATCTGTTCGCTTACTGATCACAGACACAGTTTAAACTCTGTTATGTAGATTTTGGCATAAATGGGGCGTCTTAAGTGTCTTTTCATTGCAAGACTTTTCTGAAACTTAATTATGCTTTTGCTCTATTGACGTTGTCTGCTGGCAATTTGGTAATTTAACAGATTGTCATGTATGATAATAAGACACTTGGTGGGTGGTTTATTTAAAGAGCATGTTTTTGCACAAGTTAAATGTCACAAAGTACGGATGCTTGTTTATCCCACTGAATAAAAAAAAATAATAAAAAAGGTAATTGCGACACTTTATCTCACAATTCTTACTTTTTTTCTCAGAATTGTGAGATATGAACTCACAATTGCGAGTTATAAAGTCAGAATTGCGAGTTATAAAGTCAGAATTGCGAGTTATAAAGTCAGAATTGCGAGTTATAAAGTCAGAATTGCCTGATATATAGTCAGAATAGCGAGATATAGTGTCAGAAGTTTGTGATATAAAGTCAGAATTGCGAGAGATAAAGTCACAATTGCCTGATATAAAGTCAGAATTGCGAGAGATAATGTCAGAATAGCGAGATATAATGTCAGAAGTTTGTGATATAAAGTCAGAATTGTGTGATATAAAGTCAGAATAGCGAGATATAAAGTCAGAATAGCGAGATATAAAGTCAGAATAGCGAGATATAAAGTCAGAATAGCGAGATATAAAGTCAGAATAGCGAGATATAAAGTCAGAATTGCCTGATATAAAGTCAGAATAGCGAGATATAAAGTCAGAATAGCGAGATATAAAGTCAGAATAGCGAGATATAAAGTCAGAATAGCGAGATATAAAGTCAGAATTGCCTGATATAAAGTCAGAATAGCGAGATATAATGTCAGAAGTTTGTGATATAAAGTCAGAATTGCCTGATATAAAGTCAGAATAGCGAGATATAATGTCAGAAGTTTGTGATATAAAGTCAGAATTGCCTGATATAAAGTCAGAATTGCCTGATATAAAGTCAGAATAGCGAGATATAATGTCAGAAGTTTGTGATATAAAGTCAGAATAGCGAGATATAAAGTCAGAATAGCGAGATATAAAGTCAGAATAAGTAGATATAAAGTCAGAATAGCGAGATATAAAGTCAGAATAGCGAGATATAAAGTCAGAATTGCCTGATATAAAGTCAGAATAGCGAGATATAAAGTCAGAATAGCGAGATATAAAGTCAGAATAGCGAGATATAAAGTCAGAATAGCCTGATATAAAGTCAGAATAGCGAGATATAAAGTCAGAATAGCGAGATATAAAGTCAGAATAGCGAGATATAAAGTCAGAATAGCGAGATATAAAGTCAGAATAGCGAGATATAATGTCAGAAGTATATAAAGTCAGAATAGCCTGATATAAAGTCAGAATTGCCTGATATAAAGTCAGAATAGCGAGATATAATGTCAGAAGTTTGTGATATAAAGTCAGAATTGCCTGATATAAAGTCACAATTATGTAGATATAAAGTCAGAATAGCGAGATATAAAGTCAGAATAGCGTGATATAAAGTCAGAATTGCCTGATATAAAGTCAGAATTGCCTGATATAAAGTCAGAATTGCCTGATATAAAGTCAGAATAGCGAGATATAAAGTCAGAATAGTGTGATATAAAGTCAGAATTGTAGATATAAAGTCACAATAGCGAGATATAAAGTCAGAATAGCGAGATATAAAGTCAGAATTGCCTGATATAAAGTCAGAATAGCGAGATATAAAGTCAGAAGTTTGTGATATAAAGTCAGAATTGCCTGATATAAAGTCAGAATAGCGAGATATAAAGTCAGAAGTTTGAGATATAAAGTCAGAATTGCCTGATATAAAGTCAGAATAGCCTGATATAAAGTCAGAATAGCGAGATATAAAGTCAGAATAGCGAGATATAAAGTCAGAATTGCCTGATATAAAGTCAGAATAGCGAGATATAATGTCAGAAGTTTGTGATATAAAGTCAGAATTGCCTGATATAAAGTCAGAATTGCCTGATATAAAGTCAGAATTGCCTGATATAAAGTCAGAATTGCCTGATATAAAGTCAGAATTGCCTGATATAAAGTCAGAATTGCCTGATATAAAGTCAGAATAGCGAGATATAATGTCAGAAGTTTGTGATATAAAGTCAGAATTGTGTGATATAAAGTCACAATTGCGAGATATAATGTCAGAAGTTTGTGATATAAAGTCACAATTGCCTGATATAAAGTCAGAATTGCCTGATATAAAGTCAGAATTGCCTGATATAAAGTCAGAATTGCCTGATATAAAGTCAGAATTGCCTGATATAAAGTCAGAATAGCGAGATATAATGTTAGAAGTTTGTGATATAAAGTCACAATTGCCTGATATAAAGTCACAATTGCCTGATATAAAGTCAGAATTGCCTGATATAAAGTCAGAAGTTTGTGATATAAAGTCAGAATTGCGAGAGATAAAGTCAGAATTGCCTGATATAAAGTCACAATTGCCTGATATAAAGTCACAATTGCCTGATATAAAGTCAGAAGTTTGTGATATAAAGTCAGAATTGCGAGAGATAATGTCAGAAGTTTGTGATATAAAGTCAGAATTGTGAATTATAAAGTCAGAATTGTGATATAAACTCAAATTTGCGAGTTATAGTCAGAATTGTCATATAAACTCAAAATTATGGCTTATAAAGTCAAAATTGTGAGATAAACTTATAAGTAGCAATTGTTAGTTTATATCACGGAATTCTGAGGAAAAAAAAGTCAGAATTTTGAGATAAAAAGTCGCAATTACCTTTTTTTTTTTTTTTTTTTATTCCATGGCGGAAATAAGCTTCCATAACAAAGAGATATGCGATAAATATTAGTGATGTTGAGAAATTTTTAGCGAGAAACATGCCTCTAGAAAAACCTTAAAGTGAACTTAAAATGCTGGTAAGATTTTTCTTTGGTTTGCACTAGAGCCCGACCGATATGGGCTTTTGGGGGCCAATACTGATATTAGGAAGTAAAAAAAGTCTGATATATCTGATATATCGATATTCTTTATGTGTATATTATAGTTCAGTACCAGTCAAAAGTTTGGACACACTTCCATTTGTGTGTCCAAACTTTTGACTGGTACTGTATATTGAATACCATATATACATAAATAGAATATATATACATAAACACATTTTTTGTAATGATCACTCAAATGTGGTGATCAAACACTAATACTGATGTGATAAAGATATGAAATGAAGGCAGGGTATTTAACAATTTAACAATAAACTTTATTATCCAAAATAAGCCTGACATCAGTGCACTGAACTGTAAACTTCACTTATTATAAATAACTTTACAACACGAATAGAACTCTCTCTCTCTCTCTCTCTCTCTCTCTATATATATATATATATATATATATATATATATATATATATATAACTTGAATGAAGAAAATAAACAAGGTAACTGTGTAGGGCAAGCAAGCTACTGCCAATCCAACAGGGGCAGGTTTATGCAGTCAATGGCTTATTTTCTGGTAATCAAATGAACATGCAGAACATGAGGATCATATTTAAATAGTCTTTTTGCAGTTTAATATTCAGAGACACTAGTCTACATCGCGATTTGATTTAAGTGTTCTGACCTGTTTTTTATTTATTTATCAAAAATATGACAAATTCCATGTTATACAGTAAAATCCCTTTTATGACTGGATTCCGTGATTTCGTCCACGTTTTCTGCATCGCGGAAATCCTACTAATGTAGCAAACGAGTATGATAAGCTCGTTGTAAGAGTAAAAGATGGGGACATTTTTATTTACTTTATAGCAGCGCGTTTCACCAACTAGGTGACAATGTAGCGTTAAATCACCATTCAACAGACTCAAGCCTCCACTGCACCGAGGTCTATTAGACTGCAGAAAGATACTAACTTTTCAGTCTGCTACGTTAACTGACTGTACTGACAAACTATGCTAACTTAGGATATGTGATGTGAGCGATGTGATATGCATGAGTGACATGGCAGTTTTAAGGGACGGGGCTAATGTTATATTTGACTTATATTGAAAAAGGAAACTTATGGGGGGGTTATTGTTTATTAACTTTACGGTAAGTTATGTATTTCACAAACTAGTTAGCAACTTGCCGTTAAGACAATGCTTTGACTCTCGTGGAGACACAGCTTGACTGCTTGCCGCTGCCCGAACAAGAGACCTCTTTACTGAAGTGAAAGGGTTGGCTGGTGCCGGTAGCGAACAATGGAGTGCGCTCTGCTGGACAAACTACGTAATCACACCATTTACAACCATTTTATCTGCGTTATATGTTCTGTAAAAATAAATGTTCATATTGGTGGCATATCGGCACCGATGCAGATATATCGGCGACAGGCTCATATCGGCCGATAAAATCAGCAAAACGATACGGTCGGGCTCTAGTTTGCACCAGTCTTCAGTGTCACCTGATCCTTCAGAAATGCTGCTTAAAAATATAAACATAATCATTCTAATAATTTGCTGATCAAGAAGCATTTCTTATTATTATCAATGTTGAAAACAGTTGTGCTGCTTAATATTTTTGAAGAAACCGTGATACATTTTTTCAGGATTTGTTGATGAAAAGTTCAAAACCAAAGCATTTATTTGAAATGGAAACGTTTTGTAATGTTATAAATGCCATTACTGTCACTTTTGATCAATTTAATGCATCCTTGCTGAATAAAAGTATTCATTTCTTTTAAAAAAAAAAAAACTTACTGACTCCAAACTTTTGAACGGTTATTACAGACTGACTGTGACATTGTCCTGCCATTTATGCAGCTACTTGGCAAATAAACAAATTAAATGTCACCAATAGATGTGCAATAAATATTAGCAACGATGAGACATTTTCAATGAGAAACAGGCTTCTAGAAAAAGCTTAAAGTGCACTTGAAAATGCTGTTTGCAGTGGCAGCATCATGATCTGATTTCAGTGCGTCTCTACACAATTATTCAGTGAATCTTTTGTTATTGAGCTCTGTGCACGATAAGACCAAGAGCATGCATGAAGAATGTAAATATGCTCATGTTGACTTGAGTGCACTTTCACCTCTTTTCATCAGGCCCGTGTCGATGTGTCCTAAATGGCACATAAACAGTGTCGCTTTATCCTCAGCAGTGGAGCGTAGATCGAGGCAGACATTGAGATCGCAGTTGTGAGCATTTCTTTTTGCCAGGCCATTCTTCTGTAACCATAAGCCTGCATTGTGGGCCATGGAGGACTGTTTAAACCTAAAAAACCTGTACGTCAGCGTCCTTTTCAGTGATGGTGTATTGTGCCTTGAGACTGTTGATGTAACAAATATGTCCATGTATGTCTCTTAAAGAAAAGAAGTCAGATTCATTGTAGCAAATCGGTTCGTTCAGTAAAGGATTAGACTACCAGTTGGCGTCAGTAAGGGTTTTGCTAACCAGTGGCTGCATGTATTTGATCAAAAATACAGTAACAAGCAGTGTCAAAAGTACCGACTTCAAATTTTAAAAATGTGAGGATACTAGCAGCATTTCTCCCTACCATTTGTTGAGTGGATTCTTAAACACCTCTGATTGGCCATTGTGTTCACATGTTCAGCAGATATGTCTGTGATTGGCTACGATGATTAATGCTTCAAAAACATGTTGTAAACAGAAAGCAGGTGTCTATCAGCGGATATATTAGGGATCTGATGATAGATGCCTGCTTTCAAACACTCCCATTTGTTTCTGTGTAAGCACTCGGTGATTAGAGATGTCTATATTACAACATGTTTTTGAAGCGTTGATCATTGTAGCCAATCACAGACATATCTGTTGAGCGTGTGAACATAATGGCCAATCAGAGGTGTTTAAGAATCCGCTCAACAGCACTCAAAATGCTAGGGGAAAATGCTGGTATCGTCACATTTTTAAAAATTCAGTACCGACTCGGTACCGAAGTCAGTACTTTTGACAACGCTAGTTACAAGTAATATTGTAATTCTTGTGCTGAATTTTCAGCATCATTACCCCAGTTTTCAGTGTCACATGATCCTTCAGAAATCATTCTAATATGCTGATATGCTGCTCAAGAAACATTTCTGATTATTATCAGTGTTGAAAACAGTTGTGCTGCTTAATATTTTTGTGGAAACTGTGATACATTTTATTCAGGTTTCTTTGGTAAATAGAAAGCTCAAAAGAACAGAATTTATTTGAAATAGAAGTCTTATAAATGTCTTTACTGTGACTTTTGATCAATTGAGTGCATCTTTACTAAAATGCTATTAATTTCTTAAATATTATAAATGACAAAATTAGAAACAGAGTTTATCACGATGTTATTTGTGTGGTGAAATTTGGACTGATCATTAATATTGATTGTATACTGTATATTGTATTTAATGTAAAATTTAGTTGGACATAGATAAGTCAATTTCCTATATTTATGACTGGAAATTAAAATGATTTTTATTTTTGAGTTTGTTTGGTTTGGTGTTATAGCTAAATTATGTCTTTAGGAATTGTAATCGCCACTATTAAAAAGTGTATTAAAATCACCACCACAATATTGTGGCTGTAGCCTAATTTCATTTCAGCAACAGAATAATATTGAATTAAGCCACTTATAATATTACAAAAAAAAAATTCTACTTCAAATAAATGCTTCTTTTGAACTTTCTATTCATCAAAAATCATAAAATGTATCACGTTTTCCAACAAAACATAAAGCAGCACAACAGTTTTCAACACTGATAATAATCATAAATGTTTCTTGAGCAGCAAATCATCATATTAGAATGATTTCTGAAGGATCATGTGACACTGAAGACTGGAGTAATGATGCTGAAAATTCAGCTTTGATCACAGGAATAAATTATTTTATAAAATAAATTAAAAAAGAAAATACTTTTTAAATTATAATATTTCACAATATTAATCTTTACTGTATTTTTTGATCAAATAAAAGCAGCCTTGGTGAGCAGAACTTCTTCTTCTTACATTAAAAAAATCTTACCAGTATATTGAATACATTACCCAGCCCTTTCATGAAGTATTTGTCCTAGTGTATCATCTGTTCTCGTACACTGAATTTGTAATCGTCCTGTTACCTGGGTTAAAGAGTGATCTGTCACTTAGTCCAAGCTTGATGATAAAGTCTGTATGATCAAGGCCTGCGATGTTTAACCTGGCCGCCCTTGTGTGCTCAAGATGACATTTAGCTGAATTACATTGACAGTCAGAAAGGCTTGTGTGTAATTAAGCTTTGTTTTGTGTCTGACCTAAACCATCTTGTGAGTTTGCTGATGTTTGCTGCACTATTCTGTTTTGTATAAGTGTGAAGTTGTGGTTGTGGTTGTCTCAAAAACACATGATATGTGAAGACATTAGCACTTCAACTGTTGTGTTTGTTGCATGCATTAAAATGCAACACTGTGGTTTGATGACCTGATATCTGCAAGATAAAGGAATAGCTCACCCAAAAATGAAAGTTCCTCATTTACTCACTTACGTTGTTCCAAACCTGTCTGAGCTTCTTTCTTCTGCTGATCACAAAAGAAGATATCATGAAGAATATGGGTAACCAAACAGTTGAAGGACCCCATTGACTTCCATAGTATGGAAAAAAAAATACTAGGGAACACAATGGGGACCAGAACATGTTTGGTTATCGGCATTCTTCAAAATATCATCTTTTGTGTTCAGCAGAAGAAAGAAATTCACACAGGTTTGGAACAACTTGAGGGTGAGTAAATGATGACAGAATTTTTCATTTTTGGGTGAACTATCCCTTTAATGCACAAGTGTTTGTACATAAGCCAATCATAAAATTGTCACAAGGAAAATATAGTAAAAAAATATTACTGAGTACAAATTAATTAAAAACATAAAACCTCTCAATTAGACAAAGGTCAGAAACAAACTGGTATCAAACTTGACATTTCTTTTCCTCTCATGTCTGAAAAGATGGCGACATCCCTGTTCATATGGATATATTTTATGATCTCTTTATGAACGTTTTGAAGCATCAGAAACAGAGTTTTGGGTGAATACACTTTCACTGTAGGGAAAGATCTCTCAGATTTCATTAAAATATCTTTATTTGTGTTTCGAAGATGAAAGTCTTATGGATTTGGAACAACTTCAGGGTGAGTAAATAATTAGGGATGCACGATATATTGGCCACCATATCAGTATCGCAGATGTTGATTTTTAATGTTATTGTTATCAACCTGATAAGAAAATTTGGCCAGTATATTAAAGGATTAGTTCACTTTAAAATGAAAATTACCCCAAGCTTTACTCACCCTCAAGCCATCCTAGGTGTATATGACTTTCTTCTTTCTGATGAACACAATCGGAGATATATTAATAAATATCCTGATGCATCCGAGCTTTATAATGGCAGTGAACGGGACCAACGAGCTGAAGAAAGTGCATCCATCCATCATAAATGTACTCTGGGGGGGTTAATAAAGGCCTTCTAAAGCAAAGCAATGCATTTGTGTAAGAAAAATATCAATAATTAACAAATTATGAAGTAAAATATCTAGCTTCCACCAGACTGCCTTCTATATTATTTAACTGATGTTGCATCAGTTAAGCTTTTTTCATGAGTTGAATAGGGAAGGCATAGGACGTAGCGTAAGCCTTTTGAACTGCAAGAAGCATTACACTTTCTTCATAAGTTGAATATGAAAGGTGTTCTGGTGGAAGCTACTTTGATTTTACTTTACAACTAGTTAAATATGGATATTTTTCTTACACAAACGCATCGCTTCGCTTCAGAAGGCCTTTATTAACCCCTGGAGCCGTGTGGAGTATGTTTATGATCGATGGAAGCACTTTCTTCAGCTTCATACTCGTTGGTCCCATTTACTGCTATTATAAAGCTCAGATGTGTCAGGATATTTATTAATATATATCCAATTGTGTTCATCAGAAAGAAGAAAGTCATATACACCTAGGATGGCTTGAGGGGGAGTAAATCTTGGGGTACTTTTCATTTGAAAGTGAAATAATCCTTTAAAGCTGATAAATAATGGCTTATTTCCTTCAGCTGTGCACTGTTTGCCATGATGGTTTTGAATTGCTTGAAATAGGCTACATAATATTATAATGAGAACATTATAATTGTGTGCTTTGGACATGGCTTTTAATAGTGAGACTTTTGTTTTTTGTAATCAAGCTCTCAAAAATTATATAAAAATTTGGATTTAGGTTTATCGGCTTTCAAATATAAAGTATTATTGGTTATCGGTATCAGCCAATATTTTCATATCGGTACATCCCTATAAATAATGACAGAGCTTTCATTTTTGGGTGAACTATCCCTTTAAATTTCACTCACAAAGCTGTTGTCTGACTTTCAGAAAGTGTACATAATTTATAATGCCTTTTTTGTACTTTTTGGTGTGTGGCCGTGGCGTGTATACATGATTCACCATTTGTTTTTGTTGTATTATGTGAATCTCCCTAATCTTATCTTAGGGAGAACTACTCTTTTAAAGTAGACTAATGCTGATCTGTCTGGATGAGTAAAAATGACTGTATAACTCCCATTGGTGATTCTTAGTCACATAGCAAATGCTCTCACAACGGTTCCTTTTCTGGGAAAGAGCATTTGGTTGTGATGTGTAAACACAGAGTGTTTGGTGAATGGTGAAATGCTCCAACCTCAACACACACACACATACACACACACACATATACACACGCATACACAGGCTTTATGGTGAAATGTACATGCTCAAACTTTGACATGTTTGTATGCATTATGGTGAGAAAAAGCAAAAAAAAAACAAACAAAAAAAAACCTGTGTCTATGAAATTGAATCTACACTAAAATAAATTTGGTGTAGAAGAAACAATTTTCACTCAGATAAAATAATTAATACAAATAATTAAAAAGAAACAGCAAGTAACATATTGAATTAAACTTGGAGTAGAAGTAGAAAGTAAGACATTTTATGTACAACTTATCTTGTTTAACTTATGTTTATGTATGTTCTGTTTTATAACTGTCAATAACTGACTTTCACATTCAGGTTATCTTGAATTTATCAAGAGAATCACATATTTGCACTGCAGATACAGACAACACATAGGCCTAATGTTTCTCACAGCTGAATGCTTATCTTGTCTTTCTTGAAGATAACATATGCTATGCTGTTATAATCAACAATAGGTTTTGTTTTTGGGATACAATACAATTAAGTTGCTGTAAGTATTAACACAAAATGTATTATTATTTTAAGTAATGTTGCAAGGTAGGTAGATTATAGAAAAAAATAATGTACATTCATTATTGCAAAGTAAAAACGATCAGGACTTTTTTAAATGTTATATTAATTTTTTTCCTTAATGGTGAAGTATTTAGTCTCTGCGACACTAGTGGCACCTAACAGAATTTCAAAAACGAAGCATGTTTTGAAACAACCTTGCAAATGCATGGTTTACATGTCTCACCTCCCCCAACTCAAGCTCCAACGTGTGCTTGTGAAGGCATGTCTTAAAGGGTTAGTTCACCCAAAAATGAAAATTCTGTCATTTATTACTCACCCTCATGTCGTTCCACACCTGTAAGACCTTCGTTCATCTTCAGAACACAAATTAAGATATTTTTGATAAAATCCGGTGGCTCAGTGAGGCCTCCATTGCCAGCAAGATAATTAACACTTTCAAATGCTCAGAAAGCTACTAAAAACATATTTAAAACAGTTCATGTGACTACAGTGGTTCAAACCTAATGTCATGAAGCGACGAGAATACTTTTTGTGCACCAGAAAAACAAAATAACGACTTTATTCAACAATATCTAGTGATGGGCGATTTCAAAACACTGCTTCATGAAGCTTCGAAGCTTTACGAATCTTTTGTTATCGAATCAGTGGTTCGGAGTGTAAATCAAACTGCCAAAGTCACGCCCCCCAGTGGTGAACCATTGAAATTTCGAAACACTTATGAGGTAACGAAGCCTCGTTTACTGAAATCACGTGACTTTGGCAGTTTGATACGTGCTCCGAACCACCGATTCGAAACAAAAGATTCGTAAACACTATTATTCATCTTGAAATCATATGACTCGATTTGCGTCTTCTGATTGGTTCTTCTGTGGACTTAGAGGCTTTTACTGACAAAGGGAAGTGGCGTTTAGAGGTTTCTGCCAACAAACCTGTATTTCTGAATGGACTGACGCTGGGATTTAGCGGATTTGAAGCGAAGGTATTTGATGAACGTATACTATGTGCGGAAAGCATTCGCTCTATATCATTCCCTCATTTTTGCCGGAGGTGGCATTTAAAGGCTTTTGCATCTGAACTCTTTATATACACTATATTGCCAAAAATATTGGGACACCCCTCCAAATCATTGAATTCATGTGTTCCAATCACTTCCATGGCCACAGGTGTATAAAATCAAGCACCTAGGCATGCAGACTGCTTCTACAAACATTTGTGAAAGAATGGATCACTCTCAGGAGCTCAGTGAATTCAAGCGTGGTACCGTGATAGGTTGCCACCTGTGCAATAATCCATTTGTGAAATTTCCTCACTACTAAATATTTCCCGGTCAACTGTTAGTGGTATCATAACAAAGTGGAAGCAATTGGGAACAACAGCAACTCAGGCATAAAGTGGTAGGCCATGTAAAATCACAGAGTCAGCACATGCTGAGGCACACAGTGCACAGAAGTCACCAACTTTCTGCAGAGTCAATAGCTACAGACCTCCAAACTTCATGTGGCCTTCAGATTACCTCAAGAACAGTGCGTAGAGAGCTTCATGGAATGGGTTTCCATTGCTGAGCAGCTGCATCCAAGCCTTACATCACCAAGTGCAATGCAAAGCGCCGGATGCAGTGGTGTAAAGCACGCTGCTACTGGACTCTAGAGCAGTGGAGACGTGTTCTCTGGAGTGACGAATCACGCTTCTCTGTCTGGCAGTCTGATGGATGAGTCTGGGTTTGGCGGTTGCCAGGAGAACGGTACTTGCCTGACTGCATTGTGTCAAGTGTAATGTTTGGTGGAGGGGGGATTATGGTGTGGGGTTGGTTTTCAGGGGTTGGCCCCTTAATTCCAGTGAAAGGAACTCTTAATGCTTCAGCATACCAATACATTTCATGCTCCCAACTTTGTGGGAACAGTTTGGGGATGGCCCCTTCCTGTTCCAACATAACTGCGCACTAATGCACAAAGCAAGGTCCATAAAGACATTGGTGTGGAGGAACTTGACTGTCCTGCACAGAGTCCTGACCTCAACCCGATAGAACACCTTTGGGATGAATTAGAGCGGAGACTGTGAGCCAGGCCTTCTCACCAACATCACTGTCTGGCCTCACAAATGCGCTTCTAGAAGAATGGTCTAAAATTCCCATAAACACACTCCTAAACCTTGTGGAAAGCCTTCCCAGAAGAGTTGAGGCTGTTATAGCTGCAAAGAGTGGGCCAACTCCATATTAAACCCTATGGATTAAGAATGGGATGTCATTAAAGTTCATGTGCACATAAAGGCAGGCGTCCCAAAACTTTTGGCAATATAGTGTGTATATATAAATATGTATATATATGTTTTTTTTTTTGTTGTTGTTGTTTTTGCTTTCTCCTTAAATTATACTGAATTATATTTATTTTTTCTCCTGAAATATTATATTTATTTTTTACTGTGATCAATAAACATATTGTTTAGACAGATGCCGTATGGTTTTTGACAATAATGTGCTCTGGTCTGTGCAGAATGTAATTTGGAGCTCTTTCATTGTTGAACAAATGTCCCCAATCCCTGTTTTTTCCAGTAGTTGGTTTTTCCAGCTGACCAAGTGATCACATTTCTGTTAGTCATTCATCTTTTAAATTGTTTAAAAAGAAAGGAAGAATTAATGTCTTTTTAAATGCGTCTCATCACCCAAAGTAAAATTACAGCATAACTGACATGCAAAGGTTAGATATCTTGTATAACCTACTTAGATAAATTTAACGCCACTGACAAGTCCTACTGTAAGGATAATCACTAGACGACTCCGTGAACTCTTTCTATTCCCAGAATTAGCCTTGCATTTTCTCCATCTTAATCTAAGTGATGCTTTTGGCAGGATGTTCAGAGACGTTCTGCACGAGTCTAAACAGGCTGAAACATTTGAGGAATTCCCAGCACACCTTTCTGCCCATCAGATAGGGAGACGGAGGGATTGGGAGGGTGAAAGAGCTCATGAGAGAACGGCTGGATGCAGGAATGTTAAGTAGAGACTTGCACATTTATCTTGTGTTCCTTCTTTGTGCTTTTTTTTTTATTGGAAGTACAATAACTCTCAGGTCAGGTCAGGCCTGCGCGTGTCTTGTTTATCTGTTGCAAGAGGCCAAGATCGTGACCAAGATTGGGTAGGTTAAAAAAATGAATGTGCTTAACCACTTTTAAGGCTTTCAGTTTTTGCAGGCAGTTTCGACTGGGCCTTTGTTCTTGTGTTCACTCAGATACACCTGTAGATGGCAGCTGGAACAAAAACTACTTCATGAGTACTTTGTCTTTCCATTTAATGAGAACTTCACTATTTTAACTTCCTATTTTATTAAATGTTTTAATGTTTTGTTTTATTTTTATTTTATTTTATGTTTTTCATTATTTTTCATTTTATATTTCATTGTATTTTTTCTTAAATTTATTTTATTTTTCCTTTTTTTTTATTTATATCATTTATTTTATTTATCCCATTTATTTATTTAAGTTTCTGCAGTTTTTTTTTTTTTTTTTTTTTTTTAATTATGTTTTTGCTTTTGGAGGTAAAATAGCCTGTGAATGCCTTTCCATGTTCAGAGTCAAAATCACAATCATAGGGGCCAGTAACACCGCAGTCATATTTCTGAGATTATTTTTGAGTCATAATAACTGTTGTTGTCTGGCAACGTTCAGGATGGATTATTTGTTCTTCAGCTCATAGTCACTGTCCATCTATGTGTCTTCACTTCCTCTATATTCCTCCACTTCTGCATTGCTTCATCATTGGCTTATGGTTAATTTCAAAATCTTGACCACATTACACCAATATATTGTAGACTGCAGCAGATTCTCCTCATGAGAAGGCTATCATTTTAAATTAAATATAACTTATAATTCTCAGGTTATTAATGAGTTGGTCCGCTGGTATAAATAGCAGTTTTGATAATGATACTGGACTCTCACTCTCTCTTTCTGTCTGTGTTTCACTCAGAGCTGGTAATTGGTCCCACATGGCGTCACTCTGACAGAATAATAATTAAAAAACACACACAGCCTTAAATATAGAGGAGCCAAAGGACACAATCTCCACTGAGGAACATCACTTTCTCTTGTTTTTCTCTCTCTTTCTGTAGATTTTAAAGTAACTAACAAGCCTAGGTTGAATGTTTGCTTATTTAAACTGTCACATACAATACATTGTCGTTTTTATATATCTTGAGAAATAGTTTTTACTAATATAATTGTTTTTTATTACTTTTCATCATAATGTTAATCAATAAAATGCAATAAAAAAATCTTTATAAAAATGTATGAATCATATAAATTACTGCTTCTGATAAATGATAACATTAAAAACAGTATCTATCAAACGTGAAAAGTATCAATTTTAATTTTCTTATAAGTCTCTGTGTGTGTTTATATGTATGTATTATGCACACTTTGTCACCTCTCTTGTTGTGGAAAAACAGATTGTGTCATTTCCTTAATGTGTAATTGCGATACTGTCCCTCATTCTTGCCGGTTTGACATCTGTGTCACATGTCAAGAATCGAATGCTCAAGAATTCAGGGTTATTAATGCTTTACTCCCTCGAATCTATCAGGTTTTACAGCGTGGAATGTATTTCATCGTCTCTCTGTGGCAGGTTTAGGACTGGAGGCTTCTTATTTTAGCGCAGGGGTCTTGGGTCTCCCTCCTTGGCTGACCACCCTGGTGGTCTCAAATCTCAGAAGGTCAGATCTTAGGAAGGACTTCAGAGTTGAGAACATCTATATTTTACTGTCATAAATGAGTCTTCTTGTGGCCAAAATGCCAGTTGGACAAATTTAGACACTTAATCGCTCAGGTTTGATCTGTCTGTGTAGATTGAGTTTCCTGCCATTAAGACTGGAGTAACTTGTTGGAGTCATTTTAAAGACTTGTCTCTTTAGGTGTAGAAAGTGTTATCTGCACTTCCACTCATTGACCAGATGGGGGCGTACAAGTATACATGTGAGAGTGGAGATGAATGGATTCTGAAAATGGCAATAATAACAGGCCTGTAAGGCAAAGAGATAACAGGTCTTGGCACTCTAGATGCGCATTTCCGGCTTTGTTTACTCCCATCATGAATGACATCTCAGAATTAGATTTACTGACCTACAGCATCTAAATGTGGTGCATTGTGAAATGGAGTGTTAAGAAATACTTTCTATTTTTCAACATTTTTACAATACATAATCACTGTTTTCCACTAATAATCGTTGAATTTTGTACAAGCACTTTCCTAACACTGAGTGTTTTAAACATTAAACAAGAGCTGTTTTCTGTTTATAGATGTTTGTGCCAGAGGAGGTTATGTCAGCGTAAAGTTATGCTACAGTTATGTTTGCATTGGCTGTATATTTGCAGTGTAGCTTGCTAAAATATATGAATGATATGAAATATTTATTCGTAGTCATGAAAATATTTAATGTTATTTGTTTCCTGTCTTTTCAATTACATCAATTTAGGGGTGGGCGATATTACCAAAATCTTATGTAATGAAATATAAATAATTTAATTTCTTAATTTTTCATTACAACTGTGAAATTACAATAATGATATTTATTGCTGTTATAAAGTCTTCATTAGTTAGTAGTTGGGTTAGTTCACCCAAAAAAGAAATTTCTGTCATGTTGTTCCACACCCGTAAGATCTTTGTTCATCTTCGGAACACAAATTATGATATTTTTGATCAAATCTGAGAGCTTCTGACTTCCAAAAGACTGCAACGTTATTACCACATTCAAGGCGCAGAAAGGTAGTAATGACATTGTTAAAATAGTTAATGTGACTGCAGTGGTTCAACCTTAATTTTATGAAGCGACGAGAATACTTTTTGTGTGCAAAAACAAAATGACAATAACGACTTTATTGAACAATTTCTTTTCTTCCCTGTCAGTCTCCTACGCTGTTCACGTTGTAACCACAGTCCAGTGCTTCCAAGTTCTACATCCGAATGCCGGCTCAGTATTGGCCAACACTGTTCACGTGAGCAGCACGACTCAAGCGTGTGATGCTGACGCAGGAGGCGGCCAGTAATTAGTCGGCGTTCTGATGTAGAACCTGGAAATGCTGGACATAAACAGCATAAAAGAAAAACACAGAAGTGAAGATTGCTGAATAAAGTCATTATTTTTGTTTTGTTTTTTTGGCACAAAAAGTATTCTTTTCACTTCGTAAAATTAAGGTTGAATCACTATAGTCACATTAACTTTTTTAACAATGTCTTTACTACCTTTCTGGGCCTTGAAATTTGTTATGGCATTGCTGTGTATACGGAGGTCAGAAGCTCTCGGATTTTATCAAAACTATCTTAATTTGTGTTCCAAAGATGAACAAAGATCTTACGGGTGTGGAACGACATGAGGGTGAGTAATTAATGACAGAAATTTCTTTAAAGATTCTCTTTTTTTGATAAATGCTTCTCATTATAAGTTTGGGAGGAAGGTTGGTGCATGTTGCGTTCCAAATTTACTGTGAACCGAAACGCTGTAAACCAGGTGGATCATCATGAGCTGCCTTAGTTTAAGAACACAGTGCCATGCTTCACTCAGAAACACATATATTATTTAATATTTATTCATATATATTTATTTAATTAAATCGCAGCCTTTGCAATTTGATAATCGCACTAAGCCATATTGCAATTTTAGTTTTATTTTAATTAATCACGCAGCCCTGTATTTCATCATCCCATCCAGCCCTACATCATAATTATATTGCCAAAGCTAGAAATGATCAAATTAAACATTTCTTTGGTGAACAAGCATAGGATAGAGCTAACAGGTAAAGAAACTCTTTTTTGATTAGCTAGAACTGTCATGATAACATGCCATCAAATCAAAATTGACAGTTCTTGTTTTTTATTAAATATTGCAGTGTTTATTATAAATGATTTATCTATGCACATCATTTTTTTTTTTTTTTTAATTCATGCATTCTCATAATCTTAAATCAAAATAACTTCTCACTGTTGCAGTGACATCTCTAATGATCCTTCAATAGCAAACCACAACCTTTCAATTAATCCTGATGGACAAAATCAAGTCCCGCCCTACATTTGTTCGTGTTTGAGAAGCCATTTCACTCAGATATACGTCACAAATGGGGAAGAAAAGACTATATATCGCAACGTCCGTTTCATGTGGACTTTAAGCATGCATTGAAAAGGGAATAGGATTCTATGGGGGGACAGTTAGACCTGATTGATCTGATTGTTATGCTGATAACTGATTTTGAGTGGACTGTCCCCCTTTTGAAGCTGAGCAGAGATTGTCTGACAAGTTGTCAGTGATAAACAATGTTTAAATAAGTGGCATCCTGTATAGTCATTCAAAGGAATGAAGGTTCTCGCTCTTGCAGGGTTTTCTAAGGATTTTCGGAATATCTTTCTTTCTAGATAACGTCTGGGAATTTTTTTCCCCCGTAGTACATTTTTATACACCCTAAAACGTGGTCATATATGGGTTTGTGTAGTGTCTATAGCTTATGTAAGCAAATCCCCCTGAGAGTAACCGTTATCTAGCGAACTGCCGGCTGTATACATAATCGAGCCCTGTGGAATGTTTTGAATGCTTTGGAACGGGAACGACCCTTCCTTTCCTCATCCCACTCTTGAGTCCAGACTTTTCCGGATCCTCTGCTCGAATCCTTCGGGTGCGGTTCGTTATTTGTTCTCCGATGGATGAAGAAACAGCATCAGCATTTGCCGTCGAGGAGTTTGAAAAGGTTTTATCGGAATTCAGCATGCAGGATTTCACACCAAAAGCGGGACAGTCTCAAGAGACTGAGGTGCCTGAGACCAGTATATTAACTTCGCCAGAGAAGACATCACCAGATTTAACCGTGGTTGATGATTACATACCTGTTTGCGCTGCTCTGACAGATGCCACTGAAGAAACGTTAAAAAAGGAGACTATTTCTGATTTAGCTGCTGAATCTGTATCAGTTTCAACTTTAGAGGTGGATTCAGTCGCTCCATCATTAACATCCGTTCCTGACCCACATTCAGCCCCAGATTCAGCTCTGACGGAGGCATCAGAGACACACACAGCTCTGGAAACTAAAGGAGCACATGCTGGAGAGTCATTGTCAGGTTCTGCCGTTCAATCGACCAGCATGTCTGATTCGGACGGGACGTACATGATCCCAGATGCAGATTGGGTGACAGGGAGAGGTAGGATTGGCTCTTATTGTCTTGACACTGTGCAGTTAAGTTAATGTGCATATTTATTTCCCAAAAACCTACATTTGCTTGCAAATATGTGAGTTTTTGCTCATCTGCGATGAGGATGGGCGCAAGTACCTGACTATTCAGTGGTGCGTTTCCCTTACAACGACGTAACTCGCTGCTTAACTACCATAGTACGACGCATCGTTGAAGAAATCTACTCGCTAGTCATGAAATTTCCCGAAACGTGTTGTCGCAAATTTGTCATTCAACCACGATGTCACTCAGGTAACTTATAACTTATTTTAAAGTCACCAAGTTTTTTTGCTTTTAGTATGAATATGTTAGCCTTACTGTTATCTATAAGCTAGTGTGCTCCAAAACACTGACAAAATTCGTAATTAGAAGTACCGATTGCAATTTTAATGGCCAATTCTGATTTCCGATTTTTTTTTTTTTGTAAGTGTGACCTGCTGATACCGATTTTCTTTCTAAGAAGTATAGTTGACAGAATATACAAACAAAAACAAGTTTTTCATTTGGGTCTGACAGTATGTTATTATTCAGGTAAGAAATACTACAGAAATTAAAGTAATCATGTAAAATAACACTGGATAGTCTTCATTGTAAAAATTAAATACAGATTAATGCTGACAATTAGAGTTATAAAACTTCAAGAGCAAAGAGCAGAAAGGGATATTCTTTGTCTTGTTCTTTGATTAACATGACAGACAGCAGCAGAAATATTAGACTGCTGTCACTTTAAGAGTTTATGCAGGGACCCAAAATACTGCTACACAACATGCGTTCTCTTTCTCAACTATTTAATGTTCCAAAACTGACTGTGTTTAACTGGATACTCACCTATATGGGCATTTTGACATTATTTTGTGTGTATTTGACCGTTTAAGCGCAGTAAGCCACTCATTTTGGTACTTGCAACTCACATTCTGTTTGAGACTGAGAAGCAGCTTGTGCTCTCCACTTGTATAGATCAGTGGTGCACAAGCTTTTGGTGTGAGCGTGAAACCTGCGGGAATTGGTAAAATTATGTGCAGTACAAGCCCTATTTAACCGGAGTGAATGAGACGTGCGACTGAGAGGAGAAGGGTGTGTCACTTTGCCGTAGGAGAGAAGAGAGCGAGAACGTGCAGCTGACGTTATTGCCTGCGCTGCTGGCAACAAAACGGATCGGCTCGGAATTGGAAAGACGTGAGACTGACCAGCCGGTCGCAGATCATGCAAAAAATCGTCCGATTCCGATCCCTTGCTGGTCGATCGGTGCATCTCTATTTAGAAGATAAAAGCATTCAAAAACTTAGTCTCTCACTTCCACCAATATGGATGAATGATTTTGATGACATCACGCTACACATCAGATTTTCTGTCCAATCAAATGCTCTCTAGAATCTGAAGCATCCCGCCCCCTACATTATAAATAGATGCTGGAGCTGCAGCTGAAATTGGTCACTTGTTCACACATTTGCTATTTTCTACATGGTCAATATCACATAGGGCACGATTAAAACAGTGTAAATATGCTTTCCATTGAGGCGAATGAAGTCTGGTCACGCAAACCTAGGCCTGGGCGATTTTTCTGATTTTTTTTTTTTTTCTCCGATTAATTCAAATTTATTGTTTTGCCTTGATTTTATTATTTTTAAATCGAGAAATCACGATTTTTGTATAAAAATGTTAGCAAACGTTACAATTAAACATGTTGACAATACAGCAATGATAACCGGTAAGAGAAGAAAATGATCCGACCTCATGATGGTGTGCCTGATTAACCGCTCTCATGTGACGCTTTATGAACATAGAACACATCGCTAGTCTTGAAAACACCTCAACTTTTCAGAATACCGCAAGCGCACCGCAGGTCATGTGACAAGAACCAACCGATCAGCGTCGGCCTTTCCGCAACAACATGGAAAGCACAACTGAACAGCTGATCATAGCTGGGTTTTTATTTCTCATCTCCGTAACTATATCTAGTAGTAAAGCTAATGCAAGGGCTAGAAATCAATTAACCTTTGCTGATACTTCCTCGTCATTGTGCGGAGCGCAGTTCATGGTTGCGTAGCAACGATAGACGCCACGGGAGCTCAAGCACTTGTGGAAAAGAGGAGCACGCTTTCCACGCGTTTTTAGACGCGATATGTGAACGCGACTGTTCACTCAGAAATGCGTTATTGCATTGAAAAAATGAGACACAGTCAGTGGAATGGGAAAAAAAGTAAAGTTATTAAACGCAAGTTGAACGTAGCGTTTTTAGAATGCTGTTTCATGGGTGAGACACGAGTGCAACAGCCAAACAAGTCTCCAAAAACAACAGGAAAAATAGCGCTATGGATTGCAAAAACCTGTAAAGAACTACCATATGTTTGATATTTCATGTTTGCATGATGGTGAAAGGCTGAAAGCTGCTGTTATTTTCTGTTTTTACAAAGCATTTGCTGTTAATAATAGCCTATTAAAGGTGTTATTTATTGCCAGAAATATTTAGCATTTTTCTTATTTTAAATTATTTCTGAGTATATAGGATATGTTTAAGATAAGTTTGTACAACATATGTCTTCATATTTAATGCATATTTTCTGCAGAGATGTTTAACAAATAAGTAATTTGTTTTACATTTACACCATGTTGATCACTTCAGGTGTGGTGCACTTGGAAAATAACTTTTTTTTTTAACCAGATGGTTAATAAAGATAATGTTACTTGAATCATATTGTAGTTAAGTTTTTAAGCTGACACTAACGTTACACATTAAAAAAAAAAAATCGAAATCGTGAATCAGTCAATCGTTCTGAAAAAATCGAGATTTAATTTTTTTGTCAAATTGCCCAGGCCTACGCGAACCACAGCACACACAGTCTGCTCCGGTCCAGAGGCATGATAGCACAGAGCGGATCATATGCGCAAGTCGGCACAGACCACAAAACGTGTCAGACCCATTTGAATTCTGCACAGAATGCTGAATTTTAAAGCGATATAGAGGAGATTAGGAGGAGAAACGGTTAGAGATTAGAAGGAAACTGAGGTTTTACCAAACTCAACTACTCTGACCGAGCTGTGGTATAAACAAAACACTGTTGGTTATAAAACGGAAGGAGCTGCTCGATATGTTCTGCCCTGTCTTCCTGTTTCAGTGGAAACTACTTCAACACATTAAATAATGCTGGTGTTTCAAGGCACTTTAGTAGGCCTTTAATAAATCCGTTTGAGATCGAATTAATAGATTTTGCCATCTGAGGACTATTTCTCATTTTTCTCAGCTATTTTGCTTTATTTCCAGGTTCAGTCATAGGCTCATTCTTACGTACTACAGAGCACATACACTCATGTGGGTGCTTTAAATCTCTTGACAAACTAAAAGACATCAAAGACATTTGTATATATTTGAAATAAAAGATATAGATTGTACAGAATGCCAGCTTGCTTATTTTGCTCAAGATAAGGATTTCACTCATCATAAAAGAAATCCACATAAAAACAAGAAACTATGCTTCTAAACACAGCTCGAGCTGTCGTTGCAAATGTTGTTTATTGGAACTGTGGTTTCAGGAAACAGACTTGTTAATGACGGAACTTGCATTCATAGTTGGCTAACAATGCTTTCAGGAAATGAACCCAGATTGATTGTGAAAATGCAATGATTATATGACCTGAGGTTTCTTTTAGCTTTCAGACATTTCACACCAATCAAAGTTTAGCATTATGGATGCACCGGTCGACTGGCCTTCAATCATTTTTTTGTTTTCATTTGGCCGGTCTCTGTTGAGGACTTGCATTACAATAATTTCCCGAAGTGTCATTTGTGTGGAAATATAACGACATTTGTAAACAGATCCTCTGAAACAGTGATGACAAAAAGGGCAGCTGGTATCATGATCGGCCCATGTGATTATAAAAATCTTGATCAGTGCATCCTGATTTAGCATTTTCAATGTTTGATTAGAATCAGTTGCCTTTTTTTTTTCTTTTTTTTTTCCCCAAGTAGAGCAGTGTGAAAAAAGGAAGCATAAATGCAGTTATACTTGCAGTTATGCTTCCTTTTTTGTTCATTTGCACAGTTACACATTTAGATATGTGCATTTATATTTGTTAATCATATACAGCAATAAGTTGTGGTCCAGTTTGGCAGCAGACCGCTAATGCGCCAAAAACATATACTGTTTATAATATACAGCAGCAGATAAAAATGTTTACAACCCAACCCCCAAGTGTGGTTGACTATCAAGATTCTCCTTTTTGTTTGTTTCTTTTTGTATCAGCCTTAATATTTTTAATATCAGCGATTTAAAGAGGGTGAATATAGATTTAGAGATGATGTTAGCATGCTTTGGTAATATATTTCGGCATGCTTCCATATAGGATATGTAGTTTTGCACATCTCAGTTTATTTACTCCGTATCCACTGCAGTGTCCATTCAATGTGTTTGTTTTTTCATTTAGACCGCATAATTTTAGGAACCAGAATGTCACTTAAACATCCACTTGTGGATGTGAGAACAGTGTTTTGTGACATTTATTATTTATAATCCACTCATTTTAACATGTTTATCAGATGTTTGTGCACAAATATTACCAGGGTTCCCACAGTCATGAAAACCTGGAAAAATAAGGAAATTTATAAATTGTGATTTTCAACCATACAACTGGAAAATATAGATTATTTACTCTAGTTACATTTCAATGACTAGTAATTGCTATTCTTTTAGTGCAATCTCTATAAAGTGGTGTTTTATTTGAATTTTAGAGTGTGATGCATCCTTTTTTGGTCAAATTATTTGATATTAGGTTGAAGAGATGCTTAATTTCAACATGCGGTTGAGTGATTTCTATATAATGGATGTAGATGAAGAAACAGCAGAGAGAGAAATATGGGTTAATGTTTCCTTTGCCACTCCCTCATCAGGCCGAGTGCTGAACAAACAGTCGAGATACGATCAGATACAAGTCTCAGTGTCTTCCTGCTTACTTTCCTTTCTCTACTAATATTCACATTTATTTTGCAAATAACATAATTATGATCCTAAAGTATTATTGACTGAATATCTAGAAAGTTCATCTGTTTGTCTAATGGTAGCAGTGCTTTTCTCTCACTCAGATTAGTGACGTGTACACACATTTGCAGACAGGTCATACACCACAACCTTTTTAGTATCTGGTATGTGGAGGGGTAGTTAAAGTTAGCACCTGCCGAAAAACAGCCCGCCCTCCCCTCGGACGACTCACTCCACAGTCACCGCTACTGAACGCTGCCGCTTTATGATTCTTGTCCTGTCTTGAAGTACGTTTTCCTTCTGTTTCTTCTATCTAGATCTTTCTCTCTCTCTTTCGTATTCCACTCTTATCCTATCTGTTTTTTCCCACTCCTTGTCATAGCTCCTCCCGTCTGAGATAAAGTGTAAAGGTAAAGACACACAGATCAGCAGGGCGTTACTGTCTGTCCCTCTCACAGTGTAAGTAACCAGCTTCACTCTGTTGGTGTTATTTGCCTTTAGTTGGCTGTTTCTTGGAAGAGTGTCTTTGGTACTGTGGCTTTCATGTGTTTGTGCCTGTAATGGTGATTTTTGGGATCTGCCGTTATTGGTGGTTGATATTGTGTGATTAACAGAGTGTTGTGTGTTAGTGAACTGAAAAAATGTATCTTCGGCTTACAGAAATTGGTTAAATTTGATGTTTTGTATTCGTGTCTCTTGTGTGAGTTTTAGATTGTATAAGATAAGATAGATTGTATAACCTATTGCCTCACATCTAGGCTTCGACACCGAACATTAGCGGCTTGAGAAGCGTCAAAACTAAATCACTCCACTTACAGTTAAATTACAAACACTGACAACTGAAGCTTCATTTGACGGACACCCCATTTATATTATTTATATGCTGCATGGCTACTCTAGCTGTATTTATTTTTCCCATTTGTCTGGAATAAAATTATTTTATTTAGAGTTTTGATTTATATATGAATTAATTGCTGTTTTTTTTATACTTTATATATTTATGAATTAATGTGCTCTGAATTTAGTATATTTTCATTCATTAATTTCCTCTGAATTTGATTAAATGTTTGAATTAATTTGCTCTGAATAATATGCATGATATATTTTGAATTATTATGCTCTGTATTTTATACGTTGTATATTTAAGAATTAATTTCCTCTGATTTCGATTATATGTTTATGAATTAATTTGCTCTGAATTATATATTTTTGAATTAATATGCTCTGAATATTATGCATTATATATTTATGAATGAATTTCTTCTGGATTTTATGAGAAATATTTATATATATTAATATTATTTGCTCTGAATTTTATGTTATGTTTATGAATTAATTTGCTCTGAATTTTCTATGTAATATATATATGAATTAATGTGCTATAAACTTGATATGTTTTGTATTTAAATATTCTCTGACCATGTTTCTGGCTCACTTTATATATATATATATATATATATATATATATATATATATATATATATATATATATATATATATATATATATATATATATATATATGTGTGTATATATATATATATATATATACACACACACACACACACACACACACACACACACACACACACACACACACACACACACACACACACACACACACACACACACACACACGTGTATATATACATATGTGTGTGTGTATGTATATATATATATATATAAAATATAAAATCTATTTTTATACCAATAGATTTCCATTATTTAGAAATATTTTTAACACATTTCTCAGTTGGGCTTACAGCTCAGCTCACTGGTTCAATCTGACAAACAAATTACGATGATGTGTGGCTTTAAGTATCAAGAACCTCAAGCTGTCATGCTGCAATGTGACATTAATCACTTCATGTGTAGACACGACTGACGTAACAAGCTTGGTAGAAAGGATGGTGATGCAACCGAGGTGCTTTATCACAAAAGTAATTGTTATATGAAGGACTTTTAAACCAGAGATGGTCGGAAAAGTGTTTATAGTCACTTTAAGAGCAAGTTTTACAACCTTACTTAGTTGTTTGTGGAAGTGCTTTCTGTTCTATTCCTGAGCGTATGGCTTTTGAATATTGATTTATGTGTGCATTAAGAGGTGTGTCCGTTCATGCACATGCATTTTGAGCTTTACTTCCTGCTGAATCTATCCCTCTAGGCAAGCAGTTTTAGAGCAGTCTTGACATGTAAGGTTGTCATTCCGCCACACCCCATATGAGTGAAGCCTGCAGTGATTTCACCATCCCGGTCATGTGATTCATAATAACCGCTCCAGGGTCCGACCCAGCCGAGAGAGCCGTGTTATTTTCGTATTTATTTTGAAACGGTTATTTTCAACAACAACCCGTTTGATTTCTGATAGATTTAATTATGTGCGGAACAACTCCAGGGAATGTGAATCTGATGCAAATATCTGAATGTTTGAGGTTATGGATTTGAACAGACCTTCGAATCCATAGCTTCAGATTTTTAGTTACTTCATGTATTTGACAGACACTGTTATCCAAAGTTTTATCAGTACATGTTCCCTAAGAATTCATTTTTTTTTTTTTTAAACAGATGCTCTTCTTGCGGATTTGGAGTCCACAACCTCCCACATTTCCAAACAAGCTGTTTTTCTGCCAGAAGAGACGCCATATTCCTGCCCCACAGGAAGTGACTCTTATCAGGACGTGTCTTCCCCACCTCGAGTAACTTCCCCTCCTGCTGAAACACTGAATGGATCTTGGGTAGAAAAGCCAGAATCAAAGCACTCATCAACCCAGGTAAAATGCACCATTACTTCCTGAAGGGGTTTCTTTATTCGGCAGGGTTTTTGTTGGTCTTTATATGAGTCATCTTGGTTATCCTTTAACCTTACAACAAATACCAGATGCCGTCCTGTTCCACTTTCTGCCTGCCGTGCCCTCGAGCAAAGCACTTCTTCATCTTCAGTTGCTCCAGAAACTTGCGCCATTAAGCAGGTTCAACATATTCAGGGTTTCTTGAATGGGGCCATATTTGTAGCACTTTTCACTTATAATGTTAGTCAAGCTTTATTGGACCAAAAACAGTAGAAACTTAGTCTTTCATGGTCATTTTCCACCCTTTGAATGATCCTGAGAATTAATCTGACTTTTTATGCTTCTCTTCCTTTAAGACAGTAATGAGTATTGATATTACTGATGCACCAAAAAAAATCGAAAGTTTTAATTTAGCCAAAAACTTGTCTAAAATAGTTTATGAAATAATCAGTTAATTTATCAGATGTATTTAATAATCAACAGTCAAATAAAAACTGAGTTTTACAAACATTTAAATTTGTACATGAGGCCAGTTTTAATATCAACTTTATAACAGAATTACACTACCAGTCAAAAGTGTGGAATCTGTAAGATTTTTAATGTTTTTAAAAGAAGTTTCGTCTGCTCACCAAGGCTGCATTTATTGAATTAAAAATACAGTAAAAACAGTAATATTGTGAAATATTATTACAATTTAAAATAACTGTTTTCTGTTTGAATATATTTTATAAAGTAATTTATTCCTGTGATCAAAGCTGAATTTTCAGCATCATTACTCCAGTCTTCAGTGTCACATGATCCTTCAGAAATCTAATCTAATATGATCTGCTCCTCAAGAAACATTTATTGTGTACAATTGTACAAAATATTTGTGTACAATTTTTTTTTTCAGAATTCTTTGATGAATAGAAAGTTCACTTTTGATCGATTTAATACATCCTTGCTGAATAAAAGTATTAATTTCTTTAATTTCTTTTCAAAAAAATAAAAATAAAAATTCTTACTGACCCCAAACTTTTGAACGGTAGTGTATAATGTTACAAAAGCTTTGTATTTCAGATAAATGCTGTTCTTTTGAACTTTCTATTCATCAAGGAATCCTGAAAATCATAAATGTTTCTTGAGCAGCAGATCATCATATTAGAATGATTTCTGAAGGATCATGTGACACTGAAGACTGGAGTAATGATGCTGAAAATTCAGCTTTGATCACAGGAATAAATTACTTTATAAAATATATTCAAACAGAAAACAGTTATTTTAAATTGTAATAATGTTTCACAATATTACTGTTTTTACTGTATTTTTAATTAAATAAATGCAGCCTTGGTGAGCAGACGAAACTTCTTTTAAAAACATTAAAAATCTTACCGTGTCCAAACTTTTGACTGGCAGTGTATGTTTGTACTCCAATTTGTTGTTGAAATATAAACATGTAAACAGTGGCTGTAATAAAAAAAATATTTTCATTTCATTCAAACATACATTAAATAATGAAGACAACAGGTTAAGTAAAAATATAATAAATATGTTATATAGTGCATATATTTAACAAAATGCTCCTCTCTAGAGTTATTTTTCTAGCTGACTAATGAGTTTATGGACGTTCAATGACACTGAACATTGTTTACAAGCAGTTTTATTCAAGTGCATCAAACCACATTTATTGTTTGAATTCCATGATAAAATTGTCAGAATTTGAAAGCTGAGACTTCATGTTAAAGGTAACAAAGCACAAAGCTTATTGCTCTGATAAATGCTAATTAAACATCACTGTTTCGGTCAACAATTTTATCCCTCCGAAACCAAAAGTTGCTGTTTCGGCTGAAAATTTTCGGTTGACGAAATGTCGGTGCATCACTAGTTGTTATGTAAATGCAGGTGGTCATATGTTAATGAGCTCATAGTTTGGAGCTGTATTTGTAGCTTAGTTTCAGTAAACGTTCTGGACATCAAATGTTTTTGATGGATGTCGCATAGACTACATGTGGATGTTTAAATGCCTGTTTTCAGCCTTTTGGGCATGATAGCACATCTGTCCTGTGGTGTTCCCCAGGGTTCTGTTTTGGCCCCATTGCTTTTTGCATTGTGTTTGCTGCCTCTAGGACAACTGATGATACTTTTGAGGTACTGATGATACTTTTGCTACAATTGCTATGCAGATGGTATTCAATTATATATTTTTTTTAAAACCCACGAAATCACAAAATTGTCTGTTCTTTTAAACTGTATTAACTCTATAAGTGATTGGTTGGCAAACAATTACTTGCAGTTAAATATTGAAAAAAAACAAAAGTACTTATATCTGCTCTTGCTGGTGTTCTCCCAAAGGTGATGGACAGTTTTGACTCCTTATCTCATTCTGTTAAACCTACCCTTCGTAATTTAGGTGTTCAAATGGGTCAGGCTTTTTGTCTTGATCAATATATACATTTTCTGGTTCTCAATAGTTTTTGTCAGTTGAGAAACATTGTGAAACCTAAGGACAGCTGTGTCCACAGTGGAGATGGAGATGATTATACATGCTTTTATTTCCTCCCGCCTTGATTATTGCAATTCTCTTTTTACTTGTCTTAGTAATTCATCCCTTAAACAATTATAAGTGGTTCAAAATGCTGCCGCCAAGCTTTTAACTAAGTCATCAAAGAGATCATGATTATTGCAGTTCTCTTTTTACTTGTCTTAGTAATTCATCCCTTAAACTGTTACAAGTGGTTGAAAATGCTGCCCCCAAACTTTTAACTAAGTCATCAAAGAGATCACACCAATTTTAACTTCCCTACATTGGCTCCCAGTCAAATTTAGAATTCAGTTTAAAATACTTGTGATTGTGTTTAGAGCATTGCATAGTCAAGCTCCTGTTTATATTAAAGAGTTGTTGCAACCTTATAACTCCAGCAGGAATCTGAGATCCTCCAGACAGATCTTGATAGCTCGTCCCTCGCTCTAGATTAGACTAAAGGTGACTGTGCTTTTGAGGTAGTTGCTCCCATGTGGAATGGGAGTGGAATGCTGCCCCCTTGGACCGGAGATCTGTGGGCTCTGTGGACATTTTTAAAAAAACAGCTAACAACTCACTTGTTTAAACTTGCTTTTGTCTAATTGTCTTTTGTCTATCTTTTTATTGATTGTCTGTTTTTAAATGTCTGTTATTCTTATTTTTGATTTCTCTTTTATATTTTGGATGCAAAGCACCTTGTGACGATTGCTCTAGAAAGATGCTATAGAAATAAAAATTACTTGCCTATTTTGGGGTCAAATTTAGAGTCCAAATCAAAAAGTAGGAATTATTAAAGGTATAGTTCACCCCCTCATGTAGTTCCAAACTTGTATGCTGTTGTTTTTGCTGTGTTAATGTTGTAAAATTCATTAGTTTACAATATTAAACTCGCTGTATCGCCGTGACGGAGCATGAGGTGAAATTAGCATAGAATATGCCACCTCTATGTTTACATTACATTACTTTACGGTGCCCACCGCAGCACCGCCTCCTCACCGCCGAGCTGCAGAGTTGCACACAGTGCAGCAGGAATCAGAGTTCACTGATCATGTGAGTAAGGTGAGATGACTGACAAGACCATGGCGGAGGATTCGTTGTGCAACAGAGCCTAAGCATCTGATAAATGTCTTGTCTGAGAATGTGCACTCAGCACCACTGCTCCCTATACACAGAGTATGTGCGATTGCGAATTCGAAAGTGAAAGTAAAACGCGAACTCCCTGATGCGTGCAAATTAGGCAACATACAATATCCTGTCTCCCAATATCAAACCTGTGTAGTTGTAACCACCTCTTACTCTGGTCTCTGTTTTGGTCTCTGTTTGCACTTCTGTTTGAGTACTTTGTTTATGGTTGTGCTTATTGTTTGCACTTAATAAGGCTAAAAAAAAACTTATTTTTGTTATTTATACTGTTTTTATTTCTATGTTCAATTTGTGGAAAGGAGTTCAATTAGGAGGTCATGCACAGCCTCAATCAGAAGTTCTGGAAGCTCATAATTCATGTACAGTAAGGTCTGAAGAGGCTTATGTGAAATCATACAGGAGAGAAGCCAGTCAGTTGAGTTTGTGGCAAAACCTTTTACAGTGCTCGTATATTGTTGTATTATTGTTGTTTCAATGAATATGATAATTCATACTCAGAAAGTAGAACTAAAATGACATTCATTACAAGATGATTAGTTAAAACATTTCAAAATGCACCTGCAGACTATTTTTCCAGTCATGAATTTTGACATTGAAGATTTCTTAAAAATACTATGCAAAAATCTCGTCTCGTTCTCGTGAACCCAAACTCGTGTCTTGTCTCGTCTTGTGAGGAAAGTGTCTTGTTACACCCCTACCATTAAGTGGTTCTTTGAGACCCCAGGTGTATCGTAATTTTTTTTTTAATGTGATATTTTTGCTATTTCTGCTCCCATCTATAAAGTCAAAGTGCTTTAATGTTAAACAACTATATTTTCTTTCCTCAAGCCTTTCAGCCCGGCTCCAAAAAGCACCACTCCTCGCGTGTCACAAACAGACGAAGAGCACGTCTATAGTTTCCCCAACAAGCAGAAGACTACTGATTCCCCCACTGCCGTCATGAGCTCATCACTGGGCAGTAACCTGTCAGAGCTGGACCGTCTGCTGCTGGAGCTCAACGCCGTACAGCACAGCACACCCTCCTTCGCTACTGAAGGTGAGCCCTTCAAAAGTCAGGGTTGTTAAAGCACTACCAACATCAGATGCACATTTTGACAGTTTTTTAAAATGTGGATGTTTTTCTATTTTATATTTCACAGAGACCTACCCACCCAAACCAGCCAGCAACGCCCAGCGCTATGTCCCAGAAAACGGTGTTTCATCAGTAGTGAAAGCGCCTCCTCCCAAGTTAGAGAAACCCAAACGCAGTGCACCCGGTCGGGGGATAGAAGATGTCAGACCCAGTGTGGAGAGCCTGTTAAACGAGTTGGAGAGCTCTGTGCCGGCCCCTGCGTAAGCTTATACACTGCTGAAAACATTTTATTAATTACATTTTATAAATATTTGTATATATTTTATTATAAATTACTTTATAAAATATATTCAAACAGAAAACAGTTATTTTAAATTGTAATAATATTTCACAATATTACTGTTTTTACTGTATTTTTAATTAAATAAATGCAGCCTTGGTGAGCAGACCAAACTTCTTTTAAAAACATTTAAAATCTTCCTGATTCCAAACTTTTGACTGGTAGTATATATCGTGGCATTGATATAAAGTGTCTATCGTTAGAGATTTTGCTATATCATTGTGTAAATATATCCCCATAGCACAGTACTACTTAAAGATATTGACACTTTAGAGTGATAGAGAAATGCATGAATGAGAAAATAAAGAGCGGGACATACATGATGTTAAAAAAATATCAGTGTTATATATTATTATTATGAAATAAAATTTCTCATATTGTGCAATAACATTTTGGTCATATTGCCCACCTCTAATATGTTGTTCAAATTCAAAAATTCAATTCATTTATCAAAATCCTTTTTGAGTTTGAATTGGACTTTAAATCCCAGATTTTCTTTGTGGTCATTTGTATTCCACTGTAGTTAACATTGATGTTCTGTGCACTAGACCTTTTCTTACATCCCATTTTTAATATTGTAAAATTTATAGACCCGCCCCATCAGTGCCGATAGTTCCTGAAGTTCAGGAAGAGACCACCACCCAGCAGCAGGCCAGAATCTCAGCCTCCTCAGCCACGCGAGAACTCGACGAACTCATGGCTTCACTGTCTGACTTCAAAGTTCAGAGCAATGTAAGTCTTAGAGCAAGAGAGACAAATGAGATTACCTGTTATTTTTTACATTTCCTATGAATGTTCCCTACAAACTTCCTAAACTGTGATCCATTGCTTTACCACACAGTAGAATATGAGTCTTATTTCAAAAAGTTTTTATTTTTGAAAGCCACTCTGATGGAATAGTTTGTGTTTAGAAAGAGACACATTTTTAATTAGTGAAATCTTATTTATTGGTAAATAATCTGGCCTATAGCATTACAAGGGCTGTTTGAATGAGTTGTCATTGGTTTCAATGTTGTGATTTATTAAATGCATGTCTGTGAGTGCTGATAATAATAATCAGATAGTAAACAGTAGTATATTATCAGTCAAGGCCTTTGAAATGAGTAAAGGTTTATATGCCTGTATGAGGGCATGCCATTATGAAGGTCTTGTTAGCATATCTATCTTGGACGTGAGCCACACTGCGGTCAAAAAGAATCTGGAATGTTGGGGTTGTGGTGTCATGTTATATCTGGAAATTCTGGTGATCATATTTGCTTTCAGGTTGGTAAACCAAATATCCGACTTGTACTTTGTTGCATTCTTAGAATACATTTTTATTGACCAAATAAGCCAAACTTTTCAAGATATTACATAACTCACTGCATTAAGCCACTGGTTTTCATGCATCATTTTTTTTTATTTGAGAACAAGATAATGGATCATTCCCAGCATGCCTTCATGATTCTACTCAAATGCTTTCCTCCCTTTCTTTTTGATTATTGTTGTCTTACTGTTGGTTGTCTAGTCTGGTTCTGTGTCGGTTCAGGAGGACTCATTATCCACTAAAGGGTCAGAACTTCCCAATCTTGTGGTGACTAAGAGCCCCACAGTCGCTTCTGTCCCAGTCCCAGAAGCAGAGGTATCTGAGCGCAGCTCTCCTTCCTCTAATTGTGCACCACTTCTGCTAGAACTCCACATTGTTGAGGAATCAACAACTGTAGCTCAAATGTCCAGCTCCACAGTATCCTGCACTTCCTCCAAGACCCATTCGGATAAACCACTGGTAGTTTCTAGTGCAAAGAGTCCAGCCCCTGAGTCTCGTTCCTCACCAGAACCATCTGCAAAACCTTCAAGCCTTCCGGCATCAAGTTTAAACAAACGTGAAATCAGTTCACCCAAGACCGTCAATCTGAAATCCTCAAGTCCAGTTTCGGTTTCCAAAAACAGTCCACCTGTGGTAGCAAAGGCCTCCTCACCAGTTACCATTCGAAGGATTTCTAGCCCAGTGGCTAAAAGCCCCAGTCCACCAGAGGTTATGAAGAGCTCAAATCGATTTGTCGATGTGAAAAGTCCTAGTCCTGTAACAATTGCTAAAACATCTAGTCCAGTCTTGGTAAGAAAGAGCCCAAGCCCCATTACAGCTGTTAAAGCAACCAAAAGTCCAGTCCCTGGAGCCCTTGCCAAGAGCCCAAGTCCTGAGCCAGGGATTACTAGCAAGAGTCCATTGCCAACTCTCATTACATTACCCGCTCCTCCAGTTTCAACCCTAACATTAACTTCCAAGCCTTCCAAAGGGAAACCTGAGACCTCTGAACCTGGCATATTGGGAATAAGTCTTCCTTGCCCCAAGCCTCTACTGGAGGAAGCTCTGGACAAGCTGTTGACGTCCGGTCTTTCCCAACCAGAGCCAGTGAAACTGCTTGAAGGATATCCTGCCTCACCGGAAATGAACAATGACATTCTGGGACTTCTTCATCAATCGACGCCACAGGGTGGCTATAATGACACACAGATCCCCTTAACTGAGATCAGTTGGACAGATGACCCCTTTAACCCTGGAGCCTCAGATGTTTCTCTGGACCTTCCACTTCTTCAGCCATCAGCGGTTGAAAGGCTCTCCGCTTCTGGACAAGTATGAGACGCACCAACTCTGTCAGACTGTCTCCAATTTGCACCCCTAAATTTAGCGAGCATGGTCGAGAAGCATGCTGAACCACGTACGGCTGTTTTTGCTTTCTCAAATACACGAGCCTGATCCTTGGGCCAAGGGGCCTGTTGATATCCAATCTGAACCTTTCCATCCTGCTCAGATAGAAGCACCGACCATTAGCAAGTTAAATATGCCTCTCAAAAACCCGATACACAAGCACAAATGTCACTTAATGCTCCTAAAATTGGAGGGCTAGTCATTTCATTTGGTTTGTAACTGCTCTATTCAGTAGCATTGCTTTGTATTATGTTTTTGGAAAGGTGGAGAATTGAGTAATCCAAAGTATATGTGGTGCATGAAATGGATAAGATTCTGTGGAAGGAGTCTTTGGGATGTTCAAATGCATGCCCTGACGCGCTTCCTCAATGAGGTGTATGCCCCTAAATGAACAACAAGGCTAGGCTTGCTTGTTTCTTTGTAGTTTTGCAGTGGAGTTTCATTGTGCAATTGCATTCCATCTTCACTTCTTTCTTTCTTCAGGGCACATGATACTTTTTAAATAGCTGCAGGAGATGTTCTGCAAAGTGGTTATTTACTGTGGTCCCATATTCTTGCATGATGAAAATTATTTGCAGTTGCTAAATTTGATGTATGAAGTCAAAGGGTGTAACCATTCAGTCATTTTCTCAATGCATTAAAATCAATCTTAAAATATAACTTTTAAATCATAAATTGTGTTCACCAGTAACTAATTTAAAATGCTAAAAATGTAAAGAATTGCAGTTTGTTGAAATAATGTACAACAACTGTCATCAAAACTTTTTTTTGAACAGCAGTCTGAGGCTTCTAAACACCTGATATCATTACGGCCCAAAGTAGCTTGTCTGTTTGCATTTTTAGTAGTGATTTCAATTCCTTTTTAGTCCAGTTGAAAATTTTGCTTTGCATTGCTTTGGCATGTTGTGTTGGCTTCATGATCTTTATACCCGCTTTTGCATCATTTCAGATTGTTTGTTAAAGGTTAGAGATGTTCCTTCTGTGAGTCACGATAAGGAAGCTTTAAACTATGCATTGCATTGGCCCAGCTTTGATCGGTGTGAGGTTACAGTACTGATTTCATGCTGCCTGCTTTTTAGAGGCCTTTGGACTGGAAATCTGAGTTCTTGAATGGCGTTTGCAAAGAAAGCATTGCATGATCTAAAAATTTAGAGTTGTGACTTCATTAATGCTGCCTCTCCGCAGCTTAAATCTGTCATCAGACGCACAAAGGAAACGCCCAATGTTCACCCAATGTTTCGTGATGGCCACATGCGCAGAAAAATGGGCCCATTCATTCTCAACAAGAGTAACAGGCAAGATCTACTCATTGAAGAGCTGCAAGGGAAACTGGGAATCGGTCGCACTGAGCGGCCACGAAAACGGCCAGATGATTGGCTTACGGAAGGGGTCATTGTCTGTTCCAACCCACAGCGCTTAAGAGAGGAAGGTGGTGTATCACCAACGGTTGATAAGGTAGCGTAAGTTACAAGATTACTGGTGGAACTAACAGAAAAGCTTGCACAAAAACAGTTATCGAATTGGTTTGGTATATAAAACTGGCTTTTTAACCTTTATAAAACATTTTGAAATAGAGTGCAACAATGCTTGTCCACATTTTCTATGGCGTTAGTTCTGGAAGAATCTTTTCCATTCATTTGTCCCATAGGTGACTTTTAAAAAGTCTTTGTTAAAGTGTTATAAGCCATGAACCGACATGAATCACATCATAAACTTTTATTTGAAGCAAAAAAGTATTTTAAAATCAAACAAAAAGACAAAGGCTACAATCCCATGAACATAATGACAATTGAATGAAAAACTATGGAGAACTATTAAATTATTCATTTAAAGTTGCTTTTTTATATATAGAAACAATATATTTTAAGTTTATTGCAAAATATGCAAATATATACAGTACAAATGTTTAAGTATTTGGAGAGCATTCCCTGCAGAGCTCTTTTGGCACGACTTGCTCGCCGTGATTCTCTGATTGGTGGAATTTTCTGTACAGCATCATGGGTAATGTAGTTTTTCACCAGGAATTCTGCTGTTAAACATGATCCCTTAAACAATAATTTGAAATAATGTAAGCTGATGGCTTCAGCAAAAGTATATACCATTCTTTAACAACCTCAACTTTGGTTATCGTTAAAAAAAATCTAATCTTCCTATGGAGAAAATGAATGTGATTTTTACTTCTGGAACCTGACTGTTGCACAATATAATGAATTTTGTGCCAATTTCACTTCCTATTACGTGTTTTACGTTTCTTTGTCCATCAGATCATCATTCCTCCTGACTCACCCAGTCCTCCGAAAAAAGTCCTAACCCATCCTGCCCCAAAAAAGCCAGTGCCTGTGGTACAGATGCTACCTCCTCTCCCCCCCCCACCACCTCCACCTCCTAGAGAGCCCTCTCCTCCTCCTCCTCCTCCTCCTCCTCCTCCTCCTCCTCCTCCTCCTCCTCCCGCCTCCTCCAGTTCCAGCCCCACCTCCACCTAAAGACCCCACCCCTTCTCCATCCTCCACCCAAACCTGTGACCCCGCCCCCTCCACCAAAGGTTTTATCATCTGTGGGCTGCCAAACGGAATACGAACCTCTTTTTCCACCGGTACAGGCATGAACTTGCTCTCTTTTTATCTGCATCTGATCCGAGCTTGCATCTTTGTCATGGAAAGCATGGATATCAGGGAAATTGATAGGCCTGGAAAAGTCATGGAAATTAATAAAAAGTCATAGGAAACTGGTTGTATGTTGGGTTAGTGTAGAGTAAAACTGGTTCACAAGCCATAGTGAATCATTCAAGTCAAATCACATTTATTTATATAGCGCATTATATACCTTATGCACCAGAAAAACTAGTGCACAGCCATTTGAATTTTGTGTTTGAACTTGCTTTAGCTCTGTCTTTCTATGGCATCGCTGTCAAAGAGTACCACGTACTCTTACGTGCTTAGCTTGTGAAATGGATTTACTTATTGTAGAGTTACTTATCAAAAGTTATCGTGAGCATTGTAATGTTTGAAGCGGATGCCATAACAAATGACGGTAGACCAGGAAGATTTTAAAACGAGCAGTTCATTCATAAATCTGTAAGATCTTAGCTTCATGCTGTGGAAATACAAACCGGAAGACAGAACACATCGAGCGCAGCACTGTAAAGGAGCAGGGCTACATAAGGTCTATACTATACAGATTGTGTCAAAGCATCTTCACATTAATAAACAGGAAAATGTTAATGATGCAGAAGTCATCATTTATGAAACCAATTCAATTTCAGCTGTAAAGGAGCTCTAAAAAGACAATAGTGTCATTATTTAGCTCAAGTCAGTTCAGTGTTGATTCAGTTCAGTTCATTAACAGTGTTGTTGCAAAGTTGGTGCTTGTTTAGTTAAAGGAGACCTATTATGCCCCTTTTTACAAGATGTCCCCAAGATGAGTGTGTATGTGAATTTTTAGCTCAAAATACCCCACAGGTCATTTTTATAGCATGTTAAAATTGCCATTTTTGGGGGGTGAGCTTTATATGCAAATGAGCTGGTGCTCCCTGCCCTTCTTTCAAGAAGAGGGCAGGGCTCCAAGAGCTCATGCTCCGGCATACCGGTGTAGGACAGATTGCCTGAACACTAACAACAACAAAACAGGACAATCTCACGCACTGAAAATGTCAGAAACTTTCAGTAGCGGTGTTTAGCCTATGTTCAAACCGGAGTCATTGAAAAGACCCTTCGTTTGTGAAGCAGTCTGGCGCAAAATGATTGCCACATAAGACTTTACCATCTTTTATATTAATTGTCTTTTAAATACAAACTGAGCAAGCAAACTCCACCAGGTGACTGTAGTGGAAAAAACCTTGGGAGAGACCTAAATAAATGGTCATTGAATGAGTGGATTGTTTTCAAGTGAATCTGTTGAATAAATCGGTCTGAATGAATCTTTAGTGTATCATTCTGAATTTGAATGTGAATGATTCCTATCCAGTAATCACAAAATGTCATTAAAAACATTTTGAAAATGCATTGGTCAGATAGACCCTCCGCATTTTCTATACATTCTTTCATGGTTTCTAGCATGTTGCATATTGAGTGCAAGCTGTTATGTGTTTGACCTCCAAACAGCGCTCGCACTAGGAGAGTCTCAGCATTTATTAAATATTTTGCTGGTGCCAACACGTCCCATGAAGACAGTCTGTTTTCCCTTGTTTTTCCTCTAGATTCCTGGAACGTGAGCAAATTCTGTTGCCAACGAAGTTGGTTATCAATTACAGTTGCCTTTTAAAGTGGAAATGGAACAGTCAGTCAAGTTAACATTATGTAGTAAATGGATTTCCACTATTTTCATCACTTACCACTTACTCGCTTGCTTTTCTCCAAGCTATCTCCTTATTTTCCGGTCTCTGTATGAATAAGATGTTGTGTCATAAATTCCGGGGTGCCCACAGATGGCTACAATAATGCTCTCCTCCATTTTCTGACACAACCGGATGTGTCAATAAGCTCTTCGCTTACTGGCTTGCGTGACAACGCATCGTGCAAATTTCCCGCTCGAGTTGAAATTTTTTGAGGCAAATATCGTGCATTCGTGGCAAATCGTGTTGCCCAATTCATGTCTATTCGCATCTTTGCATTGACTTTGTATGTAATTTACTCCATAAGAGTTTTATTACTTTTGTGACCATCTATGCTTGTGTTCTTCCTGTTTTTTGGTAGATTTTCGACTCTGAAACAAGTCTGCCAGAATTGTGTAAAATGCTGCAGAATGAACCAGGCTTAATGCTGCAAGTCAAAAGTCAGGCTGTGCTGGAGTACTTCAGAAGTAGCTTGTTTAAGTGTGAGATCATAAGCAGAAATAACAGAGGATGTGTAGGTTGCTATTTTTGCTTTGTGAATAATGCTTCTATGTCACAGTTTTTTGACTTGTGAGAACAGAGATGGGGATACTGTTACACCAGCACTTTTTTGACCCTTGGCCTTGCTTGGTCTGTCATCTGATTGTGTATTTAACACCGTCTTGGTCCTGTTGTATTTAGGGAAGGGTACGCAGAGAGCATGAGATTGGTTTCCTTAGATTAGTAAAGCAGACATGTTTCAAAAGCCTTTCCATTTATGTGAAATAAACTGAAATATAAAATTGCAAATGTTGCATAAAATCTAACCAGATTTGCTGTTTATGTATAGTAACTAGCCTATTTCTTGTTTGTACAGGATCATGTATCTCTGCTGGCTGTTGATTGCTGTTTGCTTTCAAGGCTGTGAAATGAGACACATGCAGTAAACATTTCCATTGCTATAGCAATGCATGGTAATTCAATTGATTCCAAATAAGTGATGGAGTGTTTCAGCAAAGCTGAGAACTTCAAGTGTTGAGAACTACTAGTGTAGTTTAAAAACCACTAACATCCTGTAATGGATTGGCTAATAAATGATGCAGTTAAATGTGTGCAATTCAACATCTCCATTCCTGTTTGTTTGAAGGAAAAAGCTCTTGATGTACGTGCTGATTAATTAGGAGAGATGAAAATTCACACGGCGATGGTTATATTGGGAAATTTTTGACTTAAAAAAATAAAGTTGATTGACCATAGTCATGGTACAAAGTGGAGCACACAAAAATATCTGAACAACTACACTCCATATTAGGGGTACATTTATATTGACTTCTCAGTGTTGAGTTCTCCAAAACAAGTCAAGTATCAGTGGATGGTGTGGCTTCAAATCCTGCATGTGTTTCACCATGAATTATCAACATTGTGCCATTGATCAAGGCATTAAACCCCAGGTTACTCCAGGAAGATTGACCTGGTAAAAAGTGTATTGAAAGTCGCTTTGGATAAATGCATCTGCTAAATGACTAATTGGTAGTAATTAGTTATGTGTACCAAGTAGAAAGTGTTTAACATAAACAAAGCTGCTTGTTTTGTGTCTTTGTGTGCAGAGTGGGATTTGCATCCACATTTTCTTTGCTTAAAAACATGAAAATTATTTTCCTTTTGCTGTAGATTATGGCTCAGGGCAAGAGTTCCCCCACCAGCGTCCCGAAGCAGGGGAATAAACTGGATAACATGTTGGGCAGCCTGCAGTCAGACCTCAACCGCCTGGGTGTCCAGACCGTAGCCAAAGGTGTTTGTGGAGCCTGCAAGAAACCAATCGCTGGCCAGGTAAGAGATCTTCGGAAGAAAAAAATCATTATCCTGACCTACATTCCATTTGGATTTTTAGGATATTATGCCCTAGAGCGGAAGCTCTGTTCCAAAGCAAACCAAAAAGCCACCAAAGAATATTTTCATGTCAGTGTGTGTGTATATAAAGCTTGGAGATTTCAGACTTTTTTAAATTGTTTTTGTCTCTTATGCTCACTAAGGCTGCATTTATTATCAAAAATGCATGTGATATTCTGAAATATTATTACAGTTTAAAACAACTGTATTCTATTTGAACATATTTTAAAGTGTAATTTCTGCTTGATGTCAAAACTGAATTTTCAGCATCATTACTCCAGTCTTCAGTGTCACATGATCCTTCAGAAATCATTCTAATATGCTGATTTCTTATTATTATTGATGTTAAAAAATTGTTATTTTGAACTTTTTATTCATGAAAGAATCCTGGAAAAAAAAAAAAAGATTGGTTTCCACACATGAATCATTTATTTTTCATTTCACAATATTACTGTTTTCACTGTATTTTTGATAAATTAAATGCAGACATTTAAAAACATTTTTAAAAAATCATAATGATTCCAAACTTTCGTAGCTTGTATAGCATCACGAGATGCTGATATTCCGTTACAGTATGTCTTTTGTTGTTTACTACTTTAAGTGAAGCTGTACACTTCCATCCTCGTTTTCTTTGATTCATTCAGGTGGTGACAGCAATGGGTCGAACGTGGCATCCGGAACATTTCGTGTGTACTCACTGTCAGGAGGAAATAGGTTCCAAAAACTTCTTTGAGCGAGACGGCCAGCCGTACTGTGAAAAGGACTACCACAGCCTCTTCTCTCCACGCTGTTACTACTGCAATGGACCCATTCTGGACGTAAGGATTATGCTTCCTATCACCACCTTAAGCGGTCACAGACGGGGCATTCACAGGCCTGTGTTTGTGTGTGTCTCATATGTCACCACCCAATAGTGATGGTGCTTACTATAGCTGCTCACACTTTACCTCTGGCTTCAGGTTTCCTGTAAACATAAACAGTCACTTAAATACAGTCTAAATAGGGGGGTCCCAAAAAATGCATCCATCCATCATAAAAATAATCCATACGGCTCCAGGGGGTTAATAAAGTCCTTCTAAAGTGAAGCGATGGGTTTTTGTAAGAAAAATATCCATATTAAAAACTTAAATTAAAATATCTAGCTTCCGGCAGACGGCCGTACGCATCGAGGTGAGGCGGGAGAGTGACCCCTGACACATGACACAAAGATGAACGCGGACGTGCAGAGGATAGAGGAAAACAAAACACTGGTTACTAAATAGAAGCCTAAAATGAGAATTTTTAAAGAGAAATGTCGACTCACTTATGACTATGTTTACAGTATATGATAACATATAGATAAATATACACATTAACACAAGATTTTCCATAATGGAATTTTGTTTTCCATAGATTTAGATCGCAAAAATAGCATGTAGTAAGGATTGGAGTAGTTTACATTGCTAAAACAGAATTATGTAAAGGCAAGGCAAGTTTATTTATATAGCACATTTCATACACACTGGTGATTCAAAGTGCTTTACATAGAAAATGAATTGAAATTATCATAAAATGATCACAACATGTGCATAAGAAATAAAAATAACAGGCATATTTAACTAAAGGCCAAAATACCATTCCTGACTTCCTGAATCACTAAATTCTGTCTGAATGGAGTCGGAGTATGTAGGTCTGAATGTAGGAAGTATGTGATTGGAATGGGAAAAACACTATTACCAATAATTGTTAGTAATTGTCTTATTCTTTGGTTTTTTTTTTTTATCAATTTTGCATACATTTAAATTGTGTTTTCTGTTCTTGTTTTGCCATCAGTTCATTGTAATGAATTGTACTTTTGCCTTTATTTCGTCCTGCAGAGGGTGGTGACCGCATTAGACAGGACCTGGCATCCAGAGCATTTCTTTTGTGCCCAGTGTGGGTCATTCTTTGGGCCTGAGGGTAAGCAGCTTCCTCTCTTCTCAACCTCTTTTCTTCTCTTTAGCTGGCCTTTATTTCTTCTTCTTTTTTTTTTTTTACCAAGCTATTTTTTTCTTAAAAAGGTTTTAAGCCTTTGGCTACCTTTTTTTGTCTCTATTTCCTGTAGGTTTCCATGAGAAGGAGGGAAAGGCATACTGTAGGAAGGACTACTTTGACATGTTTGCCCCTAAATGTGGCGGCTGTGCCCGTGCCATTCTGGAGAACTACATTTCAGCCCTCAACTCTCTCTGGCACCCAGAGTGTTTTGTCTGCAGGGTCAGTATGTGTGTGTTTGTGGGTGTCTGTGTAAGAATGCATTGATGTAGGTGTGTGTGTACAGTATGTGATTGACAGATATTTCAGCTAGGCATATTAATATCCCAATATTTAAAAGTGGTCCAAAGAAGTAATAGTGGTGAACCAGCAACAGGGTCACGGGCGGCCAAGGCTCATTGATGCAAGCGAAGGCTGGCCCGTGTGGTCCGATCCAACAGACGAGCTACTGTAGCTCAAATTGCTCAAGAAGTTAATGCTGGTTCTGATAGAAAGGTGTCAGAATACACAGTGCATCACAGTTTGTTGCATATGGAGCTGCATAGCCGCAGACCAGTCAGGGTGCCCATGCTGACCCCTGTCCACCACCGAAAGACACGTGAGCATCAGAACTGGACCACGGAGCAATGGAAGAAGGTGGCCTGGTCTGATGAATCATGTTTTCTTTTACATCATGTGGATGGCCGGGTGTGTGTGTCACTTACCTGGGGAACACATGGCACCAGGATGCACTATGGAAAGAAGGCAAGTCGGCGGAGGCAGTGTGATGCTTTGGGCAATATTCTGCTGGGAAACCTTGGGTCCTGCCATCCATGTGGATGTTACTTTGACACGTACCAACTACCTAAGCATTGTTGAGACCATGTACACCCTTTCATGGAAACGGTATTCCCTGGTGGCTGTGGCCTCTTTCAGCAGGATAATGCGCCCTGCCACAAAGCCAAAATGGTTTGAGGAGCACAACAGCGAGTTTGAGGTGTTGAGTTGGCCTCCAAATTCCCCAGATCTCAATCCAATCGAGCATCTGTGGGATGTACTGAACAAACAAGTGCGATCCATGGAGGCTCCACCTCGCAGCTTACAGGACTTAAAGGATCTGCTGCTAACATCTTGGTGCAGATACCACAGCACACCTTCAGGGGTCTAGTGGAGCTCATGCCTCAACGGGTCAGGGCTGTTTTGGCAGCAAAAGGGGGATCAACACAATATTAGGAAGGTGGTCATAATGTTACGCCTGATCTGTGTATATTCAAGATGTATAACTAAATATTCAGGATCTTCATTCATATACACATTATCAACCACCAGCCATGCTGTTCTCTAGATATTGGTATCAGTTTTGGAATAATTGTGGTGTTCATGTTGCTATCTGTGTGTTTTGGATTTATACACTAGCTTATTTTGATAACAGAAGTGTCTATATTGCTGCATGTACTGTCTGTGCTGTTTTATTTGCAGCATTATTTGAATCAATTGTGTTTAACTGACTGGTTTCTGATTTCTCTCTCTCCTCCACAGGAGTGTTTCACTCCATTTGTGAACGGCAGTTTCTTCGAGCATGAAGGGCAGCCCTACTGTGAGGCTCATTACCACGAGCGCCGGGGCTCCCTCTGCTCCGGCTGTCAGAAACCCATTACCGGCCGCTGCATCACTGCCATGGGCAAGAAGTTTCACCCCGAGCATTTCGTCTGCGCCTTCTGCCTTAAACAGCTGAACAAGGGCACATTCAAAGAGCAGAATGACAAACCCTACTGCCAAAGCTGCTTTGTCAAGCTCTTCAGCTAGAATCTGATAGTGTTAAAAGTGTGTGTTTGAGCACGTGCGCCAATATCAGAATCCTGAGGGTCGAGTTTTAAAATTGTGTCATCTTGTGGTGATAGTGAGCATTACACCAGCTTGTTCCTGTGCCAAAGCACTGTCAGACAAGTGTAGATCTTCAGGGAGGCCATTATGATTTTTAACAGCCTTTTTAAAGATCCAGATGTTATCAGACTAGGTCTTTAAATTGCGTGGAGCTATTTTAGATATTATCGACTGCATTGGACAAATCAAGATCTATTTTTGTACTTGTTACACACATTGAGCTTAACTTGAACATACACATCTCTTTGCACATTTCAGACTAAAACCCTGTTCTGTTTCTTGCTGCTTTCTAGGGTAACGACACACTCTGCTCTTCTATTTTGCTTCTTTTCCTCCATTGGCCACATCAGCTTTTCTCAAAGGTGCAATAACCGCTTGGTATCATCCAAATCTTAATGCCATATTCTGTATATTTTTATAATTTTTGGTACTCAAGAAAGTTTTGTCAGCCCTGATCTTATGGTGCATGCATTGCATTTCTCTGTCTGATCACTTTATAAAGTGCGCTTTTCTTTTTTTGATGATGTTTGTTTCTATTTTTATATTCATGGGTGGTTTCTGTTTTTCGGGATGGCTGGAGTGGTTTGAGCTTCCATCCTTACGCCTTTATGAGAGTTTGACTGTGGAACAGAATCACTTCTGCTGTTATAATACTTATTTCATTCTTATGAAAAGCCTTCTTAAAGATACCAGTTTGGGCTCAGATGCCCATTTTGTTGAGTTTGTGGCGTTCTACAATGTGCCTGTTGCCACTGGGCATAATCTGCGATTTACTTACATGATTGTTGTCTTAAGTTCTTGTATGTAATAAGTTTTAATAATTTTGTGATACGCATTTTTCCCCTTTTCCATTCATATGATTTCCTACTGTATGCAAGTAAATATATTAAAGTCTTATGAATTATAATTGATGGCAAAAGCTTTACGCAACTTTTTTCCCCCGTTTTAGTAATTTAAAGATTTTCTTCTTCAGAGTGGTGTCATATTTTATTCTAAATTGAATTATGACATGCACATTGTATTTAAAACATGGGGTCTAAATGGATTGTACAAGGCATTGAATAAATATCAGGATCTCATTTACTGATTTATGCTTCTTTATTTTGTGATGTATTTGCATTGAAGTCCCATTAACAGCTGATAAAATGTAATGTTTTCTATCGGTATTAAAGTCATGTTGTATATAAATTCATATTGTATGAATTCCATTCCCAAGGAATGCATGAACTGATACGTCACCTTGGATAAAGGCATCTGCCAAATGCATAAATTTCAATGTTTCCCATCACAGATATACTAAAATAGCCAGATTTTTTTTTTTGCCAAGGGGTAAGACTCATCCTTCTAGGCTTACAGGATACATTCAGATATCAGTTGTGTGGCTCTGTAGCGCCACCTTATGATAGAATGTGAATCCCTTGTTAATACGTGTTCAATATGTATTCAGTATGTCTAAGCTCAGTCCTGTGGTTATAATTAATACAAAAATTCACATCTTGAATACATCACACACTAAAATTATTAACTTGATATTGTGTCATTAGTGTATTGTTCATAATCATAATCTAAAATGCACTTTCGTCAGTTGAGACTGGCAGAACAAAAAGGAAAGTCAGCAAATTGTTGAATTGGTAAAATGTAACGAGGTCACTAAATGCAGTTATGTTGAATTATTTGAATTATTTTCCAGGTTAGCAGGTTGATAGCCGCTAGTTCAAATCACAGAACCATTCAAAAGACTGGACACAACTACACCTACATATTATTATCTTGCATATTCATACAATAATAGTTAAGCCATCAAAACTATGAAATAACACCAGTGTAAATGGAATTATGTAATAACCAGTATAAAAAAACACCCTGGGAATGCATACATGTTGAACTCTTGCTGGTGCTTTTCCTTAATTTACCATCCACTTGAACTCCTCTATTTATAAAAAAAAAAAAAAAAAAAAAAGTTTTGTTTAGAAATTCAAGCAAGCACATTTTCAAGTTCAATGTTTCATGCATATCCGAAGATTTTAAATTTAATTTTCGGTGAGAGTTGGGTTGTTCAATTTTATTTAATTTATTATTTTATTAAATTGGTAATTAATATTAAATGCGCGCGCTTAGCTATTCACAGCGTTTCCTGGCAGTAATGGCGCGAGTTTCTGAGGTAAGTCTTTTCACGACAAATTTTATCAATTTCTTTTCAAAAAATTATTAAAGTAAATTGATTAATAACATTAAATTAAAATGGAGTTTAGCCACAGTTAAGCTGGATAAATAAACTAAGACCTAGAGCGATTGTAAAATTACATTTCTTTGGCATTAATCTGCTGCTCTTAGAGCCAACGTTCATAAAAACCAGCACAAGCTAATAAATGATAAAAAAAAAAAAAGCCTGTCCTTAAAGGGTTAGTTCACCCAAAAATGAAATTTCTGTCGTTAATTACTCACCCTCATGTCGTTCCACACCCGTAAGACCTTCGTTCATTTTCGGAATACAAATTAAGATATTTTTGATGAAATCCGAGAGGTTTTTTTTTATTTTATTTATTTTTTATCTCCCATAGCAAGCAACGTAATTACCTTCATTCAAGGTCCAGAAAAGTATTAAAAACATTGTTAAACTAGTCAACGTGACTACAGTGGTTCAACCTTGAGGTTATGAAGCGATGAGAATACTTTTTGTGCTCGAAAACAAAACAAAAATAACTTTATTCAACAATATCTTCTCACCTGCCTTACTGCTACGCTGTTTACGTCCAGCATTTCCAGGTTTTACGTCAGAACGCCAACTTAGTATTGGCCGACGCTGTACTAGGTTAGCAGTTGACTATTTTAACAATTACTACTTTTCTGGACCTTGAATGATTAATTATAATTAATTATTATTTAATTATAATTATGTTGCTTTCTATGGGAGATAAAAACCTTTTGGATTTCATCAAAAATACCTTAATTTGTGTTCCTTGTCTTACGGGTTTGGAACGACATGGGGGTGAGTAATTAATGACAGAATTTTCATTTTTGGGTGAACTAACACTTTAAGTCAACTACCCTTTTTTAACCTAAGAAAATAAGGCTAAATTAATGCATACAAGGTAAAAAGAGTACACTTTATAATACCTATGCATTCAAGCTCTAAGCTTGAGTCTTGCATTTCAAGCAAAGGCCACTGATTTATTTGCATAGTTGTAATATTTGGATTTACATGCAATTCTATCATCAAGAACATCTCGTACACATACACACAAACAAAAATTTAAAACGCTCAGGGGTGCACACACATACGTGTGCATAAAACTATTGGAATAAAAAGACCCAGGGCTCTGAGACGTTTTGCCTGGGCGATCTCCCTATTAAAGAAGGCACTTTAAAATCAAAGACAATTCTACGGAATAAATACAGTTAAGAGAGGAGCAGCAAATAGAAGAACAAATGTTAACTGTGTCCATCCTAAACATGTACTGCAATACTTTTAAAATGAACTGGAATAAAGAAGAAAGTTGAGACTATCAGACAACGGCAACCAGTGGAAATCCTCCCAACCTTTTTAAGTAATGTTTCTTGCACAGATATCAGATCTATATACATATAATGGTTTGTGCTGGAATGAGTGTAGGAATGAATGGACTTCATTAGTGCTGCTCTTCTCTCAGTCAGAGTCTTCATCATCGAGATACTCCTCGGCGTTACTGTGGGTGCGCAGAATCACTGTAAATTCAGCAGACAGACAGTTAGTTATGTGAATATCTCACAGGAAGTGACATCTGAAGGAGGTAACTGAAAGGAGACGCCTTTTGACTCACCTCCTCCTAGTTTCCTCTTTAGCAGAGAGGCACTTTGTGCATTGGTGGCCATATCCAGAGCTGTCTTCTTCTCATTGTTGAGGATGTCTGTCCTGGCATCTACAATATAAACACACATACGCAATATAAACAGTGAAAAAGATGCAAATACAGATTAAAAAATATCACAAATTGGTACTTGATTTATTACAAACACGTGTAAGACATCGCGCATAATACGACTTTACATAAGAATCGTTTTACGAACCTTTTTACATACAAATATGTTCTGCTCATGTTTCATGAGGCCCATTTTGTGTAAAATGATTTTTACTATTCTCACATAATCCATGTGAAGTTAATTTTAATACAGCTGGATTTCTGTTGAATGTAAACATTTGCTTTTATTTGACTTATGCTAAAGTCAAGCTTCAAGTTCTGTTTTGGCATGATAAAGATTGCCATTGGTTGCTTCCAGTTTTAATTAAAAACAATCCAGTTACAATATCAACTTTGCTTTGATATTAAAGAAATTCTCCATGCATTACTAAAATATTAACGGTTTAAAGGGATAGTTCACCCAAAAATGAAAATGATGCCATGATTTACTCACCCTCAAGCCATCCTAGGTGTATATGACTATCTTCTTTCAGCCGAACACAATATTAAATAATATTCTGGCTCTTCCAAGCTTCAAAGCACATCCATCCACATAAAAATAATCCATACAACTCCAGCGGGTTAATAAATGCCTTCTGAAGTGAAGCGATGTGGGTTTTTTTAAAGAAAAATATCCATATTTAAAACTTTATAAACTATTATCACTGGCTTCTGGCAATGGCCATACGTGCGTTCACTAGCGATTTGCGTGGTTTTCATGAGAGGCGTCGATTCTCACCTAAGCTTCCTACACTATACGTCGGGTCAAAGGTCACCATTCCGCCGGAACTTGACTCTCTCGCAAATGCGCGTATGGCTGTTGCCGGAAGCCAGTGATTATAGTTTATAAAGTTTTGTGTTCGGCTGAAAGAAGAAAGTCATATACACCTAGGATGGGTTGATGCTGAGTAAATCATGGGATCATTTTCATTTTTGGTGAAAATATCCCTTTAGGATTAAATATAAGACCTAAAAAACCTTTACGTTAACTAATACACTACTGATAAATGTAAAGCCAAATTCTTTTAAGAACAAATATTGGATCTTTTAAGATGAAAGTTAATTAGTAAATCAATATTTTTACCCCACCCTTGTATCACAGAATGTGTGTAAGAAAATGAACGTGGTTATGAGGAAGAATGTATTGACTTACTTTTATTGAGCAACATCTCAACTATATCTGAATAACCCTTCCAGGCAGCTGCGTGTAGAGCCGTGTCTCCCAGTTTATTCTGTTGTGGAAATGAACACGTTATTTGATACACTGAGTAAAACATAAAGAACCGTTTCCTGAAAAATCTATAATTTTGCAATCACTTTTGCATACACACCTTTGTAAGCTGATCTCAATGTACATAAAATGCATTTGATCTCCAGAACAGTGATTTATCAAAAATATTTTAACCAACATTAGACTTACCTGCTGATTGAGCTCACAGTTTGGCTGACTCAGCAGAATCTCCACCACATCTAAGAACAAACGATTTATTAATTTTACTCATTTGTTTGCATAAAATTCATTCATGGTGCTTTTTTATGTGCCATTAATAGACAACATTGAATTCATATTGGTGGCAAGCTTGTGCTCTACTGCTGCGCCTCAGATATTAGCATTTGTAAACAGTCCGAGTATATGTTTTTACCAATGTGTGCATCTTTTACCTTTATGCCCTCCGTGACAGGCCCAGTAGAGAGCGGTGTTCCCAGCTTTGTCCAGTCCGTTGATGCCAACCTTATTATCCAAACACTCTCTGAGCCAGCTCAGATTACCTGCATTTGCACACAAAAAATTTGATTGTTTCACCACATTAGCAAACAAACAAAATGCTAAATGGGTCTGTATTTGAGTACCTCGCTTGGCTGCTTCATGCATGGGGTTGTCTATGGACTCTGCTTGTTCAGCCACTGGAAAAAGACAAATCACATCAACTTAAGAATGATACACTGAAAGATGCATGTATACTAGGAATGCACGATATATCTGCCACCATATCGGTATCGGCCGATATATGTTCATTTTTAATGTTATCGTTATCGGCCCGATAAGAAAGTTTGGCCGATATATTAAAGCTGATAAATAATGGATTTTTTCTTTCAGCTGAGACACTTCAGATGTGCACTGTTTGCCATGATGGTTTTGAATTGCTTGAAATATGATTAGAAAATCAAAAAGGAAAATACAGTTAAGTGCAACATGTGCAGCGCAAGTCTGTCATATAGGCTACATAATATTATAATGAGAACATAATTGTGTGCTTTAGACATGGCTTTTAATGGAGAGACTTTTGTTTTTGTAATCAAGCTCTCAAAAATTATGTAAAAATTTGAATTTAGATTTATCAGCTAATATATCGGTTATCGGCTTTCAAATTATCGGTTATTGGTATAGACCAAAATGTTCATATCGGTGCATCCCTATTGTATACCAATGGCAATGCTATGAGACTACAAGATATTTTCTGCCATTTTATTTTCTGCCAGGCAAAGGTCTGTTCACTTATAAACAATAATAGCACATGAAAAGATATGCAGAAAAGTTTGCAACATCTCAACTAACTAAATGCCTAACCCCAAGTATATGCGCAATAGTAATAGTTACACCACTGATTCTCTCTAATAAAACTTTCCCGACATCATAAAAGTCTTTAAACATCACATATTATATACACATTTCGTTTAAATTCTTTCAGTCACTGATGGTGTACTAGAAAAGGATTGATGGTTTGTAGGTTCTAGTTTGCCACTTGCTTTCCTTACCATAATTACTGGGAATAAGACCAGTCCTTCCCCTGCATGTTCCTTTCCACCAGTTACTGTCACTCTGAAAACAAACCCAGCAATCACTAGAAAATCATGGAAGTCATGAATATCAACATTATCACAGGAGGAAGTATTAGTACTTCCAAGTAGTAGCAAGAGAGATCATAAACGTACGGTATCTGAGATGTACAGAATGTCTCCTTCCTCAAAGTACAGTTCATCTGGCTGAAAAAGAGGAAAATATACATGATGAGCTCACTCCTGTCAAGCTAAAACAATCAATATATCTAAACAAAAGGGAACTATTGAAATAATGAAACTCACCGTCCTTGGGTCAAAGGTGAATAAAGCCCTGTACACCTTGACCTGACCTGTTTAAAACACACATTCATATGGATGTTACTTACATGTTTCAAATGATAATTTACAGGAAATCCAAAGCATTTTATACACATTTTTAGGTCCAGTGTTGCCTGTTTAGAGGCAAAACAGTCTTCACCTGTTAAACCCTTATCTTTACCTATCAGCCCATCTATATGCAAAACACCATCACGTCTACAGCCAGGTATTATCAGAACTAAACATAGCTCAAATGCAAGGCAAACCACATGACAAATGTGTGTAAGCCTCAGGGTCAGAGGAACCCAAGCCCTGAGGTCAAAATATATAAATAAACAAACCATTATAAGCACAACAAAGGGTATTTCCTGACTGCAAAGGTATTTCCATGTGGCCTGTAACAACCAAATAAGCCCTGCTAAGTAGGATCCAACGGGCTCCTCCCAAACTTCCTACACATATCGGACTCTGAAATGGAAACACTGTGGTCTTGGCCACTTCTAAACATTATATGTTAAATATTCCAAACATTCCATCCTACGCAAAGGGTAAAATTTGCATGGTGGACATCGCAGACCCACATTCTGAGTAAACTGTACTAAGAGGACATCCTAGTGTACGACTAGAGATCAATAAGCATTCAAATATTCAGTTTTCAACTTAATTGGTTGTTCAACCATCAAAAATAAATGTGCAACTACTTGGACCATTCAAATGATTTTGCATACAATAACTGCATTATTATAATAAAAAATAATATAGTCATAATGAACCTTATGCTTTAGTTTTGTAATCTAAAGATTTAGTTGCGTCAAAAAATCTGTGGTATCATTTGTGAACAAACAATATTGGTTGACCTGTTCCTACAGCACATATATTTGACTGTGCACAACATAAAATTAAAACTCCAGTGCAAATGTCATGTGTTTTTTTGCACACTAAGCACAGTGAAGCTGCTCTTTCATTTAGGGAAGTAACTGGTCACTCGAAAATGACAGTGACTCAAAACCGTTTAGATTTCTAACTAAACAGCATTTTGAGCATTTTGGGCATCAAGGGCGTGAACAGCAACTCAGTACGCGCTGAAATGCGGTTCCCAAAAATGGGTTGTGCGTCTACGTTGGCCAATTGCGCTGTCTAGATAGGCTTCTCACTAGGTTCTGAAACACAGCCAGTGGCTTGCTTGAGTGATTTTTCTCTTTCCAAACCCAATCCTGCCGTCTATGGCAAGGCGTTTCGATCGTTTTATTTTATCTGTTGAACACTGAAGCCAAGATGTTATAGTTTTACGCATGTTAACCGAGAACAATCGTTTAAAAAAAAAGCTCCAAAAGTGCAAAGAAAGTTGCGTTGCGTTGCGCTGCGCTGGAGAAACGCCAAAGTCCACCCGCAGTAAAAAGTTCACTAAGACACGGAATTGCATGCTCTTATATACATTTCATTGCATGACATCGAATATCCGCGTGTTTGTATAGCTATCAGACAACGAAACAACGCAAAAATGTGTGAATGTATAATGAAACTTTAGTAGGATTGCCGAGGCTTTTTCCTCCACGCGCACCTCTTACCTGGTTTAGCTGGTTTGGGGGGAGGCTTTGACATTTCTGAACTTTCCAAGACTTTTAAAGAAATCTTCCGAGTTATTTAAGATGTCAATAGTACGTAAAAGCGATATAAAACTGCAAATGAAACGGGGGGACGCTGCTTTCTTCCTTTAGGCGCTGTCAATGAGGAAGCGTAAAGAAGCCCAATGCGGAAAAGTTGCACTGCGCATGCGCGCTGTCAATGGTCGTCTGAAATTCCGTAGGCTACTGCCCTTACGAAAAGTGTACTACCATAGTTTCTAACGAAATGCCATGTTACTATAGTTTTATTTAGATTCAGGGGTGAAAATCATATTAAAATGTCTCAGATTTCGATATAAATTTATTTCCTACAAATTAAACTAAAATTTGTAGGAAATTTAGACAGTTTAATAGACTTAATAGAATTTTAATTCTGTTGTTCTGAACTAAAAATACTGACAAAACTGCAAACATCAGGATATGAAATTATTAATTTTCTGTTGTCACAATATGGGAAAACTGTCACTATCACTATCATTTCTATAGAAATGACTGAATGGGGCTTTGATGATGAAAGTCTTATATTCGGGAATTGAGCTAAAACATTAGTAACACTTTATAAACTTTCATTAATAACATTAACAAACATTAAACAATAAACATTAACATTAGTGTAGTGATGTTTGTGACGTGTCTGAAACGTCACCATCATTAAATACGTGGCCAATGAGGTACCGCTCTGCTTTTGTATATAAATCTGTTGTTCATGCCCCTGGAGCGCGTCTTGGTCGAAAGCCCGCCCCTTTTCTTTCACTGCCGTGTGGATCGCAGAGTGTGACGTTGGTCCGCCAAGGGTGTGGGTGTGGGTGTGTTTGTGTTTGTGTTTGTGTTTGTGTTTGTGTTTGTGTTTGTGTTTGTGTTTGTGTTTGTGTTTGTGTTTGTGTGTACTGCTTACCCCCAGGGTGCCCACCTGGCACCACAATAGCCAGGTCGGAGCACCAGCTGTTAACCTACCAACTAAAGGAGCTACTATATGACTTGGTTGTGAGTGTGTGCGTGTGGTTGAGTGTCACGTTGTCTATTTATAAGGGTCCTCGTTAAGGCATTGCATCTCTCTCTCTCTCTCTCTCTCTCTCTCTCTCTCTCTCTCTCTCTCTCTCTCTCTCTCTCTCTCTCTCTCTCCATTTTTGTTTGGGTTAATTTTTATTTTTTTTATTATTGATATTTTTTTGTATTACTGTCACCAACTCTCAGTTTTTTTGTGTGTGTGTGATTTTGACTGTGATAAGTCACTATTAATCGGAGTGATTACCACTATGCGGTATTCGTGATCTCGGTTATATTGCAATCTTGAGCCGTGATCAGTTCTGAGTTTGATCTTTGTTGTGACAGTATACGTCGTTTGTTTTGTTTTTAATTTGTATTTTCATTTGTAAACTTACTTTGTCTATTTGAGTATTGCAAGTTTTCTTGGCTTTGTTTATATTTGTTTAGTACATTGATTTTGACTGTTTATTTGTTTATGTTGGTTTGGTTTGTCTTCTAAAGTGATTTATTTTTATTTTTTTTCCCTTCTCTTTTTTTTCTTGTTTTGCAGTAGCTGAGTGTTCCTTGGGAGCAGGCTGGTGCTGGGTTGCACAGGTTTCACTTCAATACGGGTTGTCACTTATTGCTGTGTCACTATTTCTGGTCATTATTTGCAGTGATTTTTGTGGATGTGATTCTGATTGGTGGGATTTCTTTTGTGCACTGGGTGCACCATACTAGCCTGCTTCTCATTAAGGAAGCCTCAGCCCCTGCATCGATTAAGTTCTCGTTTGTTTGTTTGTTTGTTTTTTTGTTTGTTTTTTTTCCTTTCCCATTCGACTAAGACAATTAAATGTTGTGTTTGGGGTTTTAAATTTTGTAAACTTTAAACAGATATTTTTATTAAAGTTAAAACGGAAACTCACGCCTCTTGCCTTTTCTAAGTGGAACTTATTTGCGTGTTCTTTTGGTAATTTCCACGTTATTTCGGGGTGGCGTAGTCACTACAAACCAGCCACTTGCTACATTAGTACAGACAATAAAACAACATTATTGCCAAGTAAAAAGATTCATTTAACACAACTTGCCTTTTTGAGACAACATGGCTCAATAATGTAAAGTGTTACCAAAATAGTAAAAACAACAAACAAACAAAACAAAAATAGGGTAGGATGGGGGAAGATGCCCACCTTAGGAACAATGTGGATTTTCTTTTAAATTGTAACATATTTAGATATACGTTTAGCATATGTAGGATGATAATGCATCAGCTAATGTGTTATTATAGGAACTAAACACATTTAGTTATAGCACAAAATGTCAAGTATTAAAAGAGGGGTAAGTTGGCCCCCTACCTGGGGTAAGAAGCCCACCCTGGATAAATTAATTCTTATTAATATTTATATATTTTTAAAGTGTCATTAATGTAAAAATACTAAATAAACTTTTTTTTGACAATTTAGTTGATAATTATTGAATAACTGATGACAGACAAAGCAGAAAACCAGTAAAAGTGTCACAGACAGGCCAGGCTCTACACCCACACAGACACAGCGCACGTCATCACCAGAGTACTAACCACTCACACCTGTCACCAATCAGCACCCTCATCTACAGCACTACTAAAGACACAGCCTCACACTCAGTCACTGTCTGGTCTCGTCAATGCAAAGATTTACCTCTCTGCTTACCTAAAGGACTCCAATGAAGATACTCACCTGTCTCCAGCGTGTTCTCCTCGTCTCCAGTGAGATACTCTGTGTCTGATCTTCTTCAAGTCTGCCGGCTTCCCGTCATACCTGCAAACACAAGACAAGTATCAGCTCTACGATCACATCTGCCAGCCAATTCACCTGTTGTCACTCACCTGCTCTCTGTCAGCCATCCTGGTTGTTCAATAAACATCTTAACTATTCCATCAGTGTCTCTGTCCCCTTCTGTGTTGTAACAAAAAGAGATTCATCTGAAAGGTAAAATTATTCTATAACTTACATACATGCATATGCCGTGGTAGGAAGGTTACTTTTTAAAAGTAATAGGTAACAGATTACAAGTTACCCTATTTAAAATGTAATAAGTAGTGTATCTATTTCAATTACTTTATTAAAGTAATGTAACTGATTACATTTGATTACTTTTCTAAATTTCTAAGGAATGTTTTCAACTGTTAATCATTTTCAAATATGCAGGCAGGGTTAACCTTAACACCAAAAATCTTTCATCACGTGAATTAAGATTATAAATAATTTAATTTTAAAGCACAGCCACCACAAAATCAGACTTTAGCACCTCTTTTTACTTTAATATTGTTCTGAGGTTAAATGCAGGAAATTAAAAGCAGCAAATTAATATTATTCAACATATCCTAGCTTTTTACAGAAAATATTCAGATGTAACCCCCTTTGTAATCGTTAACATTTTCATAAGTAACTGTAATTTAATTACACATTTTTTTTTTTTTCTCAGTGGATTACAGTTACATTTATTTTGTAATTAAATTACACAACACCATTACATGTAACTAGTTACTCCCCAACACTGGGCATATGAATATTTACTTATTTAATTCCCCATATTTTAATTGAAGATATGTCATAACAGCAACACTGTGAATGCAAATTTAATGATTTCACTCTACTAACATAGGTTTTAATAAAAGCAAAGATGTCTGAAATGTACAAAGATAAAGTTTCTGCTCTAAAAACTGTAGCATTACATCCATTGCCCATAGCAGACCTGTCTGTTTTATATTTTGAGTAAAAAAAAAAAGAATGTGATGTTATCATTGAATACCTTTTATCATCAGCTATCACTACACAGAATTTGAAGCCATCTTCAGAATGTGAACTCGCCTTTGTACTTGTGAAATTGACCTCTGTACACACATTTCATTAACACATCACATGTTCATTGTGTTTTTGAAGTTATATATAGCACAATGCAGTAGTAAATGCATTACTTTTAGTTGAAAGTTAAACGAAGGGATGTTTTTTACTCTTATTTAAATTCTGGTTAGCATCTAATGGGGTCTTTAGTGCTAAATTTGTTCTGTGTTAACAGTTCAGGGTCATTAGCTGTATTTCTCTTCCTTTTGCGCTCTTCAGAAACTCATTACCATGCAGATGTGAGGGACATGTTGCACGGCAGGCGGCTTATGCAGAATTTAAGATGCACAAACACGTTTAATAATGGCAATCTCAGAGAAACGGGTCGTTCCTACAGCTACCGTACCTCTATAATTCTTTTGGCCTCAAATTACAGGGACAGTATTCATATTTAATGATCCATGAAGCCGTGTTCACGCACAGGCAGCTACTTCCACTTAACAAGTATGTGTACTTGGTGGTATTTTGGCTTCTCTCTTTATCTGTTCATTGCATTTTTCCTTAATTCTTTTCATTCTTTTTATTCCAGACATGATACATCTCATATTCCATCCCAAATATTCCAAGGGCAAATTCAATTCCAGTGACTCTGTGTCCCAAAACCTGAAACACCTATCACTGCATGTAAAGTCATCATCACAATTGAGCATTAAAGGGTTAGTTCACCCAAAAATGAAAATTCTGTCATTAATTACTCACCTTCTTGTCGTTCCACACCCGTAAGAACTTCGTTCATCTTCAGAACACAAATTAAGATATTTTTGATGAAATCCGAGAGGTATATGACTTGTCCATAGACAGCAATATAATCACCACTTTCAAGGTCCAGAAAGGTACTAAAGACATTGTTAAAACAGTCAACGTGACTGCGGTGGTTTAACCTTAATTTTATGAAGCGATGAGAATGCATTTTGTGTGCAAAAACAAAACAAAATTAACGACTTTATTCAACAATATCTTCTCTTCTGTGTCATTCTCCTACACTGTTTACGTCCAGCGCTTCCACGTCAGAACGCCGACTCATTGGCCGGCTCCTGCGTCAGCATCACATGCATGTGTCATGCTGCTCACGTGATCAGCTTCGGCCAATACTGAGCCGGCATTCGGACGTAAACACGGAAGCCTTCACTTACTGCTTACTGCGTCACCTGCGTAAGGATAATGACAGGAAAGAGAAGAGTTTGTTAAATAAAGTCCTTATTTTGGCTTTGTTTTTGCACACAAAATGTATTCTCGTCGCTTCATAGCATTAAGTTTGAACCACTGCAGTCACGTCGACTGTTTTAACGATGTCTTTAGTACCTTTCTGGACCTTGAAAATGGTGATTATATTCCTGTCTATGGACGAGAAAATACCTCTCAGATTTGGGTGAACTAACCCTTTAAAATAGAAATAAACATGAATAATTCAACTTTAATGACTTCTGGATGAATGACCATTTCTACAAATTGACTATCAATCATTTACTTTACAAAAGGCAAAACACACACATTCTCTCTGTGTGTGTGAATGGGGAAAACCTCCCTATAAAAGCTCCTCCTGGATGATAAGTACATGACAAACAGAAACTCAACACGGAATTCAGCTGTCAGCTGCCATGAACCTACAGCGCCTCTCCTCTCTGCTGCTCTTCGTCGGTGAGTTTTGTTTTCTCCATCCTATTCTTGACCTGTCAACCTAATGGCCAACACAGTAATGGAAAACTAAAATTGTGATTTCCAGATCTGAAAAACTCCAGTCCTTAAAAGTAAATTAAATCATAAAATGTTATCTTTTGTTTGTGTGTGTGAATATATGTTTTAATTATGCTCTTGAATCTATTTCTTCTAAGTTCTATAAAATAATTTTCAAAATCCTCGTTCATTAATGAGAAAGTAACAAGTGGAAAAGTGGAGAAAGCAGGTGAAATCTGCAACATATTCTCTTCCATGCTCAGTGTAAATCTTTTGCATTTGCTTATTTATTTATTTTTTACTATATTTCAATTTCACTTTGACAATTGACAAAAGACAATTGACTTGACTCCAGGACCTTCCTCCAAAACCAGCTTGAATTCTCAAGCTGAATGAAGTACAGATATTGTGTTTACGTCTCCAGACTAGGCTTTGGGAAATTGATTCGGCTTGTAGTAACTTGCCTCTGAATAGCTGTGAGCTCCGGCTTGTCCCATATAGGTGTATGCCAAAACGCCACACAGTTTAAATCTCGGCTGTCTGTTGTCATGTTCAGTGTCACAAAGCACTTATTGTTCATTGCAAAGGACAGAGGATTAGGGCGTCACACTGCTGTCGTAAATATATATTTAGCTTTCTGAAATAACGTTAAAAATGTAATCCTGGCACACAATAATAGGTGTGTGTGTGTGTTTCTAGGAGAGGAATTTCTTTGACAATTAAACATAGGATTCCAGTCTGTAGGAGTGTTCAGATCAAATGTGTTTACTCACACATTCTCCGTGCAGACTTGTTTGACTGCAGCAGTCGCCAGATCATACCTGTGATAGAAGGGCACATACGCCACTTTATGTCTTTGAATGTCGTTGAATTACCAAATATCAAAGTATTTATTTGAAAGAAAATGTTTGTCGACAAAGTTTAAATTGTAAAACAGTTAAAGGAATTTTTTATATAAACACTTTTTGTTATACTGTTTGAAACTCTTATCACATCCTGATAGCACTCAATAATAGAAGTGGTTTAAACATGTGCATATATCTTCTGTGGAAGTCTCAGGACCAAAAATACGGTCCGAATGCAATGATATGTATGTCCTACCTGCCTGTCAACATGTATTTCCATATCTTCACGCACCCTGCTCACGCAGACATCACACGTCATCAGTGCGTTCAATAAGGCTATGCAGAGTTGTAGACAGACAGTCACCGAGCACCACAAACAAACAGCAGCCGCCTTTTACAGTTCCTCCTGAAAGAAAACAATGAGGTTATCCTGCATTCACGCCATGTCGTAACCGTAATTACGAGATGGAAACCTGTGACGTTCTACCCAGAGCTGTTCACGTCCTCAGACTCGTCGTGCCAGCACTATCAACACCGAAATGAATCTTCAGCAGTCAGGTGGTACAATTAAGACCTCTGTAAGTTGTTTACATTCATTATTATTGTAATGTTATGTGCTTTAAGCCATGAAGTAACTTAACGCCGTCTCTAGTCTTGTGACGCTTTGCAGACTCTGCTGTGTGCGTTCATTTGCTTTGGAGGAGGCATGGCTTTGGAGAGCACTGAGAAGGGAGGGTGAGATCTTATGCTTTCAAAGCTAGCTTGCTATTGCTAGCCTCTCCGAAAATTGCCTACCCTAAAGAGTTCCTTGCACGGGTAAAAATGACCCGAAGCCCTAAAATTATACTTTTTTTTTGTCCAGAAAGTTTATATAATTTCTTTTTTTGTAGATTTTTAATGCATTTTTTTGTAGATTTTTAATTTTTTATTTCATTTACCTTCAAATTAATTGATTTTATCAATAAATAATAATTTAAGCACATTCTTTCAACTTAAATTCAAAATAACTCGCCATTTCATGTTTAACCCTGTTAATTCAGCTCAAAATATCTCATATTGGGTCACTCTGTGACTGTGATATTTTATGACTCTTGCCACTAGATGGCATTATAGTCTATGCAAATGAGCTGTTCCCTTTTTACCTTTTTTTTGTATTTGTGTGGGGGTGGGGGTGCTCTGCATTGTAAATGTGTTCAAAACTAACCACTTCATATCTTTGTGCAGTCTGCATTGTGATATTGACTTTTATTTTGAAAAAACGGAAAAAAAAAAGAAACCCCCAATAATGTGTGTGTGTGTGTATGCATGTCAGTGTGTTCTGCATTTGGGATGTTCTATAGTCGCATGCCTTCATTTGTGTGTGTGGTTGTTCTGGATTGTGCCACATATTTAAGATTTTTTTGACAAATTAAAAAAAAATTCCTCACATTCCATTCATTCCAATGCGGGTCCAAATTGACCAGCGAGGGACTCTTTTATTACTAATTTTATTACAACCACATAAAATCTGCGAATCCAGTGAATTTTTTGTGTGTGTGTCTGTATTCCAAATTCAAGTGCGACAAAAGTCCTAAGGTCTTGGACCACTCCAAATCTTTTTAAAAATTCATTTTGGGTCAAAATGACCCGAGGAGAGGATAGGAATACGTTAATAGTTAATGCGATGGAGAATAGAATATGTGCAGAATAAAATGGCATGCAAAAATACAATTATTGTTCGATGGACTGGATCAGTTTATTAACATTTATTGCCACACACCCAGGGTTGGAAGAATGTGTTCCTGCAATTTTCAGACAATGGCACACTAGATTACTAAGCTAAGAGGAGATCAAATGGATCCTACATACTAGTTCCTCGTCTTTTTGCACAGTATTCCGAATAAAAACATGTCTTTGTAATCTTTTCATCAAAACTACCCCACCTTGCAACAACGTTACCATGGATGCTTAAGTTTCAGTCAACAGATGCTGGCTGTGTTTCAGGATGGGAGTAGTCCTCCATGTTCACATCAGGTCTGACTCCATTCTGCATTATTACGCCCACTTGTCTTGATCCCAATCAATTCCTGATGGATAAAAAAAAGTCCAAGCCTACATTTTTTCCAGCTGAATATCTTGTTTCACTGTAGAAATTGACTGTACACTGTACAAATGATTTTTCAAATCTGTAAATAAAACAAATTATTAGGTAACAGGTGTCCAAACAAGAAAAGGAGACATAAAGGACTCTAATTTTGTATTGTAGTTGCAGCAGGTGCAATGTTACCTCACATAACCTCAAGTTTTCCACTCGCTCATGTCTTTCATGTCTGTCATATTTTCTCTCTCACACACACATACACAGCTAGTTTGCTCAGTACAATATAGGCTACATGGGGTGTTTACAGGATGACTCAACATCAACCGCAGCTTTAGAAGATTAACCTCTCTTTATATTCCCCAATTGAGGTTAATGTGTCATTGTGTTATAATGAAGCGTTTGATCCTGTTATTATTTGCAAACTGGGCCGAAACAGCATTCCTCATAATATAAGAAGTTACTATACCTCTACCGTGATATAACAGGCTGTGATTCATTGTGTGTGTGTCTGTCCAGCTTTCAGTGCGGTTTTCACGATAAGAACAGCAGCCACTCACACATCTGCACTGGATCATGTGACCGTGATGTCATCATCAGGGGAGGGGCTTCAGAGTGCCGTGGGTGAAGATTTGGAATCTGATGAAGATCAGGATCCATCAGGAATGTTCAATGATCCATCTTTGTTTAAAGGTATATTATGTAACTTTTTTTGTTCAGAATTTATATTTATATTTTAGACCTGTGGGGTTGGTTTTCGCGGGAAATTGCGTACATACATCACTCGCCCGTGCGTGTCTCGTCATACCCGTAAATAGAGAAAAGCTGCTCGGCATACGTTAGTTGTCAGAACGAGCGAGAACGCGACAGAGCTTGTAATAAGGATCACCATATTCATCCGCACAGTCACACCACTCTGCGCTCGCAACCACCAGCCATAAGACGCATGGATCTGACATGGACCGGGAAGGAACCACCCTCCCCAGCCTGGGGGAATGGGTCGGGGAGCATGGAGGTTTGCCCAAACTTTGCCGACTTGGACTTAGTCGTTTTTCGAGGAGGAAACTCCTCCAGGGTGTCTTTCGCCCCTAGGGTGCCCAAGACGGCACACACTCTCCGGCCTGAAGTATGCCAGACCCTCCCTCTGACTGCTTAGTTATTTGTCCGTGTTGAATATTTCCTAAGTCCAGTTTTGTCTCCTCCTCCCCAACACCATGATGGCCCGTTTTACACCATGATGCGGTCGCAACCACCAGCCATAAGGCGCACGGATCTGACTTTTGACCGGGAACGGGCTACCCTCCCAGAGCTGGGGGAATGGGCCGGGGAGCATGGAGGTTCGCCCAAACTTTGCCGACTTGGACTTAGTCGTTGCATGCAGTTTTGATTTTTATCCACTAGATGTCCAAAAATTACCTAATGTACCTAAAGGTACTCTCACAAACTTGTCCACTTACTTGTGAAAATTTCCCACATATGTCAATTATTCTCAGATTAAGCTAATTATAATTACTACCCAGACTAGTACCTTTTGGGATTTTAATGAGGACATTAAATGCATCATCTATGAAGCACAAAGGTTAAAGTCCCCCTGTAGTCAATGATTTTATCCCTTTAAAACTCATCTTTGATCACCAAAATGACATATTTAAACGTTTTTTTTTGTTCCTGTGAAAAAGATTTCTTGCCTTAAAATAGCTGACTGTAACTCTACACCCTTGCCTCATTTAATATATGCGGATCAATGAATATGCTAATTAGCTCCGCCTCCACTCGCTCAGGGCAGCTCAGAGATCCACTCGGTCAACTTACTGAGGTAAACTCTGCACAATGGTATCGCTCTTTACAACATCAGACACATAACGGAAATTAATATAATTAGCCTTTTGCTTGACTATGTTATCAAACAGCTAATAATGTGTTGCTGATGTTACACAAACCATGTTCCCGTTCGCCACATCAGAGTCAGACAGCTGCCTTCTAACAATCAGTATCCTTACAAATGTTTTGAACAACTTAGAACGTCAGTGGAGAAAGACATATATTTCATCATAACATCGTAATATACATCATACACCAGCTATATTGATAAATCTACATGATTTTTCATATCAACAGAAAAATATACCGGGATAACCTGGCTTCTCTCGAGACTCCCCTGCGAGTTCGCTGTTAATGATATGCTAAAGCCCGTTGGCACGTTGACGTGATTGGTTACAAGGTAGTTTGTGACGTCAGAAACACTAGCGATTTCAAACCGTGGGTTTGAGACTGTCACTTTCACTGCAGTTTTAAATAGAAAATACTCAGCAACGGTGTTGACTTATGAATTTGCAAATGGTTTGTCTTAAAGCATATTTAAAACACCACATAGACATATAAACAACATTAAAAACTTGATTTTCACCACAGAGGGTTGTTAAATGTAAAAAAACAAATAAAAGTATAGAAAACAAATATTCTCACACACATCAAAGTCTCTTTTGTATCTTATATCTTTCAGTAACCCAAGTCAGTAGAGACGAGCAGAATCAAAAGCGCTCTGGGCGCAAAAAGAACAAAGGACGAAAAAAGAGTAAAACTATCACTCCTGTTCAGCCAAATCATACACCCAATCACAGGAGCCACAGCACCACCACTGACCCCTGCCTGACCTCTCACGTGGACTACTGCATCCACGGCCACTGCACATACCTGCACGGCCTGAGAGAGCCCGTCTGTGTGTGAGTGACACTCACCTATGCACACTACATAGAAACATCTCACACACATCTCAAAAGAGTTTATAATGAATGAAAATCAGGCAAATGTTGGATTCGGTTTGTGCAAAGGAATGAATATATGATTGTTTCAGATGTAAGAGGGGTTATGATGGAGAACGCTGTGGGATCCAGCTCCTTGGGACGTCTCGGGATGAAAGCAGCACTGAAACGACCCACACTGCTCTCGTCATCATGGCTGTCGTCCTGTCAATCATCAGCTGCCTAGCCATCCTGCTTATGGTCTGCGTGCAGTAAGTACCGTACAAAACGCATCACATTCAGAGTACGCTTGCTAAGTATTCAGTACACCCACACACACTCATTCATCTTTCAGTCGCAAAACACGCCTGTTGTGACAGCGTTAATTCATACACCATCAGTTTGGACACACCTACTCATTCTATATCATTATTATTGTAAATCATACTAAGCCATCAAAACTATGAGATAACACAAATGGATGTATGGAAATTATGTAGCGACCAAAACATAGGAAACAAATCTCTCTTATAGCCTGTTTGAGCCTCTGCTTTGTCTAGATTCCAGATTTGCTCATACTGGATATTCATAAACCAACTTTGGAAGGTGTAACTTGGGATGGTTTTGAAGGAGTTAACATGTACTCTGGACACTTTATGATATATATATATTTTTTTCTCCACTGTCCTGTTTTGTGAAGAAATTCATATGTAAGTCTAAGATCACTATCATGATCAGGACCCCAACATGACAATATTACAGTGATAAAGTCCTCTGAGGTCAATTTCACTACACTACAATTGAGACGCTAGATAGTGCCAGATGTATTATGTATAAAACAAGAGAGCGCTCATTCGCAATAAATAGTGGCGCAGGGATGGCGTCAAAACCCGGAAGACTAATATAGCGCAACAGTGCCCACCCACTTTTTCAGTGGCGCTGGTTCCGGACGTATTTTTTCCATTCATTTCCCCCACAGGGATTTCAAAAAAGTCTTTGTTAAAGCATTATAATAAGCCATGAACCAAACCAATCAACTATGAGGTGAATCACAACATTCCAAACTTTAATTTGAGAAAAAAGTATTTCAAACAAAAAGACAAAGGTACAAGACTGTGTACTTAACGGCTTTAATGAGGGAAAGAACTACAATCCCATGAAGCACTGTGAACAGCATAATCGAATTAAACAGATGGAGAAATATAAAACTACTCATTTAAAAATGTTGATTATATATAAAAGGCAGTGGGCGGAGTTAAAGAGCTCTATTTGCTTGTTTTGACTCTGATTGGTGGAATTTTCTGTACAGCATCATGGGTAATGTAGTTTTTCACCACGAATTCCACTGTTAAACACAATTATTTTAAAAATAATTTGAAATAATGCGGGCTGACGGTAGCAGAAGCAAATACCATCAATTAACAACCCTGTAGCTCACAGTAAGGCTGTCTTTAAATGTTTTTAAGTTACTGTTAAAAATCAGTTTCCCTATGGAGAAAATGATTGGAGGGATTGTTGCACTCTATTCATCCCTAGTTGCCTCAAGATTTTCCTATGGGGTTTTATAATAGGGTTTTTCAATTTATGAGTAAAATAAAGCCTGTGGTAAATATAGGTTGACGATACTTAGGCATTTTGTTCTACAACATAAATTACACGCGACACACCTATACTGAAAATGCAAATTATGAAGCAATTATGTTTATTATTGAATACTTATGTTTCTAATAAGTTACTAGATAAGAGCGTTTGGGGTGTGAGTGTGTTCAGTTTACGTTGTACAGCCAAACGTCAAAAGTATCCTCTCAAATTATGTTTACAACAGACCTTATTTTACTCATAATTTGAAAAACCCCATTATAAAACCCCACAGGAAAATATCAAGGGAACCAGGTGCGAATTAGTTTTGACATCATCCTTGCACCACTCTATACGATGTGGAACCGATATGCACAATGGGTAATATTTATGCTGAATTCGGAACCGCATACTAGCATTCTAGCTTGAATTAGGAAATCATAATGCAGTCAAAGATAAATTATGAGAAACAAATGATTAGTTCACCTCCTGAGTATTTAGTACATTTTGTCACGTGACAGATGAACGAATCCTTCATGAACAATTCTGCAATTGACCAGTCAGATTTGATTTTTTGGGGAAAGGGGACCTATTATGCCCCTTTTACAAGATGTAATAAAAATCTCTGGTGTCCCCAGAATGAAGTTTCAGCTCAAAATACATTTGAATCGTTTATTATAGCTTGCCAAATTTGGCCCTATTGTGTGAGCAAAAGAAAACGCCGTTTTTGTGTGTGTCCCTTTAAATGCAAATGAGCTGCTGCTCCCGGCCCCCTTTCCAGAAGAGGGCGGAGCTTTAACAGCTTGCGCTTCAGTTGCTCAACAACAACAAAGCTGGAGATTCTCACGCAGTGATTTCAAAAAGAGATTTCTGTAAAAGAAAATATCTCCCTTTGCATTGAACTTTGAGCGTTGTAACTTTGCAGATGTTGTTTATGTTCAAACAGCAACATTACACACTAACTAAAGTTAAAAAAAAGTGAAATCATATTCATAATCAAGGACCCCTTTTATGCAAATTCAACATACAAGAAGAAATAACAACATACAAATGTTCCTACATTCAACTATCAAGCAAAGTTCAATGGGAAGCGATTACATGAGTAATTAATAAGAGCTAAAAAGTAATTAGATTTGAGTATTCTGGAGAACCGTGTACTAAATGTATTTTTTGTTGTTTTGCTTTTACATTCCAGCTATAGAACACATCATCGCTTTCAGGCAGCTTTCCTGACCTCCACTAACGAGAGAGAGAAACTAGAGAAGAAGAACATTATGGTGTGAAGAGAAAGTAAGACCAAGTCTTTATCTGTGGGTTGCTAAACATAAAACAGACTCAAAGCCACAATGTTATGGTTTCTCTATTATATTCTGGTCTCTAGGAATGGCTGTAGTCCCTTCTTAAGTGTAGTAGGCTACTATTAAAATATCTACACCCTTGTGTGTTGTTTATGGAAAATTGTTTTTGTTTCAGGTAGAAGTCACACTGATGTCACTGGTGTGGAGTGCTCTACAGATATATTGCACATAAGGTGCGTCCCAATTCGCGTACTTATGCACTATTCTGTGCCTTTTTGTAGTATAAACAGTGTGAGTAGTGTGCATGCACTGAAAAGATACCAAAAAGACAAAGTCCACTTTAAATACTGGATAATGCACTTAATGAACTGAAAATACGAAGTTTGGAATGTTGGAGACTTTTTGACTGTTGAAGCTTTAATTATGCAGCATCAGCAATTATGCAGGGGGAGGGGCATCAGACTCCGATGCTGAATGATAAAATAACCTTATAAAAATCATACACTACTTGGTTTAGTACATAGTGCATAAGTACATAGTGTATAAGTGTATAGTGCGTCATTTGGGACGCAACTAGAATAATATAATAAACCCTATTGTAACTTATTGTTTGTACCTATTTATTAACAAATATAATTTCCTTAGTATTTGTCTATTTTGATAATAAAAAAGTAATGTTTATTTAATATGCGATATTTATGTACACATATGAAATAAAGGACACTCTCATAAGATTTGTCTTTCAGTCTCCTTTTTTTTTCCCCTTTTCTCTTTCTGTGAATTCTTATCTAAAACATTAAGAGTAATATAAGTTAGATCCAGAATATAGGATGTGTATTATCAGTGCCATCTAAAAAGCAGTCCAAAGATGTGCAGCATGCCAAATAATAAATAATAATTGAAAAACAAAGTTTTAATTTCCAGAATTTAATTATTCAAGTGCAAGTTCTTATTAGCGTTCCTGTGGGATCCCATGATTCAGGGCAATCCAGTGTTTACAGTAAGTTTTATGAGATAAAATGACCTAGCCTGCATTGATTACACAGTAGAATACAGACTTTTAAAGTCAACATGAAACCGAAGTTGCGATAGTGTTTCCTGTTGTGAAGTATATCTGAGTGAAATGGCTTCTCGAACAAGAAAAAATGTAGGATGGGACTTGGTTTTGTTTATGGGGAATTCATTGGATGGTTGTGGTTTGCTATTGGTGGATCTCATGTGAGTGACAAGTTTCCCCGCCCTCATGCCAGTAAACACATCATCAGAGAAGAGATGTCGCTGCAAGAGGGAGGGGAAGTTATTTTGATGAAAGATTACGAAGGCACATGAATTGTTTACTTTGATTAAGTAAGTAAAATGATTAAAGGGGACCTATAATGCCCCTTTTCACAAGATGTAATATAAGTCGCTGGTGTCCCCAGAATGTGTCTGTGAAGTTTCAGCTCAAAATACCCCACAGATCATTTATTATAGCTTGTCAAATTTGCCCCTGAGCAAAAACACACCGTTTTTGTGTGTGTCCCTTTAAATGCAAATGAGCTGCTGCTCCCGGCCCCCTTTCCAGAAGAGGGAGGAGCTTCAACAGCTCATGCTTCACATACTCAACAAAAACAAAGCTGGAGAATCTCACGCAGCCAAAATGAGGATTGTCAGTAACGGTGTTCAGCCTTACATTGTTCAAACCGGAGTCGACACTGATGGAGAGACTCAGGAAGAAGTTACAACTTTTAGAATGAAACTGGATGTTTGTGAATGGTTACTGGATACATTCATGTAGTTTCTGTGGAGTTGATTCAACTCATCCACTAGCATGTGCCGTCATGTTAATCTTTTGTGCAAATCCAGCATTGAATTGACCCTCGTTTGTGAAGCAGTCTGGCGTAAAATGACGGCATGACAACACTCTACTACAACAACTCCTTTGTTGTGTGTTCTCGGGGGCGGGGTTTATGTAAATTTTCGAAGCTCGTTGTAGTCCCTACCAGCCGTTTGTTGTAGTCCTCTGTAAAAGAAAATATCTCCCTTTGCATTGAACTTTGAGTGTTGTAACTTTGCAGATGTTGTTTATGCTCAAACAGCAACATTACACACACTAACTAAAAGTTAAAAAGTGAAATCATAACCCCCCTTTAAGTAAGTAAAATGATGGCAATATTTTTATAGATGATGGAGGGTTGGGATCCTTCAATTTCCTAAAATTGTTCTGTGTTCTGTTCGTGAAGCGAAGCAAGACCAGAATTACCAGACGAGCCACCAAAATGGAAAGGATTAATTCTGTTCCTTAAGTATAAGGAGTAAATGTCAATCTTTATATCTATGAGTATTAATTAACAGATGAAAGCAGACATCTGACGCAGTCATTGTTAGTACCTTAAGCCTGCTCAGGTGGAGTCTCTTAACGCCTCTCCCTGCAATTTTCCAATTTCTTTCCCCCAATCATTTTTAATCCTTATGAGAGCTGATGTTTCATAACATAATGGAAGATAATGTAATACAGACATAAAAGATCAAGAAAAGTGAGATTGTTTGATCAGCTTGGCTTTCTTTGGTGTACAGGCAAAACAGGTTAACCCTGGGCAGATCAGGTGTAGATATGTTTACTCAGAGAGGCACAAACCAGGAGGAGAAGCCACATTAATTAATGGTGAAACCACTGAAGGTATAACTAGAACTAAATTACTTTCAATACTTGCCAACGTTCTCAGAAATTTGGCTAACGTTATGGCAAGGTTCTCTAAAGGTTATGAACAAACCTTCCAGTAAAGTAATTTTTCGCTGCTAGAGGTCATCATACATATTGTATGATGGAGACAATTCTGTATTACTGTTACTAAAAATAAAGCTGATAATGTTAGTACACAAGTAAAAAAAAATATATATATATATACATAACACTGTTTTAGTGTTTTTTGGATATTTTAATATAAAAATCTTACATATTGTGCCTTTAATAGAACATTTATTCAAAATGATGTGGTCTCACAATACTACAATACTTAACAGATCATTAGCTGTAAATTGTAATTCAAGTTACTAGAAATGCCATTACACTTTGATTCATATATTTTTGACCTACATATCCATGTTGGAATATAATGATCTGCTTCAATATAATGTTTGTTAATCACAAATATGAAGAAGCGCTACCAAATTTCGCATATGTATACTGAAGCATGGTAAACAAACCCATAAATAAAGTAGGCCTATCTCAAACATCAAAATGGTCGGTGGTTGGTTTAGTTGTTCAGGACTTCTAAATAATCTGCCAAAACTGCGACCTCTTCTGGTCATAGAGCGAACAGTCATGATCTCTATGTAAATGCATTTACGTAGGCTATTATAAAGATAATCAGATATTAGTTTATCAGTAATATCAGTTGAATACGTGTTCAACAAACTCGATAATATAATATAAACAAATAAAGTCATTAAATAAGCCTAAAAATTGACACTCATTCAGAACACATAAAGAATAAAAACTGAAATTAATAAGAATAATTAAACTAACATGCAAACGTCATTAGAATATGCAAATTAGAAATGAAACATATCTTCATTTTCTTCTTTCTTCCTTTTTCTATCAACAATCAGTCAAAAACTATAAATTGTGTATTTTTATGTGTATTAATAATAATAGGCTAATAATTAATGTATTATTAATAATAATAATAATATAGATTTTATTATTTAATAATATATTATTATGAATAATATGATATTTAATAATCAATTTATTATTAATAATATTATTATTACTGTCTTACTTTATTAGTAGGCTAAAAATAGACGACTAAAATGCAAATCTCCAGAACTTGCAACTCAAGTCTGACTTGCAAAAACTTGCAAAAAGGAATGAGGTTTGTGTAAGGTCATTACGGGGATTTCGTCATTTTCCTTCCGCTTTTGTGGTCGGTTGTTCACTGCGCTTTATATATGAGCTTTACGGTAAATTCAAGTACTATGGAGTTCCTCCTTTCTGATTGGCTGTTGGCTTGTGTGTTAGAATGTCTGGTGCCAAGAGCGCTCGCGGCTGTCACTCACTCTGGACGGCCTGACGCACATATTACAGGCCAGTACGTTTATCTTAAATATAATGTGTACTCGTGTATTATTGTGACCAGCGGACTCTGAGACGTTTAAAGGAAAAGGTAAGGTTTGAGATAGATCCTTTATGGGAGCTCTGGAGGGGATGAATTGAGTGTTTTGACCGTTTTGTGTTAGCTTAGCTGAACAGCAGCTGTCATCACCTCATTAGATCACCTCATTCAACTATTAGACTCACGCGCATCACATCCTACAGTGTGTTTACATGCATTATTGTCAAATAAGTTAACGGATGTGTTTACTGTTTAATATTATCAATATTTTGGTTCTACACCTGTTGCTCTTTGGGTTTGCTCCATCAACTAACGGTTTTAGAGCTGTAAGTCTGTTTAATAGGTTTATGGTTAAAGATCTAAGCTAGTAACAGCACTACATGTGAACTACTGTTTATTTCATCCACTGGTTTTGAGATTTTGGGCTATTTTGCTTCCATAACTTGCTTCTTTCAGACTAGTGATAAGAAAACATTCAAAATACTCATGTATTTACTCTATCTATTTGAGAGTATAGCATTTAAATTACAATGCATGCTGTATTTTAAAGGATTTTAATCTATATTTACAAATTCAGCTTCTGTGATGTAGTAATTAAAGATCTAGACTAGCTTGTAGGTTTGTATTCCATTAAGATCTAGGCTAGTAACTAAATGAAAGTTTTTAAGTTCAAACCCTGAATGTAGTGATCTATGAACAATTCTGATTGTCTTGTACTACTTTCTACAAAATCCTGCTTTCACAAATGAACTTTTATGGTTAGTGTCGTGTGAATTAGTGGCTTGAAGATTATCAATGACCTGTCCTCATCGTGCCCTTAATCAACTCACTTAATTTTATGTAGTTTCTCAATTCACAGAAATTATGAATTTGCTTACTCAGGATGTGTTTATCATCTTTGAGCTGCTGCTTTGCCAAACCGTTGGCTTGTTTTTGCTGAGCAAGAACACATCAGGCAGATCTTGTGTGACTTCCCATTTGGTCCCTAAAATAACCTTCAGTGTCACTTGTTAAAGGTTAGAGGTCATGGGAACCGCCTTATAGAAAGAATGCTTGTTTTCTGGAACACATTTACGGTAGTAGCCCTTTGATGAGTAATCTGTAATAAATTGTAGATACTTTGTGGGCAGTGCTGGGGAGAAAACGTACAAATTGTAGTGGGTTATTATTGATTCCAAAGTTACAAAAATTGTAGTTAGTTAACGTAATCCATTACGTTACACATTTAAGGTAATATAATCTGATTACTTTTAGATTTCTTTTGACCTAACTCCTTTTTCAGATTGATTTGAATAGGATAATATTGTACCATATTGATATAAAAATACAAAGAGAAAGAAAATATATTCCATTCTTTACCAACAACATGAAGTGCATTACGTCAGGGTTTCCCAGACTGGGGTTCTTGAGTTTAATGAAAAGCTATTAAGTAATTAAATCATAAAAATTTAAAACGAAATCAAAATTAAAAAAACTTACTAAAAATTTTTTTGTTTGTTACTTGCATGTAGTGTTGTCACGGTACCAAAATTCCAGTAGTTGGTACCAGTACCATAAAAATTTTACGGTTCTCGGTACCAATTTCGGTACCACAGCAAAATCTGTTGGAACTATTTTACTATTTCATATAGCCTATTTTAAAAACATATTAAATATGGTAATCATACATCTAAATATTTGGAGCGTGTGTGTATATATACCTCAATGAAATAAATTTTGAAATATAAAAATGCTCAAACATCCATTTTGTAACAGACGTGCGTGTTTATTTTAGCTATTCCGTCAGTGAAATGACACACTACAGCCTGTAAAACTATGAAATAAATATCAGTAAATAATGGTAACCTAAATAATAAGAAAGTTAAATATTATCTTAAAAAAACATTCGTTTTTTTTATTTCCACACAAAGATGCGTCATATAGCCGCTCTGCGCTTTGAGAGGGATGTGGGACACGTGCACGAAAGAGACCATTTCTCTTTAATAATATCTTCATGTTATCTCCTGATGTTACAAGCAACTGACACTTGTTGTAAAAGGTCTGAAGAGCGAGTTTTATCTTCAGCAGGGGCAAGACATTCAGGCTATGTTTGATTTGAGACATTCAGGCTATGTTTGAGCTGCCAGAGAAAGCGAAAGTAAAAATCACCAGCGTGTGTGAAACGCGCTATACAAATAAACTTGACGCGCCTTATAAAGTCTAATAACAAGCGCAAACTGTGTTAAATAGAAATTGACGTGCAAGCAAAAAGGTTTCTGTCCTACGGTGTTTTTTTCTACAGTAAAGAGTGCGAATAGCCTATAATAGGCCTAAAAGCGAACGAAAGGAAGAAACGTTATTGCGTGAAATTCTCTGATAATCGGGTGACCAGATCGCGATTCGCAAAACAGAATACAAAGCTTAAATTTATGGTCATTCGGCATGAACCAAAATGTTTCCATGGCTGCGATGTCACATTTAATTGCTAACCTATTATTTATTTTGTAAACAAAGCTTTGTGCTTCACTCGTGTCATATTCAAGTAAATACTGCCACAGCCCTATCAGTGGGTACCGAATATATTCTCGGTACTACAGAAATGCGGGTATCGTCACATTTTCAAAATTTCAGTACCGACTTGGTACCGAAGTACCGGTACTTTTGACAACACTACTTGCATGTCATGTTCTCTGACATCAGAGAACCGTGAACTTAATTTTATTATTATTATTATTATTGATTTAATATTATCATCAAAATCTCAGGAGGTACTTCAAGTAAATATATTAGGTCAAAGAGGCTCAGCTGACCAAAAAGTTGGAGAATCCTTGCATTGCATGTAAATAAAATTATGTGAATTTGTACATTTTAATGTGTTTGAAAGACAAAAGTCTTTCAAAGACAGTAATACTTGGTTAAATGACTCACTGAGCGATAATTCAAATAATAATTAATGTGTTCGTCAGGAGCTGATTAGATATGCAGTGTTGCAATGTTGAGAAAACACTTCTCAAAAATGAAACGATTTTCGTAAATCCAGTGATCAAATACAGTTTGGGTCTCAGTTTTCAGTGTCTGGTCTGTGTGTGCAATTCCACAAACCTGAAAGACCTTCTGAATGTATATAAGCAGTAGACTTTTTTTTAGAAAGGAAAATTTAAAATATAAAAAAGCTGTGGCCGAGCTGTGATATAAACTAAACGCTATTGGCCATTTTAAAAAAGGGGAGGAGCTGTTCAGTATGTCCCATCCTGTCTTCCTGTTTCAGTTGAAATTGCATCAACACATTGAATAATGCTGCGCATTCCAAGGCACTTCAGTGGGCCTTTAAGTGCAAAATCCTTGTAGCACATTTATTTACTTAATTAAATCGCAGCTCTGTTGTAATTGTAAAATTACATTGTAGGTAGTTGCTCTCTTGTAGATTACTGTCTGTTCCTCATGGTGCAAAATAAATGCTTTAAATAATCTTGGAATGTTTTGTGTTTTGGGTGAACTGTTTCTTTAAATGCAGATGTCCCAGTTTAAAATGATCCTTGAGCTTCCTGCCCTGTTGCAGCCTTGAGCGGTACACTTAAACTTGTGATTGTGATTGTTCTGCAGTAAATCACACTGGATGAAACTGTCCTTACCTAGCAACAGTGATGATATCAGCATGCACACTACTCCTATTGTGTACTTTGTCTTTTTTAATGACCCAGAAGAACACGGTATAATATATCGATAAAGAGTGACCATGGGTGACTATAAGGGTTTGGCTTTGGGTTTGTACAGGTTTCACTTCCTCTACGTAATGCGAAGCAGGCAACTTCAGTGCTGACATGACTGTTCAACTGCTCACATGCAGACGTTTACAAACCAGAAGTCATGAGACGTCTGATTATGATGGTTTAGATTTGAGCATGTGATTGAATCTTCGGTGATACTACAGCCACATCCTATTAAAATGGTCATTTGAGGCGTAGGATAATTTTGCTTGTTTAATATGTTTGTGCTTAGGGAAACCCTGAGTTGGACAGTAAATTCTGGGTTGATTATCATTCATTGCCCTGATTCATTGCTGAGATTGTGAGTGTGAGATCACTGTAAGTGTTTGTGAGACGCTGACGACGCGAGAGGGATAGTGTCTCTCCAACTCTCTTGGACTGTAAGGTCAGTGCGTGGGGGAAGGGAGATGATTGTATGGTGTTGAGTCAAGTAATCTGAAGTATTCTTAAAGGAATATTTCATGCAACAATTTTACATTGTTTACTGAGTACTGTCACTTGCCTTATTGGGGCAGTGCTGCATTGTCATTATGTCTGCGGATGCACCGAAGTAAAAATTCTGGGCTGAAACTGGTAATTCAGGATGCACTTATAAATAAATAATAAATAAATAAACAATTAATTAATCAAGCTTATCAACACTCAAATAGCTAAAACTGAGTTATACAAACATTTAAATTTCACATAAGGCAGTTTTTATATCAACTTTTTAATAACAGAATTGTTTCTACTCCTGTTTGTTGGTAAAATATAAACATTTAAATGGCAATAAACCATAATAACTTGTTTTCATACCAGATTTATTCAAACATGCATTAAATAATGAAGACATCACTAACAGATTAAGTAAAAATATAATGAATATGTAATATAGTGCATATATTTAGCAAAATGCTCTTTTTAGGACATTTTATGGACATTGAATAGCTTGCTTGAGGGCAATGTAACGTTAAGTGACATTGAGCTGTTTTATTGATGTCTTTCCCCATTTGAAACACTGATTGGGCGATTACATGAGACAGGATTTATTGTACTGTATCTTTCAACATACCTTCTGGTGTTCATCCATGTTTATTTTGTGCTGTTACTAGTAGTAAAGAGGAGATTAGATTATTTGTTCACGTGCGCTTGATCCGTGCTGCCGCTTGAACTGAGGTGGCGACAGTGATCTGACATTTGTTTGAATTTTGTAATAAAATTGACAGAATTTTGTTCACACATCAACAGAAAAAGATTTTAGATTTAAAAAACCATATAATTACTGATTAAAATTGAGAAATTGATAGTGTCCGCACAGCTGACATGTTTAACTGTTGTTGCTTATCCATGTTGTGTGCAGAAATAGATGCTGAACACATTCAAAATGTGCCATCGGAGAAGCGCTAATTAAACGTTTGTTTTGGTCACTGATTTCTTGCCATCCAAAACCATTTCGGCGCAAAACCGAAAATAGCTGTTTCGGCCGAAATTTTTGGTAGCTGAAATTTCGATGCATCCCTAATAATGTCGTGATCATGTGCATGTGTTTTTATGCATTGAAAACTTCAACATTTGCTTTTCTGTATTGATGTGCTCTGTTGTTGCAGATTCTGTTGTTTTACATATTTCACCAAGTTAAGGTCATTTAGTTGCCTAACAGTTACTACAGTGTTGGTACCATCAGTTAAAATGGGTTAAAATGTAAAAAGACTTTTTTGTCAGCCAAACCGTTTTTACCTAAAATATTTAATTAATTTACCCCCTGAAATTTTAAGTTAATATTCCAATAATTTAACAACACGTTCACATCTTCATGGTTCTCTGATATTGGTTAATGGTCACATGATGTGCTGGTGAAAAATAAATATTTCATCTTTTTTTTTTAGTAAGTGATTTTTTTTTTTTTTTATTAAAATTATTTATTTTTATTTTACATTTTAATGGTTTTGTTGTACTTTAATTCTCCTCTTCAGAGTCACAGCCTGTATAAAGGCTGCAGAAATGTTCTTTGGTGCTGTGTGTACTCTGATAATCTTTATAAGGACTCTGGCATTAATGTTTATCAGTTCAGTACAGCAGTGTCTCAGTGATAATGTTCTCAGTGAAGACGGTGGTGTGAGAATCCAGTGCTGCTGACAGATCAGCCATAATAATTCAATCTAATCGCCCAGTAACAGGGTTTATCAGACGCTTCTGATCTAAATGATCTGTGTGTGTCTGGGTGCGTTAAAGGAGTCCTTGATTATGATTTCACTTTTTTTTAACTTTAGTTAGTGTGTAATGTTGCTGTTTGAACATTAACAACATTATGACGCTCAAAGTTCAATGCAAAGGGAGATATTAATTTTTAAAGAATTCTCTGTTTAAGGACTACAATAAACGACTGGTAGGGACTACAATGAGCTTCTTCCTGGGTTGGTCACATCACAAACCCCAAAATTGACATAAACCCTGCCCCCAAGAACACTCAACAAAGGGGTTGAGGCCATGTTGGGCTGCTTTACAGAAGAGGAAGAGTTGTTGTAGTAGAGTGTTGTCATGCCGTCATTTTACACCGGACTGCTTCACAAACGAGGGTCAATTCAACGCTGGATTTGCACAAAAGATTAACATGACGGCACATGCTAGTCTATGAGTTGAATCAACTCCACAGCAACTACATAAATGTATCCACTAACCATTCGGAAACATCTAAAAGTTGTAACTTCTTCCTGAGTCTCTCCATCAGTGTCGACTCCGGTTTGAACAATGTAAGGCTGAACACCGTTACTGACAATCCTCATTTTGGCTGCGTGAGATTCTCCAGCTTTGTTGTTGTTGAGCAACCGAAGTGTGAGCTGTTAAAGCTCCGCCCTCTTCTGGAAAGGGGGCCGGGAGCAGCAGATCATTTGCATTTAAAGGGACACACACAAAAACGGCGGGTTTTTGCTCACACCCAAATAGGGGCAAATTTGACAAGCTATAATAAATGATCTGTGGGGTATTTTGAAACATATATTACATCTTGTAAAAGGGGCATAATAGGTCCACTTTAAGTGTGTTTGTATGTTTTATTTCCTTATTTTCTTTTGCAGGTGTGTATCGGTATCACTGCAGCCATGCTGTCCAGACTAAGCACGAGTGTGAGGCCGTGTGTGAGCTTGTGCCGATGGGTTCACACTAAAGAGAAGGGGAAACCGCTCATGCTCAACCCACGTACCAACAAGGTTAGAATAAATACAATCTGTCCATCCTTCTAGTTCTGTCTCAATGTCTCTTTCAGTCACCATTTATTCTGGTTTCCAATATCATCCATAGAAGAGTTGGGGAATCTACTTTGAATCTGTAATTTGCTGCTTTCAGATTAAATTAAATTATATAAGTGCCACAAAAACAATGAGGATCTCAATTGCCATGATAGCAATAAACTTGAACACATGCATTTACACAAAATAACTGAATAATAACTGTTTACTATTGTCTTTTTTGCTAGTTTTAGTTATTTACTCCCCAATGTAAATGCATACACACTTTCTAACACTGTTCCTGTGTATATTGAGGGTATACATGCTTTTGTCTGGAAAACATTAGTGGAGTGACTCAGCAGAAGTGCCATGTATCCTGAAAAACATGGGTGTGTTCTTAATTTCTGTGCTGTAGACCACTGGTTTTGCTTCAGGACTCTTATTTTACTTTGGACATCAAGCGATGACCCAACACAGAACCCAAATTGTTTACTGTATAAAAGTAAGCTAAAATGTTTGATGGCTTCATGTTCTCAGCAGCCAGTAATTCACCTCACAAAACACATGGTGATCAACACAAACCATGTTTATCCTTGCTGCAATTGTATTTTATGCAGATATACTATTGATATACTTCTCCTCATCTGATCATCTGAATCATCTGATCACCACCAAACTCAATCAACATGAAGTCAAGACATTGAGGATGCTAAATTGCGAGCGGATTTTTGGTATCTCAAACGGTTTGGCCGTGGCGTTGAAACAAATTTATGGCGAGAAAAGGGAAACAGGAAGTGCGTTATAACTTCTGCATACATTAACTGATTTTGATGAAACTTCAGCTGTGTGCTTGTAGTAGGAGGCTGATCACATGGATGTGACATTTGTGAGTTAAAGTCATAGCACCACCAACTGGCAGCAGGAAGTGTGTCCCTTTCAAAATGCTTTAAAATCGCCATCTTATTTTTACCTGATTAGCTTCAGTCTTCGTCAGAATAATGTCAAGACACCGCAGATGCACACCTGTGAAAGTATTTTTGATATCTTGAATACTGTTGTCATGGCAACACATTAAACTTTAATATTTTTATGGGGGTTTCTGAGGCATTTTTCTAATTGTATGAAACTCAACACACACATCAGAGTCACCAGCCAGAAGACGTGGGCAAAGCCTTAGAAATGCGTGGGGAGGAGGGGCTCTATAGCGCCACCTTTTGTCTAAAATTTGGGGTTAGTTTTACCTACAGCCACCAAACTCTGTACATATATTGTTCTCATCAAGTCAGACAACTTTCTAATTTACAGTCATTAGTTCCGACCAACAGGAAGTCAGATATTTTGATTTGAATGTGTTTTCTTTTTTTTTTTTTTGAATAATCAGGCTCTGAGTTTTGAAGTACTCCTCGTAGTGGACAATCGCCACCAAACTCGGTCAACATGAAACAGTCAAGATGCTAAATTGTGAACGATTATAGGATATCTCGAACAGTGTTGCCATGGCGAGGGATTAAAGTAATGACAAAAAAAGGGAAACAGGAAATGTCTCATATCTTGTAAAAATCATTATTTGATTTAAATTAAATTAAGATTGTTTGTTGCCCGCCATGCACAGGTTTGGGTCGGGGCTTGGGTCCATCATCGCTGCCCACAGCTATATTTATGATTTGAGGTTTTACCAAATGAGATTAATTTGCACCAAAATACCACTGAGTTTGGATGACTGGCCTTCAATCACAAAAGACATAGAAAGTATTTTTTTTCCTCCATTTTAAAATTTAATAAGTCTATCCTAACTATCCATTGCATTTTATTATTTGCGTTTAACATAGTTTTCCTTGCTGTTGCAGAACAGACCTGCAACCCACTAGCCCTGTTATAAACTGTCTTGCACCCCTCGAACATGCTCAAACAAACATATGTACACACTCCAGGCATGTGGAATGTGAAATAAATGCAGTTTCGCCATGGGCTGTATATTATAGATGGGTGTTTCCCCCCTTGCTGACCCTCATTGGTCGCTGTTCTGCTTTGATCTCCTCCATGTAGACGGCCTGTGTTTGGTTTCCTCTTTACACAGGATGTATGCATTACATATGTGGCACCTCAGGTCAAAGAGTCATGCATGGTTTTAATATACAAAAGAGCAGGGCTGCTCCAGCTCTCCCCCAAACACACATAAAGCAGTGTTTCACAGTCTCTGTATGACCTATTGTGTTGTCTGCCCTCCATATGTCACATACTTCTGTGCAGACAATGCATTAGATTAGACCATCTGCAGTTGTCTTTGTGTGTATGGCTTTGTCTGTAATTTGTGTCTTTTGCTAAGGCAAGCATCACTAGAATTGCTCATATTTATGTTTGGGGCTTTGACCAAACTTCTAACACTAAAGAAACTTTGGTGTTGCACCAATAAAATTGTATCTGTTTGTTGACAGTGTAGTCCTGACTTGAAATCTGACACATTCTAAAAATTATTAATAATAATAATAATAAAAATAATATGAATAATAATTAATATAATGTCAAACCACATATGTATGTAGTTTTGATCAGGTTTGTAAATATCAGATTTATTTTATTTTATATTATTCTATTTTTACTATTTTATTTCATTTGTACTATGTTTTACTTTATTATGTATTATTATTTTATTTTATAATTGATGATTATTATTTTTGTTGTTGTTATTTACTTGTACATTGTTTTTAATTTTATTTTCGCTCTTAGTGATTGTTTAATTTATTTTATTTTTGTATGACTTAATTTTATTTTGAATGAGAACTTGAAATCTGACACATTCCAAATAATAAAAAAAATACTTAATAATAAATACTTATAATAATAATTTATAATAATAATGAAATAATGTATGGTTTGAAATTATTATTTTTCATTTGTATATATGAAAATAAATAAAATGCTTTGATCAGGTTTGTAAACATCTGATTATTTATTTATTTTTTAAATATTATATCAGTGTTATAATTTATTTAGTTTTTGTTGTCGTTCAGACTACTGTCATAAATACAGAAGAAAAAATCCTGCACTCGTTGCTAAAACAATATAATATATTTAATGCAACTATTTATGATCTGACCATTGTCGGGCGTTTTTTAAATTTTTCAAAATTTTAATCCAATTTAATTTTAATAGGCCAAAATTCAGCTGAACAAAACTTTTAAGTTAGGCTATTTTGACTTTGGAAACTCATTAGAACACATTAGCAACACCCTACCCATAGTTTTACTGTAGTGAAAAAGTAAAAATCTTGCGTAAACATTCATTGTGTGTTTGTGTGCACACAGGGTATGGCTTTCACTCTGAAGGAGAGGCAGATGTTGGGCATTCATGGTCTGTTACCACCAAAGATCGAGACCCAGGACACCCAGGCCATGCGTTTCCAGAAAAACTTGAAGAAGATGTCCGACCCACTGCAGAAGTACATTCATTCACATCACTTCACATTTCCGATAATAAGAGCTGCTTGAATTTGATTTGAATTTAAAATTTCCATATATAAAATTTCCATATATTTCCATATAAAATTCCAAATCTAAATTTTAACGTGCATAATATGCAAAAATTATCATTAATATGAGAAATTTTGTGACCTATGGCTTTGTGGCTACAAATAATCTTAGCCAGCAATATCATAACCTGCTTTTCATGATTTGAGCAGGTATATCTACCTAATGGGGATTCAGGAGAGGAACGAGCGTCTCTTCTACCGCGTGCTCATGGAAGACATCGAAGCTCTCATGCCCATCGTCTACACGCCAACTGTTGGCCTCGCGTGTACGCAGTATGGACACATCTTCAGGAGACCCAAGTAAGCTACGCTTCATTAATTATTAACTATTTAACTTTGATACATTGAACCCCTTTATGTGTAAATCACAGCTTTGATTGTATTCTCAACATGCTCTTATTCTCAGCTTGACTTAAAGTTATTTTTAGATGTGCAAGATTGCAGATATATTGCAATTTAAAGAGGTCATATTATGCCCTTTTACAAAGTCTTGATGTTGTTTTTGGGCTCTACTAGAACAGGTTTTCATGCTTAAATGTTCATTATTTTCCCCATATTCTCCATTGTTGCAGCTCCTCTCTTCCCAGTCTGTCAGTAACGCTCTATTTAGTTCCTGTCTCGATGAAGCCCCTCCTTCTGAAAAGCACAATGTGCTCTGATTGGTCGACTGGATCAGTGTCTTGTGATTGGTCAACCACTTCTAATGTATATGGGGAAATGTCCTGCCCCTTACCATAAACGCCAGTTTCAACACACTGACTTGTTTTCAGACAAGACTTTCCTGTTACAGTTTGTGTGTCAGAGAGAGTGAAGTTTTTGTCTTATTCTCTCCAGAGGTCTGTTTATCTCCATTAAGGATCAAGGACATGTTCGTTCCATATTGGAGAACTGGCCAGAAACCACTGTCAAGGTATTGGATTTCAACATTCCAGTGCTTTTCGATTTTCATTAAAGTGTATGTTTGATGTCACTGTGTGATTAGTAAGTTCTGTCATGATTTATTTACCCTCATGTCATTTCAAACATTTTGATTTTTGGGTGATCTGTCCCTTTAAGACTGTGATGTATGTATTAATTTGATGTCTTAAGAGACTTTTTGTTAGTATAGTGAGGGTTCATTCATCTCTCTCTGTGTGTAGGCTGTAGTGGTGACGGATGGTGAGCGTATCCTGGGTCTGGGGGATCTGGGAGTGTATGGTATGGGTATTCCTGTAGGAAAGCTGTGTCTTTATACGGCCTGCGCTGGAATCCGGCCTGAGAGTTGCCTGCCGGTCTGCATTGATGTGGGTACGGATAACGAGGTTCGTAACTCTTCATTTCCAAACCATTCATGTAACAATATTTGATGACTCTATAGATCTGTCTTTCTGTAGTAGATCTGAATACATAATATACAGTATATCGTATTTTGACATATACCATATACCATATACCATGTATATGTGTATATATAGTGCCCTCCATAAGTATTGGAACATTAAAGACAAAATTGCTCTGTTAGCTGTGGTGTCAAGACATCTATAAATATGATCAAAAGATTAATATGAGGCAGAAGTACAGAATGTCACATTTTATTATTGGCTGTTTCAACACAAAATGTTTTACCAACTAAGAAGAAAAGCACTTTTAGAGTCATTCCTCTGCCTAATGTGAGCATAAGTATTGGGGCGGTTTAACTTGAAGTAAGAGTAAATGTGTAAAAGCTAATATTTAGTTGTAAATCCCTTGCAAGCAATAACAGGAGCGAGTCTGTGGCCCATAGACTTGGTTTTGCACTTTGAAATGCTTTTCCAGGCCTTTAATATACAGTATCTCACAGAAGTGAGTACACCCCTCACATTTTTGTAAATATTTTATCATATCTTTTCATGTGACAACACTGAAGAAATGACACTTTGCTACAATGTAAAGTAGTGAGTGTACAGCTTGTATAACAGTGTAAATTTGCTGTCCCCTCAAAATAAGTCAACACACAGCCATTAATGTCTAAACCGTTGGCCACAAAAGTGAGTACACCCCTAAGTGAAAATGTCCAAATTGGATCCAAAGTGTCAATATTTTGTGTGGCCACCACTATTCTCTAGCCCTGCCTTAACCCTCTTGGGCATGGAGTTCACCAGAGCTCCACAGGTTGCCACTGGAGTCCTCTTCCATGACGACATCACGGAGCTGGTAAATGTGAGAGACCTTGTGCTCCTCCATCTTCTGTTTGAGGATGCCCCACAGATGCTCAATCGGGTTTAGGTACCCTCAGCTTCTTTAGCAAGGCAGTGGTCGTCTTGGAGGTGTGTGTGGGGTCGTTATCATGTTGGAATACTGCCCTGCGGCCCAGTCTCCGATGGGAGGTGATCATGCTCTGCTTCAGTATGTCACAGTACATGTTGGCATTCATGGTTCCCTCAATGAACTGTAGCTCCCCAGTGCCGGCAGCACTCATGCAGCCCCAGACCATGACACTCCCACCACCATGCTTGACTGTAGGCAAGACACACTTGTCTTTGTACTCCTCACCTGGTTGACGCGACACACGCTTGACACCCTCTGAACCAAATAAGTTTATCTTGGTCTCATCAGACCACAGGACATGGTTCCAGTAATCCTTAGTCTGCTTGTCTTCAGCAAACTGTTTGCAGGCTTTCTTATGCATCATCTTTAGAAGAGGCTTCCTTCTGGGATGACAGCCATGCAGACCAATTTGATGCAGTGTGCGGCGTATGGTCTGAGCACTGACAGGCTGACTCCCCACCCCTTCAACCTCTGCAGCAATGCTGGCAGCACTCATACGTCTATTTCCCAAACACAACCTCTGGATATGACGCTGAGCATGTGCACTTAACTTCTTTGGTCGACCATGGCGAGGAACCTGTCCTGTTAAACCTCTGAATGGTCTTGGCCACCGTGCTGCAGCTCAGTTTCAGGGTCTTGGCAATCTTCTTATAGCCTACGCCATCTTTATGTAGAGCAACAATTCTTTTTTTCAGATACTCAGAGAGTTCTTTGCCATGAGGTGCCATGTTGAACTTCTAGTGACCAGTATGAGAGAGTGAGAGCGATAACACCAAATTTAACACACCTGCTCCCCATTCACATCTGAGACCTTGTAACACTAACGAGTCACATGATACCGGGGAGAGAAAATGGCTAATTGGGCCCAATTTGGACGTTTTCACCTAGGGGTGTACTCACTTTTGTGGCCAGCGGTTTAGACATCAATGGCTGTGTGTTGACTTATTTTGAGGGGACAGCAAATTTACACTGTTATACAAGCTGTACACTCACTACTTTACATTGTAGCAAAGTGTCATTTCTTCTGTGTTGTCACATGAAAAGATATAATAAAATATTTACAAAAATGTGAGGGGTGTACTCACTTCTGTGAGATACTGTAGCCATTTTCAATGGTTGCTTGTTTTTGGGAGTTTCTGCCTTTAGTCTTCTCTTCAGCTGGTGAAATGCATGTTAAATAGGATTGTCATTTAAAGTTGTGATTATTTATATATATATATATATATATATATATATATATATATACATAATATTCTGTGTCTGTAGACTGTAATATACAGTGTATATATTATACATTACATTAAATTATATTTAGTAAACAATCGTGTGTGTGTGTGTGTGTGTGTGTATATATATATATATATATATATATATATATGTGTTCACTCAGCATTTTCACTGGCCACAATTTTGACATCAATACCATGGGGGAAAACTGCCATATAGATATTTTTAATATTATCTCTAATTTGGCAGCAGGTTTATTAGGCTGCTGTCACTTTAAGACCTGATGCACGGTTTCAATATACTGTTACACATGCGTTTTCTTTCTCAACTGTTTGTTTACCTAAAACATAACTGACTGTGTTTACGTGAATACTCACCAAGACCAGCATTTTGACATTATTTTGTGTGCAATCGACTGTTTAAGCACAGTAAGCAGTGAAAAATAACTCAATTTAGTACTGAGAAGTGGCTTTATGTGTGTGCACTTTGGGTGTGAGGACAAAATCTGTGGGAATGAGTAAAATTATATGCAGTATGCACAATCCCATGCCAAAGTTCAAACCCCGTAACACCAAGAATATTCATCCGGAGAAAATGAAATGAGTGAGGGGAGACGGGTCTGTGTGTCAACTCGCTGTCTGAGTTTATTGCACATAGTTTATTATTTAAGATGCCTTTTTAAAAGGCTACAATTGAAAAATGTATGTATTATATATATGAAATTCAACCCACCAAAGTGGCTAGTGACTGCGTTACACGCCACTGCTGAAATCCACCCGCATTTGGCGGGTATTATAATTATAAATAATGTGCATTCATCATGGTGAGACTTTTCACTGTCAATTTCACTGTGGAGATTTATATGCTGTTCTTAATTTTAGAACCCTACTGTAGTGGGTTTTTGTTCATTGTAAATGTATGTTTAGTCAACAGATGGTTTAAGAAAATAGCATGCTCTTGTGTGTTTGTGCAGAAGTTACTGAGGGACCCATTCTACATGGGTCTGTACCAGCGGCGTGACCGCTCTCAGCGCTACGACGATCTTATAGATGAGTTCATGGAGGCTGTGGTGGACAAGTACGGACAAGACACCCTCATCCAGTTTGAGGACTTTGGCAATCACAACGCTTTCCGGTTTCTGAAGAAATACCGTGAAAAGTACTGCACCTTCAATGATGACATCCAGGGTGAGTACCAGTACTCGCTAATGCAAGAATCACTATTACTCATACTTAGCGTTCGTGATTTAAACTCATCAAGTACCGTTTATGCTCCAGACATGAATGATTCCTCAAATCAATGAGCCGTGTTGAGGAGAGTTGTGCTGTTGCTTTACTATTTGAAAATTTTTTCAAAATCTAAATGAGAATAATGATCATGTTTGTGTGTGGCAGGCACTGCATCAGTAGCTCTGGCAGGTTTACTGGCAGCTCAGCGTGCTGTAGGGAAGCCAATAACTGAACACAAAGTTCTGTTTCTGGGTGCTGGGGAGGTGAGCACACATGACACAGTTTAAAACCACAGTGACGCAAACTCTGTCTTTTAATCTGTGTGGTTTGATTTGAGATTAAACTTAAGCACTGCCTGTGTTTTTTTTAAGCTTTAAACAATTTTCACTTTTAGGCAGCTCTGGGAATTGCTAACCTGATCGTCATGGCGATGATGGAGTCGGGGGTGTCTCAGGCAGATGCCAGAAAAAAGATCTGGATGTTTGACAAATATGGTCTGTTAGTTAAGGTGAGTGCATGGTTACATAAATAGTATTTACACTCAAGTCACACTTAAAAATATCTGAACATCATGACAAAATATCACACTAAATTAAAGTCTTTGCAAAAATAGCTCAGAAATATAAAGTTGGCTCTCTTCATTTGTTTGCACCAACGTAAGTCTGATCGCTTGGAAAAGTAGTAACATACTGTAACTCTCATCATTCATGACAAAGTTATAAGGCAAAGGTTAATACTTGTGATCAGGAGTTTGTTAAAATGCTTGTTTTATTTAAAATAGATTTGACTATAAAAATGGAATGTAAACTACTGATTAGTGAATCCAGTTTTTGAACCAGTTAATTGAATCAGAATTTAATTAAAATGAATCATACTTTTCAGTGTTTATTATTGTTAACTAAAAGCAAAATTCTTCAAATTTCAGTTTCTAATTTCTGTTACATTTAAAGGATTAGTTCACTTCAGAATTAAAATTTCCTGATAATTTACTCACCCCCATGTCATTCAAGATGTTCATGTCTTTCTTTCTTCAGTCGAAAAGAAATTAAGGTTTTTGTAATCGTAATCACGTTGGAAAGGTCACGTGTGATGTAGGCGGAAGTACCACAGTAGGGTAGAAAAACTCTCATTTTCTCCTCCAACTTCAAAATCGTCCGACATTGTTGTTTTACCGTTTTTTGTGAAGGCCGTTTGACTTCGACTTAGTGTTTGCTTTGTAGACACTGGAACGGTATTTCTGCCTGAACTTTCCAACGTGAAAGCTGAAATAAAATATAAATATTTGATGAAAAAAAAAAAAAAAACAATGAAAATTAGAAACTGAAATTTGAAAGTTTAAGTTGAAGCACTAAAATGACTAACTGGAAAACTTAAACTAAACCTGAAATAAAAATAAATTAACAAGTACGCATATGCAAGTACATATTCTACTAAATGATGTCTATCATTAGCCATTGTCTAATATAAGTTTAAGTCTAGCATAGATATATTTTCACTCTCTGAACACTCTGAGTGCTTGAGCTTTGACAATGATAAATATGCATTCATACATGGCTACCAAGTTTTAGTTCTAATTACTAAAATTCTATCATAAAAAATAAAAGCTAAATCAAAATACTAATATAAAACTAAAATAACACTGAATACTACCACTAAGGTTGTTTGCTGTCTCTGAAAACACCCAAATGCAGTCGCAGTGTTTTAGCAATCTGAGCTCCTCTAAAAACTCTAAACAGGAATAGAAAATCTGTGCTATTGACCAATTTCTTCTTCTTTCACGTTTGAGACTGACAACCACAGTCCTCCAGTAATCCTCTGTGCGTTTCTCTGTTTTATAGGGCAGAGCTTATGAGACGGACAGTAATCAGGAGGCTTTTGTTCACTCTGATCCAGGGGACGTGAAAAGCTTCTTAGACGCAGTCAATGTTATTAAACCCACAGCGATCATTGGTAAGATGAGCTGCTTCTCTACGTCTTGCACTGAAATCCAACCCAACATCAATATTTCTTCCTCAGTTTAACCTTCATTTTATTTAGTTTCCTTTTAATGTTAGTCAAGGATTGCACCTCAACAGTTGTCATTTAGTTTTTCATGACCTAGAATTAAACAAGCTCCTTTTGTTGCTGTACCTTTAAGACTTCTGTATGTAAATGTCCTGTTGTAATCTGCTTGCCTTTTGACATTTGAAATAGGCAACAATACTCCCATCAAACTGTTGGATAATGAATAGGTTTACATTTGTAAATGTGGGTTGCTGTTTTTTATGCATAAAGCTGAATGCATCATGCATAACCCATAAATTTTATATTAATATATGTATGTATATAAATGTTTTGACCTCTTTCTCAATGTAAACAGGTGTGTCCGGGGCCGGCCGCCTCTTCACTCATGATGTCATCAGAGCAATGGGCAGCTTAAATGAGCGTCCGATTATCTTCGCCCTGAGCAACCCCACCGCTAAAGCAGAATGCACAGCTGAAGATGCGTACAGCCTCACACAGGTAAAATATCATTACTGCATTAACGCTTTGAAGCTTGACAAATCTTTTTTTTTTTTTTTTAAATGGAACAGTTTATTGAACCCTAAAGGATTAGTTCACTTCAGAATTAAAATTTCCTGATCATTTACTCACCCCCATGTCATCCAAGATGTTTATGTCTTTCTTCAGTCGAAGAGAAATTAAGGTTTTTGAGAAAAACATTCCAGGATTTTTCTCCATATAGTGGACTTCACTGGGGTTCAACGGGTTGAAGGTCCAAATGTCAGATTCAGTGCAGCTTCAAAGAGCTCTACATGATCCCAGACGAGGAATAAGGGTCTTATCTAGTTAAATAATCGGTCATTTTCTAAAAAAAAAATAAAATTTATATACTTATTAACTACAAATGCTCGTCTCTGCGATGCGCCACGCATTACGTAATCATGTTGGAAAGGTCACGAGTGACGCAGGCAGAAGTAGGGCGAAAAACTCCATCTCATTTTCTCCTCTAACTTCAAAATCGTCCGACATCGTTGTTTTACCTTTTTTCGTAAAGGGTGCTTGGCCTTTGTCTTTGCACGTTTGCTTTGTAGACACTGGATCGGTACTTCCGCCTACATCATGTGTGATCTTTCCAACGTGATTACGTAATGTGTGGCGCATCACAGAGCAGTGCAAGATGAGCATTTGTGGTTAAAAAGTATATAGTTTTTTTATTTTTTAGGAATGAAAAGCTACACACTCTATCTTTTAAGGTTAAAAGAACCGTTGCCACACATATAACATGCTAAAAACATAATTACTGTAATAATGATCCATCCATAGACTTATTTATTTGCCTGGTAAAATCCAAACAGCAACTTTTTTTTTTGTCCGGGCAGTGTATGATATAGGTGGCTTTAAAGGGAAAAACATACATACATCAAAAATAAACTTGTTTATAATTACAGATTCAAACCAGTAAATTTAGCACTAAAATCTGATTGGATAAGCCACATTTGAAACCATGTAGGAAAACACACCATAGCTTTTGTAAATTAACTGTGATCCATGTCCCCATAAAGGCAAGGTGTTCACAGATTAAATACATTTACACCTGTAGTCATACACAGATCTCATGTGTACATGGATTGTCATACCCGTATGAATATGAATACGGAAATATAAGTGTTTCTGTTACAGGGTCGTTGTTTGTTCGCCAGTGGCAGTCCATTTGCACCGGTGTCACTAGAAGATGGCAGAATACTGACCCCTGGACAGGGCAACAATGCTTATATATTCCCAGGTATTAACACACTAATTATAGTCTTATATATTAATGGATGTTTTGGTGGTTAGCTCTAAACACATCTACAATTATCCAAATAAACAAACAAATAAATGTGTTGACCAGTAGGTTGTAATTGTGATTTCAGGTGTAGCTCTGGCTGTTATACTAAGTGGAGTCCGACACATCAGTGATACCGTCTTTCTTGAGGCTGCAAAGGTAAATACACAGACCAAGTAGTATGATCATCACTCTTTTGGCCTGTTCAGAACCAAACCAGTGCAGCGAGATTCTCTGGAGTCTGATTGTCAGTAATTATCAAAAAAAAAGTTGAAATTTCGATTCACGGTCTCTAAGGGCCGCCAAAACGTTCGAAGTAGCCGGAGCCAGTTTTACTAAAATAGCTATAACTCATGAACAGAATGAGATATTTTCACCAAACTTGGCACACCTATGTAAGAGCTCATTCTGTGGTCACATGAAAAAGGACGCTGTGACTGCCCACTTGGTGGCGCTATAACATGGAAAAAAACTTAAAAATGGCTATAACTATGTAACCCAAAGTCTGATTGACTTGAAAATTGGCATGTGGTGTCTTTGTCCAAGGTGCCAAGACTATCTTTGAGGACATTTGAGTATCTCGAAAATGCAGCCAGCGGCGACCAATGACTTTTGAGCAGCTATCAGACAAGGATAATGAAGGCCAATCAGAATGAAACTCGCTGGGTCTGTTTGGCCCACGGCCCTAGAGGCCTGTGAGCAATTCCAAAGAAATTGGCCACCGGAGGGCGCCTTTGCGTTTTTCATGTGCATAAAGGATTGTAGGATTTTTTTCACACATGCCCACGACATTCATACCACATGGTAGAACTCCTCATTTTGAGCAACTTTGCCTCTAGGACCGCCGCTGTCCATCAAATCGTTCGTTAAATATCGGAGATTATTTCAAAAACCAACTTTGGCGAACTAATCCTAGGTTTTTGGCTCAACCTCGTTAACTGTTAAAAAGCTTTAAAAAAAACATATATTTCCTATGGTAAATTGCCGACATTTGGCTGTAATTGGTATTTTTCATTTATGATCGATGGTACTAAGATGCTTACAGGCTTGATAATTAAAACATACCTTTTTATGCAAATGCTTAAAGGCTTTTAAAGCATTTGAACCCTGATAATTGCTGCTTGCAGCTATATTTTTACTTGTTTTTATTAATATTTTATATTGTGGCTTCATAAAACAACAGTGGTTGTGTTGTTTTAGACACTGGCGGATCAGCTCACAGATGAAGAGCTGAGTCAGGGCCGTCTGTATCCACCGCTGTCCAACATCAGAGAGGTGTCACTACAGATGGCTGTCAAGGTGAGTGTGTGTGTGTTTTAGGACAGTCTTTAAAAGCCTCAAACTCAGTTGTATCAAATTTAAGGCCATACAAATTTGTATAATATCTTAAATTGTATGGGAAATGATTTCAAGAGCTCTTAAATTTGGGGACAGAAAAAATTAATACCATAAATAATGGTATCTATCTATGGTAACATCCAACCCATAAAATGGCTCTAAAAACATCAATTTAAACTTTACAGTTCAAATAATACAGGGTTTGATAAAAAAAATAATAATTAAAATAAATAAATAAAAAGTTTCATAAAATGGTAAACCTCACATTTCCTCACATAAACCATTTTTTAAGCAAATGAGACCAGTCAAAATTATAAATGATTATATGGTGAGCGGTGACTTCTTTATCTGGTTATATATCTACTGTTAATGTATTATGACAAAATATGAGGGACACAAATGTCATTTGTTGTGTATCATAACCCATTGCTAAGACAGTGTCTTTTTGTGCACAGGTGGTGGAGTATGTGTACTCAAATGGAATGGCGTTCCGATACCCAGAGCCTGTGGATAAGGAAGCGTACGTCAGATCAGTTGTGTGGAACACCAACTACGATTCATTCGTGCCCGACATGTACGACTGGCCCGGGGTTTCTCATAGCCCCATTGTAGACTAGATGAGCACATGAGAAAATACCAGATGGAGAGAAACAGAACAAAAACAAGGAAGTCTCAAGGGAGTTTTCATTCATCTGTTTTAGGCACTCCTTTTTTTGTGTGTGTGCAACTTCTAGTATTTATTCATATTTCTGGCTCGTCGTTTAAATTGCAATTTCATTTTTTTTCAGATGAATTTTACAAATCTTGCACATGTCTAGGTCACATTTTACTCCAGAATGAAAATAAATAAATGCAAAATAATATTTTGCATAAAGAAAATTAAGCCTGTTTTTAGGATCATGAAGATTTTGTTGCATTTTGACAATTTCATCACAATGAAGCACTTTTTACCCAAAATGCACTGTTAATAAAATATGCAAAAATACTTTATTCACATTTTAAAGAATTTACACATCATAGCATTTTGTTGTATTTTCTGCCATTTTTATTACTTATTACTGAAAATCTAATAAGAATCCATTGAGAATAATGGGAATTAAAAATGAGGTATTATAGTGCTAAATTGTTATGAAAATAATGTCACAATGCAAAGTAACCTAATGGTCTAATTAGGCTTCATTTATTTTAAGCAAAATATATCTATTTTTTCTTTATTTTTTTACTCTGGCCATTGCTCCTGTGTTGAGTTTAATGTGCCTTGTCACTCCTCACATTTATTTTTAAATGCTGCGTGCAATTTAAAATGAAGTTACACTCCATTTGTTCATTGTGTTTGTGTTCGTTTCTTGTTGTGTCTGTAAGAGTCATTCATTTCATAAAGATCCATTTATTTCCTAGTGCAGGAGTAAGTACAGGACATGAAGGACTAGCGGGGTTTCTAGTATATTGCACAATATTACAGTCATTGTATGCATTTGTAGCTGTGACTGAGTTTTAGTGGATTTACCAGCAAATATTTACACACTTGTATGTGGATGCTTAGGATACAAACACGTTCTTTTATATATATATATATATATAAAGGAAATTAATGTCATTATCACAGAATAAACCCAAACATGGTCATCTCTTTTAACTTATTACACAGCGACCCCCCAAATAAAATATTGATTTGAGTTCAAATTATGTGAGAAGAAGAATGTTGAGTGATATTAAAGATATAAGACTATCAGTTACAGTATGTAGGTTTCATGCAACAGCAGTAATTTATACATCTGAATGGTCATTATATTAAAATATTTGACTATTGACCAATCAGACAAAATTACCACTGTGGCATTACCTTAGAAGTGCCTGCTTATATATATATTTATATAGTCATCGCTCGTCGTATGTTAAAGACCCGTTTACACCAAGAACGAGAACTATATTAGCGTCCACACCATCAGACGTAATCATTGTGATTTTTAAAGTGATAATTTTCATTTTTGGGTGAACTGTCCCATGATTTACTCACCCTCAAGCCATCCTAGGTGTATATGACTATCTTCTTTCAGACGAACACAATTGGAGATCTATTTAAAAATACCCTTAGTCCTCCAAGGTTTTATAATGGTTGTGAATGGCTGCCCAAATTTTGAAGACAAAACAAATGCATCCATCCATAAAAAAATAAATCCATATGACTCCAGGGGGTTAATAAATGCCTTCTGAAGCGAATCGATGCGTTTGTGTAAGACAAGTATCCTTATTTGAAACTTTTTAAAGTAAAATAATGAGCTTCTGACACGACAGCCATAGGTATTTGACGTACGTCCAAATAGCGTTAACTGCCACGACGACATGACATACTACGCGTTATAGTGTAGTACGTCATGGCGTAGTGTAGATCGTATGGCTGTCGCGCCAGAAGCTTGTTATTTTACCTCATAAATTTTACACAATCGCATCAATTCGCTTCATAAGGTCTTTATTAACCCACTGGAGTCATATGGATTACGAAAATAGCCATATACACTTAGGATGGCTTGAAGGTGAGTAAATCATGGGATAATTTTCATTTTTGGGTGAACTAAACCTTTAAGCGCGCGCTGCAGTTTTGTCGTCTGCCGCTTTAAATGCTCGTGCTCTTCAAAGCAGGATTCTGATTGGCTGTCAATGTTTTTACCATTCATCGGGGGAAAAAATCGTTCTGAAAGTGATTTCAACGATATAATTTATCTGTGCTGTTATTGTTATAATTGTGCTGTGGACTCTGCTATTTTTTTTTATATATTTAGAACGATTTTTAGAACTATTATCTTTATAGTTATCGTTCTTGGTGTGAACGGGCCTTAAGATATTTTATATGCCAATGTAAATGCAGTAGCCAAAGATCACAAGAGCAACAAATTAATAGATTATCACGATTTACATTTTCACATAAGTTTAAAAACTGCTCATTCAACAGCATATCGAACAAAATAACTAACTACTGAACACTCGTATCCAGGAACAACATATCCTGTTATAATGTCATTAATATATCTGAATGCAGTCCTTCCTCACACCTTGTGGATTGTGGGTATAAGTTATTTGCTATGTGATGTTGCCTTAGTGTGTGAACATTAGGAGAACCCCGTGTCTGCTGTTACAAGTGCAGAATAAACATGTGTGGTCTAATCTGTGCAGTATTCATTGCTGGTCTATTTGCTGCCCTCATTTTTAATGGATTAAAGTATTATTTTTTACAGATTAAAATTAATATATATGAAATATTATTAATAATAAGAGATTCCTTGCTCTGATTAAACTGTGGCCCCACAAAAATTATTAGATTAGTGTGTGATGTTATGCTGACCTCTAGTGTAACTGTTTCATATGGAAGTAGTATATAGTATGCATACTGTGAACGGTGAATACCAACCCCAAAAATGAGCCTCTTTAATGTACTTTATCCCATAAAGAACTTGACGAGAGCCAGAATATCAGTCACAATTTGTAACATATTTTTCTTGAATAATTATTTGGAGGCTAAGACAATTCTACCAAAAAATAAAATAAAAAAAAGAATTAAAGTTGGGAAATAATTTATTTCTGGGAAGCCCAAGTAGTATTCCGGTATCCAACATCTCAACAAATATTTTGTACATCTTCTTTTTGGTTTATTATTAGACTGAACTTACTTCCAAACCGGAAGACAATGTTACACAAAAGTAGAATAAAAACGCAAATATATAACGTTTATACGGACGCCCATCTAAGTTGTAATTTTGACTTTTTATTTCATAATTATGACATAGAAAGCGAAATTACGACATAAAAATTAATAATTATGACAGTACATACTAAGACTAATATATTTACTAAATTTTTTGACATTTCGATTTAGTATGTCATAACTTCGATTTTTTCCTCTCATAATTTTGACTTAGTATGTCATAATTTCGTCTTTTCGTGTCATTATTATGATTTACAAAAGCACGATTTTTTCCCCTTATGTGGCGGAAATGCTTCTATAGTATAGTGTGCAGTATGCAGAGGGCAGTACGCAAATAAGTTCATAACCCGGATGTTGATTGAGCACATGTTCAGTTGTGGCTCAGCTGGTTGTCGGGGGACGTTGGAGGTTTATTTTAACAGTATTAACTTTATTTTCCCGTCAAATGTGCACAAAACAGCAGAATGTCCATGGACATTACGTTTCTCGGGACCGGATCAGCATATCCGTCTCCTAATCGCGGCGCGTCTGCGCTCGTGTTACGGACTGAAGGGGAAAGCTGGCTGTTTGACTGTGGAGAAGGAACACAGACTCAGTTAATGAGGAGTCCGCTCAAAGCAAGTCAGTCACTCATTCATGTGCACGTCTGCGTATTTTTCTGCTTTTTTAGTTCAGTTTTGATTGCATCTTGAGTCAGGTATTTCATGTTTACCTTTATATTGACATGTTGCATCATGTATGTTCGTCCTCATCCTGTGTGAAACTCATGAATCTGTCAAAAATACGGATTTAAAAATCAACAGACAGAATTAAGAAATTATTTTATGCTAATTTTATGCTGTAGAACCACCAAGCTTTTTTTTCCCCCTTATTTTCATGACCATAATAAACACAACCTTCACCATTGTATCATAATGTAAAGCAAAACTGCAAAAATGAATAACATTAATATTGTTTAATATATCATTGTAATTTACGTTTGTATAAAAATCATTTGTATAGCTTAAAGTGGCTATAAAAATCATTGAGTTTGTGATTTTAATTTATGCTGATATGAAATACTTTTTACTCATTTGTAAATTTAATTTTTTTAATTTAATGATTTTTAAATGAATGCTGGTATAATGCAAATATTGTATTATAGCCTTCTGATTACTGCAGTACAATATGAAATTTATTTATTTCCCCAGGCAAAATCACCAAAGTCTTTATATCTCACCTCCATGGTGATCATCTCTTTGGTCTTCCTGGTTTACTGTGCACCATCAGTCTGAACTCAAACCCCCAGCCGGATCAGCCTCCTCCCTGCGTGGACATTTACGGCCCGCGGGGGTTGAGACACTTCGTCCGTGTGGCGTTAGAGCTGTCCAGCTCCCAGCTGCTCTTCCCATATGCTGTGCATGAACTGGAGCCGTCAGATGACCAGTGTCCTGCTGAGGGGCGTCTCAGTCCTGCGCAGACCTCCAGCAGTGATGCTCTTCACCCACAGGAGCGGCCCGGCAGAACCATATGCCTGGACCCGGACACAGACTGCTATGATCTCATTAATGACAAACAGTTTGTGGTTAAAGCATTTAAGCTGTACCACAGAGTCCCATCATTCGGCTTCTCGGTGGAAGAAAGAGAACGTCCAGGACGGTTAAACACAGACCTGTTGAAAGAACTAGGTAACTCGTTAAGTGTAAAAATCCTTCTTTTTTTACCAGAATGGACCCTTTTCATGGACTGTCATGCTATCAGCATCGCAAATCTAGTATATTTTAATTTTATAACACTATACTTTGTGATATATTACTTTGGCAGTAAATAAAAACGAATTAACTTGGCGGCGAGGGTGTTTCTAATACAACGGCTGAGGGAGTGACGGCAAATTTGACATCTTTCTCTCTTCTGACCAACGTAATTGAGCTCATGATATTTTTTCCCTCTTTTGGAAAGTTGTGGAAATGCTAAATGGATTTTTCCCTTTGCTTTTGGAGCAAATGGGAATACAAAAATTATATCTCCCGTTCACCACTATAAAAGTTTACCCAACTATAATGACTTCGGCTTATGAGAACTTCGGAAATGTGAAAAGGGTCAATGGGGAAAACTGTTTAATGTATTTATTATTTATTAATTTATTTAAGTTGATTAATTTAGCTGTTAAATCGAAGAACAAATTGTTGTGAGGTCATTTCAGACACAATCAGGCCAAACCGTAGTTCTTATGGAGTTTGTTTCGGGAGTTTGAAACTGCTTGCCAAAGCAAACTTTCTGGAAAAGTTTGCTCTGTCTGGTAAACACCTTCGAACTCCCATTGGTCCGTGGCAATTACGTAATAGGGTAGGTGCGCTCTGGGGCTCCACCCTCTTTGTGTGGAAATCTTCCCCGGTTCATTTCCTCTAATGAGTCCATTGAGGTCAGACATCCGTGAAAACATAAACACGGGAGAGCTGCTTCATAGTAGAAATGGAAGTATAATTCTAATTGAAAGCAACATTCATACTGTTTTTTCATGTTTAATACTGTAAAGCTTTTTGGTTTAAAGCAATCTGTTGTTTTTTTAAACCCCTCTGATTGGCCATTGTGTTCATGCACTCAACAGATATGTCTGTGATTGGCTACAATGATCAACTCTTCAAAAACATGTTGTTCCCAGAGCGCTTACACAGATACAGATGGGAGCATATGAAAGCAGGCGTCTATCAGCGGATATATTAGGGATCTGCTCATAGACGCCTGCTGTTAAATTCCGTGTGAATCTGTGTAAGCGCTCGGTGAACAACATGTTGATCATTGTAACCAACCACAGACAAATCTGTTGAGTGCGTGAACACAATGGCCAATCAGAGGTGTTTAATCTGCTCAACAGTGCTCAAAATGCTAGGGGGAAATGCTGGTATCATCACATTCTTAAAATTTCAGTACCGACTTAATACTACTTTTGACAACACTAGTCGGGATGTTCGCTCACAGTGTACTGCTGTAAAGGTATTTCCAACTTGTTTTTACCCCTAAACAAAGAACGAAAATGAACTTCGCTGTGAGGATATTGGAGCCTTTAGAGTCGCATTTAACAAGTTAGAGCTGGGTATTAATATACTATAGTCTACTTTTTGCAACTATACAAGCAATCAAGGAGTTATATTGCCCTATGCAAGTATACTGTATGTATCTGGATAAAGTTGGACATACATATACAACTTTATATAAAGAGCCTGCAATAATATAGTTACATTTGCAGTGAAAATGCAACAAAATAAGTCAGGCAGTTCAGATTTGCTATATAGTATATAAAACTTTACATGAGTATACTGTATGTATGCAAATTAAGTTGGATATAATATATATTCTACTTTATATAGAGAGCTGTTAACATTTTGAAATGATATAAACAATAATGCATGAATGAAAATTACCCCATGATTTACTCACCCTCAACCCAACCTAGGTGTATATGACTATCTTCTTTCAGACGAACACAATCGGAGATCCTGGCTTCTCCAAGCTTTATAATGGGAGTGAATGGGGGGTGAGATTTTGAAGCCCAAAAAAGTGCATCCATCCATCATAAAAGTACTCCATACGACTCCAGTGGGTTAATAAAAGCCTTCTGAAGTGAAGCGATGGGTTTTTGTAAGAAAAATATCCATATTTAACACTCTATAAACTAAAATAACTAGCTATAACCTGTGACGCGATGTAGGATGTAGGAGTATCGTAAGCTCAGACGCCTCTCACAGTTTAAACAAATAGGGCTGTGCAACAAACTCAAGCTCCTCTTATATCGAAATCCTCCCACATTTCTCCTTAAAATTTCTTCTAACTCATGACTGGTATTTTGTTTGGCTCTATCCTCTGCATTTCCGTGTTCGTCATTGCGTCATGCGTCGGGTCAGGGGTTACGCTTCTGCCGTAACTTGATGAGTACGACCGTTTGCTGGAAGATAGTTATTATAGTTAATAAAATTCTAAATTTTCTTACAAAAATGGATGGATGCACTTTTTTGGGCTTCAAAATCTCGACCCCCATTCACTACCATTATAAAGCTTGGAAGAGCCAGGATATTTTTCATATAACTCTGATTGTGTTTGTCTGAAAGAAGATAGTCATATACATCTAGGATGGCTTGAGGGTGAGTAAAGCTTGGGATAATTTTTATTTTTGGGTGAACTATCCCTTTAAGCATTGATTGAACTGTAAGATTATTTCTCATTATCTTTTGCTCTTTGTAGGTTTGAAACCGGGACCTCTTTATGGACGTCTGAAGAATGGAGAGTCTGTGACACTAGATAGTGGACGTGTGTTGACCGCCAGCGAGGTGCTGGAGCCGGCGCTGAAGGGCCGTAAGGTGTGTGTTTTTGGGGACTGCAGTGCGGCACTGGGGGACGGCTTTAAAAGGGCGTGTCAGGGGGCGGACGTGCTGGTGCACGAGGCCACGCTGGAGGACGGGCAGCATGAGAAGGCAGTGGAACATGGGCACAGCACTCCCAGCATGGCTGCTGTGGTGGCGCTCGCCTGCGGGGCGCGCATGCTGGTTCTGCATCACTTCAGTCAACGCTACAAACCTGAAACGCTGCGGCGAGACGGCGAAGACGACGTGACGGAGCTTAAGAGACAAGCTGAGCTCATGCTGCAGGGGTCAAGAACAGAGGTCATTCTTGCAGAAGACTTTCTCACGCTGCCTATTGCACTCAAAAAGAATTTGACGCTGTAGTTCCTGTAAGACTTGTGTATGGATACAATTTTAATGATTATATTTTAATGCAAGGAAATGTTTTAATAAAGTCTGTCATTTTTACCAGTGTTACATGAGTACATGCGTGGTGAAATGCTTGTAGATTCTTTTGGACATCCATGAGCAGGTGAGATTTGAACATGTTTAATCATTGTATTTTCAAAAAATGCAATGATTAACAATGATTAAACATCATTGTTTACTTTATAAAATATATTCAAAAATATATTTTGAATATATTTTATAAAGTAATTTATTCTTGTGATCAAAGCTGAATTTTCAGCATCATTACTCCAGTCTTCAGTGTCACATGATCCTTCAGAAATCATTCTAATATGATGATCTGCTGCTCAAGAAACATTTATTGTGTACAATTGTACAAAATATTTGTGTACAATATTTTTTTTTTCTTTGATGAATAGAAAGTTCAAAAGAACAGCATTTATTTGAAATATCATCTTTTGTAACATTATAAATGTCTTTACTGTCACTTTTGATCGATTTATTGCATCCTTGCTGAATAAAAGTATTAATTTCTTTAATTTCTTTTCAAAAAAATAAAAACAAAAATTCTTACTGACCCCAAACTTTTGAACGGTAGTGTATAATCTTACAAAAGCTTTGTATTTCAGATAAATGCTGTTCTTTTGAACTTTCTATCCATCAAGGAGTCCTGAAAAAAAAAAAAAGTACACAACTGTTTTCAACATTGATAATAATCATAAATGTTTCTTGCGCAGCAAATCATCATATTAGAATGATTTCTGAAGGATCATGTGACACTGAAGACTGGAGTAATGATGCTGAAAATTCAGCTTTGATCACAGGAATAAATTACATTATAAAATATATTCAAACAGAAAACAGTTATTTTAAATTGTAATAATATTTCACAATATTACTGTTTTTACCGTATTTTTAATTAAATAAATGCAGCCTTGGTGAGCAGACCAAACTTCTTTTAAAAACATTAAAAATCTTCCAAAAGTTTCCAAACTTTTGACTGGTAGTGTATATATATATATATATATATATATATATATATATATATATATATATATATATATAAATACTGAAAGATACTTTAGTTTGTTTGTATATATATATATATAAACTAGTATCTTTCAGTATTTATTACAGTTTATCAGTTCACTATAGTCAATACTACAGTATGCTGTAGCATTCATTAACAAAGTGTTGTAAATACTATAATATATACAGTATACAACAGTATTTACTATAGTATGGTTCAAAAACACTATAGTATTTACTATAAATTACTATAGTATTATTTCACCTGGGAAGATTCTTGTGAAAATTGCTGCAGATATTGCTTCAAACTCATTCATCAAAATGGAAATAGTCAAATGCATTGCATTATTTCCCTGCAGTATAGTGCATACAGAAAATTTGCATACTGTGTAGGCTACAGTATACTACATGTACAGCAGAAAGTAGTAGTACTGTATATTACTGAGAACTTAGCGCTTTAAGTAAGATTACGTATCGTCCTAGTATATAACACATTAAGCCTGTGACTGTCCTTAACTTATTCACCAGCAGTTTTACACTAGTATTTTTCAGTAATGAAGCAAGAAGAGCATCTGTGTGGGCGGGGTCATATTTACGCTCACCGCGACGTCACTCCAGCGATGACATCACAGCGCTTACGTAGAGACAATGTCCCTGCCTTTGCTCCATGAATCGTAAGTGTTTCTGTTGGTATTTTCTTATTTTATTTTTAATCTCTACCTAATATTTTACAATAGAACTCGCGTAGACACTTTATTTGCCCATTCCCCGCATATTTAAGGAGTATCTGTTAGCTAGTTAGCTCGTTAGCTTCATAGTGAGATCTGTTGTATTGTCAGAGTGAACTGTGATTTATTATTATTCACGTTCACATATTTGACTGTTATAGTAATTAAGTGTAATGATGTGCTTTTGATGAGTTTATAGTTTATTAATAGAGGAGTATGAGTTCATTACTGTGTTTGCCAGGAAAAAAAAAATGTTAATTCAACTGACTAATCATTAATTCCGTGTAAATATGAACAGAATTTTGTGTAAATCAATTTATAGAGTCAGTCCTAATTATGTGGTATGTTAATTGAATTAATTCACGTTTCACTCTTCATTAACATCTATCTATCTATATCTATCTATCTTTCTGTCAGTCTATATGTCTTTTTGTCATTTTTGTGTGTGTGTATATATGTCTAATTAAATTAAGTGTAATGTGCTTTATAGGTATGACAAATAATGTTTGTTTTATAAAGTACAGTGCAAAAATAATTTATATTAAATTCAGCATGAAACGTAGGTTGCAATCTTATTTTCTTCCCTATTGTGTGACGTATATCCAAGTGAAACGGCTTCTCAACCGAGAAAAAAAAAGAGGGCGGGACTTGATTTTGTCTATTGGAAATTGATTGGATCGTTGACGTTTACTATTGCTATGATCTCATGCGAGTGACAGGTTGTCACAGCAAGAGGGAGGGGAAGTTATTTTCATTAAATGAAAATACATGAATTAGAAAAAATGCTGATGTGCATGGATAAATCATTTATAATCAAACTGCAATTTAAAAAAAATACAAATTGTCAGTTTTTGTATCATGGTGACTAACAGTCTCTCTGTGTTTTTAGGCCGGTGTGGATCACGTCTCAACATCAAGGTGTGAAGTCAGAAGCTCGAGAGCTTTGAAGGACGTTGATTTGTTCGTTCTTGCATGTGAATGAGTGTATTCCAGCAACATGTCCATCTCCAGCACACCCACCAGTAATGATGCCTGTCTGAGCATCGTCCACAGTCTCATGTGCCATCGACAGGGAGGAGAGAGTGAGTCTTTCGCCAAACGAGCCATAGAAAGTTTGGTGAAGAAGCTGAAAGAGAAGAAAGATGAGTTAGACTCACTGATCACTGCCATCACTACGAACGGAGCTCATCCCAGTAAATGTGTGACTATACAGCGTACCCTAGACGGTAGACTGCAGGTCTGTTTCTCTAGAAAAATGTGATTATTTTACTGTCTTAAGTTTATCTTGGATGTGAAAAAAGGAAGATACTTGTATGAAACTCTGTCCTTTTTCTTATCTTCTGTGACTGTGAATGATTTGTTTCTCAGGTGGCTGGTCGTAAAGGATTTCCTCATGTCATATACGCACGGCTGTGGCGATGGCCGGACCTGCACAAGAACGAGCTGAAACACGTGAAATACTGCCAGTTTGCCTTTGACCTGAAATGCGACAGTGTGTGTGTGAACCCATATCACTATGAGAGGGTCGTGTCTCCGAGCATCGGTGAATTATTTTCTGTTGTCTTGCTGTGATTTGAAACTTTGTCATGGTAAAAATGTATTGCAAGTGCTTATGTTCATGTCATATTCTTATTATTTTGAATAATTCTTATATATATAAGGTCTCTTTCCGTCTTTCCATTTTCAGATCTCTCTGTCCTGACTCTGGGCGGCCCAGGTAAGGGTGCACTTTTATGGACTTTAATTGTGTAATTAACCCAAACAACCAATTTGTCACCACCATTCAAAAGTTTAAGGTCAGGAAGGTTTTTTTTTTTTTTTTTTTTTTGAGAGAGAGAGAGAGAAATCAATACTTTTATTCAGAAAGGAGAAATGAAAGACATTTATAATGTTACAAAAAATATTGTTTCAATTAAATGCTGTTCTTTTGAACTTTCTATTCATCAAAGAATCCTGAAAGAAATGGTTTCCACAAAGAAATAGTCAAAAACCACAAAAAAACAAAACAAAAAAAAAAACAGCAAAAACTGTTTTCAATATTGATAATAATATAATAAAATTAAGGTTTTGAAGCGATTAAAAATTTTAATCTAATTAATTAAATGATGTGCCGTTTAATCTAATTAATCGCAAATCAATCGCGCATTAAATTTAGCTGAGAAATTACCCCCAAAAGATAATTTAAAGTCATTATTGTGTTAAATGAGAAAAGCAACAAATAGACATTACAAAAAGTATTTTGTCTATCAGCATTCTTCAAAATATCTTTTTATGTTACGCAAAAGAAAGAAAGTCATGCAGGTTTGTAAACAGAATAAACAGAATTTTCATTTTTGGGCATTTTTTTTTTTTTTTTTTTTATGAACTGATACTCTCAGTAAGAAACTAAAACTGCCAGCAGGTGGCGGTAAATGTCTAAATGGGTCATAGGGCCCTATCATACACCCGTGGTAATGCGACGCCAGGCACGACGCAAGTGTTCTTTGCTAGTTTCAGCCCGATGCAGTTATCATTTTCATGTCCAGCGCCCAATTTGTTTAAATAGTAAATGCACTCGTGCCCATCTGTTCACCAGTGGGGTGCTGGTCTGAAAACGAGGTGTGTTCAGGCGCATTGTTGCCGTGTTGCTATTTTGAGGCAACTGAAAACGACTGCGCCATTGACCAACTGAAACCTGCTCTAAAGGCAATGGCACAGTATTTTTTTGTTATTTAAAGAGCGTGTTAGTAATATGCACCTATAGGCGGGTGCACAACGCGCTACACTCTGCGTGTTACACACACAGGGATGCGCAGCAGCACACAAACATGCGAAATATAAAAAATAAAAGGATTACAATGTAAAAGATTATTATTGTGTACATAAAGATAAAAATGCCTACTTGTCAGAATGGATGGTCATTGCATGTATCAGAATGACCTATTTGCAGTAATGACAAATGAAATTGGCTAATTATTTGGCCAATCGTGGCAATACACACATGTATTCAAACTGACTCGTCAGGTTGAGGGTGTCTATATTCCGCCATAAAAATAGCAGTCCGCCATGGTGCGAATGCAACTGGCTTTTAAAGGGAATGGGAGATGAGACTCTGATTGGTTTATTGCACGTTACACCCAAAACACACCCATGACTCATTAAGAGACTAGGGACAACCCTTTTAGACCATGTGCTTAAACTAGCAAAAGTGGATACGGACCCTTTTAGACCATGTGCTTAGATCGTTAAAATAGGGCCCATTGAGTCATTCATTCATTCGATTCATTCAAACGGCTGATTCATTCAGGAATGAAGTAAATGGCTGTCTTTATGAATGGGCCATGAATCATTGGTTCACCCGATTGATTCGCTCAAGATGTGAATTCATTCAGAATCGAAACAGCTGTGTTGCTTCACTTGCTTGGAGACGCACAGCAGTTCTGCTCTGGCTTTACAGGTTATATCATTGGCAAAATTTATCAGATACAGACAATATTGTGTCTAAAATATAACACAATATTAACTTCTGGGTTCTCATATATATCACTTCACACTCTATTTCTTCTGGCATAGTTAAATAATTTGAACTCAAATCAATATTTCATGTCCATTTATTTATTTAATTTGCTAAGTAGCTGAGATATAAGCAGGATAATGTACAGTTTGTTTCCTAACGGTATTTATTTAGGGATAATGATCGAATAACTGTATATGATCCATTGCAGATTAGTGAATAAGTCATTTTTCACATTTATGTGTAGGTCCGAGTGGAGAGCTCATGGTGAAGGATGAGTTCGAGGGTCAGCCGTCACATTCATCTGCTGATGGAGGTCATAGTATTCAAACCATCCAACATACTGCCACTTCCTCTGCTCCGCCCGACACTTTCAACAGCCCCGCCCTCCTGCCCCCAGCTGACTCCGCAAGCTCTGCCTCCACTTCTGCATTCACCAGTATGGCTTCCGTTCCAACCAGTAAGTCATTATTTCATCCTTTTGTACAACCAGGCACACCACAATGGGGCAATGTAATTGAGAAATATATATATATATATATATATATGTATATATATATATATATATAGAAAAAATTACAATTAAAGTCTCTTCTGCTCACCAAGGCTGCATTTATTTAATCAAAAATACAGTAAAAACTATAATATTGCGAAATATTATTACAAATTAAAAGAACTGTTTTCTGTTGTATTATATTTTAAAATGTAATTTATTCCTGTGATCAAAGCTGAATTTTCAGCATCATTACTCCAGTCTTCAGTGTCACATGATCCTTCAGAAATCATTCTAATATGATGATTTGTTGTTAATGAAACATCATCACTTTTGATCAATTTATTGCACCCTTGTGGAATTAAAGCATTAATTTATTTTGAAAATCAAAAATTAAACTGACCCTAAACTTTTGAACAGTAGTGTACATTACATTTATACATTTGGCAAATGTTTTTATCCAAAGTGACTGCAGAAATGGGATTTTATTTACTTTACCCTTGATGAGAGAAACTTTAGAAAATGAGTGATTTATACGCTCACTTTGATCTCATCATATTTGTTGTGTTGTTTAACACACAGAAAAAAAGTGACAACAGTAACAAAACATAGATAAATGCAATGTGTAAAGATATTGTTTTATGACTGACTGATATCTGTGTGTTTTCCTCCATTAGACTCCCCCAGCTCATGGCCCAGAGGAAGTAGTTTCCCCCCCAGCATCCCCCATCAGAACGGCCACCTGCAGCACCACCCTCCCCTGCCTCACACGGGCCAGTACTGTGAGTGACTAGAGCCACCACTAACTACCATCACTGTCTGTTTTGCTCTCATTAAAGGATTAGTTCATGTCAGAATTAAAATTTCCTCATAATTTAATTTAAACATGTCATCCAAGATGTTTTTGTCTTTGTTTCTTCAGTTGAAAAGAAATTAAGGTTTTTGAGGAAAACATTCCAGGATTTTTCTCCATATAGTGGACTTCACTGGGGTTCAACAGGATGAAGGTCCAAATGTCAGTTTCAGTGCAGCTTCAAAGAGCTCTACATGATCCCAGACGAGGAATAAGAGTCTTATCTAGTGAAACGATCGGTCATTTTCTAAAAAAATAAATATTGATATACTTTTTAACCACAAATGCTCGTCTTGCACTGCTCTGCAATGTAAGAGCATTACGTAATCACGTTGGAAAGGTCACGCGTCACGTAGGAGGAAGTACAGATCCAGTGTCTACAAAGTGAACGTGCAAAGACAAAGTCAAACGCCCTTTACAAAAAAGGTAAAACAACGATATCGGATGATTTTGAAGTTGGAGGAGAAAATGAGATGGAGTTTTTCACTCTACCGCGATACTTCCGCCTACGTCACGCGTGACCTTTCCAACATGATTACGTAATGCATGGCGCATTGCAGAGCAGTGCAAGATGAGCATTTGTGGTTAAACTTTACTTACTGAGCAAGTGTGCACCCGTTTCCAAAGCTGTGTTCGAAATCGTCTCATTCACTATTCCCTACATTAGTCCACTAATATAGTCCACTTGAAGGAGTGAATGAAAACGAGTGAGTCAGTTTGGACACTGAGTGTTGAGGGCTGCTGCTTTTGTATAGTTTGTGCTTGCTGTTTAATAATAATTTGAAACTGAGCAAACTGGCAGCTCTAGTAGTACAGGTGCTGGTCATATAATTAGAATATCATCAAAAAGTTGATTTATTTCACTAATTCCATTCAAAAAGTGAAACTTGTATATTATATTCATTCATTACACACAGACTGATATATTTCAAATGTTTATTTCTTTTAATTTTGATGATTATAACTGACAACTAAGGAAAATCCCAAATTCAGTATCTCAGAAAATTAGAATATTACTTAAGACCAATACAAAGAAAGGATTTTTAGAAATCTTGGCCAACTGAAAAGTATGAACATGGAAAGTATGAGCATGTACAGTACTCAATACTTAGTTGGGGCTCCTTTTGCCTGAATTACTGCAGCAATGCAGCGTGGCATGGAGTCGATCAGTCTGTGGCACTGCTCAGGTGTTATAAGAGCCCAGGTTGCTCTGATAGTGGCCTTCAGCTCTTCTGCATTATTGGGTCTGGCATATCGCATCTTCCTCTTCATAATACCCCATAGATTTTCTATGGGGTTAAGGTCAGGCGAGTTTGCTGGCCAATTAAGAACAGGGATACCATGGTCCTTAAACCAGGTATTGGTAGCTTTGGCACTGTGTGCAGGTGCCAAGTCCTGTTGGAAAATGAAATCTGCATCTCCATAAAGTTGGTCAGCAGCAGGAAGCATGAAGTGCTCTAAAACTTCCCGGTATACGGCTGCGTTGACCTTGGACCTCAGAAAACACAGTGGACCAACACCAGCAGATGACATGGCACCCCAAACCATCACTGACTGTGGAAACTTTACACTGGACCTCAAGCAACGTGGATTGTGTGCCTCTCCTCTCTTCCTCCAGACTCTGGGACCCTGATTTCCAAAGGAAATGCAAAATTTACTTTCATCAGAGAACATAACTTTGGACCACTCAGCAGCACCTTTTTGTCTTTAGCCCAGGCGAAACGCTTCTGACGCTGTCTGTTGTTCAAGAGTGGCTTGACACAAGGAATGCGAAGGCTGAAACCCATGTCTTGCATACGTCTGTGTGTAGTGGTTCTTGAAGCACTGACTCCAGCTGCAGTCCACTCTTTGTGAATCTCCCCCACATTTTTGAATGGGTTTTGTTTCACAATCCTCTCCAGGGTGCGGTTATCCCTATTGCTTGTACACTTTTTTCTACCACATCTTTTCCTTCCCTTCGCCCTCTCTATTAATGTGCTTGGACACAGAGCTCTGTGAACAGCCAGCCTCTTTTTGCAATGACCTTTTGTTTCTTGCCCTCCTTGTGCAAGGTGTCAATGGTCGTCTTTTGGACAACTGTCAAGTCAGCAGTCTTCCCCATGATTGTGTAGCCTACAGAACTAGACTGAGAGACCATTTAAAGGCCTTTGCAGGTGTTTTGAGTTAATTAGCTGATTAGAGTGTGGCACCAGGTGTCTTCAATATTGAACCTTTTCACAATATTCTAATTTTCTGAGATACCGAATTTGGTATTTCCCTTAGTTGTCAGTTATAATCATCAAAATTAAAAGAAATAAACATTTGAAATATATCAGTCTGTGTGTAATGAATGAATATAATATACAAGTTTCACTTTTTGAATGGAATTAGTGAAATAAATCAACTTTTTGATGATATTCTAATTATATGACCAGCACCTGTATGGTTTTGGACCAAATGGCTGTCCCCTCAAATAGTGCCCTATTTAAGGGTATGTGGGCGATTTCAGACACAGGCCGAGTTGCTTTCACGTTCACACGAATTGCGCCACAGTTCCAGTGCAACCGAACTTCAGGAACTCCCGGGTCCGCATGACAGCTTTCACGTGACCAATTTTTCATGCAAACCGTGCTGTTTCGAACTAAACTGCCAGTGTGAAGCACCCTAAATGTTTCTCTCTTTCTGTCTTTCTCAGGGTCTGTCCACAATGAGCTGGCGTTCCAGCCGCCCATATCCACACATCCAGGTGAGGAATAAAACAGGCTGCTTTCCGATTCACAAACTATAGAAACTGTATTGTATGTGAGAAAAGGATTAGTCCATCCCAGACAGGATTATTATTGTTAACTTGAACTATTGAAAACATTTATGTTAATTAAAATAAAGATTAAATAAAATAAAATAGAAATATTAGATGAAAAGCTTATTGCAAGGCAACACTTCTAATTTTAGTTTCACAGTAAAATTATTGGAAATTAATACTAATAATAAATAAATACAAATAATGAACTATAACTAAAACTAAAATAAAAATGTAGAAAAACTTAAATAGTAATATTAAAAAAACCAAAAACTAATAAAAATGACAAAAGCACATTACAAAATGACTAAAAATTTAAATGAAAACTGAAATAACAGCTCATAATATGCCAAAGATGCCAGGATCATGCATTATTCCTTGTGAAATTTGTACTTGTAGTATGTATGGATAAAAAGTGTGTATCCATAGATGCTTTTTGGGCTAATATTACCCACAGCCCCTTGCAGTACAGAGGAGGAGGAGTTCATTTTCCCAGTACATCATCACCTTGTCATCGCTAGTGCCACTCATCTCTAGTTGAGCTACAGCAACTACTGTAATGTCTTCTTACATACAGCAATGTGTTTACTTTCCCATCATCAGTGAAGTAATCAAGTAATGAAGTAATATTATGCATCCATGGTTTAACATTTATAGTATTTTAATTTAAATATGATATCTACATATTTCACAACTCATATTATACTCATTGATTTGTAACTGTGCTGTTTCTCTTTGTCTTTCTCTCAGCTCCAGATTACTGGTGCTCGATTGCGTACTTTGAGATGGACATTCAGGTGGGCGAGACGTTTAAGGTGCCCTCCAACTGTCCCGTCGTAACGGTGGACGGTTATGTGGACCCTTCAGGTGGAGATCGCTTCTGTCTCGGCCAGCTGAGTAACGTACATCGCACCGAGGCCATCGAGAGAGCCAGGTATTGATTGACATCCATCAGTTAATTGGATCACTAGTGCAGGGATTTTAACTGACTGACTAACAAAATAAATTTGATTAAAGTAAAGAATTTGGGTACGTTTTTCCTTTGCGTTTTTTAGAGTACAGACGACAACACTGTCAAAACGATCCCCGTTCACACAGAACGGCGAAAACAACTAAAAACGCTGTATTCTGCTGCCAGGCCAGTAGATGGCGATGTCACTTTGTAAAGAAACACTACGCGCCTACAGTCTGAACACATAATATGCATGTGCATGATGTCACCGTTTTCACAAATTTGCATTTATGTAGTTTACACGGAGAGAATAAGCGTATCGTTTTCAAAAACTAGTTAGGACGGTACAACATGAACCAGTTCTGCAGCTCTGATTTATTGTTTCTCTCCTTCAGATCTACCCATAATTCTCCCCTCTTAACTGCAAACAAGTAAATCTCTCTCTGTTCTTGTCTCCTCCAGGCTTCATATCGGTAAAGGTGTTCAGCTGGAGTGTAAAGGAGAGGGTGACGTGTGGGTGCGCTGCCTCAGTGACCACGCTGTGTTTGTCCAGAGTTATTATCTGGACCGTGAGGCTGGACGAGCTCCAGGTGACGCCGTCCACAAAATTTACCCCAGTGCCTACATCAAGGTAACACAACCGCCACCACCCACTCCACCTGTTATTTACAGTATACTGAAGTCTTCACAAATAAACAAGAGTACCTTCTTGACATAGCAGCATGCTAATATGCTGGTATTCTTTTAAAGTAGCAAAAAAAAAAAAAGGGACATAGTCTGCTAAAAAACAACAACATTTAAGCTATTTAAGGTGATATCTTTTTACATATATAAATACATTTTTTAATCCTATTATTTATGTTTATAATAAAAATGTTAGTAATATCAAACAACAAATAATATTAAATCATATTAATAAACTGATTATAAATTAATTATATTAAATAATATTAATTCATATTTATGTTTACAATCAGAATATTAAAAATGCATATGAAATCATATTATTTGCTTTACTGTTAGTAATATAAAATAACAAATAATATTAGATCATATTTATGTTTACAATCAGAATATTAAAAGTATTCTTAAATAATAATGTTAAATCATATTTGTTTACTATCAGAATATTTATCATAAATAATTAAATTAAATCAATATTTTTACTATCAGAATATTTATAATATTAAATATTAAAATTAAATCATTGTTTACTATCAGAATATCAATATTGCATAATAATATATTAAATCATATTAATAAACTGATTATAAATTAATTATGTTTGGTAATATTAAATCATATTTATGTTTACAATCAGAATAATAGTAATATTAAATAATTATATTACATCATTATTTGTTTACTGCCAGAATATAAATATTACATAATAATATTGTCATATTATTTGTGTATTGTTACTAATATTGAATAACAAATAATTTTCAATCATACTTATGTTTACTATCCGAATATTTATAATATTAAATAATAAAATTAAATAACTATTTTTTTTACTATCATAATATCAATATTGCATAATAATATTAAATCATATTATTTGTGTACTGTTGGTAATATTAAATCATATTTATGTTTACAATCAGAATAATAGTAATATTAAATAATAATATTAAATCATTATTTGTTTACTGCCAGAATATAAATATTACATAATAATATTGTCATATTATTTGTGTACTGTTACTAATATTGAATAACAAATAATCATACTTATGTGTACTATCAGAATATTTATAATATTAAATAATAAAATTAAATAATTATTTTTTTTTACTATCAGAATATTTATAATATTAAATAATAAAATTAAATAATTATTTTTTTTTACTATCAGAATATTTATAATATTAAATAATAATATTAAATCATTATTTTTGTTTGCTATCAGAATATTAGTAAATTAAATATGAAGTCATATTATTGGTTCATTATCAGAATATTTATAAAATGAAGTAATATTAAATCATTATTAAATATTAAATTGTATTGTTTTTATTTATCTGGCCCAAGAAAAATAAGGACACTAAATGCAACTGATAAAATTAGAGAAAAGCAGCAGCATTTATCTGAATATATCATTATGAATGCACCCATGTACCACCCATGTAAGTTTTTTCATAGTATCTGTGCTGTTTCAGTGCAGTGTAACAAGTTTGCATCATATCTGATGTCATGTCCTGTACGTGGCTTTAACTAACACAAAACGTACAGCAGCAGGAACACCGGATTCAAGAATAATTCTACATATGTCTCCGCTGCTTCCGTTGCATCATCTTCACCTACTACTGAATGAATATGCCAGCTGTGAAGTTGCTCTGGTTTGATGTTTCTGCAGGTGTTTGATTTGCGTCAGTGTCACCGGCAGATGCAGCAGCAGGCGGCTACGGCTCAGGCTGCGGCGGCTGCGCAGGCGGCTGCGGTCGCTGGAAACATCCCTGGCCCGGGTTCTGTGGGGGGCATCGCCTGCTATCAGTGAGTCTTTCATTTATAGATCCATATTACATCAGTTTTCTGCCATTATTAATGACGCCCAATCACAGAGCTGCGTGTGGCGATCTGAGCTGGTAACTGAAAGATTGTTATTTGTGGAATAATCCATGAACTCTTATTATTAGAGAACTTATTCAGAACTTAAAAAATACTGGAAAAATAATTTTCATGACATTCCATTAGCCCAACGGTTACTTTAAATTTAATTTTTTCATTTTTTAAAAATGATTTAATGATTACTTTTGGTTCTGCATCCCCCCATCAATACAGACAAAATGGTGTGCTAAAATACTCTGATAGTGTTCCCTGGGTTTAATAATGATCCCGTCCGCCTATCCTCAGGTCTGTCTGCTGCGGCAGGCATCGGCGTGGACGACCTGCGGCGTCTCTGCATTCTGCGCATGAGTTTCGTGAAGGGCTGGGGTCCCGATTACCCTCGCCAGAGCATCAAGGAGACCCCGTGTTGGATCGAAATTCATTTACACCGGGCTCTTCAGCTCTTGGACGAGGTTCTGCACACCATGCCTGTAGCCGACCCGCAACCTCTGGACTGATGTTCGAACATTTATTACCTTTACATTACAGTGCATATAGCTCAAAATGGCTGAAATGACCTCTGACTTTAGCCATGGCATCTGGCATAAGATTGAAAACCAGCAATACATCAAACAACACTAACACTGTTAGATCAAACAGAACTGTTCAGCGAAACTACCCTTTTTTTACACCTTAACGAGACCTTCACTTTTGATGTTCAATTAAGAAATGGACTTAAGAAATTGGAGTGGAGACATTTAGAAATGTATATTATATTAAATTTAATCCAGTGTCATGAGTTTGGATCAGTCAGATCTATACAGTGGCCATGTACACACTGCAGCTGAATACAGATGTCACTCCTCTTCAGAGGTGCAACACAAGATGTCTGAACTCAACAATGTAGTTTTATGAATAATTTACTAAGAAATTCGTTCAGCTTGTGAAATAAAAAAATAAAAAAGGTAATTGCGACTTTTTTTCTCACAATTCTGACTTTTTTTTTCTCAGAATTGCAAGTTATAAAGTCAGAATTGTGATATAAAGTAATTGTGATATAAAGTCAGAATTGCGAGTTATAAAGTAAAGTCTGAATTGCGAGATATAAAGTCAGAATTGTGATATGAAGTCAGAATTGATATAAAGTCAGAAGTGTGTGATATAAAGTAATTGTAATATAAAGTCTGAATTGCGAGATATAAAGTCAGAATTGAGTTATAAAGTCAGAATTGTGATATAAAGTAATTGTGTGATATAAAGTCAGAATTGTGATATAAAGTAATTGTGATATAAAGTAATTGCGTGATATAAAGTAATTGCGAGTTATAAAGTCAGAATTGAGTTATAAAGTCAGAATTGTGATATAAAGTAATTGTGATATAAAGTAATTGCGTGATATAAAGTCAGAATTGCGAGAAATAAAGTCAGAATTGCGAGAAATAAAGTCAGAATTGTGAGATAAAAAGTCGCAATTACCTTATTTTTTTTAATTTAGTGGCGGAAACAAGCTTCTATAGTATTCAATTTAAAGCAACAAGTTGTATACAAATTTACACATTTACTCACATTCGTTCAGCTTATTTCGTGATTGATCTGATCAAGCATTCTTCTATAACTTTACGTTAGAATTGCTTTACAAAACATTTACACTAAAAATTCAGTTATGTAAATTGTTGCTTTCTATTAACTAAAAATGTTTTTTTTACAAACCATTCTATAAGCAATTTATGAAATATATACACAATTAACACATAAATAAATAAACAATTTACATATTCAGTTCAGTTTACATATTCAGTTTGATGCAGCAGTCCTACAGGCTTTTATGAACAGTTTGCACAAAAATGTGTTCAGCTTGTGTTTGGCACTTCTAAATCTCAGTGAGTATGTGGCCAGAATATTGTTCTTTGTGTTTGTGTGTGTGTGTGTTTTAACTCCTATGCATTATTTTTTATAACACTAATGTTCACTATCAAGCACTTGGTTATTTTATATCACTTGTAAAGGTTGTTTTTCCTGGAACAGGCCTCCATCTCAACATTATCAATCACTTCTCTGTCTCAGTATGGCTCAGAGACCAGACAATGAGGGCATTCACAATAAAAACAGGCTCATCTTGCTTCTAGACATCTGTTTGACACTCAGAAGACATGAAATATGATTTCTTTGAGATGGGGCCAAATATATTTTGTCTTTGATATAAAACTCCATTTAGCTCAGGTGGTTTAGATCAGATAACTTGATTCTTTTATTATACTAACCAGTTTTGTCTGGTCTTCTTTTAAGTGTATGTGCATTTGTTTATTTTTTTTCTTAATGATGCATGTTCATGTTGGCATAGAGACTGAGTGACCTGTGATAATCAAACAGTTGGCAACAGTTTTGAATCTGAAGGCGTGTTCAGAATGGCATACTACCATACTAAAATTTTGCAGCATGCAGTATGTATATTGTTCACAGTACATATATATACAATGCATAATGCTCAATTTGACCTTCTATTTTCAGTACGACTAAACAGTAATATTGAAGTACTGAAATAATATGAGCCATGATTTTCACATTAAATATATTATTACATAAAATAAGATTACAAATGCATTAATTTTCAAGATGATAACTGGATGCCATTTGCTGAATTAAACATGCAACTTGGCTTAACTTGACAAAAATATAACAAACTACTGTTTTAACTGAAATTCTTGAAATGAAATGAATATACTACATTTTAGTTTGATGTTTTTTATTTAATATTTTGTATTTTTATGGTATTTAATTTATCCACTTTTTGAACATAAACCTAAAAATGAAATTTACAACTTAAACTCATAAATCTTGAATGCTTTGGAGCACAGACTTAATTTTGGTCTTTTTTTAAAGATGACACTTGGCAGATTATTGCTGAAGTAAAAAAAGTTAATGTAAAAAAGTGTATTTAAGTTTATTGTTATGAAAAAAATGCACAAAAATACTATTTACAATTTTTATATGAAATATATATTTTCCATAACATGTTTTACTTTAAAACTCAAAGAAAATCAAAATCATAATCTAAACAAGTTGTGTTCCAAATTTGAGGCTGATATCTCAAAAAATGAGCTTTCAGTAAGATTTTGTTTGGCCGCAGTACCAAACGTTTCCACTAGATGAAATTAGTTTCCCATTCATTTCCAATGCAAACAATACAAGTGTGGCTATTTTTTTCAGGACCATTTAACCTTTTCGAATCAGGTCCATGATTTTTTTCCGTGTTCGCATAACAAGTACCAAATCCTTTACCAAGTTTCGGACCATTCCGATGGTTCTAAAAAAACGAAACAACTTTTTTTTTTCTGTCAAAAATGACTGAAGAGCACCAAAGGGTTAAATGTTTAGCATTGTATATTACAAACTTAAAAAAAAAAAGTATGCAGTATATACTGTATGGAGTATATAGTATGTATGCTAGTATTCCTTTCTGAATACAACCTGTATGTCAACTAGAGACAGTATGTGTGAATGAGTGACTTGTTGAGCAGGTTGTTCAGGCTGATGGAGAAGTTTTCCATTGTTTCTTCACTTAGTGTTTTTCTGTTAATGTTCTTTTGACACATACATCAACACAGTGACTTTATCTGATCAACAGAAGATTGATATCACCATATGACTGAAACATGCTGTAGATATGAGAATACAATCATTTTGATTACTTTGTCATTAATGTAATTTTAACAATGAAAACGTTCTCTCTGAAACTATAAAATGTGATGATCTGGTTTGTATTTTTTTTAAACAATTGTTTACTATGTAAAATCTTTTTTGTGTACAATCAGAGGCACTTTTGAGGCTGTAATGAATGTAACCCAAGTTTTTACACCCAACAGCTTCCAAATGAAAATTATGACTTCAGTAACTTGTCATTTTTGCTGAAACTCTGGCAATTTTTCATAACTGAGAACTATACTACCAAACTTTGTTTTTTCATGACTTTCCTCAAATGTCTCCAGAATATTTTATTAAGATTCTTACTTGCAAAGCCAGTTTGACTACAGCTTGATGCCCATAAAAATATGGATAAACCTGGCTGAAGGAAAAACTCAAATCACACATATACACTTAGGTAAGTGAGTTTTAAAGGAATCAATTTATTAAGGAACTTTAATATCAGAAAAATAAAAATCTTAATTCTTTTTTACAGCAAATATATATCATCAGTGCTTTGGCCACAGGACAGTAAGGCCATATCATAAAATATATTTAAAATTTTAATACAACTTATATGCCATCATGTCCCTGCATATGTGTATATACATAATAAAAGAACAGTAAAATTATCAAATACAGAAACATTGTTGCAGTGATGGTAAAAATCCCTCAGATAAACAAAATTCCTAGTTATGTTTAACATAGGACTTTTATTTTGTTCATAATGTGGTAGTATGCAGACCTAATGCAGCGTATATATATATATATATATATATATATATATATATATATATATATATTGGATCCTTGGCTTTTTGTTGCGATTTAGGAATCGTTAGATAATAAATCATGCAGGTGTGCTCTTTCCTGCTCTATAGTACCTAACGTCAATACTCTACAAGCTAATACTTACGGCAACCAGCAGCCGACTGCTTGCCAAATAGTCTTACATTTATTCTTAATATATATATATATATATATGTATTTGAATATGAAATATAAACTACAGAAATACTACAAATTTGTAAAAAAAAAAAGTCAAAGTGAATCTTGAGAGGTTATGTATCTCTGATGCCTTAGCTTCTTTGAGTGGTGATTGTGAAATAGACGTCATTAGCCGTGTCAACCTGCACTTTGAGAAGGGATTGTTTACAGCACGCTCTCGTCAACAGAATCGCTCCTCTCAGGTCCTAAGCGCCCCGTTCCTCTCGGTACGACACCCTGTGCTGGCCCTGTACAACCCGTTCAGTTAAGGCAATGAGAGGAGTCGTTACGGACATATATCGTAATGCAACTTACGAAAAGGGCCTCATTCGTAAAACAATCGACCATATTTTTTACGTACATTGCCACTCGTTGTTTCTGCCAAGCAATAAAACAATTTAAAAGATAATTGCGACTTTTTATCTCACAATTCTGATTTTTTCTGAGTTTACCGGTATATCCAACCCGATCTTACAGCAATTTTACAAAGTACGTATTTTACGAGGTGGCTAATTCGTATGAATTCGTACAAATGACCTACCTCTAACCCCGCCCCTAAACCTACCCATCACTGGGGTTTAGACAAATCGTATGAATTCGTACAAGTGAGGTCGTATGAATTAGCCTCATAAAATATGTATGAATTGGTCATGAGATGGCGTTGGTATATTCTGACTATTTTTCCCTTGCAATTACGAGTTTATATCTCGCAATTCTGACTTTATAACTCGAATTTGCGAATTTATATCGTGCAATTCTGACTTTATAACGCGAATTTGCGAGTTTATATCACAATTCTGACAACTCGAATTTGCGAGTTTATATCACAATTCTGACAACTCGAATTTGCGAGTTAACACAATTCTGACTTTAAAACTCAAATTTGCAAGTTTATATCATGAAATTGTGACTTTATAACGCAAATTTGAGAGTTAATATCACAATTCTGACAACTCGAATTTGCGAATTTATATCATGCAATTCTGAGAAAAAAAGTCAGAATTGAGAGAAATAAACTCGCAGTTGCGAGAAAAAAAGTCATAATTGTGAGATAAAAAGACGCAATTACCTTTTTTTATTTTTTATTCAGTAGCGGAAACAAGCTTCCATAGTGTTTCTATCTAGAGTTGCGAATTGAACTTGCACGAAAAAAAGGGAATATCGCATAAAACAGCATATTCCTTGCTGTGTTCGAGTGAACAAAATCTTCACTTCCTATCAGACTGGCACAGAGTATTAATAAAATAGTAAAAAGTTGCTGCAACCGGGGAAGCCTATGACTCTTCTTTTTTTACTTGTGCATCAGAGCATGCAGACGAAACATAATAACAAACGCTTTCATGCTATTTTGTGTTCAGATGCCTGATGTTTGGGAATGTGATTGTGTAAGACAGTTCTGGGAGGCAATTATACCAAATCATTTTGACATCAGACTTTGGCTCAGGTATTTCTGAATGATATTTTAGATGGTGTGCAATGAGATTGATCCACTGGTTTTTGTTTTGTTTCGCAATCAGGAATTTATCTAGTAAATTTGTTTCTATCATAGTTTATTATGTGCACGTTTTCTTACCAATTAAAAAAATAAATAAATAAATATCGCCTCAAATGAGTGCATACGTTTTTATACGCATTTTGGCGTTTTAAATACAGCATTTTTATGCAATATCCCAAAATACACATAATAATATGTGGATGGAAACACAGCTACTGAATGATTTGAATGCGAAATTGGGTTTTATTCATGCAATACAAGCGGAGCCAATGTTTAAATTTGTCTAAAAACTTTTTGTGTGTAACGTGACTCAATTTATTGCAACAATTTATGCAGGAACGGTTTTATGAGCGTTTAATGGCGATCTGCAACCCCTTAAATGTTTATGGAGATGTTCAAAGTGCAGATTGGGTCGTGGAGGTCAGGACGGCTCTTGTATGATCGCATGCTGCTTGACTCTAGTGTTGCAAAACAGAAACTCAAGGCCACAGATGCTTTTGCAGCAACAGCGCCAGTGTGCACCGCTACCGTCATGGAATCAGGCACATGAAAATGTAAACACAGAGTCGATACCTTGAAAACAAAGTAACAAACCAACAAAAAACACGTATGTGATGGCAATTTAGCGCTGCTAAACCCCAGCACTGCTTGCCGTAAGTACGACGTAGCAGCTAAACGTAAATGGGTAAATCTTTCTTTGAGATGAACTTAATTGAAAACCTGCATTTCCCAGTTATTTAAACATAATAAAGAAGGAAGAAGTATTTATCAATGTAAAAAATAAACGAGTTTACTCCTCGTGATCCCAATTCTCTCGCTCTCTACGCGCTTTGCAGGATGGAGTTGGAACACTCCAAACAGACGAGGTTTTGCCCACCCAGGACGAGCGCCGCCACATTGTCTCCGCAACGTACGCACGCAGGAACCTGGCTGTGTTTGGGGAAGGTGCGCATGTCCGGCGGAGAGCTGGAGCCCGTGCTGTCGCTCGACGGGGAAAATGCGGGACCAAAGGCCGGGAGACTCTGGGAATTCTCCTGCACCAACCGAACCAGCGGATGATCCAGTGCCTCCGGAAGAGATGGAGACAGACGAGTGAGAAGGGATGGAGAGAGCCTCGGCGTAGTCGGCAAACTCGCGCCTCCCCGATCAAAGGTGCTCCACAAGGGATTGGTGGACGGGGCCGTCATTGTTAGCCCGTCGTATCCGGCTGAATCTTCGGACCCCAGGGGCAGCTGGGTATCGCCAAACCAGAACGTACCGCCGGTGCTGCCGGGACTGAGATCTGCCACTCCGCTTCCTTTCCCGCTGTAGTAGGACTCGCTTGAGTTGCTTCCAAGCGAGCTGGAGCTGTCGTTGCGGTACCCTGCGGCGTTGCTGTGGAAGCTGCCGTTGTTGAAGCCGGAGAAGAGCCAGGCTCGGTTGCTGCCCGACTCGAAGCCAACGTCGGTGCCGTTGTAGTGGAAGTCGTCATCGTCTAAGCTGGTGTCCACGTTTCCCGCGGTACGCATAGCAATATGGGCTTCGATTTCCTCCCGAGCTCGATCCACGTTCTCAGGCATGCCAGTCACCTCAAACACTGGCTCTTTGTCACGGCTTGGTGTGACGATGTATGTGTGGGTTTGCTGCTGGATCCTCTTGATAGTCGCTCCTTTCGGTCCCACCACGAGCCCTACCATTCGATACGGCACCCGAACCTGGATGGTTGTCTGTCCCGGATGGCAAGGGATGCTGCTGTGCCCAACGTTTGGCGCCAATTTGTTCCGAGACGCCCGGATGAGGGAAAAATGCTCGGCCGCTGACAGAATCTCACGCTTCGCCATGATGACGTCCTCCTTCCGTCCGGTCACTACAAACACTGGTTCTTCTCCTCTAACGGGTGTTTTAATGTAAGTGTTGGTCTTTGCTCTCAGAGCCTTGATCTTGCAGCCTGAAGAGAGCAGAAATACAAAGACAAGTCAACACATTGCTAGCTTAAAAAGACATTAATCAATCAATCAGTCAATCAATCACAATGATAGACAAGTGATCTCCTCTCAGGTGTAATTAGAGCAGTTCTTCATGTTGATTGGTCAGTACTAACATAACAGGGGTGTTGTCAATGTGCTAGTTCACTAGTATTACACAACTTGTTGTCATACAGTGCAGTGAAGGAACATCATGTCATCACAGATAAGTGGGGCAGTTATAATCCATAGTGAACACATGCAGTTCAGTGAGGTCAATTAGAGCATATATTTAGAGCACCATTTTCATCAAGGTATCATTATAAATGTACTGATACTATTGTTATTATATACGGTCTGCTGATATTTTCATAGACCTCATCTCACCTATATATATATATACATACACACACACACACACATATGCGTGCGTGTATGGGTCATTGACGAATATGGTTTTTAAAAGTGTAAAAAAAACAAAACATAATAGAGATATAATTAATTTTGAAGTTTTATTAAGTGTTATCACTGAGATTATGTGGTTTTTATAATCAATTAACACTCCTTTTGTCATTTTTTTTAAGATGGAAAAACCAAATTACTTTTTGGTGACAAATTTTAACTAAAATTTCAGTTTTACCAAATGACACTTTTGGTTATACCGAATGACGATATTTTCAAACAATTCTAACAGGCTGATCTCTAGCTAGCTAGCAAAAGGACAATCAAACATTTTATATTTAGTACAAGTTTTTAAAATATTACAACATTTTCCATGTTTTATAGCGGTTGTACCGAATGACCTGATGTTTCGGGACATGCGTATGAGCGAGTGAAAACATTAATTTTTCAAATAGTTAAAAAGAAAGTTAGTTACTTTGCTTCACAACCATGTGGCCCTTTGCAGGTGTCTGAATGATGTCACATCCTGTCACATGATACAGTGACTTGACATGACTTGATCCAAAATGGTCCTTTTGTGTTGGTAACTCCGAATGACATCTATGACATTCATTTTTCCAGACATTCTTTGTCATAACAAAGCAACGACTTCTACACATAATTTTAATACCATTTTGCACTGTGTTGATATATGATGTTACAAAATCATGCCAGAATAAAAAAATATATACATTTATTACATTTTAATATATTTTAATCACAAATTAAATGGCTGTATTGGCCTTTGGATGGTTTAACCAAATGACCTTTTGGCACTTCAAAATCTTTTAAAATACCTTTATATGTAGCAAAATATAATTAAAACCTTTTGGATTGAATAAAAGAGGTCTAGTTGTACTACCTTACATACTTTGGATGTTGAATCTTTGTTTTTTTTTATTATTATTATTAAGGCAAAAAAAATTATATATGTATGTATGTGTGTATATATATATATATATATATATATATATACATATGAGAGAGAGAGAGGTGAGATGAGGTCTATGAAAATATCAGCCGGGCAAGTACAAATATGAATCACTAATCCAACAGGCACCAGCACAAAAAAAATCCTTAATGTTAAGCCCTGCTCTGGCTGAAAATTGAGACAAGATGAGTCAGAGAATATTAGAATATCAAACATGACACAAGCAAACAAACCCACCCTGTCTGCCAACTATTTCTGCCACATGCTCAGATGTGGGCACCATCACGCACTCTGTTGTGTTCACGCTCTTCCTCCTGGTATTGAGTGCACACCTCTCACCCTCCTGCATCATCATCATTGCCGCCATCATCATCCTCCCCTGAACCTGGTGGTAGCCTTGGGACTCGCCCAGCCCATCCTGAAAGAGCCCACCCGTCCCTGGTGCCTCCATGCCTGTGAGGGCCAGGGCCCTCAGCTGGTCCAGATCAGCATCATGTCTGATAATGTTGTTGTTGGTGGTGTTTTCCTCCTCTGATCCAGTTTGGGACAGGGGCTGGAGGTCCAACACCGCACCCAGCACACCCAGATGAGAAGTATCACGTGGTTCTGATGGACTCTCTTCATCCCGGAGGCTCAACCCGCTCAGGTTCTGTACCAGTACCGGGAGGTCCGGTTCAGTATCGTCTGACTCCAAGAGTTGAGCTGCGTTACTGGGCATGCTCGACCAACAACGTGTCCTGCTTTCACTGCGGGACACACATAAACAAACAAACAAAAGTGTCACGGCGAAGCTCTTCTGTTACTGTATTTAAGTGCACAGAAATACAATGTGCCATTTATAAAGTGTGTTAAATGTATTTAAACTTACAGTTGATGTTTATAGCAGCGGCAGCTGTGGTTCCGTGACCCTGTTCTACTGGATCTCTTTGTTTATGGTTCTTCGGGGATCCTCGCGCAGGTTAGTGAGCAGCTGATCTGCGCACACAGCGCTACACACCGGCGCGGATGAACTGCGAAACTGTTTTCGTTTTAGCAGCCAAAACAAAAAGATTTAATTTCTTTTTTTTTTTTTTTTTTTTTGCGGCCGCAAAAACACTTTATAAATATAAATTAACAGCACTTAAAAAAAAATCTCTAGTTTTGTAATTTCACTTCTGCTTTACGTTTTTTCTATTCCATAAGGATTGTTTTTAATTGAAATTCAGTATCGTGACGCTGATAAAATTGTTGGCTCGAATGGCTCCTTTTTCAAATTGCTTGTGTTTTTCCATGTTTTTTCCTTATTTGTAGGTCATGAAAACGACTGCTAAAGGAATACATGTAAATGTGAGTATTTGTAATAAATAGGCAATGAATGATGAATTCAAAAGTATTTTTGTCGTGTATATGAGCTAACACTCATTACTTGCTTAAGCAATATGAATTATGTATAAATGTAGGGCCTATATATTACTTGCTCAAGCATATAAAACGAGAGGTCGATTGAAAATGCAATGAAACAATGGATTTGTCAGTGTATTTACGTTCGTCATATATATATATATATATATATATATATATATATATACACTCATGAATATTAGGTAGGTTATGTGACTGGCAGCTTCAGGAAGTTTACGAAGCACCATTACCTAATTAATATTCATGAACATCAACGTATTCGTGGCAACGCTGAGTTTGTGAAATAACTGAAATACGTTTCACTGCTCTCACACTGTTAGATTAGTTAATCAAACAAGTTTCATCATTTTGCATTATCAATAATTAATCAACATGTATGATCGAGCTCCTAGGTTCACACATTTGACATTAAGCGGCACCACGACTGAAATTGGAGCAGGATCTTAAAATATCAACAGGTCTCTGAGCGGCAAAAGCAGTAAGTTTCATTTTGACATGAAATAAAGTCATTTTTTAAAGCCTAAGATCAGTGGCCATCTAGTCTTGAAAGTTAGTCATCTAAATTTTGGTCATAACTTTTTAAGGGTAGTTACATAAAAAAATTTAAATGAAATAGTTAAATAATACAATTTGAATGGGAAAAAGTGAGATGAAATGAATTTAAAAAGAACAGCATTTATTCAAAATACACATCTTTTCTAACATTATAAGTCTTTACTATCACCTTTTATCAATTTAACACATCTTTGCTGAATGAAAATATTAATTAAAAATAATAATAATAAAAAAAACTGACCCCAAACTTTTGAGCAGTGTCAGATCATCATATTAGAATGATTTCTGAAGGATCATGTGACACTGAAGACTGGAGTAATTATGCTGAAAATTCAGATTTGATCACAGAAATAAATGATATTTTAAAGTAGCCTATACCTACTATTAAAATAGAAACCATTATTTAAAACTGTAATAATATTTCACAATATTACTGTTTTTTTTTTCTGTATTTTTGATGAGTGATGAGCATAAGAGACTTCTTTCAAAAACATTAATAATAGTAATGTTTCCAAACTTTTTACCGGTACTGTGGGTTTGTGGGATCATTGTATCTTTTTGAATAGTGACATTTTCACACCAATTAAGTACATTTATCAACAACATTTAGACTGCATGTTCAATAAAAACACAAGATTTAGTTAAAGATCAGATGAGATTTTATAAGCAATTAATGCAGATATCCAGTTAAATCCACAGCGTTCACATACTTTCCCCCTGCAGCTGTAATGAATCTCTCTCTGTTAATGCTCTGATTGTTATTTGAGTAAATGTCTTCATGAATCCTACAGGCCGTCTTTAAAGCGGTGAAGATGCTGCTGAATCCTGATGCTCCATCCATCACGTCTCCCAGACAGGCGTTCGGATATGAAGAGGATGTGCACTCAATGAAAAAGATACAGGTCTAATGGAGCGATTTGAGTGTGCATGCTTGAGTTAGTGTGTGTGTGTGTGGTCAGATGTGTCCACTAACGCCCCTCCACTCTGCATCATTAGTGCCGAGGCTTTTTCCATTACTAATGATCGCTGCATTATTTTAAAAAGTCACAAAGCACAGCACTTATCCTTTTTACTGTCAGGATTGAAAACCCCGGGTAATTATTCTTTACGTTATGTTTCAATATTCACTTACAATAATGCAGCAGATGCTGGACTCAGCTTTAATCAAATCATTGGCAGGGTGCATCTCTGTTTCTCTCTCTCATCTCAGGGTTTACTCGTTGATTACACATATTCTGCCCGTTTTTGTGATTTGTAAATTAAAAGGTCATATTCTACTCTTTAGTAGCATTTTATGTTGTTTTCAACCATTTTAATCTAGGTTTCATTATCAGTGCATATCAAATATATTCATTGAATCTTCCATGGCCACAGGTGTATAAAATCAAGCACCTAGGCATGCAGACTGCTTCTACAAACATTTGTGAATGAATGGGTCGCTCTCAGGAGCTCAGTGAATTCAAGCGTGGTACCGTGATAGGTTACCACCTGTGCAATAAGTCCATTCGTGAAATTTCCTCACTACTAAATATTCCACGGTCAACTGTTAGTGGGATCATAACAAAGTGGAAGCAATTGGGAACCACAGCAATTCAGCCACAAAGTGGTAGGCCAGCGCATGCTGAGGAGCACAGTGTGCAGAAGTCAAGTCTGCAGACTTTCTGCAGAGTCAATAGCTACAGACCTCCAAACTTCGTGTGGCCTTCAGATTAGCTCAAGAACAGTGCGTAGAGAGCTTCATGGAATGGGTTTCCATGGCCGAGCAGCTGCATCCAAGCCTTACATCACCAAGTGCAATGCAAAGCGTCAGATGCTGTGGTGTAAAGCACGCCGCCACTGGACTCTAGAGCAGTGGAGACATGTTCTCTGGAGTGACGAATCACGCTTCTCTGTCTGGCAGTCTGATGGATGAGTCTGGGTACTTGCCTGACTGCATTGTGCCAAGTGAAAAGTTCAACCTGATAGAACACCTTTGGGATGAATTAGAGCGGAGACTGTGAGCCAGGCCTTCTCATCAACATCAGTGTCTGACCTCACAAATGCGCTTCTAGAAGAATGGTCAAAAATTCCCATAAACACACTCGGACACTTGTGGAAAGCCTTCCCAGAAGAGTTGAGGCTGTTATAGCTGCAAAGTGTGGGCCAACTCCATATTAAACCCTACGGATTAAGAATGGGATGTCATTAAAGTTTATGTGCACGTAAAGGCAGGCGTCCCAAAACTTTTGGCAATATAGTGTATATTATTTATAAACTAATATTCAGTCTTTCTTTTCAATAGTCAATTTATTTTCAGCAGTCATCAAGCTTGTACACACTGCTCAGTGGTCACAGAGACGAAGATGTAACGTTACCTTTAATTTCACCACGCTGATTGCTCACTAAAACCCCCCGCAGTCATCATGTTTTCAGGCCATTTTGAGTTTGATTTTGACATGACATAAAGCAGTGATATCTAAGCGACAGTTGTTTACTTACTTTTTAATTAGTCTTCCCATTGACGCCATTATTGTCTTCATTCAGGCGATTCGACGGGAACGCGCACAAAAACAAGAGGCGGGATTTATCACATGAACCAATCATGTCCAACCATAACCGATCATATCCAATAGCGCGATGGAAGCACTGCCTCCTCTCATGTGACTTTCCCCATTCATCATGGACTTTTTTTTTTTTTTTTTTTTTGTAAAATTTTGTAACATTTGCATTGTTTTAATTTTGTAATATCAATTACTTTTTCATCCAGTTTTTTTGAGGAGGCACTGCCTCCCTTGCCTCCTTGGAGGAAACGCCCCTGATACATACATAAATATATATGCACCGATCAGGCATAACATTATGACCACTGACAGGTGAAGTGAATAACACTAATTATCTCTTCATCACGGCACCTGTTAGTGGGTGGGATATATTAGGCAGCAAATGAACATTTTGTCCTCAAAGTTGATGTGTTAGAAGCAGGAAAAATGGGCAAGCGTGAGGATTTGAGCGAATCTGACAAGGGCCAAATTGTGATGGCTAGACGACTGGGTCAGAGCATCTCCAAAACTGCAGCTCTTGTGGGGTGTTCCCTGTAGCGAGTTATAGCTCAAAGCAACATTAACATTACAATCAATTAATCAGTTCATCCTGTGAACACTCAGTATTGATTATTAATTAATTCTAAGAAGAGGTATTTTTCATGACCACCGAAAATAATTCTTTCTTTTTTTTTTTTTGTAACAATATTGATCATTTAAGTGACAATTTATCTGCAGGCAGGGAGTCAGAACCAAACATGTATTGTGCACAAGTTTTATTAGCTAAATCACGAACACAACTACTATAAATGGGCGTTCACACCAGACGCGTCTTGCGCGAATAAATCGCGCTATTCGTGCGTAGTTGGACGCTTGAACATTTTGAGTTTACTCGCTTCATTCGCACGTGAAATTCACTTCAAAACAGACGCAAATTCGCGTCATGAGAGGGGCTCTCCCTCTCCTTTAAATATGTGTCCCTCAGACTCTTCCTCTTCTTTCTGCACACTTCCTCTGAATAAACACATCAACTCATCAGCGGGAAAGTACTTGTAAAATATGGCGAATAAGCTCAATTTGCTGGCTTTAGCTAGCTTGTAGTCTAAATATGTATATATATAGTTAAAATTGAGTAAAGAGCGTTTTTTACAACTTACCAGATTGTCCGACCTCCTCACTCACTTTCTTCCAAGCAAGATCCTTTTTATTCCTGTTTCTATAAAAGTACGAAGATGTATCGTACAGCTCCGGGTATCCACATACAGTGACGATGATTTTGTCCTCCATTGTTGTTTCGGATTTCTGCCTCCGCTCGCTACGTCGTAATCATGTCAATACTAGAGCAAGCTCCCGATTGGTTAACACGGTGCAAATATTTGCCAAAGTTCAGATTTTCAAACTCATGCGTTACGCACGTTAAACGCCCGAAACGCTCAATTCGCGCCGCAGGATGTCTATCGCTTCATTCGTGTCTGGTGTGAACTCACCATAACAGACACATACAAACACAATCACACGTACATAGCTAAAATGAAAAGTGGTAGAATGAAACCGGAAGTGGGAACAGGGTATGAAGCTATGGAAAAGAGTAAAGAATTAAACCAGGAAAGAATCATCACTTATCATTTCAAAACACCTCGTCAAGAGGATTTTACTGCTTATCCTAAAACCCTCTGTTTAGTGAAAAGATTTGATACTTGCATGCCTTGCAGTAGCAGCAGTCTGTTGTAATAAGTTCTTGGTGATTCCATGAATCGATGATGTTGAAGTTGCAATCGATTTCTCCTGCATTGAATTGAAGAAATGATGACGAACTTGCATGGTTAGTTTGACTCTTGTAGTAGGGAAGAGTTCTTTCCCTCTTCTTGGTAAGCACATGGCTGGGGTGCAGATGCAGAGTGTCGGTTGGAGGAGGCAAGAGAGAGGGAGGGCAGAACTGTGCGGGGGCTGTTATCCTCTGGTGATGGCCTCTCCTCCTAGGGGTCAGTGGGCCAATCATACTCAAGCTTTCAAAAGGAAAGTTTACGATCCTTTGTCTTGAGCAGATCATTTGCATATGTAACTGGATTGGTTACAGATGAAGAAGAAACTATTAAAGATTCTTGTAATACTGATATGTTGCACAGGTATCGACATATCATATACACAAGCATTTAAAACTTCAAAATACAAACTCATAGACACCAAACTTGGTATACGTGAAGTTACATTAACCATTGGTTCTCATCATAAAATATGCATAAAACAAAATACCATAAAAAAGATGAGACAATCATACACACAATGCCCTGGGATGCATGTTCATTTATAGATCAGTTCGTCTATAAATTAATGCAGGAAAGTCTGTTTTAAGAGCTATGGATTTTTCCCTATGGCCTCTGCTTTTCCACGTGGCTACATGGTTCAGAGCAATAAACCACCTTATCAGTCAGTATCCATGGTTACTGAGGCCCTTGCCCAAGTTGGTATTTGGGGGGATGGGTCCACAGACCCCAGTGTGAGTTTTAAAGATTGTTTGTTGAATATGACAAATAATTGTCTGATTTGTCTTAGTCATTACATCCCGGTCTGCAGTGGTCAGTATCTATAGGGGCTTTTGCACCGAATAGTTCTAGGAACTCAGTTATAGGAACTAGCCACTAGGATAGTTCCCCGAGAACTAATTTCTCCCCCCGGGCCATGTTTCTGGTTGCATTCGCACTGGGAATAGGAACTCTGAAGCGGCCGACAACAGCGTCTTTAAGCACAGCATTTACAAACGTTAAAAACCGGTGGATGGAGGATGCCGTGATCTAAGCTGTGTTTGTTGTGTGTCGTGGGTTTCGTGATAGCAGAGATGGAATGTAAACGCATCATTTACGCAACTAAAACAGCAAAAAGTGGGGCTAAGACACAAAGTCTCCTATGACAACTTTCAATATTACATATCATCGAGGCGGAGAAAAGAACACAACCCTGCAGACAACAGGTAGATGCCGTTATCACTGTTTTCCATGTAAATATGTTTACACAGGTTTTTAAAAATGCCGGGTGCTGGTGTTAGACATGCGTTTGACCAATCAACGTACACTCACGTCACTGCTGGTTTTGACCCTACTCTGAAGAAGGAGCTAATTTAGTTCCTTGAATGCAACATGTTTCTTTTTTCATTTTGGTAAATGTAAATATAATGTAAATGTTTAGTTATCAGTTATTTCAGCATAAAACATTTTTAGTAAAGTGAAGTGAATTTGGTGTTCTTCACATAAACACACTGACACAGGCACTGAGGGTTTAAATATTGAGTTTAATATTGAGGAATGAAACCGTTTCAATAGTTCCTCTATACAGTATGGCAGATCATTGTGTGTCTGTTATTAGATAAGACAGACTATTTTCTGCATATGGTTAGACATGTTCAGAAGGGTTTCAGAGGTTCACTGGAGGGTACAGGATGCTTGACTTTAAGCACATTCAGTTCCCCTCCATAGCAGGGGAGAGTCTGAGATATCATCGCATGAGCGCACACTTCTTTTCCGACGTTCACCTGAGCGAGAGAAAAAAAATCCACATGGGTTTAATATACACAACATTTTTCAAATTCACTGTTAACACCTTGTCCTAACCAGACACAATTAAGCAGCAAGTGCTAAAACTGATCTTTTCCAGATCTTTTCAATCTTTTCCAAAGCTGAACCTCATTCACACTGTCAGTGATGTAAAATTTTCCATGACAGGCAATATGAGGTTTTCCAAATAGATTTGGGAGAATCCAGCAATGCTACAAAGTTAAGAAAAATATTGTATTCGAATGCAAGACACTTGATCCAGTGTCTTGATGCAGTTTCACTTTGCGCCTGGTTAGGACACACTGCCACAGCTGGTTAGTTGATACTGAAAGAATGGAAGTTGTGCCTTGGAGGAGTTTCATTGATGAATTCACAAATTCAAAATCCATAATAAAAACACTCACTTACCTTGACAGCATAGTTTATTACATTCGTAATAATCTTATAAGTAAAGCTTATAGGAGTGTAAACATCAAAACTGCTGCTAGCTATCGCCTCAATGCCTGGCTTCACCTGAATGAATAGACAAACATTTTAGATTCAACTATATTATTATTATTATTATTATTATTATTATTAAAAATCTGAGTTTATTAGTTTAAAAAAAAAAAAACACACACATATATAATAAGAATTGACTTTAAGTGAAAAGTAAAGCTGAGTTCTCTCAAAAATCACAACAAATAATTTCCCCAACACATTTACAGCACCAAAATAGATCATCTTACTACTACATTATAAGAAAAAACACATTCACTACATGAGTGATTTTCTGTCTCCTACCTCAAGGCAGATGTTCTTCATCGCTGGAGTGACAGACTCCACTGGGATCCAGTTTTCTTTTACTGACATTGCTGCAGTGTGCTGGTGATCAAATAAAATTGTATTATCAGGCAGTCTGACTCCCAGATGGATTCTGATTCAGTATTTATGTTGCCAAAATCACATGACCTGTGCTGTCATTCACACGCATTAAGGGGCTGAAATAGGTTATATATTAAAAGTGGAGAATTCTATGGAACTATTTCACCGGTAGATAAATCACGGCCATAGTTATTTCACAGTTAATTTTCCACTGAGCTTTTTTTTTTCTTTCAATTTTTCAGCACGTTCTGCCTCTCCTTGGAATTTTATCATCACATTTTTAAGATAAAAAGTGATTGACCCTAAAATAAAGCCATTTGTCACACCTGCTAATATATGCATTACATGTGTAAAATGTGAAATGAAATGGTCTTTTCTAGTCATTCTGGTTCCTTTAACACTTTAAAGGCAAAGTGACTAGATATTCAGATTAGCATCATCACCTCATCAACATACATGTAATCCTGAAATCACTGAAATGAAAGCTCTAGCGTAAGTTCTGCCAGAAAGACTCAATGTTACGTCACCTATTAGTTTAGATCTACCCAATCATTATCTTACACTTCGCTGACACATGTCTGAGTCCGCAGATGCTGACGCCAACCTTCACCTCCATCCTCCCCACCACCACCAGGATGGTCCCTGTCCATACCTCCCAGGGGGTCGGCTACGCCCCTGCCTTCATCTTCAGGCAGGAAATGCAGAGTCTGCAACCCTTTAGGATGTGAGCTACGGACGGGGCCTACGCCAATATTTTGCTTGCTGATTGTTAATAAATATCATTGTTACGTTATCTTGCCTCCCGAGTCTTTCTGGTAGAACTTGTAGTTTGCGCTGGTAAAACGTATAAAAATAGTAGTTTTTGTTTTTAAAAGAAGCCTTCACTTTTATTAATAGTTTTAGATATTTACAATTAAGCAGATCATATCTATATTAAAGTCCATCTGTGAAATGTTTCATATGTGTGATGAACAGACATTGGAGTTCACAAATGCTCATTTGTGCTTGAGTTCAGTTAAAAAAAATACACTTTTAAAAGAGTGACAGGTTTGACATGAAGTGCAGGGAAGCAGAAAAATCATTTGAAAAATGATTGGGGTTTTGATGAAACATTAAAGGGTTAGTTCACCCAAAAATGAAAATTCTGTCATTAAGTACTCACCCTCATATGGTTCCAAACCCGTAAGACCTTTCGTTCATCTCCGGAACACAAATTATCCTCAATTGAAAGCAACGAAATTACCGCATTCAAGGTTCAGAAAAGTAGTAAAAATTCAACAAATTCGTCTCTCCCATGTCAGTCACGTACGCTATAGTTGCAGGTACTACGTCAGAACTTCGGCTCAGTATCGGCCGGCTCCTGTGTCAGCATCACACGCATGCGTCGTGCCGCTCATGTGAACAGCATGACGCATGCGTGTGATGGCCAATACTGAGCTGGCGTTCGGACGTAAACACGGAACTGCTGAACTGCGAAATTACGAGACTGACAGGGGAGAGACAAATTTGTTGAATAAAGTCGTTATTTTTGTTTTGTTTTTGGGCACAAAAAGTATTCTCGTTGCTTCATAACATTAAGGTTGAGTCACTGTAGTCACATTGACTATTTTAACAATGTTTTTACTACTTTTCTGGAGCTTAAATGTGGTAATTTCGTTGCTTTCTTTTGAGGATAAAAAAAACCTCTTGGATTTCATCAAAAATATCTTAATTTGTGTTGTGAAGATGAAAGAAGGTCTTACAGGTGTGGAATGACATGAGGGTGAGTAATTAATGACAGAAATTACTAACCCTTTAAAGACAATTTTTAAGATCAATTTAAACATTTTCCCTCACTCTTGCAAGCAATCTTTACAATACATTATATGAGTTCATGAGAAAGTACACTTTGTACCAAAATTGATAAAATTCCAGTGAAAAGCAAAAAGATAAGCTCAATGAGGAATGATTCATACATTTTTAACCTTCAGTTCCTCTGGAGTGAAATAGTTCCATGGAACTGGAACTAATAAACTTATCAGCCCCTTTGATGTGATCACATTTTCAAACTAAAAACACACAATACGACTGACTTACTCAATGTCCTTGAGTTGACACTGTAAAGGACAGATCAGGGAGTTGTCATTGTCTTATTTTATAACCATTGTTTGTTGGGGACATAGACGCCAATTTATGTTTGCATGTGGGTGCACCTACATCTCTTATTTTTGTTTGCTGGAAGCTGAAATACCAACCAAATATAACCACATCTTTATTCACCTCTATTTCCTCGATCAAATGATAACTGGGCTAAGCAAGGTAACACATACAGTCAAACCAAAATGTATTCAGACACTTTGAACATTTCATTCATTAATACAGTTTATTCACTATAGTTTAAAAAAAATGTAATAAAATGACAAGATCACAGAGTTAAGCTGTGTCAGAAAAAAATAATCTTAATTATGTCAGATAACACTTAAGCAAAACATGGTCAGGTCAAAGTGTCTAAATTTTTATCAGTTTTACTGGTAGTCCACTGTATGAAGAATCTCTGGGTATAATATGTCACAGTTTACTTTATTTTGCTATCCTCACTTACATAAATGAACTATAATGTCCTGCACCCTCTAGTAAAAATATATCAAAAATGTCTGAATAATTTTTGGTTTGACTGTACATGTATGCAACAAATGCTGCTTAATACATTTTGACATGCTCATTTCTTGTGGTGTTCCTCAAGGCTCAATTTTGGGTCCTCTATTATTTAAGCTATACACGCTTCCTTTAGCTGGTGTAATTAATCTGTACAATATTTCCTTTCACCAGTATGCAGATGAAACAACTCCATCTTTCTCTTGCACCAGATGCTCACAATTCAATTTCCACCCTGCTGGACTTCATAGAGCATAAAATTGTATTAGCATAAATACAATTAGCATAAAATTGTGGATGTCACAGAACTTTCTACAGCTAAGCAAAGATAAGACACAGGTATTATTATCTGTACAGGCACATGAAGATCATCTATTGCTCCATATCTTGACTCTCTAACCCATAAAGCCAGTAATCAGGCCAAGCGCTTAGGAATCATGTTTGACAGTGACCTTAGTTTAAAAAAACATATTAGCAATGTTACCAAAACAGCATATCACCTCAGAAATATCTCCAAAGTATGTGATATTCTTGCCCCGCCTGGCAACGAGAAACTTGTTCATGCATTTGTTACATCTAGTCTACTGCAATAGCGTTTTTGCTGGGCTACCAAAGAGCTCTGTTAAACACTTACAAAAGAGTTCAGAATGCAGAATTCAGAAAAATCACATTACTCCAACTCTCAGATCCATTCACTGGCTGCCTGTATCATTCAGATTTGAATTCAAGATCCTCTTATTAGTTTTTAAATGTCTTCATCCACCACAACTATCAGTTTTGTAATAATGAGCATGCTATATGATCAAATGACCAGGACAAAACCTTTTTTCCAAGAACACATTATTAATTCATTGGAACAGAAAGAATAATGGGCAAGAATACAATATTTGTTAAAGTAACACAATATTTTTAATCTGCAATCACACTTGCAATCCAGTCTGTTATTGCTGATTTTATTATTAATAATCAGATATTTATTGCTTAATGAAGGTCAATCATGAAGAAACAGCTTGAAACATTTTTAACATTAAACAGAAATGAAGCGCAAACTTTACCAACCTGGCACACAAATCACATTTTGCAGAAAAAGTAATAATGTCTATCAGTGTTAAAGAAATTAAACACTATTGTTAAATCATCTATATGCAGATCACTTTAGTCTGTATTTATATTGTCATTAGTTTTGCATTAAGTAAAAGTGTTAAATTTAGTCATGTTACATCTGGATCCTGGATCGTGTTACGCCTGGGGCCCAACGATGTGCGATATTTGCTCTTCCAGTCTTTAATTATATCTGATGGAACTATGAAACGATATCACGATTATAGTGACCAAAATTATCACGGTTATCAGTATTATCACGGCATTGTTAAAATGTGCTGGAAATGTTTAAAAAGTACTGACACATTAATCATTTCACCAAGCTTTACATTTAAAATCAACAAACAACAAATAACAGTACGTCAGTAGTATTTGACTAAAACACACTAAAAACATAACATTATCAATGATGTCCTGATTTCAAACAACAACATGACTGACAACCATTATATGAAATGTTCAAATAAAGCTTTGAAAATCATTTCATAAAATGGTAAACCTCACATTTCAGCCTTTAAATAAAGAAAAGATCAAGTCAAAATGATAATAAATGATTACAGGTATTTTATCTGCTCCATAAATAATTCTAGATGCCTTATCTAAATTGTTTAAAATTGTAGAATCCACATAAGCTTGTTTTTCATCAACCTGACAATAACTGGCCAAAAACTGGCCTCAGGCTGAATGTAAATGTAACTCTCTGTAATTCCACTCTCTGACACTGGGCGGCGCTTATAGAACCACAGAAATAGAAACGGTTCCCGGTAACCTCCGTAAACAAAGCAGCATTGTAATTATAAACACTACTTTATAGGCATTACATGGATAATATGTCACAACACTGGAGAAAAGTCGTTTGAAACTTCCGGTTCATGGGGACTTTAAAACTTTGCTTAATGCTAAACAGTATTTATTTATCATGAGTTTGTTCAAATCGCAGTAATTGAATACGGTTTTAATGATAATTAAAATATGAAACGGTAGGCTAATACTAACCATGGGGAATTTTATCATGATTTATTGTCAAACCGGTAATCGTTTCATCCCTGGATGGAACATCACACTTAAATCAGAAGTTGATATTTCAGTTTTATTCAGGTCTACTGTAAGATTTTAACTTGCCTCAACTGTCGACCACATTAAAGAGAGGGATGTGTATCACAGTCGGAAATTTTTGACCTTTGAACACATAGAAGTCTTTTGGTTTCTCTGAGTCCTAACTGGGTATGTTGACCTCAGGCAAAGAGATGTTTAGTTTCTTGCACATCTTAGCAGCTTTCCTCACCGTCTGCAGTGAAAAAGCATTGCAGCATCACTTTATTAAAAGTGGAAGTACTAATGTGTCAGCCGAGAAACTGCCACAGAGATGAATGGGAACAGATAGCGCTCTCCATTAGATTTTCTTTCTATATACCATGTAAAGGTGGTTGAATTAAAACATATTTAAATATTATTTTAATTTCTTTCCTGTTTTTTTTTTTCTGTTAAAATGATACAAAGCATTTGTACTTATGCGTCAGTGTTTTTTTTTTTTTTTAAATTCTGTACATTTTAGGTTAGTGTGACCTCTGGTGGTCACTGTCATGAAGAAAAAAGCAGCAAGATTCTTTAAAAAAAAAAAAAAAAAAGAAAGAAAGTCATACAGGTTCAGAACATGAGGGTGAGTGAATTATGATTGAATTTACATTTCTGGGGGAACTATTCCTTTAAATAAGCTTTTATGAAAGGAAGCGTGCATTATTATATTAGAGAGAATTATATATACTGACCTCATCATTTCCCTGGATTTCAGTGGTGGTGATCCTTTCATGGTATTGTTTTTCTCTTTTCTCAGCACTGAGAAGTAGGGCGAGTTGAGCAACAGTCCAGCGTTTTCAAAGTCTCTCATCTCACTTTCCAGTAGAGCGACGGGCACTGCTTCATCTGACAGTATTTGAGTGAGAGATCAGTGTGAAATGAGTCACATTGAGCCATGTTTATTATTCACATTCAATTGCCAGTTATAAGGAAGTCTCTTCTCACCTGTCATGTTGTGGAGAAAATCATATTTCCTGCCCCAAATCCACTGAGCCATGCATCTACAAATGCTCAAGCAATGATCTGTACAACAAAATAATAAAGTTTCTTCAGTCGTTCTTAAGACAGTCTTTGCCCGCATATAGTTCTTAACTTGACTATAAGGTTTTTTGGAGATTCCAAAGTTGCTGATGTTTCATTAGGTTCTTTAGATCAATGTTTTGTTTTTGTTTCAGCTTTAAAGAACTAGAAGATAAAAAGTTCTTGTACATGTAAATTCAAAAGATTTGTCTATGTGTGACTGTGTGTGTGTTGGATGGAGTAATTCATGCTGAGATCAGGTGGATGGTCACTCAAGGTTGCTTTAGAGAGATATTAGACTCTGCTGCTGATGACATAGCTCCACCCCACAATATCATGTGCATAAACGCAACAACCAATGGTGAGATTTCCCAATTTATGCGTGAATTTAACTAACATTATTTAAACTCGGTTACATATGGCAGCGGTTTTCAAAACAGGAATACTGCAAAGTCTGAGAATGTCGGTGCGTTCATGTCACCAGAAATATAAAAAATATTTTAAAAATATCAAAAAGCATAACTTGTATTTACATATTTTCGACATGACACACAAGTGTTTCACACAGGTCCGTGTACCTTTGGATAATTTGTTTTCTTGTTTTTGTCTTATAAACGGATTAAAGAATAAACCATTCATTTATCACATATTCGACCCTTCTCATCAACACAAAATAAACAAATCTCGAGTCGTTTTTCATATTTTTATTTTTGTTTTCTTTACACTTTGTTCTAATCTGCCAAATGGAAAAACAATAAAACCAAAATGGATAAACAGCATGGGCGGGAATAAAACGCCCTTTTTAAGTGAGTGGCTTTATTGCATCAGATACATGTCACTTTACTCACAACTGATTGGTCCAGTTTGGGTTTACATTCTGGGTCTCTAAACCAGAATAAAACCTGCTCTGAGTTTACTCAAACTAATCTTGAACTTACCTGGATAGAAACTGAAACCGGCTTTGTGCCACAGGAGAAACACACCACACTTGACATAAACAAAGCTAGACAAGAAACAGACAGAAACAGATTATATATGTGGTGAACAGAGGACTAAATGAGACTAATTAACTAGACACACCTGAACTGAGGACACTAATCAAATCAGTAACCAAAGATACAAACAAGTGGAGAACTAAACAGACTCAAAGAATAACAAAGAAACTCAAACATGAACAGATCAAAAGACAAACTCAAAACGTGACAATTAGTAAATATTAACAAGCACATTATCTCATATTTCTAAGTATGTGTATATATATTAACTAATGATCTGTTAAGCATTATATAATGTTTGTTAATAAATTAGCAATTAAAGTTATTATTAAGTGTTATGTTGGGGAAAGTTACTTTTAAAAGTAATACATTACAATATTGCGTTACTCCCTAAAAAAGTAACTAATTGTGTTACTTTTTATGGAAAGTAATGAGTTACATTACTTTTGCGTTACTTTTCCTTACCTGGGCTGAGCTTGCTTGTCTGATTTTTCATAACAACCAAAAAGGCCATTTCACACTAAAAGTGAAATGAATAAGCCTCATGGGGCGTTCACACCTATTTAAAGGAGAGGGAGAGCCCCTCCCATGACGCGAATTCGCGTCTGTTTTGAAGTGAATTTCACGCGCGAATGAAACGAGTAAACTCAAAATGTTCAAGCGTCCAACTAGCGATTTATTCACGCAAGTCGCGTCTGGTGTCCCTCAGACTCTTCCTCTTCTTTCTGCACACTTCCTCTGAATAAACACAACTTGTCAGCGGGGAAAGTAGCGAATAAGCTCAATTTGCTGGCTTTAGCTAACTTGTAGTCTCAATATGTATGTATGTATATATATATATATATATATATATATATATATAGCTTAAATTGAGTAAAGACTGTTTTTTACAACTTACCAGATTGTCCGACCTCCTCACTCACTTTCTTCCAAGCAAGATCCTTTTTATTCCTGTTTCTATAAAAGTATGAAGATGTATCGTACAGCGACGATGATTTTGTCCTCCATTGTTGTTTCGGATTTCTGCCTCCACTCGCTACGTCGTAATCACGTCACTACTAGAGCAAGCTCCTGATTGGTTAACGCGGCGCGAATTTTCGCCAAAGTTCAGATTTTTCAACTTGCGCGATTCGCGCGAATCACGCGTTATGCGCATCAAACGCTCGAAACGCTCAATTCGCGCCGCAGGATGTCAATTCGCCTCTTTGCATTGACTTAACATGTAAATCACTCGCGCTTAACGCTTCATTCGCGTCTGGTGTGAACGCACCATCAGACTGAGAAAAATGAAAATTCACATCTGTACAGTAGAGGGCGCAGCTCAAACAAACCTTTCAGCTGTGCTGCCACTCTCTATTGAAGAAGAACAGGATGCAGGAGAAGAAAGTTCAACACTCTTTAGGAATAAAACAATATATATAATTGGATCATCAAAGTTCTGCAGCAAAGACATTGGTTAATAAAGTGAGATAAAATACATATTTAATTTTAAAAATATGTATTTAATACGTATATTGGTTTAATACATTTAATTATCGCAGGTTTGTGCAATATTCTGAGATTGCGTTTCACTGTTTTTATTCATTTTGAGGAATACTGACTCTGTTTTGTGCAAGTTGAATGAAGAAATGATGATGAACTTGCACCGTCAGTTTAACTCTGTTATGGTCGGGGAAGTCATCAGTGTGGTCGATGCTCGATCATGAATTCGGAGTCTACTTGCCTGTTTCAGAGTGTTTGTTTCAGTTAGTTTGGAAAACATACATGTGCGACAAATCATCTAATGTGTAGCTGGGTCCATTTATGGCGACGAAATGATATGGCATAAAAACAAACAATATCATAAATGATGCAATATTTATTGAGTCTTTGCTAAATATATACACATCTGTGGGATTTTATAAATACTACATTTTTGGTCTGTGCTGTCATTTTAACAGTCAAATGCCATATAAATTCAGTCATATTCTTCTTGATGGAGCTGAAATAAGCTTCATTCCTCTGTTGTCAAGTTTGATGCTCGACTCTTTCTGCTCACAGATCTTCCCGCTCAAGCCACTCGTTGAATCCTCCAGCATAATGATGGGCCCTGAGAGACAAACAGACACACTGATGTCTGAGTTTTGTTGTTTGTGAGTGAGTGAGGATGAATCCAATTAATTACCATGCCTTTTTTGATTCATGTTCTTTGTGATTACCAGATGATAATTTGGTAACACTTTAGAATAATGGTCCGTCATTAATAAGTAATGCAGGAAGTAATGCAGGACTAATGAGTAGTACTACATTAACACTTCAGCTACTACTATTAACTAATATAGAAACAAGCTTAACTAATCAGTAAGTAATATCAAATTTAGAAGATAGTTTCTTATTATCTGAGATCATGTCTGAGATTGTTTTCTTGGTTTCGATTGAATCTGACTAAGGCCCGAACTGATAAGGTAAAGCTGACAACATTATTATTAACTTTGTGTTTATAAATGCTTTACAAGCCTTGGAAGCTTTTGGCAAACCAAGTTCAAATCCCAGCTAGTGGACTTTTCCTGATCACGTCACCCTCTCTCTCTTCCACTTTGCTTCCTGTATACATACTGTCCTATCACAATAAAAAGCAAAGTCACCAAAAAATAAATCTTTAAACTGATTCTGGTTAAGCTCATCCACACACAGAATAGAATCAGCATCTTTTAAGTCACTACATCAACCTTTCTATTCATATTGGTGGGGAACTAATTCTGACAGCTGGATTTTTGCTGTCGGATTCTATTCCCCTTATGGATCTTACACAATGAGGTTCTAATATTTATCAAACTGAGCCTGGCTAGTTGATGCCAATAACCTAGTGGGCAGCACACTGACCTATAGCACCCTTGTGCTTTGGGCAAACTGAGATCAAATCCTTGTGGCCATTTCCTGATCCCGTCCCCCTCTCTCTCTCCCACTTTGCTTCCTGTCTACATACTGTCCTATCACAATAAAAGGCAAAATTGCCAAAAAAAAAAAAAAAAAAATAAAACTTTAAACTAACGCTGGTTAAGCTCCATCCACACACTGAATAGAATCAGCATCTTTTTAGCCACTACATTGACATCTCTCATCATGGGAGTGGGGAACAGATTCTGACAGCTGGATTGTTTTCTGGCAGATTTTTTTCCCACCATGTTTTAACAGACACACAGGATGGCCACAGGTGATGACAAACAGGATTTCAGTGGTAATCCTGGAGAACCTAATTCAACAGGAATTGAGTTATGATTTACCTAAGTGTAAGCAAGCAGAAAAATAGGAAATGTATGTATTTATAAACTGCCTATCCTAATCACAGTCTGTATCACAGTCCATAGAACTTGTTGATGGACATCACTGCATTGACCTTCCATTGAAGAAAAAGGATGTAGCGTTTGTTGTTACTTCTCTGCATGCTCAATTTCTGAACAGAAAATTCAAAAGAAATTAAGCTTTCCACTAAGACTACTGTAGTTTCATGGAGGACATGTTACTCAAAGGTCATGCTAAAAAAATTCCTGCAAATGAAATTGAAGCAAACCCTGGCAGAATCTGGTACATCCCACACCACGGGGTATATCACCCACAAAAACACAAACTTCAAGTTGGGTTTGACTAAGCAGCTACCTACCAAGGAAAATCACTCAACTTTCAACTATTATAAGGGCGCAACTTAAATAATTCTCTCATTAGTGTGCTGATGAGATTCAGACATAAGCCAATAGCCCTTGCAGCAGATGTGTAAGGTATGTCTCATCAGATCAGAGTTCCTCCTAAAGACAAAGACCTGTTGAGATTCCTTTGGTGGCCTAAAGGGGACACTGCTCAGGAAATGGAGGAATGCAGAATGACTGTTCACTTATTTGGTGCTATATCCTCCCCAAGTTGTGCAATCTACGCTTTGCAAAGCTGTGCAAAAGACAGCAGTGCACAGCACAGATCAGAGGTAATTCAGACAGTCCTTGGGAATTTCTATGTGGATGACTGTTTGACGTCTGTGGCTGCCTGACATGAAGAGCTGTTCGCATTGAGATTTCTAGCTCTTTGGATACTGACTCGTGCATTCATGCACTGAGGAGATTCATTTCTAGAAGGGGTCAGGTTCAAACAATCAGATCTGACAATGGAACAAATTTCATTTTCAGAGATTCAGTCAAGACTATATGTTATCTTTAAGAAATTTGTTTAGCTCTTTGGTATAAATAGGTTGGTAATTGTTTTTTTGAACAAAGACAATTAGAGGCTGGTATGTAAGAGCCAATTTAATATGTGAATAATTTGTATATTATTATTGTTTGCTTAAAGTGTTGATTTGCAAGTAATAACTTAAAGTATAATTTTGGTAATTTTCTTTGAGGGGCAATTCTAATATTTATTACTATTTCCCTCGATTTATAAATCATGCGCATGATTTATAAATCGAGGGAACAAAATAGTTGTCAAAGACACGCCAGGTTCCAGCACCATCCAATCACAGCGCACTCCATCTCCAGAATACTGATCACGTGCACCTGCACCCCATCAACTCACTAATCATCACCAGTATAAAGAACACTCACACACAGTCAGTCACTGTCCGGTCTCGTTAGCATCTAGTTCCTCTACATGCTTACCTTAAGGACTCTACTCGATATACTTACATGTCTCCATCGTCTCCAAGTCTCCTCGTGTGTTCCTAGTCAGTGTGTGAGTGTCTCCTGTCTCCAGCGTCTGCCATCTCCATCTCCTCCTCGGATCGTCACTTCTGCAACCACAACAAGGACAGTATCATTGCTTCTCATCATTCCATTGCCACTTATAACTCTTCACTACTCACCTGCACTTCTGTTTGCTCTGCTGTGTGTCAATAAACATCATCTCCTGTTACCTCTTGTCTCCGACCCTTCTGTATTGTAACAGAAGACCGGACCTACACCGTTAGACACACAGCATGATCCACCCGGATTCCATCCAAGAGCTTGTGGATGTCCTACGCCGAGCTCTCACCTCCAATCTGGCATCTACACCTCCAGCCATCACCTCCGTCAACACGGCGCCCACTCCTTCACCTCCTGTGCACGCCAGTCCCATGGCGAAACCGGCACCCTACTCTGGTTCGGCGGAGGACTGCAGCGGTTTTCTCCTGCAGTGTTCGCTGGTCCTGGAGATGCAACCGCACCACTTCCCCACCGAAACATCCAAAGTTGCTTTCATCATCTCCCAACTGCAAGGCAAAGCACTTCAATGGGCTGATTCCATCTGGTCACAAAACCATCCCATCACTCAGTCATACTCCGGTTTTGTCGCCCACTTCCGGGAAGTCTTTGGGAAGCCAGTCACTGACTCTTATATTGGTGAGAAACTTCATAATTTAAAACAAGGATCTATGTCAGTCAATGAACATGCTTTGCAGTTCAGAACACTCGCTGCGTCCAGCGGTTGGAATGAACAAGCCTTGATCACAACTTACCGTCAGGGATTGGACCCTCGGGTGCGGTTGCATCTCGCTGCATACGAGGATTCGATCGGCCTCGAACGATTCATCCAGCTCTCCATCCGTTTCGCCACTCGTATGCAGTCGTGTCTCGAAGAACACCAAGGCCAGCCGCTGTTTCACATCACATCCCGCCGACCAGAGTCCGTCAGCCCCCCCAGAACCAGCTAATGAACCCATGTCTCTGGAAGGTTCCCGGCTCTCCCCAGCTGAACGGCAGAGGCGGCTGACCCAGAATCTGTGCCTCTATTGTGGATCTCCTGGGCATGTAATCTCCACATGCCCTATCCGTCCTCCGCGACCCATGGTGAGTGCCATCTTTCCTTCTATTAAGAAGATGAAACCCCTCACCACTGTTGTAAACCTTACTGCTGCTGATGTCTCTCTTTCAGTCGTCACACTCCTCGATTCTGGGTCAGCAGGCAATTTCATCTCCGGCGCCCTCTGCTATCAACTTAACATCAAGACCACGGCCACGCCGACCACCTACCAGATACGATCAGTAACAGGCGAATCCCTGAGTCGAAAACATGTTCGTCGCTGTACAGACTCTATCCAAATTCAAGTTGGTCTTCTACATGTGGAACATCTTCATCTGCTGGTTCTGGAGGGATCCACCGCTGACGTGATCCTAGGGTGCCCCTGGTTGGAGCAGCACAACCCGATCATCTCCTGGAAGACTGGCGAAGTCCTGAAGTGGGGCGAAACCTGTTTCCCAAACTGTTTTCCTGGGCTTCCAGTTCCACTCTCACCACGCTCCGAATCTCTCCCTGTCTGTGCCACGACCATCGAAAGCCCTGTTGACCAGCGCTCTGTAGACATCCCTGAATGTTACGCCCCCTTCAGTGACGTTTTCTGCCCTCAACGAGCCTCCAAGCTGCCTCCACACCGGCCATGGGACTGTGCCATCGATCTGCTTCCGAGTGAATCAGTGCCCAGGGGAAGGATCTACCCCCTGTCCATCCCGGAGGAGAAGGCCATGGAGGAATACATCAAGGAGGCCCTAGCTCAAGGTTACATCCGGCCGTCTACTTCCCCTGCTGCTTCCAGCTTTTTCTTTGTGGCCAAAAAGGACGGAGGCTTGCGGCCCTGTATAGACTATCGAGCTCTAAACAACATCACCGTCAAATTCCGTTATCCCCTTCCTCTCGTCCCTTCAGCCCTGGAACATCTCTGTGGTGCCACTGTCTTCACGAAGCTGGACCTCCGCAGTGCGTATAACCTCGTATCCGGATACGCGAGAGGGACGAGTGGAAGACCACCTTTGTGACACCTACCGGCCACTATGAATACCTTGTTATGCCGAATGGCCTGGTCAACGCCCCCTCCGTATTCCAGGATTTCATCCACAAGGTGCTCCGGGAGTTTCTCCACCGATTTGTTCTGGTTTACATTGATGACATCCTCATCTACTCCCGGAGCCTGGCCGAACATCGCCACCACAGTGCGGAGGTCCTGAAACAGCTATGTAAATTCCACCTCTTCCTAAAGGCAGAAAAATGCTCATTCCATCAGTCCTCTGTTCAATTCCTCAGTTACATCATTGACAGCAGTGGCATCCGGATGGACGAGAGGAAGGTGGAAGCCATCAAGAACTGGCCAACTCCCACAACCATCAAAGAACTGCAACGCTTTCTCGGATTCTCCAATTTCTATCAAAGATTCATCCAAAACTACAGCTCCCTAGCCAGCCCACTCACCAACCTACTCCGTGATAAGCCCAAGTCTCTGTTCTGGACCCCTGAGGCCACCAACACATTCCACCACCTCAAGGAAGCCTTCACCACCACTCCTCTCCTCGTCCATCCCAATCCTGAGCTGCCCTTCGTGGTCGAGGTGGACGCCTCCACCACTGGAGTAGGAGCGGTGTTGTCCCAGCAGCAGGGGACCCCAAGTAGACTCCATCCATGTGCCTTCTTCTCCCGCAAGCTCAACCCGGCGGAGAGAAACTATGACATCGGAAACAGAGAACTCCTCGCTGTGAAGCTAGCCCTGGAGGAATGGAGGCATTGGTTGGAGGGAGCCAAACACCCCTTTCTAGTCCTTACTGACCATAAGAACCTTGAATATCTAAGATCAGCCAAAAGACTCAACCCCAGACAAGCCCGCTGGGCCCTGTTCTTCACCCGTTTTGACTTCTCAATCTCCTACCGTCCAGGCCCCAAGAACATCAAAGCCGACGCTCTCTCCCGTCTACATGCCCCAGAGGAGAAGTCCGAAGATCCAGAACCCATTCTCCCTGACAAGTTAATCATCAGTCCCATCTCCTGGTCTGAGGAGACCGTGCCCTCCTCCAATGCCTCCACCAACGCTCCGCCGGGTTGCCCATCTGGCTTGCAATACACCACCAGAGCACGGCGCACTCCCCTCATTCACTCAGCTCACACGTCACTTGGCACTGGTCACCCGGGGGTCAATGAAACCCTCTCGTTGCTGAAGGAACGCTTCTGGTGGCCCAACATGGCAGCCGATGTCAGAAGGTACGTGCAGGGCTGTAAGGAATGCGCCATCTCAAAGAGCCCACGCCATCTACCATCCGGCAAGCTCTTGCCTCTGCCCGTTCCAAACTGACCCTGGTCACACCTAGGAGTCGATTTTATCACCGATCTCCCTGTCTCCAACAACAACACCTGCATCCTTGTAGTAGTGGATCGGTTCTTAAAATCCTGCTGCCTAATTCCTCTTAGAGGCCTTCCTACTGCAATGGAAACGGCAGAACTTCTGTTCAATCACGTATTCCGGTATTTCGGCATCCCAGAAGATATCGTTTCAGACAGAGGACCCCAATTCATCTCGAGGGTATGGAAAGCCTTCTTCTCGCTCCTAGGTGTGACCGTGAGCCTCACCTCGGGATACCACCCCCAGTCGAACGGGCAGACGGAGAGGAAGATCCAAGAGATCGGTCGCTTCCTCCGTACCTTCTGTCACGGCCACCAGGACTCTTGGAACCAGTATCTGGGTTGGGCCGAGTACGCCCAGAATTCCCTACGTCAACCTTCCACCGGTCTCACTCCATTCCAGTGCGTACTCAGCTATCAACCCCCGCTGTTCCCCTGGTCAGGGGAACCCTCCGACGTTCCATCTGTCGACTACTGGTTCCGAGAGAGCGAGAGGGTCTGGGACTCAGCACACCATCAACTGCAGCGAGCCCTGCGCAGACGCAGGATGACAGCAGACCTTCGTTGCTCCAACGCTCCCACCTACCAACCTGGCCAGAAGGTCTGGCTGTCAACCCGGGACATCCGCCTGCGTCTGCCCTGCCGTAAGCTGAGCCCCAGATTCATTGGCCCATTTACCATCTCCAAGCAGATCAACCCCGTCACGTACCAACTCCAGCTACCTCCACAGTATCGCATTCACCCCACATTCCACGTGTCTTTGCTCAAACCTCACCACCCTTCTGTTCCTCTCTCCACAGGACCTGCCGTGGCAGCCTCCGAACCCCCCCTTCCACTCATCCTGGACGACGGTGCCGCCTACGAAGTATGTGAGATCTTGGACTCCCGGCGCCGTGGTGGTATCCTGGAGTACTTAGTGGACTGGGAGGGCTACGGCCCCGAAGAACGGGGTCGTTCGCATCTAGTTCCTCTACATGCTTACCTTAAGGACTCTACTTGATATACTTACCTGTCTCCATCGTCTCCAAGTCTCCTCATGTGTTCCTAGTCAGTGTGTGAGTGTCTCCTGTCTCCAGCGTCTGCCATCTCCATCTCCTCCTCGGATCGTCACTTCTGCAACCACAACAAGGACAGTATCATTGCTTCTCATCATTCCATTGCCACTTATAACTCTTCACTACTCACCTGCACTTCTGTTTGCTCTGCTGTGTGTCAATAAACATCATCTCCTGTTACCTCTTGTCTCCGACCCTTCTGTATTGTAACAATAGTAAATCGTGTGCACATTTTAGTAAATCGAGGGAACAAATTAATAAATTGTGCGCACAATTTAGCATACTGTTTTTTTTTCCTGCATGTCATGTCTGGGGCTCTGTATATTTCAGTATTATTTCCTATGTTTTCTGATGTATAATTTCTGTACTGTTTCTTTAGCGGCCACGCCCACTTGTTGTTACGCAAGATTGAACAGGTTCGGGCAGGGAAATAAGGGAGAAACTTTTCTTACCATTTTGCTGTCATTTATAGACAAAACTTGTGTTTAAACGTTTAAGGAAACACAAGATAAATGTTTAACAAGTGTAATATCATAGGATACAAGAACCAACAGGATTTTTGTATATTTTTGTGTTTTGATTAAACTCATACTTGTTTACAGATTTTTGACTGACTTCTGTGATGAGTAAGAACCCATTTTTCCTGCCACTGTAATACCAGTGAAGTTAATCTAGGACTTTGCATCTACAGCTAGGATATGTTGAATAATGTTTATTTGTTTAATTGATTTCTTTCTCAAATTGCACAGACTGCTCTAAAATATGAGACACCAATGTTTCAGGAGTTTAGGACACAGAATAGGACACATGTTCATACAATAACGGATTTATTTTCTATTTGAGGTTATGCATATGCTTTATTTTTTTAAGATTAACTGTTTTTCCAAGGCATTATTAGATTCCAGTGTAAACAGGGTAAATTGTAAATCTGTAGGGTAAATCTGTAATCTATTACATTTCCAAAGTAACCTTACCAACACTGGTTAAGTATTATGTTGAAGTGCGTTCTGGTTTGTGTGGGAGTGTTTTTGTGTGTAAGGGGCGTGTGTTTATGTAATGGGGGGCTGCACTATATAAGAGCGTGTCGTGGGACTCTGCTCAGAATTCACCCCTCGAGGCCCAGATTCCCCCCTCGAGGCCCAGATTCCCACACAGTCCGGACTGAGCTCTGCAGTAGTCATGCCAACCAGCGTGCTGGGATTGCTGGGAGTTTTGCTCTGTGCCCTTGCCATTAGTTCTGAGGTCACGCCACAGCCCGACTTCGACATCAAGAGGGTAAGACTGCAAGATGCTGATGAGAGGAGGAATCTATATTTATATATATATATATATATATATATATATATATATATATATAATATATGTGTATCCCACAGATTTGTAATGATGCAGGGACATTAACTATATTTAGAGACCAGAATATCCTTTGGAAAATGTTGATGTGTGTGTCCTTCATATAGGTGGCTGGGAAATGGTACCTGATTGGTATTGCCACCAATGCTGAGAGGTTTGTCACCTGTAAGGCGGACCTGAAGATGGGAGTCGTCATGCTGACACCGACTGATGAAGGCGATCTGGAGATGGCATATTCCAGTCTCAAGTAAGATAAACTGATCACTAAAAATAATAAACTATGAATGAAACTTTCCCATGTTGGATAATGCAAAGATCTGACCCATTTGTCCTCTGTCTTTCCAGTCCTGATGGCACATGCTGGAGGATGAACCAACTCGCTAATAAGATTGATGTTCCTGGAAAATTCAGCTACCGCAGTGAACGTAATAAAAATATGATCACCTAGATATGAAATACAGTATAGTGGTTTATACAGGACTCAAATTAAAAATGTTTGTTCCACAGGCTGGGAGACTGACAATAGCATACGTTTTGTTGATGTTAAGTATGATGAATATGCTTTGATCCACACTGTCAAGACCAAGGACGGCTCCACTACAGTGGTCAGCAAACTCTACGGTAACAACTCCAGCATAAACACACCTTAAAATTAACTTGAATTTATAGCAGTTTGTAATCAAAGAGAGTGCGGGGTGTCCTCCCGCAGGTTAACAGGTTTTAAGCGAACGCTGGTAATACGCATTTAGTCAACAAAACGAAACCATAAATGCTATAAAATGTGCGCACTCACACTGAGAGAAAAGAACAGCAGATACTGGCTTTTTCAGACAGTTCAAGTTAGCAAACTAGCCTCTTAACCGATCTCTAACTTCTTTAACTTAAGCAAGCGCTGTTATAATACACATTTTGTTAACAAAACAAAAAATTTTAATGCTATAAAAGTGTGCACACTGACAGAAATAAAGAGCAGATGCTGGCTATTTTCATGCAGTTCATCTTTTAACATTTAGTTTACAAAAAACAAAACAAAAACATGCACATATTAATGCTATGTGCGAGTACAACAAGGAAACGATCCACCTGCATGCCAAACCAAGATGTTCAGGGGGGCAGCTCTGATCAGTTCTCTTAAGGCCATCTTTCATCAGAGCAGCAGCCATATCACCCTGTAGCCCAAGACTGGTTTCCCACTGAAGCTAAGCAGGGTTGAGCCTGGTTAGTACCTGGATGGGAGACCTCTTGGGAAAACTAGGTAGCTGTTGGATGCGGTGTTAGTGAGGCCAGCAGGGGGTGCTCACCCTGTGGTCAGTGTGGGTCCTAACACCCCAGTATAGTGACGGGGACACTATACTGTAACATACACCGTCCTTCGGATGAGATATTAAACCAAGCACTCTCTGTGATCCCATGGCACTTCCCGTAAAGAGTAGGGGTGTAACCTCGGTGTCCTGGCCAAATTAACCAATCATGGCCTCCTAATAATCCCCGTCCATTGAATTGGCTCTATCTCTCTCTCTCCTCTCCACCTACAGCTGGTGTGTGGTGAGCGCACTGGCACCATTGTACTGTGGCTGCCGTCACATCATCCAAGCGGATGCTGCACACTGGTGGTGGTTAAGGAGAGACCCCCTGATATGATTGTAAAGCGCTTTGGGTGTACAGTTGTACATAGGAAAAGCACTAAATAAATATACCATTCATTCATTATTCAGTAACTGTGGTTGCCATATGCTTATCTGTGAGCTCAGCTAATTACTCTTACAGGCTCTTATTGGTTGTTCAGAGAGCACTGGAATTCTTTCCCCTGCCTCTTGGAAAGAAATTGTGCACACTCGCCTTCCCTTGCGGATAGAGAGACTATGGGAATTGGTTTTCATCCTGGTCCAGCTCAGCAGCTCTTCCAGCCTCTTGATGAGCTGTGCTGTGCATGCCGCTGTCTGGAGCAGGATTTTGACATCATCCATGAAGCACCGGAGGAGGCAACCTGAATCCTGCACTGTTCCTTTAATCCCCTCGCCATGGTCCTTGCTTCAGTCAGGATGACCTCAAAGGTTGCTGTGAATAAAATGGGAGAAATTGAGCACTCCATAGCTATTTCCCTGCCAAGTTTTTGCCAGCTAGTTGTAAAGTCATGTAGTGAGTGGCAGATTTTCAAATCCGCAAAATAGCTTTGGATAATGGTATTGACACATGCAGGCATGTGGAAGAAGTCCAAGGCAAAGTCAATCAACCGATGTGAGAAAAGAGCCATTGGCTTTCTCCAGATCCAGCCAGACAACAGGAAGATCCTTCTCAGTCGAAAAAAAAAAAGGTTTTTGAGGAAAACATTCCAGGATATTCCTCCATATAATGGACTTCAACGGCTACCAACAGGTTGAAGGTCCAAATGTCAGTTTCAGTGCAGCTTCAAAGGACTCTACATGATCTCAGACGAGGAATAAGGGTCTTATCTAGCCATTCTCCAACTTCAAAATCGTCCAATATCGTTGTTTTACCTTTTTTTTTTTTTTTTGTAAAGGCCGTTTGACTTAGTCTTTGTACGTTCATTTTGTAGACACTAAATCTGTACTTCAGTTATGCATGGCAAATCGCAGAGCTAGTGCAAGACGAGCATTTGTGGTTAAAAAGTATATAAATTTTTATTTATTTTTTTTAGAAAATGACCGATAATTTCACTAGACAAAACCCTTATTCCTCGACTGGGATCATGTAGAGCCTTTCCACCCACTGAACCACACTGAAGTCCACTATATGGAGAAAAATCCTGAAATGTTTTCCTCAAAAACCTTAATTTCTTTTCGACTGAAGAAAGAAAGACATGAACATCTTGGATGATATGGGGGTGAGTAAATTATCAGGAAATTTTCATTCAGAAGTGAACTAATCCTTTAATGTTGCACCCTGAGAAACTCTTTTTACTTCTTCGTTCCTCGTCTTAGTACAAATTAGTCATGTTATTCTTTCATCAATTTGGTCAAAATGTAATAACTTGTTCAGCTCTGAAATGACTTTCTGGTAACACTAAAACAAGTTAACATTACTTAATGCATTAATAATGAGCAATACATTTGTTACAGGGCTATTTCTTATTTGTTAATATTAGTTAAACTGTTCTTTGTTAGTTAATTTAGCTCAAGTTAACAGATATAACTTGATTTTAATAATGTAAATATTGAAATTAACATGAACTAAGATTAATAAATGCTTTAGAAGTATTTCTCATTGTTAGTTCATGTTAACTAATGTTAACCAATATAACCTCAGTGTAAAATGTTTCTTGTTGAACATCTTATTCCTCTCTGAAACATCATGTTATGGATTATGAATGCCGTTTCTAATCTAACTTAAATTTCAGCCTGTAATGTGTACTGTAAAAAACATTAGCTCAATTAATTAAATTATTTACTGCAGTTTGCATTGATTTAGTCAGAATTGTTTCTGTGACATTTTGATGTGCTTGTATTTTTTTTTTTTTTTTTGTAGGCAGAACACCCCACCTGAGCCAAGCTGTTTTGGACAAGTTCACTGTGTTTTCTCGGAAGCAAGGCATTCTGCAGGAGAACATCGCCATCCTGCCTAAAAATGGTAAAACGGCCAACACAGGCTCATTGGAAAAACGTACCTGTGGCAACATTTTTGTACCAATACTTACATATCACTGCAGTTTCCAACAGAAATGAACACTAGATGCAGTAAAACAGCAAGCACTTTTAATCGTTTTCATGCACAATTATGATTACAGGGGCAGATTATGGATCAATAAAGACTTGTTTTCACACAGCTCCTTGCACAATTATGTTATGACCTCAAAACACTATCATAGTGCATGATTTGTAAACAAACATATTTTGGAGTTTGCATCATTAACCAGCTTAATATGTTCGGTTTTACTTACATACTGTAGTGATTTTACTTTCGCCCATCCCAGGACACACAGTAAAATAGGGATTGGTACTCACGTCACCGCTGACGTTGTGATTTCTGGATCACACGTCTCTTAAGGTGTGGTTATGAGTACATCAGATGACCACCTCTCCCCCTTTTCTTAGTTCAGGGCACCAGTCAAGGTCTTGTACCTTGGCAGTATGAGAACACTCTCAACAGGGGCTTTTCATTCATTTAGAATTAATGTAAAGTGGTCAGCTGATTTATTTGAAAGATAACGTGAGATTGCTAACTTGTAGAACCTTTTCTGTATTATCAGCACAAGGAAGACACAAGTGTAATAAAATAAATTTTATTAACAAAAGATAGCAAGAATAACTAACACAACTACTAAATGAATACCATGAATGATAAAGAAATAAAGTGCATAAAATACATAGAATACAAGTGATTAAGTTGAGTGTGGCTATGGAAGAGTTAAGTTATCTTATGGAAAGATAAACTGTTTCTCTGAAAATAATAAGGTGGAGAACCTTATTATGCACTAAACAAATATACGAAAGATTATTTGTTATTAACTAACATCAGCTATATTACATCTAATGGGAATTAAGAAATTATATACTGATAATATACAACAATGCCAAGGTCTCTGGAAAGAGGTTTGGTTAAGTGATATTTACGTTCCACGTGGTTGAGTCCGATGACGGTGACGTCTTTCACTGGTTGTGCTGGGTGACAGTGCACTGGGGAGAGGAGCCGGAATCTGTTTCAGCAGTCTTGAACACAAAGCTCTGTGGGATGCTGATCTCCTGGAGCACCAAAGGGTCCTAAAATCTGGAACACGCAGATGAGGCCCTGGCATAGGTGCAGAAGGTCCTTAACAATCTGGAACACGCAGACGAAGGTACCTTGGAGTGAAGGTTTGCTCTCCTGAGCTTAACCTTGTTGCAAATGTCGTTACTGTCTCGCTGGACGGAAACAACGTAGTGTTTGTCGATGTCTCTTTCCTCACAGGCTGGAGGCTCAGAACGTGGTCGTATCTGTTGCTGCCTCACTAGCTGTAGACTCAGATCATGGGATCTGTTGTTGTCTCTCTGGACGAACCAGAGGCTCAGAACGGTGTTGTATCTGTTAGTGTCTCAGCTTGGCAAGCTGGGACTCAGAACGGTATATCTGTTATGTCTTTCCCCTTTGAAGAGCAGACTCAGAACGGTATATCTGTTGTGTCTCACCCGATGGGAGACTCAGAACTTGGTATATCTGTTAATGTCTCACTCCCTACAGAATTGAGACCCAGAACGAGGAGTGTCTGTTGGAAGGGTACCTTTATCCCTTTCTGATGAGGAGGAGATTGCAATTTGGTGCTTCTCCATTCGAGTGCTGTGATTGGCTGCTGGCATCGGAGGGGACACACACAGTGTGGCCCACCCTTCTTTCCCCTGTGGAACTCATTTGCATAAAGCACAAAGTTGGAAGTCTTTACTGTGTCTTTAAAGTTTACCAATGTATTTCTCACTTTCCAAACCACCACCAGAATACCTTTGGCAATATTCTAAACAAATAGAGACTAAACATGATGGAAAAAGATTGAACTGTCATGCATTCATTCAATTGCACATTAACAGCTGAATTTGTGTCTGATGTTGCATTACAAATAGCTGTCACTGAGAATACTTATTTCTGTGAATAAGTATAAAATGGATGTGTAGTTTGCATCAGTTCTAAGGTTTTCAAACATAGTTTTGAATGGATTTGGATGGATCTTTTTGATCTCTCTTTGTTTCACCTATTGCTGCTGAGGTCCCGAGGAATTTTTATGGCAGTCTCTGGCCAACCTTAGGAAGTAGTCTCTAGATGGGTGAAGCGCAGAAACTGCATGTGGACCAATGAGAAGTCCTGTGCTTCCCAAGCTTGGTACAAGAGGTCTTCTTCTTGCCCTCTAAGAGGTGTCTGGATCTTGTCCTTACATCTTTATCTGATGGCATTGGACAGTTTGTTTGTGTTAGTCCACCAAGATCCAATCAAAATGTAGCAAACCTTTGTCCGCTGTTACGGACAGAGAGGGGCCCGGCCATAAACTGGGCCCTGGAATGTGCTGTTCGCTACAATACTAAGCTTGCTTAGTAGCTCAGCTGGTTAGTTATTTCAAAAATGAAATTTCTGTCATTTATTACTCACCCTCGTTCCACACCGGTAAGACCTTCGTTCATCTTTGGAACACAAATTAAAATATTTTGATGAAATCCGAAAGATTTATTTTATCCTCCATTGAAAGCACCGTAATTACCAAGGTCCAGAAAAGTAGTAAAACATTGTTAAAATAGTCAACGTGACTACAGTGATTCAACCTTAATATTATAAATATTAAAATACTTTCTGTGTGCAAAAACAAAACAAAAATAATGACTTTATTCAACAAATTCGTCTCTCCCCTGTCATTCTGCTAAGCTTTTCACATTGCAGAGCTTCTATGTTTATGTCCAAACGCAGGCTCAGTATTGGCCGGCTCTGGTCACATGAGCAGCACGACGCATGCATTTGATGCTGACACAGGAGCCAGCTAATACTGAGCCAGCGTTCTGACGTAGAACCTAGAAGCATTGCAATGCTCTAACTTCATAGTTTTGCATTAAATAATGTAACCTGCATGGTAACTGCAAACCAATTCCACGTTCTACACTTTCCCACCTCAGTCTGCAGAAAGACTGCATTTCTTGTTTGCACTGTGCGCGACAAGACTCTTAAACACGGTGTAGTTAATGAGTATGAGTCACAAAAACAGAACTGATAATGTGTGAATATATAACAGTGCCACATTTACAGTGTTCAAAGCATGGGCACAACATAATGCCACACTTAGTGCTTTCAAAAACAAGTATAAAATTACCATTTGATGAATTCTCTCATCTGATCAGAAAAGCACCCAAATGTGGCTGCTTCAGACCTCCTCATCAGCCTCAGTGTCAGACTCGCCGTAAAAAACAAGGCCTTGGTGTGACTGGAGGCGGAAATGCCAAAATTAAAGACGCTAAAAGTATACGTAACAAATTGTAAGGACATTCCAACAAATTTATTTTACATGTAAAATCACCTTCATCCAGGAAATCAAAACGGCATGAGAAGCTTTACATTATTCTGTACGTCTCTGCCTCTCATGAACTTAACTTTAACGAGCGTCCTTAACCCTGACAAAAAACACGTTTAGTTAGTCATTTCTAAAATGTGTTCACCACCACTTATTTTGACTAAAAATGTTAAAAGGAATGTATTTCCTATTTAATTTTAGGAAGAGAAAATCAATCAAACTTACCGTCTTGGTCGCATGAAGGTAAAATAGCGGCGGCGGCGGCATTATGTGAGGCAGCAGTCATCGAAGGGTGGAGTCAAGACAATTTTTCTTTTTTTGCACTTTCTGTGTAAAAATGAAATTACACCATGTAGCACCCTGTGACACTGAAAAGGAGTACTTTAACACCGTAGATTGTTAATTCAACTCCTATTCATTCAGCCACTTTGATGTGACCGCATGGAATTACAATGACGACTCATGTTGTGCGATTTTGGCAGCATAAATAGTGGAACAGAATCAATATGCGAGTCAGACTGCCTGATAATACAGTTTATTTCATCCAGGCTTTGATCACCAGCACACTGCAGCAATGTCAATACCTGGTGGCTTTACCCCAGAGAAGGTTGTCACTCCAGAAGTGGAGAAGATCTGCCTTGAGGTAGGAGACAGAAAATCACTCATGTAGTAAATGATTTTAAAAACACAGCCTCGTAAAATTATCCATTTTGGTGCTGTGAAATGTGTTGTGGAAATTATTTGTTGTCATTGAAGACTAAAATTTTATTATTTACAGTTTTTTTTTTTATTTCTATGGTGCAATTTTCACAAGCAATTGGTACATTTTCAAAACTCTTAGTACTAATATCACAACATATCAAAACAACAATTTTCAAAGTGTGTGTGTGTGTGGTCCTGGTAAACACTGTGTTGTGAACCAAATGTCCCAACAAGGATGGTAATAACAGTAATTTTAGACCTTGTTTGATCATTTTTTTTAGTCCCCATGAGGAAAACAGCTTATAACTCATACGAAATTATATTTTTATAAAATGTAAAAATGCAGAAAGTTTTTGGTGATGTATACTGTATAAATATACCGTTTATACAGTATAAAAATCATTATGTCTATGGAAAGTCCCCATAAAACATCACTGCAAAAAATTTTTGTCTTGTTTCCAGTCCAAATATCTAAAAGTTCTTAGATCAAGAAGCATTTTCTTGACAAGTAAAATTTATTTTCTTGTTTTTAGGAAAAATAAGTCAAAATTAAGTGAGTTTTTCCTTAAAACAAGCAAAATAATCTGCCAGTGGGGTAAGCAAAATAATCTTAATCCAAACTGAAAACAAGATTATATATCTTATTTTTGGTTTGATATAAGATTATTTTGCTTAACCCACTGGCAGATTATTTTGCTTGTTTTAAGGAAAAACTCACTTCATTTTGACTTATTTTTTCTGAAAACAAGAAAATAATTTTTACTTCTCAAGAAAATGCTTCTTGATTTAAGAACTTTAAGATATTTTCACTAGAAACAAGACAAAAACTCTAAGTAAGAACAGCATTTTTTGCAGTGATGGAAAACCAACATCCACCAAAACAATTAAGAAAAACTGTAACTCTTCTGTTTTATAGATGAGCGCATCCACACTCCAGGAAAGGTAATCCTGCTCAGATTCCTGCAATTATTGAAGCAGTGCACTTACATAGAACTGCTGCAGTACCTTTTCTTTTTACATTTAAGTCTATAACAAAATGGACCATTCAGGGAATAACTCTCCAGAATGAACATTAGATTAAATTATATTCAAATCAGGAATATATGAAATCCAAATATATTAAATAGCAGTATGTGATGATGTTCATGGTCTGTCACCAACAGTGAGGTGAGAATCAAACACTCTCTGAATAAGAATGAGGAGGAGTTTAGAATCAGAAGGAGAAACACTGTTCAACAATGCCTGTGGAGCCTTGGGATACACTGCAGTGTGGTAAAACATCTTATACTTCATATATCTGTCTGGCTATACCTTCTTGAAATAACCTACAAAATGGTTTTGTAGCAGCTGAACATCAAATGTTTGTAAAATCAAACTATGTGTTTTTCAGGATGATGTGCCAAACATTGCATTACTGGGTTCTGGAGGAGGAGAAAGAGCGATGGTGGGTTTGCTGGGATCCCTGGTTCAGCTCCATAAAGTGGGACTTCTGGACTCCATCCTTTATCTGGGTGGAGTCTCTGGATCAACCTGGTACAAACCCTGAGAAACAACAAATAAACACACACATACACACGTCTGGTAGGAATGCACGATATTATCGGCACGACATCGGAAATGGCTGATAAAGGCTTGAAATATAATAACCGGCATCGGCCGATATGAAAAAAATATGCCAATATGTCTTGCAGATATGATAACATGCTGATATGCACCTGCAATAACTCACGTGTGCAAGGAGTGCTAGCAATAAGATCACGTCAGCAGTGTGGTCATTCTTAAAGGTGTGGTTTATTATGATCTCTCTTTTTTAACTTTAGTTAGTGTGTAATGTTGCTGTTTGAGCATAAACAACATCTGCAAAGTTACGACACTAAGTTCAATGCAAAGGGAGATATTTTCTTTTAAAGAATTCTCTGTTTAAGGACTACAACAAATGGCTGGTAGGGACTACAATGAGCTTCTCCCAGGTTAGTGACATCACTAACCCTAAAATTTACATAAACCCCGCCCCCAGTTTATGAATTTGTGAATGTGAGTACAGAAAGTTGCATCCGTTGTGGGCTAGCCTCCACAGCAGCAGAGCCCCCTCCAGGTCCTAGTCCCCGCCCATGTTATATTTATGTGGTGGGGGCGCTGTTGTTATACTAATAAAATGAAAAGAAGAATACACAAATAACTTGAAGTTACTACTGATTCTGAATAAATAATGCAGTAATTGATGTCAAAAATCACAAGCATGACACTTGTAAATTAAAAAAATTTATATACAGTTTATTAATCTGTAATAAAATTTAATCAAATGGATGAAAAAAATAACTTGAATCCAAGGAGCTCTGAAATAATTGTAGAATTTTTATTTGAAGCTAAAGAACATCAACTAAAGTCATGCCACCCGCACTGTGTTGACGACTCCATTGCTCTAGATCAGTGGTTCCCAAACCTGTCCTGAAGGACCACTAGCACTGCACATTTTGTATGTCGCCCTTATCTGACACACCTACTTCTGGTCTTGCAGTCTCTACTAATGAGCTGATGAGTTGAATCAGGTGTGTTAGATGAGAGAGACATCGCAAATGTGCAGTGCTAGGGGTTCTCCAGGACAGGTTTGGGAACCACTGCTCTAGATCATCTACAAATGTAAATCCAACAATAAAATATTTAGGTTACAAATGCAAAAATCCAATATCGTGCATCCCTAATGTCTGGTTCACCATCCTTGGGACTCTCCATAGACGTAATGGTTCAATCCATTTGGTCCCCACAATGTAATATAAACCTGTACACATACACACACACACACACACACACACACAAAGATGGGATGAATGTCAAAAATGAGAGCAGTGTCTTCTCTGAAGGTGCATGGCCTCCTTATATCAAGAACCAGACTGGTCCACCAAACTAGAGACTGTGAAAGACAAGATCATCCAGAGACTCAGCGGCCCTAAAGTCAGCTGGACAGATGCATTTGCCAAACTGAAGAAATATTACTATGAGAAAGACATCTTCAGCTTGACTGACTTCTGGGCAGCGATGGTCGTCACGACATATGTAAAAGAGGTCTGTAACTCTTCATAACACAGCCTCTATGGCTTACATGATTTATGAGGTGGTCACATTCAGGTCAAAGTTGTGTTGAATATTTTTAATAGATTGTAATAAAAATATTTAATAGTATGAATATTGTAACATTGTTCAGATTACAAAGTACAACAAACCTGCCATACTTTGGTAAAGGAATGTACATGCAAAAAAAAAAAAAAAAAAAAATGAAAATGAGGGATTCATAATCTAATTTTAACCTGGAAATAAACAAAGTTTTGTCATTTCAAATAAATATAAATATTTAAAATAATTAAATAAGTAATATAAGATTCTACATTTTAGATTGTGCACTTCTAGGTCGCTAATCAATGCAAATGCATTGTAAAAGTACAACAGTAATATACTAAAATATTATATAAGTAATTCTTAAGTAATTACAAGGAAATTCTCCCCCTTGCTGCTTTAATATTTATATGGCACTAATTCTTGGTGAAACTGACTCAACATGTTCTCAGTAAAAAGCTCTTTATAAAGTAAAGTTCATAGTACCATTTTGTTTCAGACAGAACCTCCAATATCCTGTTGTGAACTCAAGGAACTTCAGTATATTTCAAGTGTCTCAAAGTGTCTTTTTTTATGAAGAGATGTTCCCAAATGGGAATTTTTTTATTTTCCTTTTTACAGTGAGAGCCTTTACTTTTCTTAATAAAGATAACTTGTTGAGTAAGTTTTATCACTTGAAATTATTTGTGATTGAAGAAATTGTTCTGATTACCCCAGGTCTCCTCTACAATAACATGCAAGTAATGCATTCTCTTTTAGATCGATGAACACACACTCACACAGCAGTGGAACCAGCACAGTAAAGACCCGTTTCCCATCTACACAGTGATCGACAAGCAAAACAAACAGAAAAAGGAAGGAGGTCTGTGTGTTTGTGTGAAAGAAAGAGACAGACAGTTAAAGTGCTTGTGTCAGCTGTTATATGGAGATGTTTCTGTCTGCAGACCCCTGGTTCGAGTTCACTCCACATGAAGCAGGTTATTCCCTCATTGGAGCATTCGTGGGACTCTCCAACTTTGGCAGTCAGTTTGACAAAGGCTCTAGGTTGAAGGAGCAGCCTGAAATTGACATGCTGTACCTGCAAGGTAACAAACTAATAGATCAATAGTATCTGTGATTAATTGATCTGGTGATCAGGTCTGTAGTAGTTACTCATTTCCAAGTCAAAACTGAAATGTAAACAATAACATTATGACCAGAAATGTTCAAAAATCGTTTGACATCAGTTTCAACGGTACATTATGTATTTGAAGAGGAGTTTAGTATGTCCAATATATTATTAGGGGAAATAAATGAAAACATTTGGTAATTTAGCTAATTTAATAACTGCACAAAACTGAACTCAAAACGGGGCCATTTTGCCCCAATAATGGGGAAAACTAACATCCTGCCAAGGGCAAGAAACCACCTGGGGTAAACTTATCCCAGTTATTTTTATAGAATATGTAAAATACATATATGCTTTTAATGGCTTAGTTTTTTAAAAAAAATGTGTCTAATTAATGTAAAATAGTAAATCAAATATTCTATGTAAATGTATGTATGGCAGATCAATTCAATAACAGACCAATTCAATAACAGAATAGCCTCTGTGTAAGAGGATCAAAATCAAAATAATATTTATTACCTTTTGCGGGGTGGCGACCAGGCCTCATTTCTTTGAACATAAAATAAACAAAGTTAAAAATAGGGGAGTAAAGCAGAAGTGGTGTTCTTGTGGTGAGGGCTCAGAGATGAAAGGCTTTGGTCCAATAGTCATGTGCCTCAACAAGTAAAGTCATTATATTATGATATCTTTGCAAATCATTAGCTAATGATTCATTAAAACAGAACTTGGAACTTGAAATATGTGGCTATTTCAATCTATTAATCAGATTCAAACTCTTTTGTATTTGCTGATGCTGCAATCATTATTGAATGGCTTAATTCTTCATGAGTCATACATTAACTCAAGATTATCTATGCATTAGTTTAGCATGATTTAATGCATATTAGTGCACCCATATTGTGAAGTGTTTCTTAACGAGAACTATGAATGTATGAATCAAACACTAAGACTGACGACAGTTTCTGTTCCACGCATAATTTTATTATATCCATGTATGTGGTCAGAAACAAATCATATAGAACAGTGAAATTGCTCCAGAAATTCTCTGTACTGTCTTGCCTGCACTCAAGAAATGGTGTGAACTGGGATTAAATGCGTTATGTATCCCTGATTAACAAACTGACATAAAAACCTTTAATGTCCAACATAAAATCAATTTACAGATCAGTATTATCCAATTAAAAAAACAATTGATCATTTAAAATTTGATTAAATGTCACAAATGTTCAGATGAAAAGTCAAGCAGAATTATTAAATAAATGTGTTGAAATGTGATATATAGACAAATGCAAGCATATACATATAGACAGTATATTATTTATTTTAAAAAATGTTTGCTTTTGTTCCTTTTATTTTAAACTTCCTGTTTGTTCATATTGTGTGTTTTCTGCAGCTCTGTGTGGCAGCGCTTTAGCTGATGAACAAGAGATTAGGAAATTCCTTTGGCAAAAGATAAAAGGTACTGTTGCATTTGTTCTAAAGATTCGCTTCTGCCTAAAACTGTCAGTCAATTCATCAAGGGCATTGAGTTTAAAAGGGACGCTATAGGGACATGTCCCTATAAATATCCAGTGACTACTGAATTGTCCCTAGCAATAATTTTGTTCAAACAATTAAAATATATTTATTTGCAGCCACTGTTGTTGTAATTTTGGCCGCATCTGAAATGGGTCTTACCTACATTACATGAGAAGTCAAAGTAAGCCTATGTTAGAAAACTGCATGCTCTCTTTCCAGGACATGCATTTAATGCATGAATTGAGAACATGAGGTAAGTTTAACTTAATGTCGTTAAACAATGTACAAACCAAACTGTTAGCTGAAATATCCACAAAAGTAAAAACAACATTGAAATAAGAGGGGGGGTGCAATTCATTGTCATATTAACATGTTTTTTTCTCTTCAGATTTCATTCATTATTTGTTTCCTACCATAAACAAAACACTTGAGGAAAAGGGGAAAGGTAATTAATTTCTTGTTGTTTTTATTTATTGATTACATGTAGTAAAATATTTGATAAAAACATTTTTCATTGTCTTTATGTTTGTTCAATGTGTTTTCTTGAGAAGATCCAGACAAGTTTTTCCAGGTGCTCTTGGACCTTGTGGACATGAATCTCTATGTTTTGGATGGCAAAGATCCTTCTGCTCTTAATGAATCCATAAGAACAACGCTGAAAGGTAAACCTTTTATTAAAGTGTGCTAGAAATTATGTATTTCTTGGGGTTCCATTTTTAAAAATCTATTTTTGAAGAGACACAAACAAGCATTGAACATTTCCACTGTTATTGCCCAACAAATATATTTAATATTGATGCCAATGAAAACGAGGCTGTTAGGGACAGACGTACAATCTGTTCAGTGGTTATACTGTCAGATTTTCAGAGTGCATGTTTTCTTGAGATTTTATTTATTGACACTGATTTAAGAAGAATACCTTTTATTTTGTGAAATATGAAATACTATTTCAATTCTAATAGGCCCGATTTCACATCTGTGAACACATATCTGTGTTTAAAATGTATTACATTTACTGTTTCTTCAGCAAAATTGAAACATGAAAAATATTATACAAAACAAAGAATTCATGCAACAGCAAAAATGCAAATGGAAAAATGCAAAACTATTAAAACTGTGATTGGTTTTAATTTAAACAATAAATAGATTTGTTGATTTGAACCCCTGCAGACAGAACTTTGTAAAGACATCAAGTTGAGGAAATTTACTCTGCAGACTCCAAAATTTCTTTCAATAAGTTTACTGATGATAATTCAAATGCAAATAAGTGTGGTTTTTACACATACACACACACATTATATTACATCAGTAAGCTCAAGATGCTGCCAACAAACATGAGATGAAGCTGATTAATCTGGATACAGTTCACTTTCACTGCATCTGCTCTGCACCTCTGTTCCACTTCCTGAATCAGTGGTGACGTTGCATATTTTGATTGGTCAAACAGAAAATAGCCTTTTTCACAAAACCACTGTTTTGGCCAACAAAAAAATTTAATTATTTGTAAATGATGTTTGTAGTTACACAAACTGGAACTATATGTTGTCGGATAAGAAGAACTCAGTAATGTTCTCCTGTTTTTTACAGATCTCGCTGGAGGCGAAGGTCAGCTGATTTTTCCAGTAAGAGAACTGAATCTCACTGATAAAGAAGCTGCAAAACTGTATATGGAGCGTTACACCATGGATGTATCCAACAGTTTGAGTGTTTGGTTCAAATTCTGGCCATTCGGTAGGTTGAACTGATATATAGCCTAGCCTACAATGTAGTTCACTTTTAATTTTTAAGCCAGATTAATGCATAAAGCACTTTACTCAACAAAACATTTTCATATTTTAAATAGCCATAACTGAGCTTCCAGTTTGAACCAGTGTGATTTAATTCCTAATGCCCAAACTTTCTCATACTAGGACCCTAGAGAGGTATAAACTATCTTGAGAACACATTTTAGTGAAATATGAGGAGAAAAACCTGCATTTGTTCTCTTTTAGTAAACATTTTTGTTTTCCTTGTCATATTATTAGATTGAGAATGGCTACTTGTTAATTTCATTGCATTAGCATAAGGATTGTCAGGGTTTTTCCTTGGTCAAAAATTGGTGGTGGCGGATGGACACGATCATCCACACACACACACACACACACACACACACACACACGGACACAGACCCTACAAACATTAACTTATTCTATTTATTCATTAAATACAAAGTAATCACTGTCAGGACAGATCATAGTAACAAAGAAACACATTACACATTAAAATTCTACAATTCATGACCATTTGCTCAGGATGTGATCAACCTGAATGGTGTAGAAACAATATAACTGTTGACTTTATTCTTCTCTATGATTTTTAAGCCATTTCAGGGATGAGTTAGTTGGATGATACTTTGGAGTGGAATCTGGGTCGAGGAAGACTATGATTTCTTACAAAACCTTTGGTGTTCTTCACAGAACGCTTACACAAACACTCACTTGGGCATTTTAACGCATATTTCCTTTCTTTATGCTTTGTGATGTTCATCAGTAAAGGAATCATCAGACTTGATTCATTTTGCTAGTTCTTTAGAAAATCAGCTATATGTACTAGTTCTTTAAAGCTAAGACAAAAACAAAACACGGATCTGAAGAACCTATAATGAAACATCAGTAACTTTTTGAATCTCCAAAGAGACTTATAGTCAAGTCAAGAACCCTATATGGACAAAGACTGTCCTAAGAACCATTTAGGGAACCCAAGAACCACTGAAGAAACTTTATTTTGAAGATTTGAGTATTTGTTGTACAGATCTTTGCTTGAGCATTATTAGATGCATGGCTCAGTGGATTTGGGGCAGGAAATATAACTTTCTCCACAACATGACAGGTGAGAAGAGACTTCCTTATAACTGGCAATTCAATGTGAATAATAAACATGGCTCAATGTGACTCATTTCACACTGATCTCTCACTCAAATACTGTCAGATGAAGCAGTGCCCGTCGCTCTACTGGAAAGTGAGATGAGAGACTTTGAAGATGCTGGACTGTTGCTCAACTCACCCTACTTCTCAGTGCTGAGAACAGAGAGAAACATTCGCCTCATCATTTCCCTGGATTTCAGTGATGGTGATCCTTTCATGGTATTGTATATATAATTCTCTCGAATTTAATAATGCAAACTTACTCTCATATACAGGTGCATCTCAATCAATTAGAATGTTGTGGAAAAGTTCATTTATTTCAGTAATTTAACTCAAATTGTGGAATTCGTGTATTAAATAAATTCAATGCACAGAGACAAATTAGAATACTTCATAAGACCAATAAAAAAAACAAAAACAAAAAAAAAAACACACATTTTTAGTGAATTGTTGGCCTTCTGGAAAGTATGTTCATTTACTGTATATGTACTCAATACTTGGTAGGGGCTCCTTTTGCTTTAATTACTGCCTCAATTCGGTGTGGCATGGAGGCGATCTGTCTGTGACACTGCTGAGGTGGTATGGAAGCCCAGGTTTCTTTGACAGTGGCCTTCAGCTCATCTGCATTTTTTGATCTCGTTTCTCATCTTCCTCTTGACAATGCCTCAGATTTTCTATGGGGTTCAGGTCTGGTGAGTTTGCTGGCCAGTCAAGCATACCAAAACCATTGTCATTTAACCAACTTTTGGTGCTTTTGGCAATGTGGGCAGGTGCGAAATCCTGCTGGAAAGTGAAATCAGCATCTTTAAAAAGCTGGTCAGCAGAAGGAAGCATGACGTGCTCTAATATTTCTTGGTAAACGGGTGCAGTCACTTTGGTTTTCAAAAACACAGTGGACCAACACCAGCAGATGACACTGCACCCCAAATCATCACAGACTGTGAAAACTTCACACTGGACTTCAAGCAACTTGGGCTATGAGCTTCTCCACCCTTCCTCCAGACTCTGGGACCTTGATTTCCAAATGAAGTACAAAACTTGCTCTCATCTGAAAAGAGCACTTTGGACCACTGGGCAACAGTCCAGTTCTTCTCCTTAGCCCAGGTAAGACACTTCTGACGTTGTCTTTGGTTCAGAAGTGGCTTGGTATGTGGAATGTGACAGTTGTAGCCCATTTCCTGAATACGTCTTGATGCACTGACTCCAGCTTCGGTCCACTCCTTTTGAAGCTCTCCTAAGTTCTTAAATCGGCTTCGCCTGACAATCTTCTCAAGCCTGCGGTCATTCCTTTCACTTGTACACCTTTTCCTACCACACTTTTTCCTTCCAGTCAACTTTCCATGAATATGCTTTGGCACAGCACTCTGCGACCAGCCAGCTCTTTCAGCAATGACCCTCTGTGGCTTACCCTCATTGTAGAGGGTCTTGATGATCGTCTTCTGGACAACTGTCAAGTCAGCAGAATTCCCCATGACTGCTGTTGGGTTTACTGACCCCTTTAAGACAAGTCATTTCACTCTGCGGACATCTTTGAAACACCTCTGGGGCATTCAAGTGCAGCTCCTATCTCTTTGAATGGGGAAACATCAAATTCTCCAAAGCTGTTTGCCAAGCTTTCGATTATATTTCATATTTGAAATCACCAATGAAATCTGACAACAACTGTCTAATAAATTGTTTCTGAACGCTCGAATTATGACAAAAAAAAAAACAGTATTTTTCAGGCTGGATCAAGCTAATGCGCATGCGCAGTCCTAAATGCACGCCTTTTGTGTCTCATTTCAGTGGCATGCATCTGACTGTTTCTATAGGAACCAGAGTTTCTAACGGCTGCTGCAGTGATGCAATGACTTTACTAATCGGCGATTGGCTCTTATTTAGAAGGCGGGACTTATTCCGCCATATTTCGCATTGCAATTTCTCCCAATCAAAACAATACAAGTGACACATCTTGTGTTATTTTATTCACCTTATTCCTACGCCCCATGACGCTTTGCGCAAATTATGGGTGTAACTTCCGTTAAGTTGTAAACAGTCAGTGAAAGGCTCACTCTATGAACGCAATAATACGTTTTATTTTAAAACTGGGTACAATGAGATGACATTTATTCTACTCACTCTTCAACCAACAAACATTAAAAGGACATTTTAAAGTGTAAAAGCATCAACAAGGTACTTTCAACAGACCATGAAAAAGCGCGATTCTTCCCAGCAATAACGGACAGGTTAAATATAACTGTAGTGATATATATCTGTATTATGTAATATATGTTGCCTTAATAAACTATGTTCATGATACTATTTCAAAGTGATTTCCATCATTTTTACAGATAATAAATTGTATTTACCTGTGAAAACAAACCTGGAAAGAGACGTGAGGCTTTGAGGAGCATTCCAGTGAATTATTAATGGGATATATCGTAAATTATATCGGGAGAACAGACCACAAATGTGCAGTATATGTTGTCCTTTTTCATACTATTACAGCGGAATACAAAGAGACTACAGAAAATAATCACGAGGATAGAAAGCAGCGACTGAAAAGAGCTCTTGCCATAGATATTCTTGTTATAACAGGTTACGTTAAAATACCAAGCGTTACATTATTCTCATGTCTGAAAATAAAACAAAGAAAAATTGACAGCTCATTCAGTCAAACTGACAGATAAGCTTTATTTGTAGGGCAACCTTATGATTTGAAACAATTCGTTTCAGTCTTTTTAAATGGAAGTTCCCCAAACCGGAAATGGAACCCATAATTCGAAACGCAGTAGGCTAGTGAGGAATAAATTGGATAGTCTTTGCCTAAACCCAGTATTTTTATCCTGAGAATGCTAATTTAATAGAACTTGAAATTAAATATTCTAATAATTTGAGATACTGATTTTTTGATTTTGATAAGCAGCAAGCTGTAATCATCAAAATGAAAACAAAAAAGTCTGGAAATATTTTACTTTATGTCTAATAAAGCTAGAATATATTTAAGTTTTACTTTTTGAATTAAATTACAAAAAAAAAAAAAAAAAAAACTTTTACATGATATTCTAATTTATTGAGATGCACCTGTAGCAGATCCGATTCTGTACATAAGAAAGTCCACTCTGGAGACAACAGGCCAGCTCCAAAACAGCATTTATTCATCTGAAACACATGGGACACTTGATAAGAGAAACATCCGTTGTGCTAACTTCTTCCGTTAAACGCTGTGCACAAACCATGAGTTAGTTAGCTCCACGTGCGTCAGACAAGAGTCGCATAAAACTCGCATAAAGTGACCAATACACAAAAATCCATTTGTATACTCGACTCAGAACACATTTCGTTTTATATTTCATGAACTTTGACCAAATAAATAACTTTAAACATACCAACAATGGCTGGAAGAAGAGAGGGGGGGAAAAAGTGCGTCATACCTCATTAGCGTCCACTCGCGGTCTGAGGCTGATGCAACTCAAGCACTCCCAAAAAGAATAGTGTGCAACACAGACAAGCATCCCATTCGAACAAACAATACAATCAATGGTTCCCACTCACAACATTACAGGACCCATGCAGGAATCCAACACTCTGTGAAATTAAATGACTTAAAATAACTAGACAGATAGTTTTGGGAAGTTCACTACACAAAAATAAAATATGATAAAATAAAATAAACTAAACTCACTCTTCCCAACAGGCTACACACCTGTAAGCTCATTTAAAGAAATAATTCCCCAATAAATGGAAATTCAGTCATAATTTACTCACCCCCGTGTTGTTCCAAACCTTTCACAAAAGGAGATTTTTTTTAAGAATGTTTAAATTTAACCATCTTTACATGGTATATACGAAAATCTGATACATGGAGAAAGCTATCCGTTAGCATTCCCATTCATCTCAGTGGCAGTTTCTCGGCTGACACATCAGTACTTCCACTTTTAATTAACTGAGTGATGCTGCAAAACTTTTAATAGATTGATGCTTCAATGCTTTTTCACTACAGACAGTGAAGGAAGCTGCTGAGATGTGCAAGGAACAAAACATCCCTTTCCCTAAGGTCAAAATACCCAGTGAAGAAGAAAAGAAACCGAAAGACTTCTATGTGTTTAAAGGCCAAAATGTTCCAACTGTGATACACATCCCTCTCTTTAATGTGGTCAACTGTGGAGGCAAGTTAAAATCTTACAATGTCCTGAATAAAACTGAAATATCAACTGTGTTCTGATTTAAATGTGTTACTGTTCCATCAGATAAAATTGAGGAGTGGAGGAGCAAATATAAGACTTTTCAAGGTCCTTACAGTGCTGAGATGATCACTGATCTTATGAAAGTAGCTGGAGAAAACATCGCAAACAATAAAGAAAATTTGAAGAAAGTGATTCGTGAGATCATTGAGAAAAAGAAAGTTTAACACTGTGTTAACACAACAAATTACAGTGATGTATCTAAATACAGACTAATCTGATCTTCATTTAGTTGATTTAACAATAAATGGTGTTTTGTTTCTTTTTCTATCTTTAATAATCACTTAACATTGACCAGCATTATTACCTTTTCTGCAAAATGTGATTTGTGTGCCATTATAAGAGCATCAGAGATTGATCAAGTTTGCGCTTCATTTCTGTTTAATGTTGAAAATGTTTCTGCATGTTTCAATCTGTTTCTTCATGATCGACCTTCATTAAGCAATAAATATCTGATTATTAATAATCAAATCAGTAATAACAGACTGGATTGCATATATGATAACAGTAATTGCAGATTAAAAATATATGTATTTTACTTAACAAATAACAAATATTTAACAAATATTGCACTCTTGCCTATTATTGGTTCTGTTCCAATGAATTAATAAAGGGCTCTTGATAAATAAGGTTTTGTCCTGGTCATTTGATATATAGCAAACAGCGCAAATGCTCATTATTACAAAACTGATAGTTGTGTTCCTGGAAGCTGATCGGTCTATCCAGAGCTCCAGTTATTATTTTTTTTTTTAATTTTTTATAGGATTTTGGACACATTTGAAATGGGTGGTCAATTAGAAATGTCTGACACACCCTAGGCAGAGTTTAGTAATATTGGGTACAGGAAGCAGGATCAAGCACGGTGTAATAATAGAGAATTTAATGTTTAATTAATAAGTTAGACTTAAATTAAAAATCCTGTCAATGTAAATGTAATATTTTTATTTCAATGCCTCCAAATTGCCACAGATTGTATTGTTTACACTTACATTTGTCACTGCAGAAGATGAAGATCATTTTTAAAGTGATCACATGATGTCTATTTTGTCAACAGAATATCTTTCAAGTCATAATCTTATTGATGCCAAATGTGCTTTAGAGCTGAATGACTGGACTGATACTGACTGCACTTTACATTTAATAATTTAGCAGACACTTTTCTCCAAAGTGACTGACAAATGGTAACACTGGAAAGAGTTTCAGGTTTATTTGTATAGCGTGTTTCACAGTACACATTGTTTCAAAGTGATTGACTTTCATGCACTATGATACATTGTAAAGATTGCATGGAAGGCTGAGGGCAAATGAATTTAAATAATGTTAAATGTGCACATTTAAAATGAGCATGAAATACACAAATACATCAGATTAGTATCAAGTCATGCATGTCAAACATACCTGATTACAATCCATTTTAATCCCAATAACTCTCAAATACTGACCAGTTTTATTACTGGCACCTAGTAAATATACTCTCACATTATGATGTGAAAATATTAAAATTAAGGACATTTTTGATTTTCAGAACTCCAGTTCTGCTTCCCTGTCACTTCATGTCAAACCTGAGTGTGTATGTGGGTCTGCAGCGCTTCATTTCTCCCTTATGAAGGTCTATTATACCATTATCATTCCCGTTCATCTCAATGACAGGTGCTCAGCTAGAGGTGTGTGACCTGAATCCTGCCATCTTCAGTCATGAGCAACTCTGTTCAGTGAACATTCTGATACAATCACCTGAGCTGGAACTCAAAAATAGCTGTGTATAGATGTTTTGCAAGTGTTGTTGTTGTTATTGTTTTTTGTCACAGCAAGAGTTCTTGAGAATAATTTGACATGAATATAGAACATACTTCTTATTTTTAAATTTAAATATTTTATTCTTTGCATTTTAGGTTTCATAGGGAAATGATCAAACGGACAGTAAAAATGGCAACACCAAGGAAAGTTCAGTAACACTTTATAATAACCTTCATGAATAAATCATTAACAAATATTATGTAATGCTTAACAAATCATTAGTTAATACATATTAATATAGCTAGAAACATGAGATAATGTGCTTGTTAATGTTTACTAATGAACTTATTACCTGATGATTAACAGATCATCTCATTTAAATTAAAATACTTACAAATGTCAGTAAAGTTTCAATTCATAGGATCATGAAAATCTACAAATGATTTTAACAGATGTTATACAATGATTAAAACACATTTGCTGCCAGTGAGGTATGATGTGGGTAAGGTTAGGGACAGGTTTGGTGGTATGGGTAGGTTTAGGGTATTATTATAAGGCAACATGGTTTAATCTGTTTATATTACACTGTTTTGATAAAGTATTTTCTTGAAAATTTTATTTGTTTTCTCTTGTTAATATTCAAGAAATATCATGTTTAATGATATACAATAGTATACTTAGCAAGCATTTATAAGTATTTAGCTAAACTTAAAAAAAGTCTAATGGCCATAACCATACTAAATGATTAGTAAATGTTCATGAACATTTACAAATGATGAATAGTTTTAACTTTAGATTGGGTATTGCAAAAACATGAACGAATTCAGAGCATTTGGGACATTTTTTGTCATTGATATGGCTGTTCATGAAGGTACTAATGATTAGTAAATGTTTATAAACATTTACAGATGATGACTAGTTTCCAATTTAGTTTGGGTCCTGCAAAAACATGAACAAATAATTAATAAATGATTTGTTAAGATGTGTAAATAGTAGAAGTCTGCAAAACAAGCAAAGACCAAATATGTCACCATTACAGACTGTGGTTATGAGTTCATTAATGTTAACATGAATAGTTTGTGCTTAAAATTACTTAAGCTGTTTTTTTTGTTTTTTGTTTTTTGACAGTTTGCTATTTTATTGACATTTGTTAGCATTCAAAAGTACATTAACAAATAAGCTTTTAATCATTTCATAATTTCTGTTAAAATCAAAAAAAAAAAAAAATGCATGATCATATGAATGGAAACTTTACTGACATTTGTAAGCATTTCAATTTAAATTAAATAATGATATGTTAATCACTAGGTAATGTTTAAGTTCATTAGTGTCACAGATTGGTGTCTGTAGTTAAGCGCATGATGAAGGAGATCTATTCAGGAGACTTTTAATATAACAATCAAAACAATAAACAGGAGAATCAACCAGTGGCCTGTTGCATGAAGTTAGTTGAACAAACTCTGAGTTTCAGAGTAGGTTTGGAGTTGACAAATCCAGATAAATCCAACCTGGTTTAGATCAGGATCAACTGTTGCACAACGCTCAGTATAAACATTCTCTGTCAACTCAGGTTTAATCCAGAGATTGCAAAGCGCGTGCACCTGAAAGTGTGACACGGGCGCCAAACAGCCAATCACACGGAACAAGGAGAACGTCAGTTTGATTCACTTCTCGCGAGAGAGCCACGCAATTCATGTCTCTTCCGAAGAATAAGAGATTGTTATGAAAAATATGAAATTAAACGCATTTACAAAGCAGAATAAACTGATGCAGTGAAAGTTTGAGAAGGCAGCTGAAAGAAAATATCTGACTATATCAATGCATGTGAATCAAACAAAGTTTGATTGTGAGATCCATATTTTCACTATATCATACTATATGAGTGTAAGAGCCATATGTTATTTGTTTTTATTTAGATGTGGAGTAAATAATTATGAGTGTTAAGCAATTGTAAAATAATTATAAAAGTAAATAATTTAATATGTGTATTTCATTTCGTATTGACAATGATGTCATTTCCGGTAAAGACCGCTAGTGTTTTGTGAAGCAATAGTGGAGCAAAACTCCACTTTTTTGACCATGTAACATTTTTCCAGTTAATTTTGTTATTAAACTTTATCTAAAGAAAGTTTCTGGACTACGGAATGTTATTCGAGTTCAAATCAAGCTCACACGAGAAGAAGAAAACTTAGATGGATTGCTATCACAATGAGTGTTACATGCACCCAGTTTCACAGACAAGGCTTAAGCTAGTCCTAGACTAAAATGCATGTTTGAGCTGTTTTAACTGAAAGCAACTTGTACTGACATATCTTATCAAGATGACATACCAGACATGACCAGTAATGTTTTTTCAAGTGTATGTTTATAAAAGTTATTTAAATGTCCTAATTAAACTAAGCCATAATCCTGGCTTAGGCTAAGCCCTGTCTGTGAAACCGGCCATGGAGTGTTTGTATATGTGTTTTGTTATATCTCTGTTGTTTTGGGAGTGTCTGTGTCTGTCCTGGAACGTCATCTGATTGGCTACTGCAGGCTGATTGATGCTATGTCCTGATTGGTGCACGTACTTTAAAAAGCATGTCATCACTTGTACAGAGTTTGTATGTGTTAAGAGAGTGTTAGAGACTGTGAGTACTGATTGTAGTGCTGCCAATTTAGCAATTTTGTCGTTAGATTAGCGACTTTCCTGCCCCTTTTGAGACTTTTTTTTTAAAAGCCTAGTGACAAATCTAGCAACTTCTTGGACAAACCTTATCTAGATGCTGTGACTCTCCCACTGATCTATATTTATATTAATATAGATCAGTGGACTCGCAAGTATGAAAGCAATTGGCAACACTGACTGATTGTATTTGAGGAACTGTGTTTGGTGTATTTGAACTTTTTCCTGATTTCTCACAGAGTTGTCAGCAGACTCTCCTGGAGCGCATTCTGTTTTACAGTGAAAAACCCTGGATCGTTCGGGGGTGCAAATCAGGCCCAAAATCTGGTTTAAAATCTTCAAGTGTGTGGCCAACTTTAGCCAGTCATCTGATGTGGAAATTCTTTAAAACTTTTTTCCTTTTTACAACATCAATAATATAATGTAGTAACGATTAACAATTTGTTAACATTAGATAATGGCTAATGAATTAACATTTTTACATCAGACTTTTTAAATCTAATAATTAGATGTGAAAATTTTATGTAGGCCTACATTATGTTCCGGATCTTGTCAAAAGATATCCATTTGTCTGGTGTGTGCAACTCTGCAAACCTGTCAACAGAAAGTCTTGTTTGGTACTTCAAGACTCACTCATGTTAACAGCCTTCTAGAGTTTGAGTGAGAAAGCCAGAGAAGAGCCGTGAAGGAGTGATGATAATAAAAGAGCAGGGTTTATTGAATAATCTTAGTTACGTATGTCTCAATGCTCAGACTTCATCTGGCCAGTACAATTCCAACAAGTATTATTATACCAAGGGAAAACAATGGAAAATTAAAGCTGCAAGCAGCAATGAAAGGGCCCTCGCACCTGGGGCCACCGCCACCCGTTGGCCTTATGAAAACTGAATAGTGGGTGACATGCATGTAAGTGAGTAAATACAGGAGAAATATGGCAAAGTCATTTCGACATGCCACACTAATCCATATGATTATAAAATTAAATCATTTAAAATCTGTATGTTCAGATCTTTCATTATGATTATTTTACAACATCACAACACCTACATATCTGATGGCCTGTTTAAGAGGGACAGATCTAAAAACGTATGGCTTGTGCTCTTTGTTTTAAGAGATCAAATGATGCTTTTTAATGTTTTCCCTTTAGTGTGCATTGACACCCTTGTATGGGAACTGAACTGAGCCTGATGACGTCACTGTTTACTCCAGTGCTGATATAGATTAATTAAATCAATAACTACTGATTCTTACAACAGAATGAATCAATAGTGAATTTACTTAAGCTGGACAATGACACAATTTTCTTTAAGAGCTGATGTGCAGCCACAAATTATTACAGTTATCATTGTAAAACTGCTTTGACACAATCTGCATTGTAAAAAGCGCTATATAAATAAAGGTGACTTGACTGAGATGTCAGTAGATACAAGCACAGAGGAGTAAAAACCTTTCTAAAAGTGAATTTACAGTAGGTCAATGATAAAGAGATGTTTGTGTTTGGAAAATGCAGTCACAGGAGAATTAGGTGAAAAAGCAGACAGTAAGTCATGTTGGCTGTTGTTAGGCTATTCATTTATTTTCATGTATTTTAACTCACTCTGGATAATATTTTTGAGGAATGGTCTCGAACCCCGGCCCGATTGCCGCTGGCATGCGAGGCGAATGCATTATCAAAAGCTATGCTTCCATCCAAAGTTGTGTATTTAACTTGTGTGCAAATTTCGAATATCGCATAAAACATTTGTGAATAAAGCAGTGTTTCCATCCAGCGAGTCAAAGAGAACAAAAAAATCACTTCCTGATACACTGGCGCTAAATATTTCTTATATTTCCAAATATAAGAAAAAGGGAAGTTTCTGCAACAGAAGCCATTGTATATAATAATTTTCATTTATAATAAATTATTTGCGCCTCAGAGCGTGCAGATGAAACACAGTAAATGCTGTCACGTTATCTTGCATTCAAATGCCTGGTATTTGTGAACGCAATCGTGTGAGGCACTGGAGGGAATTAAACCGAACCACTTTAACTACAGACTTTGCTCAGGCATTACAGAATGACTAAAAACAGCATTTCAGATGCTGTGCAACGAGATCGGTCCGCTGGTTGGTCCAGTTATGCTGGAATTATGCTAAGGAATTTATTCGGTAAAAGTGTTTCCATCGTAGTTTATGTGCATGTTTTCTTGTTGCATAACATTTTTTTTACACTTTTTATGCACATTTTTAGAATTTATGCACATCTTGGTGTTTCCATCCAACGTTTTTTTTATGCGATATCCCAAAATGCGCCTAAAAATAGGTGGATGGAAACATAGCTATTGGCGCTAAACACCTCATTCTCTAACAGTCGTCAGTGTGCAGTAACTGCAAAACTCTCACTATCTGGCCACTGTTACACATGCAATACAAGTGGATGTCTGTTTATCACAGCTGACGCACAACAAAATGCTTCCCGAAAAATAAAGCACAGATGATGAACGAATGACAAGGAAGCAAAAATGAACGTACAGTACACCAGAGTAAATACAAACAAGAGTTTGTTGTTAATCACCAACAGCTCCAGACAATCAAAACCCAGTGTTACTCACATGATAAGGAATTAAAGCAGCCTCCGTGTCTGTTTTCAGGCCTTCCCACTTAGCTGGAAAGCTTTTCTAATATAAACGTGGGTCCTAAAGCACTTGCCCAGTCATAAACCGTCATTCCAGTGATATTCTTTTGAGCTGTTTTGTATTGTGTCCCATCTCTCGTTCTACAGGTTTTTTATTTTTTTATTTTCAAATCTCCTTCTTGCTCGTTCTCTCTCCTCGACTGTCATGCGCCCCCTAATGCTGATTGGTTACACGTTTGTTGTTGGTATCGGCCAGACTAACTTTCAAACAGTGTATTTGAAATAATACTGAGTCCACCTTTAATTTAAACTGGAGGGTTAGATGTTGTCATACAGTTCTATAAAGATCTGTACAGTTTATTGATATTCACTTTTATTTATTTAATAAAAATATAACTTTTTTGTTCAAATTAGTTCACTATGGTAAGACTATTATAAGTGTTTTTAGAACAGGCGGGATTGTTTTCGTGGGAAATTGTGTGATATGTCATTTGCCTGTTAGTTGTCACAATGGGCGAGAAACCTCGAACCGCTAGAATCACTTTTTTTTTTTTTTTTTTTTTAATGAGATGGTGAGATGGCGTTTTTATTACTCAACAGGTGAGTATGCTATTTTATTGAACAGATAAATTGCCATATCATATGTAGATCTCTGACAGAGTTCAGTGTAGGCTAAAGCATTATCTATCTGAAAGGCTCATTTTATTATGGTTGTTGTAGCGCTGTGCTGGACTTTATTTTCAATGAAGTAGGCTACCGTGAATATTAATGGGGAAAGCTTACAGTAACGTCTTAAGCTAGTCAGCTTCAGATCCTTTCCATCTGAACTGGTAATGTATCTGTGGATGTATACAATCTGCAAAGTTATAAAGCAAATGTTGTTACTCTTATGACCATAAATGTCTGCGTATTTTAGGTTGTTTCTGCTTTTATAAGAAAATTCAAGTGATCACGCTGGCGCCTTACACGCACACAGTTTTAGTAACTTGACATCGCAGCCCTCGACAGGTGCTGTTTGAAATAGCATGATGCATCTGTGTATGTTTAATGCATGGCGTGTGTTTCACCATTTGTCACATGTTGTGCATGTAAAAGTAGGAAATATGAATGTGAAGTGAATTTGTGGCATTGTTTCAAATGCATTGATCAATATGCTTGCGTCGACTTCACTGTAGCCTATACGTGCGCTGCTTCCTTTCCGTGTTCTGACCGGTGTCCGAATCTCAACCAAACACAAACCCATTCATTCAAATGATTAATAATGGAAAATATCAAGCACTTCCATTTCAGAGTCCCTGTTATCAGATCTGCTGAAGATGTTGCTGTTCATGTTTGCTAGCGCAGGACATTTTACAAATCCAGACGGTGTTCTATGGCCATGTCCGGAATAAAGAGTAGCCTATCCACATCACACAGTACAGTTAGGGTGATATTATATGACTTAACCCGTGATATAAGATTTTGGCCATATAGTGTACCTATCCAAGACATTCATCACAGACAGTATCAACGTCAGTAGGCTACACTTCTTGTATTTCGGGCATACCACAAGGTGTCACTGTGGCCTCAATGCTTCGCTCTCGCCTAATCTGATCTCGATTGCTATGTCTGAGGTAAACCACGCCCTCCTCATTACTCTACGGACAAAGAAATGTAAAAATAAAGAAATGTAGAAATAAAGAAAAGTAGAAATGAATAAATGTGGAAATGAACAAATATGGAAATAAATACATAAATAAATAAATATTGAAATAAATAAAAATCGAAATGAATAAATGTATAAATAAATAAAAGAAAAAATAAATAAATGTGGAAAAAAATAAAAATATACATAAATAAGGAAATAAATGTTTATATAATATTTATTTATTTATTTTTTCTTTCCTATGTATGTTTTATATATTTATTTATTTATTTTTGCTGTTTTTACATTTCTTTGTATATTTATTTATGTATTTATTTATTTTTAATTTTGGCAGACTTAGACACTACGTAAATGATCTGCAACAGGAGGTTACACACTACACAAGTTGACAACAACTCTGTCACCCAACTACTTTATTTGAAAATGGATGTTGGGAGGAAATTAGATTAAATTTTGAATGAAATTTAATTAAAATTAAAATAACATTATAGTAAAAGTTTAAAACATTCTCGCTGACCTCCCAAGGTTAAGGCGACCGTTATTTTAGAACGTTTCCCTTTATTGTTTCCATGACAACGCGTCATGATTGTCAAGTGACACACCGCGGCCAGCCACACTGTATGACAGATGTATTGCTTTTCTCACCATGTCATCAACTGATATTCCGATTCTCAAATATGTGCAAGTGAGTGTTTTGTCATTTAAAAACCTATGTAATGACCTTGATCTTAATATATATAACGTGAATTCATCTATTTGTCCCGAAATACATGTGGCTGTTGAACGTCTAGGTTACTATTGTAACCCCCGTTCCCTGAAGGAGGGAACGGAGATGTTACGTTGATACTGACGTAATGGGGTCTCGCTTGGGAGCCCAATCACCTCCAAGTGGTACAAAACAAGCCAATGGGAATTGGCCAGTGAGATTTACATGCCGGGCCACACCCCCGGCATCCGGGTATAAATAGGACCGGCATACTCACTTCCATTCATATTTTGCTGAGGAGCTAAGATAGGTACCCGGCCGTTCAGCGGTGGCTTAGGGCTATGACAAGGGGACGTAACATCTCCGTTCCCTCCTTCAGGGAACCTAGACATTCCCATTCAGTCACTCACGTTCGACGTTACGTCGATGCTGACGTAATGGGGTCCAAATGGAAAGCGCCATAACAACTGAGCCACGTTACGAGTGTTAGGGAAGCAGATGCTGGCAAGCTGTGCCCAAATGCAGGTGCTACCACAGAGTCGTAACCCTCCAGCGTCCAGAGTAAGCCCGAAGAGGTCTTCCATACCAGTGGGATGGAGAGGACAGGGCGTTACTCGGGGGATGGTCGAAGCTGCTGTTCCTTACCCCCGAGGAAGAGTGCTTCGGGACACGCCTCTGCCGCGTCTGGCTGCCCCAGGATGCAGAAGGAACTCCACAGGGTTCACCATGTGGGGAACTAAACTGAGGAGCAAGGAAAGTGCTCACATTCCCTCGTCGGAGGGAAATGGCACAAGCAAACGAACACCTGTGGCTATCTACGTGTAGACAGCACACGGGTGGACACCGGGTCCACTTGGAGACACAGCAACGCTAGGACTGGGTCTGCCTCCTCCAGGGGCAGCACTTGCAAGTTCACCACCTGGTCCCGGAAGGGAGTGGTGGGAACTTTGGGCACATATCCAAGCCGGGGTCTCAGGATAACGTGAGTAGGTCGGCCCGAATTCTAGGCACAATTCGCTGACCGAAAATGCTTGCAGGTCCCCAACCCTTTTAAAGGAAGCAAGTGCAGTCAGGAGCACTGTCTTCAACGACAGATGTTTAAGCTCGACTGACTCAAGGGGCTCGAAGGGAGCTCTCTGTAGACCCACCAGTGTGACAGAGAGGTCCCAAGAGGGGACGAGGCGAGGCCCAACAAGCAAGACCTGCTGATCCTCCCCGACCTTGCACAGAGTCTGTGCGAGAAGGCTCACTGGAGCGTAGACCACCCTGGTGGTTGATGTACGCTACGGTCGATGTGTTGTCCGTCCAGACCAGTACATGCTTGTCATGCAGCAGTGGTCAAAACTGGAGCAGGGCAAGGAGTACTGCTAGCAACTCGAGGCAGTTGATATGCCAGTGGCGTTGGGGTCCTGTCCAGGAACCTGACGCAGCCTGGCCACTGCATATGGCACCCCAGCTGGTGGTGGAGGCATCTGTTGTGACAACAACATGCCTGGACACTTGTACTAGGGGCACTCCGGCCCGTAGAAAAGCAAGGTCCGACCACAGGCTGAATGTACGGCGACAACTCGGTGTGATGACCACACGGAGTGTGCCATGGCGCCATGCCCACCTCGGCACTTGGTTGTGAAGCCAGTTCTGAAGCGGTCTCATATGAAGCAATCCGAGTGGCGTGAGGAGCCCAGGAGCCTCTGAAATTGTTTCAGTGGAACCGCTGTTTTCTGCGAGAACGAGTTCAGGCAGTTCAGCAATGACTGTGCGCGCTTGTTGGTGAGACGTGCCGTCATGTTGACCGGGTCCAGCTCCACACCAAGAAAAGAGATACTCTGCACGGGGGAGAGCTTGCTCTTTTCCCAGTTGACCCAAGGCCCCAACTGGCTGAGGTGACCAGGTCCGTGTTCGCACAACTGCTCTCGCGACTAGGCCAGAATGAGCCAGTCGTCGAGGTAGTTGAGTATGCAAATGCCCACTTCCCTGAGCGGGGCAAGGGCACTTTCCGTGACTTTGGTAAAGAAGCGAGGTGACGGGACAGCCCGAAGGGTAGGACCTTGTACTGATATGCCCAACCCTCGAACGCAAAACATAGAAACAGTCTGTGTCGAGGAGGATCGAGACATGAAAGTACGTGTCCTTCAGGTCGATCGCGGCAAACCTGGGCGCAAATGCACGTGAGGATGCGTTTCAGCTTGATCATCTTGAACAGGAGCTTGTGAAGGGCCCGATTCAAGACACGCAAGTCCAAGATTGGTCGTAACCCCCCGCCTTTCTTGGGTACTATGAAGTACAGGCTGGAAAACCCTGACTTCATCTCGGCTGGAGGGACAGGCTCTATTGTGTCCTTCGCCAAGAGGACCACAATTTCTGCCCGCAGGACAGGGGCATTTGGGCCTGTCACCGAGGCAAACAGGACGTCGCTGAACCTGGGGGATGCCTGGCAAACTGAATCGCGTAGCCGAGTCTGACTGTTTGAATGAGCGAACGGGACAGGTTGGGGAGGCATAGCCAGGCCCCCAAGCACCGTACTAGTGGAATCATCCGGACAGCAAAAGTAACCACGGCGGGCCACAGCGTGGAGCGCTGTGGCCCAACTCAGGAGGCAGCGTGTCCCGATCGAAGTAGAGGCTGTGAGTGGGGTACACTCACATGGCTCCAAGTGTCCCGTGAGGTATGGGGCAGGGTGGCGTGGGGAGGCTGTGCGTCCCCAGGGCGCCAAAGCCCTGCCTGTGGCGAATGAGGGTGTGGCTGAGAGTGAGGAAGCAGTGCGTCGCACACTGTCAGCACAGACCCTCTACGGCCCAGAGATTTTGGAATCTGCTCTTTTATTGACAAAGTGGGTATAGCGGCAGAACAGCAATAAAACGAAACACAGTATTCTCCACCCGGCCCTCTCCCGGGGGAAGGAGCGGTGCGCCTTCACCGACTCCTGAAGAGCAGTTCCCTCCATCTCTGGGCCACCCGACTCAGGACCGCTTGGCAGACTTCCTTTTTGAGGGCTTAGCGGCCTGGGCGGGTTGCGTTGCCTTCCTGCGAGTGGCTCGAGGTTCCGATCTCCCAAGAGCCTGTGCAGCCACAGGGGGACGCCCTCGGCAACGAGCAGGTTGGGGGCCAGCCTGCGGTAGATTGGTGGCAACATCACGCCAGGGCAAGCTGCGTTTAATGGCCTCCGTCTGCTTTTGCACTGCCGAGAACTGCTGAGCGAAGTCCTTGACAGTATCGCCGAAGAGGCCGGCCTGGGAAATGGGGGCGAACTTTGTCAGCGTCCTTCATTTCAGCCAGGTCCAACCAGAGATGTCGTTCCTGAGATCGTCTGACCCACGGCCCGCGCCATGACTTTCGTCGCCCGGAGGGCGAGGTCAGTTGCCGTGCGCAGTTCTTGCAGTAGCCCTGGCTCAGAACTACCCTCGTGCAGCTCTTTCAGCTTTCACCTGATGGACCTGCAAGATGGTGTAGCGTCTGTGGTGGATCAAAATTATCAATACAACTATAAATTAAAGAAAGCTTTTAACGTTTGACCTCCTTCAGATAACCCATAGACCATGGCTCCGGCAGGTCTAGATGAAATTACCCTGGTGGCATCTTTGTTACCTTCAGTGAGGAGAAGCAGGAGGCTTTCTCCCCAGCTCTGGGGACTTCAAAGAGTCACCCATGCTCCCCCCCCACATGGCACTAAGGGCCATGTGGCATACCCAAGACGCTGCAAAAACCCAATACACATCACACACACACATACAGAGACACAAACCCACATTTGGAAACTGTATCTACATTTAGCCTCAAAATATGACTATACCAAAGTGTACCCGTTGCTGTATTCAAGTGAACGTGCGTGTATCCCTAGTATATAAGATTAGTTATGATTGTAGCAGTGTTAGTTTTATTCTAAGCGGTATATTCAAGTATAAACTGTATCCCTCACTTTTTATGTGTTGACGTCCGACAAATTTGGTCTCATTGTAAAGCTCTCTTTATGCCCTAAATAACAATGTATGTCACATCACTGTAAAATGCATTGTTCTATTTTAATGGTATTTTGAAGAAAATGTACTCAGTTCTGACACTTCATAAACTATGCAAATGAGGCCATAAATGGAGACAAAGAAAAAGTTTGCCCGCCAAAGTTGCACCCGCACCATTGGCTGACGCATCCGAGAAGGCGTTTGACTTGTTTGTCCTTAAAAGACATTCACACGCGTCTCTCGATTGTCTCTCGATTATCTCTCGATCGTCTTTCGATTGCCCGTCGCCACCTCACGCACGTCTCTCCCGGACGTCTCGGCGACCGCGCTTCCATCACGCGCTCCTCTGCATCTTCGGGACGACCATCTGTTTGGCACAAGTTCGCTTCTGTCAAGCCTCCGTCAAGCCTCCGTCATCCTCCATCACCTCGGAGACGGACTCTCTCTCTTCTTTATTTTCCGGTTATCTTACTCTCAAGTTAAAACCTTGTTTGAAAACCCCGCCGAGAACCCAGTCTCGGAAAAGGACCAATCGCTCCAGCCGCACGCATTGAAACTCCTCCAGAAAGATCGCAACTCCAGCACCTAAAACCTATGCAAGTATAGAACTATTCTTTTCGAAGCGTTTAAGCTCCATGCATAAGCTGAGTTTCCTTGTTGGCTCTCAAAGGTTTAACTGTTTGTAATTTGCCACTTTCTTTGATCACCTCTGTTTTCCTGTCTTTACTTTCGCTTTTGTATATATGTGTATTTCTTTGTGTATATCTAGTTATATAACGTTAGCCCATGTAGTTGTAGTTTCGTATATTAAATACATTATATTCATGCTTGATTGCCTCTGTTGCTCATTTACGAACCAGGTCCCTTCTACGTTTGATTCTGCAAAACTGCTTTACGCTTTAATGCTATAATAGGAAGTTATTCTCGTGGCCAGAGACCAACTTCCTTTTATAAATAGTTTATGAGAAAACTGATGGTTTGCTGGACAAACTAGGATAGTCTTTCTCAGATCACTATTGAACTAGACCTAATCATATATGTAATTGATTATAATCCGTTGTAATTAATTCACAATATATGTGCATAATTCCCTCTTTGGTCGATGTATATTATAATTAATCATAACGCGTTATGACTTAATTATATATATATTTCACCCATACTTTGAGCTAATTGATTAAATACATGTAAATTCGCTACAATGGCCATGGCGTGCAGGGCGGAGGCCGCCTGTCCGGCGGCAGAGTAAGCCTTAGCAGCCAAAGCTGCCGTCGTCTTACTCGCCTTGGACAGGAGGCGCGGACGATTTGCCAGGTGGCAGCAGACTGCGGGCACAAGTGCACCGCAATCGCATGCTCCACCTGTGGAATGTCCACATAACCCTTGGCGGCCCCACCATCGAGGGTAGTGAGAGTGGAGGAGGCAGAAGAATGGTTCCTGGCAGTAAAAGGTGGCTTCCACGTCTTCTGAACCTCCTCATGCACCTCCGGGAAGAATGGCACTGGGGCGGCACGTGGCTGAGAACCACGCCCCAGACGAGGTCAGGAAACGACAGCATCCAGAAACACACGGACGAAAAGACATCTTGAAAAAGATGCCGCACCGTCCTGTGCCAGTGGGCTGTCACACACACACCGCTGAACGTGCCTTCCCACCAGCCAGAGAGAGCTCCACGAGCTGCAGCCACCGGAACAAAAACAATAAAAGCAATGAGAATTGCTCTTGTGGAGATCACTCCAAGCAATTAAAATTGCTGTTTTTGCTCTTTGAGAAATTCAGAACGATCACACAACCGATCGGCTCCGAAGCAAAAGTATGAATGGAAGTGAGTATGCCGGTCCTATTTATACCCGGTGCCGGGGGTGTGGCCCGGCATGTAAATCTCACTGGCCAATTCCCATTGGCTTGTTTTGTACCACTTGGAGGTTATTGGGCTCCCAAGCAAGACCCCATTACATCAGTATCGACGTAACGTCGAACATGACTGACTGAATGGGAACTGGGAGAACAATAGAGTGAGTGAGCTTTATAGTTTCTTACACAATGTGTATCTGATATGAATAAATGTCAGCAAATTACATTTGAATGGATTGTTATTGCTGCTTCCATAGACATCAGTGTGTATTTCATGTGACACCACAGGATATCTAGTTGGCCGACAGCTCCAGATATTTAGCATGCTAGATATTTGTCTGGCGTCTGCGAGGTGTCGGCAACGTGTCAGCGAGCCTCTTTGATGCATCATTGAGTAGTTCACACATAAAGATTGGCAAGCGCCGATCACTCGCTGATTTTCTCCCAATCACAGCCCGACCTGTCGGCGAGCTCATTTACTGGCAAATCGGGCTTAAATTGGGCTTAAAATCCTGTAGTGTAAACTTGGTATTAGTGTTAGCGTGGCACCGGTCCAGGTGTTTTTTCAAGTGCTGTTCTTAGAAAGTTTCTGGAAAAGTGCTGGAATTTCTTGCAGTGTTGGTAAAAAATAAAACTAACACCACTTTGGGTTAAAATGCATTGTTGTAACGTGTGTTACTGAGATTGTAACGAGTTAACCAAATGTTATTAGTAATGCGTTATATTACTGCGTTACAGCAAAAAGTAATATATTACTGTAATATAATTTACTTTTGTAATGCGTTACTCCCAACACTGCTTCTTGTTATGCAAGATTGAACAGGTTCAGGCAGAGAAATAAGGGAGAAACAGTTTTCTTACTGTTATGCTGTCATTTATGGATACATCTTGTATTTAAACGTTTAAGGAAACACATAACAGTTTAACAAGTGTAATATCATAGGATACAAGAACCAGCAGGATTTTGGTATATTTTTGTGTTTTGATTAAACTCGTACGTGTTTACAGATTTTTTTGACTGACTTCTGTGATGAGTTCTGTGAAGTTAATCTAGGACTTTGCATCTACAGCTAGGATATGTTGAATAATATTTGTTTAATTGATTTTGTTCCGAAATTGCACTGACTGCTCTAAAATATGAGACACCAATGTTTCAGGAGTTTAGGACACAGAATAGGACACGTGTATTCAATAACAGATTTATTTCCTATTTGAGTTTATGTTTTTAAGATTAACTGTTTTTCCAAGGCATTGTTAGATTCCAGTGTTTTCTGTCATAGCTATGCAACGATTTGATTTCAAAACAGTATCATAGATATTAAACAATTTCTTGTTGTGATTTTAAATCTGTATTTAACCTCAGAATGATCTCAAAGTAAAAAGAGGTGCTAAAGTCTAATTTTGTGGTGGCTGTGCTTTAAAATTAAATTATTATATGTGATGAAGGATTTTGAAATTCTGACAGTAATCAGTGTTGAGTACTACTTTTAGGTTAACCCCGCCTGGTTTAAATGTTTGAAAATGATTAACAGTTAAAAACGTTTGTTAAAAATTTAGAAAAATGATCAAATGTAATCAGTAACATTACTTTAATGAAGTAATTGAAATGGTAATAATACTATTTTAAATAGGGTAACTTGTAATCTGTAACCTGTTACGTTTTCAATGTAAACTTTCCAACAGTGGTTAAGTATTATGTTGAAGTGCATTCTGGTTTGTGTATGTGTGTGTAAGGGTCGTGTATTTATGTAACGTAGGGCTGCGCTATATAAGAGCGTGTCGTGGGACTCCGTTCAGAGTTCACCCCTCGAGGCCCAGATTCCCACACAGTCCGGACTGAGCTCTACAGTAGTCATGCCAACCACCGTGCTGGGATTGCTGGGAGTTTTGCTCTGTGCCCTTGCCGTTAGTTCTGAGGTCACGCCACAGCCCGACTTCGACATCAAGAGGGTAAGACTGCAAGATGCTGATGAGAGGAGGAATCTATATATATAGCCTATATGTGTATCCCACAGATTTGTAATGATGCAGGGACATGAACTATATCTAGAGACCAGAATATCCTTTGGAAAATGTTGATGTGTGTGTCCTTCATATAGGTGGCTGGGAAATGGTACCTGATTGGTATTGCCACCAGTGCTGAGTGTTTTGTCACCTGTAAGGCGAACATGAAGATGGGAGTCGCCATGTTGACACCGAATGATGAAGGAGATCTGGAGATGGCATATTCCAGTCTCAAGTAAGATAAACTGATCACTAAAAATAAGAAACTATGAATGAAACTTTCCCATGTTGGATAATGCAAAGATCTGACCCATTTGTCCTCTGTCTTTCCAGTCCTGATGGCACATGCTGGAGGATGAACCAATTTGTTGATAAGTCTGATTTTCCTGGAATATTCAGCTACCGCAGTGAACGTAAGGATATGGTCACCTAGACATGAAATACAATATAGTGGTTTATACAGGACTCAAATGAAAAATGTTTGTTCCACAGGCTGGGAGACTTACAAGATAACTTTTGTTGATGTGAAGTATGATGAATATGCTTTGATCCACATTGTCAAGACCAATGACGGCTACACTACAGTGGACAGCAAGCTCTACGGTAACAGCTCCAGCATCAACACACCTTCAAATTAACTTTTTGTAGCAGGCTGTGAATTTAATGTTTGCACGTGGTTTGGTTCAGCTTTGTTTTGCATGACTTCTCACACTTTGCATAACCCCGGGCAGGGGTACTAGTTTGTATTTTAAAGCCTTTGAAAAAATGATTCAAATACATTTAAGTTTATTATTTTTTTTTATATTCTGAATAGCTACTTTATCCCAATCAGCCTTTATTAGGCTGCTGATTTCCTGTATCAACTAGTTCAGGTCACCCAACCCCAACTTTTATGCACATGAGCTGCAGCTGTACGACTACATCTAGCATTAATTGAGTGAGCAAATTGTCTGCGTTAAAAAGGAATAGGATAAGGTTACGATGTCATGGTCGATTCTATTTGTTGATGAAGGTTAAAATGAAAATGAACATCATTCAGATATGCCTTTGGTTAAAATGAAGGAATAAAAGAGCACTGGTAAATGAGAAAAATAGTGTTAGCCAGTCAGTCTTGATAGTTCATTGGTTGTTGGTTTTATCAGCTAGCCAGTCAAATGTGTTTAAGCATTACTGTTTGCTAGGACTGTATGATTTAACTTTTTCTATATCGTTTATACAGTGATCAGGCATAACATTTTGACCACTGACAGGTGAAGTGAATAACACTGCTTTTCTCTTCATCACGGCACCTGTTAGTGGGTGGGATATATTAGGCAGCAAGTGAACATTTTGTCCTCAAAGTTGATGTGTTAGAAGCAGGAAAAAGACTCATTGATGCACATGGGGAGTGAAGGCTGGCCTGTGTGGTCCGATTCAACAGACAAGCTACTGTAGCTCAAATTGCTCAAGAAGTTAGTGGCAAAAATCAACAGGACTCTTACTGCATAAGAGACAAACTCATCCAATTGTCTTTCGAAAGTTTTATTTCTTGCAAGAAAGATCAGACAGTCATACAGAAACACATAGCTGCAGAGTGTAAGACAAAGAATGAAAGCTTCCCCTCACTTTTATATCTCTAACCTCCAAGGCTGAAGCCTCTGTCCTTTTACCATATTAGGAAGATGTTTACCACTTCAGTGTTTTTCCACTTGTCACCCAAAGAATGCATACTTAAGCACTTCTGAGAAAAACAAAATCATTTAACCATAAGCATAAGTAAAATCATATGGAAATTATACAGAAGCTCAAAATTTCCTCCACAATTCCCCCCTTTTTATCATTCATTGATAACTAATCAGTATCACATCACATTTATACTCTTCATCTCTGATTTTCATACAAACAACAAATTGAGATATAATCGCCCAATTATTGAACTAAAAGACAACATTCTTCATTTTACAGAAATATAGCATCTACAATCTTAGTTGTATAAGATCTTTTCACAACATAACAGATCTATTTTGTAGCCCACGATGTGTCATTGTCGAACCTCAGTGGTGATTTGGAATTCCTTGAGCTGATTTCACCTGTACACAAACCTTAGACAGGATAGAAAACATTTCTTTACAATAGTTCAACATGTCATGTTCACACAATTCGGTTGATGCCACTCGTTGTTTAGCACCTTCCATTCACAGAAATGGGGTCTTCCAACCTAATTTTCAGCCATACATTCATTAATTCAGTTACCATCCTCCCTTTTGATGCATTGCCCATCAATTTATCATAGCGGTTAAAGAGATGTTTCTCTAGACAACATTTGCCATCAACACAAACTAAACACCATCTTTAATTCTGCAACCAGATTTCCTCCAGCTTTCTCTGCCTCTGAACATGCTCTGTAAAGAGTTAGAAGAATCAAGGTTATTTTCAGATAACAGATTACATACAAATCTCCTTTGTCTGCTCCGGCACTTCCTACAGAAACAGTCTTTTTCGATTAGTTTTGTCAGCACAAACAGAAATTCAAACCACAGCATCTCAAAAGTCATCTACCACCCCAAACCAATAATGGGCATCTGTGTAGTCACAATTTTGTCAGTCATCAGTTTACCCGCTCCAGTGAGGGTCACAAGCTCATTGTTACAGTACAGAAGGGTCGGAGACAGGTTTATTCGACACACAGCAGAGTAAACAGTCGTGCAGGTGAGTACAAGGTGAACTTCTGAGTGAATGGTGATATGTAGATGAATGATACTGTCCTTTGTGTTTGTAGAGGTGAAGACCCTGGATGACGGTGGAGAGGAACAACGCTGAAGACAAGAGACACTCACACACAGACTGGGAACACAGGAGGAGACGCTGGAGACAGGTAAGTAGATCACTGGGAGTCTTTGAGGTAAGCATGTAGGTAAGTCTAGATGCAAACGAGACCAGACAGTGACTGAGTGAGTGTGAGTGTCTTTTATGCTGGTGCTGATGAGGTGCAGGTGTGTGTGATCAGTACTCAGGAGATGGAGTGCGCTGTGATTGGAGGGTGTTGGAGCCTGACGTGTCTGTGACACTCATCTGCTTATACCAAATAATTGGAGGGCAGCGGCCCTGAAACTAACACTTCACATTATTATTATATAACTTATCCTTCACAATTCAGGCCTGTTGTTTTGTCTCTGAAGGCAGAGCCATCTACAATCAATGCATTCTCACAGTTATCAAGTGGTTTGTCTAGCAGGTCAAGTCATGGTGTACAGACTTGATCAAGGATAGTCAAACAACAATGATGTTCCTTCCCATCCTCCTTTGTTTTCTCCCACCTGTCCTTCATACTGTGAATGTTACTGGGCTCTCTGGATATTTTTGATTGCCAGTGTGTCACTGTTTCTCTGCCGTCAAGTCTACAACACTGTACGTTTAGCTTTCTGATCACACATAGCTGCCAGTGTTTAAATTTAGACCCTCAGTTGAATTTAGACAAGGGGTTTTAACCCATGGACGGCAATCTTCAATTTCACAATTCCAATTTTTCATAAATACTTAAACATACTAATCCAGAGAGTGATTCAAATCAACATCATACATGACAAATATAGTCATAATTACCATTAGCAGACAGAGCTGGATAACCAATCCTCTTAAAGCTCGCCCCATCTTCTGTATCGTCTTTTCATCAGATTCAATCAGAATTATCGGCTTGTCAAAATTTGTCATTTCACTTAACCCATCTGTAATGATAAAACACTCATTCCAGTGGTTAATGACATATACACACTGAGGACAGAATTTGACAGAAGGTGACAAAGTGCAGTCACCGTCACACTCTCACATTAGACACATGAATATTAACCTGCTCATTTTCAAGGTTTCCTTTTGGTGTTAAATCTAAAAAACATATTTAAACTTCAAATTTTCCTGTAGTTCTTTACTTAGTTTTTACACGATCTCTTATCCAGTCTCAAAGCATGTCTGTTCATTATAATTCTTTTTTATAAAAGTCAGCTGGGTTGTTTTGGTTCTAATCTCTTTGCTTTGTTTTGTTTAAGCTTTAACAGGCTGATAACAGACAGACAGAGTATCCTTGCCTCTTCCACTAGCCGTCTCTCTCTCTTACTGCCCAAATAATCTTTTCAACAGCCTCACTGTAACTTAGACTAGGAGCATTTTTAAAGTTATCTTTAGGTTAAATGCTGAATTCACTTAACTTTCTCTTCAATCTGCAAAAGCAATCTTCATCTTTAACCACCACCATATCTTGGAATTATCCTCTGCCATGTCTAATGACCTGCAGGAGTGAAAACTATGATATAGACATGTTAGTTCAAAATCAACACAGCCTCACAGATTCAGGGATTCATCGTAATGCTGAATCCTAAACTTCTATACAGTTCTTGCCAATAGGGCAACCAACATCATGTTAATAAATTTTGCTATGGTCTCCCCAGAAATTACGGACAATCACCTCATGGTCTCAGTCGGCTCTTGAAAGCTCATTCCCATCAGCTCTTTATCATTAATCTTTTTCCTCAGGGTGTCCCCTGGCATAGTTGCATCAAGTTGTGGACACTTGTCACAATGAAAAACAAGCCATCCTAGGAATGCGATTTCTGGTGAGTGGTATAGAGGAACATTTTTGGGGCAGACTGCTGTACCTTCTCACAGGTCATTCCCCTTAATGATGCTGCTGGCCTCATAGACATCCACTCAACTCTCATACCCATCTCACATAAAACACCTCCCTTCAGGGTAGATGCCCAGTGGCAGCGTGACCCCCTGCCTTAGGTTGTCCCCCGTCTGGCCAAAGAGGATCTTACCCATCATTGAGAAAGCACCTTGTGCACACTAGTGACCACACTTTCCCATCATGAAATCTTTGACAGTTTTCTTCAACAGAATCAAGTGTTTTCTGGAGCTTAGAGAAGTTGCATTCAAGAGCCACCAGAGCCATTGGACTGCCTAATAGTGTCAAAACATGGAGAAAGGTTAATGACAGCAGTATTTAATCACTAAAATCATTAGCCATTCTCTTAGCAGCAACATATCAGTGCTGAGACTTTAGTGAGAACTCTGTGAATTGAGTTCTCACGACTGTCCATTCAGTGTAGTGTTCTGCTACACCTGTAACCGGAGCCATCGACCCTGCACATGGTGGTGACAAAGATCAGACAAAAAGTTACTGGTCATAGAAGAAATTCATCAAAATAGTCACTTCTGTCATTCAAGGTCTGTATTACTAAAGATCTCTTTATACTCATTGAGTTTTACTTTGACACATTTAACAACTAATTGCCCTCTTCATGGCAGTCATTTCTTTTAACATGTCTGTGTTCATGATTTTTAACTGAAACACTGTGCTTCACCATAAATAGCTTGTTATCACTTATGACACGGGCTCAGATAGCAGCATTTAGCTGACTTTGAATGAGAAAGAGAGAGAGAGAGACATTCAGGACATTTTTTTTTTATAACTTTTAATATCAAACTATATCTACTGTCTTTTGACCCTGGCCCAGCTTAAGACTTTGCCAGAAATGACATACGTTTTCAAATAAACAACTTTGTTTATATTTGTATTTTACCCACACATCAGAGAATTTAGAAATTAGAAATTTCCAATCAGGTCGAGTCTCTGTTACAACTGGCAGTCTCATTTTTGCCATTTAAACCCCCTTCATTTTGACCATCAAAAACCAAACATTTAGAAATTAAAGGTCCTAAATCACTTTAGTTATTTTACACTATGGTAGTGATGCGCTCATCACATAAAGAAAACATACTTGAGACTGTTCAAATATTTTTCCATAAAGTGAAACATTCTTTCAGAATTTTTATTTTCATAACAATAATTTTTTGCTGCTATATTTCTTTTCATTATAGCCACTTATCCCGTATTCCTCTATCAAATAGTAAGTCTGCAGATGCAAAACATATTATCAATATGGTTTCTACTGTTTTGCAGAATCACAATATTATTTTACCCATATCTCAACTACTAGGTTGCACCGACAGCCTTATAACTGCTTTCTCCTTCAATCATTATTATATAAATTGTAGTTCTCTAGACATCTAATGTCATACATCCATTTAATGGATGATAAACAAAACTTTTTGTAAGTTATAGTCACTTCTCCTTCCCTACATGCCAATTCTTTCTGCATTGGCCTTCTTTCCCTTCTGTCTGCTTCCTCCAGCCTACAATCTATTGTTTGCTTACATTTCACACACACACCACTTTCACACAACATCCCCACATCACAGTTCTCTTCTTCATCTCATTTCCTTACGACCTTATGTCTTATGACACTCAATGTTCCTTCTCTCGGAAAATCATAATATTTGACTAACTTATCTACATCTTGCATGCATTTTTGGCCATACAATCTTCTCATTTGACAAAACACCAGTGTATCATATTTTGCGAGCTTGCTCTGGGATTTCCCCATATTGGCTGTCCCGAACTCTTGTGGATTTCCCTTGTCGGCGCGCACCTAAATAATCTGTTGGACGTCTCCCACAGATCCAACTTTTCACCTTAAATCGGACAGGTTGAGCACCCCCTGGTGCTCGAGAGCCCTGGCTCTGTTGTACAGCTTAAAACGTCTAAACTGTGCCACACAGTTTCAATCTCAGGTTACCCAGAACCCACAAATTCTCTGTAGTCGCCTGACTACAGATGGATTCCCCTGAATCCAGAAACTTGCTTTAACTGTGTGATGCAGTTTAAATTTCCCCTTTGGAATCGTCTTAACTGTGTCCTTACATGATTCAATTTCCAGAATGTCTTGATTAGGTTGCCTTCGCCCACAAAGTTTCAATTTCTCTTCCAGAAATAACTATGTTGAGTTTGCCCACATGATCTCACTTCCCCTTAGAAATCGCTTTATCACGTACCACAGAGTCAGCCAGACCAACCTATATGGTTTGTGTAACGAGTCGTCACACGAAGTGGGATCCATATGCAGCTTTATTAACAGATAACGTAGTCAAACAGGCAATGGTCAACAGGGGCAAACAGGAATGGCAAGGAATAGGCAGAATCGTAGTAAAACAACAGGCAATAGATCAGGGCAGGCAGATAAGAATCACAAGTCCAGTAAAACAGCAAACAGTCCAAGGGTAGGCAGCAGAGAATCGTAAACAGGGTAAAGCAGGTTCTTTAGCAGGCAGACAGTCAGAATAGTAAACACTCAGAATTGTAACAGAGTTAACAAGACCTCGCAATGAGGTGGTGTGTGAGTGTGTCTTAAATAGTCCAGATGATAGGCTCCAGGTGTATGTGGCAACGGGTGATTGTTGTGGAGTGTGCATGTGACTGGCAGGGAGGATTATGGGAACTGTAGTCCGGGAACTGACAGGTACTGACGGTGATCGTGACAGTTTGTCCCATTTGCTAATCTTTTACCCAATTCACTCTTAACCAAATCACAAATTTTCAATTTCCCATAAGAATTTGTAATTTATCTCTTACCAGAGGGTCGTGATGCCACCTGGGTTCGTTTACTGATTCAAGTCAACTCAAGTCACCTTTATTTATATAACGCTTTTTACAACGCAGATTGTGTCAAAGCAGCTTTACAGTGATAACTGGTATATATAATTTTGGCTGCACAGCAGCTCTTAAAGAAAATGGTGTCAGTATCCATCTTAAGTAAATTCAGTATTGATTAATACAGATGTAAGAAACAATAGTTATTAATTTAGTTAATTTATCTATATCAGCACTGGAGTAAATAGTGATGTCATCATCCAGCTCAGTTCAGTTTGCATACAATGGTGTCAATGCACACAGATCAAAACACTGTTGAATATCAAATGTCAAGTGTCCCCAACTAAGCAAGCCACTGTGCCACTGACTGTCGTGTCGATGAGGCCCTCACAGTGGATGATCTAGTTGACTCAATCTCTGCTGACACTTCAGGGCTGCACTGTGGTCGTGTCAAGGCGCAGGTCCTCGATCTCACCTGGATACGGCCCAGATCCAGCTGACTACAGTAACCTTGGGATAAACAGAGAGACTAATATTAGCGTAGATGCCATTCTTCTTCTGATGTAACAAGTACATCTGGTGTTATAGGAAGTGTTCCCGGTTCCGACTGACCTAATTTATGCAGCCTAACAATCCTTTAACAGATTTGAAAATATAAATTGATAATGCGTTTTTAGTCTAGATTTAAACTGACAGTGTCTGCTTCCCGAACAATGCTAGGAAGATTGTTCCAGAGTTTAGGTGCCAAATAGGAGAAGGATCTACCGCCTGTGGTTGATCTTGATATTCTAGGTATTATCAGCTGGCCTGAGTTCTGAGATCGCAATAGACGTGAAGGACTATAATGCTTTAAGAACTCGCTCAGGTACTGGGGAGCTAAACCATTTAGTGCTTTGTAAGTAATTAGCAAGATTTTAAAATCTATACGATGTTTAACAGGAAGCCAATGCAGTCTTGACAGAACTGGGCTAATATGGTCATACTTCCTGGTTCTAGTAAGAACTCTAGCTGCTGCATTTTGTACAAGCTGAGGTTTATTTATCAAGCGAGCGGAACAACCACCCAGTAGAGCATTACAGTAATCTAGCCTTGACATCATGAACGCATGAACTAACTGTTCTGCATTTTTCATTGAGAGCATATGTCGTAGTTTAGATATATTTTTAAGATGGAAGAATGCGGTATTACAGATGCTAGAAACATGGCCTTCAAATGAAAGATTGGTATCAAAGAGCACACCCAGGTTCCTAACTGAAGACGAAGACTTCACAGAGCAGCCATCAAGTGTTTGACAGTATTCTAGGTTATTACGTGAAGTTTTTGGTGTTACAATACAGAAGGGGACAGAGGCGCTGATGGAATACAAGATAGTTTATTGAACAACCAGATAAGTGAAGCAGAGTGCAGGTAAGTGATGGCTGGTGAATTTCTTGGCAGATGTGATCGTCGAGCTGATACTTGTCTTTGTAATTGCAGGAACCGAGGAGAGCACGCAGACTTGGAGCGGATCAGACACAGAGTAACTCACAGGAGACGAGGAGAACACAGGGAGACTGGGAAGATGCTGGAGACAGGTGAGTAGCTTCGTTGGAGTCCTTAAGGTAAGCGTAAAGGTGAGTATGCATTAACGAGACCGGACAGTGACTGAGTGTGAGGCTGTGTCTTTTATAGTGCTACTGATGATGGTGCTGATGAGTGTCAGGTGTGAGTGATTAGTACTCATGGGATGACATGCGCTGTGTCTGAGTGACTGAAGAGCCTGGCTTGTCTGTGACATTACGCCCCCTCCATGGGCCGCTCCTGAGGGCCGTGGACCCCAACGTCGTTGTGGTCGGCCTCTGCCATGCGGTGCTGGCCTGTCGGGATGGGTGGCATGGAAGTCTTCCAGTAGACTAGGGTCAAGAATATCATACCTGGGAACCCATGATCATTCTTCGGGACCATACCCCTCCCAGTCCACGAGGTACTCCAGGTGACCACCACGGCGCCGGGAGTCCAAGATGTCTTTCACTAGATAGGCTGCTCTGTCATCCACAATGAGAGGAAGGGGGGGGTTCCTCGGTCTCGCCAGGCTCTGTGGGAAGAGTGACAGAAGGATGGTGAGTTTTGAGCAGTGATACATGGAACATGGGGTGAATCTTATACTCAGAAGGGAGCTGGAGCTGGTAGGTGACAGGGTTGATCTGAAGGACGATGGTGAAGGGGCCAATGAACCTGGGACTCAGTTTCCTACTGGGCAGGTGCATCCTGATGTCCCTTGTAGACAGCCAAACCTTCTGTCCGGGCTGGTAGTTGGGTGCTTTGGAACGTCGAAGGTCAGCTGTCATTCTGCGCCTGCGTAGGGCCCGTTGGAGCTGGAGATGCGCTGAGTCCCAGACCCTCTCGCTCTCCCGGAACCAGTAATTGACCGTTGGAACGTCAGATGGTTCTCCCGTCCAGAGGAACAGTGGGGGTTGATAGCCGAGTACGCACTGAAAAGGGGTGAGTCCAGTGGTTGACTGACGGAGCGAGTTCTGGGCGTACTCGGCCCAACCCAAGAACTGGTAGGAAATGGCCGATTTCCTGTATCTTCCTCTCCGTCTGCCCGTTAGTTTGGGGGTGGTAGCCAGATGACAGGCTTACGATCACACCTAGGAGCTTGAAGAATGCTTTCCAGACTCTTGAGATGAACTGTGGTCCTCGGTCAGATACGATATTTTCAGGGAGCCCATAGTATCTGAAAACAAAAAAAGACACCTGTGGGGATGGCCCCCTTCGGGACGGGGTGCGTAGTACATCTAAAACCCCCTCCGTCTCGACATCTCCACATAAACCCTCCTTCCCCGCCACCTCTGGTGCTTCGGGGGGCAGCGGTTTCCAGCAAAATGTTAGGTGTTCCGTTAGTTCCTGTAACACATCAGGACGCGGAACACCTAACATCCCCTCAAAAGGAAGTGTCAAAATTAGTGCCCATTTCAGAAAGATCTCCGTGTGGGTTCTAAAGACAGTAGAATTTGGATACAAAATCCAATTTTTTCGTCGTCCTCCGCATTTCAATGGCGTGGTCTCTACTACCGTGAAGCCGGGGCAAGCGACGTTACTGTCACAAGAGCTGCAAACTCTTCTGGAGAAAGTCCAGAAGACATCAAAATATTGCCACAGCACAGGAGGTTCGTGAGGTTCGCTTTCAGGGGCGAAGCTTACCAATATCGGGTTCTTCCAATCGGCCTAGCCCTATCACCCCGCACATACACAAAATGCATGGATGCAGCACTGGCTCCGTTGAGACTCCAGGGCATTCGCATTTTGAATTACATAGACGACTGGCTAATACTAGCGCAGTCGCAAGAGATGGCATTAAAATACAGAGATGTTGTTTTAGCTCATCTAGTTTCTCTAGGGTTGAGACTCAACAAGAAGAAAAGCGTTCTCTGTCCCACCCAGAGAACGACATATTTAGGGTTCGTTTGGGATTCGACCACGATGCGAGCACAATTGTCTCCCGCTCGAGTCGAGACCATTTTACACACCCTGAAAAATGTCAGGCTAGGCCAAGATCGTACTGTTCTACAGTTTCAGAAAATGTTAGGTCTCATGGCATCAGCGTCCTCGGTGATCCCTATGGGCCTGCTGCATATGAGACCGTTTCAGTTATGGCTCAAAGCCAGGGGGTTTCATCCAAGGGTCAAACCCCTAAGGCAAATAAGGGTTACGCGCTGTAGGCTTCGTACCCTATATGTGGCTCAGACCCCGGTTCCTCACCTTGGGTCCCACTCTAGGGGCGCCATGTCGTCGCAGATTCCTAATGACAGACGCCTCCCTGACGGGCTGGGGAGTGGTCTTAAGTGGCCGTCCAGCCCAAGGGGAATGGGAGGGCCATCAGCTCGTCTGGCACATCAACTGCCTAGAACTGATGGCTGTATTTCTGGCCCTGAAATACTTTCTCCAGCAGCTGAGAGGCTGTCATGTCCTAGTGCGGATGGACAACACAACAGCAGTCTCTTATATAAATCGCCAGGGAGGTCTGCGTTCGCGCCATCTGAACAAGATAGCGTGACAGATCTTCCTCTGGGCCCAGGACAAATTCCTGTCACTGAGAGCAATGTATATTCCTGGGAACCAGAATGTGGGAGCAGATTTACTGTCTAGACAGAAACTACCGAGCGGGGAATGGAAACTTCACCCCGACGTAGTGAAACAGATATGGCTGAGATTCTGAGAAGTGGAGGTGGACCTCTTAGCCTCTCAACAGACAGCGCAGTGTCCCCTTTACTTCTCTCTGAGTCCCCCAGCCCCCCTAGGTCTGGATGCGATGGCACATACATGGCCTTCGATGCACCTGTATGCCTTTCCTCCAGTTGCTCTGCTCCCAGGAGTTCTAGCCAGAGTTTGTCAACAAGGGTCTCGCCTCTTATTGATAGCGCCGCATTGGCCGAACAGAATATGGTTCTCGGAGATAATATCTCTCCTCGACGGCTCGCCTTGGGCGATACCGGAGAGGAGGGACCTTCTGTCTCAGGCGCAGGGGACAATATTTCATCCCCGGCCAGAGATGTGGAATCTTCATGTTTGGCCCCTGAGGGGAACCAACTGAGGGACACAGGGCTTTCACCTGACATTATTGAGACCATTTTGAGTGCTAGAGCTTCCTCCACTAGATCAAGTTATGCCAACAAATGGGGTGTCTTTGAAAGATGGTGTACTGCACACAATGCAGATCCAGTAAACTGCCAGTTTGCTACAGTTCTGGATTTTCTGCAGGAGAAATTATCAACAGGCACATGCCCCGCCACTCTCAGGGTTTATGTGGCCGCTCTTTCGGCTTGCCACGCTCTGATTGACGGGGCATGTCCTGCTCTCTCGCTTCGTTTGGGGAGCCAGGCGGCTTATGCCTCCTTCTAGAACCAGGATCCCTTCATGGGACCTAGAAATAGTCCTGGAGGGCCTGGTTGAGACCCCCTTTGAACCGTTAGAGTCAGTCTCTGACAAGCTGTTAACTCTAAAAATGTTTTTTCTCATGGCTATAACTCCTCTGAAAAGAATTGGGGATTTGCAGGCTCTGTCCATTGTGCCATCCTGCTTAGACTTTGCCCCAGGAATGATGAAAGCTATTTTGCATCCTCATCCTGACTATATGCCGAAGGTACCTTTCTCGACCTTGCATCCAGTCACTCTTGAAGCCTTCTGCCCTCCGCCGTTCACAATGCCGGAGCAGGAGAGACTTCACAGACTGTGTCCAGTCCGTGTTCTTCAGACTTATGTCCACCGCACCAGCCAGTGGCATAAGTCAGAGCAACTGTTTGTTTGTCATGGCAGCCATAACAGGGGTGTGGTCGCCACGAAACAGACCATGTCACATTGGGTGAGAGATGCTATTGCCCTTGCCTAAGAGGCGCGTGGTCGAACTTCGCCAACAGGTATCAGGGCTCATTCCACCAGGGGGGTTACCTCTTCTAGAGCTTTGGCGGTGGTCCTCTCCACACACATTCATAAGGTTTTATAGTTTGGATGTTCATGTTGCTCCGGGCTCTCACGTCCTTGAGTCAGCATCGCAAACTAGTGTCTGAGACTTTCTGCGCTTTGTGACACACTTCACAGCCATGCGAATACCCATGCGGCGGCGTGGGTATTCTCGTTCCCACAGCGCTGTATTAAGCGCAGCTTGGAGTGTAGCCTTTGAAAGGGAACTCCCTGGGTTACTTCACTGTAAGCCTGTTCCCTGAAAAGGCGGGAACGAGAAGCTGCACTTCATTGCCGCACTGAGATGTCCCAGGACTGCTCTTCAGACAAAATATCTGCTGATGCACCTGTGGCACATCTAATTATAGCCTTGCTTACGACGCATTCCAATGACGTCACACAAGCCTATAAATATAAGTAAATTTCATTGACGTTGTTTTACACATATATTCACAGCTGGTCACGACTAAAGACGTTCCCACAGTGCTGTATTAAGCGCAGCTTCTTGTTCCCGCCTTTTCAGGGAACAGGGTTACAGTGAAGTAACCCGGGGCCTTACTTAGGCTACCTATTCCATTGCATGTCATGTGTGAATCGGTGGGCGGGGCTAAACAGACAGTGATAAAGTAGGCGTTGATTTTCTTATGCAGAGGCAGTGCTTGCTGCCCTTTGACGTCATAGATCCCCACTTTGAAAATCCTGTCGTTTGCTGGGTCTGGTGTCAATAAAAGCTTTTATTGGACTAACAAGGAAGTTTTCAGCTCTAAAACTGACAGAATATTCTTATAGTATGATGACCTCTTATATGTCAAAAGCTCAAGGAAAATTAGATTTCTCAGTTCATCACCCCTTTAACGTGAAATTAAACGCGTTGCTTTCATATTCTGGGCTCAACTGCTTTTCTGTACATAGTATGGTTTATTAGTATGATGTTTACTGAGTTTGCTCTGTTAATATTACTTATCTTAGTAAATTAAGAGTTTTCACGTTTAAAATATCACAAATAAGGGGAGTTCAGGCAGTGAAAGGAAACAGCAAATATTAAAAGATACTGAGAATAAGATCCATATCAGTATCGACTAAAAATTAAAATTGTTAACGGTTAGTTCGCGTCCACAAAGCTGACATGACGAAATGGACACTGCCTTCCTGCACTTTTAAGTATTACTTGGGTGTACATAAATGAGTCTTCGTCGTTTTGTCTCTCATGCTGGCAGAGATGAGGGCTTTGAAAAAGACTGATATTTTTCAGTTTGACATGCGTTTCTGACGCGGAAAGCTGATCCTCGCTGTCCTAGTGCGTATTCTTGCGCTCCCATTACGTTCGTTAGCCCAGGGCCCCACAAAGGCTTAACACGGCACTGCCTTCTGGACCCTGGCGGTCAGCCCCTCATCCCTCAATCTATTCGCGGTAGGGCTGAGACCTAAGTCCAGGATGATCAGTCACCGTCTGCTCTCGGGTCCAAAAGGCACATCCAAGGAATCCCACCTTCTGACACCAAATTGTCGTGGCCAAAATAAGAGACAAACTCATCCAATTGTCTTTTGAAAGTTTTATTTTTGCAAGAAAGGTCAGACAGATCTCCAAGGCTGAAGCCTCTGTCCTTTTATTAGAAACATGTTTACCAATTCAGTGTTTTTCCACTTGTCACCCAAAGAAAGCATACTTAAGCACTTCTGAGAAAAACAAAATCATTTAACCATAAGCATATAAGTAAAATCATATGGAAATTATACAGAAGCTCAAAATTTCCTCCACAATGCTGGTTCTGATAGAAAGATGTTAGAATACACAGTGCATCACAGTTTGTTGCTTATGGGGCTGCTTAGCCACAGACCAGTCAGGGTGCCAATGCTGACTCCTGTCCAGCACCGAAAGCGCCAACAGTGGACACGTGAGCATCAGGACTGAACCACGGAGCAATGGAAGAAGGTGGCCTGGTCTGATGCATGTGCATGTTACTTTGACACGTACCACCTACCTAAGCATTTTTGCAGACCATGTACATCCCTTCATGGAAACGGTATTCCCTGGTGGCTGTGGCCTCTTTCAGCAGGATAATGCACCCTGCCACAAAGCCAAAATGGTTTGAGGAGCACAGCAACGAGTTTGAGGTGTTGACTTGGCCTCCAAATTCCCCAGATCTCAGTCCAATCGAGCATCTGTGGGATGTGCTGAACAAACAAGTCCGATCCATGGAGGCCCCACCTCGCAACTTACAGGACTTAAAGGATCTGCTGCTAACATCTTGGTGCCAGATACCACAGCACACCTGTTTTGGCAGCAAAAGTGGGATCAACACAATATTAGGAAGGTGGTCATAATGTTATGCCTGATCGGTGTATAACGCATATGCATATCCGTGCAAGTTTTAGTGAGCAGGAGTTATTGACATATTAGAGCAATAAAGAAACATGAACAAATAGGTAATAAAGAGTGGGACGTGCTTAAAGTTGCAAAATGCCACAAACAAGAACTAATATCTTTATTAGTGACTTTTTCTGTTCGTATGCCTCCTGTGCTGCTTCTTCCCAGGGCACTGTCAGTTCCACTAGCACCACCCACTTACTCATCTTAGACCACAACACAAAGTTTGGTCTCAATGTGGTTTGTGCGATAGAAGCGGAGAACTGCAGCCACCTGTCCAGGTCTCCTCAAAATAATCAGTCCCTGCCACTGGCCAGGATTGATGGTTTATGCAAAGTAGGGCATTTCTGCACTAACTGACCTGCTCTTACAAATTGGACAGGCTGCCTCTTAGGGCTCTGGGGCCTCTTGTTTGTCATCGCCCTTGCTCTTTTTGTGCATTCTGCCAACTTCCTCAACTGGTCATGGCACCACCTATAGCGGCCCTGAGCTAAAGCAGTTTTGTGTGGAGTCAATATACAGTGCTCAGCGTAAATGAGTTTTGAAAAGTACGATTTTAAACAATATCTCAATGAACACAAAAACAATTTCCAAAATGTTGACAAGACTAAGTTTTATGTAACATCTGTTTAAATTATAACATGAAAGTAAGGTTAATAATATAACTTAGAGAACAAAATTTTCAGTTTTACTCAAATTAGGGTGATGCAAAAATGAGTACACCCCACTGAAAGTCTCTGGAGCAAAGCTAAGTTTTAGTCTACAAATGTCTTATTTAACAAGAATTCAACCACAGGTGAGTCTAATTCTTCATTACACAGGTGTCCAGCAGACAGTTGACTATAAAAGGGTGTTAAAAACCCTTCCCATTTCTTGCTGTCAGCAATGACTCCACATGGAAAAGAAATGTCACAAGACCTGAGAAAGAAAATAATTTCTTTACACCAGAAAGGTGAAGGCTACAAGAAGATCAGCAAAGCTTTACTTATCAGTCAGAATACTGTAGCAAAAGTGGTACACAGAGACGTCCAGGTCGTCCACGGAAGTTAACACCTCAACAGGAGCGTCTTCTGATGAGAAGTGTTGAAGAAAATCTGCATGCAAGTTCACTGCAGTTATCTAAAGAAGTAGAAAGCCAAACTGGGGTGACTATTTCCTGTGACACAATATGGCCAACCACGCAGAGGAATGGCATGCATGGGTGCCGTACACGAAAGAAGCTTCTCCTAAAGCCCAGTCACAAAAAAGCCCGCCTAGAGTTTGTCAGGGCTCATGCTGACAAAGATGAAGACTACTGGGACTCTATACTCTGGAGTGATGAGAGGATAAATGTTTTTGGAACTGATGGCTTCAAAACTGTATGGCATCGCAAAAAAAAAAAAAAAAAAAAAAATGCATGGTGCCTACAGTGAAACATGGTGGTGGCAGTGTCCTTATGTGGGGCTGCATGAGTGCTGCTGGTGTCGGGGAGCTGCATTTCATTGATGGCATCATGAATTGACAGATGTACTGCTCTATACTGAAAGAGAAGATGCTACCATCACTCCGTGCCCTTGGTCGTCGTGCACTTTTCCAACATGACAATGATCCTAAACACACATCTAAGGCCACTGTTGGATTTCTGAAGAAGAACAGGGTGAAAATGATTCAGGGGCTCCTGATCTGAACCCAATTGAACACCTATGGGGAATTCTGAAGAGACAAGTTAAGCATCACTCTCCATCCAACATCCAGTCTCTAAAAGAGGTCTTTCTGAAAGAATGGAAGAAGATAGATGTTGCAAAATGTCACCAACTTGTTCATTCCATGCCTAGAATACTTGGTGCTGTCATTAAAAATCATGGTGGCCATACAAACTACTAGATGTAGTAGTTTTCGTTGTTGGATGTACTCATTTTTGCATCACCCTAATTTGAGTAAAACTGAAAATTTTGTTCTCTAAGTTATATTATTAACCTTACTTTCATGTTATAAGTTAAACAGATATTATAATAAACTTAGTCTTGTCAACATTTTGGAAATAGTTTTTGTGTTCATTGAGATATTGTTTAAAATGTTACTTTTCAAAGGGGGTGTACTCATTTATGCTGAGCACTGTATGTTTGCAGAAGAATTAAGTATTAAATAAGTAAATAAGTTAGTGCGTTTCACTTCATGGCATTGTTTTAACATGGGGTGGAGTCAAGAAACTGGGGCGTGTTCAGTGGGCCTGGCCACGCCTCCTTCCTTGTGACGTCATCTGCTCCAGACGCAGATAACAACTGATCTGAAGAGAAGCGGGCACTGTATGATGAGGTGAACTCCGCTTCTCCCCAGAGGGGACCACCCTCAGAAGCCTGACACCACTGGCGTCAGGACTTCTTTGCCGAAGACTTCCTAGAGATGATGACAGTCCTCAGATCTGCCTTCTTCTCAGGAGCCTTCGGCTGCGACCGCCACCCGGACCCCCACCCACCCTGCTTCTGAGGGGGAGCCAGAGTGGCGACGGTGATCTTTTGTTGTGCTGCTACTCGGCTGAGGCTGCTCCCGCCCAGCAGCCTTAGAAACATGAGAGCGGCGGGGGAGAATTTTCTGGAATGCCGCCGCTTGCTTCTTTGCCTCCTGAAACCTGTCGACGACAGTGGTTACAGCGTTGCCGAACAGGCCAGAAGGCGAAAGCGGGGCATTCAAAAGGAAGCTCTTATCTTTTTCCTTAATACCACTAAGATTAAGCCATAAATGCCTCTCAGTGGCCACCAGGGCTGCCATAGAGCAGCTGACTGACTTGGCCGTCTCCTTGGTGGCCCTGAGAGACAAATCTGTGGCACAACGCAGTTCACGAAGTGTGTCTGCAGAAAACTCCCCGCCCTCATCTATCTCTTTCAACAGATCAGCCTGGTAAGCTTGCATGATGGCCATGAAGCCGAGTACGCCTTGCCCACTAGCGCTGAAGTTGTCTTTAGTGGCTTGGTGGGCAGTGTCGGGGTCTTAAGCGACGATGCAGCCTCAGGAGAGAGATAGCTCGCAAGCGTCTCTTCAACCTTGGGCATCGCCGCATAGCCATATTGTTTCAGCCCCAAGATGTTAGAGTAATTAGACGTAACAGGACTGAAAACACGATAAGAAGCAGGCTTATTCCACGACCTCGACACCTCGGTGTGGAGGTCGGGAAAAAATGGCAGACCCTGACGTGGAGGTTGAGATCTAGATGGTAAAAATCTTTCATCTAAGAGGCTTTTAGATCTTTCCTCTTGCTTCTCGGCTGGCCAGGAGATGTTTAATTTGGCAACAGCGCGAGTAACAACCTCCATAAGCTCCTCATAAGCAGGTGTCTAAGGTGGCGAGTCCTCAGGATCGATACTCAGAATGTCTACCTCCTCGGAGCTAGACATCTGAAGTACCGGTGCCTCAACCCGGGGGGAAGAAACCGCGGAGCGTGCTTCCGCCTGGGAAAAGGCACCTTGCCTGGCAGGTGAGGGCAGAGAAAGGGCGGCTCCCGTCTCCAACCCCTCTGCCAGATCCATTTGCGAGCCCCATGATCTGAGCCGCCGCTCTGCCTCGGCAGCAGCGGGACCCGAACCATGAGGAACGCGAGCTGAGGTGCCCTCCTCGAAGAGCGCCTGGCGGGAGCGGAGAGTTCGGAGGTTGAACTTATCGCAATGCTCACAGGCAACCCCCTCGAGGGCCGCCTGGGCATGCTCCACTCCCAAACAAACAACGCAAAGCTCGTGTGTGTCCCCACTCGTGATGTAGCGAGGGCAGGGAGAGGCACACGGCTTGAATTGTTTGCTCGCCATTTTATATATATATATGTCTTAGATATAGCAGGGACAGACAACAATAAATAAGATGGTAGACAGATACACAGAGCGCTTGCTGAAGACACAGAAGCTAGCGTTCTTTGTTCTGGGTATGCTTTATAGTTTCCTGGTCTGTGACGTCACCCGGCTATGACGTTCCGTCACGTTATTGGACAGTTTACACATGTGCTTCACGACGCAACTGACAGAGGCGTTCCCACCGCGTTTCGACGCAGCGGGAGTTCCCATGAAAGGGAACTAGGTAGCTGAATTTATTCATTCAGTAACTGTGTTATGCCATATGCTTACCTGTGAGCTCAGCTAATTACTCTTACAGGCTCTTATTGGTTGTTCAGAGGGCACTGGAATTCTTTCCCCTGCCTCTTGGAAAGAAATTGTGTACACTCACCATCCCTTGCGGATAGAGAGACTAAGGGAATTGGTTTTCATCCTGGTCCAGCTCAGCAGCTCTTCCAGCCTCTTGATGAGCTGTGCTGTGCATGCCGCTGTCTGGAGCAGGATTTTGACATCATCCATGAAGCACCGGAGAGAAGGCAACCTAAATCCTGCACTGTTCCTTTAATCCCCTCGCCATGGTCCTTGCTTCAGTCAGGATGACCTCAAAGGCTGCTGTGAATAATATGGGAGAAATTGAGCACCCCATTGCTATTTCCCTGCCAAGTTTTTGCCAGCTAGTTGTAAAGTCATGTAGTGAGTGGCAGATTTTCAAATCTGCAAAATAGCTTTGGATAATGGTATTAACACATTCAGGCACGTGGAAGAAGTCCAAGGCAAAGTCAATCAACCGATGTGAGAAATAAGCCATTGGCTTTCTCCAAATCCAGCCAGACAACATGAAGATCCTTCTCGTCCCTCTTAGCGAATTGGATCTGGTCCCAGATTAAAGAATTAGTTCACTTCAGAATGCAAATTTCCTGATAATGAACTCACCCCCATGTCATCCAAGATGTTCATGTCTTTCTTTCTTCAGTCAAAAAAAAAAAAAAAGGTTTTTGAGGAAAACATTCCAGGATATTCCTCCATATAATGGACTTCAACGGCTATCAACAGGTTGAAGGTCCAAATGTCAGTTTCAGTGCAGCTTCAAAGGACTCTACATGATCCCAGACGAGGAATAAGCGATAAGAGAATTATCTAGCCATTCTCCAACTTCAAAATCGTCCAATATCGTTGTTTTACCTTTTTTTTTTTTTTTTTGTAAAGGCCGTTTGACTTAGTCTTTGCACGTTCACTTTGCAGACACTAAATCTGTACTTCTGTCATGCGTGGCGGATTTCAGAGCTAGTGCAAGACGAGCATTTGTGGTTAAAAAGTATATACTTTTTTATTTTTTTTAGAAAATGACCGATCATTTTGCTAGACAAAACCCTTATTCCTTGGCTGGGATCATGTAGAGCCCTTCCACCCACTGAACCACACTGTCCACTATATGGAGAAAAATGTTTTCCTCAAAAACCTTCATTTCTTTTCGACTGAAGAAAGAAAGACATGAACATCTTGGATGATATGGGGGTGAGTAAATTATCAGGAAATATTCATTCAGAAGTGAACTAATCCTTTAATGTTGCACCCTGAGAAACTCTTTTAACTTCTTCGTTCCTCGTCTTAGTGCAAATTAGTGTTATTCTTTAATCAATTTGGTCAAAATGTAATAACTTGTTCAGCTCTGAAATGACTTTCTGGTAACACTAAAACAAGTTAACATTACTTAATGCATTAATAATGAGCAATACATTTGTTACAGGGCTATTTCTTATTTGTTAATATTAGTTAAACTGTTCTTTGTTAGTTAATTTAGCTCAAGTTAACAGATATAACCTGATTTTAATAATGTAAATACTGAAATTAACATGAACTAAGATTAATAAATGCTTTAGAAGTATTTCTCATTGTTAGTTCATGTTAACTAATGTTAACCAATATAACCTTAATGTAAAATGTTTCTTGGCGACTATCTGGTCTCGATTGCTCCTGTCTGCCTCGCTGCTCAGAGTGGTTTGTGTCTGTGACTCCGTATAGCTTTGTTTTGAATCTCTTACTTTTGTTCATTGTTGCTTATATTATCATTACCTTATATAATATTGCCTACCACATTAATCTGACGTCGCTAGCTTGTAATCTTTGAATCTAAATCGCTGTTACAACGCGTTTGCATCTCGCTAGCTTGTTAACTTGTCATCAGTCTCTCGCGCGCTCCTTTTTCAACGCATTCATCAAACAGCTGTGGTAACTCGGATCAGTCTACAAACACGGTGAGTCATGTCATCCTTTCCCTGTATCGTGTCGTGTTCCATATGCAACATGTTCAGTATAGCTCTCTCTGTCAGCGATGAGGGATTTACATGTCATAAATGTAGGGAAATAGTCAGGCTGACAGAGAGAATCTCAGAATTAGAGACACGCATCCAAACTTTAATCGAGGATAGTAAGAATGCAAGGGCTTCAGATACTGTTTTGGATGCGACTAGCTTAGTGAACTCTGTACATTGTTCGGTTCGGCTGTAGAGCCCGCGCAGCAGGCAATTGGGTAACGGTGAGGCGGCCTAGCCGCGGAAAACACCACTCTTCCGTTCCAATTAGAACATCAAACAGGTTCTCCCCACTCAGTGACGCACCCACTGAGAATCCTGTTGAAAGTGCCCTAGTTATTGGCGATTCTATTACACGGAACGTGAAAATAGAGACACCAGCCACCATAGTCACATGTTTGCCGGGGGCCAGAGCACCTGACATCAAAGCAAATTTAAAAGTGCTGGCTAATGCTAATCGTAAATACACTAAAATTGTTATTCACGTCGGCACTAATGATGTTCGACTTCGCAGTCGGAGATCACTAAAATTAACATTAAAGAGGTGTGTGAACTGCAAGTACAATGTCAGAAGAAGTAATTTGCTCTGGCCTTCTTCCTGTTCGTCGGAGTGATGAGATAGTTAGCAGATTATCATCACTCAATGGCTGGCTGTCTAAGTGGTGTCCGCAGAATAATATAGGTTTCATAGACAATTGGAAAAGTTTTTGGGGCAGACCTGACCTGTTGAAAAGAGATGGTATTCATCCCTCCCGGGATGGTGCTGCTCTTCACTCTAGTAATATGGCACATAGTCTTAGAACTAAAACATGACAAACTGGGGTCCAGGTCAGGAAGCAGACAGACTGGCTAAACCGACCGTCTGCTAGCTGCCTCACGTTACAGAAGTCAGATAATTCCCAACACATAGAAACTCTTACACCTAGATATTATCACATAGAGACTGTGTCTGTACCCCGAATTAGTAAAAACAAAAAACTTCCAAACCCATTTAATGGTAAAAATTTAATTGATGTTCAACAAATAAAAAATAGAGATAAAAATGATAAACAAATGATAAAGCTTGGGTTGTTAAATATTAGATCCCTTTCTTCAAAAGCACTTATTGTAAATGATATTATCACAGACAATAATCTAGATGTGCTGTGTTTGACAGAAACTTGGTTAAAACCAGATGATTACATTACTTTAAATGAGTCTAGCCCGCAAGGTTATGATTATCGACACAATCCTCATCAGAAAGGCAAAGGGGGAGGTGTTGCTGTAATTTATAGTAATATTTACAGTATTAGTCAAAAGTCTTCCAAATATAATTCCTTTGAAGTGATGGTGCTTTACGTAACATTATGTAAGTTGACATTTGTGCTGGCTACTGTATACAGGCCACCAGGGCACCATACTGATTTTATCAAAGAATTTGCTGCTTTTCTTTCAGAGTTAGTACTAACTGCAGATAAAGTCCTTGTTGTTGGTGATTTTAATATCCATGTAGATAATAAAAAGACTCATTGGGATTGGCATTTACAGACATTCTAAACTCTATTGGTGTTAGACAACACGTGTCAGGACCCACTCATTGTCGTAATCATACTTTAGATCTAATATTGTCACATGGAATCGATATTGATGCCGTTGAAATTCTGCAGCAGAGTGACGACATCTCAGATCATTATTTAGTCTCGTGTATACTACATTTAGTCAAGGCAGCTAAACTGCCTCCTGCCATAAATATGGTAGAACCATCACTTCTACCACTAAAGATCGCTTTCTAAATAATCTTCCTGATCAGTTTCATCGCCTTAGCATACCAGATAGCTTAGAAGACCTCGATGTTGAAACAGAAACTATTGCCTCTGTCTTTTCCAGCACATTAGACTCGGTTGCTCCTTTGCGTTTAAAAAGATTAAGGAAATTAATCCAACGCCGTGATACGATGAGCACACCCGGGCCCTAAAGGTAGCAGCCAGAAAAATGGAGCGCAGCTGGAAGAAAACAAAACTAGAAGTTTTTCGCATCTCGTGGAGAGAGAATGATTGAGTACAGAAAGGCCTTAAAAACTACTAGATCTGCCTATTTTTCAAAACTTTTAGAAGAAAATAAGCACAACCCTAGGTATTTATTTGATACAGTGGCTAAATTAACAAGAAATAAAGCTTCAACTTCTGATGTTTCCAAAGAGCACAGCAGTAATGACTTTATGAACTTCTTTACTTGTAAAATTGATAATATTAGAGAAAAAATTATAACCATGCAACCGTCTACTACAGTATTGCGTCAGACAGTGCATTGTAGTGTCCCTGAGGAAAAATTAAATTCATTTACTGCTTTAGGAAAGGAAGAATTGTCTAAACTTATTAAATCATCAAAATCAACAACATGTATGTTAGACCCTATACCGACTAAACTATTGAAAGAGATGCTTCCAGAGATCATAGATCCTCTTCTTAATATCATCAATTCATCTTTATCACTAGGATACGTACCAAAAAGTTTTAAGCTGGCTATTATTAAACCTCTTATTAAAAACCACAACTTGATCCTAGAGAATTAGTCAATTACAGGCCGATCTCAAATCTCACTTTTCTGTCAAAAATACTAGAAAAGGCAGTATCATCACAACTATGTTCCTTTTTAGACAGAAATAGTATCTGTGAGGATTTCCAGTCAGGATTTAGACCGTACCATAGTACTGAGACTGCTCTCGTTAGAGTTACTAATGATTTGCTCTTATCATCAGATCGTGGTTGTATCTCTCTATTAGTGTTACTGGATCTTAGTGCTGCATTTGACACTATCGATCACAACATTCTTTTAAATAGACTCGAAAATTATGTTGGCATTAGTGGAACTGCATTGTCATGGTTCAAATCATACTTATCTGACCGTTATCAGTTTGTAGTAGTAAACGAAGAGAGGTCATATCGATCACAGGTTCAATATGGAGTACCGCAAGGCTCAGTACTAGGACCGTTGCTTTTCACTCTGTACATGCTACCCTTGGGAGATATCATTAGGAAGCATGGCGTTAGTTTTCACTGTTACGCTGATGATACTCAGCTCTATATTTCTTCGCGCCCTGATGAAACTTACCAACTCACAAAATTAACAGAATGCATAGCTGATATAAAAATTGGATGACCAGTAATTTCCTACTTCTAAATTCAGAAAAACAGAGATTCTAATTTTTGGACCAAAACCTCTTCACGTAATAACCTAGAATACTGTCTAACACTTGATGGCTGCTCTGTTAAGTCTTCGTCGTCCGTTAGGAACCTGGGTGTGCTCTTTGATACCAATCTTTCATTTGAAGGCCATGTTACTAGCATCTGTAAAACCGCATTCTTCCATCTTAAAAATATATCTAAACTACGACATATGCTCTCAATGAAAAATGCAGAACAGTTAGTTCATGCGTTCATGACCTCAAGGCTAGATTACTGTAACGCTCTTGGTTGTTCCGCTCACCTGATAAATAAACTACAGCTCGTACAAAATGCAGCAGCTAGAGTTCTTACTAGAACTAGGAAGTATGACCATATTAGCCCAGTTCTGTCAACACTGCATTGGCTTCCTGTTAAACATCGTATAGATTTTAAAATCTTGCTAATTACTTACAAAGCACTAAATGGTTTAGCTCCCCAGTACCTGAGCGAGCTCTTAAAGCATTATAGTCCTTCACGTCTATTGCGATCTCAGGATTCAGGCCAGCTGATAATACCTAGAATATCAAAATCAACCGCAGGTGGTAGATCCTTCTCCTATCTGGCATCTAAACTCTGGAACAATCTTCCAAGCATTGTTCGGGAGGCAGACACACTCTGTCAGTTTAAATCTAGACTAAAAACGCATCTCTTTAACCTGGCATACACATAACACATTATCAATTTATATTTAAAATCGGTTAAAGGATTATTAGGCTGCATAAAATAGGTCAGCCGGAACCGGGAACACTTCCTATAACACCAGATGTACTCGTTACATCAGAAGAAGAATGGCATCTACGCTAATATTAGTCTTTCTGTTTATCCCGAGGTTTACCGTAGTCAACCAGATCCGGGCCGTATCCAGGTGAGACCGAGGACCGGCGCCTTGACGCGACCACAACGTAGCCCTGAAGTATCAGCAGAGATTGAGTCAACTAGATCATCCATTGTGAAGGCCTCATCGACACAACAGCCAGTGGCACAGCTCCTCAACAAACCGTCCATACCGGTGTGATGAATACAATCCTCAACTGGACTGAACTGGAATAAATACTTTGAATGTTGCGATCCTATCAGACATAAGATAGCAACCTGAATCGTAACAAAGCACTGTTCGCCAGAGGAGAACTGGCCCCCCGACTAAGCCTGGTTTCTCCCAAGGTTTTTTTCTCCATTTTAACACAGAAGTCTATTTGCCACCTGTTTGCCATCTGATGTCACCTGTTGGAGTTTGGGTTCCTTGCCGCTGTCGCCTTTGGCTTGCTTAGTTGGGGACACTTGACATTTGATATTCAACAGTGCTTTGATCTGCCGACATTGACACTATTCTTTAAGAGCTGCTGTGCAGCTAAAATTATATACCAGTTATCAATGTTAAGCTGCTTTGACACAATCTGCATTGTAAAAAGCGCTATATAAATAAAGGTGACTTGACTTGACTTGACTTGAACATCTTATTCCTCTCTGAAACATCAGGTTATGGATTATGAATGCCGTTTCTAATCTAACTTAAATTTCAGCCTGTAATGTGTACTGTAAAAAACATTAGTTCAGTTAATTAAATTATTTACTGCAGTTTGCATTGATTTAGTCAGAATTGTTTCTGTGACATTTTTATGTGCTTGTATTTATTTTATTTTTTTTCTGTAGGCAGAACACCCCACCTGAGCCAAGTTGTTTTGGACAAGTTCACTGTGTTTTCTCGGAAGCAAGGCATTCTGCTGGAGAACATCGCCATCCTGCCTAAAAATGGTAAAACAGCTCATTGGAAAAACGTACCTGTGGCAACATTTTTTGTACCAATATGTACATATCACTGCAGTTTCCAACAGAAATGAACACTAGATGCAGTAAAACAGCAAGCACTTTTAATCGTTTTCACACACAATTATGATTACAGGGGCAGATTATGGATCAATAAAGACTTGTTTTCACACAGCTCTTTGCACAATTATGTTATGACCTCAAAACACTATCATAGTGCATGATTTGTAAACAAACATATTTTGGAGTTTCCATCATTAACAGCTTAATATGTTCAGTTTTACTTAGTTCAGTTTTACTTATACTAAGCTTGCTTAGTAGCTCAGCTGGTTAGTTATTTCAAAAATGAAATTTCTGTCATTTATTACTCACCCTCGTTCCACACCGGTAAGACCTTCGTTCATCTTCGGAACACAAATTAAAATATTTTGATGAAATCCGAAAGATTTTTCTTATCCTCCATTGAAAGCAACGTAATTACCAAGGTCCAGAAAAGTAGTAAAACATTGTTAAAATAGTCAACGTAACTACAGTGATTCAACCTTCATATTCTAAAGCGACGAAAATAGTTTCTGTATGCAAAAACAAAACAAAAATAATGACTTTATTCAACAAATTCATCTCTCCCCTGTCATTCTGCTAAGCTTTTCACGTTGCAGAGCTTCTGTATTTATGTCCAAACGCAGGCTCAGTATTGGCCGGCTCTGGTCACATGAGCAGCACGACGCATGCATTTGATGCTTGACACAGGAGCCAGCTAATACTGAGCCAGCGTTCTGACGTAGAACCTAGAAGCATTGCAATGCTCTAACTTCATAGTTTTGCATTAGATAACGTAACCTGCATGGTAACTGCAAACCAATTCCACGTTCTACACTTCCCCACCTCAGTCTGCAGAAAGACTGCATTTCTTGTTTGCACTGTGCGCGACAAGACTCTTAAACACGGTGTAGTTAATGAGTATGAGTCACAAAAACGGAACTGATAATGTGTGAATATATAACAGTGCCACATTTACAGTGTTCAAAGCATGGGCACAACATAATGCCACACTTAGTACTTTCAGAAACAAGTATAAAATTACCATTTGATGAATTCTCTCATCTGATCAGAAAAGCACCCAAATGTCAGTGTCAGACTCGCCGTAAAAAACAAGGCCTCGGTGTGACTGGAGGCGGAAATGCCAAAATTAAAGACGCTAAAAGTATACGTAAGAAATTGTAAGGACATTCCAACAAATTTATTTTACATGTAAAATCACCTTCATCCAGGAAATCAAAACGGCATGAGAAGCTTTACATTATTCTGTACGTCTCTGCCTCTCATGAACTTAACTTTAACGAGCGTCCTTTACCTTGACAAAAAACATGTTTAGTTAGTCATTTCTAAAATGTGTTCACCACCACTTATTTTGACTAAAAATGTTTAAAGGAATGTATTTCCTATTTAATTTTAGGAAGAGAAAACCAATCAAACTTACTGTCTTGGTCACATGAAGATAAAATAGCAGCAGCAGCATTTTGTGAGGCAGCAGTCATCGAAGGGTGGAGTCAAGACATTTTTTTTTTTTTGCACTTTCAGTGTGAAAATGAAATTACACCATGTAGCACCCTGTAACACTGAAAAGGAGTACTTTAACACCGTAGATTGTTAATTCAACTCCTATTCATTCAGCCACTTTGATGTGACCGCATGGAATTACAATGACGACTCATGTCGTGCGATTTTGGCAGCATAAATAGTGGAACAGAATAAATATGCGAGTCAGACTGCCTGATAATACAGTTTATTTCATCCAGGCTTTGATCGCCAGCACACTGCAGAAATGTCAATACCTGGTGGTTTTACCCCAGAGAAGGTTGTCACTCCAGAAGTGGAGAAGATCTGCCTTGAGGTAGGAGACAGAAAATCACTCATGTAGTAAATGATTTTTTTTGTTAAAATGATCCATTTTCAATTGTGTTAGTACAATAATCACAAAGTATACTTTTCACTCTGCAAAATAAGTGTTTCATCTATATAAATGTTTCATTCACAGTAACTGCCTTTCATAATGCTATTACTATCAAACTTTTGATTTGCATCTCTTTTCGTTCAGTTCAATACATTTGTTTATTATTTAATCCAACTGAACTTAATGGTTAATCAATGAATCATTTGGTACACCTATAGATTTCTATATATATATATATTGATTCTATAGGCATAGTTTCTATAGAACTTATTTGCCATTTCTTATATGGATAACCAAATTTAATGAATACTTTTTACATTATAAGCAATTTATCTTAGATGATAACCACAATTTTCAAAGTGTGTGTGTGTGTGTGTGGTCCTGGTAAACACTGTGTTGTGAACCAAATGTCCCAACAAGGATGGTAATAACAGTAATTTTAGACCTTGTTTTTTTGTTTTTGTTTTTTTTCGGTCCCCATGAGGAAAACAGCTTATAAATCATATGAAATTATATTTTTATAAAATGTAAAAATGCAGAAAGTTTTCTGTGATGGGTAGGTTTAGGGGTAGGGGATAGAATATACCGTTTATACAGTATAAAAATCATTATGTCTATGGAAAGTCCCCATAAAACATGGAAAACCAACATGCGCCAAAACAATTAAGAAACACTGTAACTCTTCTGTTTTATAGATGAGCGCATCCACACTCCAGGAAAGGTAATCCTGCTCAGATTCCTGCAATTATTGAAGCAGTGCACTTACATAGTACTGCTGCATTACTTTTTCTTTTTACATTTAAGTCTATAACAAAATGGACCATTCAGGGAATAACTCTCCAGAATGAACATTAGATTAAATTATATTCAAATCAGGAATAGATGAAATCCAAATATATTAAATAGCAGTATGTGATGATGTTCATGGTCTGTCACCAACAGTGAGGTGAGGATCGCACACACTCTGAATAAGAATGAGGAGGAGTTTAGAATCAGAAGGAGAAACACTGTTCAACAATGCCTGCGGAGCCTTGGGATACACTGCAGTCTGGTAAAACATCTTATACTTCATATATCTGTCTGACTATACCTTCTTGAAATAACCTACAAAATGGTTTTGTAGCAGCTGAACATCAAATGTTTGTAAAATCAAACTATGTGTTTTTCAGGATGATGTGCCAAACATTGCATTACTGGGTTCTGGAGGAGGAGAAAGAGCCATGGTGGGTTTGCTGGGATCCCTGGTTCAGCTCCATAAAGTGGGACTTCTGGACTCCATCCTTTATCTGAGTGGAGTCTCTGGATCAACCTGGTACAAACCCTGAGAAACAACAAATAAACACACACATACACACGTCTGGTAGCAATGCACGATATTATCGGCACAACATCGGAAACGGCCGATAAAGGCTTAAAATATAATAACCGGCATCGGCCGATATGACAAAAATATGCCAATATGTCTTGCAGATATGATAACATGCTGATATGCACCTGCAATAACTCACGTGTACAAGGAGTGCTAGCGATAAGATCACGTCAGCAGTGTGGTCATTCTTAAAGGGGTGGTTGATTATGATTTCACTTTTTAACTTTAGTTAGTGTGTAATGTTGCTGTTTGAGCATAAACAACATCTGCAAAGTTACGATACTAAGTTCAATGCAAAGGGAGATATTTTCTTTTAAAGAATTCTCTGTTTAAGGACTACAACAAATGGCTGGTAGGGACTACAATGAGCTTCTCCCAGGTTAGTGACATCACTAACCCTCAAATTTACATAAACCCCGCTCCCGAAAACACACAACAAAAGGGGTGAGGCCATTAACTAACTGTGCAGAAACGTCCTGTTACATTCTACATATTGTCACTTCTTCTTGAGTCTCTCCATCATTGTCCGACTCCGGTTTAAACAAAAGGCTGAACAGTTTCTGACATTTTAAGTGAGACTGAGTGAAGTAATCAGTGCTGCTAACACAAGCTCTTGAAACTCCGCCCTCTTCTTGAAAGCAGCAGCTCATTTGCATTTAAAGTGACACACACAAAAACGGAGTGTTTTTGTTTACCCTCAAAAAGTGACAAATTTAAAATGCTATAAAAAATTATCTGTGGGGTATTTTGAACTTTGCACACACACTCTGGGGACATCAGAGACTTATTTTACATCTTGTAAAAGTGGCATTATATGCCACTTTATTATATGAAGTGAACTTTTGCATGTAAGGTGATTAGATTCACAGTTTTCGATTGCTGCCTTGAATTTGTGAATGTGAGTACAGAAAGTTGCATCCGTTGTGCGCTAGCCTCCACAGCAGCAGAGCCCCCTCCAGGTCCTAGTCCCCGCCCATGTTATATTTATTTGGTGGGGGCACTGTTGTTATACTAATAAAATGAAAAGAAGAATACACAAATAACTTGAAGTTACTACTGATTCTGAATAAATAATGCAGTAATTGCAGAATTTTTATTATTTTATTATCAACTGAAGTCATGCCACCCGCACTTCATGTGTTGACGACTCCATTGCTCTAGATCAGTGGTTCCCAAACCTGTCCTGAAGGACCCCTAGCACTGCACATTTTGTATGTTGCCCTTATCTGACACACCAACTTCAGGTCTTGCAGTCTCTACTAATGAGCTGATGAGTTGAATCAGGTGTGTTAGATGAGAGAGACATCGCAAAAGTGCAGCGCTGGGGGTCCTCCAGGACAGGTTTGGGAACCACTGCTCTAGATCATCTACAAATGTAAATCCAACAATGAAATATTTAGGTTACAAATGCAAAAATCCAATATCGTGCATCCCTAATGTCTGGTTCACCATCCTTGGGACTCTCCATAGACGTAATGGTTCAATCCATTTGGTCCCCACAATGTAATATAAACCTGTACACACACACACACACACACACACACAAAGATGGGATGAATGTCAAAAATGAGAGCAGTGTCTTCTCTGAAGGTGCATGGCCTCCTTATATCAAGAACCAGACTGGTCCACCAAACTAGAGACTGTGAAAGACAAGATCATCCAGAGACTCAGCGGCCCTAAAGTCAGCTGGACAGATGCATTTGCCAAACTGAAGAAATATTACTATGAGAAAGACATCTTCAGCTTGACTGACTTCTGGGCAGCGATGGTCGTCACGACATATGTAAAAGAGGTCTGTAACTCTTCATAACACAGCCTCCATGACTTACATGATTTCTGAGGTGGTCACATTCAGGTCAAAGTTGTGTTGAATATTTTTAATAGATTGTAATAAAAATATTTAATAGTATGAATATTGTAACATTGTTCAGATACAACAAACCTGCCATACTTTGGTAAAGGAATATACATGCAAAAAAAATAAATAAATAAATAAATAAAAAATAATATACTAACAGTAACATACTAAACATGATATATACAACAGTAATATACTAAAATATTATAGTAATTCTTAAGTAATTACAAGGAAATTCTCCCCCTTGCTGCTTTAATATTTATATGGCACTAATTCTTGGTTAAACTGACTCAACATGTTCTCAGTAAAAAGCTCTTTATAAAGTAAAGTTCATAGTACCATTTTGTTTCAGACAGAACCTCCAATATCCTGTTGTGAACTCAAGGAACTTCAGTATATTTCAAGTGTCTCAAAGTGTCTTTTTTATGAAGAGATGTTCCCAAATGGGAATTTTTTTATTTTCCTTTTTACAGTGAGAGCCTTTACTTTTCTTTATAAAGATAACTTGTTAAGTAAGTTTTATCACTTGAAATTATTTGTGATTGAAGAAACTGTTCTGATTACCCCAGGTCTCCTCTACAATAACATGCAAGTAATGCATTCTCTTTTAGATCGATGAACGCACACTCACACAGCAGTGGAAACAGCAGAGTAAAGACCCGTTTCCCATCTACACAGTGATCGACAAGCAAAACAAACAGAAAAAGGAAGGAGGTCTGTGTGTTTGTGTGAAAGAAAGAGACAGACAGTTAAAGTGCTTGTGTCAGCTGTTATATGGAGATGTTTCTGTCTGCAGACCCCTGGTTCGAGTTCACTCCACATGAAGCAGGTTATTCCCTCATTGGAGCATTCGTGGGACTCTCCAACTTTGGCAGTCAGTTTGACAAAGGCTCTAGGTTGAAGGAGCAGCCTGAAATTGACATGCTGTACCTGCAAGGTAACAAACTAATAGATCAATAGTATCTGTGATTAATTGATCTGGTGATTAGGTCTGTAGTAGTTAGTCATTTCCAAGTCAAAACTGAAATGTAAACAATAACATTATGACCAGAAATGTTAAAAAATCATTTGACATCAGTTTCAACAGTACATTAAGTATTTGAAGAGGAGTTTAATATGTCCAATATATTATTAGGGGAAATAAATGAAAACATTTGGTAATTTAGCTAATTTAATAACTGCACAAAACTGAACTCAAAACGGGGCCATTTTGCCCCACAAATGGGGAAAACTAACATCCTGCCAAGGGCAAGAAACCACCTGGGGTAAACTTATCCCAGTTATTTTTATAGAATATGTAAAATACATATATGGTTTTAATGGCTTAGTTTTTTAAAAAAAATGTGTCTAATTAATGTAAAATAGTAAATCAAATATTCTATGTAAATGTATGTATGGCAGATCAATTCAATAACAGACCAATTCAATAACAGAATAGCCTCTGTGTAAGAGGATCAAAATCAAAATAATATTTATTACCTTTTGCGGGGTGGCGACCAGGCCTCATTTCTTTGAACATAAAATAAACAAAGTTAAAAATAGGGGAGTAAAGCAGAAGTGGTGTTCTTGTGGTGAGGGCTCAGAGATGAAAGGCTTTGGTCCAATAGTCATGTGCCTCAACAAGTAAAGTCATTATATTATGATATCTTTGCAAATCATTAGCTAATGATTCATTAAAACAGACAGCTGGAACTTGAAATATGTGGCTATTTCAATCTATTAATCAGATTCAAACTCTTTTGTATTTGCTGATGCTGCAATCATTATTGAATGGCTTAGTTCTTCATGAGTCATACATTAACTCAAGATTATCTATGCATTAGTTTAGCATGATTTAATGCATATTAGTGCACCCATATTGTGAAGTGTTTCTTAACGAGAACTATAAATGTATGAATCAAACACTAAGACTGACGACAGTTTCTGTTCCACGCATAATTTTATTATATCCATGTATGTGGTCAGAAACAAATCATATAGAACAGTGAAATTGCTCCAGAAATTCTCTGTACTGTCTTGCCTGCACTCAAGAAATGGTGTGAAGTGGGATTAAATGCGTTATGTATCCCTGATTAACAAACTGACGTAAAAACCTTTAATGTCCAACATAAAATCAATTTACAGATCAGTATTATCCAATGAAAAAAACAATTGATCATTTAAAATTTGATTAAATGTCACAAATGTTCAGATGAAAAGTCAAGCAGAATTATTAAATAAATGTGTTGAAATGTGATATATAGACAAATGCAAGCATATACATATAGACAGTATATTATTTATTTTAAAAAATGTTTGCTTTTGTTCCTTTTATTTTAAACTTCCTGTTTGTTCATATTGTGTGTTTTCTGCAGCTCTGTGTGGCAGCGCTTTAGCTGATGAACAAGAGATTAGGAAATTCCTTTGGCAAAAGATAAAAGGTACTGTTGCATTTGTTCTAAAGATTCGCTTCTGCCTAAAACTGTCAGTCAATTCATCAAGGGCATTGAGTTTAAAAGGGACGCTATAGGGACATGTCCCTATAAATATCCAGTGACTACTGAATTGTCCCTAGCAATAATTTTGTTCAAACAATTAAAATATATTTATTTGCAGCCACTGTTGTTGTAATTTTGGCGCATCTGAAATGGGTCTTACCTACATTACATGAGAAGTCAAAGTAAGCCTATGTTAGAAAACTGCATGCTCTCTTTCCAGGACATGCATTTAATGCATGAATTGAGAACATGAGGTAAGTTTAACTTAATGTCGTTAAACAATGTACAAACCAAACTGTTAGCTGAAATATCCACAAAAGTAAAAACAACATTGAAATAAGAGGGGTGCAATTCATTGTCATATTAACATGTTTTTTTCTCTTCAGATTTCATTCATTATTTGTTTCCTACCATAAACAAAACACTTGAGGAAAAGGGGAAAGGTAATTAATTTCTTGTTGTTTTTATTTATTGATTACATGTAGTAAAATATTTGATAAAAACATTTTTCATTGTCTTTATGTTTGTTCAATGTGTTTTCTTGAGAAGATCCAGACAAGTTTTTCCAGGTGCTCTTGGACCTTGTGGACATGAATCTCTATGTTTTGGATGGCAAAGATCCTTCTGCTCTTAATGAATCCATAAGAACAACGCTGAAAGGTAAACCTTTTATTAAAGTGTGCTAGAAATTATGTATTTCTTGGGGTTCCATTTTTAAAAATCTATTTTTGAAGAGACACAAACAAGCATTGAACATTTCCACTGTTATTGCCCAACAAATATATTTAATATTGATGCCAATGAAAGCAGGCTGTTAGGGACAGACGTACAATCTGTTCAGTGGTTATACTGTCAGATTTTCAGAGTGCATGTTTTCTTGAGATTTTATTTATTGACACTGATTTAAGAAGAATACCTTTTATTTTGTGAAATATGAAATACTATTTCAATTCTAATAGGCCCGATTTCACATCTGTGAACACATATCTGTGTTTAAAATGTATTACATTTACTGTTTCTTCAGCAAAATTGGAACATGAAAAATATTATACAAAACAAAGAATTCATGCAACAGCAAAAATGCAAATGGCAAAATGCAAAACTATTAAAACTGTGATTGGTTTTAATTTAAACAATAAATAGATTTGTTGATTTGAACCCCTGCAGACAGAACTTTGTAAAGACATCAAGTTGAGGAAATTTACTCTGCAGACTCCAAAATTTCTTTCAATAAGTTTACTGATGATAATTCAAATGCAAATAAGTGTGGTTTTTACACATACACACACACATTATATTACATCAGTAAGCTCAAGATGCTGCCAACAAACATGAGATGAAGCTGATTAATCTGGATACAGTTCACTTTCACTGCATCTGCTCAGCACCTCTGTTCCACTTCCTGAATCAGTGGTGACGTTGCATATTTTGATTGGTCAAACAGAAAATAGCCTTTTTCACAAAACCACTGTTTTGGCCAACAAAAAAATTTAATTATTTGTAAATGATGTTTGTAGTTACACAAACTGGAACTATATGTTGTCGGATAAGAAGAACTCAGTAATGTTCTCCTGTTTTTTACAGATCTCGCTGGAGGCGAAGGTCAGCTGATTTTTCCAGTAAGAGAACTGAATCTCACTGATAAAGAAGCTGCAAAACTGTATATGGAGCATTACACCATGGATGTATCCAACAGTTTGAGTGTTTGGTTCAAATTCTGGCCATTCGGTAGGTTGAACTGATACATAGAATACACTGTACTTCACTTTTCATTTTTAAGCCAGATTAATGCATAAAGCACTTTACTTAAAAAAACATTTTCATATTTTAAATAGCCATAACTGAGCTTCCAGTTTGAACCAGTGTGATTTAATTCCTAATGCCCAAACTTTCTCATACTAGGACCCTAGAGAGGTATAAACTATCTTGAGAACACATTTTAGTGAAATATGAGGAGAAAAACCTGCATTTGTTCTCTTTTAGTAAACATTTTTGTTTTCCTTGTCATATTATTAGATTGAGAATGGCTACTTGTTAATTTCATTGCATTAGCATAAGGATTGTCAGGGTTTTTCCTTGGTCAAAAATTGGTGGTGGCGGATGGACACGATCATCCACACACACACACACAGACACACACACACACAGACACAGTACAAAGTACCCTACAAACATTAACTTATTCTATTTATTCATTAAATACAAAGTAATCACTGTCAGGACAGATCATAGTAACAAAGAAACACATTACACATTAAAATTCTACAATTGATGACCATTTGCTCAGGATGTGATCAACCTGAATGGTGTAGAAACAATATAACTGTTGACTTTATTCTTCTCTATGATTTTTAAGCCATTTTAGGGATTAGTTACTTGGATGATACTTTGGAGTGGAATCTGGGTCGAGGAAGACTATAATTTCTTACAAAACCTTTGGTGTTCTTCACAGAATGCTTACACAAACACTCACTTGGGCATTTTAACGCATATTTCCTTTCTTTATGCTTTGCAATGTTCATCCGTAAAGGAATCATCAGACTTGATTCATTTTGCTAGTTCTTTAGAAAATCAGTTATATGTACTAGTTCTTTAAAGCTAAGACAAAAACAAAACACGGATCTGAAGAACCTATGAAACATCAGTAACTTTTTGAATCTCCAAAGAGACTTATAGTCAAGTCAAGAACCCTATATGGACAAAGACTGTCCTAAGAACCATTTAGGGAACCCAAGAACCACTGAAGAAACTTTATTTTGAAGATTTGAGTATTTGTTGTACAGATCTTTGCTTGAGCATTTGTAGATGCATGGCTCAGTGGATTTGGGGCAGGAAATATAACTTTCTCCACATCATGACAGGTGAGAAGAGACTTCCTTATAACTGGCAATTCAATGTGAATAATAAATGTGACTCAATGTGACTCATTTCACACTGATCTCTCACTCAAATACTGTCAGATGAAGCAGTGCCCGTCGCTCTACTGGAAAGTGAGATGAGAGACTTTGAAGATGCTGGACTGTTGCTCAACTCACCCTACTTCTCAGTGCTGAGAACAGAGAGAAACATTGACCTCATCATTTCCCTGGATTTCAGTGATGGTGATCCTTTCATGGTATTGTATATATAATTCTCTCGAATTTAATAATGCAAACTTACTCTCATATACAGGTGCATCTCAATCAATTAGAATCTTGTGGAAAAGTTCATTTATTTTAAGTAATTTAACTCAAATTGTGGAACTCGTGTATTAAATAAATTCAATGCACAGAGACAAATTAGAATACTTCATAAGACCAATAAAAAAAAAAAAAACATTTTTAGTGAATTGTTGGCCTTCTGGAAAGTATGTTCATTTACTGTATATGTACTCAATACTTGGTAGGGGCTCCTTTTGCTTTAATTACTGCCTCAATTCGGTGTGGCATGGAGGCGATCTGTCTGTGGCACTGCTGAGGTGGTATGGAAGCCCAGGTTTCTTTGACAGTGGCCTTCAGCTCATCTGCATTTTTTGATCTCGTTTCTCATCTTCCTCTTGACAATGCCTCAGATTTTCTATGGGGTTCAGGTCTGGTGAGTTTGCTGGCCAGTCAAGCATACCAAAACCATTGTCATTTAACCAACTTTTGGTGCTTTTGGCAATGTGGGCAGGTGCGAAATCCTGCTGGAAAGTGAAATCAGCATCTTTAAAAAGCTGGTCAGCAGAAGGAAGCATGACGTGCTAATATTTAAAAAATCTAATATTTCTTGGTAAACGGGTGCAGTCACTTTGGTTTTCAAAAAACACAGTGGACCAACACCAGCAGATGACACTGCACCCCAAATCATCACAGACTGTGAAAACTTCACACTGGACTTCAAGCAACTTGGGCTATGAGCTTCTCCACCCTTCCTCCAGACTCTGGGACCTTGATTTCCAAATGAAGTACAAAACTTGCTCTCATCTGAAAAGAGCACTTTGGACCACTGGGCAACAGTCCAGTTCTTCTCCTTAGCCCAGGTAAGACACTTCTGACGTTGTCTTTGGTTCAGAAGTGGCTTGGTATGTGGAATGTGACAGTTGTAGCCCATTTCCTGAAGACGTCTTGATGCACTGACTCCAGCTTCGGTCCACTCCTTTTGAAGCTCTCCTAAGTTCTTAAATCGGCTTCGCCTGACAATCTTCTCAAGCCTGCGGTCATTCCTTTCACTTGTACACCTTTTCCTACCACACTTTTTCCTTCCAGTCAACTTTCCATGAATATGCTTTGGCACAGCACTCTGCGACCAGCCAGCTCTTTCAGCAATGACCTTCTGTGGCTTACCCTCATTGTAGAGGGTCTTGATGATCGTCTTCTGGACAACTGTCAAGTCAGCAGAATTCCCCATGACTACTGTTGGGTTTACTGACTCCTTTAAGACAAGTCATTTCACTCGGCGGACATCTTTGAAACGCCTCTGGGGCATTCAAGTGCAGCTCCTATCTCTTTGAATGGGGAAACATCAAATTCTCCAAAGCTGTTTGCCAAGCTTTCAATTATATTTCATATTTGAAATCACCAATGAAATCTGACAACAACTGTCTAATAAATTGTTTCTGAACGCTCGAATTATGACAAAAAAAAAAAAAAGTATTTTTCAGGCTGGATCAAGCTAATGCGCATGCGCAGTCCTAAATGCACGCCTTTTGTGTCTCATTTCAGTGGCATGCATCTGACTGTTTCTATAGGAACCAGAGTTTCTAACGGCCGCTGCAGTGATGCAATGACTTTACTAATCGGCGATTGGCTCTTATTTAGAAGGCGGGACTTATTCCGCCATATTTCGCATTGCAATTTCTCCCATTCAAAACAATACAAGTGACACATCTTGTGTTATTTTATCCACCTTATTCCTACGCCCCATGACGCTTTGCGCGAATTATGGGTGTAACTTCCGTTAAGTTGTAAACAGTCAGTGAAAGGGTCACTCTATGAACGCAATAATACGTTTTATTTTAAAACTGGGTACAATGAGATGACATTTATTCTACTCACTCTTCAACCAACGAACATTAAAAGGACATTTTAAAGTGTAAAAGCATCCATGAAAAAGCGCGATTCTTCCCAGCAATAACGGACGGGTTAAATATAACTGTAGTGATATATATCTGTATTATGTAATATATGTTGCCTTAATAAGCTATGTTCATGATACTATTTCAAAGTGATTTCCATCATTTTTACAGATAATAAATTGTATTTACCTGTGAAAACAAACCTGGAAAGAGACGTGAGGCTTTGAGGAGCATTCCAGTGAATTATTAATGGGATATATCGTAAATTATATCGGGAGAACAGACCACAAATGTGCAGTATATGTTGTCCTTTTTCATACTATTACAGAGGAATACAAAGAGACTAAAGAAAATAATCACGAGGATAGAAAGCAGTGACTGAAAAGAGCTCTTGCCATAGATATTCTTGTTATAACAGGTTACGTTAAAATACCAAGCGTTACATTATTCTCATGTCTGAAAACAAAACAAAGAAAAATTGACAGCTCATTCAGTCAAACTAACAGATAAGCTTTATTTGTAGGGCAACCTTATGATTTGAAACAATTCATTTCAGTCTTTTTAAATGGAAGTTCCCCAAACCGGAAGTGGAACCCATAATTCGAAACGCAGCAGGCTAGTCAGGAATAAATTGGATAGTCTTTGCCTAAACCCAGTATTTTTATCCTGAGAATGCTAATTTAATAGAACTTGAAATTAAATATTCTAATAATTTGAGATACTGATTTTTTTTATTTTGATAAGCAGCAAGCTGTAATCATCAAAATGAAAACAAAAAAGTCTGGAAATATTTTACTTTATGTCTAATAAAGCTAGAATATATTTAAGTTTTACTTTTTGAATTAAACTACAAAAAAAAAAAAAAACCTTTTACATGATATTCTAATTTATTGAGATGCACCTGTAGCAGATCCGACATAAGAAAGTCCACTCTGGAGACAACAGGCCAGCTCCAAAACAGCATTTATTCATCTGAAACACATGGGACACTTGATAAGAGAAACATCCGTTGCGCTAACTTCTTCCGTTAAACGCTGTGCACAAACCATGAGTTAGTTAGCTCCACGTGCGTCAGACAAGAGTCGCATAAAACTCACATAAAACTCGCATAAAGTGACCAATACACAAAAATCCATTTGTATACTCAACTCAGAACACATTTCGTGTTATATTTCATGAACTTTGACCAAATAAATAACTTTAAACATACCAACAATGGCTGGAAGAAGAGAGGGGGGGAAAAAGTGCGTCATACCTCATTAGCGTCCACTCGCGGTCTGAGGCTGATGCAACTCAAGCACTCCCAAAAAGAATAGTGTGCAACACAGACAAGCATCCCATTCGAACAAACAATACAATCAATGGTTCCCACTCACAACATTACAGGACCCATGCAGGAATCCAACACTCTGTGAAATTAAATGACTTAAAATAACTAGACAGATAGTTTTGGGAAGTTCACTACACAAAAATAAAATATGATAAAATAAAATAAACTAAACTCACTCTTCCCAACAGGCTACACACCTGTAAGCTCATTTAAAGAAATAATTCCCCAATAAATGGAAATTCAGTCATAATTTACTCACCCCCGTGTTGTTCCAAACCCTTCACAAAAGGAGATTTTTTTTAAGAATGTTTAAATTTAACCATCTTTACATGGTATATACGAAAATCTGATACATGGAGAAAGCTATCCGTTAGCATTCCCATTCATCTCAGTGGCAGTTTCTCGGCTGACACATCAGTACTTCCACTTTTAATTAACTGAGTGATGCTGCAAAACTTTTAATAGATTGGTGCTTCAATGCTTTTTCACTACAGACAGTGAAGGAAGCTGCTGAGATGTGCAAGGAACAAAACATCCCTTTCCCTGAGGTCAACATACCCAGTGAAGAAGAAAAGAAACCGAAAGACTTCTATGTGTTTAAAGGCCAAAATGTTCCAACTGTGATACACATCCCTCTCTTTAATGTGGTCAACTGTGGAGGCAAGTTAAAATCTTACAATGTCCTGAATAAAACTGAAATATCAACTGTGTTCTGATTTAAATGTGTTACTGTTCCATCAGATAAAATTGAGGAGTGGAGGAGCAAATATAAGACTTTTCAAGGCTCTTACAGTGCTGAGATGATCACTGATCTTATGAAAGTAGCTGGAGAAAACATCGCAAACAATAAAGAAAATTTGAAGAAAGTGATTCGTGAGATCATTGAGAAAAAGAAAGTTTAACACTGTGTTAACACAACAAATTACAGTGATGTATCTAAATACAGACTAATCTGATCTTCATTTAGTTGATTTAACAATAAATGGTGTTTTGTTTCTTTTTCTATCTTTAATAATCACTTAACATTGAACAGCATTATTACCTTTTCTGCAAAATGTGATTTGTGTGCCATTATAAGAGCATCAGAGATTGATCAAGTTTGCGCTTCATTTCTGTTTAATGTTGAAAATTTTTCTGCATGTTTCAATCTGTTTCTTCATGATCGACCTTCATTAAGCAATAAATATCTGATTATTAATAATCAAATCAGTAATAACAGACTGGATTGCATATATGATAACAGTAATTGCAGATTAAAAATATATGTATTTTACTTTAACAAATATTGCACTCTTGCCTATTATTGGTTCTGTTCCAATGAATTAATAAAGGGCTCTTGATAAATAAGGTTTTGTCCTGGTCATTTGATATATAGCAAACAGCGCAAATGCTGATCGGTCTATCCAGAGCTCCAGTTATTATTTTTTTAATATAGGATTTTGGACACATTTGAAATGGGTGGTCAATTAGAAATGTCTGACACACCCTAGGCAGAGTTTAGTAATATTGGGTACAGGAAGCAGGATCAAGCACGGTGTAAAAGAATTTAATGTTTAATTAATAAGTTAGACTTAAATTAAAAATCCTGTCAATGTAAATGTAATATTTTTATTTCAATGCCTCCAAATTGCCACAGATTGTATTGTTTACACTTACATTTGTCACTGCAGAAGATGAAGATCATTTTTAAAGTGATCACATGATGTCTATTTTGTCAACAGAATATCTTTCAAGTCATAATCTTATTGATGCCAAATGTGCTTTAGAGCTGGATGACTGGACTGATACTGACTGCACTTTACATTTAATAATTTAGCAGACACTTCTCTCCAAAGCGATTGACAAATGGTAACACTGGAAAGAGTTTCGGGTTTATTTGTATAGCGTGTTTCACAGTACACATTGTTTCAAAGTGATTGACTTTCATGCACTATGATACATTGTAAAGATTGCATGGAAGGCTGAGGGCAAATGAGTTTAAATAATGTTAAATGTGCACATTTAAAATGAGCATGAAATACACAAATACATCAGATTAGTATCAAGTCATGCATGTCAAACATACCTGATTACAATCCATTTTAATCCCAATAACTCTCAAATACTGACCAGTTTTATTACTGGCACCTAGTAAATATACTCTCACATTATGATGTGAAAATATTAAAATTAAGGACATTTTTGATTTTCAGAACTCCAGTTCTGCTTCCCTGTCACTTCATGTCAAACCTGAGTGTGTATGTGGGTCTGCAGGGCTTCATTTCTCCCTTATGAAGGTCTGTTATACCATTATCATTCCCGTTCATCTCAATGACAGGTGCTCAGCTAGAGGTGTGTGACCTGAATCCTGCCATCTTCAGTCATGAGCAACTCTGTTCAGTGAACATTCTGACACAATCACCTGAGCTGGAACTCAAAAATAGCTGTGTATAGATGTTTTGCAAGTGTTGTTGTTGTTATTGTTTTTTGTCACAGCAAGAGTTCTTGAGAATAATTTGACGTGAATATAGAACATACTTCTTATTTTTAAATTTAAATATTTTATTCTTTGCATTTTAGGTTTCATAGGGAAATGATCAAACGGACAGTAAAAATGGCAACACCAAGGAAAGTTCAGTAACACTTTATAATAACCTTCATGAATAAATCATTAACAAATATTATGTAATGCTTAACAAATCATTAGTTAATACATATTAATATAGCTAGAAACATGAGATAATGTGCTCGTTAATGTTTACTAATGAACTTATTACTTGATGATTAACAGATCATCTCATTTAAATTAAAATACTTACAAATGTCAGTAAAGTTTCAATTCATAGGATCATGAAAATCTACAAATGATTTTAACAGATGTTATACAATGATTAAAACACATTTGCTGCCAGTGAGGTATGATGTGGGTAAGGTTAGGGACAGGTTTGGTGGTATGGGTAGGTTTAGGGTATTATTATAAGGCAACACGGTTTAATCTGTTTATATTACACTGTTTTGATAAAGTATTTTCTTGAAAATTGTATTTGTTTTCTCTTGTTAATATTCAAGAAATATCATGTTTAATGATATACAATAGTATACTTAGCAAGCATTTATAAGTATTTAGCTAAACTTAACTAACCAGCTTTACACAAACATTGTTACAGCAGCTAAAAGTCTAATGGCCATAACCATACTAAATGATTAGTAAATGTTCATGAACATTTACAAATGATAAATAGTTTTAACTTTAGATTGGGTATTGCAAAAACATGAACGAATTCAGAGCATTTGGGACATTTTTTGTCATTGATATGGCTGTTCATGAAGGTACTAACGATTAGTAAATGTTTATAAACATTTACAGATGATGACTAGTTTCCAGTTTAGATTGGGTCTTGCAAAAACATGAACAAATAATTAATAAATGATTTGTTAAGATGTGTAAATAGTAGAAGTCTGCAAAACAAGCAAAGACCAAATATGTCACCATTACAGACTGTGGTTATGAGTTAATTAATGTTAACATGAATAGTTTGTGCTTAAAATTACTTAAGCTATTTTTTTTTTTTTTTTGACATTTTGCTATTTTATTGACATTTGTTAGCATTCAAAAGTACATTAACAAATAAGCTTTTAATCATTTCATAATTTCTGTTAAAATAAATAAAAAATGCATGATCATATGAATGGAAACTTTACTGACATTTGTAAGCATTTCAATTTAAATTAAATAATGATATGTTAATCACTAGGTAATGTTTAAGTTCATTAGTGTCACAGATTGGTGTCTGTAGTTAAGCGCATGATGAAGGAGATCTATTCAGGAGACAATGTAACAATATAGCAATCAAAACAATAAACAGGAGAATCAACCAGTGGCCTGTTGCATGAAGTTAGTTGAACAAACTCTGAGTTTCAGAGTAGGTTTGGAGTTGACAAATCCAGATAAATCCAACCTGGTTTAGATCAGGATCAACTGTTGCACAACGCTCAGTATAAACATTCTCTGTCAACTCAGGTTTAATCCAGAGATTGCAAAGCGCGTGCACCTGAAAGTGTGACACGGGCGCCAAACAGCCAATCACACGGAACAAGGAGAACGTCAGTTTGATTCACTTCGCGAGAGAGCCACGCAATTCATGTCTCTTCCGAAGAATAAGAGATTGTTATGAAAAATATGAAATTAAGCGCATTTACAAAGCAGAATAAACTGATGCAGTGAAAGTTTGAGAAGGCAGCTGAAAGAAAATATCTGACTATATCAATGCATGTGAATCAAACAAAGTTTGATTGTGAGATCCATATTTTCACTATATCATACTATATGAGTGTAAGAGCCATATGTTATTTGTTTTTATTTAGATGTGGAGTAAATAATTATGAGTGTTAAGCAATTGTAAAATAATTATAAAAGTAAATAATTTAATATGTGTATTTCATTTCGTATTGACAAAGATGTCATTTCCGGTAAAGACCGCTAGTGTTTTGTGAAGCAATAGTGGAGCAAAACTCCACTTTTTTGACCATGTAACATTTTTCCAGTTAATTTTGTTATTAAACTTTATCTAAAGAAAGTTTCTGGACTACGGAATGTTATTCGAGTTCAAATCAAGCTCACACGAGAAGAAGAAAACTTAGATGGATTGCTATCACAATGAGTGTTACATGCCCCCAGTTTCACAGACAAGGCTTAAGCTACAGTAGTCCTAGACTAAAATGCATGTTTGAGCTGTTTTACCTGAAAGCAACTTGTACTGACATATCTTTCAAGATGACATCAAGATGCCCACCAGTAATGTTTATAAAAGTTACTTAAATGTCCTAATTAAACTAAGCCATAATCCTGGCTTAGGCTAAGCCCTGTCTGTGAAACCGGCCATGGAGTGTTTGTATATGTGTTTTGTTATATCTCTGTTGTTTTGGGAGTGTCTGTGTCTGTCCTGGAACGTTATCTGATTGGCTTCTGCAGGCTGATTGATGCTATGTCCTGATTGGTGCACGTACTTTAAAAAGCATGTCATCACTTGTACAGAGTTTGTATGTGTTAAGAGAGTGTTAGAGACTGTGAGTACTGATTGTAGTGCTGCCAATTTAGCAATTTTGTCGTTAGATTAGCGACTTTCCTGCCCCTTTTGAGACTTTTTTTTTAAAAGCCTAGTGACAAATCTAGCAACTTCTTGGACAAACCTTATCTAGATGCTGTGACTCTCCCACTGATCTATATTTATATTAATATAGATCAGTGGACTCGCAAGTATGAAAGCAATTGGCAACACTGACTGACTGTATTTGAGGAACTGTGTTTGGTGTATTTGAACTTTTTCCTGATTTCTCACACAGAGTTGTCAGCAGACTCTCCTGGAGCGCATTCTGTTTTACAGTGAAAAATCCCGGTTCGGGGGTGCAAATCAGGCCCAAAATCTGGTTTAAAATCTTCAAGTGTGTGGCCAGCTTTAGCCAGTCATCTGATGTGGAAATTCTTTAAAACTTTCTTCCTTTTTACAACATCAATAATATAATGTAGTAACAATTAACAATTTGTTAACATTAGATAATGGCTAATGACTTAACATTTTTACATCAGACTTTTTAAATCTAATAATTAGATGTGAAAATTTTATGTAGGCCTACATTATGTTCCGGATCTTGTCAAAAGATATCCGTTTGTCTGGTGTGTGCAACTCTGCAAACCTGTCAACAGAAAGTCTTGTTTGATACTTCAAGACTCACTCATATTAACAGCCTTCTAGAGTTTGACTGAGAAAGCCAGAGAAGAGCCGTAAAGGAGTGATGATAATAAAAGAGCAGGGTTTATTGAATAATCTTAGTTGCGTATGTCTCAATGCTCAGACTTCATCTGGCCAGTACAATTCCAACAAGTGTTATTATACCAAGGGAAAACAATCCCTTCCCTTCTACATGCTCTTTTAAAGAACAGGTCTTCTCTGTCAAACCGTATTCCAGCGTCAGTTGAGTTGGTGCGTCTAACATTGGCATTAGATGCTGGCCGTACAGCAGTCAAGTGTCACAAAACAAATCAACACACTTATGGTAATGCACAAGAGTGTATACATGACTAATGACTATAAATGATTATAAAATTAAATAATTTAAAAACTATATGTTCAGATCTTTCAGCATGATTGTTTTACAACATCACAACATATTCATATCTGATGGCCTGCTTAAGAGGGATGGATCTAAAAACGTATGGCTTGTGCTCTTTGTTTTAAGAGGTCAAATAAAGCTTTTTAATGTTTTCCCTTTAGTGTGTAATGTATCTGTGCATGTATACGACCTGCAAAGTTCTAACTAATTCTGACAGCTGGATTTTTGCTGGATTCTATTCCCCTTATGGATCTTACACAATGAGGTTCTAATATTTATCAAACTGAGCCTGGCTAGTTGATGCCAATAACCTAGTGGGCAGCACGCTGACCTATAGCACCCTTGTGCTTTGGGCAAACTGAGATCAAATCCTTGTGGCTATTTCCTGATCCCGTCCCCCTCTCTCTCTCCCACTTTGCTTCCTGTCTACATACTGTCCTATCACAATAAAAGGCAAAATTGTCAAAAAAAAAAAAAAAAAAAATTCTTTAAACTAACGCTGGTTAAGCTCCATCCACACACTGAATAGAATCAGCATCTTTTTAGCCACTACATCAGCATCTGTCATCATGGGAATGGCGAACGGATTCTGACAGCTGGATTGTTTTCTGGCAGATTTTATTTTTCCCACCCTGTTTCTCACACAGTGAGGTTCTAATATTATCAATCTGATGCTGGTTAAACTCCATCCACACAGTGAATAGAATCAGCATCGTTTTAGCCACTACATTGACATCTCTCATCATGGGAGTGGGGAACAGATTCTGACAGCTGGATTGTTTTCTGGCAGATTTTTTTCCCACCATGTTTTAACAGACACACAGGATGGCCACAGGTGATGACAAACAGGATTTCAGTGGTAAGCCTGGAGAACCTGATTCAACAGGAATTGAGTTATGATTTGTGTAAGCAAGCAGAAAAATAGGAAATGTCTATAGAGGATAGGCAGTTTATGTATGTATAAACTGCCTATCCTAATCACAGTCTGTATCACAGTCCATAGAACTTGTTGATGGACATCACTGCATTGACCTTCCATTGAAGAAAAAGGATGTAGCGTTTGTTGTTACTTCTCTGCGTGCTCAATTTCTGAACAGAAAATTCAAAAGAAATTAAGCTTTCCACTAAGACTACTGTAGTTTCATGGAGGACATGTTACTCAAAGGTCATGCTGAAAAAATTCCTGCAAATGAAATTGAAGCAAACCCTGGCAGAATCTGGTACATCCCACACCACGGGGTATATCACCCACAAAAACACAAACTTCAAGTTGGGTTTGACTAAGCAGCTACCTACCAAGGAAAATCAGTCAACTTTCAACTATTATAAGGATGCAATTTAAATAATTCTCTCATTGGTGTGCTGATGAGATTCAGACATAAGCTAATAGCCCTTGCAGCAGATGTGTAAGGTATGTCTCATCAGATCAGAGTTCCTGCTAAAGACAAAGACCTGTTGAGATTCCTTTGGTGGCCTAAAGGGGACACTGCTCAGGAAATGGAGGAATGCAGAATGACTGTTCACTTATTTGGTGCTATATCCTCCCCAAGTTGTGCAATCTACGCTTTGCAAAGCTGTGCAAAAGACAGCAGTGCACAGCACAGATCAGAGGTAATTCAGACAGTCCTTGGGAATTTCTATGTGGATGACTGTTTGACGTCTGTGGCTGCCTGACATGAAGAGCTGTTCGCATTGAGATTTCTAGCTCTTTGGATACTGACTCGTGCATTCATGCACTGAGGAGATTCATTTCTAGAAGGGGTCAGGTTCAAACAATCAGATCTGACAATGGAACAAATTTCATTTTCAGAGATTCAGTCAAGACTTTATGTTATCTTTAAGAAATTTGTTAAGCTCTGGTATAAATAGGTTGGTAATTGTTTTTTTGAACAAAGACAATTAGGGGCTGGTATGTAAGAGCCAATTTAATATGTCAATAATTTGTATATTATTATTGTTTGCTTAAAGTGTTGATTTGCAAGTAATAACTTAAAGTATAATTTTGGTAACTTTCTTTGAGAGCCAATTCTAATATTTATTACTATTTCGTTCCCTCGATTTATAAATCATGCGCATGATTTATAAATCGAGGGAACAAAATAGTAAATCGTGCGCACATTTTAGTAAATCGAGGGAACAAATTAATAAATTGTGCGCACAATTTAGCATACTGTTTTTTTCCTGCATGTCATGTCCGGGGCTCTGTATATTTCAGTGGTATTTCCTATGTTTTCTGATGTATAATTTCTGTACTGTTTCTTTAGCGGCCACGCCCACTTGTTGTTACGCAAGATTGAACAGGTTCGGGCAGGGTAATAAGGGAGAAACTTTTCTTACCATTTTGCTGTCATTTATGGACAAAACTTGTGTTTAAACGTTTAAGGAAACACAAGATAAATGTTTAACAAGTGTAATATCATAGGATACAAGAACCAACAGGATTTTTGTATATTTTTGTGTTTTGATTAAACTCATACTTTTTTACAGATTTTTGACTGACTTCTGTGATGAGTAAGAACCCATTTTTTCCTGCCACTGTAATACCAGTGAAGTTAATCTAGGACTTTGCATCTATATGTTGAATAATGTTTATTTGTTTAATTGATTTCTTTCTCAAATTGCACAGACTGCTCTAAAATATGAGACACCAATGTTTCAGGAGTTTAGGACACAGAATAGGACACATGCTTATTCAATAGCGGATGTATTTTCTATTTGAGGTTATGCATATGCTTTATTTTTTTAAGATGAACTGTTTTTCCAAGGCATTGTTAGATTCCAGTATAAATAGGGTAAATTGTAAATCTGTAGGGTAAATCTGTAATCTATTACATTTCCAAAGTAACCTTCCCAACACTGGTTAAGTATTATGTTGAAGTGCGTTGTGTGGGAGTGTTTTTGTGTGTAAGGGGTGTGTGTGTTTATGTAATGGGGGGCTGCACTATATAAAAGCGTGTCGTGGGACTCAGAATTCACCCCTCGAGGCCCAGATTCCCACACAGTCCGGACTGAGCTCTGCAGTAGTCATGCCAACCACCGTGCTGGGATTGCTGGGAGTTTTGCTCTGTGCCCTTGCCGTTAGTTTTGAGGTCACGCCACAGCCCGACTTCGACATCAAGAGGGTAAGACTGCAAGATGCTGATGAGAGGAGGAATATATATATATATATATATGTGTGTGTGTGTGTGTGTGTGTGTATCCCACAGATTTGTAATGATGCAGGGACATTAACTATATTTAGAGACCTGAATATCCTTTGGAAAATGTTGATGTGTGTGTCCTTCATATAGGTGGCTGGGAAATGGTACCTGATTGGTATTGCCACTAATGCTGAGAGGTTTGTTGCCTATAAGGCGGACCTGAAGATGGGAGTCGCCATGCTGACACCGACTGATGAAGGCGATCTGGAGATGGCATATTCCAGTCTCAAGTAAGATAAACTGATCACTAAAAATAATAAACTATGAATGAAACTTTCCCATGTTGGATAATGCAAAGATCTGACCCATTTGTCCTCTGTCTTTCCAGTCCTAATGGCACATGCTGGAGGATGAACCAACTCGCTAATAAGACTGATGTTCCTGGAAAATTCAGCTACCGCAGTGAACGTAATAAAAATATGATCACCTAGATATGAAATACAGTATAGTGGTTTATACAGGACTCAAATGAAAAATGTTTGTTCCACAGGCTGGGAGACTGACAATAGCATAAGTTTTGTTGATGTTAAGTATGATGAATATGCTTTGATCCACACTGTCAAGACCAAGGACGGCTCCACTACAGTGGTCAGCAAACTCTACGGTAACAACACCAGCATCAACACACCTTAAAATTAACTTGAATTTATAGCAGTTTGTAATCAAAGAGAGTGCGGGGTGTCCTCCCGCGGGTTAACAGGTTTTAAGCGAACGCTGGTAATACGCATTTAGTCAACAAAACGAAACCATAAATGCTATAAAATGTGCGCACTCACACTGAGAGAAAAGAACAGCAGATACTGGCTTTTTCAGACAGTTCAAGTTAGCAAACTAGCCTCTTAACCGATCTCTAACTTCTTTAACTTAAGCAAGCGCTGTTATAATACACATTTTGTTAACAAAACAAAAAAATTTAATGCTATAAAAGTGTGCACACTGAGAGAAATAAAGAGCAGATGCTGCTATTTTCATGCAGTTCATCTTTTAACATTTAGTTAACAAAAAACAAAACTAAAACATGCACATATTAATGCTATGTGCGAGTACAACAAGGAAACGATCCACCTGCATGCCAAACCAAGATGTTCAGGGGGGTAGCTCTGATCAGTTCTCTTAAGGCCATCTTTCATCAGAGCAGCAGCCATATCACCCTGTAGCCCAAGACTGGTTTCCCACTGAAGCTAAGCAGGGTTGAGCCTGGTTAGTACCTGGATGGGAGACCTCTTGGGAAAACTAGGTAGCTGCTGGATGCGGTGTTAGTGAGGCCAGCAGGGGGTGCTCACCCTGTGGTCAGTGTGGGTCCTAACACCCCAGTATAGTGAAGGGAAACTATACTGTAACAAACACCGTCCTTCGGATGAGATGTTAAACCAAGCACTCTCTGTGATCCCATGGCACTTCCCGTAAAGAGTAGGGGTGTAACCCCGGTGTCCTGGCCAAATTAACCAATCATGGCCTCCTAATAATCCCCGTCCATTGAATTGGCTCTATCTCTCTCTCTCCTCTCCACCTACAGCTGGTGTGTGGTGAGCAAACTGGCACCGTTGTACTGTGACTGCCGTCGCATCATCCAAGCGGATGCTGCACACTGGTGGTGGTTAAAGAGAGACCCCCTGATATGATTGTAAAGCGCTTTGGGTGTACAGTTGTACATAGGAAAAGCACTAAATAAATATACCATTCATTCATTCATTCATTCAGTAACTGTGGTTGCCATATGCTTATCTGTGAGCTCAGCTAATTACTCTTACAGGCTCTTATTGGTTGTTTAGAGGGCACTGGAATTCTTTCCCCTGCCTCTTGGAAAGAAATTGTGCACACTAGCCTTCCCTTGCGGATAGAGAGAGTACAGGAATTGGTTTTCATCCTGGTCCAGCTCAGCAGCTCTTCCAGCCTCTTGATGAGCTGTGCTGTGCATGCCGCTGTCTGGAGCAGGATTTTGACATCATCCATGAAGCACCGGAGAGGAGGCAACCTGAATCCTGCACTGTTCCTTTAATCCCCTCGCCATGGTCCTTGCTTCAGTCAGGATAACCTCAAAGGCTGCTGTGAATAAAATGGGAGAAATTGAGCACCCTATAGCTATTTCCCTGCCAAGTTTTTGCCAGCTAGTTGTAAAGTCATGTAGTGAGTGGCAGATTTTCAAATCCACAAAATAGCTTTGGATAATGGTATTGACACATGCAGGCACGTGGAAGAAGTCCAAGGCAAAGTCAATCAACCGATGTGAGAAAAGAGCCATTGGCTTTCTCCAAATCCAGCCAGACAACAGGAAGATCCTTCTCGTCCCTCTTAGCGAACTGGATCTGGTCCCAGATTAAAGGATTAGTTCACTTCAGAATTAAAATTTCCTGATAATGAACTCACCCCCATGTCATCCAAGATGTTCATGTCTTTCTTTCTTCAGTCGAAAAAAAAAAAAAAAGGTTTTTGAGGAAAACATTCCAGGATATTCCTCCATATAATGGACTTCAACGGCTACCAACAGGTTGAAGGTCCAAATGTCAGTTTCAGTGCAGCTTCAAAGGACTCTACATGATCCCAGACGAGGAATAAGCGATAAGAGAATTATCTAGCGATTCTCCAACTTCAAAATCGTCCAATATCGTTGTTTTTCCCTTTTTTTTTTTTTTTTTTGTAAAGGCCGTTTGACTTAGTCTTTGCACGTTCGCTTTGCAGACACTAAATCTGTACTTCTGTCATGCGTGGCGGATTTCAGAGCTAGTGCAAAACGAGCATTTGTGATTAAAAGGTATATACTTTTTTTTTTTTTAGAAAATGACCGATCATTTTGCTAGACAAAACCCTTATTCCTCAGCTGGGATCATGTAGAGCCCTTCCACCCACTGAACCACACTGTCCACTATATGGAGAAAAATGTTTTCCTCAAAAACCTTAATTTCTTTTCGACTGAAGAAAGAAAGACATGAACATCTTGGATGATATGGGGGTGAGTAAATTATCAGGACATTTTCATTCAGAAGTGAACTAATCCTTTAATGTTGCACCCTGAGAAACTCTTTTTACTTCTTCGTTCCTCGTCTTAGTACAAATTAGTCATGTTATTCTTTCATCAATTTGGTCAAAATGTAATAACTTGTTCAGCTCTGAAATGACTTTCTGGTAACACTAAAACAAGTTAACATTACTTAATGCATTAATAATGAGCAATACATTTGTTACAGGGCTATTTCCTATTTGTTAATATTAGTTAAACTGTTCTTTGTTAGTTAATTTAGCTCAAGTTAACAGATATAACTTGATTTTAATAATGTAAATATTGAAATTAACATGAACTAAGATTAATAAATGCTTTAGAAGTATTTCTCATTGTTAGTTCATGTTAACTAATGTTAACCAATATAACCTTAATGTAAAATGTTTCTTGTTGAACATCTTATTCCTCTCTGAAACATCATGTTATGGATTATGAATGCCGTTTCTAATCTAACTTAAATTTCAGCCTGTAATGTGTACTGTAAAAAACATTAGCTCAATTAATTAAATTATTTACTGCAGTTTGCATTGATTTAGTCAGAATTGTTCCTGTGACAGTTTGATGTGCTTGTATTTTTTTTTTTTTTTTTTCTGTAGGCAGAACACCCCACCTGAGCCAAGCTGTTTTGGACAAGTTCACTGTGTTTTCTCAGAAGCAAGGCATTCTGCTGGAGAACATCGCCATCCTGCCTAAAAATGGTAAAACGGCCAACACAGGCTCATTGGAAAAACGTACCTGTGGCAACATTTTTGTACCAATACGTACATATCACTGCAGTTTCCAACAGAAGTGAACACTAGATGCAGTAAAACAGCAAGCACTTTTAATCGTTTTCACACACAATTATGATTACAGGGGCAGATTATGGATCAATAAAGACTTGTTTTCACACAGCTCCTTGCACAATTATGTTATGACCTCAAAACACTATCATAGTGCATGATTTGTAAACAAACATATTTTGGAGTTTGCATCATTAACCAGCTTAATATGTTCAGTTTTACTTACATACTAAGCTTGCTTAGTAGCTCAGCTGGTTAGTTATTTCAAAAATGAAATTGCTGTCATTTATTACTCACCCTCGTTCCACACCGGTAAGACCTTCATTCATCTTCGGAACACAAATTAAAATATTTTGATGAAATCCGAAAGATTTTTTTTATCCTCCATTGAAAGCAACGTAATTACCAAGATCCAGAAAAGTAGTAAAACATTGTTAAAATAGTCAACGTGACTACAGTGATTCAACCTTAATCTCATAAATCGAAGAAAATACTTTCTGTGTGCAAAAACAAAACAAAAATAATGACTTTATTCAACAAATTCATCCTGTTATTCTGCTAAGCTTTTCACGTTGCAGAGCTTCTGTGTTTATGTCCAAACGCAGGCTCAGTATTGGCCGTATTGACCAATATTGTCAATATTGACACAGGAGCCAGCTAATACTGAGCCAGCGTTCTGACGTAGAACCTAGAAGCATTGCAATGCTCTAACTTCATAGTTTTGCATTAGATAACATAACATGCATGGTAACTGCAAACCAATTCCACGTTCTACACTTCCCCACCTCAGTCTGCAGAAAGACTGCATTTCTTGTTTGCACTGTGCGCGACAAGACTCTTAAACACGGTGTAGTTAATGAGTATGAGTCACAAAAACAGAACTGATAATGTGTGAATATATAACAGTGCCACATTTACAGTGTTTAAAGCATGGGCAATCAATCAAACTTACCGTCTTGGTCGCATGAAGATAAAATAGCGGCGGCGGCATTTTGTGAGGCAGCAGTCATCGAAGGGTGGAGTCAAGACAATTTTTTTTTTTTGCACTTTCAGTGTGAAAATGAAATTACACCATGTAGCACCCTGTAACACTGAAAAGGAGTACTTTAACACCGTAGATTGTTAATTCAACTCCTATTCATTCAGCCACTTTGATGTGACCGCATGGAATTACATTGACGACTCATGTCGTGCGATTTTGGCAGCATAAATAGTGGAACAGAATCAATATGCGAGTCAGACTGCCTGATAATACAGTTTATTTCATCCAGGCTTTGATCACCAGCACACTGCAGAAATGTCAATACCTGGTGGCTTTACCCCAGAGAAGGTTGTCACTCCAGAAGTGGAGAAGATCTGCCTTGAGGTAGGAGACAGAAAATCACTCATGAAGTAAATTATTTTTTTTTGTTAAAAACACAGCCTAGTAAAATTATCCATTTTCAATTGTGTTAGTACAATAATCACAAAGTATCCTTTTCACTCTGCAAAATAAGTGTTTCATCTATATAAATGTTTCATTCACAGTAACTGCCTTTCATAATGCTATTACTATCAAACTTTTGATTTGCATCTCTTTTCGTTCAGTTAAATACATTTGTTTTATTATTTAATCCAACTGAACTTAATGGTTAATCAATGAATCATTTGGTACACCTATAGATTTATATATATATATATATATATATATATATATTGATTCTATAGGCATAGTTTCTATAGAACTTATTTACCATTTCTGATATGGATAACCAAATTTAATGAATACTTTTTACATTATAAGCAATTTATCTTAGATGATAACCACAATTTTCAAAGTGTGTGTGTGTGTGTGTGGTCCTGGTAAACACTGTTGTGAACCAAATGTCCCAACAAGGATGGTAATAACAGTAATTTTAGACCTTGTTTGTTTTTTTTTGTTTTTTTTTTTTTTGGTCCCCATGAGGAAAACAGCTTATAAATCATACGAAATTATATTTTTATAAAATGTAAAAATGCAGAAAGTTTTCTGTGATGGGTAGGTTTAGGGGTAGGGGATAGAATATACCGTTTATACAGTATAAAAATCATTATGTCTATGGAAAGTCCCCATAAAACATGGAAAACCAACATGCGCCAAAACAATTAAGAAACACTGTAACTCTTCTGTTTTATAGATGAGCGCATCCACACTCCAGGAAAGGTAATCCTGCTCAGATTCCTGCAATTATTGAAGCAGTGCACTTACATAGTACTGCTGCATTACTTTTTTTTTTTACATTTAAGTCTATAACAAAATGGACCGTTCAGGGAATAACTCTCCAGAATGAACATTAGATTAAATTATATTCAAATCAGGAATATATGAAATCCAAATATATTAAATAGCAGTATGTGATGATGTTCATGGTCTGTCACCAACAGTGAGGTGAGAATCAAACACTCTCTGAATAAGAATGAGGAGGAGTTTAGAATCAGAAGGAGAAACACTGTTCAACAATGCCTGCGGAGCCTTGGGATACAATGCAGTCTGGTAAAACATCTTATACTTCATATATCTGACTATACATCCTTGAAATAACCTACAAAATGGTTTTGTAGCAGCTGGACATCAAATGTTTGTAAAATCAAACTATGTGTTTTTCAGAATGATGTGCCAAACATTGCATTACTGGGTTCTGGAGGAGGAGAAAGAGCCATGGTGGGTTTGCTGGGATCCCTGGTTCAGCTCCATAAAGTGGGACTTCTGGACTCCATCCTTTATCTGAGTGGAGTCTCTGGATCAACCTGGTACAAACCCTGAGAAACAACAAATAAACACACACATACACACGTCTGGTAGGAATGCACGATATTACTGGCACGACATCGGAAATGGCCGATAAAGGCTTAAAATATAATTGGCCGATATGAAAAAAATATGCTGATATGTCTTGCAGGTATGATAACGTTGATATGCACCTGCAATAACTCACGTGTGCAAGGAGTGAGGGTTGAGGCCATGTTATTGCAAAACAGTATGTAACATAAATGCAATAGCATGTCATAAAAGCAAAATGACAACATAAGTTATAACCGTAATTAAACTATACCTGTTCTATCTTCATGCAGCATTTATTCTCTGAATCTGTAGGCATCTTACAACAGTTCCTACAAAAGAGATTTATAGATTATCTTGACAGAATATGCTAATCAATGACTTTAAGATAGTTAACTCCACATCAGCTACATAAATTAATCAACTAACCATTCAGAAACGTTCTGTTGCATTCTACATGTTGTCACTTCTTCTTGAGTCTCTCCATCATTATCCGACTCCGGCAGTGGCGTGTTTACGTTATTGGGGGCCCTAAGCAAATCTCCGGGAGGGGGCCCGAGTGAGGGGGGGTATTTATTATTATTTATTATAATAGTTATTTATTATAATAATATAATTTATTACAATTTATTATAAGCAACACAAGACAGCTAATGACATTTACAGCTGGAGAGACTGGACTGATTTACTACTGTTTATTGTCAATCTTAAATTGGCATTAAAGAGCGCCAAATCCGCATTCTTGCGCTTTTTTAAGTGGGTATACAGAAATCCTTGACCTTTCCTAGTGGGTATAAGGCATATACCTGTGTATCACATAGACTACACCACTGAGGAATCCCCCTAGGGAGAACTCGCCGGGGCCCCACGCAGTTGCGTGCTTTGCTTAGTGGGTAAACATGCTGCTGAACAGTTTCTGACATTTTAAGCGAGTCTGGGTGAGGTAATCGGCACTGCTAACAGGAGCTCTTGAAACTCTGCCCTCTTGAAAGCAGCAGCTCTTAAAAAGTGACACACAAAAACGGAGTGTTCCCTTTCGATACTTCACTCGTACTGCGTATGGGGAAAGGTCTCTTTTCAATAGGCCTTTTTCAATAACGCAGTGTAACTGCATCGTCATTGGTTCACTCATGGAAAGTTGTTGAACCAATGACGGCGCGGCATAGCTGCGCGGCCTATGGCGACAAAGCGTGTGAAGAAGCCCGCCAAAAGGGGCGGGGCTTACGGCTATATAAGCAGGCATTTCGCCATAGGATTTCAGTTCTATCTCCTTCAGCGAGGACAACGCATCTCTTCGCTGATCTCCGAGCTGAAGCCTTCGCCACGTGGAACAAGCTCTCGCCGCCGTCGAAGAGGCTCCTGCAGCGGATTGAGCTGAGCTCGCCAGACGAAGACAGCGCCAGCGCCCTCGCAGATTGCCGCCTCGAGCGCTGCCCACTTCCTGCTTCCAGACGCCTCTCAGCATGTCTCCTGCCGCCATCCGGCGCGTCTATTTAAGAGCAGTTTTCCGCGTTTTTTCGCTGCTCTAAAAGAGCTTTTTCCCGCGGCTCTCGCCGCTCTAAAAGAGCTTTCAGCGGCCCTCGCCGCTCTAAAAGAGCACCTCAAACGCCGTTTTCACAGCGGCGGCGTTGCTGCAAATGTCGCGCCACTCTTGTGGCACATGCAGAGCCCCTCTGTATGATGATGACGATGACGATGACGACGATGACGATGACGACGACGACGACGACGGGCACGGTGAGTGCGTCGGCTGCCTGGGAAAGTCCCATGCGGAGGCCGCGCTCACCGGGACCTCATGCTCTCACTGCGAGAGCATGAGTCTAGCCTCTCTGCGCTCGCGGATCGCTTTCTTCACTGAAAGCGGTCCCGCCGCTTGCGCCCTCCCGTTTTCTTCCTCCCGCGAGCCAGCTAGGAAGAGGCAGCGGGGCAAAGTGGATCAGCGCCCGGCGTTGTGCGAGCTCACATCGGCTCAGCCCCCGCGTGCCTCGCCCTCTCCCACTAGAGAGCAGTCCCCCGTCCCGTTCTCCCGCCCTGAGCTGCGTCCCTCTGCAGATGAGAGCGACCTCGTCTCATTCGGCGGATCGGACGAAGAGCCGCTCGATGACTATGTCTCTCGCGGCCTCCGAAACGGAAGGATGGGCCGGTGACTTGCAAGACCCCGCCCACTTACCCTCGCTGGAGCCCACTGACTGCAAGCCGGGTATGGACGCCGAGCTTTTCCGCATCCTCTCGAAGGCAGTAGAGGAACTGGACCTCGAATGGGCCCCACCAGAAGAGCCATCGCGGAGCGATGGAAGAGGGCCCTTCCATCCAAGCCCTGCAGGACCACCTCTGCCCTGGCTGGCAGAGCCTACTCGTCCGCAGGCCAGGCTGCCTCAGCGCTGCACACCATGGCAATCTTCCAGGTGTTCCAAGCGAAGCTCCTCCGCTCTCTGGACGAGTCCGGCATTGATGCACCTGCCTTTCGTGACCTCCGCAGCGCCACCGACTTAGCCCTGCGTGCCACAAAGGCCACAGCCCAGGCCATTGGATGATCTATGGCCAGCCTGGTCATGCTCGAGCGCCATTTGTGGCTCAACCTGACCGAGATAAAGGACCTGGACAAGACGGCCTTCTTGGACGCCCCGGTCTCTCCCTCCGGTCTCTTCGGGCCAGCGGTAGAGGGCTTCACGGAATGCTTCACCGTAGCACAGAAGTCGTCCCAAGCCATGCAACACTTCCTGCCCAAGTGCTCCAGTTCTGCTTCTGCTTCCAGCCCCCGCAGGCCTGAGCCGGCTCAGCAGAGCAAGCCTGCACCCTCTACCTCTCAGGCAGCGCCTCCCAAGGAACAAACCCACAAAGCGCTCCTCCTTCCCGAGACGTCAGGGACCCCGGCCAAAGATTTCGCTGGACCCGACACCTCCTAAGTCTTCCTGATCTGCCAGGAAGGAAGAGGATGGGGCAAAGTCTCGCCGAGGCTGGACCACACCAAAAGCTCCTTCGTTCAGTCTCCCCTCCGCCCCGTTTAGTTCCGGGCGTGGGAGATATGTTCAGTGTTGTGCTAACTGGGCCCACAAATGTTGCATCCATGCAAAACGCCGTTCTCACGGCGAACACTATGAATATTTTTCCTCCTCAAAGAAAGAGCAAACTTCCTCTTCCACTCTCTCCGGTGTACGGGCCCCCGACCAGCGGTCCGTCATCCGATGCCATTCAACCCCTTGTCACACGGGCCGAGGCCTAGCAGGCCATCCCCGGGGTGTCAAGCTGGGTCCTGGGGACCATAAGTCGGGGCTGACTTTCCTCAGCTTCAGCGGGGTGCTTCAGACTTCAGTAAACACGGACGACGTTTATGTCCTCCGAGCCGAAGTCAAGACTCTACTGAGGAAAGGAGCTATAGAAATAGTCTCCCCCTCAGAGAGCGAGTCGGGGTTCTACAGCCGTTATTTCCTGGTCCCCAAGAAAGATGGCGGTCTCAGACCCATCCTAGATCTCAGACTCTTGAACCTCTCCCTCATGAGACGGAAGTTCAAGATGTTAACGCTGAAGCAGATCCTCGCGCAGATTTGCCCCGAGGACTGGTTTTGCTCTCTGGACCTGAAAGATGCTTACTTTCACATCCAGATAGCCCCCCATCACAGGCGATTCTTGAGATTCACATTCGAGGGTGTGGCTTACCAATATACAGTCCCTCCCTTCGGGCTGTCTCTAGCTCCTCGCACTTTTACCAAGTGCATGAACGCGGCACTTTCCCCACTGAGACAGATGGGAATCCGGGTTCTGAATTATCTCGACGACTGGCTCATTCTGGCCCAGTCGCGAGCCGAGCTAGAACATCACAGATCCGTGCTCCTCAGCCACTTGGAATGCCTGGGACTCACATACCCGGGAGATCGAACTTGGGAGCAGATATGCTATCTCGGAGCAACATCCCCTCAGACGAGTGGATGCTCGACCCCAGATGGTTCTCACGATCTGGGAGCTCTTCGGGAGGGCAGAGATAGACCTCTTCGCCTCAGAAGACAACTCTCACTGCCCAATTTATTTCTCAAAGGAGGAAGATGCTCTGGCCCACAACTGGCCCTGCACCCTCCTTAACGTTTTTCCCTCGATAGCCCTGATCCCTCAGGTCATCAGGCGACTCAGGGAAGACAAACAAGTCCTCCTAGTGGCCCCACTCTGGAGGAGCCAAGTCTGGTCCTCAGAGATGTTCAGGCTTTCCACGGAAGCCCCGTGGCCGATTCCCCTGAGACAGGATCTCCTCTCTCAGGCAAACGGGACGATCTGGCATCCCCAGCCAGAACTCTGAGCTCTGCACCTCTGGTCCCTCGATGGGAGCCTGAAAACCACCCAGGGGATGTGCTAAATACCATCTCTCAGGCGAGAGCCCCGTCCACGAGACGCCTCTACACCCAGAAATGGTCGGTCTTTGTTGACTGGTGCTCTGCACGCAACATAGACCCTGTGGAGTGTGACGTATCACCGATACTGTCTTTCCTCCAGGGGCGTTTAGATATGGGTCGCACCCCTGCAACGCTCAAGGTTTACGTAGCAGCCATTGCAGCGTTTCACGCTCCTATCGCTGGCCAGTCAGTGGGACGAAACAGCCTTGTGGCGCGTTTCTTGAGAGGTTCTAGGCGATTGAATCCACCTCAACCTCTCACTGTTCCCACCTGGGACCTCTCTTTGGTCCTCAGAGCTCTCAAAGGGCCCCCCTTTGAGCCACTGCGTTCAGCTGACCTCAGGCCCCTGACGCTCAAAACCGCTCTGCTACTTGCACTAGCATCGGTCAAGCGTGTTGGCGACTTGCAGGCCCTCTCTGTGAGCCCTGCATGCCTTGAGTTCGGGCCTAACGACTCCAAAGTCGTTCCGAAACCTAGGCATGAGAGCACCTTAGGAATGTAGTCGACTCCATTCAGAGCACAGGGCATTTCCCTCTCAGCGCTTCCTCCCTCGTCGGACGAGCGAGAGCTGGAATTACTCTGCCCTGTCAGGGCATTGAGGACCTATGTCGAGCGATCACAGCCTTTCCAGCAATCCGATCAGCTCTTTATCTGCTTTGGCGGCCGCACCAAAGGGTCTTCGGTCTCAAAGCAACGTCTTTCGCGTTGGATAGTTGATAGTTGGATAGTTGAGCTCGGGTCCTCTCGGTATGACTCAGCGGCCTCTATCGAGCTCCGCCTCATGCCACTTCGGGAGTTAGCTCCCCTTTTGCAAGTGTAACACTTGGGTTCAACGGCTCCGGCCCTCTCACTTGTCCGCTGGTTCCCTCGCGGTGACCATGACAAGTTCAGTCTTTCCCTGCCGTGACACGGCGCAGTTGAATTTGTTCCCCATACGCAGTACGAGTGAAGTATTGAAAGGGAATGTACTCGGTTACTAACGTAACCTCAGTTCCCTGAGATACGGAACGAGTACTGCGTTACATGCTGTGCCACGAGGCTGCGGCTTCAGTGTCGTCGCTTCAGTCGTATGACCTGAAATCCTATGGCGAAATGCCTGCTTATATAGCCGTAAGCCCCGCCCCTTTTGGCGGGCTTCTTCACAGTTTTCGATTGCTGCCTTGAATTTGTGAATGGGAGTACAGAAAGGTGGATCTGTTGTGCGATAACCATGAGCAGTCACTCTCTAGCACTTGCAGCAGCCTCCAAAGCAGCAGAGCCCCCTCCAGGTCCTAGTCCCCGCCCATGTTATATTTATGTGGTGGGGGCGCTGTTGTTATACTAATAAAATGAAAAGATGAATACAAAAATAACTTGAAGTTACTACTGATTCTGAATAATGCACTAATTGATGTCAAAAATCACAAGCATGACACTTGTAAATTAACTAATTTTATATACAGTTTATTAATCTGTAATAAAATGTAATCAAATGGATGATGAAAATAACTTGAATCCAAGGAGCTCTAAAATAAATTGTAGAATTTTTATTTGAAGCTAAAGAGCATCAACTGAAGTCATGCCACCCGCACTTCATGTGTTGACTACTCTATTACTCTAAATCATCTACAAATGTTAAATCCAACAATAAAATATTTAGGTTACAAATGCATCTGTCTGAGGGAAAAATGTGCCTGACTTTATTATTGCTATTTTCAGAGCTTTTAATGTACACTTAATATAAAAATAATTGTATTAACATTTATTTATCTTTAGTAACGAGTAACATTTTCGTAAGGAGACCTCAGAAATAATGCATTTATAATTATTGCTCAGGAGAGACTTGGTGTTGTTTCCAAACAAAGAGAAAAAAATAAATCTGTATCGGCATCAGCTATCGGTCAAAATTAGTTGAAAAATATCGGCATATCGGATATCGGCAAAAATCCAATATCGTGCATCCCTAATTCTAGTTCACCATCCTTGGGACTCTCCATAGACATAATGGTTTAATCCATTTGGTCCCCACAATGTAATATAAACCTGTACACACACACACACACAAAGATGGGATGAATGTCAAAAATGAGAGCAGTGTCTTCTCTGAAGGTGCATGGCCTCCTTATATCAAGAACCAGACTGGTCCACCAAACTAGAGACTGTGAAAGACAAGATCATCCAGAGACTCAGCGGCCCTAAAGTCAGCTGGACAGATGCATTTGCCAAACTGAAGAAATATTACTATGAGAAAGACATCTTCAGCTTGACTGACTTCTGGGCAGCGATGGTCGTCACGACATATGTAAAAGAGGTCTGTAACTCTTCATAACACAGCCTCCATGACTTACATGATTTCTGAGGTGGTTACATTCAGGTCAAAGTTGTGTTGAATATTTTTAATAGATTGTAATATGTTTAATAGTATGAATAACATACTTGTAACAATGTTCAAATTACAAAGTACAACAAACCTGCCATACTTTGGTAAAGGAAATATAAATGCAAAAAAAAAAAAAAAAGAAATGTAGGATTCATAATCTAATTTTAACCTGGAAATAAACAAAGTTTTGTCATTTCAAATAAATATAAATATGTAAAATAACATAAGTAATATAAGATTATATATTTTAGATTGATTAGCGACCTAGTGCACAAAGCAAATGCACTGTAAAAGTACAACAGTAATACACTAAAATACTATAAATAATTTTTAAGTAATTACAAGAAAAATCTCCCTCTTACTGCTTTAATATTTAGATGGCACCAATTCTTGGTGAAATTGACTCAACATGTTCTCAGTAAAAAGCTCTTTATAAAGTAAAGTCCTCCATAGTAGCATTTTCTTGGAGACAGAACCCCCAGTTTCCTTTTATGAACTCAAGGACCTTCAGTATATTTCAACTGTCTCAAATCCTTTTTCTTTATGATGAGGTCACTGCAGGAACTGTTGACATATGGACATTTTATAAGAGATGTTTCCAAATTAGATTTTTTTTTTTAACAGTTCTTATCTTTTCACAGCGAGAGCCTTTACTTTAAATACTTTTCTTAATAAAAGATAACTTGAGTAAGTTTCTTGAAATAATTTGTGATTGAAGAAACTGTTCTGATTACCCCTGGTCTCCTCTACAATGACATACAAGAAATGCATTCTCTTTTAGATCGATGAACACACACTCACAGAGCAGTGGAACCAGCACAGTAAAGACCCGTTTCCCATCTACACAGTGATCGACAAGCAAAGCAAACAGAAAAAGGAAACAGGTCTGTGTGTTTGTGTGAAAGAAAGAGACAGACAGTTAAAGTGCTTGTGTCAGCTGTTATATGGAGATGTTTCTGTCTGCAGACCCCTGGTTCGAGTTCACTCCACATGAAGCAGGTTATTCCCTCATTGGAGCATTTTTGAGAGTCTTCAACTTTGGCAGTCAGTTTAAAAAAGGCTCTATGAAGAAGAAGGAGCCTGAAATTGACATGCTGTACCTGCAAGGTAACAAATTAATAGATCAATAGTTTTTGTTATGTATTGATCTGGTGATCAGGTCTGTAGTAGTTTTTTCCAAGTAAAAACTGAAATGTAAACAATAACATTATGACTAAAAATGTTAAAAAAAAATCATTTGACATCAGTTTCAACAGCACATTAATTATTTGGAGAGGAGTTTAGTATGTCCAATATATTATTAGGGGAAATAAATGAAAACATTTGGTAATTTAGCTAATTTAGTAATTACACAAAATTGAACTCAAAACGGGCCATTTTGCCCCAATAATGGGGAAAACTAACATCCTACCTAGGGCAAGAAACCACCTGGGGTAAACTTATCCCAGTTATTTTTATAGATTATGTAAAATACATATATGCTTTTAATGGCTTTTTTTTTTAATTATTGTAAAATAGTAAATCAAATATTCTATGTAAATGTATGTATTTTGACAAAATAGTTAAATATTCAAATAATGGCAGACCAATTCAATAACAGAATAGCCTCTACACCAAAGATCAAAATCAAAATAATATTTCAGAGATGAAAGGCTTTGGTCCAATAGTCATGTGCCTCAACAAGTAGTCTTAATATAATGATATCTTTGCAAATCATTAGCTAATGATCCTCATAAAAAATCCTCAGACCCCAGAGGGTTAAAACAGACAGCTGGAACTTGAAATATGTGGCTATTTCAATCTATTAATCAGATTCAAACTCTTTTGCATTTGCTGATGCTGCAAATCATTATTGAATGGCTTAGTTCTTCATGAGTCATACTGTAACAATGTATGCAGGGGATCCGAAGAAGGCAGAGGAATAAGGTTATCCAAAACTCAAAAGCTTTAATTCAACTCAAAGGCAGGCCAACTAACATCTAAAGATAACCGAGACAGGACAAAGAGTGCAGGGAAGAGTGAAAGTTAAATCATTGGCAGAAACAAGATTATTAATGACAAACAGCTGAAACAACTAAACTAATGTTGATGGTAACAGTGGAGACAAAGTAGTGGCGGGAAACTGAACAAAGGAGCACAGGAACGAATCAAACTACAAACTGAAAGTCCATGTGACACATACATTAACTCAAGATTATCTATGCATTAGTTTAGCATGAATTAATGCATACTAGTGCACGTGTACTGTAAAGTGTTTCCTTAATGAGAACTATGAATGTATGAATCAAACACTAAGACTGACGACAGTTTCTGTTCCACGCATCATTTTATTAAATCCATGTATGTGGTCAGAAACAAATCATATAGAACAGTGAATCCTGTCAGGACCACTATTGTCAAATATGATTGATAACTGCATAGAGTTTGTATTGGCGGTATGGTTCTGTTCTGGGCAAGAACTCCCTGCGCATCCATGCAGCCTAGCATAGATAAGAGCAGGGAGAGCAGCAATAACCCCCCGAAACAAAACCATATGCTGAAATCCCCCAACACAAACTGAGTGCGAAAAACTGAATGCCATGTTTCCTCAATGCAGTTACCTGAATGAGCCCAGGCCTGTAAAAACCAAGATTTTTTTTTTTTTTTTTTTAAATGGGGGAAGCTTACACCCCTGGCGGCAGCAAATCTGATACAACAAGCATGTTGTACATCACAGACTAGTATTAAACTAGTGGTAGTCTGGTTGGGGAAGCATACACCTGCAGCAATAGCTCTGGCTTAGATGCAGCGTGCAGCCAAGCAATGAAATACATTGCTTTCTCATCATGAACATGATTTCTATAAAGGTTTTTGTGGTCAATAAAGAAATACATCGCCTCTGCTCACCCACTCTCCCCTCCCGTTAATCAGTGAACAGGTGACTAATATTCCCATTCTTATGCAACCCAGTGACCCCCAACCATGATCATGTGACATAAGCAAAAAACCCATTAACACTTTCATGTCTACTACATTCCAGCCCCTAATTATTATCAAATAATAATTACATTTCTATTAATTACAGACATGAATATAAAATTAATGATTCAGTAATAACATCATATAAATTTACATTTCTTCTTCCAAAAAAAAGGCAAAAAATTTTGAAAAGTGATGCAAAATAATAATAATAATAATAATAATAATAGGTATGTAAAGTATTTTTTCCAGTTTGTCTTTGTCAAGTTCATAGGTCAATGTCACTGTCAAAGTCAAAGAAAAAGCCATCTTCTGCTTCTAGTAGAAGACAGACCTTGGCTTTTTTTTTTTTTTTATTTGTCTTAACTTGCACATGATGCATAAATCCTCTTCTGTCTGGAAAGGTTTGTACTATGCGTCCCATAAGCCAAGACTTTCGAGGTGCTGTGTTATGCACTATAAGCACTATGTCTCCTGGTTTAAAATTGCGTTTGACTCTTGACCATTTCTGACGTTCTTGAATCTGTGGTAGGTACTCCTGAACCCATCTCTTCCAGAACAAGTTTGACATGTACTTGACCTGTTTCCATCGTTTACGAGCAACATTATCCTTTTTGAATTCTCCAGGTGGTAACGATGGTGAAGTCCTCATACTTCTAAGTCACTTGGGTCTGTGGATGCCTTGGTGATTGGACGACCATTAATAATAGCTTCCACTTCGCAAAGAACAGTGTGCAGCCCTTCTTCATCCAGATTCTGCATCTTTAAGGTAGAATTCAGAACTTTCCGCACAGATCTAATTAACCTCTCCCATGCCCCTCCATAATCTGATCCAGTTGGGGGGTTAAACGTCCATTTAATTCCTTTCTGAAGAAGGACATCATTGATTTTACACTGATTCCTTTATGGCAACTCTAAGTTCACATTCTGCTCCAACAAAGTTCTTTCCATTATCAGATCAAAGCTCCTTGACTTGTCCATGTCTTGCAGTGAAGCGTCAGAATGCATTTATGAAAGAATCTGTGTCCAAGGAAGGTGCTCGTGTGGCTAAACAGGTGAAAATTACTCCATATTTTTTTTTCTAAAATAATCTACCCCAACCTCCTGATGTATGTGTTTCAGGATGATGTCTGAGATGTGAGAATTCTTGGCCAAAATAACTGGATGTTTGGATTCTTCAGGCATTGATGCCCTACTTTATCGTCCACCAACCCTCATAACATCTTCAAGAACAGGACAAAGTCCATGAATGTGGCTACTTTTCTTTACGCTTTCACCTCTTTTCAGGCTAGCAAGCTCATCAGGAATCATCTTTTCTTGTGAGAGTCTAATCTCCAATTCACCAGTATCTAGTTCTTCTGTTGAGAGGTGAGATCACTCAAGTTGACCTTTAAAAAAATCTCCATCTCTCTTTCCACAGAACTTTGTTGCTGTCCGTTCAAATCAGAATCAGCAAAGACAAGTCTCAGTTGTTTCTTCTTTTGACTCAAAAACAAAAGCAGATTCTTAAATCTCAAAATCCAAGCCACTGCTTTCTTTAAATGGAACCAAGAAGAATAGTGATTGATAAAACCTGAAAGCACATCATCCTCTTCTTTGAGCTGAACAGAGTTAATCTCAATGCCTTTCTTGACCTCAGGGTCATCCACTTCAAGCTTTTCAAGTTCACTGAGAGTAGCAGGCCACTCACTTTCAGGAAGAAGAAGAAAGGCAGGACCTGATGCCCATGTCTTGTTTTTAAGGAATATGTTGACAGTTGATCCTCTGGAAGCAACATCAGCTGGACTGCTTGCTGTGTCTATATATCTCCACTGTGTAGCTTGTGAGGCCTTGAGGATTTCAGTCACCCGATTGGCTACAAATATTCGAAATCGTGAGGTCTTGTTCTTGATATATTTGAGAACAGAAGCACTGTCCGTCCAAAAGACTTGTCTTGAAGCTGCAGATGCAGTTCTTTCTTCCATAAGACATCCATACGGCTTGCCATTGTAGCAGCAATGAGCTCCATACGAGGGATGGTAACAGATTTCATTGGAGCTACTCTTGATTTTCCCATGATAAAAGCACACTGTACTTGAGAATGCATATTACGTACAGTGGGGATCGAAAGTTTGGGCACCCCAGGTAAAAATTTGTATTAATGTGCATAAAGAAGCCAAGAAAAGATGGAAAAATCTCCAAAAGGCATCAAATTACAGATTAGACATTCTTATAATATGTCAAAAAAGTTAGATTTTATTTCCATCATTTACACTTTCAAAATAACAGAAAACAAAAAAATGGCATCTGCAAAAGTTTGGGCACCCTGCAGAGTTAATACCTTGTACTGCCCCCTTTGGCAAGTGTCACAGCTTGTAAATGCTTTTGGTAGCCAGCCAAGAGTCTTTCAATTCTTGTTTGAGGTATCTTCGCCCATTCTTCCTTACAAAAGTCTTCCAGTTCTTTGAGATTTCTGGGCTGTCTGTCACACACTGTTCTTTTAAGGTCTATCCATAGATTTTCAATTATGTTGAGGTCAGGAGATTGTGAAGGCTATGGCAAAACCTTCAGTTTACGCCTCTTGATGTAATCCACTGTGGATTTTGAGGTGTGTTTAGGATCATTGTCCATTTGTAGAAGCCATCCTCTCTTTAACTTCAGCTTTTCACAGATGGCATCAAGTTAGCGTCCAAAATTTGCTGAAATTTTATTGAATCCATTTTTCCTTCTACTCGTGAAATGTTCCCTGTGCCACTGGCTGCAATACAACCCCAAAGCATGATTGATCCACCCCCATGCTTAACAGTTAGACAGAGGTTCTTTTCATTAAATTCTGTGCCCTTTCTTCTCCAAATGTACCTTTGCTCATTCCGGCCAAAAAGTTCTATTTTAACCTCATCGGTCCACAGAACTTGTTTCCAAAATGCATCAGGCTTGTCTATATGTTCATTTGCAAATTTCAAACGCTGATTTTTGTGGTGAGGACGTAGAAGAGGTTTTCTTCTGATGACTCTTCCATGAAGACCATATTTGTACAAGTATCTCTTTATAGTGGAATAGTGTACCACAACTCCAGTGTCTGCCAGATCTTTCTGGAGGGATCGTGCAGTCAAACGTGGGTTTTGACTTGCTTTTCTCACAATCCTGCGAGCTGTTCTGTCTGACTGAAGATCTTCCAGATCTTGCTTTAACTTCCACTGTTCCTGATAACTGCCATTTCGTAATTACATTCCGAACAAAGGATACTGGCATCTGAAAACGCTTTGCTATCTTCTTATAGACTTCTCCTGCTTTGTGAGCGTCAACTATTTTCAGTTTCAGTTTTCTAGACAACTGCTTAGAAGAACCCATGGTGCTGATTGTTGGGGCAAGGTCAGATGAGTCTGGGCATTTAAAACCTTTGAGATTGACATCACCTGGTCTTTCCAGACGATGATTGAGAACAATCCATGACACTGTCAGATCTCAGCTTTCCAAAGGGGGCGGTGGATGCTATAAACTCTGCAGGGTGCCCAAACTTTTGCAGACGCCATTTTTTTGTTTTCTGTTATTTTGAAAGTGTAAATGATGGAAATAAAATCTAACTTTTTTTGACATATTATAAGAATGTCTAATCTGTAATTTGATGCCTTTTGGAGATTTTTCCATTTTCTTGGCTTCTTTATGCACATTAATACAAATTTTTACCTGGGGTGCCCAAACTTTCGATCCCCACTGTAACAACAAGTATGTCACGGCTCCATATCCATCCTTGCTCGCATCTGAAAAATGATGCAACTGTGCAGCAGAGATTTCACCAAAGTCTGGAGGTTTTAAACATCTTGTAAGCTCAAAGCTTTCCAGATGGTGAAGTTCTCGCAGCCATCTGGTCCATTTTTGAACAACCAATTCGGGCAAGACATCATCCCATCCCAAATCTCCTATGCAAATATCTTGCAAGATCTTTTTTGCAGACAACACAACAGGACTCACAATTCCCAATGGATCATAGATGGAACTAATCATGGATAAGATTCCTCTTCTTGTCAGAGGTCTGTCTCTTATTATAAACTTGAACTTGAATACGTCAGACTGAATGCACCACTGCACACCCAACACTCTCTCAGTTGATGGAGAATCCCAATCCATACTCAAGTTTGTCAGTGACTTTGCTCTTTGGTCCAGAGGTATTACATCCAGAACTTGAGATCTGTTGCTCATCCATTTTGTGAGCTTAAATCCACCATTGGCACATATGGCTACAAGCTCCTTGTACAATGTTATCGCTTGTTCAACTGAAGCCATTGATACCAAACCATCGTCAAAGTAACTGCTCTTTATGATTTCCTAAGAGCGAAGTTTGCGCAGCTTGGAGATGATGTTGCTCCAAAGAGGTGTACCCGCATCCTAAAGTCAACTGGATCTTGACTCAAGTCCCCATCAGGCAACCAAAGAAACCTTAACAAATCAACTTCATCTGCTGGTACTCTTACTTGATGGAACATTGATTCCACATCTACCATGATCACCACTGGTTCTTTTCTAAATCTTGTCACCACTCCAATGAGTGAGCTGGTAAGGTCTGGTCCTTGCTGGAGTTGAGCATTAAGTGATGTTCACTGAAAACTTGCTCCACAATCAAATACCACACAGATTTTCTTCTTTGTGGGATGGCAGACACCATGATGTGGGATGTACCAGATCTTTCCATAACTACGTATCATATCCTCTGCAGGCACTCGCTCTGCATAACCTTTGGTTACCATATCCTTCATGAAGGTTTTATAGTCAGCAAGAAAGACAGAATCTTTTTGAAGCCTCCTCTTCAGATGCACTCAACAAGATCAACAAGTTTGACAGAGTTTGTCACCAGTTCCATGAATTTTTGGTCTTCTTTTGAATAGCCAGTTTGTTCATCTTGACTACATTCTGGGAAGTCCAGAGTTGGCCATTCACAGTCCATCCCAACATTGCCCTGATTGCGTAGGGTCCATCATTCCTGTTGCGGATTGCCTCCAACGGTTCCAGTGCTTTAGGAACATTTGTCCCTGTCAGCAGCTCAATCCCCGCCTCAATCTCAGGTAAATAAACTCTCTTTAAATGGGGCCATCTTTGAAGATCTCCTGTACAGGAACAATCTAGAGTTTACAATCATAATCACCAGCCCCAGTAAGACCACTAGATACTAAAACATCATCCACTGCCATCTTTGATTTCTTCTCAGTTGTATCTGTTCCTTTTTCTTTAGGAAAGATATGCAGCAAAGTTGGATGTCTAAAACCACAAACATCACAAGAAAGACTCTTTGCTGATGTGCCCAATGCACAAACAGCCAAAACAAACTCCACTCTTTCAAGAAGCTAATCTTCTCTTTGTGGGGTTGTTTTCCCAACTGAGAACACATACCTAATGTGTGCACACCTCTACAGCAGAGACATTCTTTCTTATCAAATCCAATCTTTTTCTTTCCTGTATTTTCAAATTCACTTTCTTTGCTTGCAGTGACCACAGTGGTAGCAAAGCTGGTTCCTTTAATTCCAGGACGAGAATGTGGTTTAGGTCTCTTCACATCTTTATTCGTTGCTACAGAAACATCCTGAATATTTCCAAACACTGGGTCAGTTACAACTTTAACTTGATGTTGTAGAAAATGGACAATATCAATGAAGCAAACTCTGCGATTGTGTCTTTCTTGTAGTTCACAAGCCACTGTTCTCCATTTATCCTTGAGTCTGTAGGGCAGTTTCTTTATAATTGTCATCATATTGGAAGGCATGTCTAAATAAGTCATATATTGCACTTCCTCCATGACATTACCACAGCCTCTAAGAAAAAGACTGTATTCTTCACATCATTCACATCTTCAGCTTTAATTTGAGGCCATGAAAGAGCTTTATTCATATGAGCAGATACAACTTTCTGTTCATTGCCAAATGTTCCTGCAACAAAGTTTTGGCTCTGATGTATCCCCTGTGAGAATCAATATGCTGACAACTCTATATCAAATCCCTTGGATGACCAACAGTATATTGTTCAAGGTAGTACAAGCAATCACTGTAGAATCAGTCTTACTTTCAACACTGTTTATGAAAGCTCTCATGAATGCATGATACTGTAATGTAATGGGTCACCGTCAGACATGTTCAGATCTTTTTTGGGCAAGGATGATAAACATTGCGGTTTTAACAATAGCTTTGTTATTTCATTTTGCTTTCTCATTATGCCCAACATGTTATTTTGCTCTTCATTGTTGAATTCAACATGTGAATTTAATGCATTTCCTTGTGATCTCTGTTCCACCGAATTGCATCTAGAAGGCTGTTGTGCTACTGGATGAGGCTGTGAAAGTATCCGTTGTTGTACACTTTTCTCTTTAGGTCTTGCTCCTGCTTGCAAACGTTCATGAACTGATCCTTTTTCTCTTGCAGACACTTGAGGAACAAATGATTTAGCACTGGCGTTAAGACTTTGTATTTTCTTTTGTTCCTTTACTAAATTGTGATGTTTTCCTCCTGAACGGTCAGAATTACTGCTTGACACACTCTGAGATTTCAAAACATTCAGTTTGGCCATTTGAATTGCAATTTCTCCCTCCAAATTAAGTCGTTCTTTTCTTTTTTCACAACTGTTCCTCTTCCAGTTCATGTTTATCTTTCAACAATTTTTGTTATGCCATTAATGCAGCCAACTCAGCCTCTGCTTTGAGACGTACAGAAGAAGTGGATGATGCCACAGATCTTTTTTCCACAGATGAGCTGTTAATTTTAGATGTTCTACTCCCCACATTTGATACACTGTCACTTGGTTTAATTTCATCTTGTAAGTTATCTGTTGAAACGCTGGATGAAGCATGGACTAGCACTTGAGGATTGGGAAACTCTTCCTGCATAGCACCAACACCAGACTGAATAGAAATAACATTCTGCAGTGATCCCTCTGGTTCACTCAAGCAATGTTGAACTGCATCTTTAAATGTGTTACTGTATTTCATAATACTCAAGAACCAATCATTTTGTTTTTCCTGTTCATCTTCAGGAAGTAAAGGAATCACCATGTCATGCAACTTACTGGCATCTTCACAAAGCTGAGCAAGAGTTTTAAACAGGATTTGCACTTGAGAGGCATTTTCTTTTCTTTTCATCAGACTTTTCATCTCTGGTATCAGCCCTTTAATTTTATTTACATTTGTTTTTCGTTACTTTTGCAAACTTTCAATTTTGTTCGCCAAGGCCTTTGCAGTGAGTTTAGTTTCTCTTTTACCGCGATCCATTTCAAAGCCAGTGACATCATCAACACTCACTTGTTTGTGTGTTTTTAAACAAGTCAACAATATTCTATCAAATTCTCCAACAACATCACAGCGACACATAATCAAACGCTGGATAAACAACGTTCACAATTCAAACTGCGCCCTATCCAAAACTACACAGCTGATTAGTACAAAGCTCAGCAGGCTTACCTATGTGGTGATTATTTGCTTGCTTCTCTTCGGAGCTTTGCTGATCAATTTTCGTTGGCGTTTCAACTTCTGCGGCTGTAGAATTATTTTCCTTTTAGTTGAGCAGAATCCTATACTCCTTGAAGCGATCATGTAGGCTTAATCCATTTGGCGCGTCGGCTGAGAATGTTCTTTGTTGACATAATATAGCGGCTACTAGCGGTCCTTTCTAAAAGCCACTGAGAGACTCAGACAGGGACTGCACTGGTGACGCATAAATAAAATATAGGTGAGGCAAAAAGTACTTATGGTTGCTTTTCTTTTTATTGCACAGACTGATATTTCTTGATGGTATTGTGGTCAACAAAGAAATACATTGTTCCTCCTCAAGCTTCCATTCAAAAAGACTGAAAAGAATCATTTCAAATCATTAGGTTGCCCTACAAATAAAGCTTATCCGTAAGTTTGACTGAATGAGTTGTCGTTATTCCTTCATGTTTTATTTTCAGATATCATAAGAATAACGTAACGCCTGGTATTTTAATGTGACATGTTACAAAAAGAATATCAATGGCAAGAGCTCTTTTGAGTCGTTGTCGTTTTTCCTCACGTTTGTGGTCTGTTCTCCCGATTTAATTTACGATAAATACCATTAATAATACACTGGATTGCACGAAGAATCTCTCGTTTTTCTCCTCAAATTCTCACGTCACTTTCCAGGTTTTGTTTTGACAAGTAAATACAATTTATTATCTGTCAAAATGACTGGAATCACATTGAAATATATTACACAATGCTGAAGTAAATTAACATTTTTGATTAAAGTAACGTATGTTACATAATACAGATATATTACTAGTGATACCTGTTCGTTATTGCTGTGGAAAGAATCACGCTTTTGGGGTTATTCATGGTCTGTTTAAAGTACCTTGTTGATGCTTTTACACTTTTAAATGTCCTTTTAAGGTTCGATGGTTGAAAGGTGAGTAAAATAACTGTCATCTCATTGTACCATGAATCGTTGTTTTCCTATCTCTGCTGCAAAGTTGCTTGAATCAGCGATGTAACTTATAGCGCTAAGCACAAGGCGACCCTACCAGCGTGTGCACCGATCTAGCCGGTTGCCAATGACAACAGATAAGTAACGCATATTGCCACATAGGATCGCAATTCTTTATACAAACGTTTTTACTGAGAATGACTAGAAGCCTAAGCAGCACTGATAGCCTTAGCAACAGCTTGTTGCCAATACCTGATAGCTTTAAAACAATGCGCATTAAAAGGAACTTATCTTCTGAACACATTCAGAGATGAAGGAGAGTGAAATAGCCGGCTGTGACGTGGATGCTTGATCTTCTCTTGAAACCTTCTTCATGCGGAGAGTGCAGATCCATCTGCACTTGTTCTTGAGTCAGTCAACTTCGAGTCCAGTTGCAGCGACGCGAGAAGCAATGCTAACTCAGTCACTTCCAAATCAGGTGACTTATGATCAATGCGGCAAATTCGCGTGTACAAGAGGTGAAGTGCATGTGGGGAACGAATCCCTATGGAAGTAAATTAATGCCAAATGTTTTTGAAATAAAAAGCTTGTTGAATTGCACTAATTGAAAAAAAAAATGCATTACATTAACTGTGCTTGCATTTTGATACAATGTATTTTTAAGGCTTGCATTTTTATGGGCTGAAATTCAACATGGTCGCATATTTAAGCTGTGAATATTTCAATTAAAAATATTTTACACACATTTTCATTATTAAAAATTCAATAATTTAGATTTCACTTCCAAAATCATTCTGTTTAAAAATACAACCTATAATATTCGACTGGCAATTTTCGGTCCATTTTATTTCGCTTTACAAATTCAGTGGTTCAAATTCGGCAGAAAATTCAACATTTCACATCCAGGAACTGCAGGAAAAGCAGTAGAGTGCCGATGCATAATCTCCATCTGCTGTTATTATATATCACCAGCAGGTGCCGCTAGCGCGTGTTGACGAAGACCAAAGCAACAGTTAGAAACAGGTCATTCATTCATTAAAATTGTTTTTTCAGAAATGGAGCAAGCGGTAAGTGAATGTGGGCTGATTATCAGGACCAGTATACATGCAGAAAAGCTGATAAAGACATGGATTTGCAGTTATCATTTTGTGTCAAAATGATGGATTTTGCGGTAAAATCATACCGTATATATCAATTAACTATTTACCATCTTATATTCTGCATAATTGGGTGTTTTTAAATAAACACTGACAAAAACTATACAAGTTTTAGGACTGGACGAGATGATGATATATATAACATTGACATAAGTCATCACTCCAATTTAGGCCTACCTATAGTTATATAAGGCTTTCATTGGCAGATTTGCTTTATGCATTTCCCCGGTGTCGAAACCAGGCACATATAAATGTCAGGAAACACGATCCCTTGCTGCATGTCAATATCCATGGATTAGGTTTATTTGACATGATATAAGGAACACTTTCGTGCCCAAGGTTTAGAGTAATCGTTTGTTTTACTCACGTTTTCGCAGTTTCCCCTATTAAATCCAGTCATGCAGCAGGTTCTTTTACCACTCAGTCCAGCTGAGGGAGCGTGTTCCGGCGGGAAAGTGACGTTGATGCATTCCCTCTATACTGAGGAGCTTATATATGGATGCTGTGATAGGCGCCGTATTACTATAGGTAGACGTGAGTCACCTGGGAGTCAGCTGATGCGAGCTTGACTGACGTGACCTGCCAGAACTGACGCTACGCTAGATATTGCTCTAGAAATTCTCTGTACTGTCTTGCCTGCACTCAAGAAATGGTGTGAACTGATTAAATGCATTATGTATCACCGATTAACAAACTGACATAAAAACCTTTAATGTCCAACATAAAATCAATTTACAGATCAGTATTATCCAATGACAAAAACAATTGATCATTTAAAATTTGATAAAATGTCACAAATGTTCTGATGAAAAGTCAAGCAGAATTATTAAATAAATGTGTTGAAACTTTATAAATGCAAGCATATACATATATACAGTATATTTTTTATTTTTAAAAATGTTAGGCTTTTGTTCCTTTTATTTTAAACTTCCTGTTTGTTCATATTGTGTGTTTTCTGCAGCTCTGTGTGGCAGCGCTTTAGCTGATGGAGAAGAGATTGTGAAATTCATCTGGCAAAAGATAAAAGGTGCAGTCGCTTCTGCCTAAAACTGTCAGTCAATTCATCAAGGGCATTGAGTTTAAAAGGGACGCTATAGGGACATGTCCCTATAAATATCCAGTGACTACTGAATTGTCCCTAGCAATAATTTTGTTCAAACAATTAAAATATATTTATTTGCAGCCACTGTTGTTGTAATTTTGGCTACATCTGAAATGGGTCTTACCTTTGACATTACATGAGAAGCCAAAGTAGGCCTACGTTAGAAAAATGCATGCTCTCTTTTAAGGACATGCATTTAATGCATAAATTGAGAACATGAGGTTTAAATTAATGTTGTTAAACAATGTACAAAGCAAACTGTTAGCTGAAATATCCACAAACGTAAAAACAACATTGAAATAAGAGGGAGGGAGAGAGGGAGGGAGGGAGGGAGCGGGGGTTGTCATTGTCATGTTATGAATTCTGTTTTTTTCTCTTCAGATTTCTTTCATCGTTTGTTTACTCAAATAAAAAAAATGCTTCAGGAAATGGGGAAAGGTAATGCATTTCTTGTTGCTTTTATTTATTGATTACATGTAGTAAAATATTTGATAAAACATTTTTAATTGTGTTCATGTTTGCTCAATGTGTGTTTTCTTCAAAAGATCCAGACTCTCCACCTGCAGACAAGTTTTGCCAGGTGGTTTCGGACCTTGTGGACATGAATCTCTATGTTTTGGATGGCAAAGATCCTTCTGCTCTTGATGAATCCATCAGAAAAACGCTGACTGGTAAACCTTTTATTAAAGTGTGCTAGAACAAATATATTTAATATTGATGCCAATGAAAATTAGGCTGTTAGGGACAGACGTACAATCTGTTCAGTGGTTATACTGTCAGATTTTCAGAGTGCATGTTTTCTTGAGATTTTATTTATTGACACTGATTTAAGAAGAATACCTTTTATTTTTTGAAATATGAAATACTATTTCAATTCAAATTGGCCCGATTTCACATCTGTGAACACATATCTGTGTTTAAAATGTATTACATTTACTGTTTCTTTAACAAAATTGAAACATTAAAAATATTACACAAAACAAAGAATTCATGCAACAGCAGATATGGCAAATGCAAAAATATCAAAACTGTGATTGAGGTTTTAATTTAAGCAGTAGATTGATTTGTTGGTTTGAACCCCTGCAGACAGAACTTTGTAAAGACATCAAGTTGAGGAAATTTACTCTGCAGACTCCAGAATTTCTTTCAATCAGTTTACTGATGATAATTCAAATGCAAATAGGTGTGGTTTTTATATGCACGCACATTATATTACATCAGTAAGCTCAAGATGCTGCCAACAAACATGAGATGAAGCTGATTAATCTGGATACAGTTCACTTTCACTGCATCTGCTCTGCACCTCTGTTCCACTTCCTGAATCAGTGGTGACGTTGCATATTTTGATTGGTCAAACAGAAAGTAGCCTTTTTCACAAAACCACTGTTTTGGCCAACAAAAAAATTAATTTTTTGTAAATGATGTTTGTAGTTACACAAACTGGAACTATATGTTGTCAGATAAGAAGAACTCATTAATGTCCTATTTTTTACAGATCTCGCTGGAGGCGAAGGTCAGCTGATTTTTCCAGTGGGAGAACTGAATCTTACTGATAAAGAAGCTGCAAAACTGTATATGGAGCGTTACACCATGGATGTATCCAACAGTTTGAGTGTTTGGTTCAAATTCTGGCCATTCGGTAGGTTGAACTGATATATAGCCTAGTCTACAATGTACTTCACTTTTCATTTTTAAGCCAGATTAATGCATAAAGCACTTTACTCAACAAAACATTTTCATATTTTAAATAGCCATAACTGAGCTTCCAGTTTGAACCAGTGTGATTTAATTCCTAATGCCCAAACTTTCTCATACTAGGACCCTAGAGAGGTATAAACTATCTTGAGAACACATTTTAGTGAAATATGAGGAGAAAAACCTGCATTTGTTCTCTTTTAGTAAACATTTTTGTTTTCCTTGTCATATTATTAGATTGAGAATGGCTACTTGTTAATTTCATTGCATTAGCATAAGGATTGTCAGGTTTTTCCTGGGTCAGAAATAGTCTTCGGTGGTGGTGGACGGACACGATCATCCACACACAGTACAAAGTACCCTACCTATGTGAACTGCGAGCCAAGTACTGACAATAAATCCAAAATGAATGCAAAAAAAAAAAAACTGTTTAAAACATTAACTTATCCCATTTATTAATTAAATACAAAATAATCGTAGTAACAAAAAACAAAGTAACACATTACACATTAAAATTTCAGGGTGTAATCTATCCAAATGGTGCAGAAACTGTTGACTTTATTCTTCTCTATGATTTTTAAGCCATTTCAGGGATGAGTTAGTTGGATGATACTTTGGAGTGGAATCTGGGTCGAGGAAGACTATAATTTCTTACAGAACCTTTGGTGTTCTTCACAGAACGCTTACACAAACACTCACTTGGGCATTTTAACGCATATTTCCTTTCTTTATGCTTTGCAATGTACATAAGTAAAGGAACCATAGACTTGATTCATGTCCTTTAGAAAATCAGCTATGTAGTTCTTTAAAGCTAAGACAAAAACAAAACATGGATCTGAAGAACCTATAATGAAACATCAGTAACTTTTTGAATTTCCAAAGAGCCTTATAGTCAAGTCAAGAACCCTATATGACTGTCCTAAGAACCATTTAGGGAACCCAAGAACCTCTGAAGAAACTTTATTTTGAAGAGTGTATTTGTTGTACAGATCTTTGCTTGAGCATTATTAGATGCATGGCTCAGTGGATTTGGGGCAGGAAATATGACTTTCTCCACATCATGACAGGTGAGAAGAGACTTGCCGATAACTTGCACTTCAATGTGAATAATAAACGTGTCTCAATGTGACTCATTTCACGCTGTGATCTCTCACTCAAATACTGTCAGATGAAGCAGTGCCCGTCGCTCTACTGGAAAGTGAGATGAGGGACTATATAGACGCTGGACTGTTGCTCAACTCGCCCTACTTTTCAGTGCTGAGAAAAGAGAGAAACATTGACCTCATCATTTCCCTGGATTTCAGTGATGGTGATCCTTTCATGGTATTATATATAATTTTCTCTAATTTAATAATACGCACATACTCTCATATTGGCTCATTTAAAGAAATCCCCAATAAATGGAAATTCAGTCATAATTTACTCACCCTCGTGTTGTTCCAAACCCTTCACAAAAGGAGATTTTTTTTTAAGAATCTTGCTGAAAACCATTTAAATATGTTTAAATTTAACCATCTTTACATGGCATATACGAAAATCTAATACATGGAGAAAGCTATCCGTTAGCATTCCCATTCATCTCAGTGGCAGTTTCTCGGCTGACACATCAGTACTTCCACTTTTAATTAACTGAGTGATGCTGCAAAACTTTTAATAGATTGGTGCTTCAATGCTTTTTCACTAAAGACAGTGAAGAAAGCTGCTGAGATGTGCAAGGAACAAAACATCCCTTTCCCTGAAGTCATCATACCCCCTGGGGACTTGAAGGACTTCTATGTGTTCAAAGGCCAAAATGTTCCAACTGTGATACACATCCCTCTCTTTAATGTGGTCAACTGTGGAGGCAAGTTAAAATCTTATAATGTCCTGAATAAAACTGAAATATCAACTGTGTTCTGATTTAAATGTGTTACTGTTCCATCAGATAAAATTGAGGAGTGGAGGAGGAAATATCACCTTCTTCAAGGTCCTTACAGTGCTGAGATGATCACTGATCTTATGGACGTAGCTGGGAAAAACATCGCAAACAATAAAGAAAATTTGGAGAAAGTGATTCGTCCAATCGTTCAGCAAAAAAAGAGAAAAGCTTACACACAACATGACAGTGGTGTATCTAAATACAGACTAAACTGATCTGCATATAGTTGATTTAACAAAAAATGGTGTTTCGTTTCTTTTTCTATCTCTTAATATTGAACAGCATTATTACCTTTTCTGCAAAATGTGATTTGTGTGCCATTATAAGAGCATCAGAGATTGATCAAGTTTGCACTTCATTTCTGTTTTATGTTGAAAATGTTTCATTCTGTTTCTTCATGATCGACCTTCATTAAGCAATAAATAATCAAATCAGTAATAACAGACTGGATTGCATATATGATAACAGTAATTGCAGATTAAAAATATATGTATTTTACTTTAACAAATATTGCACTCTTGCCTATTATTGGTTCTGTTCCAATGAATTAATAAAGGGCTCTTGATAAATAAGGTTTTGTCCTGGTCATTTGATATATAGCAAACAGCGCAAATGCTCATTATTACAAAACTGATAGTTGTGTTCCTGGATGCTGATTGGTCAATCTAGAGCTCTAGTCTTTTTTTTTTTTTTTTTTTTGGGTGGTCAATTAGAAATGTCTGACACACGGTGCAATCGAATTAAAAATCCTTTCAATGTAAGTATAATATTTTTATTGCAATGCTTCCAAACTACCATGGATTGTATTGTTTACACTTAAATTTGGCACTGCAGAAGATGAAGATCATTTTTAAAGTGATCACAAGATGTCTGTTTTGTCAACAGTATATCCATACATCATTTTTTAAGAAAAAATGTTCGAATCTGAGTATCAAATATGATCATCAGGCTTTTGATGAGCGTTTATTGTTCATCTCTCAATCATCATTGTATTGCATTATATGTTTTAAAACTACAGAGCTTTGATCATAAATCTAAATGTCATCTTACTATATTATTCACAGATATAGAGTGATGACTGATATTTATATGCATTTTATGTAAGTGCTATACTGCTATACTGTTATAAAGATCTCAATGATTTACATTAGAAGCATCAGAATTTTATCTTACTTTTTAGCCATATAAATATCAGCATCTGCACCAAATTGCATCAATTTCAAAATTGAGGTGATTTTTTCCTCCTTGAGTGTGAAATCTATATCATACTATATGAGTGTTACATGCCCCCGGTTACACAGACAAGGCTTAAGCTACAGTAGTCCTAGACTAAAATGCATGTTTGAGCTGTTTTAACTGAAAGCAACTTGTACTGACATATCTTATCAAGATGACATATCAAGATGCCCACCAGTAATGTTTTTTTCAAGTGTACTTAAATGTCCTAATTAAACTAAGCCATAATCCTGGCTTAGGCTAAGCCCTGTCTGTGAAACCTGAGGGCTGTTTCATAAAAGACGCTAAGGAAAACGAGGATTAAACTCCAAAACCTGACTTGAATGAACCTAACAAATGAGTTGGGGCTAAAGCGGTTTCATAAAAGGTAATTGAAGTTCATTCAGTCCCGCTAATTCGATCCAGGTTTACCTAGTCAAGATAATTGCGCGTGCACGCTTTTCTTAAGCAGCCCTAGAGGTCGATCATGATCAAATCGATCCACCATAGGAAACAGCATACATTTTGTGCTTTTTTATGCGTTTGAGACATGGTGTTTTCCTCAGTGCATAACTTACATTTCACACGTTTATTCTCCATCTGTAAATATTAGAAAGTCATGCAAATATTTCCATTTTGCTGCTAAACTTCACAGTGAACGAGCACTGCTGCGCGCATGCGCGCTAAAGACGGAACGCAATAGAAGCGCAATAATTTTGACTAAAATATACATTTTGCTAAAATATTTAATGTTGGACATTAAATGTGCCTTATGTACAATTTTAAACCTAAAAGTAAGTGTATTCTAATGATAGTAACTGTAAATGGACTATTGTAATGGGGTAAATCAATATAGGCTACTTTAGGCCAACTACTGAGTTTAGATTCATCTTACCAATTAAAATTTAGTCTGTGCATATTTATTTTAATTTTTAATTTCTGCTCTTCTAATAACCATAAAAGGTACTACAGCTGCCAAACAAAACCAGAGAGAAATGTATTCATATATTTTAAAACAATCTAATTAAATCTTGGGCACAAAACATTTGGCCAGTAAGAAAAGAAAACCTGTAGGTTACAGGTATATAGATTCCCAGAGGTCTATATTTTAGTAAATATGGGCCTTGGAAAAGGCTAGCTGACTTCATTGTGCTTTGACTACAGTAGGCAGGCCTATTTCTAGTGTGAACAACAACCATGCATGTCACTTCTGCAGGCTGCATATTACTCTGTCACTCTTTTCATAGCTTTTGCTGGCTCTGAAACACTTGCTTGGTATTTCTCCTGCTCTTTGCTGAGCAAAAAAAATCACTCATCACTAAATAAAAGCTTAAAATGAAGGCCTGATTGTTTTAGGGGCCTTGTCACAGCTCCATTGATTTTGAATTTCTGTGTTACTTTTGCTATATTTTCACACTTAAACAATGATTTGGTAATCCTCTTTTACCACTGTCCTCTTTTGTCCTGAGAAATAAGTTTTCCTGACAGTTCTGTCCCAAGTGCTTCCATTTTTGTCAGCATTAAGTCTGAGAATGATTCAGTGGGATATATAACACTTAATTTTTAAGAAATTACATTTACTTTAAATTACTCTTTAAATGTTTTGGTTCATCATACTTACCTTTTAATAAAAAATTGCCTTAAACTTACACCAATTTTTTTTTTTATTTAGCTCTATTTAGTAAATGGGTGCTCAATTTTGCAACACAACATTTTATTACTTTGCTAAGAAAATCTTATTTATATTTATTTATTTTTGGACTGATAGTGGTTACTAAACTCAAATAACTGTATGTGAGAGAGTCAGCTGTAATATCATTGCGTTCCTATTGGTCGGTGTTAGAGGAGCTCAGCTTAGCCTGACAGTTAGCCTGCCCCGGACCAGACTAGTTTCCCAGCATAAGTTGCCAGAGTAACTAAGTTTGAACTAATTTAAGTTTGCTTTATGAAACAGAATCTACTGACAATAAGTCTGACTAACTAAAATAAGCCTGGCTTGTTTTCTAATCTTGTTTTATGAAACAGCCCTCAGGTCATGGAGTGTTTGTATATGTGTTTTGTTATATTTCTGTTGTTGGGAGTGTCTGTGTCTGTCCCTACGGCTTTCTCGCCCCTTTTGAAACTTTCTTCAAAAGCCTAGCGACAAATCTAGCAACTTCTTGGACAAACCTTATCTAGATGCTGTGACTCTCCCACTGATCTATATTTATATTAATATAGATCAGTGGACTCGCAAGTATGAAAGCAATTGGCAACACTGACTGATTGTATTTGAGGAACTGTGTTTGGTGTATTTGAACTTTTTCCTGATTTCTCACACCGAGTTGTCAGCAGACTCTCCTGGAGCGTATTCTGTTTTACAGTGAAAACCCCCGATCGTTCGGGGGTGCAAATCAGGCCCAAAATCTGGTTTAAAAATCTTCAAGTGTGTGGCCAACTTTAGCCAGTCATCTGATGTGGAAATTCTTTAAAACTTTCTTCCTTTTTACAACATCAATAATATAATGTAGTAACAATTAACAATTTGTTAACATTAGATAATGGCTAATGAATTAACATTTTTACATCAGACTTTTTAAATCTAATAATTAGATGTGAAAATTTTATGTAGGCCTACATTATGTTCCGGATCTTGTCAAAAGATATCCGTTTGTCTGGTGTGTGCAACTCTGCAAACCTGTCAACAGAAAGTCTTGTTTGGTACTTCAAGACTCACTCATGTTAACAGCCTTCTAGAGTTTGACTGAGAAAGCCAGAGAAGAGCCGTAAAGGAGTGATGATAATAAAAGAGCAGGGTTTATTGAATAATCTTAGTTGCGTATGTCTCAATGCTCAGACTTCATCTGGCCAGTACAATTCCAACAAGTGTTATTATACCAAGGGAAAACAATCCCTTCCCTTCTACATGCTCTTTAAAAGAACAGGTCTTCTCTGTCAAACCGTATTCCAGCGTCAGTTGAGTTGGTGCGTCTAACATTGGCATTGGATGATGGCCGTACAGCAGTCAAGTGTCACGAAACAAATCAACACACTTATGGTAATGCACAAGAGTGTATACATGACTAATGACTATAAATGATTATAAAATTAAATCATTTAAAAACTATATGTTCAGATCTTTCAGCATGATTGTTTTACAACATCACAACACATTCATATCTGATGGCCTGTTTAAGAGGGACGGATCTAAAAAAGAGGGACACGCTTGTGCTCTTTGTTTTAAGAGGTCAAATTATGCTTTTTACTCTTTTCCCTTTAGTGTGTAATGTATCTGTGCATGTATACGACCTGCAAACTTATAAAGCAAATATTCTCCCACAAAGAGATTTTTTTCTTGCTTTCTATTGAATCTGACTCAGTCCCGAACTGATAAGGTAAAGCTGACAACATTATTATTAACTGTGTGTTTATAAATGCTTTAGAAGCCTTGGAATCTGAAGCTTGCAATTATGGTGAGAGGCGTTACATTTCCAACACACGCTTGAGGTGTTTGGCCAATCACAAAGCACTAGGCCAATCAGAGCACGGAGGGGCTTTGTAGAAATGAGTGGTTTCAGACAGACTGGGAATAGAGTAGCTGCAAAATGTGAGAAATAATGTGTTTTTTGAACATTAAAGCATATTAACCTATTCTATTACACCCAATAATCAAAATAATGAACTTTTAAAATAGCCCTATATGACCCCTTTAAGAGTATAATTGTCTAAGTAAGAAAAATCTACTGTACGTCTGCTAAAAATAAGAAAGCGGATGCATGATAAGGGCAGCTAGCAGGACGGCCTCCTCAAGGTCTTGGAGAAGCAGTTAACTTGATAAACTCGCCATTCTAGAGGACAGAAAAGAGAATAAATGCAAGTATTACATGATTTCTGCACTTCAACTGCAACAATTTTAAATATGCAAAGTTTAAGTATTTTTATATAATGTTAAGGGTTTAAAATATTAATATATTTAAAATAATAATCATTTAAAAGTATAGTGAACTCTTTGAGGAGTTGCACAACATGACACTTTACATGAAATGTTGCATTTTTAATGTAATTTACTATTTTTGAATATACTGTATGTGTGTGTATATATATATATATCCTTATATATATTAGTTTTTGTTTCCTACCTGAGTTTGATACTGAGCTGCCTGCTGTAAGAACTCAACAGCCTACTCACATCCAGTGGCACTTGCCTAAATGTGAGAGAAGCCTATTAATAAAAGTTTACAGCATGGGTGTCCAATCCTTCTCCTAGAGGGCCACTGTCCCACAAAGTTTAGCTCCAACCCCAATCAAGCACACCTGAACCAGGTAATCAAGGGCTGTGTTCGAAATCGACCCCAACCCCCCTAAATAGGGCACTGTTTGAGGGGACAGCCATTTGTAGTGGAGTCCGAAACCACAGTGGATGTTATCGAGTGCACTTATTCAATCCCATAATGCACCGCAATAACGAGTGTACAACAGATGTACACTCAACCACCAGAGAATACCATTAATGCACTGTGAGGGTCATGCCGAATTAATTCCTGCGTCTCCCTTCTGGTGCAGTCAGTGTCTGAATTTGCTCACTTGTTTTCATTCACTCCTTCAAGTAGACTAGAAAACAAGTAATGTAGTGAACAGTGAATGAGATAAAGCTCTGCTAGTTGGAGCTAAACTCTGCAGGACAGTGGCCCTCCAGGACTGACTTTGGACACCCCTGGTTTACAGGAAGCATCTTTAAAACATATTGCCATTTTTGTCATTGCTTTGTCAATGCAGAACTAATTTTAAGCCAATGCAACACATAATGTCTAGTATCTTCATTCAAACAGTTATAAGAATAAAATGTCACTGAAGGCATCAAATGTTTGGTTATAATTCTGTATATTCCACACAGATCTTTATCATTAACTCACCACTTCAACCCCAGCTAGCTGCAAAATCTCCAATCCTTCCAAGTCGCCACTCTCCACAAGACTGTAAAACACACATTAAAATCTCTAAATGAGCAATCATCGACCTTAACACAGGAAGTTCATAAACTGAAGACAAACAGTTCTGTGCTCAATACACAAAACTGTACATAAATTCTAAATTGAAAAAAAAACAAAACAAAACAAACAGATATGCTCATTTTTGTGACTGCACTTCCATTGAACTTTAATGTGCCATTTAAAAATCCACCTCAAACTTAATTATATTACTTAATGGAAGAACTGTAATGAAATAAATCAGTACTACAAAAAAGTACTACTACTGCTACTACTACTAATAATAAAACCAACATGTGTCATTTATCAAATTAATGTGTCCACAAGTTTATAAAAGCAAGAAGAGAAGGATTGATCGAGAATAAATGTGTGTATGTAAATGAGACCTGCGCAACTTCATTCCAGCATCAACCATTTCATCCCGGGAAAAATGAGCTCCAGTCTTCCTCAGCAACTTCACAACATCCTTGTGCCTACAGACATAGAAAAACGACATATACAGCCACATGTGTTTAATTGACTTTGCCAGTTGTACTGGTGCTCATCAACGGCAGCTGTCGCAGTTGCTAGGCCATCCCATTTAACAATGCTCATTTCGGATATGTCTGTGATTGGCTACAATGATCAACGCATGGGAGCGTTCTAAAGCACACGGAAGTGTTTGATTTTTAAGCGGGAGCAGGAGCGGGAGTGGGAGCGTTCGAAAGCAGGCATCTATCAGTGGACTGGTCCGCGATTGGCGCCTGCTTTCAAATGCTCCCGTGTGTATCTGTGTAAGCGCTCTGTGAAAAGCGTTATTGATGACTATTTACAACGTTTTTGAAGTGTTGATCATTGAAGCCAATCACAGACATATCTAATGAGCACGTCAACACAATGGCCAATCAGAGGTGTTTACGACTCACCTCAAAGCGTCACATTTTTTAAATTTCAGTACCGACTAGGTACCGAAGTCAGTACTTTTAAAAACTCTACTTTGAAGGTGTGGCCTTTGAACTTTGTGCTCCTCTAAGGATGCAGCCTCTGAATTGGGACACAGCTATTGTTTTCGAATGAGGGTGAGTCAATTCTATGCTAACTATAAATGATTATATGGTGAGTTGCATCAGAGCAGACTTGTGACTAGCAATGCACAATATATCGGCCACCATATCGGTATCGGCCGATATATATTCAATTTCAATGTTATTGTTATTGCCCAATAAGAAAATTTGGCCGATAAATAATGGATTATTTCCTTCAGCTGAGACACTTCAGATGCACACTGTTCACTATGATGGTTTTGAAATACTTGAAATATGACTGAAGTACAACATGCAGCACAAGTTTGTCATCTTGGCTACATAAAATTATAATGAGAACATTATAATTGGGTGCTTGGGACATGGCTTTTAATCGTGAGATTTTGTTTTTGTAATCAGGCTCTCAAAAATTCTATAAAAATTTGGATGTAGGTTTATTGGAAAATTTAATCAGTTATCAGGTTTCAAAAATAAAGAATTATTGGTTATCAGTATCGGCCAAAATTTTCATATCAGTGCATCTCTTTATGGGTCGCAACTACCAGTTTAAAACCAGTGGTCTTGTCTAGTTCACCTTAAAGACCGTCTGTATAAATTACATGGCAAATAGTTAACTCAAAACTTTTTGTGGCCCTAAAAAGTATTTGGACACTTAAATCAGTACTACCTGAAGGAAACAGCACTGCGAAGTGGTGTATCACCAAAGCGATCTCTGGCGTAGACTGTGGCCCCTTTACTCAGCAGATACTCCACCACTTTCAGATGCCCCTCACATGCAGCGACGTGGAGAGGAGTGCGGCCATCATAGTCTGCCATGCTCAAGTCAGAGCCCTATATAGAAAGATATGAATCATAACCCGTATCCTGATTTGCTAGACTGCATTTAATACTGCAGACCAGCACAGCTGACTTGTTTGCATGCTCCTGGACCATTTTTAATATAATAAAATATATTCAAATACAAAAAAGTTGCAGGCTTACACTACAGCAAACTGCAAAAAGTTTGGAATAGGCTGCATTTATTTGATTCCGCTTTTTACAGGTAGTGTTTGCCCTTCTAAATAGGTGTCCAAATAGGTATCAATATCTTACCATTTCCCTTATGGCCTCCAAAGCTTCAATGTCTCCAACCTTAGCAGCAGCACAGGCCAGAGTGGGAGTTAGTGCATGTCCTATGGCATCAAGCTCCTGTGGACATCAGTAATATTATAGTTGATCTGTACATCTGAGCCTCTTCTGATTTATTATATGGTTGTAGTTGTACCATTTTGTAATCAAAGTTTACATTAAAATGCAATGCACCAAACTGGCACAACTGTTTAGTGAAATCACTCCCAATTAGGGGTGTACACTATATAGTTATAGGAACTAGCCACCAGAGTGATCACCCGAGAACTAAGTTTTCCCCAGGACTATTTTCCCGGTTACATTCACACCTACAGTAGGAACTCTGAAGTGACGTAAGCCATCCGACAGCGACGTCATTTCAATGTGGCATTCAATAAAGTCAACAATGCCATGTTTAAATAAATAAATAATTTAAATAATAGTTTAAAGGTGACCTATTATGCCCCTTTTTACAAGATGTAATATAAGTCTCAGGTGCCCCCAGAATGTGAAGTTTCAGCTCAAAATACCCCATGGATTTTTTTATTATACCAGGTTTTGACTGCCTATTTTTGGTTGGGAAAAAAAAATTTGCTGATTTGATGTGTGTACCTTTAAATGCAAATGAGCTCATGCTCCCCGCCCCCAAGCTCATGATTCCAATATACTGAGGCATAAATAATACAGGAGAAGCTCACACAGCAAATATAACTCTCAAAATGAATCATTACAAACTGTTCGTGATGCAGAATATCAGATCATGTAGGTATGGCTTGTATTTTGTGGATGTTTGCTAACATTTGATTCTGAATGAGTTTGATATTGCTCCACAGCTAACATGGCTAAAGCTACACACTGTTGGAGAGACTCAATAAGAATGGAGTTGCATTTATGAATTATACATACTGCAAGCATTTTCAGGTTAAAAATGAAAACAACAACATGGCTCTGGTCTCCGTGAATACAATAAGAAACAAATGGTAACTTTAGCCACTTTAACAGTACATTAGCAACGTGCTAACGAAACACATTCAGTAAGACAATTTACATACATCATGAAATATATATGAAATTGGATCATGAACATTTGGTATCGATCCATATTTGAGAATCAACTTCTGTGCAAATCCTGTGTTTTACTGACCCTCATGTGCAAAGCAGTCTGGTGTAAAATGACTTGCAAATACTGGTATATGAATTTATTTGGACACATTCCCTTCACAAATAAATTTACACCACTGCGTCCTTAGTGGCTCAGATGCCAGGAGTTTATGGAGACTTTTATGTTTACTATTAAGATGTCTAAGAGACAAAAACTCTTACAAAAACTTGCAGTGCTACATATCATTGAGGCTGAGAAAAGAACACAACGCTGACAGGTAAATTACTTTAACATTAGCTTCCTTTTCTTCCATCTTAAAAATATATCTAAATTATGACATATGCACTCCTTGACAAATGCAGAACAGTTAGTTCATGTGTTCATGACCTCAAGGCTAGATTACTGTAACGCTGTACTGGGTGGTTGCCCTGCATGCCTAATAAACAAACTCCAGCTGGTCCAAAACACAGCAGCTAGAGTTTTTACTAGAACCAGGAAGTATGACCATATTAGCCCGGTTCTGTCAACACTGCATTGGCTCCCTATTAAACATCATATACATTTTAAAATCTTTCTAATTACTTACAATGCAATAAATGGTTTAGCTCCTCAGTACTTGAAGGAGCTCTTAACACATTTTAGTCCTTCACGTCAATCTCAAAATTCTGTTAGTTCCTATTGTGCAGGGTTAGACCCTACTCTGAAGTAAAAGCCAATTTAGTTCCCCAAAAGGCGTTCCTATAGCTAAAATCGTTCCCAGTTCCTGCGGTGCAAAGACGCCAAAAGCCTGTACTTCTGCCAAAAGTTATAACACTATGTATGAAATACAGCAGTTTTGTTACAAAATGATTCAGTGTTTTTGAACGAAACGTTAGAGTAAATGACTCAGTGACCCATTTATAAAGACACTGCATCCGAAATCGAATAGGCCTACTTCCCTACTATAGTATGCAAAAATCAGTAAGCCAACAGAGTAGCAAGTCCAAATACAGTATTCGGAAAACAAGGCGACCCGAATGACCTACTACTTCCATTGAGATTCTGTGAAGCGCATTCGATGGACACTTTACTATCCCATGATGCCACGGGAGATTTGTGAATGGCAGTGAAGCGATGAAACTGACACCTTAGGTTAGGACAGTTAAAATATGGTTAATGTAGTATATCCGAATTTCATTCATATTACACACATACTATACAAAACATATTAAAAGTACATTTCTAATTAAATGTGGCGAGTGACTTGCTCAGTTTCTGAACAAATCAGTCATTTTGAACCTACTGACAGATTTAGTTTCAAATTTTAAAATAACATTTAAATTTTTTAATTATTTAATATTTTCAATATTCAAAATTCTGTTTTTAAAACACCATAGCATCTTATTATTCTAATTTAATTTATTGAATAAATGTAAGAATTTGACATAAAAGATCATGTATATGTCTAATAAGGTTAGAAAAAAAATTGCATGTATAAAAGGTAAAAGTCCATTTAAAATGGAAATCAGTTTAAATTTAAAAATTAATTTTGGTCACTGCTCTGAGCTTACCACTGCACAGAATATGAATAATATTTCTGAATATTTTCAGAAGTCAGCAGTCCACGACAGACCTAAACCAACCAAGTTACCAGCACAAATAAACACTCAGCTAAATATCATCCAATTACTGTTATCAGCAGAATCCCCAGAAAAATTGGGGACAAAGATAGAAAGAGAGAAAGTGCAGGTTACATTACCTCTTTACAGCTGCTGCTGAGGGACTTAGCGATGACCTGAATAAAGCGACTGTTGCTGAGAGAAAGCTTTGGACCGACCAGGTCACCTGTCATCTCACCACGCAGAATTTGAAGCATCATCTTATGAACAAATAACATGTTTAATTAATAAGTGATCTAAAGCAAGTAATAAGTATTATCTTATTATAATTATTGACAATAAAACTACTGCTTATTATTATTATTATTATTTGAATTAAACTCAAAATTAAAGCTGCTGTCTGTAAGTTTTGCCTCTTTGTCGCCATCTCTGTTTGAAACCAGCAATTGCAGTTATTTGCGGAATTATCATCTTTACGGAGGTTGTTGATCGGCACGGTTCCTCAGCGCAGATGAATCTAATGTTTGCTGTCAGTCACCACATCGGTGTGGATACTGTACTTCAGAATCACAGATTGTAGTCTTGAAGTATGACCAAGACAAGGAATTTTAAATGGAAAATGTCATCTGAACATGTAATTAACAAATCTGCCACTTTTGTTCTGACCAACTGAGAAAAAAAAGCATTACAATAAATCGCGCTGCCAATGGTAATTAAATCTAATGATCGCTTAGCTCATATCACATCAAACCGTGCAAATTATTATTGTTATACTTTGCTCTCAAATTGTTAATGTTAACAACATCAGCATTGCGTTACTATGTGTATTTTGCGTGTATTAGTGTTACCTGTAGATTTCAATTTCTGTATCCACTCCACAGTCCGAAGTCTTTTGCTTTTGACTACGGGTCAATCTCCAGTTGTCACTAATGATTGTCATTTGGACCTTTCTGGATTACACTTCTGGATCAAGCTTGAATTTCTCGCGAAAACCCACCAGTACCAATTTTATTAGAAAACATTATTACAAGCTTACCGTTGTGAATTGGGTTAGGAGATAGTTTTGAACCCTGGCTGGTTATGTACTTGCTCAAATTGATTTCGGATCATTTTTAACCAAAAAAAGTTACGGACTGCAGCTTTAAATCAAATTCATGTGGTACAACTAACAAACTACTAACAAAAATAATTAAAGAAAAGACTGTATCAAGGTCAATAATTTTCTTAAAACATCTACAACAACAACAAAAAATATTTATTATTCAAAGCAAGGTTAGTTCAGTTTTTAAAATGCCATGTAGTGGTACTTCCCCATGAATTCATGTAATTTGAGGGGGAAAAAAAACTTATTAGCTTGAAAAATATATTGAAAACTTTTTAATTTTAATACTTGGCATCTGCATTTTATATTTGATTGTCAAAAAATTTTTTTTATAAATACACTACCGTTCAAAAGTTGGGGGTCGGTAAGATTTTTTCAATGAAAGAAGTCTCTCCTGCATTTAAATTGCTCAAAAAATACATTAAAACAGTAATATTATGAAATATTATATTAAAAAGTAAAATTTAAAATTTTTAAATATCACGGTTTTCAACTGTGATATATTTTAAAATGTAATTTATTCCTGTGATGGCAAAGCAGATTTTCAGCTCCAGTCTTCAGTCACATGATCCTTCAGAAATCATTCTAATATGCCGATTTGGTGCTCAAGAAACATTATTATTATTAATAATGTTGAAAACAGTTGTGCTGCTTCATATTATGTGGAAAACGTGATACAAGATTGATTACTGACCCAAAACTTTTGAATCCTAGTGTATATGTTATTGACCCAAATGTGGTTTAAATGTATTTTTAAGAGACATTTTTCCATACCTCCTTCCTCTCGTCTTTACTGGGGTATTTCGCCAGCACATAGGAGAGTTTTGTAAGAGCAGCTTCTGGGGTCATATCACCTCCAGCGATCACACCGGCTTTATACAGAGCCTGCGAGGGAAAATTAAATTACACACTCCTGGAATCCACCCACATAAGGCCTTTTTTAAGCAAACTCCCATACCTGGCCAGTTTCGTATGTGCCTTTGACCGTGCCCCGGAGGCACTGGGTGCAGTTGATGATGATGACTCCTCTATCGGTCGCTTCTTTGATCTCATCCATCAGGTCCTTGCGGTCGGGAGCGTTACCGCTGCCGTAAGTCTCCAATACGATCCCGTCCATAGGAGGCTGCAAGAAGGCCTTGACCTGATGAGATAATGAATCTCATTTTAAACATCTGAAACTTCCAAATGTTCGGCTGAAAATTAAACTTCTGTCAGTATTTACTAAACACTGTAAAAATAATGAACATGTTCATGGACAAAATGAAGAGATTTGGGAAAAATGTGTGGCAAATAAAGGCAGGCTTAACCGCACGGCCTTACTGTATCAGTAGTGATTCCTGGGAAGAATCGCAGGACACCCACATTACTGTTCAATTCTGTGCTGACAGTGAATTTGTCCAGTGTACCGGGTCGCCACACAATGTCCCAGTCAACTAAAGAGTAAGAAATTAAGCATAATTCTCAAAATAACACATCTGAATGAAATAAATAACACTGCTTGAAATTTAATGTCAACTCCCTTATTATGTGCTGCTGCAGTGTCCTGTAATGTAACATAATATACTTATCTAAAAATTTCACTTTTTTCTTAATCATTTGTGTATAGTAGTTAGTATTACATATGCATTTTTTATGAACTACTATTAAATACACGAGACTAATATTTGTACTTTGTAATTTATTCTTCTCCACACAGGATTATTAAAGTGAACAGCAAATGATTAAAAATAGTTTAAAAAAAAAAAGTACTAAAACCATTAATTAAAATAAAATAAACATTAACTGAAATAAAAAAATAAATATTTATATAATAAAAAATTAATAAATAAAATAAAGTATAAAAAAAATCTTGCCAAGTCAACATTTCTCATTTTCATTTAGTTTACCTTGGTGTACTAAAATAACTAAAACTGAAATTATTAAATACTACATGGACATTTTTATAAAAAAAAAAAAAAAAAATCACAAACTAAGAAAAATGACAAAAACAAACAACAAAGTACTAAAAATTGAACTGATTTATATGTATATATATATATATATATATATATATATATATATATATATATATATATATATATATATATATATAAACTGTAATAGTATCTCAATGATACTAAAACAGCACTGCCAGTCAATCTTCCTCTATAAATGCACATTCAAGATTCAGGATATAAATTTAATTAATAAATTATTGTCAACTACCAATGGTGAATTTTTGAAGTTTTATGCCAAATATGGATACCATCTACTCAACATTTGTTACACCACATATTTGTGACTGCTTCTAAAAAGAGAAAAAATTTAAAGTGTAATCACTTGCTCAATTCAGTGTTGTTCCAAACCATGCAATTAGGCTTTCACATTTCAAAAAAGATTCAAAAGCACCATAAAGTACCATAAAAGTAGCCTATATGACTTATGATTCCAGCCTATTCCAAATCTTCTGAAATCATATAACATATAGCATTCATTTAAGTGATAAACAGAAATCACATGGACCACTTTCACAATACTTTGATGATCTTATTGCATCCTTTTTGGAGCTTAAAGGGATAGTTCACCCAAAAATTCTGTCATAATTTTCTTTCTTCTGCTGGAAAAAAAAAAAAGATATTTGGAAGAATGTCTGTAACCAACCAGTTGATGGGCCCCATTGACTTCCATAGTATGGGGAAAAAAATACTATGGAAGTCAGTGGGGACAATGGGGGCAGAAAGAAATTCATACAGGTTTGGAACAACTTGAGGGCGAGTAAATGATGACAGAATTTTCATTTTTGGGTGAACTATCCCTTAAAAGCCTCAGTTCCAAATCATTGTAATTGCATAGAAAAGAGTAACCAGTACATATTGAATTTCTATGGCAGAAAACTTTTGTGTAAATTTTCATTTTTTAGGAAAACTAATCTATAAATAGACTTATATGGCACTAAGACTGTGTATAGATGTTGGCAGAACTGTAATTACTTTTGATGTCGGTTTGAAGATTGGCTAATGGCCGCAGGTTTGGTGATGTAAATGCGTTAAAGCTTCCAGAGTCCACTTTGGTGACACGATTGCCCCTGTACAGCTTTTGATGAAAATACAGGCAAACCTGTGAAGAAAGACACAAAGGGCTTTTTTCTGGTCCTTTACTTAATTTAAACTGTTTTATAATTATTTTTATAACAATAATAATTATTATAAATTTATTACAACAATTTTATAATAAAATATCTTAATTGTGCTTCATTGGTATGGCAGAAACAAAATGTACTGCATAACATATAATTATCTCAAAGGACACTTAAAACCACATTTCATCAAATATTATTTCTGGTATTTTATTACAAACTATCTTCCATATTTTAAAATAAAATTATTTAAATGCTTAAACTAATTAAAGGGATAGTTCACCAAAAATGAAAATTCTGTCATAATTTACTCAACCTTAAGTTGTTCCAAAACTGAATTGATTTTCTTCTGCTGAACACAGAAGAAATAAATGATGACTGAATTTTCATTTTTGGATGAACCATCCCTTTAATAATGAAAATTTGAATAAAAACTATTTAATAGCCAACTTCCTCCAAAACATCACAAGTATTGGATGGTATCTTGCACATGCTGCATTTGTAATGACTACAAAGGGTCAGTCTCACAGAGAATAAAAAGACTCACCTCAGGGATGATATACTGTCCTGCTAACAACAGCGCCCCCAAGAGGTTATCCCTCCCATCATTCCTCAACTCATAGATGGGCACCTGCAACATATATGATGGTTGTGAAGCTAATAGGGAAGTTAACATGTGTTTTTGATGACCACTAGTTAAATGTTAACATTGGAGGTAACTTTAAAAGGGGTCCTATTATGCATTTTCAACTTTCTTTAGCGTGTAATGTTGCTTTTTGAGCTTGAAAATGTCTGCAAAGTAACAAAGTACAAAGTCACTCCAAAGGGAGTTATTCTCTATATCAGTAAGCACTGATTCTGAACTCCCTGAAATGCCTCCTTTGTATTCTTGAGTTTTCTTTCGAGAACAAGCATGTCATAATATCACTCATTTAAAGTTCCTCAGTCCCTTAAAACTAATATTTGATCACCAAAATGACATATTTAAAGTTTTTTTTTTTCCTGTGAAAACATTTCTTCATGCTTTAAAATAGCTTGAATGTAACTCTACACCCTTGCTTCATTTAGTATACCATGAATACGCTAATTATCCCTGCCTCCACTCACGCGCACGAGCTCAGAGATCCAATTGGTCAACTTACTGAGGTAAACACTGCACTGGTATCGGACACATAACGGTAATTAATATGATTAGCCTTTTGCTTGACTACATTCTCAAACAGCTAATAATGTGTGGCTAATGTTAAAGTATACCAGGATAACCTGGCTTCTTGAGACTCTCCTGCTTCACAGCACAGTTCATGATACGCTAAAGCCCACCCACACGTTGATGTGACTGGTTACAAGGTAGTTTGTGACATAAACACCAGCGATTTCAAACCATGTTTTTGAGACTGTCTTCAGATCACTGCAGTTTTAAAAAGCATATTAAAAACACCACATAGACATATAAACAACATTAAAAATTTGATTTTCACCACAGGGGGAAATAATTCCCTCCCAAGATATACTCAAAATAAAGAGACAGGGCCTGGTTGAGTTGGTTAGTAGTGTGTTGAAACTCACGGTTATGGCAAGGGGTGGGACATTTCCCAAGCACACTCAAAGCAGTTGACCAATTACAACACACTGGTCCAGTCTGAAATGCTCAATATGTGCAACACAAAGGTGAGTAAATGATCAATTTAAAACGTCACGTTACCTGTGAGCCAGTAAGGATGACAAGCTTTCCCAGATGCTCACACATGAAGGATAAGGCAGAAGAGGTGTAAGCCATGGTGTCTGTGCCGTGCAGGACGACAAAACCATTGTATTGCTTGTAGTATTTCTGTGAACATGGAGAACAAACTTTGAAAATCTCAGTAGTAATTTTGACATGCCAACTAAAGAATTGTTGAACAGTTCACTGATCTACCTTCAAGAAATTCAAAGATTATCTACAATTACAAATTTACAAAAAGTTCATTTTTTGTAAAAAAACAAACAAAAAAATAATTTATCAGATCAGTTCTGTTCACAAATCAGTATATTCAGTCATGTCTCAGTACTCGACAGTGCGAGTTTTATATCAGTTTAAACATAAAGATGGTTAAAAGTGAAGCACCTCAATGTCTTTTCCAATTTTAGCCCAGTCATCTGGGGTCATATTAGAGGAGTCGAGGAGGGGAGAGTACTCTAAAATGGTATATACAACCCTCAGTTCCTGTTTGGAGAGTCTGGGGTGAAAAAAGAAAGAACATGTTTAAAATACAGCAAAATCTTTAAATTTATTCTAAAATAAAAACACCCAAACATTGAAAAAGCTCTAAAAGTAAAGCAAAACTTCTTATTTAAACCAGCAAAGACAATTAAGCACACATGGGTTAGTTTAGCTAAATCAACTAAAACAAAACAAACAAACAAAAAGATATATTATTGATTGACAGTGAGATTCTGTTTGATTTCAGGGGCGTCTCCTCTATTTAAAAGTAAAACTATTTGTGCATCAACGGATGAGTAAATGTTGTGAAGCAGCAGATTTCAGACTTCGCTCATCACTCTGGGGAAACATGGTGTGGTTATTGTAAGGAAGAGGAAATAAAAAAAGTTAATAAATAAATAAGTTAAATAAGTAATAAGTTAATAAATAATAAAGCTACTTACATACAGAACTAAGGCACCAAACATAAAATTTACTTTCTTGCTCCTTTCTATGACAATATTTTAACCCATCCACTTGTAAAATTTAGGCTGGTATATATGCAACATTTCAAATTCAATTTGCTTATATAATATACACTGATTAGGCATAACATAATGAGCACTGACAGGTGAAGTGAATAACACTGATTATCTCTTCATCACGGCACCTGTTAGTGGGTGGGATATATTAGACAGCAACTGAACATTTTGTCCTCAAAGTTGATGTGTTAGAAGCAGAAAAAATGGGCAAGCGTAAGGATTTGAGTGAGTTTGACAAGGGACAAATTTTCATGGCTAGACGACTGGGTCAGAGCATCTCCAAAACTGCAGCTCTTGTGGGGTGCTCCCGGTCTACAGTGGTCAGTATCTATCAAAAGTGGTCCAAGGAAGGAACAGTGGTGAACCGGTGACAGGGTCACAGGCGGCCAAGGTTCATTGATGGGGAGCGAAGCCTGGCCTGATCCAACAGACGAGCTACTGTAGCTCAAATTGCTCAAGAAGTTAATGCTGGTTCTGATAGAAAGGTGTCAGAATACACAGTGCACCTCAATTTGTTTTGATGGGGCTGCATTGCCGCAGACCAGTCAGGGTGCCCATGCTGACCCCTGTCCACCGCCCAAAGTGCCAACAGTGGGCACATGAGCATCAGAACTGGACCACGGAGCAATGGAAGAAGGTGGTCATAATGTTATGCCTGATCAGTGTATAAGGTTTTAAAATAAAGTTCTAAAATCTGTGGATATATATATACAGTCAAAAGTTTGGAATCGGTAAGATTTTTAAAGTTTTTAAAAGAAGTTTCGTCTGCTCACCAAGGCTGCATTTATTTAATTAAAAATACAGTAAAAACAGTAATAATGTTTAATATTACAATTTAAAATAACTGTTTTCTGCTTTTGAATATTGCAAAAGGCGTGGGCATTGTCAACATGGCTTCGAGATATGAAATTAAATTCTTCCGACCAGCTGTTCTTAAATTTACATGTATATTTTATAAATACTTGCCAACTTTCATTTTTGGGAGAACTATTCCATGAAAACTGTAATAAAATTAGAAACCAACAATTCAAACCTTTTTTTATTTTTATTTTATTTTTACAAATAGATGAATTCCAATATTGTCTGGATCTATAAATAGGACAAACGTCTGACTTGATCGCATATGTGTGTGCATCTGCGTGGAAACTTACGGCAGCACCAGCGTGAACTCCGGATAGCGCTCATACAGTTTTGTTTTTTGCGCGTACTGCTCATCATGCAGAATAGGGAGTGTGCGAAGAAAATTATAAAGAGCATTAGGTTCTGGAGCCAGACCTGCAAATATAGAAGAAAAGCGTGTAAAAAGTTGCACCAAATTCATATGCACGCCACCATACAAACTTATGGGTTTTCATGTTTGCATCCCTCAGGTTCTGTTGACCAGAATTCAGCACAGCAATGAAGCCAAAAAGACCATCTTGAATATTTGATACTGCATATACTGAGCTAATATTGTATCATTTTGCACATTTTGATCAACATTCCCTTTTACAGTGTAGAATAAAAAAATATTTCGTTTTCCTAATTATATATTATTTATGCTGGGAGTTGAAAAAACTGTTTACATAGGCCTATAAAATATAAATATGCTAGACCTTTCGTGATTATTGATTAATCGGAATAGTGGTTATTCAATGTAATCTGTCTAATAATTAATAAACACAATAATTGTGCAATTTAAATTTTAATCATATTTTTTAAAAAAAAAAAAAAAAAACTTTAAAAAAAGTACATAAAGACAGTTAAAGGTCTTCCTTCATACAAAATGAAGGTTTGTGGGTTTAATCAGACTGTATTATTATATTACATTATATTTCCAAGTAAAAAAGAAAACTGTTTCTAGTGTTGTGCATGACTGTATTCAACAAGCCAAAACTGTTGAACACAAAACTTTCACAGTGCCTTTGTTTGTGGCAGAATGGAAGATAAAATCAAGTTTGTGGTGTTTTTTGTATTTCTGTTACGCAAGTACACTCTAGGGCTTTTCTGCGCTTAACCCCGGGTTATCGTCGTTCTAAACACCGCTTTTAACCTCGGGTAAAGGAGTGTTTTACACTTGACGCTTTTTATCAGCTTTTGATAAGATACTTTTTAAAGATAAAGAGCCATGTTTTTGAGTCAATTTAAGCATGTAGCCTAGAATATTGGGCAGGAAATGGTACTAAAACCCACTGTCGGAAAAGGCTAATTCGTATGAATTTGTACGACCTCACTCATACGAATTCCTACGTTTTTTGCCAAATTCGTATGAATTCATACAAATGACCTAAGTCATAAATTAAGTCAAAACAAGATCAGCATCACCTTCAAGCACTCTTCCCATTCCCATTTATTACTTTACATAATCAAGTCACAATGTGTGCATTATTCAGAGTTTCAGCTGTGTAATCCATTCCTGTTTTTAATATTCATCCATAACCCGATAATGCTTAATAAGCCGACATTGCACGTGATCATGTAAACGTGTTAACCCATTTTGCTTTATTGGAGTAAGGTCATAAACGGCTTAAGCATAAACCGATCATCACAGCTAGATTTTTGCCCCTTTCGCCGATTTCGCTCAGCATGTAGGCTAAAGACTTTAACGTGCTTTCTTTCGGTTTAGTGAAGTGCGCATGTGTGATATGTGACAGGAACGTGTCTCCAGTGTGGATTTAAGCACATACAGACAGAGCGAGTGTTTTGCAGTAAGAGAGGAGGAAATATATCGCAAACTCAGACCATTTCTTCACCCCCCAAAAAGGTAGACCTATAAAAGTGTTCTCATTTTGTGCAGCTTTTTCGGTTTTTAATTTAACAGCACAACCAACATAAATTAAATACTCGGTGTCAGATACGCAAATTATTACGTTTTGACGTCACTACAGGGATAAAAAAAAAAAAAAACTGGTTTATTAATAAAGTCATATAAATGCAGTAAACCATTTACTGCAAGCGTTGTTGGGTTATTAGTTTGCATGTACAGGTGCTGGTCATATAATTAGAATATCATCAAAAAGTTGATTTATTTCACTAATTCCATTCAAAAAGTGAAACTTGTATATTATATTCATTCATTACACACAGACTGATATATTTCAAATGTTTATTTCTTTTAATTTTGATGATTATAACTGACAACTAAGGAAAATCCCAAATTCAGTATCTCAGAAAATTAGAATATTGTGAAAAGGTTCAATATTGAAGACACCTGGTGCCACACTCTAATCAGCTAATTAACTCAAAACACCTGCAAAGGCCTTTAAATGGTCTCTCAGTCTAGTTCTGTAGGTTACACAATCATGGGGAAGACGGCTGACTTGACAGTTGTCCAAAAGACGACCATTGACACCTTGCACAAGGAGGGCAAGACACAAAAGGTCATTGCAAAAGAGGCTGGCTGTTCACAGAGCTCTGTGTCCAAGCACATTAATAGAGAGGCGAAGGAAAGGAAAAGATGTGGTAGAAAAAAGTGTACAAGCAATAGGGATAACTGCACCCTGGAGAGGATTGTGAAACAAAACCCATTCAAAAATGTGGGGGAGATTCACAAAGAGTGGACTGCAGCTGGAGTCAGTGCTTCAAGAACCACTACGCACAGACGTATCCAAGACATGGGTTTCAGCTGTCGCATTCCTTGTGTCAAACCACTCTTGAACAACAGACAGCGTCAGAAGCGTCTCGCCTGGGCTAAAGACAAAAAGGACTGGACTGCTGCTGAGTGGTCCAAAGTTATGTTGTCTGATGAAAGTAAATTTTGCATTTCCTTTGGAAATCAGGGTCCCAGAGTCTGGAGGAAGAGAGGAGAGGCACACAATCCACGTTGCTTGAGGTCCAGTGTAAAGTTTCCACAGTCAGTGTTGGTTTGGGGTGCCATGTCATCTGCTGGTGTTGGTCCACTGTGTTTTCTGAGGTCCAAGGTCAACGCAGCCATATACCAGGAAGTTTTAGAGCACTTCATGCTTCCTGCTGCTGACCAACTTTATGGAGATGCAGATTTCATTTTCCAACAGGACTTGGCACCTGTACACAGTGCCAAAGCTACCAGTACCTGGTTTAAGGACCATGGTATCCCTGTTCTTAATTGGCCAGCAAACTCGCCTGACCTTAACCCCATAGAAAATCTATGGGCTATTGTGAAGAGGAAGATGCGATATGCCAGACCCAACAATGCAGAAGAGCTGAAGGCCACTATCAGAGCAACCTGGGCTCTTATAACACCTGAGCAGTGCCACAGACTGATCGACTCCATGCCACGCCGCATTGCTGCAGTAATTCAGGCAAAAGGAGCCCCAACTAAGTATTGAGTGCTGTACATGCTCATACTTTTCATGTTCATACTTTTCAGTTGGCCAAGATTTCTAAAAATCCTTTCTTTGTATTGGTCTTAAGTAATATTCTAATTTTCTGAGATACTGAATTTGGGATTTTCCTTAGTTGTCAGTTATAATCATCAAAATTAAAAGAAATAAACATTTGAAATATATCAGTCTGTGTGTAATGAATGAATATAATATACAAGTTTCACTTTTTGAATGGAATTAGTGAAATAAATCAACTTTTTGATGATATTCTAATTATATGACCAGCACCTGTAAACCCGGACAACAGATTATTTCAATAAGCTGATTTTTTGGGAGTTACTGGTACTGGTGTGCATTTAAACATGCTCATTGATATACATCCTTCTACACTGTTAAAAATAAATGTAATTTGACAGGTAATGGTCTGTCATTATACAATAAAATACCTGTTGTTTTACAGATGTTTGTTGTAATTGAAATAAACAGTAATATACCGTACAACACAATGTATTCTGGGTAATATTTGTTGTTTTCAAGAAAGTAGCCTACAGCAGTATAACTTGAATTAGCAGCACTCATAGTCGACACTCAGAGGTTGTGTCCCAAATTACACCCTAAACCCTCATTCACTATTCCCTACATTAGCTTACTAATAAAGTCCACTTGAGACAGTGAATTACACTGATGAACACCTGCTGTTAACAAGCAGAATCAGTGAAGGGAAGAGAAGAAACACAAGGGGCAAATTCCAAACAGAAGGGAGCATCCCTATGCCCCATTCCTTTCGAAGGGCAGAGCCCTTGAAGCGGGGACTTTGGAGTGAGCAGGTCATTTGTGTGCTATTATGTAGCCATTTGGAATGCACTTGGCGAAGTAAGCAATGAAAGACAACGCAATTTCCTCATTATCTTCACCTGGGATGTTCCCATGACAACACAGCATGGTTTCCATCAGGTGATTAGCTGTTCTTACAACTGAAATTTCTTATTATTGCTGTTATCATAACTGTTGCAAATAAAGAAAATAAGGATACAAAGACAAAGATACAAAGTGTGTGTGTGTGGGTATTGGTGGGTATTCCAGAACGCAGGTTATGTGACATACCTGGGTATGTTTAAGAGTAAGTAAGCGGATAACCTCAACTTTTGGTTCCAAAAATGGAGGTAACTTTCAGGGTATGTAAGTAGCCATAGCAACTTGCTCTCTTGCACTCTGGAGCAGGTTATGTTCCAGGGTTAGTTTGCTTAAGAGGTATTCAGATGCGTGTTATATAATCAATATGGTTATATTAATGTAACTAAATTTGTTATATAGTTACAGTTATATACACAATGTTACATTATACAATATATAAATGTTTATTTAATTCTAATATATGTATTTATTTTATTGTCATCTCACACATAGATCTGCTTTTTATCCTTTATAACAGGACATTTTCTATGCTATAATTTCTATAATGAAATACATATGTGATATCTTATTAAATAATTAGCATCAAACAAACAATATAAAGATAAAAAAAAAAAGATTGCACAACCACCCAATAGGTGGCGATGTGCACCAAGTAGGTTATGTAAATCGCCATTAAACAAAAGAAGAAGAAGGAAGTAGAACGGTGGGCTTTTTCTTAGCGTCTATTTCCATGGTGAATCATCGATTCATCACTCGGTTGAGAATGTCTTGTGTGTTAACCGGGAACATACTCTGGGTTGGCTGAACTTACTCCCGAACGCGTTTTTGGAACCAGCATACCTTGAGTAAGCAAGGATTGGATTAATCAACCAAAACTTCAGGGTATATGTGACGGTAAGTTAACCTTGCTTTCCGGCTATGAAGTGACCATAGCATGTACCCTTCTCTAACGGCCTTGTGGAAGGGCCCTTCATTAAGGGATTCAGTTGCTCATTTTCGTTTGGAACGCCCCTACAAATGGCGTTCCCTTCCCAAAGTGCCCTTCAAGGGTGCAAAAATGCCCTTTGGAATTTGCCCAAGAACTACAGCTGACTTCAGCCACAGCCCTGGATGAAATCAACTGAAGAGGAAAGAATAAATTAAAAGTTTCAAAATCTGATTTAACAACTCCACAAACAGCATTACCAGCTTCACTTATTATTAACCAGACTGAATTTATTTTTGTCAAACATCTACAGAAGTTCTCATTAAGATTTAACAGAGGTTTAGATATTGATGTTTTATCTGATGTTACCATTGTGGTGGTCAGTGTTTGCTTTGGTTGGGCTTTGGTTTGGTTAGTTTTTCCTTGTCTGTTGTAACTGTGTGTTTAAGGTACATGTGTTATAGCAAAAAAGCACAAAGAAAATGTGATCAGATGACATTGGCTGTTTATTAACAGTCACAGTCATCTAATGGCCTGGTGCACTTATCTCTTTCTAATCTGTAATTATGTGGGTGATGTTTTATATTTTGATTATGATATTCCTGTGATTCTACAGCATACATACATCAGTGTCATGACAATCAGATAATATGAAGCATTTTAAAAACAGTTTGTACTCAAAATGTTTGAACGTCTGTATCATTCAGACACACACAGACATCAAGAATCAGCATATAAATCTCAACAATGGTGACAAGCCATGCTGGGTACCAGCATAATACAAGACTCATTCATGACTCCCAGCATGCATTGCAGCATGAATAAATTATGCCGCTGGGTTGTCCTGTTATTTTCTCTTAATCCTTACTATTTGATTTTGTTTTTTTTTTTGTTTTTGTTTTTTTTTGCTGTTGTTTTTGTTATGACTTTTTAGCTTGTTTTGTGATATTCAGAGCTAATCTGTTTATCTATTTTGTTGATTGTCACCATCATTGAGATTCATATGCTGATTCTTGATGTCTGTGTGTGTTTAAACAGCACAGTAGTTCAAAGTTTCTATTTTTGTGAATGAGATTAAAAGCCTTTCATAACTGGTTGTTCAAAGATTGCTTTTTTATGTTTTTGCTGTAGAATCACAGTGGTGGTAGCAAGATAAATTTAAGGTGTATTAATTTAACACTTTTGCTAAACATTCAATGAAATCAGTGAATCATGCTTTACATTAGTGATGGGCAAATGAAGCCTCATGAAGCACTGAGGCTTTCCCCATTTTTTCAAGAAAAGATTCAAAGCTTCGAGAGTGTCGAAAACTGCGCCATCTGGTGTTTATTAAAAAATAAAGCAGCCAAAACCCTGTGAAAGAAACTTCGTCGGACGAAGCAGCCACCATGTTTCATCCTCAAATAAAAGCCTAATAGTGCACGCATGTGTGTGTTGAATTTATCTCCGTGATAAATTAATTTACCCATTAAACTGTGGCATTTAATGCCAGTATGAATCTCAATATGATGTAACAGAAGAATAAACCTACACATATATGAATTGCATATGGCAAATATTTTATTTTCCTGAAATAATTTGTATTCTTCATATTACTTGTATGACTGGGTATTTAAAAATGTAATTGAATAAGTCTGAATGAAAACCAACTCATAAAGTAAGATCTGGGGGTTCGAACTTTTCAATAGGCAAAGCGAAATGCGCACGTGATTGGACAGAACGTGAGGCTTCGTTTGTTGTCGATCACGTGACTCTGGGAAACCAATACACACCCCGCTACGGGGCTTCACTAGAAATTGTGTCGCATATGCGCTACGCACACCGAAGCTTCAGTGTCATATATAACATCACTACACCATGGTTATGTATCAGAACATAACCTGAACACATTTCTCCTTGAGCTTTTTTTTTTTGCTACAACAAATGTGTCTCAAAAACATACAGACACAGCAGCCAAACAAAAACTAATGTTAAAAGTTAAGGGTCAAGAGCCCAACTAAAGCAAACACTGATCACCAAAATGGTAACTGAGGATTTTGCTGTGGGGTTAAAGGTAAGATAAAAAAAACAGGGTGAATGGTAATTTAACAGTAATCAATTGTAAATTAATTTACGGCAATAGACTTTAGACTTTACGGCAGTAATTTACGAGTGCCCCTGCTGCAAGAAAATTACCGTAAAATCAAGGAAAAACAGTAATTATTTTATTATTTCCATGGCAACACGTCACTGCTTGTCTTGTGACACTGCAGCAACAAAAGCACTGGATGACTGATGGATTGCTTTTATGTCATTTTTTCTTTTTTTATTTAAAATATTCACAAACTTGTATGTCATGAAATGAGCTGATCTTCTGATTGTCAAATATGTGTAAGTGAATGTGTTTTGTTGTTTAAACACCTTTATAATGATCGCGTTAGTTGAGCTGTAGCCTGTGCGCGATGGGCGGCGCCATGTTTGTTTATGCCGCAGTTCAGAGACTCAGATCTGTTGGATTTACAAAACGTGAATTCATCCGCTTCTTTCGAAATACATGAATGTAAGTGTCTGGTGAACTGGGAGAAGAACAGAGTAAACTTTACAGTTGCTTACATAATATGTACCTGATGTTAATATAACACGTCGTCTAATGGAACGGATTATTTTTGCCGCTTCCATAGACATAAAATTATGTTTTGATTATTTCCCTGTTACACATTTTGCAGTTCAGTTTTATGTTAAAAAACAATCCTTTTCATTGGATTCAAATGAAATAAGTTGACAGTTCTAACAACATATAAATACTAGTTTATTTTTCAATGTCATGTGTGTTACCATGATGGTGTTTAGTGTTTGTGTGAATGACACTGTGCACCTTCTGTTAGTGTACACACTTTGGAAAAGCTTGTGATGTGCTTTGATTCATCATATGACTTTCTCATTAACATTTGTTGTTGGTGATTTTATGTAGGATTACAGTAACAGTTATTATAGGATAAGAAATTATTGTATTTTATACATTATATATATTCAGTTTATCTATGTTTTTTTCCTGACAGTGTTTTTCTGTTTTTAAACAGACATTTTCTGTCTGTTTAAAAACAGAAAAAAAACATTAAAAAAAAAAAAAAAAAAAGTGATTTTCTGGCACCCCTTATTTATTTTTTTTTTACAGTGTATAGCCTACATTTTATTAAAAAAAATAAAAAATAAAATAAAAAACGTTACCATCAATAATCATTAAAATCATTAGACTGACAATGGCAATTTAAAGATGAAGTTACCAAATCATCCACCAAATTAAAGTATAGCCTAATATAACAGGTTAATGAAAATCTCAAAAATAAGCAAATAATCTAACACAGACTATCCCAAAGAATACTTATGTAAACATAAAAACACATTTGTGCATAATCAAGTGGCATTTATTGTAAGATATATAATATGGTCAAAAATATTCTGAAAATAAATTAATATGTAAATAAATAATATATTTTAGTTATATTAAAAATAATCTTAGTTAAGTCATGGCATGCTCAGAAAATTAGATCTAGAAATGCAGAGCATCATTTATTTACAGATGCCAACTGGTTTGAAATGTATCACATATAGTGGCATTAATACATTATAGGTTCATCCTAAAGATATTACTTTCCAAAGACCCATGCATTACTATTTACACCGATCATTTGCTCCAACACGATCACATGAGAATGCGTATCAGTAGTACGCGTGTGTAATCTCGTAGAATATATGATACGCAGTTTTTCGCGTGCATATGATACGCACTTTATGGCGTCTATATCCCAGCTAACAAAAATATGTTCTTAGAATGTTTTGCTAACATTCCCATTAAGTTATGAAAACGTTATTTCTGAATGTTTTTTTTAGACATCGAAAACGTCCAGTTTTTTTTTTAATGTATCAAGAATGTTTTTTCTTGGTTTATGTGAACGTTAGAGGAACATTCCATTCTATCATTTTGGAAATATTATGAAAACGTTATTTTTGAATATTTTCTGAACGTTCAAAACACCCTGAACGGATGGCCAGTCCATCACCGGGCTCACACACAGACACTTGGGTATTGCCATCTTCCCTCTGCTGCATGTCTTTGAACTGTGGTGGAAACTGGAGTACCTGAAGGAAACCCACACTGACACACAGAGAACCTGCTAACTCCTGCCTTAGCTGGGACTAGAACCGAGGACCTTCTGGTTGTGAGGTGACAGTGCTACCCTATCAGCCATTGAGCCACTGTACTGCCCAGTTCATATTTATGTTTATATGAATTCAAGTGATAAAAACAGATAAAATGTAAGTAATTAATTTCTTTCAGCCACATGTATGGATTTCAAAGTAACAGAATTTTTAAGTACCAAAAACTGTGTTAAGACACGTTTCCAGAGTGTTTACATTTTTCCGGAGTATTAGGTAAGTGCATTAAATACTTGAATTCAAAAATAACAGATATGACTTTACTTTAGGATTCACATTTTACTGTAGTAGTACACTAACTGTGTTAGAGTCTCTGGGAAGTACACAGTCCAAAACATGGAATCATAAAGAGCAAAGCTTACGTCTTCTAAACCAAAAACACAACCCCACCAAGTTAAACAAGGGAAAAAAGAACATAAACTCAAACATACAACTAGACAGCACACAAGTCAAATCTAACAAGACATGTGGAAAACAACACCATAGAAAAAGAAAACACAACATATGCATATGAGTGTTTGGATTTCAAACATTGTCATTTTACAGTGATGCTTCAGGCTGAAGAGACTCATAACTTAATTGCAATGTTATCAAAACATTCTAAAAACATTTTTAGCTGAGATGAAGTCAGTATTATTCCTGCTTGCCTGTATATTTTATATACAACTTGCATTCATTATTTGTTCCTTATGCATGTGTCTTGTGACTTCATGTTCTCTTCAGTTCTATTTAATGATCAAACAAGTAGTAACATTTAAAAAAAAATGTTAGATGAACTTCCAACTAACATTTCAAAAACATTTAGCAAATATTAATAACATCATAAAGACGTTAAGACAATGTTGTTCTAAGAACGTTTTCTCTCAATGTTATGAGAATGTTCTCTAAGTAAAAATAACATTGTATGGACGTTTCATGAACGTTGTTCTCACAACGTCTTCTCTATATTATAAGAACATTCATTAAGTACAGATTACATTATAAGGACGTTTCATGAACGTTGTACTCAGAACTTATGATAACATTATGAAAACATTCAGCAAATAATAATAACATTAAAAGGATGTTCTGAGAATGTTGTCCTAAGAACGTTTTCTCTCAACATTATGAGAAGTACAAATAACATAAGAACGTTCCAACAATGTCGTTCTAAGAATGTTTCCTTTATTAATGTATTTTAACTATGAAAACGTAAGACTGTTCCTGAAACTTTATTTTAGGAATGTTTTTTTTTTTTTTTTGTAACATTTACATAACTTTTAAATAACGTTAGTGAATGTTATGGAAACGTTCCCTGTTAGCTGGGATAACACGCTCGGTAGTCTTGGGTAGGATTAGTGGTGTGGGGTTCGTGCGTATAAAACGCCATAGAGTGCGTATCATATGCACGCCAAAACTCATTTTGGCGTATACATTCCACGAGATTACACACTCGTATTATTGACGCATTTTCGTGTGATCGGGCTTGGCAGTTAAACTGCCCCCTCTTAATCAGTTTTTTTAATATGAGATCAGAAAACAAATAATCCCATAAACGTCTTATACAACATAATTACACAACATAATACTGCGTAGTGCACAATATTATTCGTATCTAAACTCTCATGCATGCAGGCAGGTGTGTGAGCGCTGCTGATAGTGTTTACCTCCTCCAGAATCCTTCATTCCAATGGTTCCGCCGGTGTATATGACCAGGACACTCACCTCCAACGCGTAGAGCGGAGATGTCAGCGCCTGAATCGCATCAGACCGACTTAACCTGCTTCGAGAAAGAGCTTGACTCAGAGAAGACATGCTTGTTGAAGACGAAGCCGGTGTGTTTCCATTCTGTCATATCGGACTCACTTATATGGTGGTGGCAAACACCTCCCTCTGAAAATCTCTAAGACCGCCCTCAAAAGTCAAAATTGTTCAAATATGAAAATAAAGCACATGTGTAGCCTATATATATTAGGGTGAGCAGACGTCCCCGATTTCCATCATACTTTGGGTCCATTTTAAGAGCAATATAGTCATTTTTAAACAATAGTTGAGTTACATAAAACTACTTGGGTTGTTTTTAACCCAGCATTTTTTTTTAGAGTGTATTATTTAAATACATGCTCTATACTTGTAAAATATGTTAATTTAGCCTGTCCTCAGCATGAGGTCACAATGTAAAATTGCCAAACAAAGTGTTTAAAACTGCAACAAATTCAAAAATATACATTTAAATTGAAAGGCAGAGATCTGTAATATCTGTAATAACAAAACAAAAATCTTGAAGCATCTATTAGTTCTGTAGTAGTGCATCAAATTTTCTAAGTGCATGAGCTGGAAAAAGACAGTCGATCAGTCGAGCATTAGATAGTTCCCACGTTCCCTTTCATGGGAACATCGACGCTGCGTTGAATCGCATTGGGATTCAACGCAGCGTCTCGTTCCCTATTCAGGGAACCAGGGTTACAAACGTAACCCGAGACGTTTTGGTTGCTAGTTCTGTGCGTACCCTGATATAAAATCCTGCAGACGCCCCTGAATCAGATGTGTGGTTACATGCAGACAAGACAAAGATCACGTGCGAACGTTCACTATTAGTCATACATCAGTGCTAAAGAGTGAAGTGCTATGATATACATTTTTTTCTTGCTTTGGCACTATTTACACAAGCAAAGTCAAAAATGAACTCTTTCAGCTTATTTTCAAATTTGTGTGTTTGTGGAAATGTTGATTTCTCTGATCTACATTTATGCATTGCAAGGCGTTTGAAGGCCAAAAAAAGTGGAGAATTTGTCAGTGGGCAGAATATTATTTGTCAATACCTGCTCTCTCCTCATCTCCATCTCTCTTTCTTTATCTCTCAGTCTCCTTACCCAGGTGAAAAAAAGTACACTTCCATAATATACTTAAAGTGATCTATTTTCGCGCACTAATTTTGTACTTAATTTACTAAAAATTCTTCTGTAGTACTTCTTAAGATCATCTAAATGTACTCAACTGTGCCATTTTGAGACACCATTTGTGAGGCTTTAGATTTACTACAAATGTGGCCTAAAATGTATATAAGAGAGTCTGATGTGGATATTCTGTGTCATTGCCAATTTCTTGGTTATTTTAGCCGGTGTTTAAGGCTCAAGTTCCCTTTATCAACACCAAACCTCACATTTTCGTTTTTGTTTTGTTTTGTTTTGTTTTTTTCCTGTTATACAAGTCACACGAGTAAATTTACTTGTATCTGTCACATTTTTATTATTATTATTTGAAGCTTTAATAAAGCAACATTAAAATCTTTCCACATACACCTGTTTGGGAATCACTAGTCTCCAAGAACTAGTAGATTAAAATAGTTCACCAAAAAAATAAAAACTCTGTCATCATTTACTCATCCGTTCAAAACCAGTATGGTTTTTTTTCTTCCGTGGAACACAAAAGATTTTCTGAAGAATATTGGGAACCAGTTGAACCAATTTTGGTGCTGATTGACTTCGATTGTTTCACGGTTTCAGAGAGTGAGGACCCAGGACACACTGAATGTACAAAAAACATAATTGAAAACATTTTTCAAAATATGTTCCACAGAAGATTGAGTCGTACAACTTTGAAACAACATGAGGGTGACAGAATTGTTATTTTTGAATTAACTATCCTTTTAAAATTGACACACAAAAGCATGATGTCTTCAAAATACAGAGCAATGTTTAACAGTTTAGAGAATCTGAGATAAAGAACTACTACTAATAAATATTATATTAATAATCTCTCTCACACACACAGTACAAAAGTAGATCGATTTAATTTAATTGTCATCACTTCATTTTGTAGAAATTGTTTACACACAGATGACTATGTTGTTACTCTAGAATAAATAATCAATATAAAAATGAAACCGGCACAGTAATCAGCGCGAATCATGACGGTGACGCACGTGGCATTCATAGAAATAACATACTATAAACGTATATGTGTTACGTTAGCTGCTGTAGAGACGAGGCGAATACGGAAATCCACAATCATAAGGGCTTTATTTAATCCAGGAACAGAAAGTCCAGCTTCACACACATAAACTAACAATAAGAACAGACCAGGAGTGCAGGGAAAGTGTCCATAATAAAGGGAGTGCAGATGATGAGGTCCAGGTGCAGGTGATCGGTGATGATGGGGAGATGACGAGGAAGTGAGTGCAGGTGTGGAAACAGGAGGATAATGGGAAATGGAGTCCGGGAAACACGGGAACTGTGACAATATGGTAGACTGTGTATTTTTTATTAATACACATTACAAATTATATATACACAACAGATATGATTATTTTGCAGTTTTGTTTTATTTACAGACAATTAGTAGTTGGCTATATATTCTGGTCCTTATGAGAGGCGAGGCCACATAAGGGCCAGAATATACTAATAGTCTGGAATTAAAACGAAACTGCAAAATAATCATATCTGTTGTGTATATATAATTTGTAAAGTGTATTATTAAAAGTTATGCAATTTTTTTTTTTTCCGGTTTAACGCATTAAAAATATTAACGCAGCATCTGTTTGGCTAGCATTACAATACATGATCGCACTCTTATTCATGCAAATGCTTTTAAACCATTTAAGCGTGCCAAAAGAGAATGCACTGTCTGTGAATGTCCTGTCACACACACACACCATTCACAGAAAGACACGCGCCTGTATCGTGCCCGTGGATGGCGTGCCAGAATTGAGTTCCCTTTCAAGGGAACTTGCGCTGCGTCAAGCACTTTGGGAACGCCTCTGTGTGATTGCGTCGTGAAGCACATGTGATCTTCAGTCCAATGGCATGACGGAACGTCTTAGGTGGGTGACGTCATGACCAGGAAACTATAAAGCACACCTGAACCAAACAGAGTTAGCTTCTGTGTCTTCAGTAAGTGCTACGTGTGAAACTGTCTGTCTTATTTATTGTTGTTTGTCTCATACGCTATTCAAGCATTCTATAAGACTGATATCATGGCGAATCCTAAGCAGCAATTCAAACCGTGTGCTTCTCCCTGCCCTCGTTACATCACGGGTGGGGATTCACACAAGCTTTGTGTGAATCCCCACACGCTCCCGGTGCTCCCGCCGGGTGCTTTTTTAAGGAAGGCGCTTTGGCTCGCGCTCCCCGCGGCTCAGGTCCCACTGCTGCCGAGGCCACTTGCAGAGGGGTTAGAGATGGGCCCCGCCCTTTCTCTGCCGTTACCTGCAGGATCCAGCGCTTCATTTCAGGAGGCAGAAGCACGCTCTGCGGTTTCTTCTGCCCCTAATGAGGCGCCGGTGCTGCAGCGATCTAGTTCTGAGGAACTGGATGTTGTCAGCATCGGTCCTTGTGATGAATCGCCACCACACACACAAGCATATGAGGAGCTTGTGGAGGTTGTGACTGGAGCTGTTGCCAGATTAGACATTAGCTGGCCATCTGAAAAGCAGGAAGCCCGTCAGTCCAGTCTGTTAGACGAGCGCTTCCTTCCCTCTCGCTCACAACCTCCATGCTGGGGCTTGCCTTTTTTCCCAGACCTCCACACCGAGGTGTCGAGGTCCTGGAATAGACCCACCTCCTATCGGGTCTTCAGTCCCCAGACATCCAATTATAGTAACATCATGGGACTAAAAAGGCACGGTTAGAGACGCTTGCGAGCTATCTCTTCCCTGAGTCAGCATCCTCCCTAAAAGCCCCGAAGTTACCCACTAAGCCTTTAAGAACATCATAAGCTTTAGTGGGTAAAGTGTACTTGGCTGCAGGTCAGGCGGTGGCTTGTTTACACACCATGGCCGTCCTCCAAGCATATCAAGCCGACCTGCTAAAAGACCTTGATGAGGGTGGGGAAGTCTGCTCACAAATATATATATATTGTAACGAATCGTCATTCAGGCTGGGATCCATTTGCATGCTTTATTAGAGTAAGCGTGGTCGTACAAGCAAGGTCAGAACAGGGGCAAACAGGTATAACGGTACAGACAGTATCGTGGTCATTAAACAGGCAGAAGATCAGGGCAGGCAGATATCACTCACAAAACAAGGTACAAGCAGAGGTCAAGGGTAGGTGGCAGAGGTTCATAGACAGGTAGCAAACAGGATCAGCAACAGGCAGACAGTCAGACAGAATAATAACGCTTAGTAATGTACACCGGGGCAATACAAGACTTCGCGAAGAGGTAGCGAGCGAGAGTGTCTTAAATAGTCCAGGTAAGGAGCTGCAGCTGGGTGTGGTGAGTACTTATTGGTCCAGAGTACAGGCTGATGGGAAATGTAGTGTGAGTGCGTGTGTCAATATTCGGGTGAGGGCTCCCTCCGATGGTCAGAGGAGGGAACCACAGAGCTTGTCTCGGTGACATATATATATATACAAACACACAACAATACAATAGCATGCTATTATTTAGATATTTAAATTATTATTATTATCATAATTAGATATCTTTGCAACAAACAGAAGAGACAAGCATTATTTCTGGCATCTGTAACCCGAGTATCATTGCACGTCCTTTGCTTTGTATAATAACGTAATAACGTATACAGCTACATTTGAAAGAAGAAAGAGAGAAATCTCTTTACATGTGCTCGCGCCCATAACCACTGATCATCTGCACACAAACAATGATCATCAAATCAAATGCACATTGATGGATCTTCTTCCATCTGTTCTCCAAAATGTAATCAAATGTATATTTCTGCAGGCGCGTGTAAACTGGTTAACTGTGTCTACGCAAAGGCGTTCATTTTCAAGATGAACAGGTCACCGGCGCCGCCACTGCCCAACCCACAAATTGTCGCACAATGGTTGCTTATTTAATGTATAAATTAAGATATATGTCCATAAAAAACGGTAAAGAAATGCTACATACTTTGTTATCGTGGCGTAATAATCGGTTTGGTTGTAAAATGTAGGCTTTGGCTGTATGAATTAAAATCAAATAAAATCGATACCTGTGGAATTGTTCACAGACAGCACATGCAGTTAAACTAATAAAGATCTTCATCACTGGCGAACAATAGGATGCATTTGCAGATTTGCTTTTAATTGACTGTAGATCCACTGCCACTTCATCCAAAGCTCAGACTGAGAAACCGCTTCAGACAATTCAGTGCGTGCAGGAACTGAACAAATCATTCAAACTGATTCGCGAACCTATTTAGACAGTTTTGCCAACTTGTTTGATCAAGTCTTTGAACAGAATCGACTCAAAAGAGTGATTCATTTGTGAATGGGGCATCGTTCATGAAAAAAGAGACAGCGTGCTTGGAATAAACTACACATTTCTTAACATGTACAGTTATATGTATTAAAATAAAATAACAAAAGGAACGTCGCCCTACGTAGCGAAGAAAAAGTACAGATTTTTCATTTCAAACGTACTCAAGTTAAAGTAAAAGTACCCACCTTTAAATCTACTCTAAAAAGTAAAAATTTTCCAAAAAACTACTGAAGTACATGTAATGAAGTAAATGTACTTCGTTACTACCCACCTCTGGTCGCGAGGCTTTCACTGAGCTGCGCAAGCTACAGATCTGTCTCTCTGTGCTACCAAGGAGACCGCCAAATCAATTGGGCGGTCTATGGCAGCCCTGGTTGCTACGGAGAGGCATTTGTGGCTCAACCTCGCTGACATGAAGGACAGAGATAGATCCTTCCTTTTGGACGCCCCGCTTACGCCGCATGGCCTTTTCGACGACTCAGTCAACACCGTCGTCGAAAGGTTTCAGGAAGCCAAGAAGCAGTATGAGCTCCTCGCACAGGGCGCAGCAAAAAGTGAGCGTTGCTTCCCGTGCTCCCCCACAGAGAGACTGGGGGGCGGGACAGTGCTCACAGCTGAAGCCTTCCAAGGGTAAGACAGATCTGAGGGCCGTCATTATCCAGTGGAAGGCTTCGGGAAAGAAGTCCTGACGCCCGTGGTGTAGGGCTTTTGAGGGCAGTCCCCTCCGGGGTGAGTCGGTTTCCACCTCGTTATACGGTGCCCGTCTCCCCTCGGTGCCCTCAGGGGGCCATTCTGCCAACCCTGCCACCTCGTGTGCTTCAGGGAGCAGCGGTTCTCAGCGAACGTATATCCCAGTGTCCATCCGGCAACGTAGTGGCGCTGGGATATTTGCTCCCTCTAAGGAGGGATCAAACGTGGCCAGTTCAGTTGCTCCCTGCCGGTTCACCGCTTCAGGGCACCGGGCTGGTCACACATCAAACACCAGAGGTCAGTCTCAAGAAACTGATTCCCTTAGTAGATTCATTGGCAGCGTGGAAACTCCTGTCAAACGTATCTCAATGGGTCCTGCGCACAGTAGAATTTGGGTACAGAATTCAGTTCGGGTTGCGACCGCCCAGGCTCAACGGGGTTTTGTTCACCAAGGTGAGCCCCAAGCAGGATCTGGTTATGGAACAGGAAGTACAAACTCTCTTGCAAAAAGAAGCTATAGAAAGGGTTCCTTCTCCCAGCAGGGAGTCAGGGTTTTACAGCCGGTACTTCATAGTTTCAAAGAAGGATGGAGGATTGCGTCCTATTCTAGATCTGCGCCTAATAAATCGCTCTGTCAAGAAGCTCAAGTTCAGAATGCTAACTCTGAAACAGATCATGTCACAAATCAAGTCCAAGGATTGGTTTGTCACGATAGATCTGAAAGACGCATACTTTCATACAGTGGGTACGGAAAGTATTCAGACCCCCTTAAATTTTTCACTCGTTGTTATATTGCAGCCATTTGCTAAAATCATTTAAGTTCATTTTTTTTCCTTCATTAATGTACACACAGCACGCCATATTGACAGAAAAACACAGAATTGTTGACATTTTTGCAGATTTATTAAAAAAGAAAAACTGAAATATCACATGGTCCTAAGTATTCAGACCCTTTGATGTGACACTCATATATTTAATTCAGGTGCTGTCCATTTCTTCTGATCATCCTTGAGATGGTTCTACACCTTCATTTGAGTCCAGTTGTGTTTGATTATACTGATTGGACTTGATTAGGAAAGCCACACACCTGTCTATATAAGACCTTACAGCTCACAGTGCATGTCAGAGCAAATAAGAATCATGAGGTCAAAGGAACTGCCTGAAGAGCTCAGAGACAGAATTGTGGCAAGGCACAGATCTGGCCAAGGTTACAAAAAAATTCTGCTGCACTTAAGGTTCCTAAGAGCACAGTGGCCTCCATAATCCTTAAATGGAAGACGTTTGGGATGACCAGAACCCTTCCTAGAGCTGGCCGTCCGGCCAAACTGAGCTATCGGGGGAGAAGAGCCTTGGTGAGAGAGGTAAAGAAGAACCCAAAGATCACTGTGGCTGAGCTCCAGAGATGCAGTCGGGAGATGGGAGAAAGTTGTAGAAAGTCAACCATCACTGCAGCCCTCCACCAGTCGGGGCTTTATGGCAGAGTGGCCCGACAGAAGCCTCTCCTCATTGCAAGACACATGAAAGCCCGCATGGAGTTTGCTAAGATGGTGAGAAATAAGATTCTCTGGTCTGATGAGACCAAGATAGAACTTTTGGCCTTAATTCTAAGCGGTATGTGTGGAGAAAACCAGGCACTGCTCATCACCTGTCCAATACAGTCCCAACAGTGAAGCATGGTGGTGGCAGCATCATGCTGTGGGGGTGTTTTTCAGCTGCAGGGACAGGACGACTGGTTGCAATCGAGGGAAAGATGAATGCGGCCAAGGCACAGGGATATCCTGGACGAAAACCTTCTCCAGAGTGCTCAGGACCTCAGACTGGGCCGAAGGTTTACCTTCCAACAAGACAATGACCCTAAGCACACAGCTAAAATAACGAAGGAGTGGCTTCACAACAACTCTGTGACTGTTCTTGAATGGCCCAGCCAGAGCCCTGACTTAAACCCAATTGAGCATCTCTGGAGAGACCTAAAAATGGCTGTCCACCAACGTTTACCATCCAGCCTGACAGAACTGGAAAGGATCTGCAAGGAGGAATGGCAGAGGATCCCCAAATCCAGGTGTGAAAAACTTTCCCAAAAAGACTCATGGCTGTATTAGATCAAAAGGGTGCTTCTACTAAATACTGAGCAAAGGGTCTGAATACTTAGGACCATGTGATATTTCAGTTTTTCTTTTTTAATAAATCTGCAAAAATGTCAACAATTCTGTGTTTTTCTGTCAATATGGGGTGCTGTGTGTACATTAATGAGGAAAAAAATGAACTTAAATGATTTTAGCAAATGGCTGCAATATAACAAAGAGTGAAAAATTTAAGGGGGTCTGAATACTTTCCGTACCCACTGTATATCCATCCTTCCTCAACACAGGAAGTTCCTGAGGTTCGCTTTCGGGGGCGAAACGTACCAATATCGGGTTCTTCCTTTCGGCCTAGCTTTATCACCTCGCACCTTCACAAAATGCGTGGATGCAGCTCTGGCTCCGTTGCGACTACAGGGCATTCGCGTATTGAATTACATAGACGATTGGCTCATCCTGGCACAATCAGAGGAGTTGGTGGTCCAGCATCGAGATGCTGTTCTCGCCCACATGAAGCGTCTGGGGTTACGGCTAAACGCAAAGAAAAGTGTGCTTTCTCCAGCTCAGAGAACCTCCTTTCTGGGCGTGGTTTGGGATCCAGTCTAGATGCAAGCATGTCTATCTCCGGCTCACATAGAGGCGATTCTCACAGCCATAAACAAGCTGAAGCTAGGCCAGTCACTCACTGTGAAACAGTTTCAGAGACTGTTAGGTCTGATGGCAGCTGCGTCCAACGTGATACCTTTTGGCCTGCTGTACATGAGACCTTTGCAGTGGTGGCTCAAATCCAAGAGGTTCTCCCTGAGGGGAAATCCGTTTTGCATGATCAAGGTCATGCAGCGATGCCTTCATGCCTATGTCATGTGGAAAAAACCTTGGTTTCTTTCCCAAGGGCGGGTGTTATGAGCTCCTTGTTGTCACGTAACGCTCACGATGGATGCGTCCCTCACCGGCTGGGGGGTGATCATGAGTGGTCGCTCGGCTCAAGGTCTGTGGAGGAGTCATTATCTTTCCTGGCACATAAACCAGTTGGAGATGATGGCTGTGTTCCTGGCACTCAAACACTTCCTCACAGATCTCAGGGGCCATCATGTGTTGGTCCACACGGACAATACAGCGGTGGCACACCAGATCCTCCTGTGGGCCCAAGGGAAGTTACTGACAGTCAGGGCAGTATACATTCCAGGGCGTCTGAATCAGGAAGCAGACATCCTGTCGAGGCAGGGGCTGAGGCCCGAGAAGTGGAGACTTCACCCTGAGGTGGTGGAGCTCCTTTGGGAGCGCTTCGGGAAAGCGGAAGTGGACCTGTTCGCGTCTCAAGAAACGACTCATTGTCCTCTATATTTCTCCCTCACACATCCAGCCCCTCTGGGGTTGAACGCTATGGTACAGACGTGGCCGAGGCCGCGTCTGTACGCCTTTCCTCCGATTGCTCTGCTTCCGGGAGTTTTGGAGAGAGTGCACCAGGACGGGGTCCAGTTGCTCCTGGTAGCCCCGTTTTGGCTGGGCCAAGTTTGGTTCTCGGACCTGATGTCCCTCCTCGACGGCTCTCCCCTCGAGATTCTGATCAGGAGGGACCTGCTCTCACAGGCGGGGGGCTCACTCCTTCACCCCCGCCAGGAGTTGTGGAAACTATGGCCGTGGCCTCTGAGGGGGCACAGCTCATAGGATTCAGGCCTCCCTACCGAGGTAGTGGAGACCATACTCCAGTCCAGAGCTCCCTCCACGAGGAGGCTGTACTCCCTGAAGTGGAATGTCTTCTCTTCTTGGTGCAGAGAGCGTACATTAGATCCTGTTAACTGCCCAGTCGGTACAGTTCTGGAGTTTCTGCAAGATAAGTTCTCTTCAGGGTTATCCCCTTCTACGCTGAAGGTTTACGTGGCGGCCATTGCGGCTTACCATGTTCCTTTAGAGGGTGCTTCTCTCGGAAGACACCCTTGGGTCACTAGCTTCTTTCGTGGTACGTTGAGGCTGAGGCCTGCGGCACGTCAGAGAGTTCCGACCTGGGACTTGGCCATAGTGTTGGAGGTCCTACAGCTCCGTTTGAGCCCATCGAAGAGGTTCATGAGAAGTTCCTCACCCTTAAAATTCTTTTCCTCCTCACTATCTCATCTCTCAAGAGAATCGGTGACCTCCAAGCCCTTTCAGTCTCTCCTTCTTGCCTGGACTTTGCGCCGGGCATGGTTAAAGCCTTTCTCTTCCCTTGGGAGGGCTACGTTCCCAATGTCCCCACTAATGTGGTGGGCCCCATTATGCTGCAGGCCTTCTGTCCTCCCCCTTTCCTAGATCCAGACCAGGAAAAACTTAATCTTCTCTGTCCTGTCAGGGCTTTGGATGCTTACGTCCACAGAGCTGCCCTATGGCGTAAGACTGATCAGTTGTTCATCTGTTTCGGGGCCCCACGTAAGGGGCACCCTGCATCTAAACAAACCCTAAGCAAGTGGATAGTCAAGGCTATCTCGCTAGCTTATGAGTCAGCCGGCCAACCATCACCTCTTAAGGTCCGTGCTCACTCTACCCGGAGTATGGCTGACTCTTTGGCTTTGTTTTCTGGAATTTCCCTCCAGGAAGTCTGTGATGCTGCAGAGTGGTCCTCGCCCCATACCTTCGTTAGGTTTTATAACCTAGATGTCGCCTCAACCCCAGGGTCACGAGTGCTTGTTCCTTAGTGTGCGCATCTGTTTCACACGACAGGCACTTGGTTTTATGGCGGCATGGGTATCTCGTTCCCAAAGCGCTTGACGTAGCGTGAGTTCCCTTGAAAGGGAACATCTCAGGTTACGTATGTAACCATGGTTCCCTGAGTGGGAACGAGACGCTGTGTCACGTTGCCATACTCCCAGCATGCCTGTGACTGACTTACTTCTACTTTCAGAAGCTAACTCAGTTTGGTTCAGGTGTGCTTTATAGTTTCCTGGTCATGACGTCACCCGCCTATGACGTTCCGTCACGCCATTGGACTGATTTCACATGTGCTTCACGACGCAATGACGCAGAGGCGTTCCCAAAGCGCTTGACGCAGCGTCTCGTTCCCTCTCAGGGAACCATGGTTACATACGCTTGAACGAACAATAACATGCACAACAATGCCAAAAATATAGTATCCTCATTCGTACAGCCTCGAATGAGTTAAATAAAGTCTTAAACGAAAGTAAAGAGTTGTGAGAAAGTGGGATGTATGTGAGATCCGCGCCATGTGCAGCAGCTGCAGCTCTTAAAGTGACAGCAACCATTGCTGTCTGTCATTGAGATAATGAAAGAACAAAGGTAACAGAGAAAAGTACTCACTGCTCTTGAGTAAAGAACGTTTGTAGCTTTAATAAAGATTAATCTATTAATCTATTAATCTTTAATTTAGGCTGTAAATTATGCAGTGCAGACTGTTTGGCAACTTTATTCAATTTCTATACTTTCCTATCTGGTAAGGGCACAGGTAGCCTAAATATGACATGTATTATGGGTTTATGTGAGGATTGTTCTAAGTTCACTTAAATTAAAAGTTATATTTCTGAAGCCTAATAAATGCAAAAAAAAAACCAAAACAAAAAAAAAACCACTGTAATTGTTACAGTCACCGGTTCCTGCACTACACTTCCCAGCATTCCCTCTGCCCTGCACCTGCACGTCATCACCATCACCCGCACCTGAAGGCAATCATCATCATTATCACTCATTTGGACTAGCCCTAACCCTAACCCTTTATAAACAGTCACCTTACTCACCAGTGTTGTCGGTTATCTTACGTGTTAATGTTGTGTGTGTATACCTCTGTTCCTGTATCTTATATTGGATTGCCTAGTAAAGTATTACTCTTTGATCTCTATTATATAGTGTATTCCTACACAGCAACATTTGTAACAGTAATGTTGAATGGCTATTTTTTCATCGAGACATCAGTAGCAGTATTAGTATCAGTGATACTGGCCTTCATTCATTAAACAAATATTTAAAATATACTGTATTTTCTGTTGTTTCTTTCTGTTGTTTTAATTTGGAGATTAACTGTGAAATTATTACATTATAAAATATATTAAAAACGTATAAAAACGTAAGTGTTTTTAATTGCGATTAATCGTGAAAAACAGAAAAAAATTGATTAATCGAGTTAATTTTTTTAATTGATTGACAGCACTATTAAAAGTTCACTCAAAAATAACAATTCTATGTGACTAAATTTGTAGCGATGATTAGTAGATTGAATGGGGAATGTAGAATAATAAGAAAGTAAAATCCATTGGCTCTGGGAAGTTGGGGGCAGGGTTGGGTTGTTTGTTTCTGTCTTTTTAAGGTTGATGTGTAGACGGAAGGAGAGGAGACCCCCTGCATTCAGACAGTGAGACGCAGACTGAGTGCTGAGCAGCCTTGACGAACTGGAGACGGCGGATAGTGAGCAGGCGAAAAAAAAACAACAACAAAGAAACACCAACATGGAATGAATTCTGTTTCTAAAGAAAATTTAGAGTTCAAAAGAGTGATTCATTCTTTCAGTGGTGTAACTTTGTTTTAAAAAGTGGGTGGGACAGGGGTGTGTGTGTGCTTATTAATAAATGTTCACCTTTTGATTATTATTGTTGCCTCTAGTAATTATGTGTCTGATTTTGGGTGGGAAAAAAATCAGTTTTGTCAACTCCGTCAGGTTTTATGTCTGATGGTTAACAAGTGCTCTCAAAAAGTCTATATAATGTGATTTAATATGTTTTTTTTTTTTTTTTTTTTTTGCATATGGGGAATTCTTCTAATGTTGTTTCAAGATTCTATTTACATATACTGAATATTTGGCCCCAGCTGGGGCCCGTTTCAGAAAGGAGGTTAAGTGAAAACTCTGAGTATGTTATTAACCCTGAAATGAGGGAAACTCTGGGTTTTCCGTTTCAGAATTGGAGGTATGTCAAACCCGAGAAAGCAGGGTAAGTCAAGCCCGTTTCTGAAAGAGCGGTAACTTATACTCAGAGTCAGTTACCATGGTAACTTACTCTGTGAACCTATCCTGGTCGGGAGCAGGTTTTCTTCGGTAAACCCAGAGTTTCCTTCGTTCTCTTCCCCCTTTTTAAAGTGCAAGTTATGTTTAAATAGTTCATTCATTCATTCACGCTACAAAAAAAACTTTTCTTACTGAGTATTTCTTACTGAGTATTAATTCAAGTACAAATATCTAAAAATTATTAAATCAAGATGGATACACTATATAAGAAAATGATATATATAAAGATATTTAGTCTTGTTTCCTGGGGGGATCTAAATTAAGTGCATTTTACTGTTTTGGATGTTGTTGTTGATATTGCTATTTACCTGTTTCAGTGTTGTTATTTGCTTGCTTTTAAGTTAAGGCCATTTATGCTTGAATGCTTGAATGATTAGGAAATTAAGTAACTGCAATATTTCCTTTGTTTGTTATAAGATAAGATGACTAAGCAACAGTTGTGAAAGTTAGGTTTTTGAGTTTGATGATTGTAATCAACCACAAAGGTTAACAAGAAGGCACATGAGGATGAAGAGAGTGGGTTGCAACCTTAAGGGCCAAACAAAGACTTCAGTGAAGAAGAGGAAGAGTGCTAGAATAAGACGATAGCGTAGGTGACAAAGGAAGAACACCTGGCTTAGTAAGCAAGAGATACAGAGACTGATACTCCTACAGCTGGAAGATTGGATCAGAGACATTGACCAATTGATGAGTAATATGAAGTTGGAATGTCCCAAACATTAGTATAAAAGTCTGAGGAGTAAAAGGCTGCCTGCCTGCATTAAGCGTAGAAGGACATCTGATTCCTTAATGAGGGGCGCTTAACAGCATATCCAATATTGCTGGGTAAAGCTAGGATATAGAGCTTTTTAGCTTAAGCTGATTTAAGTTTTATTTTGATTTATTTTGCATTAACTCCTTTGTATTGTAACCAATAAAATAGATATTTTATTGTTATATTTGCCTTCCGTGAGACTTTACTTATAACTACAAACTGAGCCTCGACAAAGAACAACCACAAGGTAGTCTTCTAGGTCATTCCTGAAGGACTTCAACCTGCCGGCGGGTGAGTATCTTACGGTTTAGACTAGATTTGACTTTCCTTACTCTACCTGAATAATCCTAGGGTTAAAAGGTGTACTATAAATGGTCACACCGACTAACATGGCGCCCAACGTGAGTGGCTTGAGGTTTGAGTTTTAAGTTGAAAGTGTAGAAACCACATTAAAGAGCTGCCTGTAAAAACCCACGTAGACCAAACCAGAAAAGATTCAGTTAGATACTAGTCTAGAGAGACTTAGTATATTCCAGTCCAGAGAAAGGACTGAAGGGCCAGGAAATGGGATCGCTACCCGTGAGACCTAGAGAGGGGTCTAGAGGGGCTATTGAGTTGAAAAACCTGTAGTAGGGGACGCCCTAGTATGGCAGGTAAAAAAAGCCCCGAGAAAATCCAGTAATATCTTAATTCAAGCCTACACCTGGGGAGAACACCGGGTAAAAGCATGGGAGAAAAAGGCCTTAAGGGCAGAGACCTTGGTCCAGGAGATAGAGCCAGGTCAGATACTTTTATGGTTATCAAGCCGAGATGGATTGCAAAGAGGTAATTTTCAGGAATCTGAAGTTACTTTAGCAGTCATGCAGTGGCCATAGAGTTAGAAAGTCACTATGGACAGGAAGTGGCTATCCAGTGCAAAACCTCAGAGTCAGAGGGCATTATGAGCACAGTGCTTAAAAAAACCATGGGGATAACAAAGCTGTATACTATGAGAGGAAAAAAATTAAAGAAATCTCAGGGTAAAGTTCCAAATATGGAGAAAGTTAGGACTTACCGGGAAGCAATGACAGACTTTTCAAAATGCAAATGAAATACTTCTTACTTTACCACCAGAAGAGGAAGATAGAGATAGTGTTATAACCATAGCAGAACCGCACTTACCTAGGTCAGCAGTTACAGAAATACAGTTACAGCAGATAATGATCCGGATCTATGAGGGTTGGATGGAATATACATCTGAAGGCATGGCAGTAGTGTACAGATGATCAAAGAATTAGGAATAGCTGGAGCAGTTTTTGCATGCTTAGGGGAAGACGCTCTTAAAGAGATAGAGAATATGAGAATCAGATTAGGTCCTCAGCAGGCAGGAACCATACGAATTTTTAGAGGTTCTCCAAAATGGAATAGTGTGGCACATGTAGTACTAACCGATAGTAGTACACAGACATGTACAGAAGAACAATCTAGAGAAGAGACTAGATTGTTAAAAAAAAAAAAAAAAAAAAAAAAATGTAATTAGAGAAGCTAACGACAGAGGTGATAAAGAAATACATATGTCCTCAGTAGTGACAGAACAATGTCTGGAGGGACTCGTAGCTGGAATAATAGAAATGTCCCAAGAAATTCAAATGACTATAAATCTCCTTGTTAAAGAGAGAGATCAAGAGAAAATAAAAAATATTATTAAACAGCAAAAAGAGAAGTATGAAGTAAAGCCAAGGCTAGCAGAAAACATAAGTAAGTTGAAACCTACTGCACCTTGGGAGGAAGATCTTGAACCCATTTCAAGATTTGAGGCCCATTTCCCTTTTCAAGGCCCATTTCCCTTTCCCTATGTATAGATAAAACGTTATCAAAATTATTCCAGTTCGCATAGATCCGCGGACAAAACTAATTTTTCTGTATTATGCGTACCAGTAAAGTAATTTGGCAAGTATCGCTTTTTTAAATACATTTTTTCAAATACGCAAACCTATAGACTAAACACGTAAATGAACGGCAAGAATGCATTAAAGGTATTTGGTTTTCAGTAGGAAAGGTGTCATTTAAGCCAGTGGTTCCCAACCTGTGGGCCGCGGCCCACTAGGGGGCCTCAGTGATCCTCCAGGGGGGCCGCGAGATAACTTAAAATTAATTTAAATATATTAATATAATTCATTAATTTTATTATTAATACGCTACATTAGAAGAGATAAATTAAATAAATAAATAAATAAATAAAAAATAAATTTAAAACAAAGCACCACCTCTCTCGCAGCCTACATATTCTGCAATTGTTTCGGATCAGCCCAGGCCGTTTCTCATCGTGCTGCTGTTAAATACAGACTGAGGTGGTTTAAAACGCCCAACTGCTTTATGAACATAGGAGACGCAAACTACATCTCTCAGTTAAAGAAAACCAGTGTTGCTAAAAAGGTTTTGATGGATGACGAGTGTAATTAAGGTAAAGACGATTACAGTGGCATACAGGAGTCGTACATAAGGCATGCGCGAGTCCGAAATTATTGATGCGCAAACAAACCGTGCTCTCGACTCACCGATCACTATAACATCATATTTCTGCATGAACACAGTTCAATATATTCGTGTAGTTGCCGAAATTAATGTGTTTTAAAACGGATGCTCGCCGAGCGTGTTTTGGAGAAATTTGTGAGGATCTGTCATGTGTATGTACACATGGACATCAGACGCTCCACAATTGCTTGTTCTGACAGAAGAACTGTTCAGCGATGACATCGACCCGCATTCAGATCGCTGAGCTTCCACGCATTTATAAAGTTTTTATTTTTCATTTGTATTTTGGTTTGTTTATTAATTTTGAATGGATCCGTAGTATCTAAATGCAGCTCTTTGGTCTTGTTTGGTATGGCAGGTTGACTTATTTAAGTTACTGTTTAAAGTTAAAGTTGCATAGTTTAAGTTGAATGTCTGCAATGTCTGCATAAATAGTTTTAAGTCGAATGTCTGCAAAGTATGTTTGAAAAAAGAATACTGAGGCTTTAAATCTATTTTGAATTTCTTCCTTAAAAAATAATGGGTTTAAAAATGAATAACACTTGAATACCAATGTTTTTGTTAATAAAATAAATAAATAAAGTAGTGGTTGTGTGGGGGGCCTTGCAGTTTTGATTCGGAGAGGAGGTGTGCCTTGATGTAAAAAAGGTTGGGGACCACTGATTTAAGTGGCCCCTAAAATAATAATTAACAATTTTTACAAAGGAAGTGATTCAATCAAAAACCAACTTTTAACTCGATAAGAATTTTCCTATTGTCACTGTGAAGCTGCTTTGAAACAATATGTATTGTGAAAAGCATTATATAAATGAAGATTACTTGACTTGACTTGAACCCCAAGAGACAGAATTTCAAGGGTCACAAGAATGGCTGTCAGACTCTATTGAGCAAGACACAACAGAAGAAGAGACTGTCAAAGTAGCGAGTCATCAGATAACAATCTTAGAGAAGTAAGGTTACGTAATAAGAGGGCAGGAAGGCTTGAGCTCAGGAGGGTGATACATCAGATAAAGAATGATTGGCCTGAAGTAAACATCAAAGGAATTAAATACAAAAACCCAACCAGAGAGAGGTAGATCATTAGAACGGAAGTGGGATCGAAAAATAATTGAAGGACGCAGTCTAATGTATGGCCAAATGAGGTCAGCTAGTAGATCCCCATCAAGTCAAGTCAAGTCACCTTTATTTATATAGCGCTTTTTACAATGCAGATTGTGTCAAAGCAGCTTTACAGTGATAACTGGTATATCATTTTGGCTGCACAGCAGCTCTTAAAGAAAATGGTGTCAATGCAGGCAGATGCAAAGCACTGTTGAATATCAAATGTCAAGTGTCCCCAACTAAGCAAGCCAAAGGCGACAGCGGCAAGGAACCCAAACTCCAACAGGTAACATCAGGTGGCAAATAGGTGTTAAAATGGAGAAAAAAAAACCTTGGGAGAAACCAGGCTTAGTCGGGGGGCCAGTTCTCCTCTGGCGAACAGTGCTTAGTTACAATTCAGGTAGCTATCATAAGTCTTATGGGATCGCAACATTCAAAGTATTTATTCCATTTCCATCCAGCTGGGGATCGTATTCATCACGCCGGTATGGACGGTGTGTAGAGGAACTGTGCCACTGGCTGTTGTGTCGATGAGGCCTTCAGAATGGATGATCTAGTTGACTCAATCTCTGCTGATACTTCAGGGCTGTGTTGTGGTCGTGTCAAGGCGCAGGTCTTCGATCTCACCTGGATATGGCCCGGATCCGGTTGACTACGGTAAACCTCGGGAGAAACAGAAAGACTAATATTAGCGTAGATGCCATTCTTCTTCTGATGTAACGAGTACATCTGGTGTTATAGGAAGTGTTCCCGGTTCCGGCTGACCAAATTTATGCAGCCTAATAATCCTTTAATGGATTTGAAATATAAATTGATAATGTGTTATGTGTATGCCAGGTTAAAGAGATGCGTTTTTAGTCTAGATTTAAACTGACAGAGTGTGTCTGCTTCCCGAACAATGCTAGGAAGATTGTTCCAGAGTTTAGGTGCCAAATAGGAGAAGGATCTACCACCTGCAGTTGATTTTGATATTCTAGGTATTATCAGCTGGCCTGAATTCTGAGATCGCAATAGACGTGAAGGAATATAATGCATTAAGAGCTCGCTCAGGTACTGGGGAGCTAAACCATTCAGGCCCAATCCCAATTCTCTTTTATACCCCTTCGCCTACCCCTTCGCACTTCCCCTTGCCCCTTGAAACAGAGTGGCAAGGTGTAGGGGTGAAAATATTCCCCTAAGAAATGGGACACCACTTCTACACCATTACACACGTCATCATACCTAGTTTCTTTTATTAGTGTCCTGTAACATTTAACCAGTATGAACAGCAATGAAGTGCGCATATCAACAGAAATCAGGCACGAGCACGTTTAACAGATTACTCACTCCCAACGTTGTTTTGCGCTGTATTTTGGACGGCGCTCGGTTTCAGTTCGAAAACGTATGAGCCTCGAGACTGGTGAAGCTGCTTTTCCATCGGGCCAAGCTGTTTGTTTAACCGTTCCATTCCGTGCTGAGCCGGCCGGTACGGATATGGTTTCGTTTTCCACTGTGGTGCTGCGATAACGGACCTCTTTGCAAAGCAATACAAACGAGTCAGTTGTTGCCTTTGTAACGCAAGAGTTTACATACGATACGAGATGTAAATAGCTATGAAGGATGACCAGATTTCTTTTAACTGTATTACTCATTTGTGTTCACATCATTCAAATAGTGCGTTTAGCAAGCTATGGAGAAACTGGCAGCCAGGTAACACATAAATGATCGATCCTGAGTGGAAATATCACTACCATGATCACTACACGCATTCTAGCAGCACGGTAGTCGGTGTATGCAGGGAAATTTCTCATACCCCTTCGTTCAAAGTGTGGTCCTGAAAAATCTTCGTTTGAAGGGCTATCTGGCCCTTCCCCTTACCCCTACCACTCCAGCCAAAAGAGAATCGAGACACCCCTACCCCTTCACATGAACGCGCAAAACAAAGGGGTAGGGGAAAGGGGAAGGGGGAAGGGGTAGAATTGGGATTGGGCCTTAGTGCTATGTAAGTAATTAGCAAGATTTTAAAATCTACACAATGTTTAACAGGAAGCCAATGCAGTGTTTAAAGAACTGGGCTAATATGGTCATACTTCCTGGTTCTTGTAAGAACTCTAGCTGCTGCATTTTGTACAAGCTGTAGTTTATTTATCAGGCGAGCGGAATAACCACCCAGTAGAGCATTACAGTAATCTAGCCTTGACATCATAAACGCATGAACTAACTGTTCTGCATGTGTTATTGAGAGCATATGTCGTAGTTTAGATATATTTTTAAGATGGAAGAATGCGGTTTTACAGATGCTAGAAACATGGCCTTCAAATGAAAAAATAAGAATCTCTGTTTTTTCTGAATTTAGTAGTAGGAAATTACTCATCATCCAATTTTTTATACCAGCTATGCATTCCATTAATTTGGTAAGTTTGTCAATTTCGTCAGGGCGCGAAGAAATACAGAGCTGAGTATCATCAGCGTAACAGTGAAAACTAACGCCATGCTTCCTAATGATATCTCCCAAGGGTAGCATGTACAGAGTGAAAAGCAACGGTCCTAGTACTGAGCCTTGCAGTACTCCATATTGAACTTGTGATCGATATGACATCTCTTCATTTACTACTACAAACTGATAACAGTCAGATAAGTAAGATTTGAACCATGACAGTGCAATTCCACTAATGCCAACATCATTTTCGAGTCTATTTAAAAGAATATTGTGATCGATAGTGTCAAATGCAGCACTAAGATCCAGTAACACTAATAGAGAGATACAACCACGATCTGATGATAAGAGCAAATCATTAGTAACTCTAATGAGAGCAGTCTCAGTACTATGATACGGTCTAAATCCTGACTGGAAATCCTCACAGATACTATTTCTTTCTAAAAAGGAACATAGTTGTGATGATACTGCCTTTTCTAGTATTTTTGACAGAAAAGGGAGATTTGAGATCGGCCTGTAATTGGCTAATTCTCTAGGATCAAGTTGTGTTTTTTAAATAAGAGGTTTAATAATAGCCAGCTTAAAACTTTTTGGTATGTATCCTAGTGATAAAGACGAATTAACGATATTAAGAAGAGGATCTATGACCTCTGGAAGCATCTCTCCAAAAGCATAGCTAAGGCAGAAGGATGGTCAAAGTCTGGAAAACAGGCTATATTCCAGGAAGGTTATTCCTATATGAGGAAGGCAGTTGGAGAAATTGATAAAATGTTAAAGGCACTTAAAAAAGAAAATAGAGAGTTGCAGCGGGCATTACAGGACCCAGAATCCGAGGATAACATAGACAGCGAGTCACATAAGTGACAATTGGGAGGAGGAGCCCAGAGTACAGGCTAGGAGAGTCAGGATTAAATCATCCACACCAATTTCAGTGAACAGAATAAGTCCTAGATATCTCACATTTAATTCCACAAAAGAGCCAAATGAAGAACAAGTAGACTACCAGGCAAAATTATCAGAATTAAATTTAACAGAAGCTGTTAAACAGCAGGTAGGAAAAATAAAACAGGGCAAAGACCATAGCAGTTATGCAAACCGCATTATGAAAGCAGCGGAAGCTGCGAGGCTTGATAAACAATTACACGGTGAGTTCACACTTGTATGGCCATGCAATTACAGCCGAGGCCTTAGAAAAGTCCAGACAACTCACAGGTACAGAGGATAAGTATGCCCAATGGAAAAAGGATTTGATAGAAGCCCAAAAAGATGGTGTGCCAATTTTGAGTATGTGGCTTTCGATAGAAGACGACATCCCTCATGAAGATAAAATCAGATTGTTACGAGAAGTGGGCAGAACTTTACCTGGAGGACACACTTTAGCCACAATACTGAAAATTGCTAGTAGTAAAGAAATTCAAAATATGTTAGCAGTATATTGTGACAGTCGTCAATGATTTGTGCTTTTCCTATTCCGTACTGGGGGTGGCGCTGTTGAGCATATATACGGGGAACCAGGTAGGAAGTTATTTAAGGAAGTGTGATTGCATCTCTCGCTCTCTCGCTCTCTCTAGCCTTTGTTGTCAGGCGTGCGGGTTATTCCCGGTCATGGTTGCGCTAAGCATTGATGTGTTGATGTTACATTTAATGCTTTGGTCTTTTCCTGCTTGCTGATAATGCTTACGATTCGTATTTTGAGGATTAAGTTTCCTCATTGAACTTCGTAAAGCATTGGGAAGTTGTGTGGAGCATTTGAGAGAGAGTTTTTTCCAATTCGGTTATGTGGTAGTTTAAATGCTAATTCAGGGCATTATATGTAGTGTGTTTTGAGGAGGTTTTTGGTGTAGGGAGGGTTTTCTTTTGGTATTTATTTTGGCACTCGAGTTGCTGAATTATGTTGTAAATATTGTGTGTGATGTTATGAATTGCGTTTCAGGCCCAGTAGTTCAATGAGTGACATGGTAAGCAAGTTAATTTTTGTTGTTGTTGTTGAACTTTGGATCCAGATGATTTTTTTTTTTTTTCCTAGGCCTGTTTTTCTTATGCAGTTGCCTTATTTCATTTTGTTTCTGCATAAGATTTATTGCATCGCATTTAATTGTCTGAATTATTCAATTATTTGTTGATTTATCTGTCACTCATTTATTGTTGTGAGGTAATTAAAAGGTAAATGTTTCTGGGCTTGGAATTAATAGTTGTGATTTATTGTTTTTTTGTTGTTGTTGTTTTTTTTTTGTTGTTGAATATGATGTACTGAATTGTAATGTAATATGATTGGAATTGAACTTGAATAGAAAACTTTTAAATCAACTTTCTTGTGGTTCTATTGATTCATATAATAATAGAATTGATAATGTCATCCCTATATGTATTGTCTCTAATGATGAATTTGATTCAATAAGTGTGGTGGTTTTTACCCCTGGTGCCCGAACCCAACTTTTTAAGGCCAAATACCATCACAATATGATCTCACTACACAGCATGTAAAGACCAAAAAAGTAAGACTGTAAAAAAGTAAATACAGAGTAGAACAAGGAGTATATAAAGGTTTCCATAGTAAACCCTTTAAACCTAAAACAGGAGAGCAGAAAAAAATATAATACTCGATTCCAGAGTAGACAGAGTGGGCCTAGCCCATCGAATAGGAATAATTAAAGCCCAAAAAACTGGGGAATGGGAAAACCCAGAATAATGAATAAAACGGTTACACCTGTTAAGAGTAGCTATATTCCAGTGGAAAAATGGGCCCAAATGGCTCCAGAAGAAAGAAAGAAAAGAATAGAGAAAAGGACAAATGGAGCTTATAACACAAAGAAAGTAAGAGGAAAGGGTATTAAGCAATACTGTTTTTGAAAATGAACACAGATACACACAGAAGAAACAGGAAGCTAAAGACACAGCTGTAGTTTCTGCAAAATAGGATGAGGTTGGCCTACTGAAGAAGAATCTCTGTGATCCTCGTGTAAAACAGGAGTCAGACCAGTTGTTTTTGGATATATCAGGAATTAAATATTTGGTTGACACGGGGGTGGAGATATCAACAACAGTAGAGCCTATAGAACAGACTGGAATTATCCATGTCCAATCATATGATGGTGAAGTAAAAGAGAAAAACTAGGGTTTACAAACATGGCATAAAAATGATCTCAGGTGCTGAAAACTTGCTAGCAGCAAAAGACCTTAAGAAAATCTTAAGACTAAAAGAAGTGAATCAAAATTATCTAGAATAGAAAAAGGAATGATAGGATCAAAATTGGCAAAAGCAGAAATAATGGAAGCATTATGTAAAACAAATCAAAGGTGCCGTAACTAATAGTCCGATACAATTACCCCCTCAAACCAGATGGAACGTTTAGATTAGTGACCAATTTCAAAGCATTGAATAGAGTCACAAAGCCAGGCAGACGGTACTTAATTAATGCTAGAGACACGACGGAAAAAATGAAGTCCGGAAAATACCTCTCCAAGATTGACCTAGCAAACGGTTTTTGGTCAATACCGCTAGATAAAGAGAGCCAGGAAAAAACTGCATTTACAGTAGGGAATAAACATTATGTATATCAGAGACTGCCACAAGGGTACATGAGTTCCCCTGTTCATTTTCAGGCAACAATTATGGACATAATGCAGGGACTACAAGTAGAAATATATGTAGATGATATTCTTATTGTTTCAGAGAATGAGGAAGAACATGTAAAAGTGGTAAAGCAGGGGTGGGGAAGGTTGATCCTGGAGGGCCATTGTCCTGCAGAGTTTAGTTGCAACCCTAATTAAACACACCTGAAGCTAATCAAGGTCTTCAGGATTACTAAAGTTACAGGCAGGTGAGGGTTTTTTTTTTTTTTAGGGTTGGAGCTAAACTCTGCATTACAATGGCCCTCCAGGATCAATGTTCCCCACCCCTGTGGTAAAGGAAATACTGGATGGCAACATCAGGTTTAAAGCTAAACATAAAGAAAACACAATTGATGACAGATGTTTTGGAATTTTTAGGCTTTTGGATTACTGCAGGTAATAGAGGAGTTACCCAATCAATGAAAGAAAAAAATAAACCAGTTAAAAAAGCCAGAGACAGTAAGGGAGGTTCAACAAATGATGGGATTGATGGGATATGTTTGTGACATTATTCCAGAATATAGTCAAATGTCAAACCAATTTATTCCACTATAAAAGGGGGAATATTGAACTGGGGAAGTGCAGCAGATGAGTCATTGCAGAAAATGAAACAAACCATTTTAAACTCAGGTCAACTCGAAGGGAGAGTAGATGACAAAATCTGGAATTAGACCTGTCAATAGATCCTATTGGATATTAATAGCAAGGAATGAAGGAAGTAATATGCCAATAAGAATAATTACAGGAATATGGGAAAACCCAGAGAAAAAGTTTACACCAATTGAAAAGAAGTTAGCAGCCTTAAATAAAAGATATCCAGAATTGAAGGGCCTAGCCAGAGGGAAGTTAATTTATATTAACACTGATGAGCCAGTAATGGCACACTTGAGTAAAAATAAAGTTAAGGACAGTAAGGCTCAAAGCACAAGAATGGAAAGATGGGGAAGACATGCTGTTAGAACCAGACCTGAAATTTAGACACAAAGAACAGAAAAAGTGTCAGAAGAAAAAATGAGACTTGGTAAAAAGTACGATAGTTTATACTGATGGTTCAAAAACTCTTAAAGATGAGCAGGCACACTGGGGTTACATAATAAAATGTAAAGGCAAGGAGGAAGCTAGGAATACTGGCACTATACAAGGAACGGCACAGACCGGAGAAGTTAAAGCCATGTTGGAAGCCATAAAAAAAATTGAAAGAGCTAAGCATAGAACAGGCGATATTAGTTACAGACAGTAAGTATGTTGAAATAGGAATAAACCAAAATTTGGACATTTGGAAAGAAAATGGTTATACAAAGAGTAAAGGGAAGCCAATAGAAGACGCAGATATTTGGAGAGAGATGGAACAGAATATAGACAGAATGGATCTTACGGTAATCCATCAACCGGGACATAGCAAAGACGAAAATGAAATGGCGCGGGGAAACAACGAAATACATAGATTAGTCCGGATGCGAAGAATAGTAGTAATACAAGAGGCAGAGAAAGACATAATAGGAAAAATCCATGATCAAATGAAACATCCTAGTGTAAACTTAATGGGAAAAATCTTAAGTGATAATAAAATACATTGTGAGAACTGCATGAGAAAAGGATACTGGAAAACGTTAAAAAATGACTATGGATGCATAACCCCACAAGGAGCTAATGAAGAATTGTCAATGGACATAGCTGGTCCCCTTAATCCTAAATCCAAAGTTAGGACATAGATACATCTTAGTAGTAACAGATGGTTACACTGGGAAAATTTGGGCTAAAGCTCTGATTGAAAGAAACTAGTGGAAAAACAATAGTTAAAGCAGTTCAAGAATTAACAGAGTCGACAACGGAACTTATTTTGTCGGAGATGAATTAGGAAATTGGCTGACAGAGAAACACATCGGATTACAGAAAGCATTAAGATACATGCCACAAAGCAACGGGATAGCGGAAAGATCCGTTGGTAAAATTAAGGAATGGATGAGAGCAAATTGTAACAATACACTTTGGGAAGAATGACAGACCGATCGAGCAAGAACATGTGTGCAAGGTAGGAGACACTGTGTGGATAAAACTAGAGAATAAAAACAAGAACAAACCATTTAAAGATTTAATCACGAAAAAAGATAAAATAGTAAAAATAATTGACCAGCACACAGTAGAATTACAGAATAATGGAATTTGCTCTAAAAGGTCTTTGGTCAAACGTGACTGAAACATTACGAAAGTAAGACTTGCAAGATACAGAGGAACTGAAGCTTAAAAACATGATAACAATCAACAGTCAGAGAGGAGTGATAAGAGCAGAGACATGACTAGTCTCAAAAAGCAGAACGAATTACATATTGACAAACACACAGCATGAAAAAGACAAAATGGAAAAATAGGCAGTGCTGTTAGTTTAAAGTGTAACAGGCTGTTTGTTGGAGGAAACTGTGTAATATGTGGATGTTTTGGAGAATATATATGGTGGGACGGTCCAGCTAAAGATAAACCTAGGTGTAAAAAGGATCTTAAGGAAAAGCCCTTAGAGGAACCAAAAATTAAGTGCAGTCAGTAAGCAAACAGCAGTATTGATTATTCCTGGACGTCAAGATGTCGTGCAGTAATAGAGGAAGTTCAAAGCAAATGGTTGCTAGTGGATCCAGGGAGTCTGGGCCATGAACTAGAGAACCTGAAATTTTGCTTTGATGACAACGGACGACCAGTTAAACCAAAGAAAGGAAAAGGAATTATCTGGTCAATTGTAACCATTGCTAAATTGTTAATGGAAAATGGTGATGGAGAACAAATAATGTCACCAAGAGTTGATTTTCCCAGGCGAGGCGAATGTGATGAGGAAAATGGTAATATGAGATGCCAGTTTGGACAAATTGACGAAGAACGTTGGCCGAACAAAATAATACAAAAAGTTACCAGGGTCAGATGTATGCCAATAGACTTCTGGAAGGAGGGAAGCCCTCAGAAAAAGAATGCTGGTACACAGCAAAAACCTATTATGGAAGGTGAAACAGAAGATCTACCAGCACGCAGATTTACTTTGGAAATCAAAGTGATTGTGAATTTGACCACAACATCAGAACCTGAAGTACTCGCCTGCACCATTGAAATGGAACTGGCTAGGGAATAACGTTGCAGGGTTATTCTTGAGTCAGGAATTTCTGTTGGAAATTAAGGGGATGGAGGGGGCCCCCGGAAAACTCCCATTAAATTGTTTTGTTTTGTTTTTCAGGAATTATGAAATTGGATGATGGAGAAAATGTGAAGACTGGGCAAGAAAAATGAAGAAATGAAAGGAACCATGCATGCCCATTTTGATAACAGGGACCATACTCCTAGCAGGAATATGCCCCTTAGTTGATTTTGTTACACAATTGATAGTAGTAGACCAAATTTACATACATGAAGTCACAAATTGTACTATAGTAAATATAAAAATACAAAATTGCAAAAAATCTACTTTACAAGAATGTAGCAAATGTTCGGAGATATTAAATACCTTCAAAGTTGGAAATGATACAATGGAAAAATGTAGATTGATAAAGGAAATGTTTAATATTACTCAAATAAGAAAAATATGGATTTGGCATAAGAAAAGTAGGATAGAATATGTAGGTCCTGGAGAGAAACATGGATGCTATCAAACGCATCAAGAGCAAGTAAAAATAGATAACAAAGAATATCAAATCGACCCAACACAAGTAAGCATAACAACCAAAGAGACAGGAATTATAAATAAACTAATGACAAACCTTCCAAATCCTGTATTAGTTTTTGAAGGGGAATGTCGTAAATATTTTACAAAAAATAAATATACAATGTATGACACCCCTACAAAACTAAAGGACCCTTTTCCATGGATAAAATGGCATAGTAAGACCAACAGAACCGCAAAAGTGATTATCAGACCTGGAATGTATTCTGGCCAAAAGAAAACCTTATACCAAATAAGTGTGAGCACAACAAAATACTGGGAGAAATGCCCAGAGCAAAAGATACACAAATGTACAGGAGAACAGTATAATTGGGAATTGCAAAGTATATGGTGGAAAAAGGCCTTAGATGGTTATTTTCAGATTATAAAAGATCAAAATTGCAAAACTATGACCAGATATGAACGACAATTTATCAAAGGTCGAGGAGAATATCAAGTAACTCCTTGTCCATGTAATGAAATGAGTCAAAAATGGATTTGTGGAGATGATTATAGAGTGTGGGATTATAAATTTAAGAATCTGTTTAAGATCTGCTGATCCTACATCCTGACATAACATCACATGAAATATTAAGGTGAAGGACATTGTATTTAGCATTTTAAGGTAAAGATGATGACATCAGATGAATGATTCTGTTAAGCAAAGTTTCCAGCAAGAGTTTTCTGCCAGTTCCTGTTCTCTTTATTGTATGTCTAATGAGTCAGATCACTGAGATTCTCACCTTTTGTCTTTAATGGCTCTTGGAGCCCTTGTCCCATTTATTGAATAGCTATGCTGATTGGATTAGGACTTGCGACACTCTGGAGTCTGGGGCAGGTTCCTATACCTGGATACTTCATTTGCATGCTTTGTTTAAGGTCGTCAGCCAGGTGCTTTGTCTCTATTTCTAAGCACTGCCCCCTAAAATGTATATAAACTACAATGTACACTGTCTTAGTTGGACTTGATGACTGCAGCACGTGTTCTCAATAAAACATCTGCTGAAGATACATCCAAGTCTCCTAGTCTTCGCTTCTGAGATTTCCAACAGTTTTGGTGCCGTGACCCGGATAGAGCTTCTCACCTGACCTCGCTCCAGCATGAATTTTTCCATCTCCACCACGATTTGGTGAGTGTCACTCTATCCAAAGAACCGCTACAGACCAGTACATGTAGTTATCCTCTGTGCTGCCAGAGAAGTGTTAACAAACAGATGCAGGGTTTTGTTAACAGGTTAGTCATCCTCTACGTAGCTAGAGAAGGTTTGTCCTCTGTATAGTCAGAGAAGTTTCATCCTCTGTTCAACCAGGGAAGGTGGACAACAATTACAGTGTGTTAACAGTAGTTTATCCTCTGCTTTGCCAGGGAAGTTGGTTTATCCTCTGCTTTGCCAGAGAAGTGGTTCATCCTCTGTCTAATCAGGGAAGGTTGTTTAACAGAATGGTTATCCTCTACGTTGAGAAGAGAAGAAAGTTATCCTCTGTTAAGTCAGGGAAGGTTACAATTGTTACAACTCTTACAGTGTGTTAGCAAGTTGGTTCTACTCTGCTCACCAGGGAAGGTTGAATACATTACGATGTGTATAAACTAGGTTATCCTCTGCTCTGTCAGGGAAGTGTTGAAAGAGTACTGTTGTTCCAGAAAGACATTACAAAATGTTGAGAAAGAACGCTAGACTAATTCCAACAACTGAGAAAGGTGGACTAGCTACCCCTTTATGGACAGATAGTGAGTTTAAATCATTGTTAGGAGAGCACATGGACTCAATAGTGACTGAGTCAGATTTGACAAAGAAATTTGGTATTCACCCAGAAAAAGTATGGTCTACTGAAGAATGCAAGGTGTTGGGTGCATGTATCAGGAAGAAAAACATAAAAGGTATTATCTGCTGCCACAGAGAATTTACATTATCCTTAGCACAAGAACAAGCTTGGAGTATTGCTAAGTTAAAAGAACAAAACCAACAATTGCATACTTGAGTGTCCTGTCTCATGAAAAAGGTGGGCCTTAACAAAGCCTCAACCAAATGTGACTCAGAAGACCAACAGTCAGATAAAAGCTATCCTGACTTAGTCTTTCTGTAGACTAGAGGATAATAGCAATACTGGATTGATGGATAAAGATGTAAATTGAAGTGTGTGGAGCAAGACAAAAGGCTCAGAGTAGGGTAAAAGGTGTTGAAGCATTCCATCTGTAACCCCCATACTGCAGTTACAAGCAGTCAGTACCACTCTAGGTCCTGAAGACATAGAAAGACTTGCTGAGAGTTTGCCATCAGTGCATAGAAATTTTTTTAGGATAGAGTTGTCCAGAAAAATGAAGCTCTATGATATGTCCCTAGCTAAAGTCATCCAGCTAATGTCACAAATCTTGACAGAGTCAGAATTCAATGATTTTGAAAGTGCTGTAAATAATTCTGAGTTTCAGCATTCCAGCAAAGGTGAATTGAGAGAAGGAGTTCTGAGAGTGTTACAGAACCTTGTGGGACCAAAGGTGGACTGGTCAAAGATCACTAGTTGTGTACAGAAGAAGGATGAAACTGTAAGTGAGTACACTGAAAGATTTTGCCAGTCAGCTGCAGCATAGAGTGGAATAGCTGACACTCCAGAGAAGGTGCTAGAGGATAATGGACCACTGGTCCGCATGTGGTTTTATGGGCTTTTATCAGAGTACAGAAATGCATTGCCTTTCTTAGACCTAACATGGTCCAGTGGAACCCTGCAAAACAACTTGGATAGGTTAGCTACTTGGGAAAGAGACTCCAATGTCAAGACAAGAGTAAAGATTGCAGCAGCTAGCATCCTTTAAGGTCAACACAGAGAATCGACAGAAACGTAAATGTCCTAAGAGAGAAGGCAGTTGTCATTACTGTGGTAAACCTGGACATTGGATGAAAGAGTGTAGGAAAAACAAGTCATTAAGAGAAATAAACAGCTTTACTCAGCTCCTACTCAGTCTACTTGCTACATTGAAACTGCCCCTCCCTCTACTCCAGACTCTTGGAGCAACAGCTTGCTGACATGCTAACTGTTTGAGCTGTGAGTGTTTAATTTCCCCAGTAATTTACAAGAAAGCTGAAAGACTAATTCTGAACAAAAGAAAGTTGACTGTCACTTCCACCATTTGGGGGACACTGGTTAAGTACACTCACAGCCTTAAATGTTATGCTACAGCACACTCCATTCACTTATCCATCCTCTATAGGTTATGATGTCTGCTATGACTGATGTTTCAATGGAAGATGGAGATGTAGCACAGTAAAGTTTGCAAATTAACTACAGGGAGAGAATAGGACACACAGACCAGTGAGGAGCCCAGGGAAGAACCGAAGTGCAACAGGCCTCAGGGACCAACCCTGTGGTGAAGACTTCCTCATAGGTTTCCCCCTCTCAGTAGTTTATCCCCACCTTACTGGTCTATAGGTGTAAAATTGATTAAGACTAGGTTAAGAAAAAGAAGAACAAAACCACTATACAATCACTAGAAGTTTATTATGATAAGAGTTAGACATAAAAACTATATGACAATCAGAGGTCTAACGTACTAAAGTCTATGCATGAATACTGCTGGTCTGCTGTTTCTTTGTTTTCTTCTGTTGCAGGTATGTGTATATGCCATGACGGCTCATAAGCAGCACCTGGTGTAAAGCATCACCTCAGATATCCTCGAACAACCTTCATAACGACAGAGTCATCTGAGAAACTCGGAGTTGCACAACGACAAAGAATCATCTGAGCAACTTGGAACAGACATGGAAATATATTGGTACATATATTAAGCTAAATGCTTCTCTCTAGAGTTCATTTTTCTAGCTGACTAACGGTCATGATAAATATATTTGTTCTGAGGTAAATGTGATGTTACGTTTGTTTACCAGCATTTTTATTAATGTCTTTCCGCGTATGAAACAATGATTGAGCGCGATTACATGAGACATGATACGGATTTTGATAAGTTGAACTGTATCTTTTAACATACCTTTAGTTGTAAATGTAAGAAAGAGTTAAAACTGAACACAATCTGCTGCTCAAACTGTGTATAGAACAATTTTTAATACTATTTTTTTGCTCCTTTTTTATTTTACATTTACTTGTACTTTTACTTTCAGTACTTAAGTATGTTTACTATCAAAAAAATACTTTTCATACTTAAGTACAAAAAATACCACATACTTTACAACTTTTACTGAAGTAATATTCTAAACAGTGACTTTAACTTCTACCAAAGTCATTTTCTGGTAAGATATCTATACTTTTACTCAAGTATGGCTTTCGAGTACTTTATCCACCACTGCTCTTAATCATGAGCACAGTTTATGGATACTCAATTTTGATCGGGGGAATACACGTTTTAAACTGTTTTAATACAAGATATTTGCCGTTCTAAACTAATGCACTACTTCCTTGTAGTTTAAACACGCACATTATGTGCAGTCAGAATTGCACGCACAGTTGCACACAGAATTAATAAGAACTTAGTGTCAGCACTGTCCTGCGATTTATCAACAAAATCGATCAAAAACTGAAAGTTAAATAGCATAACGTGTTTGTTTTAAAAGTAATTTAAACCCACAGCTTCACTATCGTAAAAGAGACACCACGCAGACTGGTAGGAATTCATACACGCAATCGCTCTCTCACTAATCCATTCAAATAAACGTAATCTTGCAGTTCCACTTCATATGTATCCGACTTAGAACGAACAGAAATTGATAAGTAAAGACCCATAGGCAGATAAACTGATGAAAATAAAAATAAAAAAAAACAGAGAAATGAGATTATTTACAAAAACATTTAATAATTGATCTCTCAGCCCTGCATGGTTTCCAATGAGCTCGGGATTCCAATTGACCATGATAAAACCATGGATCCAGCCAAGTCCATTGAATTCTGGGAATTAACTTGGATACAATTAATTCCGAGACCTCACTGCACAAAGGGGAAAAAAAATCTTTAGGATATTTCTGGTCGCGTCCACCTTCCTAGACAGTCTGAACTATTCTAAACATGATCTGCTATCTTTGCTCGGCCACTTAAACTTCAAATGTGCATAATCCTGCAAGGCCACCCTTTCATCTCACATCTCCTCTCCCTCGTGTCTTTGATTCACACGCTAGAAGATGAGCATTGGCTTTTCCTGTTGCTGCATCCCATATAACAATCAACAAATGCCTTCCCCTAGTGCGAGGTTGCCTCCGCAAGCTCAGCCGTCTCAGCCATTCATCCTGCTGTCTCTAACCCGCCACATTGTCCGTGGCATGCAGCTCCTAGCGTGAGGCTGCCTCCGCTAGTGACGCAGGCCCGGATAACATTTCTTTCTCCTCCTGCTGCCTCTAACTTTTTCCCCTACCAGTGACCTACAGCTCCTAGCATGAGGCTGCCTCCGCTAGCGACGCAGGCCCAGGCAACACTTTCTTCTCCTCCTTTTCCCCTACCAGTGGCCTACAGCTCCTTCAGCAGACCCTAGCGTGAGGATGCCTCCACTAGCGGCATAGACCCAGCTGGCCTATTTTCCACCCCAGCTTTCCTCTTCTTTTATCTTGCCAGTTACAACCCAAGACCCAGGGGCCGGCCCAAACATGAGGCTGCCTCCGCAAACAACTTTAGCCCCAGGGCCTTTCCCTCCTAACTCCCTTCCCCAGGCTAGATCGTCAGTTTCCTTCTCTGCAACACAGATGCCCATACCACCGAATGCCATCACTTTGGAACCGCCCCCTGTCACCAGCAACATCAGAGCACAGATTTTATCAGAGTGGCATCCCAGCAGATCACTTTTCCATTCATTTCTTCCACATAGAAGCAGCTACCAGTCCTCTCCCAGCATCAGCTTCAAACACTCAGTCACTGGATATCAGAGGCTTTTAAGAACTATATCAGTAGATCGGGGAGCCCGTTCAGTGTCGGCTTGCTACGGCATTCTCGCCCGGTGGCCATATACGTGTGTAATTGCTCCAGTAAGTTACCCAGAAACAGCTAACCCTGTTGAGTTTCTCTGTCACCCCTATGGCAGTCAGATGTGGCAGAGTGTCCGACGCTCGTATGCACTAGGAACCTGTGATAGGCTGGGTGTCCATATGTAGTGATCCCTGCGGCGATCCCATATGTATATTCTTTCACGGTACGGCTACCCCATGGCTAGCTAGTGTCTTTCCCTCGACAGAGTCTGCTCTGTCGTCTCTACTGGATTTTCTTCCACCCTAGAACCAGGTTGGAACCATGCCAGAGACATTCCATATGTTGCACTACCCTGCTTGGCTAGTCCATATGTGTTTCACCACATAGTACCTCCCTTTGGGCAGGATGTGGCTCTGCAGCATTCCCTTTCCACTAGAAGGTGCACACTTTCCCAGTGTTATCCAATAGTCTTACTGAGTGGGTCATGTGGAACAGCAGTGATTGACTCTCTCTGCCTAAGCCCTGTCCCATCTTCCACCCCAACAGCTGCAGGGGAATTAAGGAGGCTTAGGCAGGACACTGGAAGGGCCAACAACTATGGCGTTTTTGTAGGAATCCCAATTCGTTGGATCATCTCTGACGTACGTCGAGTGACCAACTGAATGGGAACGTCTTGGTTATGTATGGTAACCCTTGTTCCCTGAAGGAGGGAATGGAGATGTACATCCCATCGCCATGGTTGCTGTACCATCACTGGGCAGCCGGGCCAGAGCTTGGCTCGTCAGCGATAACCAAAGGTATGCGTGCATCCACTTCCTTATTTATACCCGCAGCGCAGGGGCGGAGCGCGTGATGCAAAGTTCGTATGCCAATGTCCATTGGCTCGTTTAGTTACACTCGAAGTGGATTGGTCTCTCGAAGCGAGGGAAAGAGGGTTACCATACATAACCAAGACGTTTCTCCTGAACAGATTCTGGTTTTAACCTGTATTTCACTCTTGGTACACATATAGGTTATGTGACCTGTATGAGGAAGGATCTTTAACTACTTAAACTCGGAGCGGCTCGGTACCGGGCCAAGGGGGGCGCCGGAGTTAAACAAAAAAGGTTGTGGTCCTGTAACTTCATAACTCCTTGCTTGATCAACGAAAAATAGGTGTCATTTTAAAGCTTAGAAGCTTGGCTTTCCAGTGAATATAATGAATATGACTAACTCTTAACAACTGCTTTTAAATTTGCTATAATATAAGAGGAGCACCATTTTTATAGCATGAAAAATGACTGTTTACTTGAAATGTGGTCTGTAAAAGCATCATAAATAACTGATATTTTTTTGTTATATGTCGTTGAAAAGGTCTCAACTAGCAGAATACAAAAAGCATATTTGTTTCAGTTTGTGACCAAACTATACCAAGTATTTGTATGAAAAATTTGCTGCCGATGCACATAATAACAGTAAACAGATTAAGCTTTTTGCTATATAACTTCGCGAATCATCAGTTAACCATAGTAAAATCACACGTCTTTATTTAGAGCAGGTTGTCTCGATTCAAATGAGCCCAAACACGACATATGACAAGCAGATCTTGAGAAAAACCTTATGGAGTGACAAGACATGCTTATATGCTGGCAAGACATGCTTACTTCCGCGATCATGACGCAGCGTCATTTGAAAGTTCAATCAATGGAAACTGCATGTCTGGTGAGGTGGATTGGTATATGGTGGGTGGGATGATGTGCAGAGAGCAATTGGACACTCTCTTACAGCTGGAGTGCGCTTGGATTGGGCTGATCGCCCTGATTGACAGGTCTGGAAAATCATCACTTATCAACCAGGATCGTATTACTTGTTGCTTATTCTATGTAATTATAAATATGTTTATGCTTTATTGTGGTGTTTACACATGTAAGTAGTTCTTATGTTTAGTAAAACACTCAGATCTCTTGTTTGGAGAGGTTTTTTTGGACTTTTGATAAAAAGACTACCTTGGTTCCAAATGCTGTAACTTTTGGTAATACTTTACATTAAGGTTCCCTTTGTAAAGGGTTTATAAAGGTGTCATTAATAAGCAGTTATAACTGCATGAATAAAAAGGGTGAATTTAATGCAATACCTGCCAAATAGTCGGATCTGCAGGCTGAGGAGAAATGGTTAAGTCCGAAGTTGTAATCAATATCTTCTGAGTTTGATGAAGAAATATGAAACAACTTAAGCTATTAATTTGACTCTTTTAGTAGGAAAGTGTTCTTTCTCTCTGGGTTAAGCACAGGGTGGGGGCAGGTCGAGCCACCAGCAGGAGTTGTCTTGGGGCAGTCAAAGATGCAGGAGAGAGAGGCAGAGTTGTGTGTCTCTTTTTAAGGTCTGGGAGGAGCCACAGCTCTTCAGGTGGACCTGACCAGTGAGCAAAGTGGAATTTCCTTGGCGGGAACTTTCTTTGTGGGGGAGTTTATGGCTCTTGTCTTTGAGCATGTTTAAACTGGCTGAGTTGTTGAAGAAGAAGCTAATAAAGATTTTTGTACTACTGATGTGTTGCACAGGTATCGACATATCATATACACAAGCATTTAAAGCTTCAAAATGCAAACTCATAGGCACCAAACTTAGTATAGGTTAGTTTGTTAACCATTGATTCTTATCATAAAATATGCATAAAACAAATACCATACAAAAGACGCTGCACAAAACAGTCATAATCATAAACACAATGTCCTGGGATGCATGTTCATTTATAGATCAGTTAATCTATAAATGAATGCAGGAAAGTCTGTTTTTACAGGCTTTGGGTCTCTTTGCCTCTGCTTTTCCACGTGACCACATAGTGAGTTTTTAAAGATTATTTGTTAAATATGGCAAATAATTGTGTCTGATTTGTCAAGTCAAGTCATCTTCATTTATATAGTGCTTTTCACAATACGTATTGTTTCAAAGCAGCTTCACAGTGACAATAGGAAAATTATTATCGAGCTAAAGTTGGTTTTTGATTGAATCACTTCCGTTGTAAAAATTGTTAATTATTACTTTAGGGACCGCTTAAATGACACCTTTCCTACTGAAAAAAACCCAAATACCTCTAATGCATTCTTGCCATTCATTTATGTGATTAGTCTATAGGTTTGCGTGTTTGAGTGTGTATGTGCGCAGAAGGTCCGCATAATACAGAAAAATTAGTTGTGTCCGCGGATCTATGCGAACTGGAATAATTTTGGTAACGTTTTATCAATACATAGGGAAAGAAAAGGGAAGGAGGCCTTCGCAGGGGATAATTTAGTTGAAAAGTCAGGGCTGCATTATCATCATGTCTAGATGCAGGTCCTTCATCTCATCTGGATACGGCCTGGATCTGGCAGGCTATGGCAAACCTTGGGATAAACAGAGAGAGTCTAATATTAGCGTAGACGCCATTCTTCTTATGATGTAACAAGTACATCAGGTGTTATAGGAAGTGTTCCCAGTTCCGGCTGACCTAATCTATGCAGCCTAACAATTTACATGAATTGAATTACAGAAGTAGATAATGTGTTATGTGTATGTAAGTTTAAACAGATGTGTTTTTAGTCTAGATTTAAACTGACAGAGTGTGTCTGCTTCCCGAACAGTGATAGGATGACTGTTCCAAAGTTTAGGTGCTAAATAGGAAAAGGATCTACTGCCTGCAGTTGATTTTGATATTCTAGGTATTATCAACTGGCCTGAATTCTGAGATCACAATAGATGTGAAGGACTATAATTCATTAAGAGCTCGCTCAGGTACTGGGGAGCTAAACCATTTAGTGCTTTGTAAGTAAGTAGCAAGATTTTAAAATCTATACGATATTTAATAGGAAGCCAATGCTGTCTTGACAGAACTGGGTTAATATGGGTCATACTTCCTGGTTCTAGTAAGAACTCTAGCTGCTGCATTTTGGACCAGCTGTAGTTTGTTTATCAGGCGAGCGGAACAACCACCCAGTAGAGCATTACAATAATCTAGCCTTGAAGTCATGAACGCATCAACTAACTATTCAGCATTTGTCATTGAGAGCATATGTCATAGTTTAGATTTATTTTTAAGATGGAAGAACGTGGTTTTACAGATGCTAGAAACGTGACTTTCAAATGAAAGATTGGTATCAAAGAGCACACCCAGGTTCCTAACTGACGACAAAGACTTAACAGAGCAGCCATCAAGTGTTAGACAGCATTCTAACAGCATCTAGTAAGATTTGAACCATGCCACTGCAATTCCACTAATGCCAACATAATTTTCAAATCTATTCAAAAGAATATTGTGGTCGATAGTGTCAAAAGCTTTTGTCTTAGTCGTTACATTTTCTTGGAGCATCTGGTCTACTTGTTCCTCGATGATCTGTTTCTTGAGGGGAGAAACTCTGTATGCCCAGGATTTGAATGGTAAGTGGTCAGTCAATGTGATCTTATGCTGTACAACTGATGTTTTACCCAGGGTGTTTGAAGTGGTACATGGCCAGGTGGAGATCAACCTCTTCAACTCGTCCTGGTTGTCTGAGTTCCACTCTGTAGACTCTGGGGTGAAGGACGTGAATTCAGGCAGCCTGCCAGTTGGTGGTAAAGCGTAGTATAAATTCAACTTAGCAGCTGCTGGAAACGGTGATGGCAAGAAAAGGCAATATGTGTAACCTTTTCCAGATCGTAAGCCATACCTGCCTTGTTCCACTTCCATTACAGTTCCAGTGGCGCTCAGGAAGTCCAGCCCCGCAATAATAGGAAAGGTGAGGTGAGTGTTTCTCAGGATATGTCATGCCACTGAAACCGTATATTTTGCAGGTCTCGGAACCGGTGAATTGTTCCATCCATCATAATGAATCTCTGAGGGGTAGAGGTAATGACTGGTGGAGTATCACTCTTCAGCTGTTTCCACAAGTTCTCTTGCATCAATGTGTAAGAGCTTCCTGTGTCTAGTACTGCCTTCACCTCTTGTCCATTCACCCTTACAGGAACGACGAGGAGAAATGTGACTGGATGGGGTTGTGCCAGGGTTACTCCAGCCAGACTTCTTGGGCTTGTCTTTGCTACTCTGGGTACCGACTTTTTGCCAGTAGTCTTTTTCTCCCATGCAGTCCTTTTCCACCATTGACCCGACCTTCACCAGCTGCTCCACGGTGTTCACCGCCCCCCACAGACATCCTGCAACCCTGGGTTTGATGTTGTTCAGGATGCGGTTCATCAGTTCCTCTTCGTAGATCTCTGGCTTCCACTTCAAGCAGAGAGCCCGGTAGTCATTGGCGAAGTCCCTCAGACATTGTCACAGCTGCTGGACCAATGTCCTCAACTTCTCCTCCACTTCTGAGAGGTAATCGTCTGAAAGAAAAACAGCCATAAATGCCTTTTTGAAGGTTTGCGAGTCAGTTACCTTAGCCTTCTCTGGCTTCCACTAGCTCTGAGTGGGTCTCTTCAGAACCGTGCTTAGGGTTCCGATGAGCTTGATGCTGGGAAGGGGTCTGATCTCCAGGAAGTTTTCACACTGCTCAATGAAGTTTAACACCTCTGCTGTCTCACAGGAGTCACCGAAAGAGGGGAACTCAAGGCGGACAGGAAGCCAAGCACAGAATGAGGATGAACCAGCCATAATTGAGGAGGTAAGCACACTAGGTGGATGAGTGCACAGGAGGATGAATGTCATAAGTAGCATGATGAGTTTTATGTGTTGGACTTTTGTCTTTAGATACTGGCACTGGGGTCTGTGGATAATGGACAACAGAAATGTGGGAGAAAGCTGGTGTGTAGGCCCGTAATCTGGAGAGTGTGGGGGTGCTAGTGAGTCTTAACTTTTTCATTTGACTTTCCCATTTGACATCTCTCCTTAGAAAACAATCTTTTACGGCCTTTTCTAATTTTTCCAGGGTCAGAAATGTATGAACATAGAAATGAACTGAGCATAGATGTTATTGCTGCTGTGGGATTGCGCCTTGTTACAAATGGTCCTGCTGTAAAATACATATTTGGCTGCTCAACATTATCTTGGTCATTTACAGGTGTACATAGGTTTTCATTATTCACTAATTGAACATCAGTAATTGTCTCAGCGTTTGTCACATCCATAATGATAACTATACAAATCCAAACAAACACAACAATAAAGGATCCCCGTATGGGCCACCAATATGTAACACTCAGCCTAAATAAGGCAGGTTACACAAATAAAGTTTGTTCTTTTCCCTCCTAAAATTGTGTTTGAATAAGTGCAGACACAATAAATAACCACAAAAATGAAGAATAAATACCAACCCAGAGTGTATTATACAAGAAGACACACACACACAGACACAAAAAATAAATATATACAATATATAAAAAAATGTATGTGTGTGTGAGTAAGATTGTCCATAAAAATCCAGTGTGTTATGGTTCGGCCTCACCGGTGAAGCGTTTGAGTCTGGGAGCATGAAGAGGAACAGCGCTGTCCTGTGACAAAATCCCCAATTTGAAAATAATCTGAAAAATTCTTTATTTTCCAAAATATGTGAAACAGCAGCCAAAGACAAAGACAGCCAAAAGGGTAAAGCGCGATTGATTGCTAAATCCGAAATTGAGCTCGTTGAGCGCTGCTCCAGAACGCCGGTAAGTCTGCTTCTTTTATAGGAAATGTAAAATCAGCTGATCCCAATGATGTCACTGGGATTCCCTGGCGCGTTGCAGCGGAACTCTTGTAAGACAAAACAGGAACAACAGAACAACATTATCTGTCTTATACAAAGACAGCTGACATAAATGTATATGTATGTATGTATATATATATATATATGTCAGCAGTCTTTATATACATATATTTATATATACACACACACAATTAATTTAGCAAGCAGCCTTATAAAAATCCTCTTTTATGTGATCACGCCACAAGCTTGCCTGTGGAAGTGTTGACCACAATGGTCTCCAATCGCTTGTGTCCATCCAACCCCAGACTGAGATTACATATTTGGTGCCACCTCAAGTGCTTGTCCCCAACAGTGTCCTCCTTGGTACACTGCTCTTTTGAAGTGCTGCACCAGTGCATCCTTAGATGAGGGGATTTGTTCCATTCCTCTTCCTTTCTTTGTCAACAAAGCAAGATGAGCTTGATCGATGTTGAGTTGGCTGCTGGTGCCATCATAGAGGAGAATTGTGAAGTGGTTCATAATGGAAATCACCTCCTCTGGAATGCTTTTTGGAGCCTTTGACAGGGCATTGAAGGCCTCTGCTGTCATGTCTTCACTGGCTGTGACACAGCATCTACATTTGCAACCAGGGCCAAGAAGACAGCAGTGGATACCTGGAATGCAGATAACATGACAACAGAGGCCAAATACCCCCAACTGGGACTGGGGTGGGTTGAACCCAAGCATTTGGAGACCATTGTGGTCAACTCTTCCACAGCCAAGCCAGACCATCCTTGAACTCTTAAGCTGTGACTGCAAGAAAGGCTGCCGGTCGACACTGCAAATGTAAAAAAGCTTCCTTAAAGTGCACAGCTCTGTGTGTCAATGTGGAGGAGACTGAAGAACACTGAAGAATAGGTTCAACAACAACAAAACAATCAAACAAATGTTTTTTGAAATAGAGTTTTTGAAGTAAACCTGTGTCTGACATTCTTTTTATGTTATGTTGCTAAGATCATATTGAATATTCTACTATTTACAGTCAATGTATTATCAGGGTTAATGAACAAAAGGTTTAAGCTTTTGAAACTCTACACAACATGCATGCAACAGACATATTATAAAGTGTAGCCTAGGTTCTCAGATACTGTGATCTTCTTCTTACGTCACTGAATTCACCATTAACTATTCACCTGAACAGTTCATATAAAAATTATGTTTCATATGGTATCATTGTAATGATTCATCACATAAATGCAGTTACATGCAGTCCTGACTCCTGTCAGACAAGCTGTCCCACTTCAACCTGATCTGATTTCCTAATATTTCATAATTTAGTAATAGGTAGGCCAATTATTCGAGAAAACAGTAAGCACTAGGCCTGTTTGCAATAAACGAGAAATTAAGGACTTGGGGGACAACAAAACTTATGCAACAATGCTCTTTTTTTTTTTAGGGATGACGCCATTACACACACCATTTTATTGGTAAAAGGCCAATTAGATGGAAACAGGCTGGTGAGAGCAAATTTCACAATCTTTTTAGGTCTATTCACTTTATCGATAAATAAAATGCAAACATTGGATGGAAACTTGAAACCTTATTATACCTTTTTAGAAATAATCCATTAGTATGCACTAATATTTTCAGCTTCATTCATTTGTGCATTGTCTTAAGGACACTCCCACAATAGCAGAAATATCATAAATATTCATGTATACCCACTGGAACAGCTTCTCACTGGAACTGAATATTACACAACACCCCCAAAGTGAAACTCCGCCCCTTTGATGTGATTACATGGTATTCCAATGACGACTCATGTCATGTGATTTTGGGAGCATAAATAGTGGAACAGAATCAATCTGTGAGACAGACTGCCTGATAATACAGTTTATTTCATCCAGGCTTTGATCACCAGCACACTGCAGCAATGTGTGATATTGGAGGATGGACCACAGAGGAGTCTGTCACTCCAGAGGTGATGAACATCTGCCTTGAGGTAGTAGTAAACACAGTTTTTGTTAAAACAGTAAAATGATCTTGGTGCTTTAAAATGTGTTGGGGAAATTATTTGTTGTCATTTTTAAAAGAACTGTTTTACTTTTCACACAAGTTTTCTGATATCTGAATGATAGATGACTAATAAATTCAATCTTATTAAAATAATAATAATATAGATGAATATATAATGTGCATTTGTTTATTCAGGTGAAGTCAGACATAGAGGAGAAGGCTGGAGCTAATTTTGAGGTTTACATTCCTTTAAGCTTTGCTTCTCAGATTGTGGCAGGGACAAACTATGTGGTCAAGGTAAGAGAGTGTTTTGTTTTGTTTTTATATTTTATGGATTTTGAGCCTGTGAATTCATCACTGAAACTCTTCCAAGGCACAATTTGTATGTTTCTAATATCAACAAGCCAACGATGGCAGTGTGTCCTAAACAAATGTGATGTGTCCAGTCATTTTCCCGTCCTCTCTGAAAGGTAAAATGCATCACGTCACTGAATAAGGTTTCTCTGCATCTGTATAAGAGAAACTTTTCTCAACTTTGTAGCGCTGCTGGACACACAAATCTAGTCAGCAACGGTCACTGTAGCAGAGATCACTTTTAAATCTGTGTGGATTTCTCTCTCTCTCTCTCTCTCTCAGGTGTACGTTGGAGTGGATAAGTGCGTTCATGCGACGATATTTCAAGCTCTCCCCTGCGATGGAGGGGAACTGACTGTGACTAGAGTCCAGCACCCTAAAACCGCCAGTGACCCTCTGATCCCCTTTGATCACTAACCACATGCAGAAAATAGTCTGTCTTCTCTAATAACAGACACACACAATGATCTGCCATACTGTATAGAGAAACTATTGAAAACTGTTTCATTCCTCAATATTAAACTCAATATTCAAACCCTCAGTGCCTGTGTCAGTGTGTTTATGTGAACAACACCAAATTCACTTCACTTTACTAAAATAGTTTTATGCTGAAATAATAAACATAAAAAACATTTTTAAAGATCCTCATTCCAAGTCTTTAAAAACAAAAAGTAATGTAAAATAATGTAGAATGACATTCATTTTTCTAATTTTAAAATTTACTTGACTGTCTGCAATGAAGACTAGTGGAGACTAGTTATTCCCAAACAGGTGCGGAAAGATTTTGATGTTGCTTTATTAAAGTTTTTTTTTTTTTTTTTTTAAATCTCTTCTTAAAGCTTTAAAAAATGTGCATTTACTTGTGTGACTTTAATGATAATTCTACATGATATAAAATGTGAAAATGTGAGGTTTGGTGTTGATCAAGGGAACTTGAGCCTTACTGATGGGGCTGTGGAGGCTGGGAAACACCAGCGATAAACAAAATAACCAAGAAATTAGCAATGATACAGAATACTCACACCAGGCTAGCTTATATTTTATTAGGCCATAGATATATCTGTGACCTAATAAAATATAAGCTAGCCTGGTGTGAGGTTACAGGTTGCAGTGTGTCAACAACACCTGAAACAAACCTCTATGAATGATTGATTTCAGGTATTGTTGTTGACACACTGCAGTAGTAACCTGTAAAACTAATCAAATTCAAGTTAAAGACTTTTAAATGAAATAAAACAGCTAAAGACATCAAAGAGTTAAAAACTGTATTAGCCTAAAGTGGCATAGGTTATTCACTTATTGTTTGCTCTGTTTTGTCCTTATTTATCTAAAATGCCTGTATTAATCAGATAAAACAGCTCAGAAAATGTATTACAAAACATATTATGCTACATAGTGGTGTAGTGTACGTGATACGCAGGTATACGCCGTATCATGACAGAAATGATGCAATATTGATGTGCGCACGCGCAATAAACCCGGGTGGGACAATCTGACATGTAGGATGAAATGTCAGGACATCGATACTCTGAGCGCCCGCCCCACACCGAAACATAGAATCAGACTATGAATTAATTGCATACATCACGCGTTTGGAGCCTTTATAAGCTGTACGAACTGAACGGATCAGTTGTTTGCGCAGTATGACTGTCTTTGACTGGAGCCCAATTGTTTAATTTTGCACAAGGGCGCGCGAATCAACGTAAGCGCGTTCACCAGCGCGCTCCAAGATTTGCACGAGCCGTTCCATGCGACGCTGAATGTGCGACCCATTTGAATTCTATTGAGAATGTAGTAAAACGCTACGGAGAAAGTCGAACACGATCTAAAGCCACTTAAATTACTGATGAAAAGACGGGAAAACAATTTATCAAGTTCTATTGTATTTACTGTGGTAAATTTAGACTAGTTGTAGAATTTATAATAGATAATCTGTTAAGGGAATAGATTCTCACTAAAGATTCATATTACAAATGTGGCATGTTGTAGCTATGATGCTATTTTTCCTAACAAATGCTATAGATAAAAAAAGAAAGAAAGAAAAAATGGTAATGAGGAGCCATCAGTGGTCTTACTTTATCCTTATTGTAACAAATAGAACTATGTTACTTTTAAGGCTGAGTACAAGTTAGAAAGAGCTTTAAAATATGGACCTTCTTGAATTATTGACTAAACAATTGGTTTTCCCCATGTGTAAAATATTTTCAGCTAATAATGATATCCTTTTAAGTTTAGATTTAGTTATGCACAGTGAATCGCTGTACTAAAACTGCACTGTGCTGAGAGAAGTAAACATGAAAACTCATCAAGATTCTAATCTACTTTCATAACACAAAAGCCACCTTTGTTGTATTTGACAAAATTGTAATCATACATTTTTTCAACACACAAACTGTTGTAACTGAGCCTTCACACATAATGAACTATGAACATGAACTGAAATGCTTTTAACATACTATCTCTGTATTAAAAAATGTATTTAGTTGCCACTAAACTAAAACATTTAGTTCACATTCATGGTGTCTCAAAATAGCACAGTTGAGTACACTTAGATGTTCTTAAGATTATCGGTTACACTTTACTTGAAGGGGTGTGCATAAGACTGACATGACACCTTCATAATCATGATTTGACACGCCATGAATATGAAGGAGGTTTTATGCATGTTTATGACAACTGTCATTAAATGTCATTCACTCAATTATGTCAGTTTTAATGCAAAGATGACATTGTTTGAGATGTCTTTGTTACGACAACTTGACATGAACCAATACATCATAACCTGTCAGTGTCTTTGTCATGACAACTTGACATTACCAAGACAACATAACCTGTCATAAACATGACATAGCAGATTAATTATCAAACTTAGAAACTACTTTTCTTTATGGGTTAACATTACATTACATTATTTTGGTAACACTTTAGTATAGGGAACGCATATAAACTATTAACTATGACTTTTCCCTCAATAAACTCCTAATTTACTGCTTATAAATATAGTTAATTGTTAAGTTTAGGTATTGGGTAGGATTAAGAATGTAGAATAAGGCCATGCAGAATAAGGCATTAATATGTGCTTTATAAGTACTAATAAATATCCAATATTTTAGTAATATGCATGCTAATAGTAATAAGCAACTAGTTAAAATACCCTAATTACCATTATTTTATAACAGTGTCATCTTTTTTTTAAGAAATTTGAAATTGTCTATTATCTGACCTTCTGTTGGAGAAAACAAAAAAAAAACATGAAATGAAAAATATTCATGACGCTGTTATAAAATTATTTGACAGAGTATTAACACTTAATGACATTTTAATGACAAGTTCAATTTGTACCACTTAAAAAAGAAGTGGTCAGAAAAATATTCAGGACACTATTATAATGGCCTCATGACAGCCAATGTCAAAACAACCACATGACAGTTTAATGTAATGTTAACTTATAAAGCTAAATAATGTCTTTGTCATGACAACTTGACACTGACAGGTTATGATGTATTGGTTCATGTCAAGTTGTCATAACAAAGACATCTCAAACAATGTCATCTTTGCATTAAAACTGACATAATTGAGCGAATGACATTTAATGACAGTTGTCATAAACATGCATAAAACCTCCTTCATATTCATGACGTGTGTCATGTCATGATTATGAAGGTGTCATGTCAGTCTTATGCACACCCCTAAAGTAAAGTGTTGCCAGATTATCTTATGAAGTACTAATTAAGAATGTTTAGTTTAAGTACAAAATAAATGCATGAAAATAGAGCACTTTAAGTACATTATGGAAGTGTACTAAGTGTACTAAAATAAAATGTATTTCACTGCACTTTTTTTTTTTTTTTTTTATCTGGGGAATGAGAGATAAAGAAAGAGTAATGGAGTTAAGGAGAGAGCAGGTATTGACAAATAATCTACTGCCCACTGACAAACTGTTATCCAAATTCTTTTGGCCTTCAAATGTCTTGCAATGCACATATGTAGATCAGAGAAATCAAAATTTCCACACACACACACACACAAATTTGAAAATGAGCTGAAACAGTTCATTTTTGACTTTGCTTGTGTAAATAGTGCCAAAGCAAGAAAAAAATGTATATCCTGGCACGCCACTCTTAATAATAATAATAATTTTATTTATAATGCGCTTTTCTAAAAACCAAAGCGCTACAAACAATAAAAAAAAAAAAAAAAACATAAATAATGCAATACAAAAAAGAAACTATAAATCATAAAATAATCATTAGTACAGCACAATATAATATAATGACAGTCCATATAAGCAATTTTAAAAAGATGAGTTTTTAACAGCTTCTTGAAACTGGCTAATGTAGGAGCATCTCTAACAGTAAGGGAAAGTGCATTCCATAACCTGGGTGTAGCGACAGAGAAAGCTCTCTCCCCCATAGATTTTAATCTACAGGGAGGCTGCTGAAGAGTAAGAGAATCAGCAGACCGAAGGGAACAAGAAGGCGTGTACAGGGTGATTAAGTCACAAATATAAGAAGGGGCTATTCCATGCATAGTTTTGTATGTTAGTGTGTGAGTTTTTAAAACAATATGTGATTGAACAGGAAGCACGCCTGTGATGTGCTGACATAATGAAGTATATGTAAGAACACGTGCTGCTGAATTCTGAATATACTGCAATCGTTTGATTGATTTAACAGGTAAACCAACAAATATTGCATTACAATAGTAAATTCTGGAAGTAACAAATGCATGAATAAGCCTTTCAGTGTCAGGTGGAGTAAGGAAAGGCCTAATTCTTGCAATGTTTCTGAGATGATGGAATGCAGATTTTGTAATACCCTTAATGTGTGAGTCTAGTGTCGTATGAGTGTCAAAAATCACACCAAGGTTACGAGGTTGAGCAGATGGAAGTACGACACTATCATCCATAATCAAGTTAAAATTGCTACCTTTGTGAACAGCCGCTGGTGTGCCAATGAGTAGAACCTCTGTCTTAGAACTTGAGAACAAATTGAGATTTGTTGTTTCTCAAGACAACAAACTGGGAACGATCAGTGAGGTAGGATTTAAATCAGTTAAGCACAGTACCAGTGATACCAAGCCATCTCTCCAGCCTATTTATCAGGATAGAATGGCACACTGTATCGAATGCTGCACTAAGATCTAACAAGACCAGGATGGTAGAGGCTCCAGAGTCAGCTGAGACAAGCAGGTCATTCATAACTCGAACCAGGGCTGACTCTGTACTGTGTGCCTTTCTAAACCCAGACTGAAAAGGTTCGACAACACATTTTAAAACCTTAGCAAGAAAGGGTAGATTTGAAATAGGTCTGTAATCTGATAGCCCAGACTTATTACATCCAGGCTTTTTAAGGACTGGTGTAATAGCTGCAACTTTAAGGGCTTTTGGAACAATACCAGTAGTAAGGGAGGTGTTCACAATGTTCAAAATGAGGGGACTAATTGAAGAGAGACACCCCTTAAGAACAGATGTTGGGATTGGGTCGAGAGTATGTAGTTGTATTCATTACCATCGCTAATTTCAGAATACAATCATGTGACTATGTTAAAACTGGAAAATGCACTTTCAGGAAAACTGGGTGGATAGGTCTCAGGAACTGCAGAGCAAGGGACTGCACTGATAGACTTATAGATGTTTTCAATTTTTTCCACGAAGAAACTACGAAACACTCCTGCACAGAGGAACAGATTGGTGTCTTAACTGGTGCAAGAATACTGTTGATCGTCTTAAAAATCTGGAAAGGGTTTGCAACACCATCACTAATGATAGACGAGTAGTACTTTGTTCTTGCTGCTTTGAGTGCTTCAGCGTATTGACTCAAATGTTCTTCATACATGAGCTTATGAACAGTTAAACCTGATTTCTTATTTTGGCGTTCAAGCTGCCTACTTTTCATCTTAAGAGCCCTGAGCTCAGTGGTGTACCAAGGAGATAATTTACTAAATGAAACAACACGTTCTCTAATAGGGGCTAGTAGATCCAAAGCAGATGGCAAAATAGAATAGAATTATAATGATCAACAGTTTTAACTGTAGAGTGCTCTGAGATCAGGCAAGAGAGACTGTCAAAATTTATATTCTTGACATTTCTAAAACTAATGACTCTTTTTTGAGCACATCTTTAAAATGGAACATTTAAATTAAAAGTGAGAAGCTTATGATCACTAATGCACAAGTCGCTACTATCTAGCTGATCAATGTCCACCCCAACAGAACACACCAGATAAAGTGTGTGACCTTTATTATGAGTGGGAAATTTCATATGCTGGGTCATGTTAAAACAATCTAATGCATCCATGAAATCAACTGTTAGATTACTATTAGAGTTATCCACATGGATATTAATGTCTCCAGTCATAATCATTGCTGGACAAACATAGCTAACAGATGTAAGTAGTTCTGTGAGTTCAGTAAAAAAACAGATGATTAGGTTCTCTTTATCACTGATGTATGACTAATAGTGAAGCAGAGGCTATTGGAACGTGCGCATGTGACCTTTGTCTTGTCTGCATGTAACCGCACCTCTTATTCTCACAGGATTAGCAGTCATTGAGTGCATTCCATCTTCACATCATCTGTTGAGTAGGCTACTTGAGAATCACCAAAGATTTTATAACCAAAAAAAAAAAAAAAAGAAAGAAACACCAACATGTAATGAATTCGGTTTCTAAAGAAAATTTAGAGTTCAAAATAGTGATTCATTTTTCATTGTAGCATGTGACACTGGTACCATTCATGTCTTTAACCTTTCAGTAATTATAAGGGTATCAATATACACGTTTAAAAAAAAAAACAAAAAAAAAAACTTAAATTTAATATCACTAAATTAAAGTCATTTCTTTCCTTATTTATGTTGATTTCTTTCTTTTTTTTTTCTTTTTTTTTTCACTTTGGTATTCTTTTTTATTACATTTTAAAAACTTACTAAACTCTAAAGAGAAGATAAAATGCCATGTGTTTTCAAATGTTTAAACATTTTCATTTGACTTTCAACACAATACACAAAATCAAACATTAATTTGGTTAATTTAGTACATTTTGAAAGCATTTCATCTGGACATAATCTTCCTTGAAAGTAACTTTCAATCCATGAAGAGCAGCTGAATGAAAGTCAGATGTATTAAAATGCTTCATTCATAGAATTTAATCTATAAAAAACAACATCACCAGACAGATGTTTTATCTGCAAATAAGCACATTTTTTCACACAAGTTTTATAATGATATAGGCCTAGTTTTTTTGTTGTTTTTTTTTTTTTTTTGTGCAGGCAAGGGTGATGCTTAAATAAACCGAAACAAGAATTAATGACACACAGCTGAAACAAATGAACTAATGATGATGGTAACCATGGAAACAAAGGAGTGGTGGGAAACTGAACAAAGGAACATACAGTTGAGCTCAAAAGTTTGCATACCCCTTGCAGAATAAAAATGTTAATCATTTTAACAAAATAATAAGGATCATGAAAATTGCATTATTTAGTACTGTCCTGAATAAACTATTTCACATATAAGATGTTTACATAAAGTCCACAAGACTGAATTTATAAAAATGACCCCGTTCAAACGTTTACATACCCTTGATTCTTAATACTGTGTGTGGTTACCTGGATGATCCACGACTGGTTGTTTTGTTTTGTGATGGTTGTTCCTGAGTCCTTTGTTTGTCCTGAGCAGTTAAACTGAGCTCTGTTCTTCAGAAAAATCCTCCAGGTCCTGCAGATTCTTCAGTTTTCCAGCATCTTTTGCATATTTGAACCCTTTCCAGCAGTGACTGTATGATTTTGAGATCCATCTTTTCACACTGAGGACAATTGAGGGACTGCATTATTAGAAAAGCTGCAAACATTCACTGGTGCTCCCAGACAGCAACATAGTGTGGCCCAGATCCGGCCCACATCTGGTACATGTGGATTACACGTGGACCAGATGTGGACATAATATGTTTTTATTTCACGCCGGTAAACTCAGCTTTCCAGAGTCGCGACAGCAACTTTTTCTATGCAGCGTGAGTCGCGCTTATAATAGCCTATGTGTTTTTACAGTGATTATTTATTCAACAGTAACAATTTATTCTATGTGTGTAAAAAATTTCTACAAAATAAAGTGATGACAATTAATTCGAACTTTAAGGTTCAGTATTGTGTCCTTCCCGCACACCATTACCGTGCGTTCACACCGCCGCCGGCGAGAGCGTCAAAGTGACAGGAAGTCATTCATTTTCAATGTGAGCCGGCGGCGAGCTCCGGCGAGAGCGGCGCGACGCGTCTTGGATGGTGAGAGCGTCGAGGAGAGTTGAAGTCAGGTCAACTTTATGGTAATGAGCTATGACGCGGTTCAGCGGCAACCAATCGGAATGTAGAGATCCTCGCTTGAGAGGATTCCGATAGGTTGCCACAACTTGTCATTTACTTTGACCCTCCCGCCGGCGGTGGTTTGAACGCACAGTACAGTGTTGTTGGCAAGGCAGCCAAGGCGAATTTTGACACTCTCGCCGGCGGTGGTGTGAACGCCCGGTTATGATGGTCACTTTCCAAACACTAAATAGCTTTGAAGAGCTCTGCTTTCAACACAAGCTTTTCCAGTAAAAAGCTGCTTTTCCCCAACAATTAGCTGTGCAGCGCAGCAGTCTCTGTTTTTAATGTCACATTTGTATACTGAAGAGCGAGTAGAGGTAAACAAACAAACTGTCGGCTCCATCTCACATAGCCCTGGTTATTCTTGAATCGGTTTGTCTTAAACGGTCCTTTCTTTCATATGTAGCTTTGGAAAGTCTGATTCATTCTAGTGAATCACTTCGTTCGGAAGGTTCATAATGAACAGATTCACCGATTTGAGTCCCATATGGCATTTCTTTTTTCTTTCTTTTTTGTAGTGGACTTAGTTCATCATGTCTAATTAAATATTCCAGTTAAATATTCTAGCAGTGTTCTAGTTTTTTTTTATTATTATCATTTATATTTACTATAAATGTGTCTTGTATAGGCTTATTCAAAATATAAATAAGTAAAAAACACAGAAAGTCTTTTCAACATTATTTCTGTCTAACAAACATTCAAATTATTGGATATAATATACTTGGATAAAAGTTTATATTTCAGATATAAACTGATGTCTACAGTAGCGATCAAAATCTTTTTTTTTTTTTTAATTTAATCATTTATTCAAGAGATTTGTTCAAAAAACGCTAATTCGTCCAGTAATGAAACAATAAAAGTCTTTAGTTTAGTTTAGATATTATATATATTAGACAAAAAATAGAGGTCCACCCTATTTCACCAAGGTCCACCCACTTAAAGATTTCTGGCCTCGCCACTGCAGCATACATATAAAATACATTAATTACCATTGTTACGTCTATGACGTATTGTATGCTGTGTATATGTTCCTGTGTCTCCTCTCTAACAGGATTGGTCCAAGACTTAATGCGAGACTGTCGATGGTTGGACCAGAGATGAGACCTGGACTATAAATTCCTCCGGATCTCGCTGGAGGGCGCTCTCATTTTTGTTCTCGCTCTTTACCTGATTGTTACTCTCTTTGCTACTTGTCATGATCTTTTCTGTGTGTGTCTCTCTTTGATCATGATTGCTCATGTGTTAGTTCTGGTGTTGAGCTTTAGTGAAAATGCTGTTAAATCAAGTTACATTCTAACAGAGTGCTGTTAGCCATTGCTAGAGCTTTATGTCCTGAACTTCAGTGTTCCACATACATGTTTGTAAACCATGTGCGAAGCTGTAGGGGGTGAGTGCCTTATTAATTTTTGTAGGCCATTTGGCCACCACCTTTTTCTCCTGTTTTTTTTTTTTGAGTAGATAAGGAGTGAGGTTACATCGTTGTATTTCAGTTTTTTTATTTTGATGCACAGGAAAGTTAGTTTCTTTAATGGGAAGTTAGAGTGTTGTTTGTTTGTTTGTTTGTTATTTTGGCATTTGCTCACCCCTGATAATTTGCTTCAGTTCTTTTGTTTATTTATCTTATGATATTGCTAGTACTCTCCAACTGCTGTCGCACCAAAGCTTGATCAAGAGATCAACTATGAAAATAAAAATGAGTACTTAAGTTCAATGTTGTGACGTTTATGTTGCGGTCCTGACCTAGACCGGGGCCGTAACACCATATTTATCTGAAATATTTCACCCAGGTTACATGAATGTTCATTCATATATATATATATACACCCATACCTCACAGGAACTGAATATTACACAACACCCCCAAAGTGAAACTCCACCTATTCATTCAGCCCTTTGATGTGATTACATGGAATTCCAATGATGACTCGTGCGATTTTGGGAGCATAAATAGTGGATCAGAATCAATCTGTGAGACAGACTGCCTGATAATACAGTTTATTTCATCCAGGCTTTGATCACCAGCACAAAGACTGCAGAAATGTGTGAAATTGGAGGATGGACCCTGAGACACCTGTCACTCCAGAAGTGGAGAAGATCTGCCATAAGGTAGGAGACAGAAATGTGGTATATGCAGTTTTTGTTAAAACAGTAAAATATTCTTGGTGCTGTAAAATGTGTTGGGGAAATAATTTGTCATTTTTAAAAGAACTGTTTTACTTTTCACTTAATGTCACAATACTTTTTACATTTTCTATATCTGAATGATAGATGTAACTCCCTAGAGACTAATAGATTCAGTCTTATTAAAATAATAATAATATAGATGAATATAAAATGTGCTTTTGTTTATTCAGGTGAAGTCAGACATAGAGAAGTATGGAATCCATTTGGATGTTTGCACTCAAGCTTCAAGCTTTAGGAGTCTACATCTGTTAGGAGCAACACACTATCTGGTGAAGGTAATTGAGTGTTTTGTTTTTGTTTTTGTTTCTGTTTTATTTTTAACGGATCTTTGAGCCTGTGAATTCATCACTGAAACTCTTCCAAGGCACAATTTGTATGTCTCTAATATCAACAAGCCACTTATGGCAGGGTGTCCTAAACGGGTGCGATCATGTGTCCAGTAATTTTTCCATCCTCTCTGAAAGGTAAAATGCATCAAGTCACTGTATAAAGTTTCTCTGGATTTGTAGCTTATAAGAGAGAACTTTTCTCAACTTTGTAGCACTGCTGGACACACAAATCTAGTCAGCAACAGTCACTGTAGCAGAACTCCCAGAAATTTGCTTGCTGTCATGAAAAAATTAATGCGTTTAGTTCGCTATCAAGGTGAACAGGGTATTATATATGAAGAGATCACTTATAAATCTTTGTGGATTTCTCTCTCTCTCTCTCTCTCTCTCTCTCTCTCTTTTTCTTTCTTTCTTTCTTTCTTTCTTAGGTGAATGTCAGGGGAGATGTGTGCATTCATGCGATGATAGTTGGAGTTATCCTCCGCGATGAAGATAAACTGACTTTGGCTGGAGTCCGGTTCCCTAAAAACCCCAGTGACCCTCTGATCCCCTTTGATCACTAAACACATGCAGAAAATAGTCTGTCTTCTCTAATAACAGACACACACAATGACCTGCCATACTGTATAGAGGAAAAATTGAAATACTGTTTCATTCCTCAATATTAAACTCAATATTCAAACCCTCAGTGCCTGTGTCAGTGTGTTTATGTGAACAACACCAAATTCACTTCACTTTACTATAGTTTTATGCTGAAATAATTAAAGACATTTTAAAAAAAATCCTCATTCCAAATCTTCAAAAACAAAAAGTAAAATAATGTAAAATGACATTCATTTTTCTAATTTTAAGATTTAATTGACTGTATGCATGTCTTTTTTTAAAAAGGAAAAATTATGTGAATGAAGACTAGTGGACACTAGTGATTCCCAAACAGGTGTGGAAAGATTCTGATGTTGCTTTCTTAAAGCTTAAAAAAAAAAAAAAAAAAAAAAAAAGTGCATTTACTTGTGTGACTTTAATGATAATTCTACATGATATATAAAATGAGAAAACAGGAAAATGTGAGGTTTGGTGTTGATCAAGGGAACTTGAGCCTTACTGATGGGGCTGTGGAGGCTGGGAAACACCAGCGATAAACAAAATAACCAAGAAATTAGCAATGATACAGAATACTCACACCAGGCTAGCTTATATTTTATTAGGCCACAGATACATTCGTAGAGGTTTATTTCAGGTATTATTGTTGCTGACACACTGCAGTAGTAACCTGTATACTAATCAAATTCAAGTTAAACCCTCACAAATGAAATAAACCTAAAGACATCAAAGAGTAAAAAACGGTATTAGCTTATAGGTTATTCACTTATTGTTTGCCTGATTTATCTAAATGCCTGTAATCAATCAGGCAAAACAGCTAAGAAAATGTATTACAAAACTAAATATTGCATATTACATACAGTGGTGTAGATATACGCCGCATCATGACAAAAATGAAGTATTATTGAAGTGCGCACGCGCAGTAAGCCCGGGAGGGACAATATGACAGATTTGTCAGGACACCGTCCCACACCGAAACGTAGAAGCATTAATTAATTGTACATCACGCGTTTGGAGCTTTTAACTGTACGAACTGAACGGATCAATTGTCTGCGTAGTGTGACTGTCTTTGACTGAAGCCCAATTATTTAATTTGCATAGGGGCGCGCGAATCACCGTAAGCGCGTTCACAAGCGCGCTCCAACAGTGTTAAGATTTGCACGAGCAGTTCCATAACGCTGATGATAAAATGTGCGATCCATTTGAATTCTATTGAGAATGTAGTAAAACTCTACGGAGAAAGTCGAACACGATCTAAAGCCACTTCAATTGAAAAGAGGGGAAAACATCATCCTGCAAGCTTTTTAACTCATAATGACCACTTTTACTATTGTATTTACTGTGGTAAATTTAGACTAGTTGTAGAATTTATAATAGATAACCTGTTAAGGGAATAGATTCTCACTAAAGATTCATATTACAAATGTGGCATGTTGTAGCTATGATGCTATTTTTCACAACAAATGCTATAAATAAAAAAAAAGAAAGAAAGAAAAAATGGTAATGAGGAGCCATCAGTGGTCTTACTTTATCCTTATTGTAAAAAATGCTATAGTTAAACAATTACAAGAACTATGTTACTTTTAAGGCTGAGTACAAGTTAGAAAGAGCTTTAAAATATGGACCTTCTTGAATTATTGACTAAACAATTGGATTTCCCCATGTGTAAAATATTTTCAGCAAAGAATGATATCCTTTTAAGTTTTAAGTATCGATATGCACAGCACATCTTAGTCAATCGCTGTAGTAAAACTGCACTGTGCTGAGAGAAGTAAACATGAATGCTCCTCAAGATAGTAATCTACTTTCATAACACAAATGCCACCTTTGTTGTATTTGACAAAACTGTAATCATACATTTTACTAGAATAATTCTATGTAAAACAATAGTGCATCTAACATCAACATTTAATGTCTAAAATTAAGTAAGAAATTGTGTTGTTCCCTTTCGTTTTTTTGCTTTTGGATTATCGTCTTTCTCGCTGAAAGCTACTACTCATTGGAATGCCTTACTAGAGGATATAAAGAAGTGTAGGCTCTAGGACTTTTTAAATTGAAGCTAAAATCTTTTTTAAAATCAAATCAACTTTGTAAGCATTGATATAGCCCTGACAGGATGTGCATTTAAGTATGTTTTATTGTATTTTGAAACTGTTTGTATTATTTTTATCATTTGTGTTAGTAATGACCTGCTGGGGGACTGTGGATGAAAATTAGCCTTCGGGTATGTTACGTACTGCTCCGAAACACGAATGGTTGAGGATCCAAATGCAGTAGGCTGTTTATTCAGAGGGTAATCCAAACACAGGCAGATAGGTCAAAACACAGGCAGGCAGTCCAAACAAAAAAACACAAAACAAGGCAGGGTACATGGGCAAAGAGTAATAGTGATGTTCGATTCTTGAACGAATCGTTCTTTTGAACCGGTTCTCAGGAAGTAATCGGTCGAGCCGGTTCACTAATCGAACTGAATCGAAGTTTAGTTCCGGGTTGATGACGCAGCATGTCCGACACAAAAAGAACCGATTGAGCCGGTTCAACCGTTGAAGTTTACAGAGGATTACAGAGGAGTCTGATGACTTATAAGCATTTTCCAGTACGTGCCTCAGACTTGCATTGTATCGTCAACTCACTCATCGCGAACCATATCAGGAGCTTGGTTACAGTAGCCTTTAGTAAATGTATTTGTCTAAGAATAAAATGATTCATACATTTTCTACATTGACGCAGACGAAAATGAAAAGACTATTAGTCAAAGCTCAGCTTTAGGAGGGAAGAGGCAGGGCAAAATACCCAGGTGAAAAAAGTACACTTCTATAATGTATTTAAAGTGCTCTATTTTCACGCACTAATTTTGTACTTGGTGTACTAAAAATTCTTCTTTAGTACTTCTTAAGATAATCTTAAAAACATTTGTACTCAACTGTGCTATTTTGAGGATTCATGTACTAAAATGCTTTTAACATATCTCTGTATTAAAAAATGTATTTAGTTGCCACTTATAGTACACTTATGGGTTCAAGTGTACTACAAAATTACTTTCCAAAATATACAAAATTATAACCAGTTCAAATAAAACCATAACTTTACCAACAATCAAATGGTAAGATCTTTCGATCTTTACTCCTGATACCGACTTCTGGACTCAAATTTGTAAAAATATTTATTTCATGACTAAAAACGCCAACTTTCAGCTCATACAGTATAAGACTCTTCATAGAACACACTACACTGGGGAAAGGCTGTCTAAAATGGGATTCACATCAGAAACTTGCTCGCACTGCTCACAAAATTGTCCGGACACATATATCCACGCCACATGGCACTGCCCACCCATTAAACACTTTTGGAAAGACGTCACTGAATCCCTATCCCGCCTCCTGGGCTGCCGCATCCCATTATCCACCTTACTATGTCTACTGGGTGATCTATCAACTCTCAATCAGGAAATAACAAACAAAAGGATGCTCCTCGTAGCCTTGGCCATCGCCAAGAAAACTATCTTCTTGAACTGGAAATCACGAAACACTATTCACATAACGCATTGGAAAAAATTGCTCTCAGACTACATCTCTCTAGAATATTTTTCACCTCATTACAACTGTATATCGGAACCACAACACTCCAGATCAGACCTCATTCAACTATTACAAATCTGACACACTCATCCTAATTAATTATGTATTCACTTATTATTATACATATTTATACAAGGTTCTAGTAATATTATTGACATTATTGTTATTAATAATATTATCAATATCCTAGAAACATTGAGCAGTAATAAGATGATGTTGATGGGATGATATTTTGCTTTGTATAAGGACAGTAACGGTTTTAATGAATATCCACATCCTTCTTTTAATGCACCACCTCAGCTTAGGCATACATACAAATAATAATCGTACTGTGAATGAGAAAAAAATTAAATAAATAAATAAACAAACATGCACACTGACACAGAAGCTAGGATAGGTGTGGTATGTGTTGGGTATGTGTCATTATTTCATTATTACATTATTATTATTACTATTGTTATTTTATCATCATTATTATTATTATTATTACTGTTATTATTATTGATATTACTGTTGCCATCATCACAAAATATTATCATCATCACCATCTTTAGTATTACTATTGTTATTATTATTGTTGTTGTTATTAATGTTATTATATTATTATTGATATTACTATTGCCGTCAACACAAAATATTATCATCATCATCATCTTTAGTATTACTATTGTTATTACCATTATTGATATAAATGTTGTTATTATTATTATTATTGATATTATTATTGCTGTCAACACAAAATATTATCATCATCACCATCTTTAGTATTACTATTGTTATTATTATTACTGTTATTACGATTACTACTGATATTACTGTTGCCGTCATCACAAAATATTATCTTCACCATCTTTAGTATTAGTATCACTATTGTTATTATTATTATTATTATTGTTATTAATGTTATTATTATTATTGATATTACTATTGCCGTCAACACAAATTATTATCATCACCATCTTTAGTATTACTATTGTTATTATTATTACTGTTATCATTATTATTGATATTACTGTTGCCGTCATCACAAAATATTATCATTATTATTATACATGCTATTACTACTTAAATACTTCTACTATTACCCGTTTGTCATTTCTGCTTATTTTTCATTGCTGTTACTATCGTTGCTGTTTTATTGTTGTTTTTGTGTTTTGTGTTCACCGTATGTTGTATGTTTTGCACTCCTAATAAAAAAAAATGAAAAAAAAAATGAAACAATATGTATTGTGAAAAGCACTACACCTTGCAGAATGAACTGCCTCATCAGGGAAGTAATAAAAAGACAACATGCAAAAAAAAAAAAAAATTGTACTACAAAACATTTAGTTCACATTCATGGTGTCTCAAAATAGCACAGTTGAGTACACTTAGATGTTCTTAAGCTTATCTTAAGAAGTACTAAAGAAGAATTTTTAGTTTATTAAGGCAACTTTTTAACCATGATGTACTCATGTTGACCTAATCTCTATTTCTCAGTAAATATAAAATTACAAGATTATGATGTCTGCATTCTTAAATATATACAGGTGCTGGTCATATAATTAGAATATCATCAAAAAGTTGATTTATTTCACTAATTCCATTCAAAAAGTGAAACTTGTATATTATATTCATTCATTACACACAGACTGATATATTTCAAATGTTTATTTCTTTTAATTTTGATGATTATAACTGACAACTAAGGAAAATCCCAAATTCAGTATCTCAGAAAATTAGAATATTACTTAAGACCAATACAAAGAAAGGATTTTTAGAAATCTTGGCCAACTGAAAAGCATGAACATGAAAAGTATGAGCATGTACAGAACTCAATACTTAGTTGGGGCTCCTTTGCCTGAATTACTGCAGCAATGCGGCGTGGCATGGAGTCGATCAGTCTGTGGCACTGCTCAGGTGTTATAAGAGCCCAGGTTGCTCTTATAGTGGCCTTCAGCTCTTCTGCATTGTTGGGTCTGGCATATCGCATCTTCCTCTTCACAATACCCCATAGATTTTCTATGGGGTTAAGGTCAAGCGAGTTTGCTGGCCAATTAAGAACAGGGATACCATGGTCCTTAAACCAGGTACTGGTAGCTTTGGCACTGTGTGCAGGTGCCAAGTCCTGTTGGAAAATGAAATCTGCATCTCCATAAAGTTGGTCAGCAGCAGGAAGCATGAAGTGCTCTAAAACTTCCTGGTATACGGCTGCGTTGAACTTGGACCTCAGAAAACACAGTGGACCAACACCAGCAGATGACATGGCACCCCAAACCATCACTGACTGTGGAAACTTTACACTGGACCTCGAGCAACGTGGATTGTGTGCCTCTCCTCTCTTCCTCCAGACTCTGGGACCCTGATTTCCAAAGGAAATGCAAAATTTACTTTCATCAGAGAGCATAACTTTGGACCACTCAGCAGCAGTCCAGTCCTTTTGTCTTTAGCCCAGGCGAGACGCTTCTGACGCTGTCTGTTGTTCAAGAGTGGCTTGACACAAGGAATGCGACAGCTGAAACCCATGTCTTGCATACGCCTGTGCGTAGTGGTTCTTGAAGCACTGACTCCAGCTGCAGTCCACTCTTTGTGAATCTCCCCACATTTTTGAATGGGTTTTGTTTCACAATCCTCTCCAGTGTGCGGTTATCCCTATTGCTTGTACACTTTTTCTACCACATCTTTTCCTTCCCTTCGCCTCTCTATTAATGTGCTTGGACACAGAGCTCTGTGAACAGCCAGCCTCTTTGCAATGACCTTTGTGTCTTGCCCTCCTTGTGCAAGGTGTCAATGGTCGTCTTTTGGACAACTGTCAAGTCAGCAGTCTTCCCCATGATTGTGTAGCCTACAGAACTAGACTGAGAGACCATTTAAAGGCCATTGCAGGTGTTTTGAGTTAATTAGCTGATTAGAGTGTGGCACCAAGTGTCTTCAATATTGAACCTTTTCACAATATTCTAATTTTCTGAGATACTGAATTTGGGATTTTCCTTATTTGTCAGTTATAATCATCAAAATTAAAAGAAATAAAGATTTGAAATATATCAGTCTGTGTGTAATGAATGAATATAATATACAAGTTTCACTTTTTGAATGGAATTAGTGAAATAAATCAACTTTTTGATGATATTCTAATTATATGACCAGCACCTGTATATATATATATATATATATATTTCATCCTACCTGTCAGATTGTCCAACCCGGGCTTACTGCGCGTGCACGCATCAATATTGCATAATTTTTGTCATGATACGGCGTACACCTGTGTATCATGTAGACTACACCACTGTATAGCCTAATATGTAATATTCAGTTTTGTAATACATTTTCTGAGCTGTTTTACCTGATTGATTACAGGCATTTAGATAAATCAGGCAAACAATAAGTGAATAACCTATGCCACTTTAGGTTAATACAGTTTTTTACTCTTTGATGTCTTTAGGTGTTTTATTTCATTGTGAGGGTTTAACTTGAATTTGATTAGTTTTACAGGTTACTATTGCAGTGTGTCAACAACAATAATACATGAAATAAACCTCTACGAATGTATCTGTGGCCTAATAAAATATAAGCTAGCCTGGTGTGAGTATTCTGTATCATTGCTAATTTCTTGGTTATTTTGTTTATCGCTGGTGTTTCCGAGCCTCCACAGCCCCATCAGTAAGGCTCAAGTTCCCTTGATCAACACCAAACCTCATTTTCTTGTTTTCCCATTTTATATAATGTAGAATTATTATTAAAGTTTTAAGAGATTTTGTTTTTTAAAGCTTTAAATCTTTCCACATACACCTGTTTGGGAATCACATATTTTTTCTCTTTAAAAAAGACATGCAGACAGTCAATTAAATCTTAAAATTAGACAAATGAATGTCATTGTACATTATTTTATTTTACTTTTTGTTTTTAAACATTTGAAATGAGGATTTTTTTTTTATGTTATGCTTATTATTTTAGCATAAAACTATTTTAGTAAAGTGAAGTGAATTTGGTGTTGTTCACATAAACACACTGACACAGGCACTGAGGGTTTGAATATTGAGTTTAATATTGAGGAATGAAACAGTTTTCAATAGTTCCTCTATACAGTATGGCAGATCATTGTGTGTGTCTGTTATTAGAGAAGACAGACTGTTTTCTGCATGTGTTTAGTGATCAAAGGGGATCAGAGGGTCACTGGCGGTTTTAGGGTGCTGGACTCTAGTCACAGTCAGTTCCCCTCCATAACAGGGGAGAGCTTCATATATCATCGCATGAACGCACTTATCCACTCCAACGTACACCTGAGAGAGAGAGAGAGAGAGAGAGAGAAATCCACACAGATTTAAAAGTGATCTCTTCCATGTAAAACTCTGTTCACATTGTTAGCAAACTTAACACCTTCATTTTCCATGACAGCAAGCAAATTTCTACTACAGTTCTACTACAGTGACTGTTGCTGACTAGATTTGTGTGTCCAGCAGTGCTACAAAGTTGAGAAAAGTCTCATACAAATGCAGAGAAACTTTTTACAGTGACTTGATGCATTTTACCTTTCAGAGAGGACGAAAAAATTACTGGACACATGATCGCACCCGTTTAGGACACGCTGCCATAGTTGACTTGTTGATATTAGAGACATACAAATTGTGCCTTGGAAGAGTTTCAGTGATGAATTCACAGGCTCAAAGATCCATTAAAAACAAAACAGAAACAAAAATAAAACAAAACACTCAATTACCTTCACCAGATGGTTTATTCCGCTCACAACCTGAGTCCTAAAGCTTAAAGGAGTGTAAACAGCAAAATTGGCTCCAGCCTTCTCCTCTATGTCTGGCTTCATCTGAATACACAAAAGCACATTTTATATTCATCTATATTATTATTATTTTAATAAGATTGAATTTATTAGTCTCTAGGGAGTCATGTCTATCATTCAGATATCAGAAAACTTGTGTAAAAAGTATTGTAACATTAAGTGAAAAGTAAAACAGTTCTTTTAAAAATGACAACAAATAATTTCCCCAACACATTTTACAGCACCAAGATCATTTTACTGTTTTAACAAAAACTGCATGTACTACTTTTCTGTCTCCTACCTTATGGCAGATCTTCTCCTCCTCTGGAGTGACAGGCTCCTCTGGGATAAAGCCACCACATATTGACATTTCTGCAGCCTTTGTGCTGGTGATAAAATAAACTGTATGATCAGGCAGTCTGTCTCACAGATTGATTCTGACCCACTATTTATGCTCCCAAAATCACATGACATGAGTCGTCATTGTAATTCCATGTAAACACATCAAAGGGCTGAATGAATAGGTGGAGTTTCACTTTGGGGGTGTTGTGTAATATTCAGTTCCAGTGAGAAGCTGTTCCAGTGGGTGTACATGAATATTTATGATATTTCCTCTATTGTGGGCGTGTCCTTAAGACAATGCGCAAACGAATGGAGCTGAAAATATTAGTGCATACTCCTCAAATTGCCACTTGTTTAATGGATTATTTCCAAAACAATGAAGTTTCCATCCAATTTTTGCATTTTATTTATAGACAAAGTGAATATGCCTACATTGTAAAAAAAAATTCCGTAGTTATTACAAAATAATTTTGGCAGCAGTGGTTGCCAGAATAAAATTTACAGTATAAAACTGTAATTTACAAACAAGAAATTTTGAATGTAAACCAGTAAATTCAACAATTCACACTACTACTAAAATCTGTTTTGTACCTTTAACATATACTGACAACCACCATAATAATGCAGGTGGTAAAAGAGAAAGCCTCATGAAGAATCAGAGTTCATCACAAGTAGCTTTTCCATGAGCTGAAGTATATATTAATATAAAGAAGGTGCCCAGATTCATTTACGCAAACACAAAACACCATCTTGGTAACCCACAACACTTACATTTTGCAATAAACATTCATTAAACAACAGAAGATGTAACATAAAACCCTAATGTACATAACTGATAACAAAAACTATTAAGAAACATGACTATTTAAACAAAATACTTTCAAATGTGGAGTGTCGCACAGGGAATTGTGGAGATATCAGTTTACAGTTTTTGACTGTAAATTATACATTGATTTGTTCTTTTTTACTTCTAAAGATTGTAAAATTTACAGCGTTTTACTGTGAAAATTACATTAAATGTCTGGTTAGAGCTTTTACAGTTTTTCCCTGTATATAGTACGGGAACTTGCTGTTAACCTATTAACTATGGTGTGTGTAATGACGTCATCCCTAAAAAAAATTAGCATTGTCGCATAAGTTTTGTTGTGTCGCTAAAAAAATTCCTCGCGTTGTTAATTTCTCATTTATCGCAAATAGGCCTACTGCTTTCACAAATAATTGGCCTATTACTAAATTATGAAATATTGGGAAATCAGATCAGGGCGAAGTGGGACAGCTTGTCTGACAGGAATGCATGTACACATTTGAAATGGGTGGTCAATTAGAAATGAGTAGAGTTTAGAAATGACAGGAAGCAGTAAAGGATCAAGCATGGTGTAAAAGGAGAGAATTTAATGTTTAATTCATAAGTTAGACTTAAATTAAAAATCCTTTCAATGTAAGTGTAATATTTCTATTTCAATGCCTTCAAACTGCAATGGATTGTATTGTTTACACTAAAATTTGTCACTGCAGAAGATGAAGATCATTTTTAAAGTGATCACATGATGTCTATTTTGTCAACAGAACATCTTTTAAGTCATAATCTTATTGATGCCAAATGTGCTTTAGAGCTGAATGACTGATACTGACACTGACTGCACTGAATACATTTACATTTAATAATTTAGCAGACACTTTTCTCCAAAGCGACTTACAAATGAGAACAATAGAAGCAATCAAATCAACATGAGGGCAACAGTATTCCATCCAGAAGAATCGGAGGTTAAATACATTCATGATTCATCTCCTTTTGTGCTCTTTGAGCATATCTTTTCACTTTTCACTGGAATTTTATCACAAATTCCAAAGTGTTTCAGGTTTATTTGTGTAGCGAGTTTCACAGTGAAAGTGATTGGCACTTCAAAGTGATTGGCACTTTCATGCACTATATGATACATTGTAAAGACTGCATGGAAGGCTGAGGCCAACTGTGTAGAGGACCTAATAGGGGACCGCTGCTGTCCATCGGATCGTTCGTTAAATATTGGAGATTATTTCAAAAACCAACTCTGGTGAACTAGTCCTAGGTTTTTTAGTTCAACTTCAATAACTGTTAAAAAGCTTTATAAACCATAAATTTCCTATGGTAAATTGCTTGTATTGGCTGTAAATGGTCTTTTCCATCTATGATTGAGATGGTTTCAGGCTTGCTAAATAAAACAAAAAATCAATTTTACGTAGATCAATAAAAAAATCAATTTTTATGTAGATCTGTTTGTTTGTCTTGTTTTTGTACCCAGCAATGTTTGTGTATGTGTATCTTGTGGTATATATATATTTATGTGTTTCCATATGTATATGGTTTAACTTGTATTCTGTGGGCTGTATGTATTGTACCACTAAGTCTATTTACAATAAAAAAAAAATGTGACCACATAGAAGGGGCGCAATTAACCTGTAGAGTTCCACTGTACTGCTCGTGGTACACATACCTTTCAAAAGAGACATTAGGAATGATAAGGTGTAAAGTTCTCACCTTGAAGAATTACATGGAACTATTCTATTTAACTTCAAAAAGGAATTGGAGGTCATAAATGTCTTATAAATCTCTTATCGGGCCTTTGTTTAATCTATCAGCACACTTTACTCCTCGTTGAAATTTTATTACAAGTGATAAACAGCATAATCATGCACTATGATAGATTTTAAACACTGCTTGATAGAGGGAGAGAAAAATGATCTTAAAGCTGCAGTCCGTAACTTTTTTTGGTTAAAAATGATCCAAAATCAATTTGAGCAAGTACATAACCAGCCAAAGTTCAAAACTATCTCCTTACTTTAGCCCGATTCACAACGGTAAGCTTGTAATAATGTTTTATAATAAATCTGGTGATACTGGTGCATTTCTGCGGGAAATTTGAGCATGCAGCCGTTCATCTTTGTGTCATTACGTCACATCTGTAAACAGAAAGGAAGGAGTTCCAGCTACACTATGCATATAGGATGCCACTGGTAGCGAATCATTTATAGCCTTTTCTCACAGCAGCTGAAATAATTAAACTTATCATTTGATGGCGGATTGTGATCCAAAAAAGTCCAAATGACAATCATCAGTGACAACTGGAGATTCACCCGTAGTCAAAACAAACTTCGGACTGCAGAGTGGATAGAGAAACTGAAATCTACAGGTAACACTAATACCCACTAAATACAGTCACGCAATGCTTATGTTGTTAACATTAACAATTCGAGAACAAAATATAACAACAATAATCTGCACGGTTTAATGCGATATAAGCTAAGCGATCATTAGATTTAATCACCATTGGCAGCACGATTTATTGTAGGCTAATGCTTTTCCCCTCAGTTGGTCAGAACAAAAGTGGCAGACATGTTACTTACTTGTTCAGATGACATTTTCCGGTGAAAATTCCTACTTTGGTCATACTTCAAGACTACAATCTGTGATTCTGCAGTTCAGTATCCACACCGGTATGATGACTGACAGCAAACATTAGATTCATCCGCGTCGAGGAGCCGTACCGAATGCACCTAAAAATAATAATTCCGCATATAACTGCAATTGCAGGTTTCAAACAGAGATGGCGACAAAGAGGCAAAACTTCAGGACTGCAGCTTTAAATAATGATAAATATGCACATTTAGATTGATCTTAAAAATACAATGCAAATAATCTATGTAGAATATGTAGCCTATCTGTTTATTTAGGTTTTTTATTATGGTTATTGGATTTTCTGGTAGTTATTTTTTTTAAGAACTGTAACATAATTCCAGCTAGCTGTATTTAGGTGCATCGATTGCCTCTTTATTGTAGATTTACGGCTTAGTTCAGTGATTTCAGGGTCACATCTGTTGATGATGCTAATCTGAAAATCTAGTGTAGTGTTAAAGCTACCAGAATTATTGCAAAAGCCCATTTCATTTCACATTTTACACATGTAATGCATGAAAACTCCAAATTATATTTACAGATGTGACAAATAGCTTTACTTTTTATTAGTCATTCACTTTTTATCATCAAATTGTGATGATAAAATTCCAAGGAGAGGCAGAACGTGCTGACTGCACCTCAAATTGAAAAAAAAAAAGCTAAATGGAAAATGACCTGTGAAATAACCATGAGTGTGATTATCTACCAGTGAAATAGTTGCTTAGAATTCTGAATGACGGCACAGGTCATGTGAAATCAAGGTCATCAAAATGTTACAAATGATTTTGGCAACATAAATACTGAATCAGAACATATCTGGGAGTGACTGCCTGATTATTTGATCACCAGCACAAGGACTGCACCAATGTAAGAAAGGTAAGAAACAGAAAAAGATTTTTTTCTTATAATGTAGTAGTAAAATGATCTATTTTGGTGCTGTGAAATGTGTTGTGGAAATTATTTGTTGTCATTTTTTAAGAGAACTCACTTAAACTTTTCACTTAAAGTCAATTCTTTTTTTATGTTTTCTGCTATCTAAACTCAGTCTTTATAAAAATAATAATAATATGTTTGTCTATTCATTCAGGTGAAGCCACAAATAGAGGAGATGGTGTTTACACTCCTATAAGCTTTGCTCATCAGGTTGTGGAGGGAACAAACTATGTGGTCAAGGTAAGTGAGTGTTTTTATTATGGATTTTAATTTTTGTGAATTCATAAATGAAACTCAAGTGAAACTCCATCAAGACATCAAGATCAATTCTTGAGTCTTGTTTTCATATAAGATAACATTTTTTTTCTCAAATTTGTAGTGTTACAAGACACACATCTACTCAGAAAACTGTTTCATTCCTCAACATTAAACTCAATATTCAAACCCTCAGTGCCTGTGTCAGTGTGTTTATGTGAACAACACCAAATTCACTTCACTTTACTAAAAAATATTGCTTAAATAACTAAATAAATTATTTCTCACTATTCCGAATTGTCAATTTGAAATCCATTTTCCAAATCAAACCTATTGGCCCTCTTAAGATGGTGATGATCAGATCATGTGGGACATTTATTCTCTCGAAAGTTTGAGAACCGCTGCTTTGGGTTTTCTTGAAAAAGTGCTGAAATATTTAAGGTGTTTTGTTAATGATCGTGTATGTGGATAGCCGATATGAAAACTCCAACTTGTCACTAATTCTCACAACATTTAAAACATACTGTCTTGCACATTTATTTTAAATAATTTAAATAAGGCTGATGAATTTTATATGAATATTAATTGCTTGCAGACCACCACAGCTCTTGCAAAGAAACAGGATTCTGAATTTCAGATTGATTGATTTAGTAAATCCCTGTTATAATCTTCTACCATCATCAGTGTGGTCGATGCTTGATCATGAATTCAGAGTCTGATTGTCTGTTTCAGTTAGTTGGGAAAACATACATGTGCGACAAATCATCTTATGTGTAGCTGGGTCGATGGTGACAATCATATGGCATAAAAACAAACAAACTGTATCATAAATAATGCAGTATTTATTGAGTTTTTGCAAAATATATAGATACATCTGTGGTATTTTATAAACACTACATTTTTGGTCTGTGCTGTCATTTTAACAGTCAAATGCCATATAAATTCAGTCACATTCTTCCTGATGGAGCTGAAATAAGCTTCATTCCTCTGTTGTCAAGTTTGATGCTCGACTCTTTCTGCTCACAGATCTTCCCGCTCAAGCCACTCGTTGAATCCTCCAGCATAATGACGGGCCCTGAGAGACAAACAGACACAATGATGTCTGAGTTTTTTTGTTTGTGAGTGAGTGAGGATGAATCCAATGAACTATCATGACTTGTCTAGGTTTTTGTGATTACCGGATGATAATTTAAATCATAAAAAATCATTTAATAACAATATTTATAGAGCTTTTTCTAGCCAGTTAAATAATGTAGAGCAAAACATTTGACAATTTAGATATTACAATGACTCATATGAGGCCTGACATTTTTTTATAACCAGGTTTTCAATGATCAAATGAAGAAAAACAAACAGAAATCATAATTGTTAAAATGCATATTTTATGCAACTATTTATAAATGCAAAAACAGTCATATAATACATCCACATGTCAGCATTTATTCTTCCTTTGCTTTCTTGCATTTTCTCTTTGGGATTTTTATAGGGAGTGGCATCAGTTTTATGATATGTAGAAATGGTTGTATGAATATAATGCATTTCAATTCATAGAGGGGAAACTCTCTTAATTTAACCCTATAATATTATATTTGATATGCACATTTCTAAGGCTTAAATTATCAACATGATCAAAACTTTGCTGAAAAACCTGTTGCACAAAATCCACTACATCATGCCTTCTGTCGTCTGACTGATAGATTTTTTTTATTTTATTTTTATAAATCAAACATATGAATAACTTTGATAGAACTTTGTTAGTAATATTTCAAGATGAACACTTACTGGACTGAAGCTGTTTAGGTTTACTTGATTATCCATACATCATTTTTTAAGAAAAAATCATGTTCAAATCTGAGTATCAAATATGATCATCAGGCTTTTGATGAGTGTTTATTTGTTCATCTCTCAATCATCATTGTATTGCATTGCATTATATGTTTTAAAACTACAGAGCTTTGATCAATAAACTATAAGCATTTACATATCATCTTATTTAGACATATTTATTTACCAAATTGCATCAATTACAAAATTGAGGTGTTTTTTTTTTTTTTCCTTCTTGAGTGTGAGATCCATATTCTCACTATATCATACTATATAAAAGTTACAACCCTAAGGTTAGTTTATATGTTTTGTTATATCTCAGCTGTTTTGGGAGTGTCTCTGTCTGTCCAGGAATGTCATCTGATTGGCTCCTGCAGGCTGATTGATGCTATGTCCTGATTGGTGCACACTACTTTAAAAAGCACATAATCACTTCCTCTAGAGACATCCTGCCTTGAAATTTCAATGGTTCGCCACTAGGGGGCGATTGATCTCTGTGAACTCTGTATGGTTTTTATCTGATCTCAAATTAATTTCATAAAATTGTATACATTTAATGACACATTTGTATAACAAAAAGGAAGAGTTGCATATAAAGGTTTCTTGGTTTGATTAACCAAACTCTCCATAAAACAAGCCCTACAAGTCAATAAAATAACACATATTTTAAAGACACTTCATATGTAATGGTATATGATGATTACTGAATAGATTACACCTTCAATAAAACATTTGCAATTGTTTTGTAGCCTAAAAAGCAGAGGTGGGAGTAAGTCACACATGTGCAAGTCTCAAGCAAGTCCAAGTCAATTTTTGTGAGAATCAAGCAAGTCAAGTCAAGTCACTGCTTTATGTCAAGAAATTCAAGTCAAGTCGTAGCTTGGGTCAAACAAGTCACTGGCAAGTCATACAAATGTTTGATGATTTAACTGAATTTATATTAAAATAAGTTAAAACTACAGTAGTTATGGACTATGAGAGTTTTATTTACAAAAAAAAAAATTGCAAAAAATTGCAAAAAAATCGCTTAAATGACCTTTCCTACTGAAAAAAAACGAATACCTTTAATGCATTCTTGCCGTTCATTTACATGTTTAGTCTATAGGTTTGCATGTTTGAGTGTGTATGTGCGCAGAAGCTTGATCTTTTTAAAAAAGTGATATTTGCCAAATTACTTGACTGGTCCGCATAATACAGAAAAATTAGTTGTGTCCGCAGATCTATGCGAACTGGAATAATTTTGATAACGTTTTATCTATACATAGGGAAAGGAAAGTGTGTGAGAGAGAGAAAGAGAGAGAGAGGTGATTTGATTGAGTGTGATTCATTAATATTTGTGAGTGGATGTGTGTGCGTGTGTATGAGTGAAAAGTGTATTGTTTGTTTGCAAGTTTGAGTTTTTTTTGTTTGTTTAGATTGTTTGTGTATGCATGGTTGGGTTCGCAGGTCTGTATAATTTTATTTTTTTCTTTGTGTGTGTGTGTGTGTGTGTATGTGTATACAATATATTTATGTGCATCCCCATAAACTATCCATAGGTTTTTCACTCAAAGTCTAACACTGAAGACCAATACACACTATACGCATGCATATACTAAGTGATATTGCAAAAAAAGCTGACATTTCCTTATAAACAGTGAATAATCATTTACAATGCATTGCACTTGCAAAAAATTAAATGTGATAATTTTCTCTGTTACCTTTGTTCTTCAATGACAGACAATATTGATTGCGAACAAAACGTTGACAGCACTGATTTTAACCCAATTTTCTGTTTAATGAACACAAAACCTATTCAAAGTCAACTCTTAACATGTCCAAAACGTTTTTTTTGTTTTTTTTTTTGCTTAATTATTCTTGGCGTAGCGCCTTCCATGTTCAGTCACGACTGCATGCTCTGTCCATGAGGGAGCTCACGATAGCTCTCTCTGCTTGCCTGCTGCGTCATGTGGTTAGGTTGCGGTGCGTCAAAAATAGATATTTATTAAACAAAAGACAAGTTATTTCGAGTCATTTAACTCAAGTCCGAGTCAAGTCTCAAGTCATGAATGTCAAGTCAAAGTCAAGTCAAGTCTTTTATTAATATTTGTCAAGCAAGTCTTAAGTCCTAAAATGTGCGACTTAAGTCTGACTCGAGTCAAGTCATGTGACTCGAGTCCCCCACTTCTGCTAAAAAGGTGTTTTTTTGTTGTTGTTGCATGTTTGAGCTGAGTTTTTGCTGCATTTACATTGTTCGGACCAGCAGGGGTCACCAGCGTGTGGCGTTTCGAGTGCTTCAAAACAGTGAATCATTTTGTGAATCACTTGGTTCAATTGATTCAAAGTTTCGAAAAGCTTCGTTTCTCCCATCACTAAGGCAGTTAGGTTAGTGTACTGTGTTTTCTTTTTGATTAGATTTAGGAAAGAGGGATAAAATTAAGAACGTTTCATTAGTTATTTTGGCTCTGTCAGCTCCTGAACTTAATTAAAGACAAATTCATTATTGTTTTGCAATTTCGCTGTCTATGAAAGTCTTTCATGTTGCACTCTTTTTCCTAGATGGAGCACAACAATGAGATATACTCAACAAAAAGCATATTTGCAAACTATTTTTTAGATTTTTTTTGGTCTAAAAATTCAATAAACATTTAAAAAGATTCAAAAAAGTTAAAAAGGTGTGTGTCCGTACCTTGTGTATCCCAGAGCTCTTGCGGTCTCCAGCGCAGTGAGGCTGCGTATCCCTCTCTGGCAGTACAGCACAAAGTCAGAGTCGTCTCTGTGAGGCTTTGTGACGCCGTAACGCTCTCTGAACTGATCCGGGCTCAGGCTGAGGGCCTGCTCCACATCTCCCACTACATCAACAAAAGTACTGTCACTCATAAAGCCTGTGTGTGATTGTGCAGAGCTGAACTGTGTGCAGTGGTGACGTACATGGAATGTTGGTGGCTCCTGGAATATATCCTGCTTCCAGCTCATCCGGTTCACGTACATCGAAGAGCTGGACGCTTCCAGCAGACATCATGTCCTTCAGCTGCTCGTACGTCACGACGCCATCTGAAACAATGTGTGAGCAGACATCTGAGTATCGATAATCTACTGCTGCTAATTCGTATTGTATTTATAAGTCTGTTCTATCTATATAATACAGTCATTAGTAAGATTATAGGTTTTTAATTTTTTTTTTTTTAAGTTTCTTCTGTTCACCAAACCTGCATTTATTTGATCAATATAGTAAAAACAGTAATATTATGAAATGTTATTGCAGTGAATGTGAATATATGTTCAAATATAATTTATTCCTGTGATCAAAGCTGAATTTTCAGCATCATTACTCCAGTCTTCAGAGTCACATGATCCTTCAGAAATCATTCTAATATGCTGATCTGCTGATCAAGAAGCATTTCTGATTATTATCAATGTTGAAAACAGTTGTGGTGCTTCATATGCTTGTGGAAACTGTGATACAATTTTTTCAGGATTCTTTGAAGAATACAAAGTTCAAAAGAACAGCATTTATTTGAAATGCAAATCTTTTAAAGAGTTATGAAAAACCCTGTTTCAGCAGCAGTCAGTTCTCACCACAGTTTTGAAAAATGCTACAGAAGTGGGCGTGGTTAAAGGGTTAGTTCACCCAAAAATGAAAATTCAGTCATTTATTACTCACCCTCATGTCGTTCCACACCCGTAAGACCTGTAAGATATAACATCTTTGGAACACAAATTAAAATATTTTGGATAAAATCCAATGGCTCAGTGAGGCCTGCATTGCCAGCAAGATAATTAACACTTTCAAACGCTCAGAAAGCTAATAAAAACATATTTAAAGCAGTTCATGAGTGACGAGAATACTTTTTGTGCGCCAAAAAAACAAAATAACGACTTCATTCAACAATATCTAGTGATGGACGATTTCAAAACACTGAAGATTCGTAAGGTTTCGAAGCTTCATGAAGATATTGTTGAATAAAGTGGTTATTTTGTTTTTTTGGCGCACAAAAAGTATTCTTGTCACTTCATAACATTAAGGTTGAACCACTGTAGTCACATGGACTGTTTTAAATATGTCTTTAGTAGCTTTCTGGGCACTGAAAGTGTTATTTGTCTTGCTGGCAATGGAGGCCTCACCGAGCCATCGGATTTCATCAAAAATATCTTAATTTATGTTCTGAAGATGAACGAAGGTCTTACAGGTGTGGAACGACATGAGGGTGAGTAATGACAGAAATGTCATTTTTGGGTGAACTAATCCTTTAAGCTGCAGAGTGGAGGGGGATGAGGGGAGACTGACAGCAGAGCAATGGCTTCTGATTCAGACAGTTTTATTTTGCTCTCATTAAAAGCATCAAAGCTTCCCACAAATGCACGCTGCAAATTACCATTACATGCAACACAATATACACATGGTTTTTGCTATAATTAATGCACAAATAAATGCACAGCCATTCGCATTTTGTTCTCTGCATCGAATACATATATGAACAACACACTAATGCATCTTTGATAACTTTTGAGACTTATTTTGCGTTGTTTTTACAAGCCGTTTAATCGGTTAAAGAGCCGTAAAGACCGGTTACACTCTCAGTGTGGATGAATCGTGTTTGTGTCGAAGACGCAGATTTTGAAAAGAATTAATGCGACACAAAAACTCTTACAAAGCAAAAACAAACACTCGTTTTTGATTCTGTGACGTTCACACAAAGGCGAATTTAAACCCAGAAGTTGAAAACAGCCCAAAAAGGTTTAAAATTAACTAGTTTTCTCATACATTCAAAGCTAACGGATGGTAACTGACTTCTATGCTGTTCATCACACATAACTCTGTTAAAATCTTAGAAAATTTGGTTTAGAGTTTCATGACTCTTTAAAAATTATAAATGTATGTTGTATCTAAATACTTTATGGAAACATTTTATTTAGGTTATTCCTAAACTACCTATACCACCTATAATTTAATTTAATTTGTTTACTTTATATATTTTTATTATATTTAAATTAATATTTTGTGACTATCCCCAGTCTTCAAACACCCTATTCTTAAATTCTTTATTGTGTCCTTGCTCTGACCCAGATAAGTGTGTAGACTCATGGGAATCTAGATTCCCACCCACAATAAATGCTGATTCAGCAACTTGAATCCAAAATCTTTCCATGTATCACAGTAATTCATCAAACTAAACAAATAAACTCTCTGTGGGAAACAGGCTTGTTAAGTTGGTTTTTACTACTAATTTGGTTTCACCTAAAACATAAATGTAGCATATTAATAGGATAATTATTATGAGTATCACAAACCTGTCAAGAAACGTCTGGATCAAAAAAAAAACCATTAAAGGATTAGTTCACTTTCAAATAAAAATTTCCCAATAATTTACTCACCCCCATGTCATCCAAGATGTCCATGTCCTTCTTTCTTCAGTCGAAAAGAAATTAAGGTTTTTGATGAAAACATTCCAGGATTATTCTCCAAACCTCCAAACGGTTGAAGGTCAAAATGACAGTTTCAGTGCAGCTTCAAAGGGCTTTAAAGGAATAAGGGTCTTATTGAAACGACTGTTCATTTTCTGTATGTTCTCCAGGCTTAAATGAAAATATTCTCACAGTGAGACTAGGTAACCACAGGTAAAACCATACATGGCTACTCACTACCACTGTCAAATGATATTATATTATGATATGTTATATAGGCCTATAAAAAAACGCCTAAACATAGGTACAAATTACACCTTAACAAAGACATGAATTATATATTCCCCTATCCACCTAATAAATGTATATTCAAAGTAAACTAGTGAAAAGCATGAAAACAGCGCTATTTGTTCTGTATTTGTTGTTACTGACCGAGAAACAACTTCAGATGATTCAGTGACAGAGCGGTCCGAACAAATCCAAATCGTTTCAGATCGTTATGCAAGCGCGTTTGGCCAATTCACGGAAAAGAAAGAATCAAGACAAAAGGCTGGTTCGACAGAAATATGGGACACACGTAATAACTGCTGAAATATTCGCACGGAAAACATTTCTCAGGTCAGTCGGAGGAGCGTGCATGGTACGAACAGTGCATATATAGCTGTACAGCTGCATGCGCCACTGCGGCCACGTATCTAACCAAATTTAGCCACAGAAAAAGAGGAGGAGGGAGATTGAGGTGCCACGGGCCAGATGAAGATGATTGGCAGGCCGGATTTGTCCACGGGCTGCCAGTTGACAAGCCCTGGTGTAGGACATACAGCGTAAACTTTTTGAAGAATACGGAAGGCGGTCTGGCGGAAGCACTTGCGAGGCGATCATTTGTGTTTATAAAGCATATACATTTTTATTTTTTTTTAGAAAATGAGCGATCGTTTCACAAGATAAGACCCTTATTCCTCGTCTGGTATCGTTTAAAGCCCTTTGAAGCTTCACTGAAACTGTAATTTTGACCTTTAACTGTTTGGGGCCAAATGAAGTCCATTATAAGGAGAATAATCCTGGAATGTTTTCATCAAAATCCTTAATTTATTTTCGACTAAAGAAAGGACATGGACATCTTGGATTTTTATTTGAAAATGAACTAATCCTTTAAGAACATTTTAGGACTATATTATTTTTTACACATTATTTTCATGATAATTAAACATTTACATGAAAATTAAACATTTACATTAAATGGATTTTTTTTATTGCCATGTTACTACTTGCATATTGGCATCAGTATGTAGGCTATCTGCTGAAATACCAGTTTAAAGTGTTTGTATAAACTTCAGAGTGGGGCGTTTCCTCTGAGAAGGCAAGGGAGACAGACAAATTAGGATGACAAAATAATCCATATATACATATCCATATAATCCAAAAAAAACGCAGTATACCCAGGGCTTAGTTCAACGGCCCGTCATTAATTATTCTTCCATAGAAAAGTGCATGAACTTTAAAGCTCAGGACCCTCCTAAAGAAACATAAGAATTTCAAAATGCCAAAAACCCGGAAACACAGCTATATGGAATTCTGGATATTAACGCTAAATGATTTAATAATTGCATATACAGATAACTATGGAAGCCCATTTCTGCCCCTTAAGAAAAATCTTGCATGGGTAAATAATAATAATTAAGTCAATTATGCCAAAAAAAAAAAAAAAGACTTTTTTTTTTTGTCATACTTGGCAGCATAGCTCAGACATGTTATTGCAGAGACTGTTCATCAGATGATGCAACATTAAAGCTTTATTGACCCATGATTGAGTCACTGACCCTACGTGCAAACTCGCATGCTTACAGTGCATGATGTTACGTTAAATCACAAAATGATTTTGTTTCGAAAATAGGCCCGTGAATACAAATAATTGTAAAACAAATCGTTATTGACATTTCTTATTTTGTCAGTAACTCAAGTACATAAATAACTACTTTACCTGTATTTAGAGGTTGACTGTTAGATGTTTTAGTCCATTTATCGCAGTTTTCAGCTCCGTTATCACATTGTTCTGTACTGTGTGCCGAGACAGACAGAAGCAGGAGCGCTACTAGAGCGCGCACACCTGAACTCACGCGCATTAGTGTATTCATGACTATCTTGTCTAAGAGAAGATACGTGCACTTTTATGTATAGATTGAATGAAGTCTAAAAAGCGCAGCTATGACAGATCTAAAGCAGCGTATTGGATTGACGATGTATGACTGAGGCGATAGCACGAATCTGAACATCACAGATGTGAAAAGATGAATCACACAGTGAAAACATGAAGCATATTTTCCTCCAGGTGGCGCTCAGTGGCTCAAAAGTCGTTTGCTCTGTTGATCCGCTTTTATATATGTGGGCGTTTTATAATTTACTGGAGATGTTTAACTGTAATCGATTAAACCTGTTAGTTCAATTGAGCAATATCTGATATGACCATGAAACTTGTTCTCAATCATTACTTTGAAAGTAATTAAAAAGCAACTCCTTATGTAGTAATCACAATCGATTGTGGTCGGTCCATTCTAAAAAGCGCTGAGAATAGCAACAATTACCACGTGACTCTGCCGCTTCTTTTTCTACTTCTACAATGATCTGGACAATATTTTACTCTCTAATATTGGCGCTAAGTCATTTTAATAGCTGTTAAACTTAAATTTACAGTGTGTCATTAAAACTCTAATAGTTGTTTTTTTTACACCATTGGACTTGACCAATCAGAGCGAACGCCCGGGCTACTAAGTCCCGCCTCCGCCTTACTTTTGTGCTCGTCCTCCTGCCTCAGATTAAACTAAAAAGGAAAGAGGTAAGAACCATGAGATATCCGATATTAAGATACATAAATCTATTTAACATAAAAAAACTAACTATATTAACTTTATATATGATTTAGTTATATTTCTTATTATTGTTTTAGCCTCATTTTATAAAATGTTTTTTTAACCCTCCCCCCGCCTCTTCTGAACACATGGTACATTCTGGTGATGGCTCATAGTCATGTGATCTAGACAGCATAAATACTGTAGCAGTGTCACTTCTCTGAACTGTCTGAAAACACGTTTGTTTGTTTTTACATCTCGAAACTGATCATCGGCACATTATTGCAATGGCGACAATACTTGGAGGGACATCCGAGGTGAAGCAAGCTACTCTCGAGGTGCAGAAGATCTGTGATGAGGTGAGACACTGGAGCTCTGGCTTTTGTTTTGATGGTGTAAGTCAGCTGATATGGGGATGCACGTGATGTGTATTTTTTAGTTATTATTAGCTATTTATTAGTATTCAGAAGTTTACGTTATTATGCTATATGTCAATAAAATAAAAAAATTAAAATAAATAAAATTATATAAAATGTACAGCATGCACTAAAGAGAGAGAGAGAGAAATCACAAAATTTAGCTACGTTACAAGAAAGCAATAAAGGAGAAAAGATGTATATACAACTATAAAAAGCCACCTTAATATTTCATTTATATAATTATATTTTATTAAGCATCTGGTGCTCTTCTTCGGTCATTTTTGACCTAGAATTTTATTTATTTATTTATTGGTAAAGGTTTTGGTACTTGCTTTGTGAACACAAAATAAAATCCTGGACAAGATTCGAAAAGGTTAAATGGTCCTGAAAAAAAAAAAAACAGTCACACTTGTACTCATCATGGTCAAAAAATGTAAAATTCCATTGGAAATGAATGAGAAATTTTCATCTGTTTCATCTATCATCTTACTGAATGCTCATATTTTAAGATATCAAACTCAGATTTTAAACACAACTTGTTTAGATTCATGGCTTTGATTTTTCTCTCAGTTTTAGAGCAAAATGTGTTTTGGAAAGTATATATCTCATATAAAAATTGAAAATAGTATTTTTGTGCAGTTACAAAAAATAAACCTAAAATTTGTAAAATTATACTTCAGCAATAATTTGCCAAGTGTCATCTTTAAAAAGAGATCTAGCTGAAGTCTGTGCTCCAAAGCATTCAAGATTTATGACAGTTTAAGTTGGAAATTTCATTTTCAGGTCCATGCTCAAAAAGTGAATAAATGGATTATAACTACTGCAAAAATATAATTTAGTGTCGTAAGATCACCTAAAAATAACAATTATTAAATTTAAAAATATACATTGAACTAAAATGTAGTACATTCATTTCACTGAAGAAAAGAAGAAAAAAAACAGTCGTTTTTGAGCAGCACCAGAGGGTTAAATTTGCTTACATTGTGTGATGTATTATGGAAGAATGTGTTACTTCCCAGAATGCTCTAATTTTATAGTCTTCAAAAAGCCAATTATTAAATGCTTGATTTTGCCTAACCCTGATATCCAGTGACAATAGTGCAAAATTAATGTATTAATTTATTTGTCATAGTCTAGACTCATGAGAATCTCTATATTCCCACCAATGAATGCTGATTCAGCACCTGAATGAATCACTGATCCTCACAAGTACAGTAGGTGTTGATTTGAGATGGGTGTGTCACAGTAATTCGTCATGTACTCTGTGTGTAAGAAGATTTTTCAGTTGTTTTTACTACTTTTTTAATAAATGTAGCATAAGAATGTATAATAATATAAGAGTGAATATCACAAGCATGTCAAGAGCATGTCTGGATCAAAACAGGAAAAAAATAAATTATATTTTTATAAAAATGAAGTGACAATAGTGCAAAGTTAACAAAAATTAATGTATTACTTTATATGTCATAGTTTAGATTCATGAGAATCTCTATACTCCCACCAAAGCACAATAAATGCTAGAGATTCATCATCTGAATGAATCACTGATCCTCACAAGTACAGTAGGTGTTGATTTGAGATGGGTGTGTCACAGTAATTAATCAAAATAAGTAAATAACATATCTGTGTGAAAGAGGCTTTTTCAGTTGGTTTTTTACTATTATATTTTATTATTATTTTAATAAATGTAGCATAATATGTTAATGTAACAGTGAATATCAAGAGCATGTCTGGATCAAAAGAGAAAAATAAGAAATTATTTTTTTTTTTTTTATAAAAATAAGCAAATGTTTTAACCTGATTTAGATTAACCACATTTGCATTAAATATGAAATATGCATGTTTTACTTCAGGTCAAGTATTGTGCAGAAGAGAAGGCTGGAAGGAAGTTTGTCGTTTTCACTGCCAAATCTTACACCACACAGGTTGTGGCCGGGACCAACTATTTTATCAAGGTAAACTTGAAGAGCAGGATTTGTGCTTGCCATGTTGCTACGTGCATATTGTGTTATTGATACCTGCTGAAAGTGTAGCAAAACATGTCATATCGCCCTCTTCAGGTGGATGTAGGGGGTGAATTCGTTCATCTGAGGGTTCACAAGCCACTCCCTCACACTGGAGAAAAACTACAGCTGCACGGGATTCAGATCTCAAAATGTCAACAGGATCCTATTGTATACTTTTAAACACACTGAACAAGCAGTACATTAGTGTCTCATTCCCTCTCTTAAATACATGCATACAGACTACAGTTCCATACTGTATATAGAACAGGTTAAAATATGTGATGTACTCAACTAATGCTGTTACACAACTTTTATTCAATTGTACACCATGATGAACCAAATACTGTGCCTACTGTATGAGGATGAGTTTTATATGATCTTTGTTCACTTTTGTATTGTGGTGAAACAATTGCACATGAAAATGAATCATCACTCCAAATCTGTTTTATAAAAGATGCTACTTCTAAAATAAAGGGAAATAAATTTCATATTTCAAATGGCAAGTCTTTGTTTCATTTACACCCTCCAAAAGAATGTACCAGTAATAATAACATCACCAGCATACAGTATAATTACATTAACTGTTATTATTATTGCTGAACTCAGAAATATGAATCACTATTAATACGCTAACCTGATAACATGGTTACATCAACAAAATATTTAAATGTTCGATGAAGAAAAATTATTATAAATTCGGTTTATAGGCTATATTATATATATTATAGGTTGTATTTTATAAATAATACCTGTTTGCTTTAAGATAAGATATAAGTTTGAACAAAATATAGTTACTGTAATCATCATGATATCTAAATCTGGACAGTTGTATTTGCAGATTAACTACAATATGCCAAGGTCCAAGCCAATCATGAACAACTAAAACCAGTTTATGTGTTTCTTTAGATTTTGAAAATCTCAACCGGTGGTCATTGTGCTTTTTTACATTTTTAACTTCCTTTAGTGTGTAATGTTGCTGTTTGAGCATGAAAAAGGTCTGCAGAGTCCCTCCAGCGGGAGTTATTCTCTATATCGACTCCATTGTCTTGAGTTTTCTTCCAGGAATGAACACGTTACAATATTCCTCATTTAAATAATTCATATGCAGAATAATTTTTTTTTTTTTTTCGTAAAGATTTTGGTACTTGCTATGTGAACACAAAATAAAATCCTGGAAATGATTCAAAAAGGTTAAATGGTCCTGAAAAAAAGAATAGTCACATTTTGTAAAATGTAAAATTCCATTGGAAATGAATGAGAAACGATTTTCATCTATTGGAAACTTTTGGTACTGCACCCAAACAGAATATTACTGAATGCTCATATTTTAAGATATCAAACTCAAATTTGAAACACAACTTCTTTAGATTTATGGCTTTGATTTTACTCACAGTTTTACAGTAAGATGTGTTTTGGAAAATATATATTTCATATAAAAATTGAATTTTTCATAACAATAAATGTAAAATTGTACTTTATTCACTTAAGCAATAATTTTCATCTTTAAAAAGAGACCGAACTGATGTCTGTGCTCCAAAGCATTCAAGATTTATGACAGTTTAAGTTTAAGGAAATTTCATTTTCAGGTCCATGCTCAAAAAGTGAATAAATGGATTATAACTACTGCATATAAATATAATATAATTTAAAATATAATTTAGTACCATAAGATCCCCTAAAAATACAAAATATTAAATAAAAAAACTAACTAAAATGTAGCATGAAAAAGGTCTGCAGAGTCGCTCCAGTGGGAGTTATTCTCTATATCGACTCCATTGTCTTGAGTTTTCTTCCGGGAACGAACACATTACAATATTCCTCATTTAAATAATTCATATGCAGAATAAAGGGGCGGGGCCTGGTTGAGTTATTTAGAAGAGTGTTGAAACTCACTGTTATGCTAAGGGGCGTGGCATTTCCCAAACATGCTAGAAGTGATTAACCAATCACAACACGCTAGTCCAGCCGGCCAATCAGAGAGCATTAAGCATTTCAGAAGGAGGGGCTTCATAGAGACAGGAACTAAACAGAGCGTTGCTGACTGACTGGGAAGAGAGGAGCTGCAACAATGGAGAATATGAGGAAAATAATCAACATTCAAGCAGGAAAACCTGATCTAGTAGAGCCCAAAAACAACATCAAGACTTTGTTAAAGAGCATAATAGGTTTTCATTTATTACACTCAACAAAAAGACTGATACTCAACCAGATGAACCATAAGCCTTTTAGTTTGAATGGGCTGAGAAAAAAAAACACCTTCAGCCCAACCAGGACCCCAAAACATGGTACACATGATGTCCTCTTTATTTTTCTTTATTACAGACAGGAATACTGAAAATTAAACATTTTCCACAAAGCATTATCAGCTAATGTAATGTAATGTAATGTAACAAAACTAACAGGAGTTTTCCTTAAAATTTCTTCTAAAACTATTTAGGCTACTAAAAACCATAACTAAAATAATAAATTATTATAAGAGATTGAATTAATAAATATAAGACAGTTTTGACTTTACTTTTGTTTGTTCACTACATTTTTGTTATTTCATAGTTTGTGAGACTTTACATTGTTCTAATATGTGGGGGGAAATAGTCATAATAAAGAAAGATTAATCTACAATGTATTCAAATGTTTGGTACTGTAAATTCCCAATGTACACATGACAAACAAAATCCTTGTGACATATTTCTACTTAAATAGCAGCCAAAGATAAGACAAAGGAATTCTGTTTCAGACAGATGAGGTTTTGAGTAAGTCATATGTCTCTTTTTCTCAGATCCTGTTTTACAGTCCCAGTCAAATTCACTGATGCGTTATATGCAAACTGTTGTTGGCTATGAAAAAGCTCTTAATTTTGGATCAAAGTGTTTCAAGATTTGGAGAAACTACAAAATCAGACTTAGTTCATATAATTAATACATTTCATAATCTTTATTTGAGTCTTTAAAGCAAACAAACATAGTTTTGTGTGTCTATTCCTGAAATATCAGCTGGAATATTGCTCTCAAATACTAATCACATTCAAAATCTTTGCTATAGCAAAAGTTTGCATTTAGCTATATAAACCATAAAATGCTCATGAAGCACAAAAGCAGCAGGAACATTGTCACGGGAGCTGCCATATGTCTAAAAAAAAAAAGCATGATTAATCACATGTGAAGTACTACCTCACCTCACTTAGTCACACCACATCTAAATCAGTGAAAACATGTTTTTACAGTTTCTGTTATCATTTTAATAAAGCCAAAAGGAGTTTAGTTCCTGTCCTTGATTCTGATTGGTCAATAGTCGTGTTTTATTCACGATAATATCACTACACAACACCCTTAGCAACCACTCTTATCAACGTAAACTGTTAGTTCTCAGTTGATATTGTTCACTGAAGCTTACTGTATAATGTAGAAGAGTATTGTGAGAAAGAGACTGAGTAAGCGAGTCTATTACCTGCATTCAGATTTAGCATTATCCTTCAGGTCAGTCCAATGTTCATAATAATAAAATCTGTTTAAATGTCCGATGTATTATCTTGTCTTTTTAACAGTTAAGGGGTTTTCCCGTGACTGACAGCACTAGTCAAAGCATTTGTCAGTTGCGTCTTGTTCCGTGTTCACAACAATTCAGTCATTTCAATGTAAAAGTCTTCGCTACTGACTGACACACTCATAAAGACAGTCTTTGCCGCCATCTAATGGCGTAATTATGTAACTTCTGTTGCTGTTCACAGTCAGGGACTATTTTTTCCGGCGGAAGGAAGGTTTTTAGCGATTTTACTTCATGAAAGTTGCATTGATACATATTTTTGGCTTTAATATTTGTATTGTGTGGTAACCGTTTTATAAAAGCAATAAGGTACTCGAGGCTAGTGCTGTATCATGAATAAGTCACGGCCGAAGGGGTTGCAGGCACTTGGCTTCGCGTCGTGCCTAACAACGCCCTTCAGCCGTGACTTATTCACGATACAGCACAGCCTCTTGTACCTTATTGCTTACTGTTTTGTCCCCAGCTAGTCTAGGCTTTGAGGAACTGGTAACAGAATAAAAATGTGTGATGTATGGAGGCAGCAAGGTTCAATTCCCAACCCCAGGGCTTTAACAAAGGCAACTCAATATCAAAAACAAGTTTTTATTTTACAAATGTGGGAGGATTTCAAGGCTTCAAGAGAGGGCAAGGCCAAAATAACAAACATAAACCCTCTAACTATTAGGAAGTACCTAACTAAACTACAAAAGAAAAGAAAAAAAAAATACAATAATAAACTAACTCCCTAACTAGCTTAAACAAGAGAAAACAAGATATAAAGAAAATGGCACCCACCTCTCTACTAACCCTTCCCCAAATAATTAACAATATAAACTTTGTAGGTAAAGAAACAATAACAAAAGTATATACAAAGGAGACAATAACTTACAAAACAAAAGGTTTTTCTTGTAGTAGGCACCAAGTACAACAAGAGTGTCACCACAATAACGCTAAAAAAGGAATCAATCAACAAGGTATAAATCAAAACAACGGATAAGGCTTTTTGGGTTGAGAAAAGAAGCCTCACAACACAACCTCCACACACACACACACACACACACACACACCCTGCTCTGTGCAACGGTGCTGCTTAAATCCCCACAGCTTCCTCTCCTCCTCCAATCACATCAGATCACCACGTTTCCACATAGAGGAAAAACAGGGAGAAAGGGAAAAACTAAACAAAACATACGTCCTTGGACGTAACACTTACATACTACATCCCCTGTATGAGTTTAGCTCAAATGTCTCTCCTGGTTATTCCTGGTAATTTGAGCCTAAGATAAGAAAATATGATTTCTTGAAAGTTTTAGATAATGAATATTTTTAAAATCTTTGCATGAAGATAGTTGTGTTATAGCTGCACAAATTGTGAGAGAAAATACTAGATGGCAACAACTGGCACGCAGCTTGAAACCATAAAATGCAAATTAGGCATAAAACAAAAAGGAATATGATCATGGGAGCTGTCATGTGTCTGAAAGAAAATCATGATTAATCACACTTGAAACAATTTAACATAATGCATTAATTATGAGTGATTGTTTTATAAATGAATGAAGAATATGGGTAACCAAACAGCTGATGTACCCCATTGACTTTCATAGTATTTTTTTCCCATACTATGGAAGTCAATGTAACTTTTTGGTTACCCATATTCTTCAAAATGTCTTCTGTTCAGCAGAAGAAAGAAACTCATACAGGTTTGGAACAACTTAAGAGTAAATGATGAAAAATTTTCATTTTTGGGTGAACTATCCCTTTAACAGCTTTAACTTGTCATTGCTGGCAAATGACCACGTCTGCATTAAAATCGTTTAATGCACAGCTAGCCGTGGATTATCCCTTACAAGAAATATATAACATGGCACTGATACAACAAATATCTGCTGTAATGAAATGATTTTTGAAACAAGTTAGTGGACAAATCAGGTATGTTGTTCTTTCTCTTTAGATGATATGTTCTGGTGCCAGCGTCAGTCCTGAGGTTGTGGGAAGTGAGCGCTCTGGCTTTCATTGTGTGTCTGGACTCTGATATATATGCAGGCATTCAGGAGCCAGTCTCTACAAACACTAACATCTGACCTTTTCTGCAACAGGATGATTCTAAAGACTCAAGCAGATGGAAATGAACGTTTTCAGATTAGTTTTTATTGATTTTAACAACAGAACCCCATCTATGTGAAATTTAAATTGTGAAATCTACAGCAGCATGGAACTGTTGATAGTGTCTGTTACAGAATAGCATTTTAATTTTACTTTATTTTATTATTTTATTTTATTTGTTTTAATACTATTTTGGTGATATTTGTATATATTTATTATTTTATTTTATTTTTATATTGTTTTATAGCTATTTTCTTGATATTTGTATACATTTAATAATTTATTTTTTATTGTTTTATTACTATTTTTTTTTTACAGAGTATTGCACCAATATGTTGCCTTTAATTAAGAGATAGTTGGGTAACAACTTACAATAAGGTTCCTTTGGGTAATGTTAGTTAATGCATGACCTAACAATGAGCAATACATTTGTTACAGTATTTATTAATCTTTGTCAACTTTTTAATAAAAGTACAGATATTCATTGTTAGTTCATGTCAGCTCAAATCAGTTAAATAATATTAAAAGATACAACAGTAACATTTTACTTAAAGCCTTTATATATATCATGCATTATAAAAGTATTTTTAATGCATTAATTATGCATTATATCGTCTCATTAATAATTGTAACCACAGTTATAGTACATTATTATACTTATCTATTCATTGATACACCTTTAGAAAGTATAAAACACATGACAAACAACCAATTTCAGATGAAATTGCAAATATAATGCATTTTAACTTTGGTTACAATTATTTATGAAAAGAAATAAAGCATTATAACTTACATTACATTATGAATAACTTTATAATGCATTATACATAAAGTGTTACTGATACAACTTTTAAATTTAATATTAGTAAATGTTGAAATTAACATTAAATAAGATTAACAAATTGAAATAAATTACTTCATAATGCAGTAAACTGATATTAATAAATGGAGCCTTATTGTAAAGTGTTACCTATAAATCCAGCATAAATTATATATAGAGTTGTTTTCTGTATCTTTTGAAAGGTATTTGGGTATCAGGTAATCATCCCAGATTAACACCTGCAAAATAATATTCATATCTGTTCTGGTTTATCTGCATATCAAGGTAAATGTGTCAGTATATGTAAGACAAGCAGACTGTTTTTTTTCCCTGCAGTTTCTTAGAAAATGTTCTGATTGTGTGTACTGGAGGCGTTTACGTCTCTTATAGGCTAAATGTATAGGCGTATCTCACGTCTATAAATGGAAACAGCTGTAAAGAGCAAATTCCTTAGGTTTCTTTATATGGGGTAAATCTATAAAGTGTCCTGCTGTGATTTTCATAGTGCAATTATTGTGAGCTTTAAATGAATGGTATTTTCATCCTTAACTATTAACTTCATAATTACTGCACAAATCTAAATCTGGAGAGCAAAAACAACTGTCCAAATGCTTTTGCAGCTGATAGAGGTGATAGTGTGTTTAAAAGTGTGTGTTTGTTGTGCATGTGAGTGACTGAGGGGTTTTCACTGTAAAATGCTGACACTGTTTCAGGTTCCAGAACGGCCCAGAGCAAGAGAGAGAGAGAGATACAGCAGCTCTTTGTGTTTTATCACCCTGTTTGTGTGTTTTGCTGTGATATTTTTTTTCCTAATCATTGGTGGCTCTTTTCCAACTTTGACCCACACATGGAACATATTTAAAGGCTACTGTTTAAAGGTTTGGGATCACTTTTTTTCCCTTTTTTCTGATACATTTATTCCAACCCGATCTCACGGCAAATCATACGTATTTTACAAAATGGCTAATTCGTACGAATTAGTATGTTTTTTGCTAAATCATACGTATTTCACACGAATGACGTACCCCTAATCCCGCCCCTAAATCTACCCATCACTGGGGTTAAGACAAATCGTACGAATTAGCCACCTCGTAAAATACATACGAATTGGTCGTGAGATAGCGTTGTTTATTGAGTATTAAAGTGATCAAAAGTGACAGTAAAGACATTCATAATGTTACAAAAGATTATTATTTCAAATAAACACTGTTCTTCTGAACGTTCTATTCATCAAAGAATCCTGAAAAAAATGTATAATGTATAAAATGTAAAAGTATATGTATAAAAATGTTTCACCGAAACTTGTAGTATTTTAAATAATGTAGCACAAAGTAAAGTTAGGACATGAAAATTAAGAATAAATATATTTCACTATTTGCACTATTTCTAGGTGATTAAATGTAATTCATGTAACTGAGTGTCATTGATCATGTGACTCACTGCACAGAAGGTCGGACATTCTTCTACTGAAGCTCAAGATGTTTTGTCACATCCCAAATTATGCTGGAGAACCTGATCATCAGGTTTTGTTTTTTGTTTTTTGCAAAAAACAAATTAAAATTTTCAATAGTAATCTAACTTTTAGACCCCACTGTGTGTATATATACATATATTTTTTCTGCAGAATCTAATGAAACCCCTCTAACCCAGACCAACTGAGCGTGTCTTAACATGTTGGAGTTTTAGGGAACGGGGCTGTGTGTGTGTTTGTGTGTGTGTGTGTGTGTGTGTAGCCTCTGGTTAAGAAAGAAAGTAGCACACTCCCTTGCAATCCTCTGTGCCAACTGTTGTATAACAAAATTGTTAAATGAGAGGGGGGCCCTAAACCCAACATTATTTGTGTGTGTGTGTGTGTGTGTGTGTGCGTAATGAAAAATGAGAAGTGAATGGATGACATTGAGATTTATGTGTGTGCTGAGTATCCGGGAAGCTTTGTGTTTGTGGGTTTACATATCTGTACTTTGGAGACAAATAATAATAACAGTGAACTTGATATAAAAGTGTATGTGCTCACTTAGATGTGTGTGTTAAGTACTATATGCTGAAGTGCATTCTGGTGTGTGTGTGTGTATGTGTGTGTAAGGGGCGTGTGTTTATGTAACAGGGGGCTGCACTATATAAGAGCGTGTCGTGGGACTCCGTTCAGAGTTCACCCCTCGAGGCCCAGATTCCCACACAGTCCGGACTGAGCTCTGCAGTAGTCATGCCAACCACCGTGCTGGGATTGCTGGGAGTTTTGCTCTGTGCCCTTGCCGTTAGTTCTGAGGTCACGCCACAGCCCGACTTCGACATCAAGGGGGTAAGACTGCAAGACGATTTGTCCCGCAGATTTGTAATGATACAGGGACCATATTAAGAGACTAGAATATCCTTTAGAAAATGTTAAAATCTACTTGTTGATGTGTGTGTCCTTCATATAGGTGGCTGGGAAATGGTACCTGATTGGTTTTGCCACCAATGCTGAGTGGTTTGTCGCCCGTAAGGCGAACATGAAGATGGGAGTCGCCATGCTGACACCGACTGATGAAGGAGATCTGGAGATTGCATATTCCAGTCTCAAGTAAGATAAACTGATCACTATGAATCAAATTTTCCCATGTTTGCATAATGCAAAGATTTTACCCATTTGTCCTCTGTCTTTCCAGTCCTGATGGCACATGCTGGAGGATGAACCATTACGCTCAAAAGTCTGATTTTCCTGGAATATTCAGCTTCCGCAGTGAACGTAAGGAAGATTTGATCACCTAGACATACAGAAAACATACACTAGACATACACCTAGAAATACAGTATAGTGGTTTAAATGTGAAATTATGTTTTTTCCACAGGCTGGGAGACTGACAATAACATGTGTATTGTTGATGTTAAGTATGATGAATATGCTTTGATCCACACTGTCAAGACCAAGGCCGACTCCACTACAGTGCTCAACAAACTCTACGGTAACAACTCCAGCACCAACACACCTTAAAATCAACTTGAATTGGGAGCAGGCTGTGAATTCAGACTGGTTCACTTGATGTTTGCACCTGGTCTGGTTCAGCTTTGTTTTGCATGGGCTTTTCACACTGCACTTAACCCCAGGTTATAGATCTTACGGATTTATGAATGCTCGTTTTTAAATCTTCCCAATCTATTGACATTTGTTATAACATCTGCTTCAAACATTACAATGCTCATGATAACTTTCGTTAACAATAAGTAAATCCACTTCACCAGGTAATTAATAGAAATATACAGAGCTACTGCAAAAACAGAAGTTCAGACAAAATTCTAAAGATGGCTGCGCTCTTGTTTCTCTGGCGAATGGAACCTTTTTACATTTCCGGGTTTCTCAGAAGCGGAAGTCGTCATAGTTGGCTAAACTTTTATAGCGGTGAATGAGAGACTTCGATAAATATATTTTTTGTGTTTCCATTTGCAAAAACAGCAAAAGAAAAACTCCACAATAGTGTTTTCATAACTTTCAAAAAGAGGGGGAAAATAGAAAGCGATTCAGAAGAGAGAAAGAGAATTTTTTTTTCGTCACTTCCATAGAGACAGAGCGACACGCGTCATAATCTGAAAGCCACGCCCACCGGGCGAACAGTCCCCATTGACTTTATATAGCGTGAGGCTGCCTTCTTGTCATTTCTGGCTTATAACAAAAAACAGAACAATGTCTAAAAGCTGCTGTGTGACAAGGTGTACAGCTAACAAGCTAAAAAACCCAGAAAAAAGTTTTTATAAGCTGTCGACTCCAAAAAACGAATGTTTACGTTCCCCTCCAGTGTATTTCTTATAGTAATATGACCCGTTGCGATCTGTCTCACTGCCTGTATCCACTTTTGTGTCCTTAAACATTCGTTTTGGAGTCGACAGCTTATAAAAACTTATTTCTGGGTTTTTTAGCTTGTTAGCTGTACACCTTGTCACACAGCAGCTTTTAGACATTGTTCTGTTTTTTGTTATAAGTCAGAAATGACAAGGAGGTAGCCTCACGCAATACAAAGTCAATGGAGACGGCTGGATTCAGTAAAAAAAAAGAAAAGAAGAAGAAAAAAAAAACTTTGATAGTAGTAGGCTACAGTCTACATAGTGTAATATGAGAACGCACATATTGCCAGTGCAGGTCGCGTGCCGCGTTCTCAAATGACACTGACAACTCATGTGATGATTTACAGTATAGTCTGCAAAAGCAAAAAGTAGGCTAGTTCCTGAACCATTGTGCCTTGGGCAACACACTGGCAGTAAACATGAAATCCCAACTGACTCTTTCTACTTCCTCGTTCCGGTCTAACTGTGAATTAGTTGTGGTATTCTTTTATTAATTTGGTAGAAATGCAATAATTTGTTTGAACTCTGAAATGACTTTCTGGTAACACTTTAAAATAAAGTCCCATTAGTTAATGTTAATGCATTTCCTAACAATGAGCACTACATTTGTTACTGGCCTATTTCTTATCTTTGTTAACATTAGTTAATAAAAATACAACTGTTCTTTGTTCATGTTAGCTCAAGTATAACTTGATTTTACTAATGTATAAGTAAATATTGAAATTAACATGAACTAAGATAATTAAACTGTTAACTAATGTAAATCAATGAAACCTTAATGTAAAGTGTTTCTTGTTGAACATCTTATTCCTCTCTTAAACATCATGTTATGGAAGTAAATGGATTGTGAATGCATTTCTAATCTAAAATCTAAGCCTGTAATCCACTGTAAAAGCATAAGCTCAAATAATGATATTATTTACTAAAGTTTGCATTGATTCTGGTTTTAGTCGGAATTGTTTCAATGTGCTTGTACTGATTTTGCAGGCCGAACACCGGATCTGAGCCAGGATGTCTTGGACAAGTTCACTGCGTTTTCTCTGGAGCAAGGCATTCTGCCAGAGAACATCGCCATCCTGCCTAAAAACGGTAAAACGCTGTGTGTATAGAAAGCAAGTAGCTGCTTAATAACCTCTTCAGACCTGACCTGAACATCTTTTCTCTCTAGACGAGTGCCCTTGATGTGCTGACGTGAAGATCCTATCTGGCCCCTGAATCCTGACTAACTCATGACTGTAGTGAAACATAGTGCCCTCTAGTGTTACACTCTCAGTATCAGTCCTTTTTACCCTGTTAAAGTTCTTTTCTTCATTTCCTACCATTTCTTCATGAGTTTGGGCCAATAAAATCTTTTGTGAATCTCTGTTATGTGGCATTTGTGTTGTAATTTTTTTTTTTTTTTTTTTTGTATTAGTAGATCATAAGACTAACATACACTCTTAAAAATTAATTATTTATAAGGCATTGATGGTTCCATAAAGAATCTTTAAAGGGGACCTATTATGCAAAATTCACTTTTACATGGTGTTTGAACATAAATGTGTCGGCAGTGTGTGTACACAACCACCCTATAATGATAAAAATCCCATAATTAATTCCCATAAATCATAAGCAAGTCCTTTGCAGATTCTGGGAAAAGTGACGTCACTTGCAAATCATTTCACTCCAGACTGCTTTGTGAATGAGGGTCAATGCAATAGGACAATACAACCCCAAAAGACAAAAGTGTCTGTGCAAAAAGGCTATTTGTTTACTGTTATTTGTAGGGGGTAATAATAAGACCTGGATACATTTTGACTGATTTTCCTTTACTATCAGATCCAACTCATACATGTCTGCATAAATGAAAAAAAGAGCTTCTTATATTCATTTCTTTTTTTAACATTATTTTTTAACATTATTCATAAAATGGGTTTCATCATGTATATACCAGGGTTAGTATAGTTCAGTAAAACCATAAAAAACTTGAAATAAAAATCTAGCTACATTTCTTTTTTTTTTCCCATTTAGTTTTTGATGAACTAAAATAAACTGAAATAAAAATAAAACACAAAACTTTCAAATAAAAAATTTAACTGAATATATATATATATATATATATATATATACATACACACACACTACCAGTCCAAAAAAATCATCTACCAATTAAACTACCAATTAAAAATACAGTAAAAACAGTAATATTGTGAAATATTATTACAATTTAAAATAACTGTTTTCTGTTTGAATATATTTTATAAAGTAATTTATTCCTGTGATCAAAGCTGAATTTTCAGCATCATTACTCCAGTCTTCAGTGTCACATGATCCTTCAGAAATCATTAAACAATGTTTTAAGATTCAGAAACAATTTCAGTCAGGTGTGTCCAAAATATCTGACTGATACCATATTCATATTAACGCATATAAATAATAAATCTTATGGACTTCACCGTAAAATGCTTTGGCTAAAAGCTTCTGCCACATGAATAAATGTAAATGGGAACACTCACTGTATTCTATTCCAAGCATTTACAAAAAGACCTCAAAAAACTTAGACAACCAAATTTCCATAATGAACAGAGAATGCAGGAAAATACTTTGCCTTTTATTTCCTTTTTTATCATTTTTAAACAAATGTGAAGATACATCCATGACAACACAAAGTTCTGAACTCCTCTTTCCAAAGTGTTTACATCTACACTCTCTCTTTACAGATCTGTGTACAAAACAATAAGTTATAGTCCCATAGATTCCTACTTACATTTAACTATACAACAAATTTTAAACGGTGACCAAATAAATATCTGCAGTATAAAAATGATCACAGGGAAAGGAAGAGGCCCGGGAACATTAAGAGGAAGTGCTTCGGTCAGCAAACGGGGCAACCGATTCCCTTCCCAACCAATGGCATCGTTTGAGTGAGACGGACGCGTGGCCCTCATTGTTAATGGCGCTGTTCGGACACAAACAGAGGCTGTTTCAGTGCTTTGAGGTCAAGTTCCTTTGGAAACCTCTAGCCAATCACATGCAAAGCTGGATATGACATCATCCATCACAGGTTAGAGGAATTTTGACCCAAATTGATTCAATTAACATTACATATGAACACAAAACAGCGCATTTCCAACATGATTAGCCTTGTCGATTCCAGTTTTTAGTTTGTTTTGGTAACTTGCACAGTAAAGGATGCCAGCTTGAGTGAGGTCTGACGTCGACTATTAAGACAATTAGTAGGTATTAATAGGATATACTGTGTGTATTTGCATTGACCGTACATGAACACAGCCAAACAGTACCATCACTATGAAGTCGCCAAGACGAGATGGTCACCATAACGGTCACTCAAGGGTTAAAGGTGAGAGGTTATTGGCAACGGCAAACATATCAGATGCATTGCTTAGAGAATGAACCAGAAAACTCTGCTAACACACAATCATACACACAGAGATATGATCATATTTTTGTAGTTAGGCTTTTTAAATAAAACTCATACTGCACGTTGTGTACACTGATGAGACACACGCTTGGCCTGATATGGTCAAATAGGGTCATAAAAAAATGCTTCTGCAAGACATGATTGGCAAACTGAATCTAATATAGTGTACGTTTAGAGTTCATATGGCTGAATCTCTCAAAAAAATAAAAAATAAAAATAAAAAAATACACAAAAATTCTCAGGTCAAATTTCACCCCAAAAACAAGAGATAAAAATAATAAATTATATTTTGAATATATTTGGACTATTAATTGTGACACTGAAAATTATTTATCTATTGTTTAAATTTCTTTTATATAACAGTGAAAATTTAAATACCAATACTTGTATTGCAGTAATTTTAAATTTTATTCTTTATATTACAGTAATGAAAACACAATTTCAACATGAATATATGCTATTATTAATTCTTATTTAATTCCAATGCATTTTTCAATGGTGATTTCAATATATATATATATATATATATATATATATATATATATATATATATATATATATATATATATATATATATATATATATATATATATATATATATATATATACACACACACTGCAATACAATGATTTGAATTTAAATTAGCATAAAAGTCAAACAAAAAAATATTACCATTATGTTATTGTTTATCTCTCTTGATTTTTGGGTTAAATATGGCCCTGACATGAGAATTACCCATTTAGTCAACATGTTTAGTAAGTTCTGTGGTCCCATACATCCAAGTGAAATGCATTTAAATCAACTTACAACATCAGAAAACATTTACCTTTGCATGATTAAAATCTGTCCTCTGTTACCAAGAATTCAAGCTTTCTTAAAATGAAAGAGACTAAAGGGAGTATCTGGTCTCACATACCCAAAATGCATTGCTGCAGTGTCATAGAACTAATTCTACGAAAGTCCTAACGTGGGTTCAGCGCACACTCAAAATGACCTATAATGATAGGAAAGTGAAGGTAGAGAACGGAGTTTAAAACAACTTTGTTCAGGAGGTGGGTGTTCTAATTTAGGTGGCTAAATTAAAAAGAAATGCAGTAGAAGACGACTAGTTCTGCATAAACCTTAAATGTGTCTCAGCTGAAGAAAATAATCCATTATTTATCGGCTTTAATATAACGGCCAAATTTTCTTATCTGGCCGATAACTATAACATTAAAAATGATCATAACGGCCGATACCGATATGGTGGCTGATATATCGTGCATCCCTAGAATAGTTCACCCAAAGAAAAATTCTGTCATCAGTTTCTCACCTTCATGTAATTTCAAACCTTTTCTCTTACACAAAAAAAGATTTTTAGTAGAATGTCCAAAAGTTTGTTTTTCATACAATACTGAAAAGCTCCAAAAAGGACAAAAAAAAAAAAACACCATAAAAGTAGTATACATGACTTATGCTATTTATTCCAAGCCTTCTGATTTCTAAGAAACAGAGCAAAAGTTAAAGGGATAGTCCACAAAAAAAAAAAAAAAAAAGTACATTCTGTCATCATTTACTCACCCTCAAGTTTTTCCAAACCTGTATGAATTTCTTTCTTCTTCACAAAAGATGATATTTTGAAGAATGTCAGTAACCAAACAGTTTCTGGACCCCATTGACTTCCATTGTATTTTTTTTTATACTATGGAAGTCAGTGAGGACCAGCAATTCTTCAAAATATCTTTAAGTTCAACAGAAGAAAGAAATTCACACAGGTTTTTTTTTTGGTGAACTACCTCTTCAATTCACATGAAAGCCTTGATTTTTTTTTTTTTTTTAGCAAATACTGACCTGTCGTTGTCGTATGGCCGAGGAAAACTTTGAGTCATATGAACTACTATTATTATGGTGTTTTTTGTTCTTTTTATGAGCTTACCCTTGGTCACTATGTTGAAAACAGCAGCTTGGGGGGGGGGACGACATGCATGTGAGTAAATGACTTTTTCACTTTCAGGGTGAACTATTCCTTTCAAACATATTAGTCATTACAAATGTTATTGTATGAGTCTTCAGCAGATTGGAAGTTTTGAGAGACCAGACATTCCCTATTACCCTGTCCTGATCATAATAACATTGCAAAATAAGACTGTTTTTAGTGCCTATGGTACCTTTCCAACATTTTTCTGATTATTAAAAACATTTCCTGGTGTCATCTGACCACATCCACGTTTTAAAACAGCTATAAAGCAGACGGACATGCTAGTAAAGTGCAAGACTGAGTGAGATATCCATCGCATGGTCCTATATTCAAAAAGCATTTCAGAGAGTTTATGCGCTCAGAGGATTTTAGTTATGAGTGAATGCAACACTCAAAAATGCTTCAGGAATATGCACCTGATTCCAGAGGCTGGATGTACATATTAGTTTCATCTGTTAAGGTACAAAATCAAACATAAAACATCTAAAATTTAAAGGAATAGTCCACCCAAAACAAAAAAAATGCCATTATTTACTCACCCTCATGTTGTATGCGCTTTTATTTCCAACAGTGGAGGGGAAAATTTCAGTGCATAACACCTTAAATTGGGGGTTGTCCTCACAAAAATATATAATGACTTCAGAAGATCTGGAATATAGTGCACAAGTCATATGGACTACCGTTTTCAGAGCATTTATGTTAAGAAATGTTTAATATTTATATAATACATTATTATAATGACAATTATAAATATAGCTGCAAGCAGCAATTACAGGGTCAAGCCAAATAAGGGCAGAAAAGAAAAATTTGTGGACATCTGTGATCATGAGGTTAGGATAAAGCTGTTTAAATTACATCAGTTAAAGCACTTATAATAAAATAACATGGTTTATAACTTCTGAGCAGTAGGTGGCGCTATGATGAAACTCTGCATGCACCCTCAAGTCATGCCTGTGATGACATGTACCAAGTTTCGTGTCAATACACAAAACTTTTGCAAAGATACAGCTGCATATCCATTTTGGCGTGCTCACAGTCAGATTTGTTTACGCAGTATAAAACAACGGCAGTAGTTTTTGAATTAAATTCAATATGGCGGACAGTAAGTATGGTAGAATATGGCAAATTTGGTACCGTAGGACTCGGCATAAGCCAACAGATCTAATGATGCAAGTTAAATGACAAAATTTAGAATTTATCTTATGTTATAAGCATTTTCATAAATTTCATTATATCTCTGACCAATAGGGGGCGCTGACCTTAAACTTTACAGATCCTCCCAGAACATGGCCTCGATGAATCATACCGAGTTTCGTAACGATACGTTCATGAGTTTGAAAAACACAGCATTTTATGACAAAATTCGAAATGGCCGACGCCCAAAATGGCCGACCAAAGAAAACTGGATATCGTTCAACTCGGGAGACCATCCTCATGATTTTAGGACAAGGCATTCACCAGTAGGTGGCACTGTGATGAAACTGTGCATGTACACCCAAGTCATGCCTGTAATGACATGTACTAAGTTTGGTGTCAATATACCAAATGATTGTGAAGATACAGCATCAAATCCATTTTTGCGTGCTCGCTGTCAAATTCGTTGATGCGCTATATGAGAACAGATTGGCCAATCAAAAATCTTTTAATAACTTTTTGCCTGGAGTATGAATAGATGCTATATACCAAATTTCGTGCAAATTGGACAAAGGCTCTTGGAGGAGTTCGAAAAAGTAGGTTTTTCGGAAAATTAAAAATGTCAGAAAAATTTTCATGGCCGAAACTTGATTCTAGGACTTGCGCGTGCGTCAAAAGTTATGAGCATAAACATGAGTGAATCTTTGACCTGTTGGTAATGCTAGAGGGTTTGAGGTAGAGACTCCAAATTTGCTATGGTAACATTTCAGACTGTCCTCTATCTGTGTGCCAAATTTCGCCCCTTCAGGGCTTGACCCCTAATAATGTATTATATGAAATACTAAAACAACATAATAATACATTTATAATACAAAAAGGATGAACCAGGATATTCTCTCAAAACACCTTTTACCTTCCTTGGTAGAAAGAAAGTCATTCAGGCATTAAACAACATGAGGGCAAGTAAATGATGACCCCTTAAATTTTTAGGGTGAACTGTTCCTTTAAGACTGCAGACCATGTGATCATTAAGCATAACGCATGTTCATATGCACGCTCGCATACAGACACAACACACACACACACAGCTATGCATGAGAGGTCTTTGTAAGAGGTTCCTAACATGAGGGATTTCAAATCAATGGTTGTTTAGTGTCTTTATGGAAGTGAGCGGAGGAAGAGGTGGTGCTCATTCTGCCGGCACCATATCTTTATGGTGTCTCATAATGTGCTGGTTTTTCTCCGAAGGCCTCCGGAAGCCCTTCGAGCAGTACTGACAGCGGTGAGGATAGTCTTTAGTATGGATGGAAATAACGTGTCTTTTGAAGCCAGACGCGTCTCCCGTGCTGTAGTCGCAATACTGACACTGATACACCCGCCTTTCCCGTGGACCCTTGGCGCCACCGGCTTTCTTTACAGTGGGCGCTGCTAATTGCGCCGCCCCTATAGTCCTCTTGGGGGCGCTCTTTTCTGTGGGTGGGGCTTGCGGCGGCGGCGACTCCGAAGTGGGCGGAGTCGGTTGTTGCGGCGGTTGCTGCTGTTCCTTCGTGTGAACGGACAAGATGTGGCGGCTGAGTACGAATGGGTCGGCGATCTTGAAGTTGCAGTGGCGACACTGGTGCAGTTTCTTGGCTTTGTGCGATGCAGAGTGTTTCTTAAGCTCGGATGGCCGGTGGAAGCCTTTCCCGCATATGGCGCACTTGTGCGGGTAGTCTTTAGTGTGCACGGAAATGACGTGCCGTTTCAGGTCACTGGAGTTGGAGCTGCGATGCTCGCAGTGGCTGCACTGGTGTCCGCGAGCGTCCTCGTGTGTCGCGGCGTGCTGAGTCAGCTCGTCCTCCTCGGCGAAGGTCTGGCCGCAGCGCTCGCAGCGGAACGGCAGCTCGCGGCTGTGCTTTGTTTTCACGTGCGTCTTCAGGTTGGACGAGTCGGCCGATTTGTAATCGCAGTACAAGCACGAGTACGGCTTCTCGCCAGTGTGTGTGCGCATGTGTTTCTTTAGCTCCGATGGATGGCGGAAACCCTTGCCGCATTCCACGCAGATGTGCGGGAAGCTCTTACTGTGCACAGCCAGCAGGTGGCGATTGAGCAGCCCTTGCTCGGCAGTCTCGTAATCGCAAAACTTGCATTTGTGCGTCTTGGTCGCGGCGGCAGGAGGAAGTGGCGACGCAATGGCCGTGGGCGCTTTCTGTTCGCGGTGGTGGTGCTGGAGACGGTGCGAGAACAGCGCCGCTTGCTGGTGGAACTCTTTACCGCAGGTCTCACATTCGAACGGTGCTTTGTTGCTGAGCGCGTGGACCTCCATGTGATTGTGCAGACTGGCTTTTTTGTTGGTGGTGAAGTCACAGTCCGTGCACTGGTACTTTTTGCGACTCAACACGTCCTGGTGGTGGTTGCGAGTGTGTCGCTTCAGGAAGCCGCGGGATTTGAATTTCTTACCACACAGCATGCAGGGGTAGACGGTCAGAGGCTGTCCATAAGGACCAATGATGATCGCTGGTGAGAAATGAGAGATGACAGAAACGGACAGTGAGAGGATGAAGGAAAATCAGTTTTGTAGCCAATAGCCGATATAATGCAGAGAGAAGTAAAACTATTAAAAAGCATTTATGTTAATTGAAATAAAAATTAAACAAATGAGAAATGTTGCCTTGGCACCTAACTAAAAGACATTTAAGTTGAAGAACTAAAATTACTAACCGGAAACTGTAAATAAAATTAAAACGGAACTAAAACTAAAATAAATAAAAAATTAGACAGTTATATTTATATATATAAAAAAAATAAAAAATAAAAATGACAATCACATGAAAATGAAAACTGAAAATATAAAAAATTAGTTACAAATGGACTGTCAACATCAAGGTAAAAATTCATACACTTTCACAGAGGCAAAACGTATAATTCTGCTTATGTAAAAATGTAAAACAGTTCTGCAGTGACTGGTCACATCTCTTTTAGTTTTTCACCATCAGTTTGATTTCACAAGATCATTTTAAATGGTCCCGCAGTGCAATAGAGAAAAGTATAAACGTCCCATGTAATCTATTACTAAATAACCTCAACAAACCTGAATGTGTAAGAAAAAATAAAAACTCTTGAAAAAATGCTTTTTAAAGTATTTCAGTGCATCACACTGCAAAACATTTCAGGTATTGAGCTAATATCATACGTGTGTATGTCATCACGTGTGTGTGTGTGTCTGTGTATATATATAATATATATATTATAGCAAAAATGTGGCCATTAGTGGTCATTCCACTCATCAGTTTCTACTGAGTTTCTACTGATAACCTTATCAATGTATAGTGTTAATTTTAAGTAAACATTTAAATGAATTTAATTTCAGCAATTTGTGTATATCTTATTCTCTATCAATAAATCAGCTCTAATGATGAGCCACTAGGGTTGGGAATCGTAAGACATATCCCGGTTCTGATTCCGTTCCATTAAAATAATTAAACAACCAATAAAAAAAAAAAAAAAAAATAGTAGTAAGGGGGAAAAAAAAAAAAAAAAATGCACAATACTCAACTCAAACAGTCCTTTTTGTGTTTATTATACTTGTAAAAGTAGTTTAACAGACTGCTGATCTCAAATTTGCTAACACTTTACAATAAGGTTCATTAGTTAACATTAGTTAACTACATTAATATGAGCTAATAATAAACTGCATTTCTACAGCATTTATTAATCTTTGTTTGTAAATTTCAACATTTACTAATACATTATTAAAATCAAGCGTTGTATTTGTTAACAATAGTTAACGCACTGTGAACTAACAACGAACAGCTGTGTTTTTATTAACTAACATTAAAAAAGATTAACCAATACAGTAGCAAATGTATTACTCATGGTTAGTTCATGTTAGTTAATACATTAAAGTTAACACAAGAACCTTATTGTAAAGTGTTACCACAAATTCAACACAAATAAGATGCGTGAACACATGTAAGATCCAGACAGGTGAAAGAGAATATTTTTGTAAGTTGGATTCATAAAGACTTCACTTGTTTCTGAAATAATGATTCAGTGATAAGATACATTTTTAACAGTAATTTGTTGCCACCTAGTGGTGTAACAATGCAATCGATACAGTCTTTATTTGAAGCACTTTCAAAAGGTGTTTTATTCTGTTTTGATCGGTAACAGACATCAGCGTTCATATCTAAATAAACTTTTGTATACTTCTGTGATAATTGGAATATTAGTATATTTGTGCATCTCTCTCTGCATTGATATCTGACGTATATGAGTAGCGCGAGGGCTTTTCAGTGCATTCATTGCTATAACATTCATGAGGTGAGACGTCAATTTCAGTTAGGGGAAAAAAGCTTTTGGCTTGTCTCCTGAGGCCACAAGAGGGCGCAATGAGCAAAATATAAATGCAGCGGCGGCAATTTTAATGAACGTCTTGCTTACGGTTTTGATGTGGCCAAGATATTCTCTGCATCGAGCTGCTCTATTTCCGCAATGTTCTGAATGAACAACGCCGCAGCCCAGCGTCAAGTGGGTTCAAATGGATAGGCTAAGACAAATATTAAAACAACTCTTTCATCATCATTTCATCTTGTGTGCCACTGATAAAGCTGCCTACCGCCCACCTAAAATTCGAATGCACCGTTTTTGCAAATATTTGAAATTCGAATTTTAATTTGACAGCCCTAAATCATAAAAAAAAACTTAAAACTTTCAAAGCAATTCTACAGAATTTAAGATCGATTAACCCAGTTAATAGCAGGTGAGTGTGCTAATACCTGTTTGGACCTGTCGGGGTTCAGCTCGTCTCTTGTTCTTGCCGTGTTGCCGGTTGAGTTTGTCCAGTGCATCCGACTCGTCAATGTGCAGTAACGCGCTCGCAGCACCGTTACGGTTCTCACAGCCCTCATCCGCACCTGCTTATGACAGACACATGAACGTATTCAAAAATGATTTATGATTAGGGAAGAGACTGATAAAACATTAAACCAAATAAATACACGATTATAATCATATATGAGTTGTCTACATTCCTCAAGCAGTTTCTGGTATTTTCCATAATCGTGTATATCTATTATCGCAATGATTAGCATAAGTGGACTTTAGCATCACATATAAGTATATTTCTGCCTCATACGGTGATCAGAATCCCCATCGGATCACAAGGAAGTTATTTAAAACGCTCACTGGTGTCTGAAAGTGATCAACTAAATGTTGAAGTTAGTTGGTAGGATGATATAATAACATGGGAAATGAGCAGCGGTGTTGACCATCTCCTGACTCAGGTAAACTCCGCCTCTGTTCATGTCCACTCCTCAAGCCCCAGTTGGTCCGCTTTGGACCAAGGTATTCAGCGGGCCAAAAAACCCTGGCCGTTGGCCCAGAGGAAACCCTGATGAGGCCCGATCAAGCCCTTAAGTGACAGTGGAAATGCGATTGGCCCTGGCATACACTAGCACGCTCGCCTTTGGCCCGGCAGTGGAAACGCAGCCAATGTCTCCATCACAGTCTCCTCTACACTGACACAGAGCTGTGCACTTTAAGCAGGCTTTTTTTATTGCAGCAACAACTTAGGGTGGACTAGCTTGCCTGTGAAAGTGTCCAATCACTTGTGTCCATCCAACCCTAGACTGAGATGGCATATTTGGTGCCACCTCAAGTGCCTGTCCCCAACAGTGTCCTCCTTGGTACACTGAACTTTTGAGGTGCTGCACTAATGCATCCTTAGTTTGTTCCATTCCTCTTCCTTTCTTTGTCAACAAAGCAAGATGAGCTTGATCGATGTTGAGTTGGCTGCTGGTGCCATCATAGAGGAGAATTGTGAAGTGGTTCATAATGGAAATCACCTCCCCTGGAATGCTTTTTGGAGCCTTTGACAGGGCATTGAAGGCCTCTGTTGTCATGTCTTCACTGGCTGTGACACAGCATCTACATTTGCAACCAGGGCCAAGAAGACAGCAGTGGATACCTGGAAAGCAGATAACATGACAACAGAGGCCAAATACCCCCAACTGGGACTGGGGTGGGTTGAACCCAAGCATTTGGAGACCATTGTGGTCAACTCTTCCACAGCCAAGCCAGACCATCCTTGAACTCTTAAGCTGTGACTGCAAGAAAGGCTGCCGGTCGACACTGCAAATGTAAAAAAGCTTCCTTAAAGTGCACAGCTCTGTGTGTCAATGTGGAGGAGACTTCAGTGAAGAACACTGAAGAATAGGTTCAACAACAACAAAACAATCAAACAAACATATTTCTGAAATAGATTTTTTGAAGTAAATCTTTGTGTCTGACATTCTACTCTACTCTTTACAGTCACTGTATTATCAAGGTTAATGAACAAAAGGATTAAGCTTTTGAAACTCTACACAACACGCATGCAACAGACATGATATTATAAAGTCTAGCCTAGGTTCTCAGATACTGTGATTTCCTTCTCACGTCACCTTTTCTATGTTATCATATTTGATTCAGAAGATATGATAAAAAATACATAATTTGGTTATGGCGAAAAGTAAAATGTCACCATGGCGATCACAATGTATTTTTGTGATGGCTCCATTTCTGAAAATGTTCAGTGCCCCAAACTGTATAACTGTACCAAATTTCATGCTTTTATGAAAAAGTGAACATTTCACCTCAAATTTTGCACATATCACCTCGACTATAGAAGAAACATCCTAATGAATGCAAGATCACAACTTTATATCAGTCATCCACTATCAAAGATGACATGAGAGCACAGCAAGTGTATGTTTCCACAACGCAGCTTCTAGATCTAGATATACCAACTGACAGGGTTCCCTGTATAGTTTACAGCATTGGTTGAGATCTGTATCTGATATTTATCCAAATGAATCTCTATTGAATTGAGAACGAAACAAATCAGGAAATTTGAGTCCATACCCAGCCCTACATTTCATAATTCCTGTGTGCATGTATTGTGTTGTTTGTGGTCAATAGACACTAGTTTATTTGAGTTCCCTTTATACTACATGATCTCGGGATGTAGTGTCAGTAAAATGAGGAAGCGATTCGAGCGTCCTTACCGTATGCAGCTGCCCATGCAACAGGCATGAAGTCCTTGCTCAGGGCGGTGCCGTCATACGGCCTGTCATGAGGCACCGGCTCCTCGCCTCCAACCACCACCTCCATGTACACCTCATCAGAGAGCTTAGACCCTCCTGCACACAAAAACACAAGAAACCAATGCTCAGACAGACAGAACTAAACAAAAACATTCATCTAAATATTCAATAAAATTAAATAATGATGTTGTCGATGACATCATCCACATAAGCAGTATGTTTCATGCCATTTCAATCCTTCAGATCACAGAGTTTCATCTTTGAAAGCGTGTCATTGCATTTTGTAGCTTAGTAAATCAAACAGAAGCATGTTTGGGACAATAAAAATGATTTTACAAAAACGCATCCCCACAATGTCTACCACGGTTATGCCGCTGGTTCGACATGTTCCCAGAAAGTTACAAATTTGAAATTTGCAGCACAGAAAGAACAAAGTGCTTTGAGCAGAAACTAAGTGGCTATTTGAGCTTTTGCAGCCAATATCAAGCAGACATGTTAAGTAGGGAGACGGGCGGCATAACTAAAACCTTAAATCACAGTGTGAATAACTTTATATCACATTATACATTATGCATAGACAATTAACTGAAATAAAACACTTTTTTTTGAGTTAACATTATTTCAATTAACAATTTTTTTTTTTATTTCAGTGTTAGTTAATGATAACACTGGTAAAAACAGCTTCACATTATGAAACAGAGACTGACACATTATGAAACAGACAGAGTCGCTCACCATCAGTCTGTGTATGATGACTGTCTCCCACAGACATGTAGACCATCTTCTCTCTCAGCGGCCGAACCACAGGCTCAGCCAGAGCGACTGCCTCATTCTCACCGAGGTCCACTGTCTCTCCTACATACACAAAGCGTCAGACAATCAGTCACCTATCTGGTGTAATTAAAATGACACAGAGAACAAAAATAAGGGCTTTTTTAGAGATGCACCGAAATTTATTTTTTACCAAAACACAGTAACCAAAATTAATGTTTTCATTAAGCCGAAAAGACTAAATATATTTGGGTAATTGAACTCTGTTTGCTGCTTTAAAATCACTGTTTTATTCAGTGTTTTCAGCCCTCCAAAATTATTTCAGCTTTTTTGATATATCAGACATTTATTTTCTGATTGCTGAAATTTGCATTACTAGTGTCCGAAACCTTAAATAGGGCACGATTTGAGGGGACAGTCATTTGTAGTGGTATCCGATAGTGGACGCTATCAAATGCACTTATTCAATCTCATAATGCACATAAAATACAACTGATGTACATTCGATGACTAGAGAACACCCATAATGCACTGTGAGTTGCGCACCGAATGAATTCCCGCATCTCGCCAGTCTGGCGCATCCATCCATCCATTTTCCAAACCGCTGCTCCAATGTGGGTACAGCGTAATATCATAAATTCCTTCTTAAAATGATCATTAAATTGTTTGATTAAGGTTTATACATGCTAGTTTCCATGAAAGAGTTTAAGATAAATCTTTTCATTACTACTGGAGCTGCCAGTTTGCTGAGTTTCAAATAATTATTAAACAGCAAGCAGCTTCATTCACTCCTTCAAGTGGACTATATTAGTGGAGTAATGTAGGGAATGGTGAATGAGGGTATAGGGGGCAATTCGAACACAGCTAAGATTTTTTCCCCTCAAGAGAGCAGCCCGGAAAATAGAGCACAGCTGGAAGAACACAAAACTAAAGGTATTTCGCATTTTGTGGAAGGACAGTGTTACTGCATACAGAAAGGCCTTAAAAACTGCTAGGTCTGCTTGCTTTTCCACTCTCTTAGAAGAAAACAAACAACCCTAGGTATTTGATACAGTGGCTAAATTAATGTGAAATACAGCTTAAACTTCAGATGTTTCCAAACAGCACAGCAGTAATGACTTCACGAATTTCTTTACTTACAAGACTGATACTATTAGAGAGAAAGTTATAACCATGCAACCGTCTACTACAGTATCGCATCAGACGTCATGCTATAAACCCCCTGAGGAACAATTCCATTCATTTTTTGCTATAGGAGAGAAAGAATTATCTAAACTTGTTAAATCATCAAAATCAACAACATGTATGTTAGACCCTATACCGACTAAGCTACTGAAAGATATGCTATCCGAGAGAACAAGTTAATTACAGACCGATCTCGAATCTCCCTGTTCTGTCAAAAATACTAGAAAAAGCAGTATCATCACAACTATGTTTCTTTTTAGAAAGAAATGGTATCTGTGAGGATTTCCAGTCATGATTTAGACCGTATCATAGTACTGAGACTGCTCTCATTAGAGTTACTAATGATTTGCTCTTATCATCAGATCGTGGATGTCTCTTTCTGTTAGTGTTACTGGATCTTAGTGCTGCATTTGATAATATTGACCACAATATTCTCTTGAACAGACTTGAAAATTACGCTGGCATTAGTGGAATTGCATTGACATGGCTCAAATCATACTTGTCTGACGGTATCAATTTGTAGCAGTAAATGAAGAGATGTCATATTGATCATGAGTTCAGTATGGAGTACCGCAAGGCTCAGTACTAGGACCGTTGCTTTTCACTCTGTACATGCTACCCTTGGGAGATATCATTAGGAAGCATGGCGTTAGTTTTCACTGTTACACTGATGATACTCAGCTCGATATTTCTTTGCACCCTGACGAAACATACCAATTCACAAAATTTACGGAATGCATAGTTGATATAAAAAAAAATTGGATGGCTAGGAATTTCCTACTACTTAATTCTGAAAAAACAGAGGTTTTATTAGGAATTCACTGAACCAAAAATTTCCACACGTAATAAGCTAGAATACTGTCTTTTGACACTTGATGGCTGCTCTGTTAAGTCTTTATCGTCAGTTAGGAACCTGGGCGTGCTTTTTGAATCCAATCTTTCATTTGAAAGCCACATTTCAATCTGTAAAACTGCATTTTTACATCTTAAAATATATCTAAATTATGACATATGCTCTCAAAGACAAATGCAGAAAAGTTAGTTCATGCGTTCAGGCTAGATTATTGTAATGCTCTACTGGGTGGTTGCCATGCACGCTTAATAAACAAACTTCAGCTGGTCCAAAACACAGCAGTTAGAGTTCCTACTAGAACCAGTAAATATGACCATATTAGCCCGGTTCTGTCAACACTGCACTGGTTCCCTATTAAACACTACAAAAATCTTGTTAATTACTTACAAAGCACTGATTGGTAAACTCTTGAACAGTCTTCCTAGCCTTGTTTGGAAAGCAGATGCACTCTGTCAGTTTAAATCTAGACTAAAAACACATTTCTTTAACCTGGCATACACATAAGACATTATCACATTTCTATATTTCATATCTGTTAAAGGATTGTTAGGCTGCGTAAATTAGGTCAACCAGAACTGGGAAGACTTCCCATAACACTCAATGTACTTGTTACATCGTGAGAAGAATGGCATCTACACTTATATTAGTCTCTCTGTTTATCCCGAGGTTACCGTAGTCAGCCGTATCCAGTCCATATCCAGATCAGATGGTGGACCTGCACCTAGACACGACCACAACGCAGCCCTGAATGTCAGCAGAGCTCCTGTCAACTAGACAATCCCCTGTGAAGGCCTCGTCGACACGACAGCCATCGGTACAGATCCTCAGCAAAGACCACAAGAACCAGACAAGTCCTCTGCACAGCCCTATCACCACCTTCGTCTCCATACTGGCGTGATGAATCCAATCTTCAAGCAAAAGGAACTGGATGACATATTTGAATGCTACCGATCCACAATCTGATTTCTGACTTATGATGCAGCCTGAATCATAATCACCCCGTGTTCGTTCATTGACCAGAGGAGAACTGATCGGACTGAGCCTTGTGTTTTTTTCTCCATTCTGTCACCAAATGGAGTTTGGGTTCCTTGCCACTGTCGCCTCTGGCTTGCTTAGTTTGGGGACACTTAATATTCAATAATATTACCGATTTGACTGCATTGACACTATTGGATGAGAACTGAACTGAGCTAGACGACAATGTCACTTTTTCTGCAGAACTGCTTTATAGATTAAATGAACTAATTTAATAACTATGACCTTTACAACGGAACTTAATCAACACTGAATTGACTTCAGATGATCAATGACACTATTTTCTTTTTAGAGCTGCTGTACAGCCCAAATGAACTGTTTGCATCATTGAATCATTTTCCTGTTAGCTTTGAAACAATCTGTCTTGTATAAAGCACTATATAAATAAAGGTGACTTGACAATAAAGAACTAAAATTACATAAAAAAGAAAACATAAAAATAAATGCCATTTCAAAATATTATCCAATACTATAACAGTATATAAATAATACAAAAATAACACTGGCTCAATCTCTTGTAGACACTCACCAAGGTCGTCCTCTCCCGAGTCTGCTTTAAAGATGTAAACTTTAATGACTTCCTGTCCGTCCTCGTCTTTCTCCACCTCCTGGTCATCTATCGCCCCCTCTACTGTCACCTCCTCTCCGTCTCCTGACACCATCTTACCTGCATCGTCCACTACAGGGAGGAAGAAAGACCAAAATTATGAATGGATCATTGTCTTTATGATGATAATAAAGGGAAATGATACAAAACGAATCAAGTCAAGTTTGTCCAAACAAATCAGACAAACAAATGAACGTATAAATAAATGAATAAAGGAACATTTAAGCTAAGCGAATGAACTAGTTAACCAATAGAATAAATTAATTAGACAGAAACAAATGAATGAACAAACAAAAAACTGATTGAATAAATGAACAAATACAACTAGCATTTTAGTGAGTGAACGAACAAATGAGCAAATGAACTAGTTAACCAATAGAATAAATGTATTAGACAGAAACAAATGAATGAATAAATGAATGACTGAATGAACAATTGAATAAAATAATAATGAATAAACTGGAAACTAAGTGAGTGAACGAACAAATGAGCGAATTAACTAGTTAACCAACAGAATAAATGAATGAGGCAAAAACAAATAAACTAATAAATGAATGAACAAACAACTAAATGAATAAGTGAATAACGTCATATAAACTGGCAACTAAGTGAGTGAACGAATGGCCTAATTAACCAACAGAATGAATGAAGTGAATTACATGAGATCATCAGGTAGTCTCCGCAGCTGTCCGAGTCGTGTTCTGGGTCCAGCCCGTCCTGCTCCCTCCCCTCCGCCACCAAAACATCCTCTGTCATCTCTGCCATGGCAACGCCATCCTCCTCTTCCTCCTCACCCTCCAGTGACATCACACAGGTCTCCACGGCAACGCCCTCGTCGTCATCGCAGTGTACGTACTCAGCAACCACGTCCTCCACTGCATCCTGGATCACGAGCTCGTCGGAGGAGAAGCCCTGCACGGACGCCCCCTCCCCCTCCACTTCAGACACCAGCACCGTCTCCTGCAGCTCCACCACATACTCCTCCTCTCCAGCACCTCCCTCATCTACAACACACACACACTTGCTTAGTGCCTGCCAAAACTACTGCTGACATATTCAAATAAGTTTGATCACTAGTCCACAATTCATAATGACCAATTGAAATTGAAACTGGTTACTAGAGTTCCCAAAAAAAAAAAAAAAAATTATATATATATATATTATATAAAATATTTTTTTGACAGTAATAAAAACACAATATACATTATTGTAATAATAATAAATATTTCTAATTGTATTTTATATATATATATATATATATATATATATATATATATATGCACAAACATAGATAGTACATATGTACATAATATACAATATATAGTACATAAATGTTTTAATGTGTATTGTGGCATTTAATATATATTTTTGTTAATAATAATAATAATAATAATAGTTATTCATGATTTCATAAATATTTAATACATATAAAAGCATATTTACAATTATATATTTGTATCACAACTATATATATATATATATATATATATATATATATAAAATTTAAATAAGATAATAATTATTATTATTTATAATTATATATTTTATATATTTGTATCATAATTATATCTTTTTCATTGAATTATATAATATTTAATTATAATTACAATTAATTATGTTGTAGATGACTATATAATTATATAATAACTATATAATTAGTATTATATAGTTTTTATATTATAAAAACTATATAATACTAATTTAATAATATTTTTAAAATATTTCTGTTGTGAGCTGTGGCATTTAATATATTTTAATAATCATAATTAAATATATATTTCATAAACATTACAAATAAATGTATATTTAGAGTTGTATATCTTTAACTATAATTATATCATTTTTATTTAATTATGTGGCAAATATTTTTATTATAATTATACCTAATTATACAAAATTAGATTTTTTATATAATTATAAAAAATATATTTTTGAATTTGATAATACTTTAATACATTTTTTAATGTGCATTATGGCATTTAATATATATTTTTAGTTTGAATAATAATTATTATTCATAATTACATAAATATTTAATACATATAAATGCATATTTACAATTACATATTTTATCATAACTATATAATTTTTTTAGTTTAATTATATACAATTATTTAATAATAAATATAATTAATTTAATATTTAAAAAATATTTCTGTAGTGAGTTGTGGCATTTATTATAATATTCATAATAAATATACAATAATCATAAAATATATATTAAATAATATTCATGTCACATATGTCATCAATATGCTAGTGTACTTCTAAAAGTTTACAAAATGTTTTTATACAAATTTAAACTTTACATTCATTCTCTTCTGTGATCAAAAATATTATTTGTCCAATGAAATGATATCTAAGATGAGAATGACACAACATTAGCATTAAGCTATTATAACCTTAGAAAGGACAGACGTCATGGTTTGTTTATTACCTGAACCATGCAGTATAATCTTTGGCTCTTGGGAACGGAGAGCAAGCCTTGTCACCTCCTCATCCATCGTCTTTATTCTTCATTGGCCACGGCACAACTAACACAACAACACATACAATTAATCTAAAATCTCTCCTAGAGATAATTTACATTTATTTATAACAAAATTACTCTCTCATAAAAAAGTAAACACAGAATGAAGCCAATATAGCGATAGCAATATTGCTTTCTGGATGGGGGATCATAACAATGTGACAGGCTTCAAGAACTGGTTGTCATATATTGTAAACATACAATAGGTTTGAAACAGATGTAGCCATGTGAAGACAGACAGACATGCATGCATGCATGCAAGCAAGCAGATAGACAGATTAATATGGAGGCAGAAAGACAGGCAGACTTAAGAATATGACACTGATAAATAAGAGCAGATAATTGACGGACATGCATGACCATTAAAATTGCAAATGACTGCGACAAGATGAATGCAACATACATACGAGCACCAATAAATGGTTGTGCATTAGGTTTGTTATATAAAATGATACAATACATTTTAAATACAACGCAAAATGCATTAAAAGCTTTATGCACGAGAGGAAACACTTGAAGCTTCATGCATTTATAAAGAATGTGTGTAGCAGCGCGCGCCGAAGCTTTCCACCCCCCGCGCGCGGATAAAAGCAATGAAGGTTTCCTCGTATTTCAGCACCTGAAACCGGACATAAACATGGCGCCTTGTTGTGACCATAATTTTCCCCCTTCCACTGAAAACAAAACCTGACTGCGCGCGCCATTTTGAGCCATAATACACCACGCGTTTAATTCACACGCATGCATATATGCGAGCACGCGCTCGCTGCTTTAAAACAAAGGGGCGTTTAGTGTTGCGCGCCTGTGCGTGCATGCAGGGGAATTTATAAACAATAACCCACCCCCAGTGAATAAGGCCTGAGTGCGGCCTGCGTAAGGCCCGGGGCCCGGCGGCCAATCCGAGGCCTCGCGTCTCCAGCCGCAACGCGCAACATAATGCAACAAAACGTGCAATAACAGCACATAAACCCGACGTGCGCGTGCAACGAGCTTGCGGGATAAAACCCGCGCGGTCCGAATCATCTGTACAGGCGCGCTTACCATAGATCAACGCGCGGGGCGGCCTCCAGATTTTCCCCGGGCAGGCAGGCCGTCGGATTCCCCCAGACTCGGGCAGGGCTGGATCGGGAGTTAGCGGGCGCTGGGCGGGCCGCGGAGTGCGCAGGGAGGGCGGAGCTCCAAAGACAGACGCGCTGCAGCCCGCAGCTTCGCTACAGCGCGACCCGCCGTCAGCGCGACACGTCACTGCGCAGAGCCGCAGGAAAATGCGGAAGGCCGATGACACCCATTTACCCAGCGAAAGAGAAGCTAACAGCGAGCTGTCACGCCAATTTGCCCTGCCAAGTGCATAAGCATCTTCTTAACTCACTGTTTAATATTCACTGACCGAAGGAAGCATATTAAAGATGTATGTTTTCATTGTTTTGGCCCTTAAAAGTGCACACCGGTTGGGTCATTACATGCACTGCGTTTTCATGCCCAATTCACATGTCTTAATAGATTAGATCAAATCATATCAGTTAATTCATCACAGTATCACAACTAAAAAAAAAAGAGGCAATTTATTGTAAAATATCCCTGGTGTTTCATCATCCCTTTCTCTATTCCCTAATCAAAATATATTTTTAGTTTTAACCCATGAAAATTTATATAGTGAAAAAATATATTATTTTATATATATATAGGACTAGTAGTTTTAACATAATTAGTTATTTTCTGATCATGCATGCTTGGCTTGTTGCATGTGGTGTATTTTTTTTCATGAGAATTACAAAAATGAGGTTACTGTACATGTGTAGTATGTCACCTCCATCTGTTTCTTGGATGGATGTCTTTCGAGTGCATATGCATGAAGTATGAAAGGTGGATTCAAGCAAAAGAGCCCAAATGTTCAAACAGTGTCACCGTATGTTGTTTATCATAGTCAAATGAAGCCATTAACCCAAAACTACACATGCAAAGTACTGATAAAAATGTACATTTTAAATGCCTATTAGAATAATGCACTAAAAGTTTGTAGTATATATACTTAAATCAGGGCCTGTACTAGAATAAAAGTTTGTTTCTCCATCTACATGAGCTTGTGTTTAAACAGCATCTATATTCAGTTGTTTTTAACCAGTTGCATGGGTAATATTTTAATTGCCAATTAAAATTCTCAGAAAAATGCACTAAAAGTTTGAAGTTATACTTGAAATGCAACCTTAAATCAAGGCATCTACTAGTGTAAAACATTGTTTCTCCATCTAAATGAGCTCAGGTGTTTCGACAGCATCTATATCCAGTTGTTTTGACCAGTTGCACAGTTAATATTTTAATTGCCAATAAAATTTCTCAGAGTAATGCACTAAAAGTTTGTAGTACATACTTAAATCAGGGCCTGTACTAGAATAAAACATTGTTTCTTCATCTACATGAACTTGTGTTTCAACAGCATCTATATTCAGTTGTTTTTAACCAGTTGCACAGTTAATTTTTTAATTGCAAATTAAATTTCTCAGAATAATGCACTAAAAGTTTGAAGTTATACTTGAAATGCAACCCCAAATCAAGGCATCTACTAGTGTAAAACATTGTTTCTCCATCTAAATGAGCTCAGGTGTTTCGACAGCATCTATATCCAGTTGTTTTGACCAGTTGCACAGTTTCTCAGCCTCTTCCTCCCATTCAGACTCAGATGAGTCTTCAGTCTCAACTAATGGAAGAACTATCTTGATGCCCCATTTCTTAGTTGTCCCGTTCTGTTTCTTCATGTCATGGTTATCAATGCTGTCCATATGTTCATCTAACACCTGGAAATGGAAAGCAACTCAGGTTTGGTCCCAAAGAAAATTCATTAAAAACATTAGATGTTAAATATTGGTGTTAAATCCACTATTACAGCTTTTGACACCATTTCACATAGTATTTTATTGGAGAGGTTGATTTCCATTGGAATCACTGGTATTCCTCTTGATTGGTTTAGATCGTATTAATCAGGTCAGACTCAGTTCTTTCAAATTAAAAATTTCAAATCTTGAATTACTAGTGGCATGCCTCAGGGCTCGGTTTTGGGCCCTCTTCTGTTTATTATTTAACTGTTGCCTTTAGGACAAATCTTCCACAAATTCGGTATAAACTGTCATTGTTATGCTGATGACGCCCATGTCTTCAAAGCCTAATCCAACATTACCATCTTCCTCTCTTTTGAAATTAAATCATGGTATTCATGTAATTTACTAGCAATTTCTGAGTGAAAATTGTTTCTACACCTATTATTTCAATGTAGAGTTGATTGGCATTAAAAGTGATAGTAAACTTTATATGTTTAGACAGATGCAAAAATGATATCTTAAAATGTAACATACTCTTTCAGTCTCAGGCAGGCCGTAGAGGCGTCTCTTGTGAGCTGAAGTGTTTTGAGCGCGGGCAGAGCGTCGTGTGGAGGTCAGAAAACCTCTGGACACATCAGAATAATGTTAAAAGAGTTAAAACATACTGAGTTGAGAAATTTTGTTTTTTAACTATGACATTTGGTTTGTTTGGGGTCTGAGAGTGAGACAATTGTTAGAGACTAATGCAAGATGAAACTCAATACCTGTGCGAGAGCTGCTGTCCGGCAAAATCAGAGCGGGCAAGACGTCTTAACGGCAGGACCATATTGAGTCTCCTTACACCAAAACATCTTGTTCCAGGCTTTACACCCTCTCTGAGCATAATGTCCCGGGACAGCACCTTCAGAGACAGGAACCTCCATCCATTTTCTCTTCCACCTAGACGTGCTGGAAGCTCATCCATGTGGCTGGAATACTGAGTGGGAGAAAAGGATGAACACAAACACATGATCACTTCACTGAACTCAAGTTGGGAAATAGTTTGAAGGGTGTTTATTCTCTACCTGCATATAGTCTCTCATGCAAATCAAGTCTTGTGGTTCAACAGCAGCTTTGTGAATCTCGTTCACTGAAATGAGATCCATAAATGCTCTGTTTCCCATCATTCTGCAGGTGTCTGCTGTGGCCTGTTGATGTAGACACACATATTACGCAATAATTAAAATGCATGTATTTTTTTCCTTTTGCTCTCGTAGTAAAAATATGGGAGCCCATTTCTGCCATATAAATAAAAAATCATGCTCTGGTAAGTCATAACTATGGTATAAAAATGTCAAAATTATGGCATATACGGTCAAAATTATGAGATAAAAAGTCAAAATTATGACTTAAAAGTCGTAATTATGAGGTAGTCAAAATTATGAGATAAAAAGCCAAAATTATAACTTAAAAAGCCATAATTATGAGATAAACAATTGAACTTTTAATCTCATAATTCTTTTAACTTTGTCATAATATTGACTTTTTGGCTTTTTAAGTCATAATTTTGACAATTTTTTTTTTTTTTTAAGATTTTTAATCTCATAATTATTACATTTTGTCATAATTTTGACTTTTTATCTCAATTCTGATTGTGTCATAATTTCAACTTTTTGTCATCATTGACTTTTTAAATCATAATTTCAACATTTTAATCTCACTTTTTATTTCATAATTATGATTGTCTACTATGTCATAATTTCAACTTTTAATCTCATAATTCTGACTTAGTCATAATTTTGACTTTTTATATCATAATTATGACTTACTATGTCATAATTTCAATTTATGATGTCATAATTATGACCTGAGCATGATTTTTGGCGGAATGGACTTCCATAGAAAATAGTTTTATGTTTACACAAAAAATAAGATTCACGAGAATAAACTGAACTGATCCAAGACTATAAGATTTATTTTATTAAAAATATAGATATATTTAAAATCAAAAGCTACAAAAAAAAAAATGACATAAAAACAATAAAATGGCTAAACCTTTAACTAAAATTAAAATGGAAAATGGAAAAAAAATAAAAACGAATTCAAAATATGAATAAAAACTATAACAGTATCTTTACTAAAAATGGATAGACTGGACAAGCATTCATGACCTGGTTGGAGGGAGCAAAGGCTTTTTGGCCAGACAGATAGTGTCGTCCTCCTCCAGTGTGGAAAATCTTGAACACAACAGAAGGTGGAAATCGAGGACCTGCAAACCTGAACAGAAATTTTATTATATAAAAGAGACCGGGGCAGGTTGTCACACATTTTATTCCAGTATATATTTCTCAGGATAGGTTTATTTTTAAGTCAGACAGAAACATTTAAATCTACAGAAAACTGATTGAACATTTCCACTTCTGTGACAACTAGCCTCAGTCTCCCTGCTTTATTAAAAATAAAGAAATCACGTTATATTTTTCCTATCCTGCAGGAAACAAACAGGTTGCAGTTATGATTCTGATTAAGCGACGGACAGGCAATCTGATGCAAAGATTGATTTAATTGTACTTAAATTTATCTGTGACATTCTGGGCAACAGAATTTTTATTATTATTATTATTTTAATATTTGCTGTCCCACAGTGCTGCTTGATAAGTGTTTATATGAAATACACCTACCTGAATCGGATCTTGCACTTTAGACTGGGGTCTTTCAGGAGTTCGGCTTCTCTGGGACTGAGATGATGCAGAACTGTCAAAGCCGGACACTGTTCCTGTGACGTACACACACTTGATAGATTTTATTATAATAAAAGTGCAGAAAGGAATGTAATCTAATAAATATATTTGATTTACAGTAAAACAGATGAATTTGGGGCCTGAGTAACTGGTGGAAAGAGTATGTACTGCTTTTAAAAATGACAAACATTGAGATCAGTGCATAGGCCTATTTACTGCACTGTAAAAAAATGATTTTTCAATTTTGTAAAAATTTTTGATTATTGCAGTACATTTTACCAATATATGTGACCCTGGACCACAAAACCAGTCATAAGTCACATGGGTATATTTGTAGCAATAGCCAACAATACATTGGGTATGGGTCAAAATTATCGATTTTTCTTTAATGCCAAAAATAGTTAGGATATTAAATAAAGATAATGTTTCATGAAGATATTTTGTAAATTTCCTACCGTAAATATATCAAAAATGTATTTTTGTGAGTGGATATGCATTGCTATGGACTTCATTTGGACAACTTTAAAGGCGATTTTCTCAATATTTCGATTTTTTTGCAACCTCAGATTCCATATTTTCAGTCGTACAGAATTGTCATATCCTTTTTTTTTTTTTTTGAAAATTCTCCTTGTGGTCATCAATTTTTGTGATATCAACTTCAAACTTGGTTTGACATATGGCTTTGATTTTCTAGCAATTTTAGAGTCCAAATTTTTCTGTAAAATATATATTTTGTATAAAAGATGTTCAGTTCATGACATTTGCTTCACAGTAAACTTACACTTCTAAGTTTAGTTATAAGTTATAAGTTTTTACACTTTCATTTTTCACCATTTACGTTCAGATCTATGCTCAAAAAGGTGACAAGCTAATTCAATGTGTTACTTGCGCTTCTTTATATCTACAGTACAGTGAAATTAATTTCTGAACGCGGCCAAAGACTATAGAATAATACAAGACACGTCCGTCACTTTGAATGGGAAAAAGTGCAACGCGCAATATGGCGGAATAAGTCCCGCCTTCTAAATAAGAGCCAATCGCCGATTGGTAAAGTCATTGCATCACTGCAGCGGCAGTTAGAAGCTCCGGTTTCTATAGAAACAGTCAGACGCGCGCCTTCGAAATGAAGCCCTCATTTAGGACTGCGCATGCGCATTAGCTTGATCCAGCCTGAAAAATACTGTTTTTTGTCATGATTCCAGCGTTTAGAAACTAAATTTATGAGACAGTTGTTGTCAGATTTCATTGGTGATTTCAAATATGAAATTTAATCGAAAGCTTGGCAAACAGCTTTAGAGAATTCGATGTTTCCCCATTCAAAGAGATAGGAGCTGCACTTGAATGCCCGAGAGCCGTTTCAAAGATGGCCGCCGAGTGAAATGACTTGTCTTAAAGGGACTTTGACGCGGCAAAGAAACAAGCGAGCAGCCATCTTTAGAATTTTGTCTTTGAACTTTCGTTTTCACGTAGCTCTGTCCAAGTGTAGCTAATTAGCTTATGATATGTATTTACTTATTGTAGAGTTAACCAAGGTTATAATGAGCATTGAAGGGATGTCATAAATGATCAGGAAGATTTAAAAACGAGCCGTTCATTCATAAATCCGTAAGATCTTCCCTGCATACTGTGGAAATACAAACCGGAAGACAGAACACAACGAGCGCGCGCGGCGCTGAAAAGGGGCGGAGCTACATAAGGAACTTACTGCGGAGCGCAGAGTATTCGTCATGAGTTTGAAGAGCCGTCTGTCCCTAAACGATCTCCAATATGACTGAATTCTTCTGGCACACTTCTCATAATTCTCCATTCTAAACGAGAAAGGGTCATTATGAATATTAGAATCGATGCTCTCAGACATTATTAGGCATTTGTAAAGTTAAGAAATGCCACTCACCTCTCCTCCATAACAGTCGCATACACACGCTGATTGACATACAGTAGTGCTGAAAAACTGGCTTTGATGTTTGTTGTCAGACCAGTACACTTGTCTGTAGTGGTTGCTAGGAAACCAGTTATAGAGTTTCAGCCAAGTGACAAAGAGAGAGGATGATCAAATCTAAATTTCCAGGATGTTAAATTTCCTTCTTACAAACAAAATAATATGTAACAAATATAGGCGTAAATAATTTATGGATTTGATTAAAACATCCGATTAGTTTACTGCAATACGCTTCATGAACACTAGATGGCGGGAAAACGCTGCGAAAGACTAAAATTAAATCTGATTTTGATTTAATATTGATTTAACTTTTTATTTAATAAGCACTTTAAAAACATTATTTCTCCTTAACTTGACTCTAAATAGAACAGAATTATTGAAAACACACAGATTACATAAAAAATAAATAAATACATACGCTAAATAAATAAATAAAAAAAAACAGTTATATCCATTTCTATTCTATTGAAAAATTATTATTAGAAATGAATTTTTGTAATGTTTTTGTAAAGTCTTGATGTGAGGCTGGGGAATGTAGTGAGCGTTATGAACTCTAGATGGCGCTCTGCGCGTGAACGTCTGATCGCGGCACCTCAATGGGGGAGAAGAAGACGGGAACATGTACAAGGTGAGAATTAAAAACTTCAGCTGAGGCGTTCAGTTCGTGTTCTTGACTGTGATCCTGCTAATACTCTCATAACGCGTAAAATCGTGCGCTCTTAAGTACACATGTACAATGATTTCAGTTCAGCTCATTTTATTATAAATATTATTTGTTTTTGAGCTTTAAGGAGGCATGTGAGGACAGGAAATACAAGGACACAGCAAAATAAAATTAACTATTTTACTTGTTTAAATAAAGATATTATTCTATCTACTATTTAAGGATGCTCTAATCCTGTAGACTGGGTTTATTGCATAACAACCCTTAGTTTGCTTAGTGTTATATTATAATACCGGTAGTAAAAGTTCAACTCTTTTGGCTTTACTGACTGTGCCACTGTTTATGCTGAAAATATAAGATGAAATTAAAGGTTATAACGCTTTACAAACCTTATATTTTATAGCAGTTCGCCGATTTTATCTAAATGTATTAGCCTGTCTGACAACAGTGAGCTGCGGCACGTCAGCGCTCAAGTGCATTTCTAAAATTGAACACTAGATGGCAACAAAACGCCTTTAAATCCTAAAAAGAAACTGAAAGCACTGATATATATATATATATATATATGTGTGTGTGTGTGTGTGTGTGTGTGTGTATAATACCGGTCAAAAGTTTTTGAACAGTAAGATTTTTTAATGTTTTTAAAAAGAAGTCTCTTCTGCTCACCAAGGCTTCATTTGTTTGATCCAAAATACAGCAAAAACAGTAATATTGTGAAATATTTTTACGATTTAAAATAACCATTTTCTATGTGAATATATTGTAAACTGTAATTTATTCCTGTGATCAAAGCTGAATTTTCAGCATCATTACTCCAGTCTTCAGTGTCACATGATCCTTCAGAAATCATTCTGCAATATGCTGATCTGCTGCTCTAGAAACATTTATTATTATTATCAATGTTAAAAACATTTGTGTACAATGTTTTTTTTTCAGGACTATTTGATGAAACAGTAAATGAGAGCTATTTTTAAAAATGAGATTAAAAAAATAGGTTAGGAACATTTCCCTTTGATAATATGAACCTAAAAATAATAATATCTTTAATATTAATATTTATTAATTTATTATAAATATTTATTAATATTTAATATTAACTTTTTAATATTATAAAAATATACTCAAAATTACAAAACATATACTCAAATATACATGCTGAAAATGTGAAAAACAATGACATTAAACAATTTTATTACACTTAGTGTTATTTTTGTATTATTTCTATACTATAATAGTATTTTTATTTTGAATTAGCATTTATTTTTATATTTTTCATTTTCATTTTAATAATTTTGTTATGTGCTTTTGTCATTTTTATTAGTTATTGTTTTGTTTTAAATGTTTCTATTTTGCTTTATATTTATTTCAGTGTTAGTTTTATTAGTTTTAGTACTTCAACTTTAACTTGTGTTGTTTTTATTAGTTGCCAATGCAACATTTCTTATTTTTTTAGTTTTTCATCTACTATTTATGCTTAATTTTAGCATAATTTCAATTAACATCTTTTGTGACTGAACATGTAACAAACACTAATTGTTACATGACTAAAATGCTACAATAACAGCTTAACTTTATACTCAACATGTATCAATGGTATTAATTTCTAAAATGCATCATGTGTTTGCAAAGGGGAAATAGAAGTGAATATCAGACAGTCTTCCTTGTCCTCAGCATTGACCGTATTTGAGATGATTTGACCTCCACTTTCTGATACCATGTTACTGTTACTCATTCAGTCCCTCACAGTTAGAGACTCTTCAGGGACCTTGAACGTCCTCAAAACAACTGTATGTGGGCAGTTTGAGTAAAGATATGTCTGTGTGCTTACTGTATGTTATTCCTGCTTAAACAAGAAACATTCTGCATGTGTTGACAGAGAGTACAAACCGGACTGTCTGTAGATAAAAAAGCCGTTGTAAAGTGACCAAATATGGGGGTTTGTGGATAAGGAAACTCCCTCCGACCGGTTCATTTATGTACTCTTGTTTTGTTCTGATAGGTTGGAGGGGTTGCAGGAGTCACTGGCACTCTGGGATTGATCTCAGCCTCTGTTCTGGCCGCCTCCGCTGCCACCGATGACAAACCCAGAACAACTCTGAGTGTAGATGAGGTACTTTTTATAGACTTCACAGGGTCACATTTTAACCCTATAATCAACTAAAAAAAATGTTTTTACATGAAGAAAAGGAAGCCAGAATTTTTGTTTTCATGTCAGTTAAGATAAAAATAATTGAACATAATAGTATTTGTTGTACTGCCCTTAAAAATGATGGTACTGCAGCATTTTTTACTCTATTACAGTAATGAGAATCATTACAGTAATGAGGGGTGAAAATGTGCTTAATTGCCATGAAAATAATGTCAAAATACAAACAAATATTAATAGTCATATAAAGTAGGTTTAGTTTTCTTCATGCAAAATATAATTTCATATTTTTCCCTTTGACTTTAGGGTGAAATTTGACCCAACAGAACCTGAATGATCTGTCCTTCTAATCTGTATTACAAACATTAAACTCGAGTAAAATGTCGAGATGCAAACGAGAGTTTTACATTAAAATCAAAAGTTTAAAGAGGTCATGAGCTGCGTTGTTTTATAATGTTTCCTGTGGTGCACTTATAATGTTAGTATACTTAATACATCAAAAATGGTCATAATTTAGAAATAAAAGGCATTTTATTACCCTGATTTTAGCCCTCTGGTTTGAACGCTTTTTTAAGGGGCGTGTCTGCTGTGAGACTTCAGTGTAAACGCCCACTGCTGTGATTGGATAACATATTTGCATATGAAATAGCTAAGTATTACTCTCTCAAAAACTTTCAGCACGTTTTTACTATTACAGCTCTCAAGGTTAACTAATCGAGGGTGTTGATTAAAGCAATACATTTAGATCTATGGCATTAGATTGTGGCATGAAAGGTTGCAGTGATGAACATTGTAGCCGATCACAGACATGTTGTTGAGCAAATGAAAGCAACGATCTCGTCATTGCAGCTCAATTTGTGCGCACTAACGAATGCTTTCATCATAACTAACAGCGCAAAGTGATGTAAGAGATTCATTGAATAAAACGGGAGTTTCGGTGCAAGTCCAGAACTCAGTCACTGATAAACTCACGCTGTTTGATTCCAAAGTTTTCTTCATGCAAAATATAATTTCATAGTTTTTCCTTTGACTTTGGGGTAAAATTTGACCCGGATGTTCATGAGAACCTGAATGATCAGTGTTGCAAACCAGAGTTTAATGTTAAAGGTGCAATATGTAAGAATTTTGCAGTAAAATATCCAAAAACCACTAGGCCAGTGTTATATATTTTGTTCACTTAAGTACAACATCCCAAATGTTTCCAACTATTTGTAAATCGTTAGAAAATTGCAGTTTTAACCAAGGCTCCGGGACGTGTGTGGAGTCGCCTGTCAATTGCGTCATACCCGCGTTACCCTCGGTTTCCGGTTTTATTTTGTAGAAACCATGGAAACACCAAATACGCTTTAATATATTACATGTTTTAATAGACAAGGGAACAACTGTTTTGATATATTTATAGACAGAAAACTAATTATTGTTATATAGCTCAACACGTTTAGTCTTATTGTTTAAATCTAATTTTCTTGATTTTTTGCGAGTACCATGCTTTACCATGCCTCAGAGAAAAACACTATTTTGTCAAGTAGCTAACATAGCATAATCAGATGCAGCTTTATTTTTAGTAACAGTATCATACAATACGTTTTAAAATTAATTGCATGCCATTTATCAACACAAACAAGTGTCTCACAGCAGCCACAGAGCGAACGCACAGAGTAACGTTATAACATCATTTTCAACACTCTCAAATGTGTCTAATATGATAAACAGAGCTGTGTTACCTCATACTCATGACCGGAAAAGCAGAAGCGGAACCGGTGACTGTGGAATAATAAAAGTCACGCTGCTCGTGAGGCGTGTGTTGCGCAATCGCTCCAGCGGTCTCGTTCAGCTCCACAACACTCGGTCCTGCTCTGCTTCATACTACAGTAATGTTAATAATCGCATCCATGAACATGATTTCTTCCCGAGTCCTATCCCGATTGTTTCCACCGGCTGTGATGTGAAGACCACATGTCCCAAGATTCCGCGCTCAAACTTGGCGTCATCAAGCTACGCCTTTGTTTTGAATAGGCCTCTAGCGACCTCTAGTGGACAGAAAATTCTACATATTGCACCTTTAAGGAAATGATGGTCATTGACACTATAACAACGTTGCTTTTGTAGCTGTCTCTCTACACGACACCGCAGCAGAAGATCCAGTATGTGGAGCCTGAGAAAGGGTCGGTGGAAGAGGGCATTTCCACACTGAGAAAACTAGCAGAGCCTTATACCACCTGGTGCCAGGTACAGACTAGATTAACACACTCACCTTACGTCACACACAGATTAACTGTAAACAAGCTCGGCTGGTTCAGGATGCTCACTCACACAGTCTCTGTCCTAGTTCTACAACAGCAGAGAGTATTCAGCTTGTGTACTGGCCAAAAAAATATATATATTATTAAAACAGATCGCACTATTTTATGCATTAAACTCATTCATTAGCAGCATGAGCGTTCAGTAGTTGCAGCATAATCTGCTAATCTGCTCTGCATGGCTTTTCTATCTCTCCATCTCTTCATTTCATGACAGAATATGTTCCTAATTATTATCTACAACACCAGAATCTCTCTACAATTATGTACAACACTCACTAGAATAATTAAATCATTAATAACAGCTGGAAACCACCAATCAGCCAGGATATCTCACAAAATCAAGTCCAGATCATATATAACATTTTTTATTTTTTTAGTTTGGGATGAAATATTTTTTCCCCATAAAGAAAAAGAAGGCTATTTAATAAATAAATAATGTAATGTCACAATGCAAAATTATTATTATTAATCTGAATGGTCCTAAAACTTGATGTTGTATTTTTCTATTCCTGCTTTTGATTTTGGGATGAAATGAGATGAAAAACATGTTTAACTCAACCAAAATAATTTATAACACTCAAGACTGGATTATAATATTAGTAGAAAAATCTTGTAGATCTTAAAATAAATATATAAATCTATAAATATCTAAAATCTAATTGACAAATAATTCTGTCTAGCTTAACTGATTTGATAACTCTCGAAATTCACTTTTGTTTTGTTTTTTTGTTTATTTTTACTCTGAATTAGAGCTGCATTCTATAAGATTTATGTGCATTTGAAAGTTTTTAGTTTATTAGGCACAGAAAAAATACTTTTCCAATTCTTTTCTTGTACATTTCTCTTTAAGCGCCATTCAAAACTCTGTCAGTCACAGAGCTGGTCACAGTGTTTTGAATGTGATTTTACACACAACAGACCTTAAAGATCAAAGGTTGAGCTCCATGTTCAGCATCTGTGACCTGCTGTCCATCACCACAGAGAACAACAATAAATAGTCCCTCAGTTTGTAAAAACAAGCAAAAATCATGTGTACAGTGATGCACTTACAATAAATCCATAACTCTAATCTAGTACTTACCAGAGTACAAGAAAGAGACTGTTTACAAGGAGAAAAAGGTTTTTAACAACAGTATAAGCTTTTCTTATATTACACTAAGTGCATTACTGTGAACATGATTTTTGTTTGTTTTTACAAATTGAAATGGAAAGTTCTGATTATTTTATCTGAAGAGAAGCAAATGAGGTTTATAGAGTTACACTAGTTTCTGAGTGTTTGGAGATAAATTATGGAATGCAGCTCTTTCTTTTAATCTGTGACTCTTTGCATTGTGATTTATAATCATTTGAAATTCATGTTGATGATTTGGTTCCTCTTCATTGCGGTTGTGATTTTGCCGTCTGGTCCTGGTTGCTGGTGGTCTGATCCGTGTCCAGCAAACGGCCAGTTCGGCCAAACAGACAGTCCAGGTACCCATGAGCACTTGCACACGTCATCACGCACGCTGCTCGCAGATCTGCTTATGTTCGGAGTAGCTTACTGCATACAAGATAATTTGAGGATTGTGATGAGGTTATGCGACAAGAATGCAGCATAATACTGATGAAGTGTTTTCACATACTATTTTTAAAAATAGATAGCAGTATTCAGTGAACACTGTGCAGTAAGTATGCTTCATTTCCGAACATATAGTCATTGTGTTTGCTTGTGTGGCCCAGATACCTTACATCTGTCATTATAAGTGGAAGAAGTTACCAAAGATTATTGCATTATCAACGACTGGTTTTAAACACTCTTGCTTTTGCACTTGTCCAGATAAAGTCTCGTTCCAGTCAGTGTGCCGTGTTGGGCTGCTCGGGATAATTGCAAATCATGCATTTAAAAAATCTTCAAATTTTCCTTTTCAGCCTAAATTATGCCATGTTAAATCGCAGTTCATTTGATGATGAATAATTTCATTTTTAATATTCCCATTTAGCTTTTTCCATTTTAGATTTAATTTTAGTACTTTAGCTTTTGTTGCCAATGCAACATTTTTCATTTTGTTTTGTTTTTTTGAAGTTTAAATTAATGTACTATTTATATTTTATTTTATTTACAAAAATGATATTTAATCATTTTTGTTTTAATTAACAGTAACAGCACTGATGTCTGTTGACTTTATTCCCTGAGGCCTGTTGTATGAAGCCGGTTTGAGATTAGTTTGAGCTCAAGAAGGTGAACTGGTTTTTAGCCGTGTTCATCCTCATGTTAACTTACACTACACAGCTAACCTGATCGAAAGCAGGTTTTATTCTGGGTTAGAGATCGCAAACTAAAGCTGGACCAATCAGCTGTGAGCAAAGTGACATATAAATATCTGATGCAATAAAGCCACTCCCCCTGTATCTCTCACTCCAAATTAAAGCAGTTTATAGTGAAAAAATTGAGACAAAATTGCCCATCTTTTGCTGCTAAGTAATATATTTATATTAATTATAATTGTGTATAATTCATATAATATAATCATAATTATTATATGAATTGACAATTAATATTACACTTTGCATTTAAATTAATATACATGTATATAAATACAATTTAAATATATAAAGCTTTTAAACTGATTTTGAGTTCTTTATGAACCTATATAAATTATTATTTAAATTCAGTTGAAACTCATGCATTGATATAGTCATAGTATGATTTTCTTTCAGCTGCCTTCTCAAACTCTCACTGCAGCAGCAGTTTATTCCTGCCTTGTAAATGCACTTAAATTTATGATATTTTTAATAACGATCTCTTAATCTTCAACAGAGAAGTGAATTGCGCCGACTCCCTAGCGAGAAGTCAATCAAACTGATGCTCTCCACGTTCCATGTGATTGGCTGTTCGCTGCAGATGTCACATGCTTTAGAGTTAATCACAAATGCTGGATCAAACACTTGCTGTGTCACAATTCACATACTTATATTATGCCCTAAAAGTATGTACTACTTTTTGTGAAAGAGTACATGCACACTCAAAAGTATGTACTCTTTTTGTGAAGAGTGTGTTGAGTGTGTTTCAGAAGATTAAGCTTTGGGACATACTATCATGTCATAAAATTGTGTCTTTAGCAATCACAGTCACATAGTAACATGCATCATGTCACCGTAAACTGGCCTGTCAATCATCTTGTCACAGTTAAAATCCTTCACATTTTATTTAATTTAATTTCCTACCTTATTGGAGAAAAGCAGCAGCATATTGATCTTTCAGTCGTGGGTCTTTCATTCAGAGACTGTCCTCATGTTTGCATAATGATGCATTTAAAGTTTAATGGCCAAATGGATCTTTATAAAAGTCCACGATTGTTGCAGATGAAATATAACACAGATAACATTGAATAAATCTTTCTATCAGGTTAAATGTTAATTATTAGTCACTCAAACCCCTTTACGTAAACGTCTTTACTTAACCGTTGGTCGCGCACATCCGCCATGTTTGTAGTTTTTAACAGTTTTTATTCGTGTTTGTAGTTCTGAACCAAATTCTTTCCAAAGTGCAATGGGTTGTGGGCAACATTTAGTCGTTAGAGTGTGAACGGATCAACACTTAGAAAATTTTGGCATACTCTTTTCAATATGCTATGCTTTGGGACACACTTACTCTAATCTCACATACTATTTAGGGTGTATAGTATGCTCATTGGGACGCAGGGAGCGTGTTGACAGAGAACGTTTATAGCGAGCGTTGTGAGCGTTTAAACCAGATTGGATTTGTATGGTTTTGTCAACTCTAAACCTACTCTGAAACTCAGAGTTTGTTCAACTAGCTTCATGCAACAGACCTCTGATGGAAAACGCTGCTATCAGCTGTGCAGGACGTTCTTAAAGTTCTCTTGAGAGCTTCTGCTTTTAATGCACAGCATGCATCTGTCCAGAAAGACATCTGATGGTACAGTGTGTGAATAAAGAGTGTCCACCAACATCACAAAGTGGAAAAATAGTCTCATGCAATGTCATAATGAAGTCAGTCAGACAAACTTTACAGCAGCTGATAAAGTGTTTGACACATTGCCAGTCTTGCCCTGTCACTCTGCCCTCACTCTAGAAGAGTTTTATCAGGCATAAACCACATGAGGAGGAAAGGACACACTGACCCACATCTGAAAGCAGAACGCCTTAAAATAAGCAAAATTCTGCTGAATTTCATATGTCAGCATGTTAACCTTTGCCTCACCCAATGGTGTGAGTTTGGGGCAGGACTCTATCTTTGTCTGACCAATTGCATACGGCGGGACCTGTTTGAAAACAGTCATTATTTTTGCAATCCCATTTGGTAAAGCCACATGAATCATACACTACAACTTGAAACATGGTGCTACAGTCATGTTATTAGCTTAAAACAATGCAATTCGACAATATTTCATAAACAATCACACAATTCAGTGTTATCTTAGTATGACATACAGTATTATAGTATTTATTACTATTTTGAATTAATATTTTTGTTTTCATTTTAGTAATTTTGTGCTTTTGTCTTTATTAGTTTTTAGTGTAATTACTTCTCTTTAGCTGTATTTTTTTATTTATTTTAGTTTTAGTATTAGTAATTTTAATACTTCAATTTAATTTATTTCAGTTAGTTGCCAATGTAACATTTCTGATTTCGTATTCTAATTTAAAATGTAAAATTTTATTCTAAAATTTGTATTTTATTTTATTTCAGCTTTATTTAAATTAACTAAAATGTTTTAATATCATACACTGCCAGTCAAAAGTTTGGAATCTGTAAGATTTTTAATGTTTTTAAAAGAAGTTTCGTCTGCTCACCAAGGCTGCATTTATTTAATTAAAAATACAGTAAAAACAGTAATATTGTGAAATATTATTACAATTTAAAATAACTGTTTTCTGTTTGAATATATTTTACAAAGTAAAATCAAAGCTGAATTTTCAGCATCATTACTCCAGTCTTCAGTGTCACATGATCCTTCAGAAATCATTCTAATATGATGATCTGCTGCTCAAGAAACATTTATTGTGTACAATTGTACAAAATATTTGTGTACAATTTTTTTTTTTTTTCAGGATTCTTTGATGAATAGAAAGTTCAAAAGAACAGCATTTATTTGAAATATAATTTTGTAACATTATAAATGTCTTTACTGTCACTTTTGATCGATTTAATGCATCATTGCTGAATAAAAGTATTAATTTCTTTAATTTCTTTTCAAAAAAATAAAAATAAAAATTCTTACCGACCCCAAACTTTTGAACGGTAGTGTATAATGTTACAAAAGCTTTGTATTTCAGATAAATGCTGTTCTTTTGAACTTTCTATTCATCAAGGAATCCTGAAAAAAAAAAGTACACAACTGTTTTCAACATTGATAATAATCATAAATGTTTCTTGAGCAGCAGATCATCATATTAGAATGATTTCTGAAGGATCATGTGACACTGAAGACTGGAGTAATGATGCTGAAAATTCAGCTTTGATCACACGAATAAATTACTTTATAAAATATATTCAAACAGAAAACAGTTATTTTAAATTGTAATAATATTTCACAATATTACTGTTTTTACTGTATTTTTAATTAAATAAATGCAGCCTTGGTGAGCAGACGAAACTTCTTTTAAAAACATTAAAAATTTTACCGTGTCCAAACTTTTGACTGGTAGTGTATATATATATATATATATATATATATATATATATATATATATATATATATATATATATATATATATATATATATATATATATATATATAATATTTTAATAGTTTTAGTTAACTTTTGCACACAATCTTCAAAGCCTTCTGTCACATTTTTTCCCCATTTTGTTTAATCTTGAATTTGTACTTATTTAATAGTTGTCTTTAGTTTACTCAAGTGCTTCACTTTTGCATATCCAGATTCTATCTATCAGATATATTATCTTGTCTCTTAGGGCACATATAGCAGACTATCTGATTTCTAAGATATAGACTCTTATATCTCTGTCGCTCATGCATTATAGGTTTATGGCTACTGATAAAGATTTGTCTAGGAGGTGCATTTAGCAAATTTTAAAATATAACCTAGACATTATGAAGTACACTAATAAACCTTTGGACTCTGCAGAAGTTCACAAAGGTTCAAAGAAATAGTTCAGGCAAAAATGAGAATTCTGTCATGTCATTTCAGACCTGTATGACACTAAATCAAGTGATTCTTATAAAGTAAAAGCAACTAGTGATCCTCATTCCTTGATTCTGAAAGTAACAGTGTAAAGAGTAACATTCTGTTTTTGCATCTGATCTCAGGGTGTCTATGGAACGGTGAAACCCAAGGTTGACAGCACTGTACAGTTTGGGCAGAGTAAGCGAACACACCTACACAAACACAACATGACTTTTTCAATAAACTTACATCAGTGAAGTGAATCTTTTGCACTGTAATCCAGACAGTTATGCCTACTTGAAGAACCCTCCGCCTGAGTTTTACCCCAGAGCTGGAATCATCGGCTTCGCTGGGATCCTGGGCCTTTTCCTAGGAAGAGGTAGTGAAAGTTTTATTGATATATCTCAGAGCTCATGAACCTGCATTTCATTAAAGGTGTAGTGTGTAGATTTTAGCTGCATCTAGCGGTGAGGTTGCAAATTGCTCTCAGTCCACTGCTCACCCCTCACTTTCGAAGCACATAGAGAAGCTACAGTGGCTGACACAGGACAAAGATGTCATCGTCTGAGACAGCAGAGAGTAACCAGTCAAGCTATGAGGTTTCTTCTTACTTTTAACAAAGAACGGTCTCTGCTTCTAATAAACCAGACGACGATGACGACTACTACTACTTCTTCTTTGTGTGTATTCAACATAGTGACGATGCAAGCTGCTTCTAAAAACACCAATGAAGAAGAACAACATAGTGATGAAACAGCTCTGTAGAGCAGTTTGTCAGAGGTGTAAAGTACTTGAGTAAATGTAACTAGTTACTGTACTTAAGTATCTTTTTGGCTACTTTGTAGTTGTACTGAGTATCAAAGATATTGGCAACTTTTACTCTCTACTTGACTACATTTTTGAGCAAGTAAATGTACTTTTTACTCCACTACATTTGTGATGAGTTATGCAATTACAAATTACATTTTTCATGGCACCTAACTTTTTCTGCAGCAGTTTGTTTCTGATATAAAGAAGCGATATCGCCATCTAAGGGCACTGAAGGTACTATATCTTGTGCATTTTGCCTTTACTCACCCAAAACTTGTCAGCAAGGCTACTTTACGTGACTGTGAGTGCATTAGCGGGTAGTTGCTGATCGCAGATGTTTTATTTATTAGATGAGGAAATGACTGCAGCTGGTGATGAGGCTCAAATCAGCACATACAGCTGTAGACGTTTAAAAGGTTGTTGTTGTCGACCTTGATTTATTGCAATATTGAGGTGTTCAGTTTTATTTTGATTTTAGAGAATAAACTTGTTTTCTCATCTTACAAATCAATTGTTTCTTATTTTCACTGGCATGTCTCTCAGGACTAGTGCATCTCTGAGCCTACATTCAGCATGAGTAAAACACTTAAGTACTGTTAAAATCAGATACTTTAAGACTTTTACTCAAGTCGTATTGGAATTGGTTACTTGTAACTTGTAGTGGAGTCATTTTCGATGTAAGGTATCAGTACTTTTACTCAAGTATGGTTTTCAGGTACTCTTTACACCTCTGCCGTTCTGCTGTAGAAATATGCCGGCGCAAAATAGCGACTTAACATGTAAGTGGACCCGTGGTGTATGTAGATAGAAATGGCTCATTCTAAGGTAATAAAACATAACGGTTCATTATGTAAGGTCTTTATACACCACTGAAAACACAGTTATGTATATTATATTATATTGCATTTCTGTCAATATATTCTCCCAAGATTTACACATTGCACCTTTAAAGGGACAAAAATATGAACTGACCTAAAACTTTATTTGTGGTCTTGCATCTACTGATATTTTAAATACAAAACCATTCATAAGTTTGGGGTCGGTAAGGTTTTTAATGTTTTTTAAAGTCAGAAGAAGTCTCTTCTGCTCACCAAGGCTGCGTTTATTTGATCAAAAACACAGTAAAAATTGTGAAATATTATTACAACTTAATATGCATGTTTTTTTTTTTATCTGAATGCATTTTAAAATGTAATTTATTCATGTGATCAAAGCTGAATTTTCAGCATCATTACTCCAGTCTTCAGTGTCACATGATCCTTCAGAAATCATTCTAATATGCTGATTTGCTGCTCAAGAAACATTTCTGATTATTATTTTTTATTATTTCTGTGGAAAATGGTGCATTTTGCTTTTCAGAATTCTTTGATAAATTTTGAAAGAACTTTATTCTACAAATTTAAAGGATTAGTTCACTTTCAAATGAAAATTACCCAAAGCTTTACTCACCCTCAAGCCACCCTAGGTGTATATGACTTTCTTCTTTCAGATGAACACAATCACAGATATATTAATAAATATCCTGACGCATCCGAGCTTTATAATTGCAGTGAACGGGACCAACGAGTATGAGGCTGAAGAAAGTGTCTCCATCCACATCCATCCATCATAAACGTGCTCCACACAGCTCCAGGGGTTAATAAAGGCCTTCTGAAGTGAAGCGATGCGTTTGTGTAAGAAAAATATCCATATTTAACAGGTTATGAAGTAAAATATCCAGCTTCCGTATTCAACTTACAAAGAAAGTGTAACGCCTCTCACAGTTCAAAAGGCTTACGCTACGTCCTACACCTTCCCTATTCAACTCACGGAAAAAGCTCAACTGACACGACGCCAGATCCATTTTTTTCCATAAGTTGCATACGAAAGGCGGTCTGGCGGAAGCTAGATATTTTACTTCATAACTTGTTAAATATGGATTTTTTTTTAAACAAACGCATCGCTTCACTTCAGAAGGCCTTTATTAACCCCCCGGAGCCGTGCGGAGTACATTTATGATGGATGGATGTGGATAGAAGCACTTTCTTCAGCCTCATACTCGTTGGTCCCGTTCACTGCCATTATAAAGCTTGGATGCGTCAGGATATTTATTAATATATCTCCAATTGTGTTCATCAGAAAGAAGAAAGTCATATACACCTAGGATGGCTTGAGGGTGAGTAAAGCTTTGGGTAATTTTCATTTGAAAGTGAACTAATCCTTTAAATTTGTAGAATAAAGTTCTTTCAAAATAAATTAATAAAATCTGACTGACCTCAAACTGTTGAACAGTAGTGTAAGTTTTAGAGTTATTTTGTACTTTAGGCTCCAGGCTGAAGAGACTGATCTACCCTACTGGTCTAATGGCTGTGGGAGCGTCCATGTATTATCCTCAAGAGGCAGTGACCATCGCAAAGGTAGGTGTGTCTCGAGTTCCTGTGTGCCTTTGATTTTTATTGGCTGTAGGGTTGTGAGAGGTTATCGTCTGGGACTGTGTTTTTGAGCGTTCATGTGCAACAGCGCTGATGAGACGCGCCACAAAGCGAGAGGAGGAGGAAAAGGGCGAGGCGAGGTGACGATCTGTAACTTTCCACCACATCAGCCCAGTTTAAAAACAGCAGATGAAACACATTCCTAAAAACTCCCAAGGACACAAACTGAGCCTCACGCTGGGATGTGCATCAACACTGCGTTATCAGCCGTTTGTCTGTTTTGATAGTAACTAATATGGTCTTTGCAGTGGAAAGTGGTCTGAACCTCTCTCGCTATCTCTCGCCGTCACACGCGTCCTGCTGAAACCCTGTCAACACACATCATGACACAAGCGAGCGGTTTTAGATTAGAATCTCTCTAAAGGGCAGTTTCAAAGCTGCATGTCCTCGTCCTGTCAGATATGCTGAGAGATATGTCCTGAACAGCCAGCGGGGTCACTGGGTAAAAATGTAAAACAGCCCAAAATAGGCAGACACCAAAATTAGGCTGTTTTCACACTTAGTTTGATTGCTTGGTCTGATTTGACCCTAATGCCCCCTCAGGTCACATCATGTGGTCAAGGTTATTTGGATTATTGCATAGACCAGTTTGCTACACTACTATACCATCTGGCCCCAAAATGCATTGCACTTTCTTCATTGACGGCCATTCAAAAGTAGCTTATAACTTATAAATTGGAGGTATTTTATTCACTACACAAAAAAATCTTAGCAGTTTTGTCTTGTATTCCAGTACAAATATCGAAACATTCTTAAAAGGCACAATGTGTAAGATTTTTGGATTAAAATATCCAAAAACCACTAGAACAGTGTTATATATTTATGTTGATTTGTGTACTTACATTATCTTGTCCACAAGATAACGTAAGTACAAGTTCACAGGACTTGTGTACTTAAAATATGTGTACTTAGAATATTTTGTCCTCAAAGTTGATGTGTTAGAAGCAGGAAAAAAAATGGGCAAGCGTAAGGATTTGAGCGAGTTTGATAAGGGCCAAATTGTGATGGCTAGACGACTGGGTCAGAGCATCTCTAAAACTGCAGCTCTTGTGGGGTGTTCCCGATCTGCAGTGGTCAGGATCTATCAAAAGTGCTCCAAAGAAGGAACAGTGGTGAACCGGCGACAGGGTCATGGACAGAGGCAATGTGATGCTTTGGGCAATGTTCTGCTGGGAAACCTTGGGTCCTGCCATCCATGTGGATGTTACTTTGACACGTACCACCTACCTAAGCATTGTTGCAGACCATGTACACCCTTTCATGGAGACGGTATTCCCTGGTGGCTGTGGCCTCTTTCAGCAGGATAATGCGTCCTGCCACAAAGCCAAAATGGTTCAGGAATGGTTTGAGGAGCACAACGTTTGAGGTGTTGACTTGGCCTCCAGATTCCCCAGATCTCAATCCAATCGAGCATCTGTGGGATGAGCTGAACAAACATGTTTGATACATGGAGGCTCCACCTCACAACTTATAGGACTTAAAGGATCTGCTGCTAACATCTTGGTGCAGATACCACAGCACACCTTCAGGGGTCTAGTGGAGATCATGCCTCGACAAGTCAGGGCTGTTTTGGCAGGAAAAGTGGGATAGATTATATATATATATATATATATATATATATATATATATATATATATATATATATAACCTTGTCATGTATTATTGCCTTTCTGAATGAGTACATTGAAAATCCTGTTTATGATATCATGCTGAAATGCATTGAATTTTAAGCAGCAAGAACACACATTTATTGTGAAATTAAAATACAATTTTATTTTTTACTGGTAATGCATCACATTTAAGACCAGATTTCCAAAAGCTTAGACCGGTTGTGTAGCCCTCCAATAACATTAGGGCATTCAGCAGTTGAAACACACAATAAAATATACACATACATATATATATATATATATATATATATATATATATATATACACACACACTTCCAGTGAAAAAAAAAAAAACCCTGTATGTGTGAATAACTCATTACACTGAGGTGACCTTTTTTATCTTTCCACAACACAGAAAACAGGAGACTCCATATATGACTTAGCACTTCAGGCTTATGTTACTGTGGAGAAGCTCATCAAAGACAAACCAGCCTCAAAGAAGAGTCAGCAGAAGGTGAGTTTGTCTCTTCTTACACATTTATAATACGGTATACATTTTTACATTAGCATTCACTGGGAATCAAACCCATGACCTTTGTGTTTCTAGCACCATGCTGTTTGAGCTACAGATACAGCAGATGTTGTGTTTGGAAACACACTGAGCTTTAACTTCACTTTGTGTTTTAATAGGATCAAGCGGAAACGAGTTCCAGCGGGAGACCAAAGCTTAGGTACAAAATAATAAACAGCACGCAAACACGACACAGGTGCACAAAATGAATAAACATTTATGAAGTCATATAAAGCCCTTTTCCATATTGCACTGATAATTTTTTACACATAAAACATGTTAAATGATAGTAAAATTGCCAGATTACCTTATTCAGTGAGTGTCCCACACTAAAACCCACTTTTCTGAGCTGTTGTTTTAGTGAATGTATGAAGTCAGTTTATACAAGTGTAGAAAATCACATTAATGAACATTATCATCCAATCACAAATGAACACAATACCTTTTTTTTTAAATGTTTTGCTTTAACTGTTTTATTTAAGATAAATGCTGCTTGGTGTAATATTTTGATAACTAATGCAATGACATTCAGGCATGTTTAAGTGTGTGTTTTATTTCAGCTGTGCTGTTTTTCACAGTACTACCAAATCTTCACTTTCTCAGAAATCATCATGACTTTCCCTTGCTGTGTTGTTTGTTTATAGGTACATCATCACGTCTCAGGTTATTGTGATACGGCTGATGTGGGATCTCCATTATTCGCTCACTTTTATGACCTGCTTTTGCACTAGCCACTTCCTCTTTTCAATCAGGGAGGAGTAAGTGGTCTGTCTGGAAAGTTTTTAACTTGAAAAAAAATACTGGGATTGTGTTAAAAATTCACTGGTGTATCAAAATAAATTATATATACATTGATGTGATGGTGTGATTTCTGACTTATATATAGTAGAAGGTTAATAGGAAACATTATTTGTGGTTGGAATGTACCGTTTGAGTCTGAACTTCCTCTTTCTATGCAAACAAAACTGCAACTGGAAGCATTAAAACAACCTCTGAACTGGTTTTGTCTTGATATAGACGTCTGCTTGTTTCCAAACAGCGTCACCTGATTAAAACATTTTCTAAAGGATGTCATTATGCCTATTCGACTTGATGTGTGTTATGACAAAGTACCGCAAGAACGATTTGAAAGCATATGGAGCCACGAGTCGCTCTCGTGGTTCTTTGATGTCATACACCGACTGGTCTGCGCAGCATCACCTCAAGTCGAACACACCTACTTTTTAACCTGTCTGTTAGAAGAAAACTACTTGTCAAGATATGAATGATTTTATATTTTGACAATGTCCCAGAGAAAACTCTGCAGCAATGAACTAAAACATAAGAGTTGCTAGTGTTTCTTTTACATCCTGATCCAACAAAACCTTTACTAGGACCAATCAGTGATCAATCACACAGTCTCATTCTTAAAGTATAAGCTTTATTTTAAACGATACATTGCAGGTGTATCAACTATTGTTGTTTTCCCAACTCTGTTCCTGGAAGCACACCAACAGCGCACATTCTGGATGTCTCCTTTCTACTTCTGGTCTTGGAGTCTCTACTAAACAGGCTGACGAGTTGAGTCAGGTGCGTTTGATTAGGAGGATGTGTCATGCTGGTGTACCTCCAGGAACAGGGTTGGGAAACACTGATCTACTCTATTGCTGTCAAAATGCTCCTCTAACTTTCTTCTGCACTGGCATCTACTTGGATGACATCTTGAGTAGGTTGCACTTGTCAATCTCGTACAGACGCCATCCCTCCTCGTGGGAGAGATCCGAAGCTCCGCGCCGCTTGTAGAACTCGATGGAGGACGTGTTCCACTCGGCCACGATGAAGTGCATACCGCTGCATCGAGTCTTCACTGCCGTCTACAGACAAAAACATTATAATGAGTTTAAAATGATTTAAACCCATAACAAGAAAAAGTTCAAATGCATTATGTATACCTCACTCAGCATCTTCAGGATTTCAGAGCCCATCCCATAACCTGAATGGCACAGAAATACATTTATATTATTATATATGACCATTTCAAAGACATTCTTCTTCGTTTACAGCAGTTTTTAGCATCTGTTCATACCTCTGAATTCCTTCATCACATAGAAGTCTTCCAGATAAAGCAGCTTCCCAATCCAGGGATCATAAGTGAAGTAGTACATGGCAAAGCCAACCACTGTATAACCTAAAGTGGACAACATGAGGATTAAAGAGAAGAGAAACTAACGGGACGCTGATTCAGCGGCTCTGACGTCACTTCTAATGCATGACGCAGAAAGATAAATTGTAAAAAATTCCATCATAAAAATAACCTTAGCTGTAACAATATTGTATCCACAATGAAAATATGTGTAGCTCATAGTTATTTTTTGGAATAAAAACACTGATGTTGTCGTTAACTTGCCATCAAGAGACTGTTTATCTTTCGGTACTTCAGCGACGACGCAGTGGTAAAACGGATGATCTCCGAAACCGTCCTCGAGCAACTCTGTAAAATAAACAGGCCGAAATAATCATCATACGTTCAGAAACATCCATATATCATACACTGAAACGAAAACGCTCGATTTTGGAGACCGAATAACAACTGTGTAACGTTACCTTTCTCGGTCAGGACGACCTGTTCCTCCATTTCCTCAAATTTCGCAAGTTCCTAAAAAATTAAATTGCGTGGAAACGTGGAATAAACATTTTCTATACATTTATTTAAAAAAATGAAGTAAAAAAATTAATAATAATAATAATGCGAAATGTTATACGCATGCGCCGTAGCTCTGTTTTTACCTTTATGAGTCGCAGTATGTCCGATACGTCCTTGGGCTCGGCTTTCCGTAATATAAACTTGTCCATTTTCTTCTTTTACTCTTCTTCCCTTTTCTTACTAGTCCTCGGTATGTGAAATGTAGTAAGATTTGTTTCTTCATTCGGTTCCAAGGGGACTACCCTCAGCAGAAAGTCTGGGTTTCTCACCCTGTCAATGAAGAATTACATGAAGTCGTCGCCGGAAGCGCTTTGACTGAACGTTAAGCTCGAGCGCTATTTATATGCTGGGCGTTGACGTCAACGACAGGAAGTACTGAGTTTACTCACATCAGTAGTACAGCAGGATAACCAGTACGAACCAGATCAAAGATGCAGTACTTTCGGATATTGTGTCAAGGTTGCCAACCAATGGAGTCTGAGACAGTGATTCTGTCCTTTTATAAATATTTTACACATGCTTACAACTGGTTGTAGTTCCATAGACTGTAAAAAATGTAGTTGACTTTTTTTTTTCGGCACTTGAAAGAACACAAAATTACTATAAGATGATTAATAATGAATTAATATTAAATTAGAACTATTTTTTTTAATTATAATATAATTTCATGGTTCATAGCTACAACAACAACAACAACAAAAAACTGATATGAATATCTAATGATCGTAGAATGATTCAACAACACTAAATATTTCACTAAATATTCATATATTTCTTAATTTTATCATCATTTATTTAAACCCACAGCATATATCAAAGTACAAAAGCATCATCAGATACTATCATTGTGCCACCATGAGGGACCTAAACACTGAAAATTATTTCAAATACAAATAAAAATGTTATTTGACTGCAGAATCCTTTATTTTCTAGTCCTCATAGTGTGTCATTATATCAAGCCAAGACAGGAACAGCATATTTCGCAGTTTGCACACAATCCTGTTGCCTAACTCAACTGCTAGCAACTACTTGAGCTCAAACATTCAAACAATTAAATGAATAGTTCACTCAAAACTGAAAACTCTGCTTTCATTTACTCACATATTTACTGTATATGTGTTTATATGGAAACGGAAACTCTGCAGACGTGAGATCAAACGCTTCACACGTAGCAGAAAGAAACAGTAGACTTCAAAGGCTAATGCACTGCTGAGTGAAAACAGGATATATTATAATATTTCCATAATTATCATTTGTGATGATGCTTTGTTTGCAGATTTAGGGATACTATTTTTGTCAGCGTGTCTCATTAGGTCAAACAGAGTGCGCATACTTATTTGGACGAGCAACCCTGGATAAACATTGTTTTTGATAATGGAGATTGATCTCACAGATATCGATATACAAAGGCATGCATTATCATGCATGAATGCTCTGTGTGCAATGATAGGTATTTCAAAGGTTGAATAATACTTTAAGAATAGTAATTATCTTGCCCTTCAAAGCTGTGATCAGTCAAATGAAACACCATTATGTAAATAAGAATATTTATGTGACATTATCATTGTTTAAAGTGCCAGTCAAAACATCCAGTGTTAAATTAACACTTTCAGTGTCACCCGGTGTTTATATAAACACTGGCAATGTTAATTTAACACTAACAGTGTTTATTTAACACTGAAGGTTTTAGTGGATGTGCGTGACGTGTACACCAAGAATAGTCAAGTTAGATAAGATTATTAACAGTATAATAATGTCTTTGCAATGCAAAATACATATTTCATGCAATGTGTATGCAGTGCTTTTTGCTGTGAAATCTTTAATGATTTTTATAAAGTAACTGGAATGAAGCAACTTACGTTTATTTGATTATCCATACATCATATTTTAGAAATATAATTTTAATATGATAATGAAATGTTTATTTGTTCATCTCTTAATCATCATTGTATTCATTGCATTATATGTTTTTCCCCCACAATAAAAACTACACTCTTAAAAAATGTTGGGTTAAAAATGAACAAACCCAGCGGTTGGGTTAAATGTTTGACAAACCTGATATGGCCAGTTTTATTTAACTCAAATATTGTTTAAAAATTACTGTATGGCTGGCATAAAATGAACCCAAAATATGTTGGAAATTAAAAATCAGACACATAATTAGAGGCAACAATAATAATCAAAAGGTGAACATTTATTAATAAGCAGTTTAATAAATGTTTATTGTTTAAGTATTATTCATTAAACATTAATAAATGTTAATTTCCAACCTATTTTTGGTTCATTTTAAGTGAGCAATACAGTCATTTTTAATTAATAGTTGAGTTAAATAAAACTACCCAGCAGGTTGGGTCAAACATTTAACCCAACCGCTGGGTTAAAACAACTCATTTGGCCATATAAATATCAGCATCTGCACCAATTTTTTTGCTCAGTTTGGGCTTCTGAATAAAACTGGTGTGTAAATAAAACACACCATTGCAAACTTTCTTTTAGCCCCACTATCACTGGATGTTTACAGTAGCCCATATCTAAGCACAGGCGTTTTTGTGTTTTTCCGGTTACAGTTTCAGTCCATGAGCTGGACTGTATTTCTGAATGGGATACAATCAGCACTGACTCATTCACATCCGGTCTCAGCTGGAATTCTTTATTGGGAGACTTGTAGGAGTTTCCTCTGACGACATGGAGACCGAGTCATTTCCAGGACACTTGACCCAACAAAAGCATTCATGCATTTTTCTTAATGTTTGTAAAATAAGGCAACAGACCTATTGAAAACTGGTCTCAGATGTCACAGGGCAGGAAGGCATTGTTGTTTTTCACAGCTATATATTTCCTTTAGACCAACACAACTGAAACACTCAAGAAAGAAAGAACCTGCATCACATATTGATGAGTTTCCAAGATTAACCATCTCTAAGTTTAAAGGATTAGTTCACTTCAGAATGCAAATTTCCTGATAATTTACTCACCCCCATGTCATCCAAGATGTTCATGTCTTTTTTTCATTCAAAAAGAAATGAAGGTTTTTGAGGAGAACATTCCAGGATTTTACTCCATATAGTGGACTTCACTGGGGTTCAACGGGTTGAAGGTCCAAATGTCAGTTTCAGTGCAGCTTCAAAGAGCTCTACATGATCCCAGACGAGGAATAAGGGTCTTATCTAGCAAAATGATTTAATTGACTAAAAACTGTAATTTACTAAAAAAATAAATAAATAAAATTATATACTTTTTGACCACAAATGCTCGTCTTGCACTGCTCTGTGATGCGCCACGCATTGCGTAATCACGTTGGAAAGGTCACGTGTGAGGCAGGCAGAAGTACAGAACAAGTGTTTACAAAGCGAATGTGCAAAGACTAAGACAAACGGCCTTTACAAAAAAAGGTTAAACAACAATGTCGGATGATTTTGAAGTTGGAACTAATCCTTTAATTACAGTTTAAAAAAACCCCGAACAATCACAGTGTCACATTCCACCTACCTGCAGCAGCAAAATTATAGAACAGCAAACATTCAGTTTGGCTCTGTTCCCGGGAATTTAGAAGAAATGTCTTATAGAGCAAACAACAGACTGTGATACAGCTGGACTGAGAGCCGCTTGTCTGTGTATAGTCAAGTCAAGTCACCTTTATTTATATAGCGCTTTTTACAATGCAGATTGTGTCAAAGCAGCTTTACAGTGATAACTGCTTCCAAGATGTTAGGCATTGTAGGGCTTTGCTATTCAGTGGTAAAGGAGCAGCACAACATTCTCCAACAAGACAAACACCTGAGGACAACTGTTGGGGAGTTTTGTGTCCCTAAGCTGCAGCCTCAAAACAAGTACCACACCCCTCTATAGCTTATTCATTTCCCTGTTAGCCCCAAGCTCCACCAAACCAATCAAGCCAATTAGGACTCCCTCAGGCTTTATTAGCTGCACTTGTGCCCACAGCTTTCCCCTTTCTGTTGCATGTGGCTCTACTGTGCAGAGGACTGATTCTTACTCCCTTGTTTTCCTGCGTGTGCGTAATTGACTATGTAAGTGCCTTTGTTTGATATTTAGAGATTATTTGGTTTGACTTAAGTTTGGCCTAAGTGTGTTTATTGCAGGCTTATTTTTCCTCATGTATTGTTTATATTGTGGTTATATTGTTATATTGATTACCTGTGAATTCAATGGAGTATTTGTAGTTGCCTTGTAACTGATTTACCATTGGTAAACTCAAACTCTGTGTTTGTTTTTGTTTTGTAGAAACCACATGCTCACACATTGGCACATACATACAATACCTTTTGGATGTGCAATAAAGATTCCTATACCTGAGTGACTAGACTGGACCTGTTCTTAACGACAACCCCGCTGGCTTCAAGCTAGCTACCGGAGCATTCTTCCTTACTCCTTTTCAACAACATGCATGCTAAACTGGTCTAAAATTAAATTGGCTCCCATGTTCCCTGACATTCCGAGCTGTGACGAGTGTCATCTAGAACAGTGGTTCCCAATCCTGGTCCTGGAGGCACCCCAACACTGCACATTTGGTGTGTCAGAGACAGGAGACATGCAAAATTGGGGTGCCTCCAGCACCAGTATTGGAAACCACTGATCTTTCTAATTCCTCACATTTTCTGCTTCAGCTGTCCTCTGGGAGTCTGTTTTTGACTCACTCTCCGCTTCCACATCTGTTAATATCTGTCCTTCTCTGCTAGTCGGCTTGTTTGGAGTCCGTTTTTTGTCGAGTTTTCTCACATGTGAGATACATTTTGATTGAGTCATGTTAGTAGCACACATTATTTACTACGTGCATGATTTAATTTTTTTTTTTTTCCCCAAATTTAGAGTCACAAATTTCAAATTTTGTAAAAAAAAAAAAAAAAAAAAAAAAAATTAAAGAAATTTTTAAAAATGTAGCGGCTCGTGACCCGATCATCTCTCATCAAATAAACATGAATGAACATCAGAAGGAATGTTGTTTCAACCACATCAGAACACACCATTTTTCAAGTTCAAGTCTACCAACGTTAATTTACTAACTCCCCTGACTGCTTTGTCGGACATAACGGTGGATTTGGTGTTATGATTGGTTAGATCGCCTGTCAATCAAACTCCTAGCGAAAGGTCAATTTAAAGGGTTAGTTCACCCAAAAAATGAAATTTATGTCATTAATTACTCACCCTCATGTCGTTCCACACCTGTAAGACCTTTGTTCATCTTCAGAACATAAATTAACATATTTTAATGAAATCCAAGAGGTTTTTTTATCCTCCATTGAAAGCAATGAAATTACCACATTCAATGTCCAAAAAAGTACTAAAAACATAATTAAAATAATCCACATGACTGCAGTGGTTCAACCTTAATGTTATGAAGTGATGAGAATTTTGTTTAGTTTCTGTGCACAAAAAGTAATGACAACTTTATTCAACAGCTTTTCCTCTTCCCTGTCATTCTGTTATGCACTTGGTGCAGTGCTGTATTTCCATGTTTACGTCCAATTGCCAGCTTATTATTGGCCCGGCTCCTGCGTCAGATATCACACGCATACATCGTGCTGCTCATGTGATCAGGCGTTGGCCAATCCTGAACCACTGCTCGGATGTAGAACCTGGAAGTTGCAGCAAAAATAGCGTAGCAGAGGAGAGACGGGGAGAGATGGAGACGGGGATGTCACTTCATAACATTAAAGTTGAACCACTGCAGTCACGTTGACTATTTGTAACGATGTTTTTACTACTTGTCTGGACACTGAATGTGGTAATTTTGTTGCTTTTAATGGAGGATGAAAAAACATATCGGATTTCATTAAAATATCTTAATTTTGTGTTCCAAAGATGAACGAAGGTCTTACGGGTGTGGAACGACATGAGGGTGAGTAATAAATGACAGCAATTTCATTTTTGGGTGAACTAACCCTTTAAGCCCTGGGTATACTTTGTTTTTTTATGCGTACGTTAGTATACGCACACAGTCGAATGCACAGCCTTGCAAAGCATACTTCATTCGACTCATATGCACACACAAGCGTTCGACGCATGCGCAGTTTTGAGCAATCTCTCGCCACGAGTTACAACCCATGTAAACATCTTTGTATTCTTTCATGCTAGAGTTATACAAATGAGGGTACTTTCTAACCTCTTCGTACAATCTCTCATCTATGTAGGCCTCCATCGTCGCTGTAGCTTGCATGTGTTCCAGTCTGTTCTGTTTATGCAGTTTTTCTTTGACTGCCTTGTGAATCGACCCCCCTGGGCATGGTTGCCACCTTGTGGATAAACTAATTACTGCAAAAACAATTAAAAGCGCATGTGCGACCTGCGGTTCCAAAAATCCGGTGGAGTGCATATGTACAGTACGTGAGTACTCTTCTGATGATGAAATTCACGTCACGCTCACTGTACGCTGACCCTTGCGTACACGGAAAAAGTGAACTATAACTATATAAACAGAAGTTGCGATACTAGTCCCTATTGTGACATTTATCTGAGTGAAACAGCTTCTCGAAAAAGAACAAATGTAGGGCGGGGCTTGATTTTGTCTGTGGGGAATTGATTGAATGGTTGTGGTTTCCTATTGGTGGATCTCGTGTGAGTGACAGGTTGCCCCGCCCTCGTCATCAGAGAAGTCACTGCGAGAGGGATTTTGGTTAAAGATTATGAGGCACATGAATTAAAAAGAAAAGTGATGTGCACAGATCATTTATAATAAATTCGGCAATATTCTATAAAAAAAAATAACTTTGATTCATTGTGACTTTAATGCTTACTGTTAGATGTTTGTTCAAATCCTAAGTATTAGCAAACATCTCTAATAAAACAGACAGGAACAAAACTGAGTAATATATTTAATAGTGCTTTTATTAAGACACCTATTCACTCGGGTGAACAGGGTAAAAACTTTAACAAATAGATATCATAGATTAATCACAGTAATTGTTTTGTACTACAAGTTTTCCGAAATGTTATGTTTAAACACACATATATATATATATATACACACTAATTTGCCTACATTTATTATTTAATTAAAAAACCACAATGACATATAAAGAGGACAGCTATATAGAATTATGGGTAAGAGTCAAAGGTTTTGAAAGTAGCATCACACCCTGAATGTTTCAAAATGACGTGACGATCTGTTCACCAGAGGGTCAATCATAGACTAAACACAACACTACATGTTTCCTCCTGCCATCCGGTTCACTCCTCGTCAGTCATCTTGAGGAGGTTCTGCTTGTCGATCTTGAAGAGCCTCCACCCTTCCTCCAGAGAGAGATCTGAAGCTCCGCGCCGCTTGTAGAACTCGATGGAGGGTTTGTTCCACTCCGCCACGATGAAGTGCATACTGCTGCACCGAGTCCTGACCGCCGTCTGCAGAGAGCCAGTAAATGATTGGGAACACTGATTTAGTACAAGATATACTGCCATGAAGATTGGAAGGGCTGTATAATGTCAAGTCATTAACCTGGGACTAATTATTAACTAGAAATGTATACTTTGAGCTTTGGTACCCTTGTAAAAAGAAGTAGGCTACACTTTTACAGGAAAAGAATACTGAATGTAATGTTTTTGTTTGCAATTAAATGAAAATGTATTAGTTAATATTAGTGCTGTCAAATCGAAACAATTTGTGTGTATATATATATATATACATATAGGAAAAGCTCATAGAAATAGATGCTATTGATCTTTAGCTGTTATAAAGGAAATTACCTGACTCAGTTTCTTCAGGATTTCAGACCCAATTCCAAAACCTAATTTGAGCAGAAGGAAAAGTGTGTTACATCATAAATCTGACAATTTGATGATTCACAAATGCATAAGGTCACATTCATACCCCGATACTCCTTCATGACGTAGAAGTCCTCCAGGTAGAGAAGCTTCCCAATCCAGGGGTCATAGGTGAAATAATACATGGCAAAGCCAATAATCACATAACCTGGAAAAAAGGTTCAATCACTCTATTGTTTGCAACAAGAGAATATATTTTGTAGCAACTTCAAAATCACAGATAAGACAGAGTTTACATGGAGACAAATGCTGTTGGTTTGCAATTTGCTTTGCTGAAATTAATTTCGGGTGGAATTATTGGCATCACAACCCTCGCATACATCACAGTCACGTCATTCCAGGTGTCAAATTTTAGATTAATCTGTCATTTCACGTTTTCTTTTCACTTTTATTTGTGTTGATTTAAACATTTATACCACACTGCAAAAAATATTTTTCCTTATTTAGTATTTTTAGTTTTCCAGTACATATATATATATAGAAGTTTTATATAACACACATACACACACACACACACACACACATATATATAAACATTCTTAGGGGTCATTTACACAACATCATTTTCAACTAAAAAGTAAAACGTTTTATGTGTTTTGGCCGTTCATTTACAGGACAACAACGTTTTGGGGGCCTGAAAACGTCTGAAAACGGGATTCAAAGTGCAAGTTTTTGAGAACAATACCGTTATCGTTGAACGTGAATTTGTGAAAACGGTGACGTCATCCACATGTGTGTTACATCTATTGGCACGTAGTGTTTCTTTACAAAGTGACATCGCCATCTACTGGCCTGGCAGCAGAATACAGCGATTTTAGTCATTTTAGCGGATCCACGGCAATCCGTGTTTTCACTATTATATGGTAGGGGTCACTATTACGCATCCTCTGAAAGAGTACAGAATCTCCGGATCAAAACACAGGAGAAGAAGCAGAAACAAGTGATAGAAGCATTGCTTATGCGCATGTAAAATAACGCGATCATCAAACATTAAACAGAATATAAATAAAAACTGCCTAACATTACTGAATGAAATGTTAACCCAGGAAGGGTTAACGACTGTAAAGCATTGGGGATGTTGATGGACTCGATCTGCTCCATCTGTGTTTTGATCATCGCTCTGAATACCATGATTTTCAAACTTAATTCAAGGGTAAACTAGACTATTTTTCTGACCCCATTGACTTATTTTTAAGCATAAACTTGCTTCATTTTGATCAATTTTTAACTTGCTTCTTAAGTAAACGCATCTTAACTTAAGGATGTTTAGATATTTATAATGGAAAACAAGACAAAAATAATGATTAAGAAAAACATTTTTTGCAGTGCAGCAGAGTAGGATTGGGAATCAAAACACACTAGAAAGACTTTTAATGACATTCATTCCTCCACAGATGTAGATGGAATGTGGTTACAAAATAAACACTGCCGTTGCCATGGCAATTAGAATGCAATTAGAATCGTTTCCCAAACATTTGCCTATTTGTTCTTCCTCGGAATTACTAAAAGATTCATTGATGGAATCGTTCATTCCTTCTACTTCCCATCCCTAGTTGTGAGTATGGTAACAAATCCATATGATCCATCTGTAAGGAAGTTGTTAGTTTTGGGCATATTGTTGTGTGGTGTAAGGCTGGTGACGCCCTAGGTGTTGTGGGCCTTACCTCTGGTTTATTGTATATGTTACACTATTGTAACCGATCTTTCAGTTACCTCCCCGCCCATCCATGTACACGCCACGGGCAATGTACATGGCGAAGCAAGAGACTGTAGCCTGAAGACAATAAATTACAGAGGGGGGTTGGATAAGCGTTCTTGGCAAAGGTCAAACAACTGAAATTCTCTGTGTTGAATGTTCAGATGCACAAAAAAGACACTTTACAGTCCAGTGTTCATGTGACAGTGTTAGTTCAGTAAACAGTTCACCCAAACAAGAAACTCTGGCATTATTTACTCACCCTCATGTCATTCTAAACCAAATTTCCCATGCAACTCTTTTCAACACAACAACAGCTAACCAAAACTATACATGTAATATAATCCAAGTTTTTTGAAGTCAATCGGTAGAAACAGACCCAAATTTGTCGTTGCACTGCAAAAAAAAAAAAAAAAGTTCTTCCTCAGTATTTTTGAGTCATTTTCCAGTTCAAATATCTAAACATTCTTAAATCAAGATACATTCACTTGAGAAGCAAAATGACTTAAGATATTAAGTCTTGTTTTCGTTTAAAACGAACAAATATGTGCCAATTGGGTCAGAAAAATAATCTTGTTTTCCCTTTGAATTAAGTTTATTTTTCTGACCATATTGGCAGATATTTTTTCTTGTTTTAAGCATAAACTCACTTCATTTCACTAAAATAAAGACTTAATATCTTAAGTAATTTAAGAATGTTTAGATTTTTGTAGTTTTGTACTGGAAAACGATGAAAAACACTGAGTACGAAAATCTTTTTTTGGAGTGTACTTAATTAATGTTGCTAAAATCTCATTTTTGGGTGAACTAATACTAATGAACTGCATGTACTTCATGTTTGTTGTATGTGTAACACAGGCACTGCAATACAAAGTGTTACCAAACACTGTTTTGCGTCATTATGCACAGAAACACTTTTGGTAACCCAAGCGTCCGTGGGAGTTTAACACACTTCAGGTGTGCTCACTTCAACCTGAATTGGGGGAGAAAAAAACATATTGTGCATTGAAGCTCAGAGTTTGTGCAGGTTCAGTCTTACCGTCGGCGCTCTGGTGCTGTTTAGGCACTTCAGCCACTATACAGTGATAGAACGGATGATCTCCGAAACCATCCTCCAAGAGATCTACAGGAGCAAAAGAGCAATTACAAGACCGCAACAGAAGCTACAAATTGTGAAAGTTATTGCATTTGCACTGGCAGTCAAAAGCTTGGAATAATTATGATTTTTTAATGTTTTTGAAAGAAGTCTCTTCTGCTCACCAAGGCTGCATTTATTTGATCTAAAATACAGTAAAAACAGTGAAATATTATTACAATTTAAATAACCATTTTCTAATTGAATATATTGTAAAATCTAATTTATTCCTGCATTCATTATCTAATTTATTCCTTATTTATTCCTGCACTGTAAAAACATATTTTCTTGATTTGTTAACATTTTTTCTTTTGTCAGATTAACTTCAATAATTATTGTGGTTCAGATAACATAATATTTTGAGTTTCTGTTGATTAAACCAATCGCCTTCATTGTATTAACTCAAATTTTTAATTTCAATGAACTCAATATTTTAAGGCAACCAGGTAACTTAATTTTTTAAGTTAAACCAACAATTCTTTTTTACAGTGTGATCAAAGCTGAATTTTCAGCATTGCTGCTCCAGTCTTTAGTGTCACATGATCCTTCAGAAATCATCAATTGTATTATTTCACAGAAGAGACTTTTTTCAAAAACATTTTTTAAAAAAACTGAATTATTCCAAGCTTCCAAAGCCAGTGTACTTTTAAATGTACTTACCTTTTTCAGTGAGAATAACTTGATCTTCCATTTCCTCAAATTTTGCCAGTTCCTAATATAAAAGATACATATTCGGGTTAAAAATTATTAAGTTAGGATTACTAACTAGTAGCGCTGTCAAATCGATTGAGATTAATTGCATATATCATAAAAGTTTGTGTGTGTGACATATATATATATATATATATATATATACACACACACATATATTTGCAAACTTTTTGTTAGATGCGATACTGTAGCTCTTCAGATCTCATAATCACAAACACATCTTTATCATCAGTATTTTGCAGTTACACAGCATCAGTCAGGTTTAAAACTGAATTCATCACCTTTATGAGTCGCAGTATGTCAGACACGTCCTTGGGCTCGGCTTTCCGTAATATAAAATTGGCCATTTTCTTCTTTTACTCTTTTTTCCTTTGCTCACTAGTCCTCTGTATGTGAAAAGTAGTAAGATTTGTTTCTTCATCCGCTTCTCAGAGGGTTACCCTCAGCTACAGGTCAGAGATCTGATCTCTCCCGTTTGGAAAGGCATCCAGTGGCTGTTCTGGTGAAGCATCAGCTGTGCTCAAAGCCGGGACGTTTCCTCCTTTTATTGATGCTCAGAAAGGGGCAGAAATCTTCAAGCCCGTCCCAGTGTAATATAATCTGGTCCTTCCTGAAAAAAGTGGCTTGTTTGTTTGCTTAAAGCAACGTGGGTTAATGTTTACCATTCTGGAAAGATGATGTCCGGTTCATGTACATTCACTGCAGATCATGTAAAGGTCATGTAATACATAACAATCCTGATTTACCTAATAAAGTGTATCAATTATATTATTTCTATATTGCAGATAGGCAATATATAAATTATATGGAAAAATAAATTGTTAAGGCTTACCTAGAGAGCAGACTGGCCAGTATAATGCTGAAATATACATAATAATACACAGAAAAATAACAGAAAATAAAATGTGCACTAAACTTAACACTTATTTTACATAATATTTACTCAAAATTCAGCAATAAACAATTAACAATTAATTGACACTTTTGCTAATCAGCAAGTGGATAGTCTGATCAGAAAAAGTCAAATATCAGTCAATAAAAGTAATAGAAATTAAATTCAAAGCCTAGAAAATCAATGCATACTTGTATTTCTTTCTTTTTTTTTTTAAAAAACATTTTTCCAAAATTCACAAAATATGTGAATTTTTAACCGAAAATACATCATGAATATGAATGATGGTTGAGGGAAATCTGCAAAACCCATATCATATTAAAAAAAATACTATTTCAGGTTTGCACATGATTTTATATATACCAACATTTAAAAATTCAGGGTCAGTGTGCTTGATGAAGTTTGTGGACTGTTTTGCCATGAGTTTGTCTTTGTATTTTGCCATGACATGATCTTGTGTGTTGTCAACACAACCTGACTTACAGTTGGTTTGAAGGAAACTACTGTTACACCAAAAATGCAGGGCAAAGTCTAAATGAACAGCCTCAGGATATTTCTCTGATATGTTTTTATTAGTAACATCATCTTCAGTGATGTCACAGTTCATGTTGATAATCTGGAGGTGTTTTTGCAAATATTTTTCTTATTTACGTTTTGCATGAAAAGATCTTAAAATAAACGAGTGCGAATGACGTAAAAACGCTTGCACAAGTGACTGGATGACACATTAATGTATTAAAATGGCTAATATTACATCAGAAATTCCTGCACTGAGTAACTTCAAATGCTGACTTTTCCATTGTTCTGGACACATGACACTGGGAGTATTTTTCGTGGAAAACTTTCCAGAGTTTTCGCACCACACCTTTGACCCAAACATGTGATTGACCTGTGCTGCATATACCAAAACAGTCTAAAGTACTAAAGTAAAATCAGGTCTTTGGGGAGCAATTCTCCACAGCCATTGTATTACAACAAAACTGGTCCATTTGTTCTGGCTATTTTGAGATTCATAATGGAGTATTATCATGTATATACATTTTTAGCAGTGCTGCAAAAACAAAAGATATATGCAAACTACAAATTCAGCAGTTTGTTTACATCTATTGTCAACGGCAGTGGTACAGCAGGTCTCGTCCATGAATGAAAAACACTTCAAGCTTCTTGAACACTTCAAGACATTAGCTATAGTTTTTTTCCCTACAGTATTAGAGGGTTCTTGCACCTCATGACCAATGAATTTCTGTGATTTATATAGTTATTTGTGCTTACTGGAGTAAGTTTAACACTAATCATTTTAAATATACAATTAAATTAGGTATAAAATATAACTTCTACTTGATTGATTATAGAAATAGCCATGACTTTTAAGATGTTATTTGTTAGACCTTTGCAATTTCCTGACAATTCCAGATTTTCTGATCATGGAAACCCAAATATTACAAAAAAATATATACATCACAAAGTACATACTTAAAATGATCATCTAAATCTAAAGCATTAGTTCAGTTCAGTTATAAGTTCATAATACTGAAATTGCAGCTTTACACAATGTAACGATTTAAAATATGTTTATTGTCTTGCAGTTCATATGTTTGCACTTTGGCCTCAATATCTGTCTGGGACGGGTCAACTAACAGCCTTATCTTGTCTTTAACAGTGTGACACTATTATGGCAGCTGCGGATGTTTCCAATAATTGATGCATTTCCTTAAAGGGCTCATGACATAAGAAATCAAATTTCCTACATCCTGCAAGTTTCAGAGCTTAAAATGTCCTTCTCGTTATAAACAAAGCATTTATTTAATCAAGCACCAAAAACGACTTGTTTTGATATCGCGGGATCTGTGACATCACATGGTTAAATTCATTTGCATATGCCCTCCTCCAGAGCAAGACATCAACGGATAGTTATAAATAATCACACCATAGGCCCCGCCCACTGGCGTTCAGTCGCATAACAGCTGACATTTGCCTACAATGGATGTATGCGTCGCGTCAAAAGCAAACAGAAGTCATTATAATCGCTGACGCTGTCTACGCTGATACAGTATACAGATGTGCTTTCGGTTTCTGAAGCCATTATAATCACTGCCGCCGTCTACGCTGATACAGTATACAGATGTGCTTTCGGTTTCTGAAGCCATTATAATCACTGACGCTGTCTACGCTGATACAGTATACAGATGTGCTTTTGGTTTCTGAAGTCATAATGACTGACGCCGTCTACGCTGATACAGTATACAGATGTGCGTTCAGTTTCTGAAGTCATAATGACTGACGCCGTCTACGCCGATACAGTATACAGATGTGTGTCTACACTGATACAGTGTACAGATGTGCGTTCAGTTTCTGAAGTCATTATAATGACTGACGCCATCTACACTGATACAGTATACAGATGTGCGTTCAGTTTCTGAAGTCATAATGACTGACGCCGTCTACGCCGATACAGTATACAGATGTGCGTTCAGTTTCTGAAGTCATAATGACTGATGCTGTCTACGCCGATAAAGCATACAGATGTGCATTCAGTTTCTGAAGTCATTATAATGACTGACGCCGTCTACGCCGATACAGTATACATATGTGTGTTCAGTTTCTGACATACTCCACACGCTTGAGTCAGAGCAAACAGAAGAGTAAAAGAACATTCGTCCAGTTTAAACAGCTGATTTGCGTATCTGTAGACTTCAGAAGGATCCAAACATCAAAAACAAGTGATGGTTTATTTTAATGTCATCCCGGATTGCGTCAGAGGATTATATGTTTGTTTGGAGCATTTTATTTTGTAATCGAGGCACAGTGTAATAGAGAGTTCACAAAGAAACTTTTGTTGAAAGATGAAGCAGCGACTGTATTGGATCTGACAGCAGCTGCATCACAAACATAAGTAAATGATTTCATAATGTCTGTAAATGACGATTTTTTTATGGATAATGTTTTCATTACACTTATGCAATAGTGAGTGGGCGTTGATACTGTTTCCTATGCAATGACGTTAGCCAATCATAACAGTGGCATTTACTGAAAAGCCTTAAAAACTGATGATTTCAGACAGAGGGTCAGAATGAAGGTTAAAAATAATTGTTTTCACATATATATATATATATATATATATATATATATATATATTATTTTGTGCAAAAAACTTTAACATTATAAGTGAACCTTAAAGAACATAATAAAAAAATCCATGTCATGATCCCTTTAAAAATAATCAAATGTTTCTTATTTGGAGTCATTTAACACTTATAATCCAGTCAACTTAATTTGAACGTATTTCAATTACAGCAGCTGCAAAGCATTACACCGTTGGTTTAAAGCATCACACTGTTGGTAATTTGATGACAGGATCGAGGGTTGTTTTCCATAAAAACTGCATCCACATCTCCCTCTAGTGTCAGAAGGATCTGACCCATTCATGCATGTTTCTATCAGGGTTCCCACACCTTTGACCAATGAATTTCCATGGCTAATGATTTAAAATTACAAAACTTAAATTCCATTTGCATTTCAGACAGCAATCTGAGGAGTTAATGGATTTAAACCATCATACAAAGCCATGTTATTTTAGTATCATGATGATACTGTTATAGTTTTTAGTAGTAGTAGTAGTACATTTTTATTTTTAGATTTTCCATTTTCATTTAAAATTGTAGTTAATTTTTAGTTATTTTGTTGAGTTTTGTCATTATTGTTTTAGTACAACAAGTTAAACTAAATGAAAATGAGAGATGTTTCCTTGGCAATTAGATGAAATGAAAATGTTAAAGTTTTGGTAACAGTTTACAATAAGGTTCATTAGTTAACATGAACTAATAAATTATTAAAATCAAGACTTGTATTTGTTAAAATTAGTTAATCAAGGTGAACATTAACATTTTTATTAGCTAACATTAACAAAGGTTTATGCTAGTTAATGCATTAACTAATGTCAACAAATGAGACCTTATTGTTAAAGTTTTACCCAAAACTGTCTGAAATTTGAGTGCAGCAGAACTTTCTATTAGAAAGTAGAATTCTCTATTGTTTATTGTTCATTTCTATTACATGGGAAACCTGTTCTTTTACAGGCGTATGAACAATCAGACACATTGCAGGGACAAAACAGACTACATGTTTATCAAAACTCTCCTTTTATTCTGGGCTTTGGAAACAGTAATTGCTCAGAAACCAGAACAAAACCTCTAGTGAAACATTATCCTCACTGGAGTTTGTCAAAGTACTTGAGTTTGCCTGCAGGGTCTGGGATAATCTGTGCGGAAAGAGAGAGGGTGAGATACTCTATACATTTACAGAAACACACATACATGAGCTCACACAAACACACTGAAATCTGAGGTCAAATCTTACCGTATCGCTGCCAGGCTTCCATCCAGCTGGACACACTGACATCAGAGAGACAGAGAGTCAGTAACACCAAAACACTTATATTTATGTCTGTGCATGCTCATATACTTCTTATTCAAGTATGATTTAAGCTACATTGGCTTCTTTGGCTATTTTCATGGCGAGTAACAAGTTAAAAACCTATAAAAGACCAATTTAAAATTTGCTTCAGATAAAAACTCAAATGGATTCATATTTGACTGTTAAAAATGTCTTCTAAAGTGTTTGCAGAGTAATATAATTTGTGGAGAGAACTTAAACCATATCAATTTAATAAAATATGATTAAGAGATATTGGACTCTGGCATGAGGAAGGTGGATCTTCATTTCAACATTTTGGCTGATAATGCATATCACCATATACAATTTTTATGGAAAAGTAATTTAAATCTACCAACAAGAATACTGATATGCCACTTTGTCACAAATTTAAAGATTTAAAAACACTTTTTTGAAAGTGTTTTTAAACACTATTTAATCATGTAAATATTTGTTAAATAAAAAGATAGATTTCTCCGGTTAGTTGAGCATAAGGATTTACTTTAATTCTGAAGTAAATCTTTCAATCACCCATTTCTTAGCTAAATTTCACATTTTGGACATTGCCTTCCATACGAGCACAATTACTAGAAATAAATGTGTAGATTCTCCAGATGTTATTTAATAATATTATAATAATTATTTAGCAATATTATTATAATAATAATTAACTTCATGTGATCATGCTCCTGAACCCGTATTTTAGCATTATATACATATATTTGTATATATGTATATAGCTTTTTTGTAATTTTAGTACTTTTTAAACTTATTTAGTTGCCAAGGCAACAAGTTTTTCATCTATTTTTATTTAATTACATTTCAGCTGTATTTCAATCATTGAAAACGATTTTTAATAGTTTTAGTTAATAACAACAACTCTGTCCTGAATATAAAGCGATATGAAAACCCATTGTCTACCGTTTTGAAAGACCATGATTTTTTTTTTTTAAGTTCAAAGAATTAATCTCAAATACTGTATTTGCATTCAAATATTTTAAGGATCGAAACACATTAAACATTTATTCTCATAAATCAATGCATTAACTTTGGCAGCTCCAGTAAACATTGTTATAACCTATCATTCAGATTATAACTGATTAAAGTGTAAAAAAAATGTGTGTGTCAGATAAAACTAGGGATTTAAAAAGAAGGCAATGCAAGATGTAAGTGTTAATAAATGCCGTACCTTCTCCATGTTTGTCAGTGTACTGGAAGGCCTGCACCAGCCGGAGGGTCTCGTCAACAGAGCGACCCACTGGCAGGTCATTCATGGTGATCTGCCGGAGAACACCTTTATCATCGATGATGAAGAGACCTCTGAAACACAGCACAGAATAAAAACATTTCCATGCAACTCAACAGGAATGACATTGATGTAATTTAGCAATATAAGCTTTAAAATCAAGGTTTTGCACTGAACGTCTATGATTTTCCATTTGTTTTTGATTAGGGGTATGACAATATATTGCGTGTCATAATATATTGCAATACAAAAATGCAACTTGTATCATAGATGATACTGTATGTATTGTATACAGTAATGGAAGTTTAAACAGATTTAACATTAAATATAGTAATGCCACAACAAATACGGTAAACCCAGAAAGTCACACATTTGAGCTTCCATCTGTAATAATCAATTGATAAAAACAAGTTGATTACACAGACATACACACACACACACAAAACACACAAACAATCAAAAAAACATGCAAGGCCTGGTTTCAGTACCTGAGTGTGTGTCCCTGATCCTCAAGAAAGACACCATAGTCCTTGGATATCTGGTGAGTGAGGTCAGAAAGGAGAGGGATTTTCATTGGTCCGAGACCTCCTTGTTTTCTGGGTGTATTGATCCTGATTAAAAAAAAAGAAGCTGCATTCCATTCATAGTCCTCACTTATATAAGATATCATACACACAATTCTACCATCTAAAAGTCCATGTTTAAATACATGTGCGGACTCTACAAATACACTCCAGAGAGTGTGTGTGGTCTAACCAGGCCAGGTGAGTAAACTGAGAGTCCACGGAGCAAGCGACCACCTCTGCGTTGATGTCCTGGAACTCGTGCACACGATCACTGAAGGCGATGATCTCAGTGGGACACACAAATGTGCTGTGGATCAAGAGAATGGTGGCTGTGTAATCAGATTTATGAGAAATTGGATTCAAGTTGGGAATAATTATGTTATCGAAAGCTGCTTCTGCTCACCAAGGCTGCATTTATTTTGTCAAAAATACAGTGACAGTAATGTTGTGAAACATTATTATGCTTTCAAATAACTGTTTTCTATGTGAATATATGTTAAAATGTAATTTATTCCTGTGATCAAAGCTGAATTTTCAGCATCTTCAGTGTCACATGATCCTACAGAAATCATTCTAATATGATGATTTGCTGCTCAAGAAACATTTATGACTATTATCAATGTTGAAAACAGTTTTGGCTGGAAAACAGTTTTATGAAAACCGTGATATACTACCATTCAAAAGTTTGGGGTAAGTAGGATTTAAAAAAAAAAGAAAAAAGAAAAAGAAATCAATACTTTTATTCAGCAAGGATGCATTAAATTGACCAAAAGTGACAATAAAGATCTGTGCATTTATAATATTACACATTTTTTTTCAAATGTTGTTCTTTTTAACTTTCTATTCATCAAAGAATCCAGAAAAAAATGTATCTTGGTTTCCACAAAAATATTAAGCTCAAGCAATCTTGAGCATCAAATCATCGTATTAGATTAGAATGATTTCTGAAGGATCATGTGACACTGAAGACTGGAGTAATGATGCTGAAAATTCAGCTTTGATCACAGGAATAAATTACTTTATAAAATATATTCAAACAGAAAACAGTTATTTCAAATTGTAATAATATTTCACATTTTTTCCTGTATTTTAGATCAAATAAATGCAGCCTTAGTGAGCAGAAGAGACTTATTTTAAATGCATTAAAAAATCTAAATGTTTTCCAGCTTTTGACAGGTAGTGTAGATTATGTAGTCAAAGCATGCTCACAAGTCCAGAGGGTAGAAGAAGAAAACCAGGTATTTTCCTTTGTAATCTGATAGTTTCAGCTCCTTAAACTCTCCATTGATCACAGCTGTTCCTTCCCAGTGTGGTGCTGGCTTTGAGACTAAAAAAAGAAAGAATCACAAAATGTTTAGTACATTATTAATGCAGATCTATCAGCTTGCAGATGCATGTATGTGAAGGACTGTCCCTTTAAGGGATTCAACATCCTTCTTAATGTAAGCTGGAAAAAATTGTCTGGGATCCAAGTCTGAAACCATGACGTGTCCTTAAAAGCTGCGACCGAAAAACACAAACTGAGTTAGAAAGACTCGATTTGCACAAACAAATAGCAAATATTAATAACTCAAACGCTGATGTGAATTACTTATACTGCCAATGCATCAAATTCAGACAAAATATCCTGCTGGAACAATTTATGCAACTTTCATTCTCTCAAAATAAGTTTTATAGCAATTAAACAGACGTTCATTTGAAATCACATATTTTCCAAATAGAAAATGCTAACAGGCTAATAGCAGTACATGTTGACAGCTGTTAAGATATTAACGCAAAAATAACGTTGCTTTACAATTAATAGATTTTACAAAAAAAAAAAAAAAAATACTTAAGCTCAATTTTTAATTTAAACGCATACATTGAGCATGCATGTGATTTTCATGTGCATAATTGAGCGTAACACACTTTTGGCTTTGCTTAGGTGTAAGGAATGATCAGTGACGGGGGCGCGGAAAGCCTCTCCGGGATAAACGTGTCCACCAGCGTAATTATAACACTCCTGCTCCTTCCTCCCGTTTGCAGTGTCACACACAACCGATTCGGTGAGTAAAAGTAGTGTGCACAACACGCCAAGCCATTCTCTGGGCGTTTTAATGCAGCGACTGACATCCATTGCTGAGTCTTGCAGGAAGCACGTCTCTCTTAGGTTGATTATTATTCCTCTTTCTGGCGCCGCGCACGGAGACGTCACCGATCTGTAAGATACACGGATCGACTACAGCTGCACTGGATTGAGCGGGTCTCACGTCGACGTATATGACGTAGAGATCTGGAAGTTTCCGCTCCAGCGCGCCATTATTTATTTTCTTCCATTAGAAACCTTCAGTCATGCACAACTGAAGAATTATTTAATTTATTTATTATAATTTATCAATAAATAAAGAAATACATTTTTTTTACTATTATTTTATCGAACTGAAAATGATCAGGACATTTGAGAATGTCTCAATTTTTTTTTTTTAAATATTTCTTTTTAATTTCAGAGGATAACTTGCATTTTGACTCTCTGATTACTGTATATAAGATTTTTAAAAAATGCATTTACACTCTACTTCTCAAAAATCACTACATATATAGTAAATTTAGAAATTAGTTTTTACATTTTATTTATCAGTTTTGCTATGACACGGATTTAAACCACGACAAAGAAGATAGAAGCAAAAACCGTTTCAACATACGTCTGTCCGTCTTCTCTCGACCCCCATTTTTACATTATTTTAAGGTGCGTCACAATTTATCGGCAAGATGTTAATAATTTCAAGATTATCGGTCTATACAAATTATCAATTTGAAAATCCTTGTAAAATTACTAATTTTGAAAGTTAATATTTTAGAATATCTAAAATATATTCACGTTAATGATTAGTTTAATTGTGTTTTTCATTCAAAAAATAAATAAATAAAAAAAATCCAATTCCATTGTTCTTTAGTATTGCGGTCATCCAGTCACACGGTGGCGCTGTAGTTCAGTATATGATCGTCACTTCCGCTGCTGTAGTTTAGGACGGTCGTGCGCTGGCGGGAGCTCGCCTCAGTAAAGCCTTTTAAACCAACTTATTGGTTAGTATTGGACATAAAACTGTTATTGTGTGTTTACCACCGATTTTTAACATTTACTGAAAGTTATATGTTACATTTATCCAAATTTGTCTAAACGTGTCCCTCTTTGTTGCGGTTAGCGACTTTTTCTTTACGTAACTCGACGGAGCCGGTATGAATACCCGCCATTTGTTCTTAATCTGTGATTATTCTATGAATAATCGCGTTACATGTTCTTTGGGTATCTAAAATGGTCGATAATTTACACTATATTGGTTTTCCTGGTTAAGTTGATGGTTTATCGGGACATACGAGTTCGACGCGCGCGCATGGCGCTGCCTATTGTGTTCATAGTCTGTGTTTTACTGATGTGATTTATGTATATTCATGGTTGTATTATTAATTTCATACAAGTCCTCTCTGTGTCTGCAAACAAGCCATGTTTCCTAAAAAAATAGGAAGTGTCGAGTCATTGTTTTAAAGGCATACCCAAAAATGAAAATTCTGTCAGTTTCTTTCTTCTGCTGAACACAGAAGATATTTCAAAGAATATGTTTAAACAAACAGTTCGTGGACCCCATTGCCTTGCATATTATGGCAAAAAAATACTATGGAAGTCAATGGGGCCTGTCAACTGTTTAATTTCCGACATTCTTCAAAATATCATCTTTTGTGTTCAGCAGATGAAAGAAATTCGTACAGGTTTGGAACAACTTGAGGGTGAGTAAATGATGACAGAATTTTCATTTTTGGATGAACTATCCCTTTAAGAGAAATGTGGGATTTGGAATTTTGATGCACTTGTGTGAGGCATTGTGAGGTCTGGTATAGATAAAATCTGCCAATAATAACCATTCATCTCCACTCTGTTGTATCACAGCAAACCTTTTCTCATACTCGTCCTTATTTAAACGCCATGGCCGACAGCGATGATGAGTACGACCGCAGACGCAGAGACAAATTCCGCAGAGAGAGGAGCGACTATGACCGTTCGCGGGAGAGAGAGGACCGTCGGAGAGATGACTGGAATGACAGGTGAGGAAGAGGGAATTAATCTGCGTAAGAGAACTGTCAACAGTATATAAAACTATACAATCTATATAGCCTTTAATTTGTTGAAACCATGCAACACCATACTTAACAGCTTCTACCGTAAACAAAACTCAGAATTAAGTTATTTTTCCAACCAATTGATTGCAAAGTATTACTGTATGCACAACTGACTGATTTGTTACATCCTTTGACAAGTGGTATATATAATTCAGGTGGGGTATGTTCCCTATCTTAATTTCTTGGGGTATGACATTAGTCGAAAGGCTTGTATGTTTGCACATTTTTATATATATTTCTTGTGGTTGTCGTTTACTGGCGGCCCTCGGCTAGAGAGTGGGACAGGGGCCGTGAGCGGCGCAGCCGAGGAGAGTACCGGGACTACGAGAGGGGCAGACGAGAGAGATTTTCCCCTCCACGTCATGACATGAGCCCCCAGCAGAAGCGCATGAGGAGAGACTGGTAAGAACTTGCATTGAAAAAGAATAACTTTGTTTAGCTTGTCATACATTGCTGCATTGTGCTGCAGTGCACAGTTTGTTTGCGAGTCCAGAATAGATTGGCCAAAATAAAACTAAAAACTGTTTGGATATATGGCTGGTGGACCATGCAGCTCTGTTTTTTATCATTGCTCAAATCATCCAGATCGGACACCTTTGTGGTCCTGCGGGCCGTATGTTTGACAACCCTGTCTTAGAATCTCTCTTCCTCCCTCTCATGTGTATTCTCAGGGATGACCATGGAGGTGACCCTTACCATGGTGGCTATGATCTGGGTTATGGAGGCGGTGGAGGACCCAGCTATGCCCCTCCTCAGCCGTGGGGTCACCCTGACATGCACCTCATGCAGCCCCATCATGGCATCCCCATTCAGGCCAGGTGAGCAGAAAGGAAATAAGCAGCTCTAAAGTCCATCATTTAACCTCTGTGTTAAACCTTTCTTCTCTCTGGTTTTCCTCCAGGCTGGGAAACATCCACGATATGGATCTTGGTCCTCCCCCTCCTGTGATGAAGACGTTTAAGGAGTTCCTGCTGTCTCTGGATGACTCTGTGGATGAGACTGAGTCGGTCAAACGCTACAATGAGTACAAGATCGATTTTAGGCGTCAGCAGATGCAGGACTTCTTCCTGGCCCATAAAGATGAAGAGTGGTACGACAACAGTTGCTGTTTTTGCTCTAGTGTTTTCTTTAGGTGATGTTTGTGCATTAAGCTAGCGATCGCAAGAGAGTGGTGAAACAAGTCCTGCATCTCAACAAAGAAGAGGCTAATTTCGGCATCCTGCACCTCTGAACATTTGACTATTCTGTTTATAACTACATTTGGCCTCTAGTTAGAATGGTTTAATTGTTAAAAGGCTTTTTGCCATGCAGTTTTGTCTTTTTGTACTAATGAGTGCGACTGTGTAGTCAAATATACAAGTGATGCACCGAAATGATTTTTTTTTACCGAAACAGAATTTTTTTTTGTTAAAAAACAAAATCGAAAATACAGTAGTAAACATTTGTAGTGGATCAAAACCTTTCATCAAAGTTGTCCTAAAACCTTCTTCTTAGGAAAACTTTGAACTTTTTTTTTGATCCACTTCAAATGTTTTTTTTTTTTTTTTTTCCCCAACACCATCTGATCATGTTTATTTTGTGCTATAACTAGTAGTACAGAGGACGAGATGATCAGTTCATATGCACTATGAACTGATGCGGCTACAGTGAAAATAGACACTGACTCAGTCGAAACACACCATTATGCTAATTAAACATCACTGTTTTGGACAAATTCATTTTTGACCAAATATTTTCGGTTGCTGAAATTTTGGTGCATCATGCATAGTTAATAAATTACCACAGTGTTTTGAGGCTTGTTTGTTTACATTGAAATTTGAAAATTTTCATCATTTACTTGACATCAGTTTGTCTTTACAGCAACTGAATTGGTCTCGTCATTGACTTGATGCAGATGTTTTAAACATTCATTTCATTTCAGGTTTTTGCATATTGTTTTTTGGTTTACAAATTAACACAAATCCTTCTTCCCTCCATCACCACAAGGCATTGGAAGATGAGAAAAGCTCTTGGACCCATCGCAGGAGTCGCTGTTAGTTAGTCAGGGTTTGCACTGCGCACAATGCAGCTGCCATTAGAATCCAAGTACCAGGGCTCTTAGCTAGACAGGCGAACACTCACAATCCAAACCCGCCGCTGCGTTCACGGAAAGATTTTTTTTTTTCTTTTCTGTAGTGTGTGATGCCCTTTCTTCCCTTTTCTTTTTCGTTTTTGATATTTGGATCAATCAAAACCCCCCAAATGTACACACTCCTCTGAGAAGACCGCTCTCAGTGTAAATGTGTTGTAATGCGGGGAGTACATCAGGTAAATTTAGTGCACACAATGGAAAATGTTTCACCCAACTGTTTGACTTTCATTTCTTGATAATGCATCAGTTTCTATTGTTTTTAATTTTTTTTAACTTTTTCTTCTTTGGTGGTGAGTTTTACTGTATTACACACACTTAAACAAGTTATTTTTATATTCTGTTGTAAAACTGACAAGTGCACTTAACTTTAGCCAACAAATTGGTGTCATATGCTCTATTCAAAAACCTAGTGAGCTGCCTTGCTGTCTATTGCTTAAATAGGCATCCACCTTCTAAGACAGTATCTTAACTGGAACAAAACTTTATTAGTGGAATGATTTGAAATGCTCTACAGTTTGGCAATGACATGCTGCTAAATATTTATGTATATTTATAATATGTTTTATTATTTTCCTCACCTCATCTTGGAAGGAAACATGCAATGCTGTCTTTGAATCTTGTCAAAAGAACAAATGTTACAAGGCTACAAAATTATGCTGCTTAACTTTTGGAACATTCTTGGGAGCATGCTTATGTTGCCTGTGTAGGCAGCTCAGTAGTTTTGGAACAGAGCTACAATATCATATGACAAAGTGGGACAACTATGTGGGATAATAAGGTTGTTAGATATAATTGTTTAAGAATTGTTGGTTGACATTAGACTTATCAAAGCACTTATAGATATATTTAGAAGGCAGGTTAGGACTACTAATTTATGAGGTTAAAGCTTGCATGACAGGGGAATGGTTGCTAACGCACTTTTCTTCCCCAAACACCCCATTTTTCCCTCTTTCTCCTCTGTCCGCTTGTCAGGTTCCGTTCAAAGTACCACCCGGATGAGGCTGGGAGGCGCAAAGCAGAATCCCACAGTGCTCTACAGAACCGGTTGGGCGTCTACATGTATCTCATGGACAATAGCTGGTTTGAGTCTGTCTCTTTGGACATAGAGCGTGCTCCACAAATCACCAAGATTTTAGATGCAGGTATGGATCTTTCATTTGCATGCTCATTTTAATCATCTAAAAAAATGAAAATTGTCATTTACTCACCCTTATGTCATTCTAAACTCTGTCCATTTGTTGATGCACCAAAATTCAATTCATTTTTGGATTATTTTGAATGGAACAGTGACATTTTGATTAGTGTTTCTCCAATGGCACGTTTTAACTGTCAGTCAACACAATGTATATAAGCTACAACAGGTAAAGATCTTAGCTTTGTGAACACTATCTGGGTTGACACTCCCATACACAGAGTATGTGTGATGGCGAATTTAAAAGTGAAAAGCGATTCAAAAGCAAATTCAATACCCCACATAGCAGCTCCCCCGATGCCTGCAAATTATACACAATAATTACCCAACTATATATTTGCGAGAGGACGCAAAAACATTGAAATATATTTTTTCCTCCCTTCTCAAATTTTTTTTTTTTTTTCCCCATCACAGTGTCTCTTTAGGGTGTCTGTAGAATGCGTAATTTCCTTTCTGAACATAATATTTGCCACATCCCTAATATCAGGGCCTTTACTGTACATTTCCTCAACGCATGCTTTTCCTTTGTTTTTATTAGCCGTGATAAAGATGGAAGGAGGAGGGGAAAATGACCTGCGCATCCTGGAACAGCCCAACGAGGAAGAGGAGGAACGGGAGCGGGAGCGTGAGAGACTCTCATCTGGTGGACCTGGTTCTGAACCTCCCAAACGGGATGAGCCCAGGCCTGTTGATGTTGAGCGCAAACCCTCTATTGAAAAAGACAAGATGGTGAGTGAATGTTTCATAATGGAGCAAAGGATCATGCAGTATTGGGAAGAACGATGATGCCTAATTTTTGTATGTCAATAGGGAGAGGGTGATGAGGGGACTGAGAAGGATGCAGCTGCTTCTGCAGGAGGGAGTGAAGGAGAGAAGACTGAGAAAGAAGCACCTGCCGAACCAATCCCAGAACCCAAGAAGGTTAGTTAGCCGAGTTCTGCCGCTTTGGGTAGTTTATGCACCATCTGTTGAGCTAGACCGTACTTGCATTCAATGCAATCCAGTGTATTGGCATTCCAGTGCTTCCCATTAATTACCTATACTCTGGCGGCCTGCCAACAGTCTAATCTGTCCTGCCAGTTTCATAACGAACAGAAAACATAAGATCTCTTGTGCTCGATATGCATTCGATGCATGCGTTTAACGTTAAAATGTTTCATTTAAAATGTAAACTCCTGTGGAAAATTCTTTTACTAGCTGAGTAAGAAGAGGAAGAGGAAGCACAGTGGAGACAGTGAAGATGAAGCCAGTGCATCTGAGAGCGAATCCGATTCTGACTCCGACTCAAACTCTCACTGCTCTGAGAAACCCTCTGAGAAAGAGAGAGAACCCGACGAAGGAGAGGATAAGGAGGAAGAGGAAGAAGAGGAGGGGGAAGGTCAGTGTCAAGGCTTCTGACAGTGAATCATCAATGTCAAAGTCTCATGGTTGTGACAACCATGTTTCTGGTTTTTTAAAGCCGCTGATGTAAAGGAGCGGACGGAGGAGCAGAAGGAAAGGGAAAAAGAAAAGGAGAAGAAGCCGAAGGATGATCAGCCTCCACGACCTCGACCTCTTCACAGGACCTGCTCTCTCTTCATGAGGAGCATCGCTCCAACCATATCTAAAGCGGAGATTGTCGCTGTGAGTTTTCACACAAAACACTGCTGAACGTTGTTGTTGTTGTTGTTGTTGTTGTTGTTGTTGTCTAAAAGACTTGGCACTTTCTTGGCAGCTGTGTCGACGTTATCCAGGATTTATGCGCGTTTGTTTGTCAGAACCACAGCCGGAGCGTAGGTAAGTTGAATTCAAATATCTATTCAAAATCCCCGTAGGTCCTTCCTATCATAAATTCAATTTAAAGGGTTAGTTCACCCAAAAATTCTGTCATTAATTACTCACCCTCATGTTGTTACAAACCTGTAAGACTTTTGTTCATCTTCGAACACATGACGATGTTTTTGATCAAATCTGAGAGATTTCTGTTCCTCCGTTGACAGCTACGCAACTGACACTTTGACGCTTCAAAAAGTTCATAGAGATTGTAAAACTAATCCATATGAATTGATATGTGTGAATTAACTCATCTCTGTGTTGCTCAGGTTTTTCAGGCGTTGCTGGGTGACCTTCGACAGAAGTGTGAACATCAAAGAGATCTGCTGGAACCTGCAGAATATCCGGGTGAGTTCTAGAATCATCAGACTGAAGAACCATCATGCATAGCGAACGTCTCTCTCATTGTCTTCTCCTGTTCCTCTTTGACCAGCTGCGGGATTGTGAATTGGCTCCCGGAGTCAATCGAGATTTGGCGCGTCGCGTGCGTAATGTGAACGGAATCACTCAGCATAAGCAGGTTCTACGTAATGACATCAAGATGGCTGCTAAACTGATCCATGCACTGGATGACAGAGAGAGGCTCTGGAGCCACAAACCCAGAGAAGAGACGGCCGCTCTAGAGGTATTCTCACCTGCACAACCGCAGACTGATACAATTTTAAATAGCCTTGACTAGTGATGCACCAAAATTTCAGTCGAAACAGCAATTTTTGGTTTTAGCCGAAATTTGTTTTGGAGGGCTGAAACAGTGATATTTAAATAGCAATTCTCTGATGCGTTTTGACTGTGTCAGTGTCTATTTCATGCACACAGTGTGGATAAGGTGCAACAGGTAAACATGTCAGCTCTTAGGACACTAGCTGGATTGTCAATATTGTGGCATGACAGATCATCTCTTCCTGTTCACTAGTTAAATCACAAAATAAACATGAATGAACATCAGAAGGTATGTTTAAATAAACAATACAACTTACTGAAATGTAATAATTCAATCAGTTTGTCACCAGCAGAAAGATGTCAATAAAAATAGCTAGTAAACAATGTCAAATAATCTTACATTCACCTCAGGAATTAACTGTCCATAGCCTGTTTGTCAACTAAATAAATATTGGAGTTGTTATAATTATATTATCAGAATTTAAATAAAAACTGCTTTATGTGTAGTTTAAATGTTTGTATACGTAGAGTTTTGATTATTAAATAATTGATTATTTGATGATTTAAACTAATTTTGGTTTGGGTTTTCAGCTAAATTAAAAACTTAATTTTGGTTTTGGTAAAGTCATTTTGGTGCATCATCTTGACTGAGATTTTTATCTGTAATTATTTTTTTTTTTTCTCTCTTTTTCTGAAGATCCCTGCTCAGAACCCCATCCTGAAAAACATCACTGATTACCTTATAGAGGAAGTGAGTGCAGAGGAGGAAGAGCTTCTAGGAAGTGCAGGAGGAGCCGAATCCGAGGATGGATCCAAAGAGGGAAATCCCACTGAGATTACTGTGGAGAGAGATGAAAAACTTGTCAAGGTCTGAAAGAGATTTTAACATGTCCAGCACATATTTCACATTAAAAATAAAAAATAAATTAAGCCTATTTTTAGGACTACTCAATTTATAATCATTCTCATTATTGTCATAAGGGTAATTCTTGTGCTCTTTTGGTTCTTTATCTCAGTTTGTTGTTTCTTCTGTACAAATGTAGAAGTTTCTACTTCGAACCCATTCCTCAGGAGTGTAATATGTTTTGGTTTTCTCCCAGGTGTTGGATCGTCTCCTCTTCTATCTGCGTATCGTACACTCTATTGACTATTACAACACCTGTGAGTACCCGAGTGAGGATGAGATGCCAAACCGCTGTGGCATTATCCATGTGCGAGGGCCCATTCCCCCTAACCGCATCACTCACAGAGAAGGTAAGCACTGCTTTCAGTGCCAAGAAATGTGTGAACTACTTGAAGTGTGTAATTCATCTACCGTTAAAATACTGTCTCTTAGAGCTGGGCAACTTCTGACCCAACCAGTGGCCAAAAGTTAAGGACAGGACTAGCTGTTTGTTTGATGCAACAAATTGCAAAGAAATGTAACTGAGTAAATCAATGATTCTGTTTGACCTTTTTATCTTGTAGTGTCTGACTGGCAAAAGACGTTTGAAGAGAAGCTGGGACACTTGTTCAGTGTGAAGGAAAGCCTGTCTGAAGATGAGGCAGCGAAGATGGGCCGCAAAGATCCAGAACAGGAAGTTGAAAAGTTTGTGTTGGCCAACACACAGGAACTGGGCAAAGACAAGTGGCTTTGTCCTCTAAGTGGCAAAAAGTTTAAGGTGCGTGATTTAAAAACATGCTCCTTTGTTCATGTAGAAGTTCATCTGGTATGCTTTGGGGAGGATGTTTTGTTTTTACGAAATCAATAAAAAAGATCAATCAATCTCTCTCAAGGGCCCAGAGTTTGTGAGGAAGCACATCCTAAACAAACATGGTGACAAGATTGAGGAAGTAAAGAAAGAGGTGGTCTTTTTCAACAACTTCCTGATGGATGCAAAAAGACCCTCCATCCCAGAGATGAAACCGCCACCCCCTCCAGGTCCAGGACAAGGTAAAGCAAGCTGTAAAATTTTTTTTATTTTTTAAAAGTTTTAAATAAAGATTATTGGAGTAGGTTTCACAAGAAAATACCATTTCAGTTTTTCTGTTTCAAAATTAATGTTACCTGCCGTTTCTTTGTAATTTTACTAGCAATTTGAAAATTGTTTCTACACCAATTGTTTTCAGTTCATCTGTTGATTCGGTATTGAAATAAATCGTGTTATCAGAGATATGAAATGAACATTTCTATTTTTCTTTCTCTCTTTAGGAGTGCTTTCACCTGGAGGTCTTCCATTCCCACCTCAGGCTCCTCAAGGTCTCATGGGTTTTGGCCAGCCCAGACCTCCAGTTATGGGTTATGGAGGTGTGTGTTTGTTGAAGTATAGCTAGAGTGAGAGTGGTTGTTAGCAAGGCTGGGAATCATATGGCATCTTCTGGGATTCGTGATGTAATTCCAAGTGAATTTTAATGCATTTCAGTTTTTCAACTCTGGTGGAACAATTATGGTATATCTAGCAATTCATTTTAAAAGTGAAAGCATTTAGGCTCGCTGGGGTTCTCTGTGCAGAATTTACATGGCAGGGATTTTCAAATTGTTTTCCAGGATAAATTTTGCACTGTTAATTAACTCAATCTGTGCACTGACAGACCATCATTGCAGTGCATCTGTAAATCAATTTTGCCCTGCCCTGATTGTCACCTGTATCAATGCTAAATTATGCCATATTGAGGTGTTTCTTCAACCTTTAACAGGTGGTCCACCTTACCCTCCTAACCAGTATGGTGGAGGTGGCAGGGGCAACTACGACAACTTCCGCGGACAAGGCGGTTACCCTGGAAAACCTAGAAACAATCGGTGAGGTGATTTGTATTTGTTTGTTTTATTTGAATGCAGTCAGGACACCGGAGTGATTTTGTATTATAAGCTCTTTTAGGATGTTAATAGATGAGCTCTAATAAAATATACTTCATCTGTCTTTTCCAGAATGATGCGTGGGGATCCTCGCAATATCATTGAATATCGTGATTTAGACGCACCAGATGATGTGGACTTCTTTTAGAGCTCCAGTTTTATTATCTCCATTTTAATCCTTTTTTTACAGTTGTCTCAGCATTTTCTTGTCATTCATTCCAGAAGCTGCCCATTACTGTCTCTTTCTGTTCACTCATGTATTACAGTAGCGCTCCAGCTGAAGTGAACGCATGTCCTTTATGTTCTCAGTGTTATCGATTGAGCTTGTGCTTGTGGCCTTTTTTTCTTCCAATAAAATTTTGATTTGGATTCTTTGTGTACAGTATTGGTCTTTTAAATTAAATTATTTTAATCATGTATAATTTGATTTTAAATTAAAATTATTTCTTTTTTTTAATGGCATTAACCATTCGTGTAAACATTACTGAAAAACGGGAAGCTTGTATTTTTGTGAATTTAAAAAGCAAGTTTATTATTTGATCTTTAATGGTATTTAAATTTATTTTTCTGAGTGGATGATTTCTTGTGAGTGGAGTTTGCACCATGCGAACAGTTCCTTTCTGGTTCACACATTTGTATTACGTGTGTTATGAACGACTGGATATAACGAAGGTCCTGAGAACACACATATAATGGAAAAGTCTTTGGCTGTACTTTTGACAGTGTATTTGAATGTTTGTCATCGCCCTGTGCACTTCCCGTTCTTCTAACTCTAGGAATGAGGTAAAATACTTTTCTGTAGTAATTGAGCATCATCCCACAAATGCTGAGTTAAAGGATTAGTTCAATTTAAAATAAAATTACCCCAAGTTATATTAATAAATATCCTAACTAATCATTTAAACTTGTACTTACCTTACAACATTCCTTGAACTTTGAAAGAAATCATACATCTCCAAATATTAGATGCATTAAGTTGACAGCCAATCATCAGTGTTTAAAAAGAGCTCTGATTACTATTTCATGCGCAAGTATTAAATGCAAGATACAGGATTATTCATGGCAGACTCAAACTTTATACTCCTAATAGCATCTTACTGAAGGGTGGTTCTGTTCATTACACATTTTGCCTTATTTGCCCTGTAACTCCTCAGGTGCTCTTCGGTCATTTATGGCAGAAAAAAATTTGTTTTGAATTGTTAAAAATCGCAGCTTCATCGGAATGGTACGAAACTTGGTGACTTTTATGGCATTTGGAGTGTGAAGACAAAAAAAAAAAAAATTGAGGGCATGATTCGAGCATGCTAAGTGGTCGTAAAAAAAAATATTAACACGTGTTCTTCGGTCAAAAATGAGTGTGATTTAGACACACCCACTCACACACAAGTGCACACACACACATAAACCACTGTCTGTAACAGAGCAAAGTTTTGATATGTGAAATCCATTCAATAATTCAGTCATAATGCAGGAAAAGCTCACAGCAGTGAAGGAGTGACACTCTAAAACATCAAGAGTGGAATAAACACACCCATTCTCACGCACAAGCACACACACACACGCACACATTATACCCCTTTGGTACAATATAAAATAATATAAAAATCTTTGTTTTGAATTTTTAAAAAATTGTAACTTCATGAGAATGGGTTGAAACTTGGTCTAAGCTGAAAAGTCTAAGTGGTCGTAAAAAAAATAGTTACAATTGTGTTCTTCGGTCAAAAATGACCGACTATAGGAAATGAATGGGAAATCGACAAAAACACAAAAATTCTGAGAATTTTGGTGTGTACAATCTACAAATCGGCCACAAATCTGAAAAAAAGTACACAGCAGTAAAGGGATGACACTAAAACATCAAGAGTGTGATATAGACACTCCCACTGACACACACACGCCTATGAACCACTGTCTGTAACACAGAGCAAAGTTTTGAGAATATGTGAAATCCATTTAATAATTCAGTCATAATGCAGGAAAAGCTCACAGCAGTGAAGGGGTGACACTATAAAACATCAAGATTGAAATAAACACCCATTCACACACACACACACACACATACAATACACACACACTTATGAACTGTGCACTTGGAAGTACTTGTTCTTTCGCATCGTTCTGAGCCTTTTTTTTTGCACGTGGCATTTTTTATGAATTCTAAATCTAAAAATGGGTAACAAAACGCTTCCTTGCATTCTCTTTCTAACACAATGTTTATGAGAGTATATGTGTATACTCTCACCAGATGGCGCAAAAAAATTCAAATAAAAATTTATTTTAAAGGCCTAGACTCTATTTTAACCTGAAATACTGCATTAATTGAAAAATAGTGAAAAAATATTAGAATTTTTTTTTTTATTATTATTTTCAATGGGAAAAATTTATCATAATTATTGCATAAATATTAATTAGTATAATGAAATTCTCTCAAAATACAAAATAAAAAAGTAAAAATATTATTGAACAAAAATAAATTACATTGGTTTTGCTGAGGGAGAATTTTTTTCAATTTTTTGTCCAATCACTTTTGACTGTGAAGAGCACCAGTGTGACTCCCAAATGAGGAGCACCTGAGGGTCAAAACAGTTTCAGATCAAGTTTTACATGTAAATTATTTTTGCTTCCCAAGTTCAGTATATTTTTACGTTTGAATGTCCAAGCTCAGCCCAAATGCAGTATTTTGTTCAATCAGCTAAATAATTTTAGACTTTCACTAGAAGTGCTGTAAATGGTAAAAGGGAATTTTTTTTTAACGCCTTCAGAAAGAAGACACGCAGAAAGATCATGTAGCAAGTCAATGCATATGACAGAGAATATTTTAAGGAAACCGAAATGACACTAGTTTTCCAACACACATGCCTGAAGTTTTAAAATAATCCTGAAGCACTTGATAAGCTTGATCAAGTGTGTTTAATTAGGGCTGAAGCTAAACTTCAGGACTGTGGCCTCCAGGAACTAAGTTTGACACATATGCACTAGATCTATAAAATGGGACACATTTTTAATTTACTGGTAATCTTTAGCTAAATAATAGCTAGTAGGTGTACATGTTAGCAAAAAAAAAAAAAAAAAAAAAAATGCAATGTACATGCAGTTTTAGCACTTTTCCTGTGTAATAGCATACCTAGAATCTTCCCAAACAGGATCCCCTGAATATCAGTTCCTCAGAATAATGTTGAAGTCAATGTTTTTAAGGAACAAGATTTCATAAATGATAAATATATAAGAGAGGAGTTGTTTTAAGTTTTAACAATAAGAAGCAAGTGACTGCAAATTTTTGCTCCCCTTTTTTCAATCTCAGAAGACAGAAATGGATTGTTCTGAAGAATACATTAAAATGGAGATGGAATGTGAACCCAAGAAATCATTACGGAGAGGTTTGGAATATTTACAACATTACTTTCTATTTAGAACACATAAACTGTGAGAAAAACAGTTAAACTATTAAAGCATTAAATTAATTAGGCTTTTACAGCTCGGGTGAAATAGAAAACATTTCAATAAGTCCTGCAATTACTTTTATTTAAATGTCTTAACAGCCTTTATTATTATTATTATTATATTTGAAATGTAATTGGAATTGAGAAGGACAAGAATATTTCTTTCACAGGGAGGTTGGTAGAGACTGGTTAACATGTCAGATTTTTAACCAGTGAGCTATTAATCACGAATTAAGAATATAAATGAATCAAGGATATATCTTTGTTTTCTGCAGGTCGTCCATGTAGCAGACAAACTGGCATCCTTGTGCTTCTAGGAACAATTTGCATGATTATTTTCATGATCCTGAACTCTGTCATCTGTGAGTGGATTAAACGACACAGTCTTTAGTGTATTGCAACTAGACTGCTTTAATTTGGCAGTGGTATGACTGCAATGGCTGTGTTTTTAGTGTGACAAATAATATAGACATGAAATTTTAATTTCACGATCAAGATTTAGGTTCAAATTTATAGAATATATAAGGGAAATCTTTATATTATGTGCTATACATGGTTACGTTTTTCTTGCAATCTTGCAAGTTCAGTCCTGTGGTGTGACAAATTTTGTTTTTAAAAGTATTATTTGCTCAAATAGTAATTGCTCAATTAAAGGGATAGTTCACCCAAAAATGAAAATTCTGTCATCATTTACTCACCATCAAGTTGTTCCAAATCTGTATAAATTTCTTTGTTCTGCTCAACACAAAGGAATTTGTTTGGAAGAATGTTTGTAATCATGCAGATCTCGCCTCCCATTGACTACCATAGTAGGAAAACAAAAACTATGGTAGTCAATGGGGGGCGAGATCTGCTTGATTACAAACATTCTTCCAAATATCTTCCTTTGTGTACAGCAGAACAAAGAAATTTACACAGATTTGGGTAAATGACAGAATTTTCATTTTTGGGTCTCTTTAATATAAAATTATTAAATTGCATTTATATTAATTATAGGCCTACAAAAATAGACACTTTTGTTTTGTTGTAAAATGGTTTCAGGTGAAGTGTAGAACATCACAGTGCTGAACCTGCTCAACGTAATTAATCAGGGCTGCGTTTCCCAAAAGCATCATTAGCCAACTATGGATGCAAGTTCTGTCATTACTAGCATAGTTTAATGATTTAGTGTTTCCCAAAACCATAGTTCCAAATGAATATTCGCAAACAGCATCGCAAACTTGTGTGGTTGGAACTCTCCAGCTGTGGTTAGAAGCACTAGTTTCTTGTTAGTATGGCATGTGGACTTAAATCGATCATGCTCTTGAGTAAACAAGCATAACATGTAGTACATTCTATATCTTTCATTCCAAAAATATACAAATTACATTCTACATCTTTTAGTTGAAGAGAATTGGCATTTTTGAAGCGTGTACATGCTCTGGTACGCCGGGGGAACCCCAGAGTGAAGAAAGAGGGAACCATTAAATGAAATATCTGTAAATAAACCAAAACAATGGAGAAGTAAAATAGCGAAGTTGTCCTCAGATGCCATGTTCATTATTTACAGCAGTAATCTGACATTATTATTCAACTAACGTGGTTAGAATGACAGATGTGTGACAAAGTTGCTACGGTTTTGGGAAACAGTCGTGACTAGCTAGTTCTATGCATCGTGTGGTTAAGCAGCGAGAAAACGCACCCCTATAACTGTGATATGAATGATCTTTATCTCTGAACCAAGCTCAAATAAACTCTATAGATTTGCATTAGAATACAAGGAGAAGAATATAAGATGACAGATTGTTTGCTTGTCTGTTTCGGTTCGAAGTTTCGAATCAATCAAGAAAGTTCTCAATGCTGGAGAGTTGGATGAACAGCCATACTTCTGATCTAACCTCTGTCAAATCTGATTTTCAGACCACAGGTGAGAGCTTTTCATCATCATTATTCCAGATCAGTTTTGGTAATGGAATTTTAATTAATAATTGTTTTTGACAGGTACTGAGCTAGAAAAGAAGGTTTCTGAGCTGCAGAATTTGGTGTCCAGCCTGAGTTCATATTTGAATACGTCTGAACCAAGGAACTCAATGATCAACGGTTAGTGTCTTGACTTTGCTTTAACCCAGATGTTTTATTTTGTAAGAGATTGCAAGGCAGTTTAGTGACTTTACACAGAAGAAAAAAGATCTTTACACAGAAGCACAAGGATGGCTTGAATGCTTCAAGTTTCTGACTGACAGAAGTGTCAATCTCAACAGAACATGATGGTTAACTCTCCCTTCCCTCTTTGACTTTTGATACTGCAAATAGTCTGAGATATTAGTGTGCTTAAAAAGCATTGATTATTTACTCATTATTTGTCCCTCTCACTCTATATCCATAAGAAATGCACCAAAAGAAGTTGTCTAATATTGAGACCCTGATAACTGATCTTCACTCGTCACTGAGTTCACACACATCCAAACAAGAGGAAAACCTACAAAATCTGGGTGAGCGCTGGACGTACTTTAAAACAACATATCAAGTGTTTGAAGCTATATATGTTTTTCGCCTAAATGATCAAACTTTCTCTCTTTTTTTTCTCCTATAGCAAACAGTTTGATGTCATCTCTTCTTTCTCTACGGGCTTATTCACGCACACACCGTATCTCGAGTAAGACCTAAAATATTAATTAAAATAAACACACATACTAATTTAAATATAAACATTAATAAATATTCTGTTCTGCAGAATTAAGCTTTTCCTATATTAGAAGTACTTGTGCTGATATATTGTATTTTTCTGACTTTTGTCTTCAACTAAAGTTGACATGTCAGGCTCACTGACAGACGTGAAGCGTTCATTGGAAGAAATAAGATCATCTGTTCGAAAAGTTTCTTATAAACTGTCATTCACCAGTGAGTAAACTCTAAATTCAAGATGTAATATTGTGCTCAAATATATGCAGCTTCTGTTTTAAAGCTGTTATGCAGAAGAATAACCACTGTTATTTTATCAATAAAGTTCATAATGAAGGTGCACCAGGCAAGAAAACACCCAAATATGGATTATGGGGGAGGTTTACTAAAATGAAATTTATATCAATTTCAATAATAGTTTAATTAGTCATGTCCTCTTTTTTTTTTTTTTTTCTTCATTGTTTTGATTAAATGTTGAATGATGAAATAAAAAAAAAGTGTCTTTTGTGATGTACCATTATGCATTTTATTTTCTCTCTCTCTCTTACATAGACTCACTTCCACCAGGCTGTTCTGAACTTGATTGGATCCCGTTCAGCAACAGCTGTTACCTGTTCTCTGATGATACAATGAACTGGACCCAAGCAAAAGATTACTGTGAAAATCAGGGCGCATTACTCTTAAAAATAGAAGAAGGCTCTGAGAAGGAGTGGGTGAGTAACAGACACACACAAACCCTTTCCCTACCTTCTATTCTGCCTTTCAGAGATTAACTTTTATCTCCCTTCCTAGGAATTTGCTACCAATTTCGCCAAACCACATGAATACTGGGTCGGTCTAACGGACCAGAACACAGGGGAGTGGAGATGGGCGGATGACACTCCTTACACCATGAATAAAGCGTGAGTTGAATATATAGAGAACTGGATATTTGGTTCCCTGTACAAGTGTTATTAATGAGAACTCACATTCATGACCAAATGTGACCCGTTCTGGCAAAAAGAGTCGCAATGAGCAAATTTTATTGTTATTCTCTATAATAAAACCTTCAAAATGATTTGTTGGAATCTGACAAAAACATGACTGAGCTACAGCTGTTTGAAGTCGATAGAGTCAGCAAAGTCAATTTTGAGAAAAATCGAGGTAAAGTTTTCTGAAGGTTCCAAAACAAAATCATCTAACAACCATACCTTAAAATCCCTGGTAATGACACTAAATATGGCACAAACCAACATTTACACTTTGTTGGTAAAACTGAAATGAGCTCTAAAGCGTGCAGTGAACGAAAACTCTGGTGTTTTGAGCAGTGTTGAGCGGATTCTGATTAACTTAAACACCTCTGATTGGCCACTGCGTTCACACGCTCAACAGATATGTCTGTGATTGACAGAAATGCTGGTAACGTCACATTTTTAAAATTTCAGTACCGACTTGGTTCCGAAGTACTGGTACTTTTGGCAACCCTAGTAACAGATTTTAGATTTTATTTTGCAGACATTGGAGACCTGGGCAGCCAGATGAATGGACCGACCATGGCTTGGGAGAGAAGGGAGAGGAAGGAGAGGACTGTGGGGAAATTTCATATGATGGGATGCTTAATGACATCCACTGCTCTTCCAAACTGAAGTATATATGTGAAAAGGGAAATCAGGACTGAAAGTAGCTGCAGTGAAGTGTGCTCTAAATTGAATAAATAATATTCTAAAAGCACTGTGCAAATAGGCTTTGCTTTGAGTGTTTTGAGTTTTTGTGTGGGGTGGGAACTGTCCCGAAATTGTTTGTCTTTAATTTTGTAAGTTACAAATCACATTAATGATGTGTTAATCAGTGTTGTGGTGTAGTTACTAATATGAGCAAATTAATATCTCATTCTACCAAATTAACCCTTCTCGCTTAAATGTTCAACAGTCAACAAATCAACAGATTCACACTGATAAACTAATAAAATAACTTGTCTCCCTGTCATGCCATAGAAAGGATCTTAATGAGGTCCTGAATATTGTGATTAAATAAATTATTTTAAAATGATTATTGTATGATTTTTATTGTTGAGCTCACTGCTTCTGTCCAACAGTACAGGGCAGTACAGACATCTGATGCATTAAAAACTAGGTTTATTTCATGTACAATTTAATTTATTACTAGGACACTAATTGAACCTTACTGACATAGAGGGCTAAAATTATAATCACTTAGCACATCCAGTTTTGCTTTAGCTGAAAATGTGCATGGAAAACATTGTGCTAGCTTTTTGAAATAAGTTTAATATTAGTATAATTTTTGTATTGGTGGATCAACCAAAAGCAAAGCATCATATCTTTGCTTATGATGTATGATGATGAGTCTCTTCTGCACTTACCTGACCTCGACACTCCGGGTGAAGATGCTTGCTTCACACATCCTGTATCTGTGGCTTCTGTGTAACTGAAACAGCAGATTTGCAGTTAGTTATGTTACCTTTTTTACTTTACTTTTTCAAAGCAATTTGCATTCAAGGTATCACTTAATGTAGGACTGCTCGATTATGGCAAAAATCAGAACCGCAATTATTTTGGTGAATATTGAAATCAATTATTTAACAGGATTATTGGTGGGTGATATGAACAAAGTCTTATTTCATGATATGTGTAATTTAACTCTGTTTAATATCAAGTACGTCCCGCAGTTTAGCAACAGTGGACTGCATTTTAAACACTCACTTATTTGGCTGAACTGGATGTTAATTTTGGCTTAGGGAGGGACTTTCTATGCATCAAAGAATCCTGAAGACTGGAGTAATGATGCAGAAAGTTCATCTTTCCATTGCAGGAATACAGTACATTTTAAATGTTTACATAGAAAATAGTTTTTTTTTAATTGTAATATTTTACAATATGACTATTTTTATGTATTTTTTGACAAAATAAATGCAGCCTTAAGGAGCAAAAGAGACTTCTTTTAAAAAAAATCATAATTTTTTACCAGTACTGTATTACAAACTAATCATGAGGAGTACAATAACCGAACTGTAATTAATCTAAAACAAAATCTTTTGCTAAACTGCTAAAATCATCTGAATTCAGTCAGATTTAATGAGCAAAAAGTGTTTTTGTGTCTATTGCATCAAGCCTGGTGGATATCTTTTTTTCAAACAATGGGTGAAAGGTTTAAAATTTTGTAATTTCAATCAAAACCTATTTTGCAACAGGGAAATAAAAAGCGGATGCACCACTAAACAGCTCACACGAGCAGTGTACTTTTTTGTCTTACATATCAAGCTCCTCAAACATTAAGATATATTATCTTAACAACAATATTTGTTTTTATTGGACTATTCTCAGGTATCATAATGTATTAATTCAGATAACTCCTCTCCCATGGCCTCATGAGACACAGTGGAAGCAGTAAAGGGATTTTCAAACTTTTTCATTAAGTATATTCAGACATACTACTCATGTAACACTTTTTTTGGCATACTATGTAGTAAAGAGGGAGTATATCTTGTAGCGATGAACTGGCTTAATAAAATAAATATTTAATAAAACACTCTGTCCTTATTAATATTGTAAAATGTAGTGCATTTAAAGGGTTAGTTCACCCAAAACTGAAAATCCTGTCATTAACTACTCACCCTCACAACCCGTAAGACTTTTGTTCATCTTCGGAACACAAATGAAGATATTTTAATGAAAGCTGAGAGATTTCTGTTCTTTCATTGACAGCCTACGCAACTACCACTTTGACGCTTCAAAAAGTTCATAAAGAGATCGTAAAACTGATCTATATGAATTGAGCCGTTTAGTACAAATTTTCTGAAGAGACTCGATCACTTTATCTGATGAACAGATTGAATTTAGGCTTTTATTCACGTATAGACATTCATCAACGCGCATATCGGTTGTGGTAAACAGAAGCTCAAGCATGTTTGCTTAATATAAGGCACCTGAAGCCATGCTGTTTTGGAAATACAGTTATTGAGCCTGATATAAATTATTAAAACGTTATCATTAGCAATCAGCATGAACCTACTATCGATCTGTTTTGACGTCTTTTGTGTATTTTTTTGCACATTACGTATCCGTGAAACAAAACATGAGGAGAAATCACACTTGATGATTGACGACTTGACTACGATGAGCGCTTCAGTAGCATCAACCTTGAGCTCATTCCTGTATGGATAAATATGGAAGCCCATTTCCGCCACAAAAACAAAAACAAAAAAAAAATGCTTTGGTAAATCATATTTATGACATACTAAGTCGAAATTATGATACTGCAAGTCATAATTATGATAGGTGAAATTATGACATAAGACAGATGTTCATAATTTTGACTTTTAAATCTCATAATTATGATGTAGTATGTTATATGTATGATTTAGCATGTCAAAATTTTGAGTTTTTAATCTCATAAATGACTGTCATAATTATGATTTTGTCATCATTTTGATTTGTCAATTATGACAGTTAAAATTATGGCTTATTATGTCATAACGTTGGCATTTTATGTCATAATAATGACTTTTTGTCATATTTAAGATTTACCAAAGCATGTTTTTTCTTATGTGACGGAAATTAGCTTCCATAGATAAAAGCACTCACTTTAAAATAAATGAACCCCTTTAATCAAAACCACAGGTCTTTCTGCACCAAAACGTTCAATTTGATCACGCTAATTGAAGGTTCAAACAAGAGGCAAACAAACCACAGTGAAAACAGATGATGTTGAAAACACTGAGCAAGCAGTTTTAATTTAGTCATTTAGCTGATGCGTTTATCCAAAATAACTTACAGTACACTTGTGACAGGTCACCCACCTATTCTTTGGAATGAGGAACTGAAAGTGCTGTTATTATACACAAATAAACGTATACTGTCATTGCAGGGGCTGTTGTGAACGGGACTATAAATAAGGGAGGTATTTTGGATTCTCTACTTTGGAATCAAGTAACTGCAAAAGTCATGATGGTATATGACAACTGTTCTGAAGAAATCATGAAAATGGACATGGAACAGAAGACGACATTTAGCAAAGGTTTGCTATTATACTAAATTGTATTTAAATGAAAGATGTGTTTGTGTTTTAAAGGAGAGAAAGAAATTTAGTTAGTCGTACAACTACCTTCAATGAATCAGAATTATGACTCATTATTCATATTTGAATGTACATGAACTATTGATCTGAACATTGAGGCTAATGTATGTGATACCAAATGATTTTTGATGCTAACATTTTGAAGTTACAGAGCCCCTAAAGGGACTGGCCATTGGCCTGGCTGGTTCATCATCAAAGAAAAAGTGTCAGATTAAGTGATGTTGACGGCCGACGAAAGCTAATGCAATCTTTTTGTTGTTGTTCTTGCTTATAACAAACCGATACTGACGCGAAGGAGAGTGTATGGAAGCCCATTTCCGCCACTAAATAAAAAAATAAAAACAGTAATTGCGAGAAAAAGTCAGAATTCTGAGATATAAACTCAAGTGTGTGAAAGTTTTTTCTTGTGAGTTTATATCTCAGAATTGTGAGAAAAAAAAGTCAGAATTGTGACATATAAACTCGCGATTGCGAGATAAAAAGTCACAATTCTGAGATAAAAAGTCGCAATTACTGTTTTTATTTTTTTATTTAGTGGCGGAAACGGGCTTCCATAAGAGTGGGCTCGTGATGGGATGGCAAGCAAAAAACATAAAGATAAAGGTGGTTGGGAGAAGGTAAAAGAAAAAAAAAGTGAAGTCCTTAAAGACAGCAGCAGTTGCTCCTGAGCCAATGGTTCTGGTGAGTCACCTGTCAGCACAGTTACATCAGATTACCTTTGCCCGCCTCTCTCACTAGAGAGCATGTAGCCTATGAACAGCATTATAGTATCCCAGGACATCCCTAGTGCGAACGTTCACTGCTATTTATCCCTTTGCACTGTCTGGCGTGAATATTCCATTCATTCATAACAAGACAGCAGCGATTCTACAACGGGTTACATTTGACAGCTACTGAGTTCGAAAATAGAGTAAATGAAGTAGCCTAAGGTGAGTAAAAACAGTAACATTATGAAATATTATATTTTATTTTATTGTAATATATATTAAAGTGTAATTTATTCCTGTGATCAAAGCTGAATTTTCAGCATCATTACTCCAGTCTTCAGTGTCACATGATCCTTCAGAAATCATTCTAATATGACAATTTGCTGCTCAAGAAACATTTATGATTATTATCAATGTTGAAAACAGTTGTGTACTTTTTTTTTCAGGATTCCTTGATGAATAGAAAGTTCAAAAGAACAGCATTTATCTGAAATACAAAGCTTTTGTAACATTATACACTACCGTTCAAAAGTTTGGGGTCAGTAAGAATTTTTTTTTTTTTTTTTAATTAAAGAAATTAATACTTTTATTCAGCAAGGATGCATTAAATCGATCAAAAGTGACAGTAAAGACATTTATAATGTTACAAAAGATTATATTTCAAATAAATGCTGTTCTTTTGATCTTTCTATTCATCAAAGAATCCTGAAAAAAAATATTGTACACAAATATTTTGTACAATTGTACACAATAAATGTTTCTTGAGCAGCAGATCAGCATATTAGAATGATTTCTGAAGGATCATGTGACACTGAAGACTGGAGTAATGATGCTGAAAATTCAGCTTTGATCACAGGAATAAATTACTTTATAAAATATATTCAAACAGAAAACAGTTATTTTAAATTGTAATAATATTTCACAATATTACTCTTTTTACTGTATTTTTAATTAAATAAATGCAGCCTTGGTGAGCAGACGAAACTTCTTTTAAAAACATTTAAAATCTTACCGATTCCAAACTTTAGTATTTCATCTGTTTAAATATTTTTGTTGGTAGTGGTGCTGGGATTAAATGCATAGTATAAAATAAACTGCCAGAAAGTTGTTTTATATTCAGATGGAATGGTGTGACATTTGTTGTTTGGCATTATTCACAGACGCTGGAATCCCGGGCAGCCGGATAACTGGAAACTGGGAGAGGAAAGAGAGGACTGTGGGGCGATTACATGTACTGGAAAACTAAATGACGCCCACTGTTACAACAAAATAAAATTCATTTGCAGAGTGCAATTCTGAAACTGAAAATAGTTGTGGTGTAGTGCCATCTAAATGACAAATGAAAAGGATCCAATCACTAACATGAAAACATTTAACACTATATATATATATATATATATAAAACACTGATTTGTAGGGGTGTGACAAGATTTCTCGTCGAGGTACATTCACAGAGTACGCACGATAGCGAAAGTAAAACGCGAGTGCGCATTCAAACACAATTTTAATACCCTGCATTTTGAAAGCGGCTCCCTGATGCATGCAAATATCTCCTAATATGAAAGCTATCTTAGGCTGGGCTGTGTAGCTGTAACCATCTCTCAGCTCTGTATCATGCTTGAAGAATAAATTTGGTCTCTGTTTGCACTTTGAATATTGAGAGAGCACTTCGATTATGGTTGCACTTAAGAGAAAACTGTTATTCATTTTCATTTATACTGTTTTTATTTCTATGATCAATTTGTGAAAAGGAGTTCAGTAAAGAGGTCAAAAGTTGTAGAAGCTCATAAATCATGTACAGTTTTAAGGTCAGAAGAGACTCATGTTAAATCATACAGTTTGTGGCAAAACCTTTTACAGTGCTTGTATATTGTTGTCTTTTACTGCATATGATAATTTATACTCAGAAAGTAGAACTGAAATGACATTCATTACAAGATGATTAGTAAAACATTTCAAATGCAGCTACAGACTATTTTTCAAGTCATGTATTTCATCATTGAGGATTTCGACTCGTTCTCATGAACTCAATCTCGTGTCTCGTGAGCAAACTGTCTCGTCACACCCCTACTGATTTGACAATAAATAGTGTTTAATTTCTTAATCATCACTTAAGATAAATCAGCATTTTTACTTTTTCTACAAAATGTGATTTGTGTGGCATTAGAAGAGCATCAGATGTTAGTTATGCTTCTATTTTACTTCAGAATGTTTCTGCTGTTTCTTCATGCTTGACCTTTATTAAGCAATACATGGCTAATCATTAATAATAAAATCAGTAATCAGTAACAGACTGGATGATTGCTTATTAAAATATTGTATTACTTTGCTTCTGTTCCAATAAATTAATAAACTGTTCTCTAAAAAAAAAAAGATTTTATCCTATTTTTGCTGAGTGGTTTGCTTTTGTAGCTCTATATAGCTTTTTGAATCTCTATTTACTATCATTCTTTGTTGTTTACATTACTAAATATAACTGATTCATCACCATATATCTGATATTGTCTAATATTGCCTATCACATTAATCTGACATCGCTAGCTTTTAATCTAAATCGTTATTGCTAGCACAACACGTTAGCATTTCGCTAGCCTGTTAACTTCTCTCGCGCGCTCCTTTTTCTACGAGTCCATCAAACAACTGTGGTAAGCCGGTGTAGTGCCGAATTGTGACCCTCCGAATTATGTGACCCTAGTATGCACTGTAGTGACGGTATTTTACTATTCATGTAGATAATGAACAAGACGCATTGGGATTGACATTTACAGACATTCTAAACTCTATTGGAGTTAAACAACATGTGTCAGGACCCACTCATTGTCGTAATCAATCTTTAGATCTAATATTGTCACAAGTAATCGATATTGATGGCGTTAAAATTCTGCAGCAGAGCGAGGACATCTCAGATCATTATCTAATCTCGTGTAGCCTATACTACATTTAGCCAAGGCTGCAAAACCAACTCCCTGTTACAAATAAGGTAGAACTATCACTTCTACCACTAAAGATTTCTTTATAAACAATCTTACTGATCAGTTATCAGTTTAATCTCCTCAGCATACCAGCAACGTTTTTTTTTTTTTTTTTTTAGAGTGCTGCTATTTTGATCCATACATTCTATTTATTTATTTTACTCTATTAGAGTAAAAACTATAAGGATGTAAGTTTACATGATGCCTGAAGTATTCAGCTGTATTATGGCCATCTAATATTTTATTTAAAAGTGAGCTTAAAGGGTCAGTTCACCCAAAAATAAAAAATAATGTCATTTATTACTCACCCTCATGCCGTTCCACACCCGTAAGACCTTCATTAATCTTCGAAACACAAATTAAGATATTTTTGTTGAAATCCGATGGCTCAGTGAGGCCTGCATAGCATTAATTTCGTTAAGCCAGCTTGGGTATTTTACGGTGATCTGTAAGTTGTCATTCTGTACTTGATGTACATCGACACAAAACCATCACTGGTTGACTTTTTAACGTTGTTTTTATATTTTTATGCAGTTATCACACATGCCTAATTTGCCAATAAACCAGTTTTATTGATTGCAATAAAGATTTGAAGCTATTACGAATGTTGGAATAAGAAACATGGTGTCTGTTATTTGTTCACCTTCCTGAGATCGGCCCCATTGTAAAACCAAACGTTTCAAGATGTAGGAAATCCAACATTTGATAGAAAACACTTTTACTTAAAAATAAAACAGAATTAATTACCAGTATAACCAGCAGATGGCAGCAGATGAGCATTTATTGGCTCATTTCAGCCATTTCCTGTAATATTTTTTCACTCAGTTTTGCTTTTGAATAAATATTAAACATTATAAGTACTCCCAAAATCTCATGAAAAACAACTTTCCTTGCAAATGAATTACACAGAAAGCGAGCACTGCGCTCTCCCTTTATAATTACAGAAGCTGTCAGTCAGCTCACTTTTTTCGACACACTTGTGAAAACTCTTTTATTCAATGAATTTAACTAAAGTGCACAATAAATCTATAATTTACAGTGTGATGAAGCTTTTTTCACACGAAAGTGTGAAAACTGATGGGCGAATTGAATATTGCTGAGAAGGAACACTGAAGGACGTGTCTTTTTTAAGTTGTCTTAAGTTTGTGTAATGTACTGTTGACAGGAGACCACTGCTGTGTTCGAAATCGCCCCTATACCCTCATTTACTATTCCCTACATTACTCCACTAATATAGTCCACTTGAAGGAGTGAGTGAATTCAGACACTGAGTGCACCGGAAGGGCTGCCGATTTCGCATAGTTTGTGCTTGCTGTTTAATAATCTTTTGAAATGTAGCAAACTGGCAGCTCCAGTACTAATGAATATTTATATTGAACTCTTCCATGGAAACTAGCATGTTCAAACCTTTTAAACGATTTAATGATCAATTAAAAATGAATTTATACCTGTATGATATTATGCTGGACCAGAGCAGTTTGGAAATGAATGGATGATTGATTCAGCTGCGGGCGCCATCTCCTGGCAAGACACGGGAATTCATTCAGCACGCGACTCTCACAGTGCTTTATGGGTATTCTCTAGCCGTTGAGCGTGCATCGGTTGTACACTCGTTATTGCGGTGCATTGTGGGATTGAATGAGTGCACTCAACATCGTCCGCTATGGTTTCGGACACCGCTACAAATGGCTGTCCCTATTTAGTAGTGCCCTATTTAAGGGTATAGGGGGCGATTTCGGACACAGCCCGCATGTGGTTGAACTAAACTGGCTTTTACTCGTGTCTGCTTATAATGAAAATGGTGACGCAATAGCGCCTCACAGCGTTAACTCCATTACACTACAACATGTACACATCATACATGACGTCATTTTTTTTATTTTTTATAAAGGTTTCTAGAAAAGAGAAAAAAATTAACATGACTAATGTTACTCTTAAGACTTAAGACTACAGCTCCCAGAACCTACTAGGGACTCTGATAGGTCTACCAAATCTTGACAATCTCTCATTACTCATTGAGTGAAATTTCTCACTGGTGAATTCTTGGCATTCACAGAAGATGAACAACTTGTACTGGCATTATTGTCTACGTTGTTTTCCTGCTCTGAATTCAGCTCTAAATCTGTTGAAACAACTTTGAGTTGAAGGACACACTGTCTCCTTTGTTTTCAGCAAATCTCTTCTGTTCCTTCTGAAGATGTGACTGTCTGGTGTTTGAACATTGGTTGTTCAGGTTTGTTGAGAACCACTGCAGATTGCTATTTTCTATCCTGTCGAATTCTCACTCTTTCACCTTTCTTAATTTCAGGTAGCTTTCTTGTCCAATGATCAAAGTACTGCTTTTGTTTGACACGCCTGTTTCTCAGTCGATTACGCACCTGCCTGAAAACCTTGGCATTAGCAGTTCTTTGACACAGGAATCTTTGATTTCAGTCTTTTCCCCGTGAGTAACTGTGCAGGGGAAAGGACTATTCCATCCAACAGCGTAGCAGATTTTTTATTGTTTGTACTGCTCTCTCTGCCTGACCGTTTGACTTTGGAAATCCAGGACTTGAGGCAGTATGAATGAACTCCCAGCTGGCTGCAAACGCTTACATTTCAGCACTTACAAACTGTCTACCATTACCTGAAAAGAGTTCATCTGGCACTGTGTCTGGAGAACATTGATTTGAGAACCGCAATGATTTGGTTACTTGTCATATTATTTAACTTAGCAATTTCAGGGTACTTGGAAAAGTAGTCCACACAGAGGAGGTAATCAACATCTCTAAAGTGAAACAAATCCATTCCGACCTTTGACCAAGCTCTTTCTGGGACAGGGTGAGACACAAGCGATTCTCTGGAATTCTCTGTTTCTGTGCTTATTGCAGATGTCACTGATAGATAAGCTCTAATAAAATATACTTCATCTGTCTTTTCCAGAATGATGCGTGGGGATCCTTGCAATATCATTGAATATCGTGATTTAAACGCACCAGATGATGTGGACTTCTTTTAGAGCTCCAGTTTTATTCTCTCCATTTTAATCCTTTTTTTTACAGTTGTCTCAGCATTTTCTTGTCATTCATTCCAGAAGCTGCCCATTACTGTCTCTTTCTGTTCACTCATGTATTACAGTAGCGCTCCAGCTGAAGTGAACGCATGTCCTTTATGTTCTCAGTGTTATCGATTGAGCTTGTGCCCTTTTTTCTTCCAAAACATTCTTTTTGTGTACTGTATTGGTTTTTAATTTAAATTAAAATTGATTGTAATTTAATCATGTATCATTTAACCTTAAACATTAAATTACAATATTTTGCATCTCTTTTTTTAAAGGCACTAACAATTCAAGTAAACATTGCAGAAAAATCTGTATGAATCTTGTATTTTTGTGAATTTAAAAAGCAAGTCTATTATTTGATCAGAAATGTTATTTAAATTGTCATTTTTAAGGTGAGACACTTTTGTAGAGTTTTCTCCAGGCAAACAGTTCCTGATTCACACATTTGTATTGCATTATGAAAGTTTTTCCAGTGTTTCATGGTCATGAAGTTGAACGACTGGCTATAACAGTCATACCAGTCTCCTGAGAACACATATAATAAGTCTCTGGCTGTACTTTTGACAGTGTATTTGAATGTTTATTTCATGGCCCTGTGCTCTTCCAGTTCTTCTAACTCTAGGAATGAGGTAAATTGCTTATCTGTAGTAATTGACCATCCCACAAATGTGGAGTTAAACTTGTATTTACCTTACAACATTCATTGAACTTCATATATAAATATATCTTATCAGTATGTTTAAAAAGAGGACTGATAATTAGTATTTTCATGCACATGCATTAAAAGCAAGATATAGGTTTATTCAGGGCAGATTCAAACCTCATGCTCCTATAGCATCTTAATGGTTCTGTTCATTTCTACAATCTGCCATATTTGCCCAGCAAATTCTATTTAATTATCCTTAGAACGGTTACAGATCAAGTTTTACATATGTAGTGATTTTGGACTAGCCTCACTCGAGGGTACCACAAATATAGTGGTTTATGGTCTTAAATATTAATATTAATATTTTGTATTAATATTAATATTGAGTCAGATGATTCCTTCCAATATTTTCGGGGGACCAGTCAAGTCTCACCTTGACAATAAAGAACAATCATGGAAGATTGTTGACAGAATTACAATTATATAAATTGGAGGAAGTTCATCATCTGACCAATCTGAAGGATTTGTGAGATATCGTTAACTTGTAGAGCCTCTTACTGTATTATCAACACAAGGAAGACACAAGTGTAATAAATGGATTTTATTAACAAAAGGATAGACAAGAGTAACTAACAACTACTAAATGGATAAAGTGCAAAAAGACTGATAAATGCAAGTGAATGAGTTGGATGTTACTATGGCAGTTACAAGTTAATCTTATGGAAAGATAAACTGTGGTTTCTCTAGAAGAAATAAGGTAAACCTTATTCTGAATTCAACAAATAAACCGAGAGATTATTTGTTATCAACTGATATCAGCTATGCAAGATCTAATGCAAATTAGATAATCATATACTGACAATATACACTAATGCCAAGGTCTCTAGAAAGAGGTTTGGTAAGTGATATTTACGTTTGCCTGGTCGTGCTGAATCCGAGCGCTGACGTCTTCCACTTGTTAAGCTGGGCAGCGTTGCAGTGGGAAGAAAGGAGTTGAAAATCCGTTTCACAATCTTGAACACGAAGTACTTGTAAACGTTGAACTCCTGGAGCACAGAGAAGGTCCTTTTCCTGGAACACGCAGAAGAAAAAGCCTTGAAGAAGCCTTGAAGGTTCTGATGTCTGTACAGACGATCCTTATTCTCTGGAACACGCAGACGGAAGGATCTTTCGATTCTGAAGTCGGTGCAGATCCGGGCAGTCTGGAACACGCAGATCTGGAGGATCTCTGATGAGAGGATTTAAGTTGATGCAGAAGATATTTTGAAGATGGGGGGCTAAGCTTGTAGTCGTTGTCTCTGGTGCAGTTTTCAAACTCCCCAAATTCACTTCTTGCAGAACTTCCTTGTTTCTCTCTGTAGAGCTTCAGAGTCTTGAGAGAGCAACTTCACAACTCTGTAGAGTTGGACTTAGCTTAGCACATCTTGGGACCGGAACCTTGAACTGGGACTGGAACAGGAACTGGAGCCCGGAACCAGAACGGGAAACTGCAGCAACCCGACAAACTGGAACAATTCTCTGTCTCAGAAACAAGTCTTTTACCCTGTCCCGAGAAGGAGGGAAATGCTAATTGGCACCTTTCAGATCCAGTGTTTTGATTGGCTGATGCTGTCAGAGGTGGCCGCTGGATGGCCCCCCTCTTGCATGAGGTTCATTTGCATAGCTTAAAGTTCATGTTTACAGCAATGTCCTTAAGGTTTTTCCTATGCATAATTCACTTTCCAAACCAATTTCAGATTAACCTAGGCATTGTGCTGAAAACATAAAGACCAAACATCATTGACTTTTATTGAACTTTTACCTATGCATTCATGTATACCTTAATAGGTAAGTTTGTATATTTTGCATGTACACAAACAGCACTCATTAAGGCCCAATCCCAATTCTATTTTATACCCCTTCGCCCTTCCCCTTGCCCCTTGAAACAGAGTGGCAAGGTGTAGGGGTGAAAATATTCCCCTAAGAAATGGGACACCACTTCTACACCATTACACACGTCATCATACCTAGTTTCTTTTATTAGTGTCCTGTAACATTTAACCAGTATGAACAGCAATGAAGTGCGCATATCAACAGAAATCAGGCACGAGCACGTTTAACAGATTACTCACTCCCAACGTTGTTTTGCGCTGTATTTTGGACGGCGCTCGGTTTCAGTTCGAAAAACGTATGAGCCTTCGAGTTTCTCGAGACTGGTGAAGCTGCTTTTCCATCGGGCCAAGCTGTTTGTTTAACCGTTCCATTCCGTGCCGAGCCGGCCGGAACGGATATGGTTTCCCTTCCCCTTACCCCTACCAATCCAGCCAAAAGAGAATCGAGACACCCCCTACCCCTTCACGTGAACGCGCAAAACGAAGGGGTAGGGGAAAGGGGGAAGGGGGAAGGGATAGAATTGGGATTGGGCCTAAGTATATACAGTTCTGTTAATAAAAATGGAGAAGATTTGCTCCATTTTGTCCATTGTGAGTCTATTTTGTGTCTTCAAGCCAAATGGCAAACTTGTTTGGTGAGTGGATGTTTGTGGACATTCTAATGTCTGTGGACATGCTAATCTCATCATTCTTCCTTTGCACAAATGGTCAGAGTGATTGTCTTTGCAGGATTATCTGCTAGCCTATCTATTTCCTTGTTTGCTTCTCTTGGAGGTATGAGTTTTGGAGTCCTGTGCTTTTCATCATGGCAGATGAGGTGAAGAGGGGAGTCTTGACTCATGTCTGCCTGCTGATCACTACACATATGAATTACTCTCGCTTCCCTAATTCAGTGTATTTTTATGTTTGAAAGTCCAAGATCAGCACAACTGCAGTGTTTTGTTCATAATTTGAGTCTTTCACTATAGAAGTGCTATTTTAAATTGTAAAAAGGAAAATTCCCGACAGCCTTCAGAAAGAATTGACGTTTACAGAGTCACACAAGTAAAAAGACCAAATAGTAAGTTAATAAATAGGACTGTGGATAAAGGAATCAAAATGACAACCTAGATCAGTGATGGGCAACTTCGATAGTGACGAGGGCAAACATTTTTTCTCCTTAATACCAGGGGGCCAGATTACTAATCCACACTTGCACCTTTTACACCGTCTTGTTCTTATTTACTTTTTATTAAGGGAAATCAATGTATAATTAATGTAATTTGTTTTTAAAGATTTTATGAACTGTAAAACTTGTGCAATTTTGGTAACACAAATGGGAAACTTTGTTTTTAGTTAATAAGCAATATTACCCCAAAAAGCAAATGTAAACATCTCAATTGCATTGTCTGTAAATTTGCAACAAACACATGTACAGATGTAATATTTTTGATTACAACCCTAGAGATCATTTTCAACTCAGTCTGGTTGAAAAGCGCTTATTTAAAAAAGCTGTTCTATATGGAATTACCATAATCCACATCCACATATTACCATGAAAAATACTATTTTAAAAAATATATAAGAACATAATTAAGTGAATACATTTCTGTCATTCATTTGGCAAAATGGTTTTGTTGACTATGCATTTTACCTTTGAAATCTAAGACAACTGCAACTCTGGCGTCACACGTGTATCTTTCATACTTCTCGTTAGCCGCTTTTCCACCGTCGGGCCAAACCATTCTCTTTGCTTTACCATTCCATTCCGTGCCGATCCGATCCGGCTGGTACGGATTTGGTTTCGTTTTCCACTGTGGGGCTGATAATGGAGCTCTTCGATCGTTGTCTTTGTAACGCAAGAGTTTACACATGATATGCGATGTAAACAGTGACCGCGTTATGTAGGAAGATCAGTTATTTCTTTTCATTGTATGGTTAATTTGTGTTCACGTTGCTCAAATATCACGTTTAGCAAGCTACGAAACTGGCTGCCAGGCAACAGACAAGTGACCGATCCTGAGTGACAACGTCACATCACTACTTGCATTCTAGCAGCACGGTTCGGCACGGTTGGCTAATTCCGGGGGGGAGAACGATTTGTAATCGTGCCGTTCCAGGCTCAAGTGGAAATACAACTGGAACCATTGCTTACCATTCCGTTTGGCCCGACAGTGGAAAGCGGATTTTGTGAGCCGTGCAGTGGTGTAATGGCAATTTACAATAAAATCTTTCATTACAAATTTCGTTTTTAAACAAACCAAACATATGGTAAACTTGAACTTGGTAAAAAGATAATCCGTTCACCATCCTGATTGGATGGTGAAAACACAATTTTTATTGTCAATTTTTCCATTTATTTTTGCTAATTTTTGAAAAACTTTAACATTAGCGTGCACATCCTACGTTGTTATTATTACGGGGATCGGCTGGAAATAGCGATCTCTCCTGGATTTATTTACATTACTTGCTTTTCAAATGTTTTAAAATTGATCATCTGAGTGATCCAGCGGGCCATATTTAAAGACATTGCGGGCCATATACCTAGATCCATGGAATGGGGCACATTTTTTGGGGGAAAAATGTCTTGTAATTTACTGGTAATTTTTAAATAGACAGTAGTTTTACATGTTGGCAAATCAACAAAATGCATGATGTAATGCAGACATGACATAACCGTCATTATACCAATCTTCCCAGAGGGAATTCCCTAAATATCAGTTCCTCAGAAGAATGTGGAACTGAATTTTATTTTCAGGAACATGAAGATTAATATAAAAGAAGGTGTTGTTTTGAATTTTAACTATAAGAAGTGACTGTTAAATTTGCTCCTATTTTATGGTCTGAGAAAATGGATTATTCTGAAGAATACATAAAAATGGAGATGGAATGTGAACCAACAAAATCTTTTCGGAGAGGTTTGGAAGATTTATATCACAATATCACATTCAGTTGGTGAAAGTTGGATCTTACAGCATTAAACTAATTTGGCTTTTACAGCTTGAGTGAAATGGAAAATGTTTCTATAAGTCCTGCAATTACATTTATTTCAATGTCTTGACAAATTTTTACAATTATTTCAAAAGCAAATTTGAAATTTGAAATGTAATTGGAATTGAGAAAGCAGAGAATGTTTCTTCCTCAGGAATAGTTGGTAGACACTGGATAACATCTCAAGATTTTTAACCGATGAGCTTCAACAGTTAATCATGTTCATGCTAATTATGTTTATAAATATTTTGAAGTGTTTTGTAAAACACTTTCCTGATCATATACATGTCTTATTTACATTTATGCATTTGGCAGACGCTTTTATCCACATTGCATTCAAGATCACACTTTTTTTTTTCACACTTTTTTTAAAAAAGTTTTTTAAATCAGTTCTCACTTTCCCTGGGAATTGAACAGATGATCTTAGTGTTGCTAGTGCCGTGTGCTACTGTTTGAGGAATGTTGTATTGCTTTAAAGGCTGATGCAAAAATGCATCAGAAATAAAAGAAATTACAATTTTATTTCTCATGGTGTGTTGTTTTCTGCAGGTCGTCCATGTAGCAGAAAAACTGGAATCTTTGTGCTTCTAGGAACAGTCTGCGTGATTATTTTCATGATCCTGAACTCTGTCATCCGTGAGTGGATTAAACGACATACTTTAAATGTGTTATGTAATCAAATAATTGCATGAAAGTGAGTTTGAAACTGTAATGCAAAAAAAGGATATTATTTAATTTATACATAAATGGTAGTGGTATGCATGTATACAGCCTTTCAATTATGCTGATTAGGAAAAAGTTTGTTTTTGCACACAGTTTTTCATCAACAAAGAACATTCTCAGAGCTGGAGAGTTGGATGAACGTTCAAAGTTCAAATCGAACTTCAGTCAAACCTGATCTTCAGATCACAGGTGAGAACTTAAACATAGATCCTTTTTTATCAAGCGCTGTACTTATACTCATATTTGAACATGTACATATCCAGATCAGTGACCACTGATTAGTGTCTTGTCTTTGCCTTAACTATTTTTCATCCTTAAAGTGGTCCTTGATTAAGATTTCACTTTTTTAACTTTAGTTAGTGTGTAATATTGCTGTTTGAGCATAATGAACATCTGCAAAGTTACGACGCTCAAAGTTCAATGCAAAGGAAGATATTTTCTTTTACAGAAATCGCTTTTTAAGGACTACAACAAATGGCTGGTAGGGACTACAACAAGCTTCTTCCTGTGTTTGTGACATCACAAACCCCAAAATTGAGGCCATGTTGGGCTGCTTTAGAGAAGAGGAAGAGTTGTTGTAGTAGAGTGTTGTTGTCATGCCGTCATTTTACGCCAGACTGCTTCACAAACGAGGGTCAATTCAATGCTAGATTTGCACAAAAGATTAACATGACGGCACATGCTAGTGGATGAGTTGAATCAACTCCACAGCAACTACATAAATTTATCCACTAACCATTCAGAAACGTCCAGTTTCATTCTAAAAGTTGTAACTTCTTCCTGAGTCTCTCCATCAGTGTCGACTCCGGTTTGAACAATGTAAGGCTGAACACCGTTACTGACAATCCTCATTTTGGCTGCGTGAGATTCTCCAGCTTTGTTGTTGTTGAGCAACCGAAGAGAGAGCTGTTAAAGCTCCGCCCTCTTCTGGAAAGGGGGCCGGGAGCAGCAGCTCATTTGCATTTAAAGGGACACACACAAAAATGGTGTGTTTTTGCTCACACCCAAATAGGGGCAAATCTGACAAGCTATAATAAATGATCTGTGGGGTATTTTGAGCTGAAACTTCACAGACACATTCTGGGGACACCAGAGACTTATATTACATCATGAAAAAGGGGCATTATGGGTCTCCTTTAACTTTAGAAAAAGTGTCTTTGATTTTTTTATGTTTCTATCACTCTCTCTCTCTAAGAAGTTAAAGAAAGGAATATTGAGACCTTGATGAGCAGTCTTGCCTCTTCATTGAGTTTAATCTCATCCAAACAAGAGGAAAACCAGCAAAAGCTGGGTGGGATTTCGATTTTGTATTATTATGTACTGTACCTTTAAATCCTCTATCACAACATATGAATGTGATTATTCTAATTAAATAGATTTTTTTCCTACCAGGACACAACTGTGTATTTCTGACTGTAAAATCAGAACTTGTTTTACTTCTTTTTCACAGAGCGTCAGCAGGGTCTGTCACACACTGAAGTGAAGAGTTTGATGAACAATTTGAGTTCTGCTGTATCAGCGCTGACATCCAAACTGAATGATGCAGGTCTGCAAATTATATCATTTAAAACAGACAACATCATAAATATTTTTAAGGGCAAACTCTCATATTCTTGATTGTTTATCAATCAAATAGATATATATTTTGTCCTTTCACAGTTGGCAAGCAGGAGCAGAAACAGACTGAAACACAAAAAATATTAGACAATTTGAAATCAGCTGTTACTTCTCTACAATCTGATCAACGAGACAAGCAATGTGACTTTGGTAAGACAGATGCACAAAATTAATATGAATTTAACATTTATTAATGAATTGATAAGACCTTATAGTGAACATAATTATCATGTTACGCTCTCTTTTAAAATATCTCATATAACATTAACTGTATCTGGTTATGAGTGGATGCATGTGGGCTCAGAAAGCCGAATCCTAAATTGGGCCGCATTCAAATATCAGCATGCAAAAAGTACAAAGAGTATTTAACATATATTTTATTTGTTAACCTTAGTTAAATTCGTTAGTTAGCATGAACTAACAATGAACAATACTTCTAAAGCATGTATTAATTTTAATTAATGTTAATCGTTGTTAACATAATAAAATAGCATGAATATGAACATTTTTATTAAGCAACATTAATGATTTCTGAGAAATGCTGCTAAAAGTGGATTGGACCGAGCACCACAACACACTTGTAGCCAATCAGCAGTAGGAGGCGTGTCCACTCATGATGGGGGAGGAGAGAGAGTGAGCAAGAGGGAGATTTGAAGAAAGACTGTAGAAAGAGAGATGGCTGAGAGACATTACAAAAGAGAAAAGCTCAGAGGAATATCACTAGAAAAAGAGGGTTATGATCAGGCAAGAGCTTTAGGACCTGCGTTAATATTAGAGACGTTAGAGAGCGTGAAGGCCTGAAAATGGATGCAGAGGTTGCGTTGTTTCTGCTCCATCCATGAGTAACATTGGTGTTGCAGTTTCACAGAACCAAGATATGCTGTTGTTGCTGTTAGCTTTAGTAACAGGATGGTTTTGAGTGTCATTGTTTGTCTGGAGCTGCTGTGCTGCTGGTGACTAACAATGAACTCTTGCTTGTATATACTCTTCTTGTGTACTGTATCTTAGTTTAATTAGGATATTTAAGTAGCTTTTATAAACGTACACTAGAAAAAAATATTACTTGTGTGCATCTTGAGACAAAACAGTGGCACTGACATATTTTAAGATATGTGAGTACAAGTTGCTTTCAGTTAAGTGGCTTTTCAATTAAGTGGCTTTTGTCTCATGTTAAAGATTCTCTGTCGAGCTCAATGAGTGACCTGAAGAGTTCAGTCTCAGATCTTACTACTTCTGTTTCATCTCTTTCTTCTCAACTATCAGTCACCAGTGAGTACACGCTACATTACACGGACAAAACAGCACTCATTTCAATAAGAGTCCAGTAAATGCACACACTCCACCCACACATCTACACTTCTTCTCCACAGTACAGGATGATTCGCAAACTGAAGTGAAGAGTTTGATGAACAGCTTGAGTTCTGCTGTATCAGCGCTGACGGCACAGCTGAATGATGCAGGTGTCCAAATCTTTTAATAACTGATTAAATGTTGTCTTCTGTGCATTGAATAAGTTTAAAAAAAAAAAAAACTTTTTCTCCCAGTGAACAAGCAGGACCAGAAACAGACTAAAACAGAACGATTGCTGGACAGTCTGGAGTCCTCCATACAGACTGATCAACAGAACAAACAGCGTGACTTTGGTGAGTCAGAAAAAAAAAAAAAACATCTACTGAGATATTCATAGAAACATGAATATACGGAGTCCCGCACATGACATGCAGGAAAAAAAAATTGTAGGCTAAAGGGCCGTTCACACAGAATGCGTTTTTCTATTCCAACACGCTACTTTTCCATTGTTTTTCTGTTTAAACGCGTTAGACAGACGTGTATGACCATTATGCTCGCATCTCATGTCGCATCTCATGTCTTTTTCCACGAGTATGGAAAGCCAAACGAATCAGAATTTGCGTGCTTTTGACCGCCGTATAAATATTAAAACGCCGTTTTCATAACGCCGTCAGGCGCTAAGTCACAAGCCGCCATGCGTTAAAATAACGCCACTCGCCGAAAGACGTTAAGTTGACGCCACGCCACTCAAAAAGCAGATTTATGAACTCATCTACATGGCCCCTCCTCTACCGGGTTTGAGGACTCTACGGCAAGTCGGAGAATCCAGTTTGCAAGAGCACGAAAATGGCAAGGAGAGAATTTGTTTTGCTGTGTAAACTCTGTAAATGACTGTGAATTGTAAATGTAAATGAATTTTGTTCAAGTAAATCAAAATAATAATATAAAAAAGGTCTAGCTTAAGATCCGGCGCAGCACCAGATGTAGAGTCTGGCTCAGAATGACATTTTATATAGAAAGTAGAGGAATGTTATCTATATTGCAAAAATACTATTATAGTAAATACTATAGTGCTTTTGAACCATACTATAGTAAAGTTCTTGAATAAATTTGTTGTGATAATTCTGTAGTTGCTGTGGTAATATAACAACTATAGTAATATAAACAAATTACTTTACCCAGTACTGTACTAAGTTTTCTACAACTATGGGGTATATTATACTATAATACACTACAGTTTACTCTAGTAACAACTAAAGTATACTACAGTATAACAGTTTATCAGTTCACTATAGTTAATACTCCAGTATGCTGTAGCATTCATTAACAAAGTGTTGTGAATACTATAATATATACAGTATACTACAATTTACTATAGTAAATACTATGGCATTTTTTCATAATCATCAGAATGGCTTTAGGAAACAGAAAATTTAAAAAAAACCCAAATTAACAAGGAATCAATAATGGCAATATTTTTGGACGTAGAAAGAGGTTACGACGTTTAAATTTGTTCAATATATTAGAATCAATAAATTAATATCAAATTAAATAATTTACACTGAAAAACTACAAAAGCATTAAATAATGCTATTTTTTAAATATTTTTTGGGGAAAATGAAATTAAACTGCCAGTAAGTGGCGGCAAATGACCGTCTAATGAGTGAATCATTGATTCATTCTATAAAACCATTCGTTCAAACAGCCGATTTATCCAAGAATGAGGCAGTTGTTTATGAATGGGCCATTGAATCTTTGACTCAACCGATTCTTTCAAAATGCTGAATCATTCAGTATGTAACACTACTGAGTGTCAATGGACTACTTGCACAACTACTTCCGTGTTCTACTTATTACGGCTCGAGCGTTTCCGGTCAGCGTTCAACGCACTTATATACAGAGAGCTTCTCGTGAAAACGCAGATTAATACTAAGTTTTAGGGCTGCCAAATGTTTTTTAAACAATTAATCATATTCTCTGCATTAACATTAATTATCTTCAACCAGCTGAAATGTTTATTAATATATTTTGCTTCCAAATGCGCATTCTGAATAATAAATAAATTTCCCCACCAACCTGCCGCCGTCAAGTGCTCGTCTTCTCATTAGCAGTGTTTTTCTCTTAGTCATCATATTTCATACCTGTTAAATTTACATTTAAATGAATTTGACTGATTAACACCCAAAGCACATGGTTTTACTATGGTAAATGTAGTAAGTAACTATGGGTGACAAAGCATTATCACGATGGCTAGACTATTTTTCCTTACAGTTACAATTGCACTGCAAACAAAAACAAGTTAAAACTGTCAAGCATCGCTGATTCCCTCTGACAATCTGTTAACAGAAGGACAATCATTGAGTCCGCTAGCACCGTTAGCATCGCGCGCTAGCTGCTTTCTGACTGTAAACGAGCAGAAGAGCATACAATGCATGCACAAACAAACCAAGCTGACGATTAAACAGCAGTATAACTTACCTTTCATATAATAGTTATAATTAATCAAATACTTATGAAGATGAACCATGGTTTTACTATAGTAAGAGTGTAGTAACTATGTTTAATTTTCGTACGAGCAGTATTGCTTGTGTCGGTGTGCTTTTATTCCAGTGTTTGAGATAGTTGAATGAATGTGATAACTGCCTTAACAATGTTAAATATTTAATTAATCTTAAAGAATAATGCAATGACAGCGCAACAACTTTGAATAATAGGATTTTTGTCATAAATGTGTGAATTACATACAAATGATTGTCGGTAAAAAATGGCACATAATAGTGACTAAAATATTATGTTTATTCTGATCTTATTCATCACGTCTCGCACTGCAGCGCCGCAATCACTAGTAGAGCACTGGACACCCTGTGGTGAAAGAATCACGGCTTATGTTGGATTAAAACTGGATACAGACTAGAAAGGTCTGTACATGGTAATCATTAGAATATCTTTTCTCCTGTCTCTGAATATGTCTGGAATTTAAATTCATCCCGAGGACTCTCATTTTAAGAGGCGTTTAGTTAGCTATGTGATAACAGCGCATTGAAAATATATATAACCGGCAACAACTGAGCCGTAATATTTCAAACCGGACGTGCATCACGAGGCTCTGTGCAAGTTAGTCCATAGCTGTGAGACAATATGGTTCTGATGCATAGACTGTAAAAAAATATGGGTGTAGATTTTATTAGTTTTATATCCTCCCGCCATTGTCATTGTAGTAAATCTCACAAACAAAACTTTTAGCCAATGCCAAGACAATCCAACAACGTGTGTTCTGTTTATCTTCCATATGCGTGCACATGTACACAGACGCAAATCTGTCTCGAGTCTCGACCATTAACGCACCAAGCCATATAATTTTATAATTGTATAAAATACAATAATTATAATTGTATAAAATAATCCTGAAAAAAGCACAAACAGGGCAGAGATGCCAAATTCAGCATCTGGAATTAGCTGAGGTGACGGCTCACAGACAGCAGCGCAATTCACCTGTCACTCAAGTGACCACGCCCATAATTATGCAGAACTTTAAGGCGTAATATAATTTAAACGGATGAGTTATAAAAAAAAATTCACCCCCCTTTAGACTTGTCATGAAGGGCAAAGTTAGCAGTATAGACCAAAACCACAATTTGATCCAGGCTGTAAACATGTTTTTTTCTGCTGCAAACTTGGCCATTTTAACATGGGGGTCAATGAGATTCTGCTCTCTTTTGGAGCCTGTCCCTAGCGGCCACTCGATGAACTGCAGTTTAAGTCACTTCCGTGTTGGCTTCAAGAGAAACTGGGGGAGGTTGCCGCTTGTTCTGATGTGATCTTTGGAACTAATTTCATCTCCCCCAACATTTCTTATATGTATATTCAAAAATATTTAAAGATTGACATTATTTAATGCTTTTGTAGTTTTTTAGTGTAAATGATTTCATTTGATATTAATTTATTGATTCTAATATATTGAACAAATTTAGGAATGTGAAATAAAAGATGAAGCATTCATTTAAGAAGATTTAGGATGCCCTTTATAAAAGGAAAAATATGCCCTTGTGGTAAATATTAGGGATACAACGATACCGATACGGGCCCGATACCAAGCTCATGTACTCGTACTCGTAAAAATACCCCCTATACCAAAGACCGATACCTCACGTGACGTAACTGACAGAATTTTCTGTGCACAGAGACACCGGCGGCAGCAGCAGAAACAATGTCAGCCTCAGGGATGTGGAAACACTTCAAAATTAATGATGACAACACACACATTGCGAACTGCATGCAAATCGCGCTGAATGACAGACCAGAAGCGCTCTCTCAACCAGTTCTCTCAGACAGCGCGCGATCAGTTCTCCTCGCGTCTGAATGGTCAAATGCACAAATAGTTGTCAAAATGTCCATCGTGTGGAGTATTTCATGTAAATATAGTCGGTTATGGCTTAAGTGGACGTAAACAGGTGCGTGAAAACAGGATATGTGTCAGATATTACATCCATGGATTCGGTCTTAAAATGACAGTAGCCTAATTAAATATTTATCTGTCATTAATGTTAATAAAACAACAAAAGATGTTAAATGAATGTATATCTATCTATCTATCTATCTATCTATCTATATATATATCGTGAAATAAAATGGTCTATGGTCTACCCTATATTTTGTATTAATATTCTCTCCTGTATTTATTTATTTATTTATTAAACCATAATAATGAGCGTTTACGTAATATAGGCTATATAGCACTCAAGCGCACGCATAAAGCTTGCCATAAAGAACCGGCAAAAGTAATGATAATGAATGTGACAAAAAACAGCAAGGAGACATTGTAATTGTTTATTAATAAACTAATGTTTTCTGAATCAGTGTCGGCTGCAAAGATGTTGACATTGCTGAAATGAACCGAATTTACTAATTTGTTCCCTTGATTTACTAATCGTGTGCACAATTTAGCAAATCGAGGGAACAAATTAGTAAATCGTACGGACGAGTTAGGGGCCCTTCACACAGAACGCGTTTTTCTATTCCAATGTGCTATTTTTCCATTATTTTTGTTTTTTTGTAAGCACATGCTAGACGGACGTGTGATGACCGTTACGCTCGCATCTTTTGCAGCACCTCACACATGAGCGGCGCGTTTTTAAGACAGCGTGTCCAGTTAAAAGAATTTCAAATTTTACACGCTCGTTCACACAGAATGCATCTTTGCGTCTAAAAACGTGAGACGCAGCGGTCAGGAATGGTTTTTAAAAAAGCACAGCGCAGAACGCAAGGGTCTCGAGATGCAATAACGGAAATAATACAAATAGGCAAACAGCAGAATAGATACTATTTTTGACATGGAAAAAAAGGGAGAAAATAATCGCACTGGCCTCCTCCGCCATGATCAGAATTCGCACGCTTTTGACTGCCGTATAAATATTAAAATGGCGTTTTCATAACGCCATCAGACTTAGTTAATATGGAAGGCCAAAAGGGCCAAAAACACGTGAATTTTAACACGTCAACAACACGTTAAATATGTGTATTTCACGCGTATTTAACAAAATACCTGTTGTTTGCGTGTGAAAAATCAGCGCGTTAAATATGTGTGAAATACGCATGAAATACGCTTAAAAATCTGTTTGAAAGGATCAGTGTCATTGACTGCTGAAAACTTGGGTCAAACCATTTCTGTGAGCTTAAGGGGGTGTACCATTCATTTACTCGGATGCCACCATTTAACATGCTAGATCAGCTTATTCAGCCTTTTTTGTATAACCTATAGAAATAATATATTTAAATTGCCGTTTTATGAAAAATTAGATTTAATTTTTCTCTGGTGTGTGTTGGGGTGGGACACTTAGGCTAGCTGAAGAAGATTGGTGTGTGACTAGAGATGATGGACCTGCAAAGTTTTGTTCTAAAGAAATAGTGCAGGTTAGTCATACACAAATATAATTTTAAACTGATAATAATGTATGATGCTCTGTGTGTGTGTGTCTGTGTCAGAGCATGGGACTCTCATCATCTCTGCAGAGTTGCACATTTCATTCGGATTAGGCCTACATAATCAGAGAGTAGCCTATTTCTTTTCGTTTTGAATTATTTCGTTTAAAAGTAGACATTTCAAGCTTTCTATAGATATATTTCTCATGTCTGAAAGGCAAGCAGCCTATACGCTGAGTTTCAGTTCATTTAGCTATAAGACGCGCTCCAGTTCACGCGCAAGTGATCGCGCCGGCGCCTCCATGTCAGGATTAAATTGTCTGCTATATTTGCTTCTTATTTATTAAATCCAGAGAATTGGTTGATGAAACATTGATTAAAATTAAAATACAATTTTTACAAAACGAACTTCAAAGAAAGGCTTTCTACAAAACAAAACTTAATGAAGTGGTCAAAATCATGTCTGACCCACTCCATGTCTCCCAATATATTGCGCATCTTATGATGTTTTCTATCTTAGTCATGCTGTTCACTTTTCATAATCAAATAGATGAAATTAAAAAATAACAAAGGCCTATTTAAACATAAAGAAAACGTATTTGGTTTCATTTTTTAATGGCTACCACCACGTATACAGTACAGAGAAATTTCATGTCGTGAGCAAGAGCGGATCATGAGTCGAGTCGGATTGAGCATAATTTATTTTTAGACTTATCTGTTGGCCAGTTGTGGTCTGTGCAATAATTATTAAATGTTCTAAACCATCGATTGTGTTTAATTGTTAGTAATGATGTACAACGGAGCCCCGACCTTTGCAAAAATAAAAATATACAGACTTGTAGTAGGCCTACATTTTACAGTTCCAGTATTTTTAGGACTATATAAGCCTGCATGCCCTAACGAAACCAAATTTTTTAGCATTTTTACTGTGCCACTGCCAATGTTTTTTTTTCATGAACCATTAAACATGGTATTATGACAATGCACACTGAGCCCATTTCCCAGCGCGATTTCTTGGCCGCCACAGAGTTAAATTCTTTAAAATGGACATAATATGACGCACTGCCCTAACGACAGCCACATTTTTAACACTTTTTACTGTATCAGCCTTTTCATAACTTGGCAAAAAGGGCAATGCACACAGCCATTCATGAGAATGCTTAAAAGCGGACATAAGGTTGTGATATATAGGCTACTGCTCTACGAAAGTCACATTTTCAGCAAATAGCTTGAATCTCTCATGTCCGCAGGACACGCCTTTGGAGAGAAATGCAACTTTCATAAGAGCTACATAATCAGGGAGTATCTGTGTTCGATTTTAATTGGTTCTTTAAGATTAGAAATGTCGAGCTTTCAATAGATAGGCTATATTTCTTATGTTTGTGGGGCAAATATACGCTCAGTTTCGGTTCATTTAGGCTTATAATGGCGCGCTCAAGTTCACATGGAGACAGATGTCAGAAAGCACATCCTGATTGCTTTTTTTTTACAAAAGCACAACATTTTTTTGTTATTGTGAGTATAGGCCTACACAAATAGTAGATATTTACAAGGCAGCATTTCCCAAAAGCCTCGTAAGCCTACGATCAACTTAGGCTTACGAGGCTTTTGGGAAACGCTACCCAGGTTGTTTTTTTTTGTTTGTTTGTTTTACAGTTTTATGATGTATTACTCTTATCTGTATGACGGAGTATTTTAAGGAGTTATAGGAGTTATTTTAAGTGATCGCACCGGCACCTCCATGTCTGTATCTCCATGTTTGTATTGTTTGTCACAGACACTTGTCAATTCTATTTTTATTTAATCCTAATTTAACATTCAAATCTTATCAGTTAACGGTTAATGGATAACCAGTGTCGGTCATGAAAATTAACCGAAATGAGCATCCCTAGTTGGTAGCCATTAAAAAATGAAACCAAATACATTTTCTTTATGTTTAAATAGGCCTATTATAATGTTATTTTTTAATTTCATCTATTTGATTATGAAAAGTGAAGTGGATGACAAAGATAGAAAACAGCATAAGATGCGGAATATATCGGGTGACATGGAGTGGGTCAGACATGATTTTGACCACTTCATTAAGTTTTGTTTTGTAGAAAGCCTTTCTTTAAAATGAATTTCGATTTGTAAAAATTATATCTTAATTTTAATCAATGTTTCATCAACCAATTGCCTGGATTTAATAAATAAGAAGCAAATATAGCAGACAATATAATCATGACATGGAGGCGCCGGCGCGATCACTTGCGCGTGAACTGGAGCGCGTCTTATAGCTAAATGAACCGAAACTCAGCGTATAGGCTGTTGCCACGCAGACATGAGAAATATATCTGTAGAAAGCTTGAAATGTCTACTTTTAAACGGAATAATTCAAAACGAAAAGAAATAGGCTACTCTCTGATTATGTAGGCCTAATCCGAATTAAATGTGCAACTCTGCGGAGATGATGAGAGTCAGCAATGTCAACATCTTTGCAGCCGACACTGATTCAGAAAACATTAGTTTATTAATAAACAATTAAAATGTCTCCTTGCTGTTTTTTGTCATATTCATTATCATTACTTTTGCCGGTTCTTTATGGCAAGCTTTATGTGTGCGCTTGAGTGCTATATACACTCTAAAAAATGCAGGGGTTAAATATGGACAAACCCAGGGATTGGGTTGTTTTCACCCAGCCATTTTTTTCAACCAATTTTGGATTTATTTTTTTAGCCAGCAATATATTAATATAGTAAAAGGCATGTTTTTGCTCACCCCCAAATAGGGGCAAATTTGTGGGGTATTTTAAGCTGAAACTTGACCAGACCAGAGACTTATATTACATCTTGTGAAAGAGGGAATAATAGGTGCCCTTTAACCCAACCTGCTGGGTTTGTCCATATTTAACCCAACTTGGGTTGTTTTTAACCCAGCATTTTTTAGAGTCTAGCCTATATTACGTAAACGCTCATTATTATGGTTTATTCTCTCCAGTATTTAAGAAATTAAATTAATATAAATGAGATTAGTAAACTATTGGCTTAAATGAACTACTATTATTGACTAGAAATAACTTATTTCACATATTTTCGATCCAGCATGTCACAAAGGGTATTGGTTTGAGCTTGTGCTCTGCTCCCATGCTCTGACACAGACACACACACACAGAGCATCGTACATTATTATCAGTTTAAAATTATATTTGTGTATGTCTAACCTGCACTATTTCTTTAGAACAAAACTTTTCAGGTCCATTATCTCTAGTCACACACCAATCTTCTTCAGCTAGCCTATGTGTCCCACCCCAACACACACCAGAGAAAAAACTTTGCAGGTCCTATGGCTAAGAGAGAGCATACTCAGATTCAGTGAGCTTATAATGCCGCATTTTATTTTTTACGTATTACATGCGTGAAATAGGCCTACACGTGAAATACACGTATTTAACGCGCTGATTTTTTACACGCAAACAACACATATTTTGTTAAATACGCGTGAAATACACATATTTAAAGTGTTGTTGACGTGTTAAAATTTACGTGTTTTTGGCCCTTTTGGCCTTCCATATTAACTAAGTCTGATGGCGTTATGAAAACGGCGTTTTAATATTTATACGGCAGTCAAAAGCATGCAAATTCTGATCATGGCGGAGGAGGCCAGTGCGATTATTTTCTCCCTTTTTTTCCATGTCAAAAATAGTATCTATTCTGCTGTTTGCCTATTTGTATTATTTCCGTTATTGCATCTCGAGACCCTTGCGTTCTGCGCTGTGCTTTTTTAAAAACCATTCCTGACCGCTGCGTCTCACGTTTTTAGACGCAAAGATGCATTCTGTGTGAACGAGCGTGTAAAATTTGAAATTCTTTTAACTGGACACGCTGTCTTAAAACAGCGTAACGGTCATCACACGTCCGTCTAGCATGTGCTTACAAGAAAAAAAAAATAATGGAAAAATAGCACATTGGAATAGAAAAACGCGTTCTGTGTGAAGGGCCCCTAACTCGTCCGTACGATTTACTAATTTGTTCCCTCGATTTGCTAAATCGTGCAAACGATTAGTAAATCAAGGGAACAAATTAGTAAATCGTGGGCGCAATTTAACGAATAGAGGGAATAGTAAATCTTGCATGTCATGTATGAATACATATAAGTTTGCACATAATTATAGAATTTCATATAATATTTGTATTATGCAATTCTATAATTGCTCTGATTAAAAATTACTGTAAACTCCAATATGCAAACAATGAACTTTCTAATCCAGTATATTGTATTTATGGCTTCTGTCTTGTTGAAGACTCTCTGTCGAGCTCAGTGAGTGACCTGAAGAGTTCAGTCTCAGATCTCACTTCATCTGTCGCATCTCTTTCTTCTCAACTATCAGTCACCAGTGAGTAGACTCTACATTACATGTGCAATACAGCACTCTATCACACTACAATCAGGGTGTGATTTATGGAGTGGGACGGTTTGAAAAACCAAAAGAATGCCAAAACAGAAGTATTTAGCAGTCTGAATTCAACAGGTCGTAGTAATAGCATTACACTATTACATAATATTCAACATCTAAAAGCAACATCTACTTCTTTTTCACAGTGCAACAGCAGGATATGAAGAGTCTGATTGACAGTTTGAATTCTGCAGTATCAACGTTGACATCCAAACTGAATGATGCAGGTTTTGAAATCATTTAATAATCTCACATAATTCTTATTATCTGTGTATTGAGGAAGATAATTCTTTTAACTGCAACCTCTTTTCTCCCAGTTAACAAGCAGGATCAGAAACAGACTGAAACAGAACGATCGCTGGACAGTTTGAAGTCATCCATACAGACTGATCAACAGAACAAACAGCGTGACTTTGGTGAGTCAGAAACATTAAAAAAATCATTAAAACAGCTAATAAGCATGCATACATAAAAGTTTGTATGAAGTTATAATCTAATTCAAGACTGTCTCAATAAAAACACAGTAAACTCCTATGCACATCTTGCTGATATATTATATTTGTGGCTTTTGTCTCATGTTAAAGAGTCTCTGTCGAGCTCACTGAGTGTCCTGAAGAGTTCAGTGTCAGATCTCACTTCATCTGTCGCATCTCTTTCCTCTAAACAACAGACCTCTGGTGAGTTATACATTCACAGTACTCAATAATGCAGTTACTGCAATGATATTGCAAAAATATTGCAATATTGTACTCAAATGAATCTATTGAATTTATCTCTTTTTTAGTTGAATAAAGATAAATATAATTGGTGATTTCATAGACCTGCATGCTGATACTGACATTATTCTTTACGTTGGAAATAATTGGATTGAAATTAAACTCACAGGACACTGACTGCAGTAAGTCTAACAAGGTCTGATGTGTTTTCTTGTGTTCTAGAGGAGAGAGTCATGAACGCGCTGAAGGATCTGATATCTAACTTGAGCAACAAAACAGCAGGTGCCATAGAAGAACAATTTTGGTTCCTCAAAGAATCTTTCAGTCGACATTCTTAAAAGAACCATTTTTACATTGTAAAAATCTGAAGAACCATTTTACACTATGAAGAACCTTTTGTGGAATGAATGTTATTTTTTGTAAAATGTAAAAGATTCTTAATGGGAACATCAATGCCAAAAATAGCATTTATAAGTGTAGCGCTAGTTTATGTAGTTAAATGTGCTGTATATTCATTTCTCTCTGTCATACCTCTTATTTTGCATCTTTTCTCTCTCTCTGACACAGACGTCCCTGTAACCTGTAAACCTGGCTGGATATCGTACAAAAGCAGCTGTTTCTTGTTCTCTAGTAATACACTCAACTGGACTGAGGCACGAGATTACTGCAAAACACAGGACGCATTACTCCTCAAAATACAAGACGATGACAGGGAGTGGGTGTGTAATGTTCATGGCATGTGCATAACAGCATTTTGATGTATTTTTTTACCAAACACGGTAACACTTTATAATAACTGCACATTATGAAGCATTAGTAAATAGTCAATTCATCATTTATAAAACATTAATAGACTTTAATGAGCAGTTTATAAACACAGCTATAAATGTTTTGTTCTTGATTTATAAGCATATCTATAACGTGTTTAATAATTGTATTTTCATACTTTAGAGATGATAAATTGATCATTAATAAATTATGTATTACATTATTTACAAACCAGTTATTTAGGAGCTGTCAGTGGTTCATAAGATCATTTAGAAAGTGTAAGTAAATGATTAATAAACTATTTAAACATACATTTATACATATTATTATTTAGACATATAGTAATAGTTACTCAGAGTGTTAATAAATGCTTTAATAACCCATTCACGCTGTAATTCATGATTAATTCAGGTAGTTATAAAACATTTAGCAGTTTGCCTCGTACAGCTTTTATAAAGGAGATTTAAAGGATACAGAACATAGAAATATTTATTTCAAGCAAAAAATGAAACTTTACGATGGGTAACTTGATATAAAATTAAAAATAAACCTCTGCAATGTTACAGAAACTAAAAATTCCTGTACTCTTCCAGAAAACATAACTGTGCAGTAAAATGAAACTAAGCGTATATGCAATCTGATATAAAAATACATTTCTGTAAAGTGTAAACATTCCTGAATAAAAATGTACCAGTGCCAACACTGGATTACATGAGTGCCAAAATACAACAAATACTTTTTTTTTTAAAACAATAATAATATAATAAAATATTTCACAGTGTCAAAACTACCTCAGTTCTAACTTTAAAACATTAGAGAACAGCAGTGCAGAAGATCACTGAGCCTTTAAATCTCCTTTGTAAAGCTTTACGAGGCATAAATAGTCCTCACTTTAGATGAGCTCACAAAAATAGTTAACTGACTTCTAAATGTTTCATAACTACCTGAATTAATCATGAATTACAGAGTAACTATTACTATGTCTAAATAATATGTATAAATGTATGTTTAAATAGTTTATTAATCATTTACTTACACTTCCTAAATGATCTTATGAACCACTGACAACTCAATGTAGAAGTGATAAATTGATCATTAATAAAGTATGAAAATACAATTAAACACATTATAGATATGCTTATAAATCAAGAACAAAGCATTTATAGCTGTATTTATAAACTGCTTATTAATGTCTATTAATGTTTTATAAATGATGAATTGACTATTTACTAATGTTTAACTAATGCTTCATAGTGTGCAGTTATTATAAAGTGTTACCAAAAACTCTATCTTTCCCCTAGGGATTCTTGAACAATCATACCATACCCACACAATATTGGGTCGGTCTAACGGATCAGACCACAGGCCAGTGGAGATGGGCGGATGACACTCCTTACACCATGAACAAAGAGTGAGCTGATTCATGCATTATTCACTTTCTCCCCAGATAAAGAGAGCTTGATTCACAAGAACATTTCTTAGCAAACATGCACTAAAATAGCATAGATTTAAGTTTACATTTGAATAATATACATATACCTTTTAGAGGTAAAGTACCAAATTTTGGCCTCAAGATGGCACTACATTAACATGTTTATCTTTAAGTATGACCTAATATCCACTTCATTTTGCTAGGATTAAATTAAGATTAAAGGGGCTATATGTAGAATTCAGAAACCCTTGTTATTAGCGACACCAGTGGCCGCAAAGTGAACTGCAGCCAGCAACTCATTGCTCGTACTCGCAATCATGCTCACGTAACGTACAAGAGACTGAACGTAATTCACTGCAAAGTTCTTTTTCATTCTTAGCTTAGAAGTAAAAATTTGGAACTATCTTTGCAGCGAGATACTGTTAACGAACATCCCAACGCTGTTCACGCTGCTGGGAGTGACGTTTAGATTAAATATGTGCTGCGCGCTTTCTCTTTGTGAGCTTTGGTTAGAGGTAGCTGAAACGCAACTTTACGCACAACTGCCAGCCTGCATAGAGAGGTTCTTGAGACTCCAGCAGCTTCAAATACCTGTTTGCTGCTCAACAGTGGCTTTTTTTTATAGCTGTCCTTTTAATACAATTAAATTTTTTGACAAACTTGTATTTGGAAACAATATCTAAAATTAAGAATCTGTACAATGTTTTTCTGTTTTTTCTTTTTTTTATATACCCCTGACATGTTTGGTTATGTGTTCTCAAAAAAAAAAGAAGAAGAAGAAAAAAAAGAAAAATCAAAGAATAAAAGAATATCAGTGCAACAGTACAAACCAATGTGTTTGTGATTATGATAATTAAAATAATGTGATAAATATCAGTTTGCAATATCAAGCAGCATAACAGACTGTGTTTGTACAGGTAAAACCGGATACTGGAAGCCTCACACATTCAAGACAGAAATGACCACACCACTCTTATGTTAATAATAAGGTGGATAATGGTCACATAGTTTTCTATTTTCCAATTATTGCCCTTTTGTAATCATGGTTGGAAAGGAAGCAGGAACAAAGCATATTTGTTGGTGGTGGTGGTGTTGGGATTAAATGCATTGTATAAAATGAACTTTAGATTGGATGGGATGCCAGAAAGTTGTTCTACACTGTGTTCCAAATTATTATGCAAGTGCATGAAAACAACTAATATGTTGTGACAACTGAACGGAGATTATCAATCTATCATAAGATTTTTGAGTGATTGAGAGCACAGGAGAACTCGGTCAGATAAAGGCTTATTAAGGAAAGTTTGTCAAAAATGTAATTGTATTAAAAGGACAGCTATAAACAAAAAGCCACTGTTGAGCAGCAAACAGGTATTTGAAGCTGCTGGAGTCTCAAGAACCTCTCTATGCAGGCTGGCAGTTGTGCGTAAAGTTGCATTTCAGCTACCTCTAACCAAAGCTCACAAAGAGAAATGTTTACAATGGGTGTAGAAATACATGTAGACTCATTTTTAAATAATGTTATTAACTGATGAATGCCGTACTACAATGGATGGTCTAGATGGATGGATTTCTGGATGGTTGGTAAGTGGCCACCCCGTTCCAACAAGACTGCAATGTCAGCAAGGAGGTGGCGTGTGGTGGCTGGAATATTTGGAAGTGAGACAGAAAGTCCATTTAGAATCTCTGAGCATGTCAAAATGACTTCTCAAATCTGACTATTTATTGAACTGAAATCCCATCACTTGCATAATAATTTGGAACACAGAGTATATGCAGATGGAATGGTGTGACATTTGTTGATTGGCATTATTCACAGACGCTGGGCTCCTGGGCAGCCAGATGACTGGACAGAGCACGGTCTGGGAGAGGAAGGAGAGGACTGTGGGCAGATTATATTTACTGGGAAACTAAATGACAGCCACTGCTCCGTCAAAATGAGATTCATTTGCAGAGTGTAATTCTTAAACTGAAAATAGCTGTGGTGTATTGCCATCAATATATATATAGGGGTGTAGCGGTACACGTATTCGTACCGAACCATTTCGGTACAGGGCTTTCGGTACGGTGTACGTGTATACCGAATGCATTACATTGCAACATTAAGGTCTCCTATTAATCGCAATAAGTTCTGCGTTTTGTTACTTTCGATAAGAAACAAAGTCTCATCCATCAAATTCTGTCCACGAAATTCAAACAGAAAATGCCACTTTGATGTGGCGTGACAGATCTCTATATAGGCACCTCAGTTCAACCGGCAGAGCGGGGCGCAAGTGAACGCGATCATCTCTTCCTCTTTAATAGGCTACTAGTTACAGATAATAAATCTGTCGTGAAAATGACAGCCACTGTGTAGAAATGATTATATTTCAACAACGAATTGGAGTAAAACTTAATTTTATAATTAGATTTTGAAGTGCCTTATGTGCAGCTTACAGGTTTGCATACAATTTATTTGAGTGTTGATTATTATATGTAAAAATAAATATCGATTGAATTTAGGCTAATAGTTTGGGCTCTGTTGTTAACCTTTAATATTATAATGTTCAAGTAAGGGCTCCTACTGTCACAGTCTGTTTAGTTTCAGTTTCAGTTTATGGACTTTCTGTTTGCATTCTATGGTCACATGTTCTGTTTCCCGCCTTCATCATTAGTTCATCTGTATCACCTGTGTCTCATTAATCAACCTTGTTATGTTTGCTATTTAGTTTCCCCCTGTTCACTCAGTCTTTGTCCGTTCACCGTTTGAGTAAGTTGTGTTGCACCTCTATGCCTGGTAACCTGTGGATTACGTCATTAAACTAGTATTTGGATTTATTCTCTTCGTCTGTGCTCCTTCCTGCAACCAACCATAACACCTACATAGTTTATAGCATTAGCAGAGATAATTTTTTTTTTTTTTTTTTTGTTTTTTTGTTTTTTATCCTTAAGAAACTTTTAGATATATTAAATTATATCTAAAGACAGAGACACAATTTGTTCAGTAAACTACTGTTTAATAAAATTAAAAAAAAAAACTTAAAATTGCTTTTTCTTCCCACCTGCTGTACTGAACCGTGACTTCAAAACCGAGGTGCGTGCAGAATTGTGAGTTTTGTATACACCCCATATATATATATATATATATATATATATATATATATATATATATATATATATATATATATATATATATATGGGGTGTATACAAAACTGTTATATATATATATATATAACATTGACAATATATAGTTTTAATCATCACACAAGATTAATCAGCTTTTTTTTTCTACAAATTGAGATTTGTGTGACATTAGAAGAGCATCAGATGTTAGTTATGCTTCAGTTTATTTCAAAATGTTTCTGCTGTTTCTTCATGCTTGACCTTTATTAAGCAATAAATGGCTGATCATTAATAAAATCAGTAACACAGACTGGATGATTGCTTATTAAAATATTGTATTACTTTGCTTCTGTCCCAAAGAATTATTAAACTGTATTTTATCCTAAACATGCTGATTATAGTTGTGGTCCTGGATGTTGATTAGTCAATCCGAGTTCACATTTAAAAAGCACCTTTTATAATTTTTACCTTTTTAAATAATATTTTTGAGAAAGAATATTTGAAATGGTTGGTCTTGTTCATTTCACAAGGGTCAAGATTTCCAATTCATTTCTGACATACACTAAACAGAGTTAAATATTATTGAGTAGAGATTAGAAAACAGTCATGAACATTATGACTACAGAATACTGACTACAGTGATTTTTATCTCTCACATAAGCGATGCAAATTTTTATTTATTATTTTTTTTTTTTTTAGATGCTGTGTCAGTTCTGTTTCATTTTCTTTTTTTGTGTTTGAAGCTCCTGAAATGGAGGATGAATATATTTACCTACAATCAGCGGAAACAAATCACACTGGAAGTGTTTTTGTGTTCGAAACAGGATGTCTTTGACAACCGTGCCATCCTAAAACCAGCCAGACCAGATCAAACTTGGTTTTGGATCTACCGGGGAGGTATGGAGTGACAAAATCTTAATATGACTTAATGTTCTAAAACAACAACCAGTCAAAACAAATTTCTCACATCAAAAACACTAGGTCTATCTACTGCTAGTGTAGCAGGTCTTCATTTAGAAAATAATTTTGTGATTCCACTTGCCATGACCATATTTGGGGTTTCCGGCCACCACACTGACTTGGGGGGGTTGGTGCACTTTGCTGCTTCCCAGTCTGCATGAGATGTCACAGAACGTTATGCATTGCTGCCGCACACTGGTTTATATGCAGTCCTCATATATTTCCTTTTGTGTTATCCAAAATAAATAAATAAAGACAGTCTGTCTTTAATTTTGACACAACGCAGAAAACACGCCACTACATCTGGTGCCGTGACCCGGATGTTTCACTCTTTGTGGGACAGGATGGGTTTCGTGCGAATGGAGGAGTACCGGGGTGATGGAAGAATGTGTCCAGCGCTGCAACGTGACCAAGTGGATGTGAGGTTCGCCATTTGTTAATATGAAAAGTGAACTGACATTGCTCTGTTTCCAGGAAACTTATGAAGTGTTGAACAGGCTGAAATATCTTCATATTTGAATTGAACTATATTGTGTATTTATTTTATTTAGTTACTGAAAAAAAAAAAAAGAAAAAATTGGCAGTATTTTGATGTGAATGTCAGATGCTGATATGGATCGTTTTAATAGTCAGATGAATATGGGAAGAGGAAGGGGTGTACTGAGGTTCATCCAAACACATCAGGCAGTTGGGGCTGATAAAATCAGTCCACCTTCCTCAACCCCAATTCACACAAGACATGTTAATGTGCCGACATCTACTGTGTCTCAGTCTTGTGCTGTTTCCGATGATTCTGTGCAATTCTCTGAATTGAATGCTGTGCCAGTGAACCTGATTTTGATATAGTAAAACAGATAGGCAGCAGCATTGGCCAGAACATTGTTACATGTTTTGAGTCTGGCATTTTTGACCAAAACAAGCAAAGTGGTTCAACTATTAATATGAGTAAACTGTCAAAAGTCAGCTTACTTGTTAAGCAAGATGTTAACGAGCCCCCGTACTTCAGAGGTGATGGGGAAAAGAAAATTTGTGTTGAGTGGGTGGAGACAGTAAAAGGGCACTTGAGAAAGCATGTAGTGCCCTTGAAAGATCAAGCTGACGAAGTACTGACAAAGTTGTAAGGCAAAGAGCGTGATGTAGTAAAGGTTGGACTGAGAAGTAATCCACTGATTGATCTCAGTAATGGTCCAAAGCCAATTTTTGACCTGCTCAAACAACACTGCACTAGGGGTGTAACGATTCACTCGTTTTCTCGATGCATCGATTACAAATCCTGACGATGCATATGCATTGATCTTGAAACATGTTTTTTGAATTGTTCATTTCTGTCAATAATCGATGTAAAATGCTAAGATCAGTGAATCATCGATTCAGTGCTTTAAAATATACAGACATTAAATTACTACATGCGCGAACTGATGGAGACATCGTGCGCCGTCATTCGCGCTCTCACAGCTCTCCTTCACAGATACGCACAGCACTCTTTACCGCCTTTCACTGGATTGCGCTCACACTCCGTCCGTAGCTCTCACTGACACATTTTTGAGAAGCCCACGCTTGAGCTCTCCTCAGGACGACCAATGCTATTCACATGAGCAGATGACAGCTCTCTATCGAGACAGCGATAGTCCGGAGTCAAACGGATCAAGCCATTGATAAAACTGCCAAGTCACTGCGTGGCCACTAGTGTTGAAATAAAACGCTTTCATTGCGTGCTGCGTGGAAATGTCACCGTTATTTTCTATAAGATACAATACTCAAGTTTTACAGAAATGGGTTATACTATTGACGTTACCTGAGCAGTTGAAGTAAAACCCCGCTTATTCAAGGGCGAGCATTTATTGCATGGATGGCCCAAACACATAATGTAAGTGTCTAAAATGTTCTGTATAAAGAGAAGAAAGAGGGTTTTTCTTACTATTCCGTGAAGTAAAGTTAGTTTAGGATTAGTTGGGAAATTGCATGATATTGCTGGGTTGTCTCTCCATGTAAGCATATGTTTAATATACCTGGAACACTTTAAGGCCACATTCACACAGCAGCAGCATACGGTTGTCAGTCCTCTATTTGAGTCCTTAATACGGTTACGTTCACACACAATACGTTTATTTACGGGAGTGACAACACATTCTATATCCAAACTCACACCCGTCAATTTTCTGGACTCACAACCGCATTCTCGGAATATTCGCGCTGTATAAACGGAACCGCACTGGACAACTAGTTGTCTGTCACGTCATACAGTGCGAGAGAGCCGCTCTGATAAGGTGTTTTGTGTGTGGTTTCGCTTTCAGTAACTTACAGCGACAGAGATATGAGCTGTGTGTCATCTGAAGGTGTTAGATCCAGTCACTGTTCTCCACCGGAGCGGCTCCAGTCAGTTTTGTTTTTTTTCCAAATTCAAATGCTGTGTCATGCGTGAGACATCGCAAAGGATGTGACAAGCGTGTGCAAGGGTTAAACACTCCGGCTAGCATGGTGTTTACATGCTGCTGTTGGTTAATGAAGTTTTTATGGATGAACTCGTGGTTCAATTAGTCTCTTGTCATGTCAAAAGTGATAATACTTTTCAGTTTTATGGACGTCGCCATCTTTAATGTTACGTTGGTCACTGTTGTTATGGTTACTAGTAAGAGAATACAGGCTTGACACTCGTTGCACGTTCATACAGGCAGTGTTCCAGATGCTACTGTAAGTTGCTGTGTGAACGGGACATTTCGAGACTCGCACCTGTAAGTAAGGCCCAATCCCAATTCTATTTTATACCCCTTCGCCCTTCCCCTTGCCCCTTGAAACAGAGTGGCAAGGTGTAGGGGTGAAAATATTCCCCTAAGAAATGGGACACCACTACTATACCATTACACACGTCATCATACCTAGTTTCTTTTATTAGTGTCCTGTAACATTTAACCAGTATGAACAGTAATGAAGTGCGCATATCAACAGAAATCAGGCACGAGCACGTTTAACAGATTACTCATTCCCAACGTTGTTTTGCGCTGTATTTTGGACGGCGCTCGGTTTCAGTTCGAAAACGTATGAGCCTTCGAGTTTCTCGAGACTGGTGAAGCTGCTTTTCCATCGGGCCAAGCTGTTTGTTTAACCGTTCCATTCCGTGCTGAGCCGGCCGGTACGGATATGGTTTCGTTTTCCACTGTGGTGCTGCGATAACGGACCTCTTTGCAAAGCAATACAAACGAGTCAGTTGTTGCCTTGGTAACGCAAGAGTTTACATACGATACGAGATGTAAATAGCTATGAAGGATGACCAGATATTTTTTTTTAACTGTATTACTCATTTGTGTTCACATCATTCAAATAGCGCATTTAACAAGCTACAGAGAAACTGGCAGCCAGGTAACACATAAATGATCGATCCTGAGTGGAAATATCACTACCATGATCACTACACGCATTCTAGCAGCACGGTCGACGGTGTATGCAGGGAAATTTCTCATACCCCTTCGTTCAAAGTGTGGTCCTGAAAAATCTTCGTTTGAAGGGCTATCTGGCCCTTCCCCTTACCCCTACCACTCCAGCCAAAAGAGAATCAAGACACCCCTACCCCTTCACGTGAACGCGCAAAACGAAGGGGTAGGGGAAAGGGGGAAAGGGGGAAGGGATAGAATTGGGATTGGGCCTAAATGTGGTTGTCAATCCCAAAAACTGACAGTGTGAACGTGGCCTAATAAGGCTGTGTAGCCATTAACACTATCCTACACTATAGTTAACATGAACTAACAATACTTTTAATGCCTTTTAAAATTTTGGTTTATGTAAATTTCTACAAATGCCAATTTTTAGGCTATTAAAATAAAGTTATGTAGCATCATTAAGAACTAACATTAACAATGGACAAAAGGTTGTTTTTTGCCCTTACTCTCTGTCTTTCTGATTTCCTGAGTAATTCGCACCCTGACTAAGACACATTGGGGTAAGCATTTCAATAATCCTATGACTGCATATAAAAATGCAGAATCGAATCGCATCGAATTTTAATGTGAATAGTCTCAAATCGAATTGTTCTGAATTTGCAAAAATTGTTCTTGAATCGAATCGAACACCTATGAATCGTAAATCGAATCGATTTGCGGTCTACCCAAAGATTCACAGCCCTAATGTAATATATTAAAGTGTCTTTGGTGTTTCCATGGCTTCTACAAAATAAAACCGGAAACCAAGGGTAACGCGGATATGACGCCATTGACAGGCGACTCCTCACACGTCCCGGATTCTTGGTTAAAAATAGCAATTCTTCATCATCTGCAGTTGCTGACTGAAACTGTTCTTTTTTCTCCTTTGAAACAGGTAGGCACTGTAAAACTCACATCCATCTCATCCTCTTCTCTGCTGTCCTAAGTGCAACGCTCTTGAAGGTAAGCTCTGCTCAGTGGATCCTCAGTGTGCAACTCTTTTCCTGGAACATATCTCACCTTTAGGCTATACTTTTGCAATCTCATCAGCATTTTCTGAAGTCTGGATGGAGCTTCATGGAGTGGCTTCTTGAAAATAATCTCCAATGGCTTGTGGTCGGACTCAGCCTGAATGCAGCATCCATACAGATATTGGTGAAAATTTTCACAGCCATGCACAATTGCTAACAGCTCTTTTTCAATTTTCTGCGTAGTTTTGTTCACTGTTAATGCTCTCGAGCCGTACGCTACTGGCTGTCCCTCCTGAAGAATTCACAGCTCCTAGACCTTCTGAGCTGCCATCCACAGACAAGGTAACTGGCTGGCTCACATCATAAAAACTGTCTTGTTGTTCACTTTCCCAATGTTTCTCCTTCCAGCAGCTTTCTGAGAGGTGCAGTCACTTCTGAAAGATTCGGGATGAACTTTGCTAAGTACTGCAACATGCCTAAGAACCTCTGTACAGCTGACTTGTCCTGTGGTTCCGGCATCTCCAGAATAGCTCTCACTTTTTCCTTGTCAGGTTTCAGTCCGTCTTTGCTCAGCACGTGACCTATGTAGCTGATTTCACTTAGGCCAATCTTGCATTTGTCTTCGTTCAGTTTTAGGTTTATTCTTCTCAGTTTCTCTAACAGCTTCCTCAGTCTGCTGTCATGTGAGTCTTTGTCTTCTCCCCACACAAGATTGTCATCCATTACATTAACAACTCCTTCCATTACTTCCAGATGTTCCACTGGAACTTTCCTGGGAGCATGAATCACTGGCATGGCCTCAGGCTTTGTCTGAATGTGGTGGACTCCTGGAACACAACCCAGTCCTGTAAAAACAAATCTTCAAATTCTCTCAGAATATCTTTTGAGGTGTCTCCTTTTATTTCATACATCATTTTTTATTACTCCCAATGTGTTGCATGATTCTCTTCCCAGAATTACACAAGCATTTTGCTTTATGACCTAAAATTCAAGAGTGTACAGCTTGTCTTTGTACTGACATTCAAGGCATTGCTGACCCAAGGGCGACATCTTGTGGCCTGAATATGTCACTAGTTTACATTGTGATTTTCTCATGTCATTTCTGTCAATCTTTAAGGCAACCAGTTTTCGCACTGACATGACATTATAGTCTGCACCTGTTTCTAACTTTACCATCAGCTCTTTGTTTACTTAGAGGGTTTCAGTCCACTGTTCCATTTCAGTTTGCAGTTCTTTCTTTTTCACTTCATCCTTCTCATTGATTTGATACAGTTTAGTCTCCTTCATCTCAATGGTTCCATGGAACATTTCATTGTCTTGATCGATTCCATGAATTCTACGTTGTTTCTCTGTTTGTGCGTGACTCATGCACTTTCTTACGTTATGATTCTTTTTGTGACAGGCTTTATCTGTCTGAATGCAGGGCATTTGTTTTGTTGCAGGGCATTCACATTTTGTGCATTCTACTAGAGACATATCTTTCTTTGGCTGAACACATTCTATTTCCTTTTTCTCATTCTTTTGCTTGTGAATTTTGTGCATGGGAATTTCTGTTTCTTCTTGCAATGATTTTAACTGGTTTTGACTCCCTTCACTGGCATGGCATATATTCACTGCCCTCTGTAGGGTTAAATTGGGTTCCCGTAACAACCTGCCTCTGATCTGGTCATTTGTAATACCACAAACAATTCGGTCCCTTATAAGTCCCTTAAACAATCCTTCGCTTTATTCTTTAAGTCCGTCACATAAGCATCAATAGACTCTAATTGGCCTTGTGCTCTAATAAAGAACAAATGTCTCAGGTATGTCAGCTTTTTCATGGTTCAAAGTATTTGGCAAGCAGCTTCAAATGTAAACATGTTGAATACATTGATTGTGTCGTCTCCTGCGACGTGCAGAAAAGTGGCACACTTTATTTTCGACTTCTCAGAGATTTCGCTCGTGATAAGATACAGTTCAAATCACTAGACCCAACCTCTCCAGTTCTTGGCTAGGTGTCCTTCCAAGCTCAGAGCTCCCGAGGGCTTTAATTGACCCATCGTTTATCATATTAATAAATTCTGACACCATGTAATGTATTGGTGACAGGAGACCGCATGTGGTTGAATTGAACTGTCTTTTACTCGTGTCTGCTTATAATTAAGACGGTGACGAAATAGTGCTTCACAGCATTCACTCCATTACACTACAACATGTACACATCAAACATGACAGTTTAAATAACTAAATTAACGCAAGGCCTGACTATTTAAGTGACTATATTCTGATTATAAACTAAGTATTACACTATTGTATTACACTACCGACACACCAACAAGTGGCATTTCACCGGAAGTTTTCCATCTGACTTATATTACTGTGGAAGTTCTTAACAACGTTCTGTGCATATGGTCAATTATAGTTGTAAAAACTGTAAAATATTTCAGATGTTCATCATGTTATTTAAATATTCAATTGTTTAGCTTTGGACTATTAGGCTAGAACACATTACTTTGACACTACATTTATCTCCATTTATCTCTTTCAGAAGTTACTGATTTGCTATTTGTTATATATATATATATATTATATATAATTTTGGTTTTGATAAAGTCATTTTGGTGCATCATCTTAACTGAGCTTTTATATATAATTGTTTTTGTTTTTTTCTCCATTTTTCTGAAGATCCCTGCTCAGAACCCCATTCCGAAAAACACACACAGCAATGAACACAGACACACACACACACACCATGAACACACACCCGGAGCAGTGGACAGCCATTTTTGCTGCGGCACCCAGGGATTGGGGGTTAGGTACCTTACTCAAGGGCACCTCATTGTGGGTAATGAAGAGAATTGTCAATTTTCAACCCAATAAATTGTCATTGATGTAATTATGCAAAAAAAAAAAAAAAACTTTGACTCATAAAATAGGTTTAATGTCCATTATTTCACCTTAGGCCATTTGTTCCTATATATGTTTAATGTATTTGATTCTGTCAGTAAAATTGGATGAGATGAATTTTAAATCAGACTTCCGGGTCTTTATCTCAGTTTGTTGCTTTTTCGGTCCACTAACAAATGTATGTATTTCCTCAGGAGTGTAATATGTTTTGGTTTTCTCCCAGGTGTTGGATCGTCTCCTCTTCTATCTGCATATCGTACACTCTATTGATTATTACAACACCTGTGAGTACCCGAGTGAGGATGAGATGCCAAACCGCTGTGGCATTATCCATGTGCGAGGGCCCATTCCCCCTAACCGCATCACTCACAGAGAAGGTAAGCACTGCTTTCAGTGCCAAGAAATGTGTGAACTACTTGAAGTGTGTAATTCATCTACCGTTAAAATACTGTCTCTTAGAGCTGGGCAACTTCTGACCCAACCAGTGGCCAAAAGTTAAGGACAGGACTAGCTGTTTGTTTGATGCAACAAATTGCAAAAGAAATGTAACTGAGTAAATCAATGATTCTGTTTGACCTTTTTATCTTGTAGTGTCTGACTGGCAAAAGACGTTTGAAGAGAAGCTGGGACACTTGTTCAGTGTGAAGGAAAGCCTGTCTGAAGATGAGGCAGCGAAGATGGGCCGCAAAGATCCAGAACAGGAAGTTGAAAAGTTTGTGTTGGCCAACACACAGGAACTGGGCAAAGACAAGTGGCTTTGTCCTCTAAGTGGCAAAAAGTTTAAGGTGCGTGATTTAAAAACATGCTCCTTTGTTCATGTAGAAGTTCATCTGGTATGCTTTGGGGAGGATGTTTTGTTTTTACGAAATCAATAAAAAAGATCAATCAATCTCTCTCAAGGGCCCAGAGTTTGTGAGGAAGCACATCCTAAACAAACATGGTGACAAGATTGAGGAAGTAAAGAAAGAGGTGGTCTTTTTCAACAACTTCCTGATGGATGCAAAAAGACCCTCCATCCCAGAGATGAAACCGCCACCCCCTCCAGGTCCAGGACAAGGTAAAGCAAGCTGTAAAAAATGTTTATTTTTTTAAAAGTTTTAAATAAAGATTATTGGAGTAGGTTTCACAAGAAAATACCATTTCAGTTTTTCTGTTTCAAAATTAATGTTACCTGCCGTTTCTTTGTAATTTTACTAGCAATTTGAAAATTGTTTCTACACCAATTGTTTTCAGTTCATCTGTTGATTCGGTATTGAAATAAATCGTGTTATCAGAGATATGAAATGAACATTTCTATTTTCTTTCTCTCTTTAGGAGTGCTTTCACCTGGAGGTCTTCCATTCCCACCTCAGGCTCCTCAAGGTCTCATGGGTTTTGGCCAGCCCAGACCTCCAGTTATGGGTTATGGAGGTGTGTGTTTGTTGAGGTATAGCTAGAGTGAGAGTGGTTGTTAGCAAGGCTGGGAATCATATGGCATCTTCTGGGATTCGTGATGTAATTCCAAGTGAATTTTAATGCTTTTCAGTTTTTCAACTCTGGTGGAAGAATTATGGTATATCTAGCAATTCATTTTAAAAGTGAAAGCATTTAGGCTCGCTGGGGTTCTCTGTGCAGAATTTACATGGCAGGGATTTTCAAATTGTTTTCCAGGATAAATTTTGCAGTGTTAATTAACTCAATCTGTGCACTGACAGACCATCATTGCAGTGCATCTGTAAATCAAAATTTTGCCCTGCCCTGATTGTCACCTTTATCAATGCTAAATTATGCCATATTGAGGTGTTTCTTCAACCTTTAACAGGTGGTCCACCTTACCCTCCTAACCAGTATGGTGGAGGTGGCAGGGGCAACCACGACAACTTCATGGACAAGGCGGTTACCCTGGAAAACCTAGAAACAATCGGTGAGGTGATTTGTATTTCAGTTTGTTTTATTTGAATGCAGTCAGGACACCAGAGTGATTTTGTATTATAAGCTCTTTTAGGATGTTAATAGATGAGCTCTAATAAAATATACTTCATCTGTCTTTTCCAGAATGATGCGTGGGGATCCTCGCAATATCATTGAATATCGTGATTTAGACGCACCAGATGATGTGGACTTCTTTTAGAGCTCCAGTTTTATTATCTCCATTTTAATCCTTTTTTTACAGTTGTCTCAGCATTTTCTTGTCATTCATTCCAGAAGCTGCCCATTACTGTCTCTTTCTGTTCACTCATGTATTACAGTAGCGCTCCAGCTGAAGTGAACGCATGTCCTTTATGTTCTCAGTGTTATCGATTGAGCTTGTGCTTGTGGCCTTTTTTTCTTCCAATAAAATTTTGATTTGGATTCTTTGTGTACAGTATTGGTCTTTTAAATTAAATTATTTTAATCATGTATAATTTGATTTTAAATTAAAATTACTTCTTTTTTTTAATGGCATTAACCATTCGTGTAAACATTGCTGAAAAACGGGAAGCTTGTATTTTTGTGAATTTAAAAAGCAAGTTTATTATTTGATCTTTAATGGTATTTAAATTTACTTTTCTGAGTGGATGATTTCTTGTGAGTGGAGTTTGCACCATGCGAACAGTTCCTTTCTGGTTCACACATTTCTATTACGTGTGTTATGAACGACTGGATATAACGAAGGTCCTGAGAACACACATATAATGGAAAAGTCTTTGGCTGTACTTTTGACAGTGTATTTGAATGTTTGTCATCGCCCTGTGCACTTCCCGTTCTTCTAACTCTAAGAATGAGGTAAAATACTTTTCTGTAGTAATTGAGCATCATCCCACAAATGCTGAGTTAAAGGATTCGTTCAATTTAAAATAAAATTACCCCAAGTTATATTAATAAATATCCTAACTAATCATTTAAACTTGTACTTACCTTACAACATTCCTTGAACTTTGAAAGAAATCATACATCTCCAAATATTAGATGCATTAAGTTGACAGCCAATCATCAGTGTTTAAAAAGAGCTCTGATTACTATTTCATGCAAAGTATTAAATGCAAGATACAGGATTATTCATGGCAGACTCAAACTTTATACTCCTAATAGCATCTTACTGAAGGGTGGTTCTGTTCATTACACATTTTGCCTTATTTGCCCTGTAACTCCTCAGGTGCTCTTCGGTCATTTATGGCAGAAAAAATTTGTTTTGAATTGTTAAAATTCGCAGCTTCATCGGAATGGTACGAAACTTGGTGACTTTTATGGCATTTGGAGTGTGAAGACAAAAAAAAAAAAAAAAAAAAATTGAGGGCATGATTCGAGCATGCTAAGTGGTCGTAAAAAAAATATTAACACTCGTGTTCTTCGGTCAAAAATGAGTGTGATTTAGACACACCCATTCACACACAAGTGCACACACACACCCCCTATAAACCACTGTCTGTAACAGAGCAAAGTTTTGATAATATGTGAAATCCATTCAATAATTCAGTCATAATGCAGGAAAAGCTCAGCAGTGAAGGAGTGACACTCTAAAACATCAAGAGTGGAATAAACACACCCATTCTCACGCACACACGCACACATTATACCCCTTTGGTACAATATAAAATAATATAAAAATCTTTGTTTTGAATTTTTAAAAAATTGTAGCTTCATGAGAATGGGTTGAAACTTGGTCTAAGCTGAAAAGTCTAAGTGGTCGTAAAAAAAATAGTTACAATTGTGTTCTTCGGTCAAAAATGACCGACTATAGGAAATGAATGGGAAATCGACAAAAACACAAAAATTCTGAGAATTTTGGTGTGTACAATCTACAGATCGGCCACAAATCTGAAAAAAGTACACAGCAGTAAAGGGATGACACTAAAACATCAAGAGTGTGATATAGACACACCCACTGACACACACACACTTACACATACACACACACGCCTATGAGCCACTGTCTGTAACACAGAGCAAAGTTTTGAGAATATGTGAAATCCATTTAATAATTCAGTCATAATGCAGGAAAAGCTCACAGCAGTGAAGGGGTGACACTATAAAACATCAAGATTGAAATAAACACCCATTCACACACACACACACATACAATACACACACACTTATGAACTGTGCACTTGGAAGTACTTGTTCTTTCGCATCGTTCTGAGCCTTTTTTTTTTTTTTTTTTTTGCATGTGGCATTTTTTATGAATTCTAAATCTAAAAATGGGTAACAAAACGCTTCCTTGCATTCTCTTTCTAACACAATGTTTAGGTTTGGCTGTAATCATAAATCAAAAACTAACACTTCAAATCAATATTTCTTACAAAAATATATCTAAAACTTGATAAGAAATAGTCTTTGAGATTGTCTAAATATATATTCATATCCTCAACCTAAAAAAAATAGGTAAATATGTCCAAAAACAACTTGGGAATTCACAAGCCTCTCCATAGAGAGCTGTACAAGTATCTAGTGGTTACACCATGGTATTACACATTTTTCTTTTTATACTCTCACCAGATGGCGCAAAAAAATTCAAATAAAAATTTATTTTAAAGGCCTAGACTCTATTTTAACCTGAAATACTGCATTAATTGAAAAATAGTGAAAAAATATTAGAAATTTTTTTTTTATTATTATTTTCAATGGGAAAAATTGATCATAATTATTGCATAAATATTAATTAGTATAATGAAATTCTCTCAAAATACAAAATAAAAAAGTAAAAATATTATTGAACAAAAATAAATTACATTGGTTTTGCTGAGGGAGAAATTTTTTTTTATTTTAGGGGTCCAATCACTTTTGACTGTGAAGAGCACCAGTGTGACTCCCAAATGAGGAGCACCTGAGGGTCAAAACAGTTTCAGATCAAGTTTTACATGTAAATTATTTTTGCTTCCCAAGTTCAGTATATTTTTACGTTTGAATGTCCAAGCTCAGCCCAAATGCAGTATTTTGTTCAATCAGCTAAATAATTTTAGACTTTCACTAGAAGTGCTGTAAATGGTAAAAGGGAATTTTTTTTTAACGCCTTCAGAAACAAGACACGCAGAAAGATCATGTAGCAAGTCAATGCATATGACAGAGAATATTTTAAGGAAACCGAAATGACACTAGTTTTCCAACACACATGCCTGAAGTTTTAAAATAATCCTGAAGCACTTTATAAGCTTGATCAAGTGTGTTTAATTAGGGCTGAAGCTAAACTTCAGGACTGTGGCCTCCAGGAACTAAGTTTGACACATATGCACTAGATCTATAAAATGGGACACATTTTTAATTTACTGGTAATCTTTAGCTAAATAATAGCTAGTAGTTGTACATGTTAGCAAAAAAACAAAACAAAAACAAAAACAAAATGCAATGTACATGCAGTTTTTTTAGCACTTTTCCTGTGTAATAGCATACCTAGAATCTTCCCAAACAGGATCCCCTGAATATCAGTCAATGTTTTTAAGGAACAAGATTTCATAAATGATAAATATATAAGAGAGGAGTTGTTTTAAGTTTTAACAATAAGAAGCAAGTGACTGCAAATTTTTGCTCCCCTTTTTTCAATCTCAGAAGATAGAAATGTATTGTTCTGAAGAATACATTAAAATGGAGATGGAATGTGAACCCAAGAAATCATTACGGAGAGGTTTGGAATATTTACAACATTACTTTCTATTTAGAACACATAAACTGTGAGAAAAACAGTTAAACTATTAAAGCATTAAATTAATTAGGCTTTTACAGCTCGGGTGAAATAGAAAACATTTCAATAAGTCCTGCAATTACTTTTATTTTAAATGTCTTAACAGCCTTTATTATTATTATTATTATTATTATATTTGAAATGTAATTGGAATTGAGAAGGACAAGAATATTTCTTTCACAGGGAGGTTGGTAGAGACTGGTTAACATGTCAGATTTTTAACCAGTGAGCTATTAATCACGAATTAAGAATATAAATGAATCAAGGATATATCTTTGTTTTCTGCAGGTCGTCCATGTAGCAGACAAACTGGCATCCTTGTGCTTCTAGGAACAGTCTGCATGATTATTTTCATGATCCTGAACTCTGTCATCTGTGAGTGGATTAAACGACACAGTCTTTAGTGTATTGCAACTAGACTGCTTTAATTTGGCAGTGGTATGACTGCAATGGCTGTGTTTTTAGTGTGACAAATAATATAGACATGAAATTTTAATTTCACGATCAAGATTTAGGTTCAAATTTATAGAATATATAAGGGAAATCTTTATATTATGTGCTATAACTGGTTACGTTTTTCTTGCAATCTTGCAAGTTCAGTCCCGTGGTGTGACAAATTTGTTTTTAAAAGTATTATTTGCTCAAATAGTAATTGCTCAATTAAAGGGATAGTTCACCCAAAAATGAAAATTCTGTCATCATTTACTCACCATCAACTTGTTCCAAATCTGTATAAATTTCTTTGTTCTGCTCAACACAAAGGAATTTGTTTGGAAGAATGTTTGTAATCATGCAGATCTCGCCTCCCATTGACTACCATAGTAGGAAAACAAAAACTATGGTAGTCAATGGGGGGCGAGATCTGCTTGATTACAAACATTCTTCCAAATATCTTCCTTTGTGTACAGCAGAACAAAGAAATTTACACAGATTTGGGTAAATGACAGAATTTTCATTTTTGGGTGAACTATCTCTTTAATATAAAATTATTAAATTGCATTTATATTAATTATAGGCCTACAAAAATAGACACTTTTGTTTTGTTATAAAATGGTTTCAGGTGAAGTGTAGAACATCACAGTGCTGAACCTGCTCAACGTAATTAATCAGGGCTGCGGTCAGTGTCTTGACTTTGCTTTAACCCAGATGTTTTATTTTGTAAGAGATTGCAAGGCAGTTTAGTGACTTTACACAGAAGAAAAAAGATCTTTACACAGAAGCACAAGGATGGCTTGAATGCTTCAAGTTTCTGACTGACAGAAGTGTCAATCTCAACAGAACATGATGGTTAACTCTCCCTTCCCTCTTTGACTTTTGATACTGCAAATAGTCTGAGATATTAGTGTGCTTAAAAAGCATTGATTATTTACTCATTATTTGTCCCTCTCACTCTATATCCATAAGAAATGCACCAAAAGAAGTTGTCTAATATTGAGACCCTGATAACTGATCTTCACTCGTCACTGAGTTCACACACATCCAAACAAGAGGAAAACCTACAAAATCTGGGTGAGCGCTGGACGCATTACTTTAAAACAACATATCAAGTGTTTGAAGCTATATATGTTTTTCGCCTAAATGATCAAACTTTCTCTCTTTTTTTTCTCCTATAGCAAACAGTTTGATGTCATCTCTTCTTTCTCTACGGGCTTATTCACGCACACACCGTATCTCGAGTAAGACCTAAAATATTAATTAAAATAAACACACATACTAATTTAAATATAAACATTAATAAATATTCTGTTCTGCAGAATTAAGCTTTTCCTATATTAGAAGTACTTGTGCTGATATATTGTATTTTTCTGACTTTTGTCTTCCACTAAAGTTGACATGTCAGGCTCACTGACAGACGTGAAGCGTTCATTGGAAGAAATAAGATCATCTGTTCGAAAAGTTTCTTATAAACTGTCATTCGCCAGTGAGTAAACTCTAAATTCAAGATGTAATATTGTGCTCAAATATATGCAGCTTCTGTTTTAAAGCTGTTATGCAGAAGAATAACCACTGTTATTTTATCAATAAAGTTCATAATGAAGGTGCACCAGGCAAGAAAACACCCAAATATGGATTATGGGGGAGGTTTACTAAAATGAAATTTATATCAATTTCAATAATAGTTTAATTAGTCATGTCCTCTTTTTTTTTTTTTTTTTACTTCATTGTTTTGATTAAATGTTGAATGATGAAATAAAAAAAAGTGTCTTTTGTGATGTACCATTATGCATTTTATTTTCTCTCTCTCTCTTACATAGACTCACTTCCACCAGGCTGTTCTGAACTTGATTGGATCCCGTTCAGCAACAGCTGTTACCTGTTCTCTGATGATACAATGAACTGGACCCAAGCAAAAGATTACTGTGAAAATCAGGGCGCATTACTCTTAAAAATAGAAGAAGGCTCTGAGAAGGAGTGGGTGAGTAACAGACACACACAAACCCTTTCCCTACCTTCTATTCTGCCTTTCAGAGATTAACTTTTATCTCCCTTCCTAGGAATTTGCTACCAATTTCGCCAAACCACATGAATACTGGGTCGGTCTAACGGACCAGAACACAGGGGAGTGGAGATGGGCGGATGACACTCCTTACACCATGAATAAAGCGTGAGTTGAATATATAGAGAACTGGATATTTGGTTCCCTGTACAAGTGTTATTAATGAGAACTCACATTCATGACCAAATGTGACCCGTTCTGGCAAAAAGAGTCGCAATGAGCAAATTTTATTGTTATTCTCTATAATAAAACCTTCAAAATGATTTGTTGGAATCTGACAAAAACATGACTGAGCTACAGCTGTTTGAAGTCGATAGAGTCAGCAAAGTCAGTTTTGAGAAAAATCGAGGTAAAGTTTTCTGAAGGTTCCAAAACAAAATCATCTAACAACCATACCTTAAAATCCCTGGTAATGACACTAAATATGGCACAAACCAACATTTACACTTTGTTGGTAAAACTGAAATGAGCTCTAAAGCGTGCAGTGAACGAAAACTCTGGTGTTTTGAGCAGTGTTGAGCGGATTCTGATTAACTTAAACACCTCTGATTGGCCACTGCGTTCACACGCTCAACAGATGTGTCTGTGATTGACAGAAATGCTGGTAACGTCACATTTTTAAAATTTCAGTACCGACTTGGTTCCGAAGTACTGGTACTTTTGGCAACCCTAGTAACAGATTTTAGATTTTATTTTTGCAGACATTGGAGACCTGGGCAGCCAGATGAATGGACCGACCATGGCTTGGGAGAGAAGGGAGAGGAAGGAGAGGACTGTGGGGAAATTTCATATGATGGGATGCTTAATGACATCCACTGCTCTTCCAAACTGAAGTATATATGTGAAAAGGGAAATCAGGACTGAAAGTAGCTGCAGTGAAGTGTGCTCTAAAATTGAATAAATAATATTCTAAAAGCACTGTGCAAATAGGCTTTGCTTTGAGTGTTTTGAGTTTTTGTGTGGGGTGGGAACTGTCCCGAAATTGTTTGTCTTTAATTTTGTAAGTTACAAATCACATTAATGATGTGTTAATCAGTGTTGTGGTGTAGTTACTAATATGAGCAAATTAATATCTCATTCTACCAAATTAACCCTTCTCGCTTAAATGTTCAACAGTCAACAAATCAACAGATTCACACTGATAAACTAATAAAATAACTTGTCTCCCTGTCATGCCATAGAAAGGATCTTAATGAGGTCCTGAATATTGTGATTAAATAAATTATTTTAAAATGATTATTGTATGATTTTTATTGTTGAGCTCACTGCTTCTGTCCAACAGTACAGGGCAGTACAGACATCTGATGCATTAAAAACTAGGTTTATTTCATGTACAATTTAATTTATTACTAGGACACTAATTGAACCTTACTGACATAGAGGGCTAAAATTATAATCACTTAGCACATCCAGTTTTGCTTTAGCTGAAAATGTGCATGGAAAACATTGTGCTAGCTTTTTGAAATAAGTTTAATATTAGTATAATTTTTGTATTGGTGGATCAACCAAAAGCAAAGCATCATATCTTTGCTTATGATGTATGATGATGAGTCTCTTCTGCACTTACCTGACCTCGACACTCGGGTGAAGATGCTTGCTTCACACATCCTGTATCTGTGGCTTCTGTGTAACTGAAACAGCAGATTTGCAGTTAGTTATGTTACCTTTTTTACTTTACTTTTTCAAAGCAATTTGCATTTAAGGTATCACTTAATGTAGGACTGCTCGATTATGGCAAAAATCAGAACCGCAATTATTTTGGTGAATATTGAAATCAATTATTTAACAGGATTATTGGTGGGTGATATGAACAAAGTCTTATTTCATGATATGTGTAATTTAACTCTGTTTAATATCAAGTACGTCCCGCAGTTTAGCAACAGTGGACTGCATTTTAAACACTCATTTGGCTGAACTGGATGTTAATTTTGGCTTAGGGAGGGACTTTCTATGCATCAAAGAATCCTGAAGACTGGAGTAATGATGCAGAAAGTTCATCTTTCCATTGCAGGAATACAGTACATTTTAAATGTTTACATAGAAAATAGGTTTTTTTTAATTGTAATATTTTACAATATGACTATTTTTATGTATTTTTGACAAAATAAATGCAGCCTTAAGGAGCAAAAGAGACTTCTTTTAAAAAAAATCATAATTTTTTACCAGTACTGTATTACAAACTAATCATGAGGAGTACAATAACCGAACTGTAATTAATCTAAAACAAAATCTTTTGCTAAACTGCTAAAATCATCTGAATTCAGTCAGATTTAATGAGCAAAAAGTGTTTTTGTGTCTATTGCATCAAGCCTGGTGGATATCTTTTTTCAAACAATGGGTGAAAGGTTTAAAATTTTGTAATTTCAATCAAAACCTATTTTGCAACAGGGAAATAAAAAGCGGATGCACCACTAAACAGCTCACACGAGCAGTGTACTTTTTTGTCTTACATATCAAGCTCCTCAAACATTAAGATATATTATCTTAACAACAATATTTGTTTTTATTGGACTATTCTCAGGTATCATAATGTATTAATTCAGATAACTCCTCTCCCATGGCCTCATGAGACACAGTGGAAGCAGTAAAGGGATTTTCAAACTTTTTCATTAAGTATATTCAGACATACTACTCATGTAACACTTTTTTTGGCATACTATGTAGTAAAGAGGGAGTATATCTTGTAGCGATGAACTGGCTTAATAAAATAAATATTTAATAAAACACTCTGTCCTTATTAATATTGTAAAATGTAGTGCATTTAAAGGGTTAGTTCACCCAAAACTGAAAATCCTGTCATTAACTACTCACCCTCACAACCCGTAAGACTTTTGTTCATCTTCGGAACACAAATGAAGATATTTTAATGAAAGCTGAGAGATTTCTGTTCTTTCATTGACAGCCTACGCAACTACCACTTTGACGCTCAAAAGTTCATAAAGAGATCGTAAAACTGATCTATATGAATTGAGCCGTTTAGTACAAATTTTCTGAAGAGACTTCGATCACTTTATCTGATGAACAGATTGAATTTAGGCTTTTATTCACGTATAGACATTCATCAACGCGCATATCGGTTGTGGTAAACAGAAGCTCAAGCATGTTTGCTTAATATAAGGCACCTGAAGCCATGCTGTTTTGGAAATACAGTTATTGAGCCTGATATAAATTATTAAAACGTTATCATTAGCAATCAGCATGAACCTACTATCGATCTGTTTTGACGTCTTTTGTGTATTTTTTTGCACATTACGTATCCGTGAAACAAAACATGAGGAGAAATCACACTTGATGATTGACGACTTGACTACGATGAGCGCTTCAGTAGCATCAACCTTGAGCTCATTCCTGTATGGATAAATATGGAAGCCCATTTCCGCCACAAAAACAAAAACAAAAAAAAAAAAATGCTTTGGTAAATCATATTTATGACATACTAAGTCGAAATTATGATACTGCAAGTCATAATTATGATAGGTGAAATTATGACATAAGACAGATGTTCATAATTTTGACTTTTAAATCTCATAATTATGATGTAGTATGTTATATGTATGATTTAGCATGTCAAAATTTTGAGTTTTTAATCTCATAAATGACTGTCATAATTATGATTTTGTCATCATTTTGATTTGTCAATTATGACAGTTAAAATTATGGCTTATTATGTCATAACGTTGGCATTTTATGTCATAATAATGACTTTTTTTTGTCATATTTAAGATTTACCAAAGCATGTTTTTTTTCTTATGTGACGGAAATTAGCTTCCATAGATAAAAGCACTCACTTTAAAATAAATGAACCCCTTTAATCAAAACCACAGGTCTTTCTGCACCAAAACGTTCAATTTGATCACGCTAATTGAAGGTTCAAACAAGAGGCAAACAAACCACAGTGAAAACAGATGATGTTGAAAACACTGAGCAAGCAGTTTTAATTTAGTCATTTAGCTGATGCGTTTATCCAAAATAACTTACAGTACACTTGTGACAGGTCACCCACCTATTCTTTGGAATGAGGAACTGAAAGTGCTGTTATTATACACAAATAAACGTATACTGTCATTGCAGGGGGCTGTTGTGAACGGGACTATAAATAAGGGAGGTATTTTGGATTCTCTACTTTGGAATCAAGTAACTGCAAAAGTCATGATGGTATATGACAACTGTTCTGAAGAAATCATGAAAATGGACATGGAACAGAAGACGACATTTAGCAAAGGTTTGCTATTATACTAAATTGTATTTAAATGAAAGATGTGTTTGTGTTTTAAAGGAGAGAAAGAAATTTAGTTAGTTGTACAACTACCTTCAATGAATCAGAATTATGACTCATTATTCATATTTGAATGTACATGAACTATTGATCTGAACATTGAGGCTAATGTATGTGATACCAAATGATTTTTGATGCTAACATTTTGAAGTTACAGAGCCCCTAAAGGGACTGGCCATTGGCCTGGCTGGTTCATCATCAAAGAAAAAGTGTCAGATTAAGTGATGTTGACGGCCGGCAAAGCTAATGCAATCTTTTTGTTGTTGTTCTTGCTTATAACAAACCGATACTGATGCAAAGGAGAGTGTATGGAAGCCCATTTCCGCCACTAAATAAAAAATAAAACAGTAATTGCGAGAAAGTCAGAATTCTGAGATATAAACTCAAGTGTGTGAAAGTTTTTTCTTGTGAGTTTATATCTCAGAATTGTGAGAAAAAAAGTCAGAATTGTGACATATAAACTCGCGATTGCGAGATAAAAGTCACAATTCTGAGATAAAAGTCGCAATTACTGTTTTTATTTTTTTATTTAGTGGCGGAAACGGGCTTCCATAAGAGTGGGCTCGTGATGGGATGGCAAGCAAAAAACATAAAGATAAAGGTGGTTGGGAGAAGGTAAAAGAAAAAAAAAGTGAAGTCCTTAAAGACAGCAGCAGTTGCTCCTGAGCCAATGGTTCTGGTGAGTCACCTGTCAGCACAGTTACATCAGATTACCTTTGCCCGCCTCTCTCACTAGAGAGCATGTAGCCTATGAACAGCATTATAGTATCCCAGGACATCCCTAGTGCGAACGTTCACTGCTATTTATCCCTTTGCACTGTCTGACGTGAATATTCCATTCATTCATAACAAGACAGCAGCGATTCTACAACGGGTTACATTTGACAGCTACTGAGTTCGAAAATAGAGTAAATGAAGTAGCCTAAGGTGAGTAAAAACAGTAACATTATGAAATATTATATTTTATTTTATTGTAATATATATTAAAGTGTAATTTATTCCTGTGATCAAAGCTGAATTTTCAGCATCATTACTCCAGTCTTCAGTGTCACATGATCCTTCAGAAATCATTCTAATATGACAATTTGCTGCTCAAGAAACATTTATGATTATTATCAATGTTGAAAACAGTTGTGTACTTTTTTTTTTCAGGATTCACTAATGAATAGAAGCTTCAAAAGAACAGCATTTATCTGAAATACAAAGCTTTTGTAACATTATACACTACCGTTCAAAAGTTTGGGGTCAGTAAGAATTAAAGAATTAAAGAAATTAATACTTTTATTCAGCAAGGATGCATTAAATCGATCAAAAGTGACAGTAAAGACATTTATAATGTTACAAAAGATTATATTTCAAATAAATGCTGTTCTTTTGAACTTTCTATTCATCAAAGAATCCTGAAAAAAAATATTGTACACAAATATTTTGTACAATTGTACACAATAAATGTTTCTTGAGCAGCAGATCATCATATTAGAATGATTTCTGAAGGATCATGTGACACTGAAGACTGGAGTCATGATGCTGAAAATTCAGCTTTGATCACAGGAATAAATTATTTTATAAAATATATTCAATCAGAAAACAGTTATTTTAAATTGTAATAATATTTCACAATATTACTGTTTTTACTGTATTTTTAATTAAATAAATGCAGCCTTGGTGAGCAGACGAAACTTCTTTTAAAAACATTAAAAATCTTACAGATTCCAAACTTTTGACTGGTAGTGTAGTTTTTCGTAAAAATATAAAAGTTTTTAATTTAATGCATCTTTGCTGAATAAAAGTATGCGATACTTTGACTGCTGTAATAATTGTGAGATAGTAGTGGCTGTTTGTAGTTGTGGTAGGGCCTATTTGGGGGAAAATCCAGGGCTGTTTTTTACTCCCAGTCTGTCCCTGAACATGGTGATGGAAAAATTATGAGATGGGAGGGGAAAAAACATTTCCATGCTTTCACGTTCCCAGAAAACTTTGCGTTCGCTCACAAATCCTTTGAGTTCCTTCACAAAAACTTTTGCGTTCCGCCAAGAAACTTTGTGCAAAGAACTAAAATGGTTTGCGAGCGAACGCAAAGTTTCTCAGGGAATGCACACATTTGAGAGAATGCAAAAGTATTGACTTATTATTTTTCCTCCAATCTCATAATTTTTTCCACCACCATGTCCCTTTAGGGGCTCCGTACAAAGGTCAACTGTGGCAAGGAGTAAAACCTTCTTAAAATCGATAGATGAGAAATAATCCTTGAGGAACCAGACTTATCAGGCTTAAGCCTTGTCTGTGAAAGCAGAGGATAATATGTTAGTTATTAAGGTTATGATTAATTGTAAAGATACTAATTAAATTGTAAGCTTTGGAGTTTATCCTGCAACAACTGAATGCATGAAGTGAAGTGTTTCGTAAAAGACTTTCCTGACCATATTGCACATCACATTTATGCATTTGGCAGAGGCTTTTATCCACATTGCATTCAAGATACACATTTTTATCAATTCTTGCTTTCCCTGTGAATTCAACAGATGATCTTAGTGTTGCTAGTGCCGTGTGCTACTGTTTGAGGAATGTTGTATTGCTTTAAAGGCTGATGCAAAAATGCATCAGAAATAAAAGAAATTACAATTTTATTTCTCATGGTGTGTTGTTTTCTGCAGGTCATCCATGTAGCAGAAAAACTGGAATCTTTGTGCTTCTAGGAACAGTCTGCATGATTATTTTCATGATCATGAACTCTGTCATCCGTGAGTGGATTAAACGACATACTTTAAATGTGTTATGTAATCAAATAATTGCATTTTAGAAAGTGAGTTTGAAACTGTAATGAAAAAAAAAAAAGGATATTTAAATACATACATAAATGGTAGTGGTATGCATGTATACAGCCTTTAAATTCTGCTGCTTACAAAAAGAGTTTGTTTTCACACAGATTTTCATCAACAAAGAACATTCTCAGAGCTGGAGAGTTGGATGAACGTTCATAGTTCCAATCGAACTTTAGTCAAACCTGATCTTCAGATCACAGGTGAGAACTTAAACATAGATCCTTCTTTATCAAGCGCTGTACTTATACTCATATTTGAACATGTACAGTACATATTCAGATCAGTGTCCATTGATTTAGTGTCTTGTCTTTGCCTTAACTATTTTTCCTCTTAAACTTTAGAAAAAGTGTGACATAGATTTTTGTCTCAAAACTCTTTCAGTGAATTTTCTTAAAAGAACCATTCTTTTCTTAGTGTTAAGAAAATTGTAAAAATCTAAAGAACCATTTTACATTATGAAGATTCCATGGATGTTTTTGTAAAATGTAAAAGATTCTTAATGGAACCATCGATGCCAAAAAGAACATTTATGTTTAAGAGTGTAGCGCTACTTTATGTGGTTAAATGTGCTGTATATTCATTCCTCTCTTTCATTCCTCTTATTTTGCATCTTTTCTCTCTCTCTGACACAGACGTCTCTGTAACCTGTAAACCTGGCTGGATATCGTACAAAAGCAGCTGTTTCTTGTTCTCTAGTAATACACTCAACTGGACTGAGGCACGAGATTACTGCAAAACACAGGACGCATTACTCCTCAAAATACAAGACGATGACAGGGAATGGGTGTGTAATGTTCATGAATTGCACATAACAAAGCATTTTTTTTTTCTTTTTTTTAAAAACTATCTTTTCCCCTAGGCATTCTTGAACAATCATACCATACCCAGATCCTACTGGGTCGGTCTAACGGATCAGACCACAGGCCAGTGGAGATGGGCGGATGACACTCCTTACACCATGAACAAAGAGTGAGCTGATTCATGCATTATTCACTTTCTCCCCAGATAAAGAGAGCTTGATTCACAAGAACATTTCTCAGCAAACATGCACTAAAATAGCATACATTTAAGTTTACATTTGAATAATATACATACTAGACATAGATATTATACCTTTTAGAGGTTAAGTACCACATTTTGGCCTCAAGATGGCTCTACATTTACATGTTTATCCTTAAGTATGACCTAATATCCACTTTATTTTGCTAGACATAAGTGAGATATTTTCTGTGAATATGTGAGACTTCCAATTCATTCAATAGGTAATAAGGTAAATGATGGCTGCATCTGAAATCGCATACTCTCTTGAGTAGGTACTTATTTTGAATAGGAAATTACTTTGTAATTAGTACTGTGAATTCATACTTATTTTGCCACATACCGTTTTTGGCCAATAAATTAGGAAAGTATGCAATTTCAGATGCAGCCAATAACTAGAAGAATCGGCAACACTTTACTTTAGGGGTGTGCATAAGACTGACATGACACCTTCATAATCATGACTTGACACATGTCATGAATATGAAGGAGGTTTTATGCATGTTTATGACAACTGTCATTAAATGTCATTCACTCAATTATGTCAGTTTTAATGCAAAGATGACATTGTTTGAGATGTCTTTGTTATGACAACTTGACATGAACCAATACATCATAACCTGTCAGTGTCTTTGTCATGACAACTTGACATTATTTAGCTTTATAAGTTAACATTACATTAAACTGTCATGTGGTTGTTTTGACATTGGCTGTCATGAGGCCATTATAATAGTGTCCTGAATATTTTTCTGACCACTTTTTTTTCAGTGGTACAAATTGAACTTGTCATTAAAATGTCATTAAGTGTTAATACTCTGTCAAATAATTTTATAACAACGTCATGAATATTTTTCATTTCATGTTTTGTTTTTGTTTTTTTTAAAGTTTCCTCCAACAGAAGGTCAGATAATAGACCATTTCAAATTTCTTAAAAAAAAAGATGACACTATTATAAAATAATGGTAATTAGGGTATTTTAACTAGTTGCTTATTACTATTACCATGCATATTACTAAAATATTGGATATTTATTAGTACTTATAAAGCACATATTAATGCCTTATTCTGCATGACCTTATTCTACATTCTTAATCCTACCCAATACCTAAACTTAACAATTAACTATATTTATAAGCAGTAAATTAGGAGTTTATTGAGGGAAAAGTCATAGTTAATAGTTTATATGCGTTCCCTATACTAAAGTGTTACCAAAATAATGTAATGTAATGTTAATAAAGATAATTAATCTGCTATGTCATGTTTATGACAGGTTATGTTGTCTTGGTAATGTCAAGTTGTCATGACAAAGACACTGACAGGTTATGATGTATTGGTTTATGTCAAGTTGTCATAACAAAGACATCTCAAACAATGTCATCTTTGCATTAAAACTGACATAACTGATGAATGACATTTAATGACAGTTGTCATAAACATGCATAAAACCTAATTCATATTCATGACATGTGTCATGTCATGATTATGAAGGTGTCATGTCAGTCTTATGCACACCCCTTCAAGTAAAGTGTAACCGAAGAGGCACACCAGGTAAGGCTCTTGTGGTTCAGTGCTTTACAGTTAATTTGGAAGATGCCTGTGTTTTTTGCAGAGATGCCCCTGAAATCAGTAGACATTTATTTTGGGAATGTCCTAAGGTACACAGATTTTGGAAAGAGGACATTTTATTACAGCCTATATCTGTTTTCTTCGTAGATATCACTACAATATGCCTTGTATAACTGAAAAAAAAAAAAAATTATGATTATAAAATGTATTTAAATATCTCGATGGAAGTGCTTCTCAAGCATTTTGTGCTTTGGATGACACGAGTTCGAATCCCAGCTCGGGGACCTTTCGTGATCCGATAAATAAATAGGCTATTTAAATATATTCAAAATAAAACAGTAAGGGTTCCTACGCAGTTCGGAAATGTATGGAAATTGATTTAAGTAATTTTCAGGCCTGGAAAGTATGGTAAGGGCAACAGGAATGCGGCTACTTGATTTGCGTTCAGTTCATTCATAGAAATTGCACTCATTCGCTTTACACACTCATTGCGTAGTGATTTTAGAGGTTAGTGTATAATATCGTGCTTTCCCTGCATGGTCACCGGTTCCAATGCAGTTTGGAAATGTATGAAATTTGATTTATATAATTTCCAGATCTGGAAAAGAAATGGAAAAATATTTGTATCAAGACAATTTCCCTATTCAGTTTTCTAAATATAAAATAAGCTAATAATTAAAATAATAATAATAAATGATCGTACAAGGAGAGTGATTTCATGGCAAACGTTTAGTGATTTAGTGATTGTCATTCACGACTGAATGAATTCAAGGCGCTGAATGAATTAAAAACTTTCTCTTTACCATAAGAGACTCTTTTTAACTTCACTAAACAAATGCGTGTGTGCCTCTCAAACCAGCAACAAATAAAGGAGCAAACGTGTAGTAGACCTAGTACAAAATGTAGATGATTATCTTGACAAAGAGCAGGTTTGTTTCTCAGAGACTGAGAGTGGCTATTTGATTTGCGATCGTGCCGTGCTATTTCCATTCATTCATATTGTGCAAGGTTTAGGCCTATGTCAATTAAATATACATATTGAACAGTAGAACATGTGTATGATGTATTTTAGTCGATATTACTTCTGTCAAGCTCTGATTTCGGAGAGACGCAACAGCAACGCAGTTATTTGATTTGTGCTCATTCACAAAGTTCACACATATTCGCTTCACACTCACATTATTGTGTAGTGATTTTAGAGGTTTATGTATCGCACTATGATCCCCTGACTCACCTGTTATCCAGCAAACATGAGGAGTGACTGTTTCAGTCTTAGCGGAATATTATTTGGCAGAATTATTCGTTATTCATTGTGAAGCCATTATCTGTGCCAAATAAGTATTTGGCTTCGGGCACACCCCTAGTCTGCACAGCCACCCTATAATGATAAAAATCAACCCAGTGCTCTTTTTTTAATCCCCACAAATCATGAGCACTTTGTCAGATCAAGCCGTTCACAGATTCTTGGCAAAGTAACGTCATTTTGCACAGGCTCCTCCCACGACTGTTGACGGACACTGCTGTTTTAGCATAGACCCGCCCTGAGTGAGCTGTAACCAGTCCGCAATAGTTTCGACGCCGCGCAGGTGTAGACAAGAATGTCTCCTAAGGGACAGAGGTGTTTTGTTATTGGATGTAAGAATGAACATAGTAGTCGTCATTTACTCCCGACATCTGAGCCGCTGAAGACGCAGTGGATTCATTTTGTTTTTGCAGGGAATGCGCCCCCCGATCCAGACTGCTTTCTGAAAGAGGGACAGTACAAAGCATGTTTTGCTAAAAAGTTGTTCCTGAAGGATGGATCGGTACCAACCGTTCGTGATCCAGTTAAAAAAAAAAAAAAATAACAAAGTGCAGTAAATGGTAAAACTATTTGGACATGTGTTTATGATTATGATAATTAAAATAATGTGATGATAAATACCAGTTCGCAATATCAAGCAGCTTAACTGACTGTGTTGTACAGGTAAAACCGGATACCGGAAGCCTCACACATTCAAGCCAGAAATGACCACGCCACTCTTATGTTAATAATAAGATGGATAATGGTTAATCTTCCAATTATTGCCCTTTGTAATAATGAGTAGGAAAGGAAGCAGCTACTTCAAGATGATGAACTTCATGCTATTGCTTGTCAAGTACATGCATCTAGTATTAAACAAAAATTTCATCTGTTTAAATATTTTTGTTGGTAGTGGTGCTGGGATTAAATGCATAGTATAAAATAAACTGCCAGAAAGTTGTTTTATATTCAGATGGAATGGTGTGACATTTGTTGATTGGCATTATTCACAGACGCTGGAATCCCAGGCAGCCGGATAACTGGAAACTGGGAGAGGAAAGAGAGGACTGTGGGGTGATTACACGTACTGGAAAACTAAATGACGGCCACTGTTACAACAAAATAAAATTCATTTGCAGACAGCAATTCTGAAACTGAAAATAGTTGTGGTGTAGTGCCATCTAAATGACAAATGAAAAGGATCCAGTCACTAACATGAAAACATTTAACACTGATTTGTAGGGGTGTGACAAGATTTCTCGTCGAGGTACATTCACAGAGTACGCACGATAGTGAATGTAAAACGCGAGCGCGCATTCAAACACAAATTTAATACCCTGCATTTTGAAAGCGGCTCCCTGATGCATGCAAATATCTCCTAATATGAAAGCTATCTTAGGCTGGGCTGTGTAGCTGTAACCATCTCTCAGCTCTGTATCATGCTTGAAGAATAAATTTGGTCTCTGTTTGCACTTTGAATATTGAGAGAGCACTTCGATTATGGTTGCACTTAAGAAAAAACTGTTATTCATTTTCATTTATACTGTTTTTATTTCTATGATCAATTTGTGAAAAGGAGTTCAGTTAGGAGGTCAAAAGTTGTAGAAGCTCATAAATCATGTACAGTTTTAAGGTCAGAAGAGACTCATGTTAAATCATACAGCCAGTCAGTTGAGTTTGTGGCAAAACCTTTTACAGTGCTTGTATATTGTTGTCTTTTACTGCATATGATAATTTATACTCAGAAAGTAGAACTGAAATGACATTCATTACAAGATGATTAGTAAAACATTTCAAATGCAGCTACAGACTATTTTTCTAGTCCTGTATTTTGTCACTGAGGATTTCTTAAAAATTTCAACTCGTTCTCATGAACTCAATCTCGTGTCTCGTCTCGTGAGCAAACTGTCTCGTCACACCCCTACTGATTTGACAATAAATAGTGTTTAATTTCTTTTTCTGTCTTAATCATCACTTAAAATAAATCAGCATTTACACTTTTTCTACAAAATGTGATTTGTGTGGCATTAGAAGAGCATCAGATGTTAGTTATGCTTCCAATTTACTTGTGTTACAATGTTTCTGCTGTTTCTTCATGCTTGACCTTTATTAAGCAAAAAATGGCTGATCATTAATAATAAAATCAGTAAGCAGTAACAGACTGGATAATTGCTTATTAAAATATTGTATTACTTTGCTTCTGTTCCAATAAATTAATAAACTGTTCTCTAAAAAAAAAAAAGATTTTATCTTATTTTTGCTGAGTGGTTTGCTTTTGTAGCTCTATATAGCTTTTTGAATCTCTATTTACTATCATTCTTTGTTGTTTATATTACTAAATATAACTGACTCATCACCATATATCTGATATATATATATCACATTAATCTGACATCGCTAGCTTTTAATCTAAATCGTTATTGCTAGCACAACACATTAGCATTTCGCTAGCCTGTTAAATTCTCTTGCATGCTCCTTTTTCTACGAGTCCATCAAACAACTGTGGTAAGCCGGTGTAGTATTGTCATCTCCTCGACCTGCTTCCCTTGGTGTTTTTACACGTAGAAAAGGCGAAAAAACTTTTTTTCATTGTCCAGTTTTCTCTCAAAACAATGATCTGAGTTACTATCGCCATTATCGATGCAGCATTAATGACATACAATGGTGACATTTTTCACAATCATGACAAAACAAATTACTGCACTAAAATCAATAACGGAAAGGCTGCGCGATCTTGTCAGTATGGCGGATAAACAAAGAAGTTACCCAGAACTCAATGCGGCGTGACGTCAGATTCGCATTCTCTATCCACCTTATTCCTACGCCCCATGATGCTTTGCGCGAATTATGGGTGTAACTTCCATTAAGCTGTAAACAGTCAGTGAAAGGCTTGCTCTATGAACGCAATAATGTTTTTGTTTTTTTAAACTGGGTACAATGAGATGACATTATTCTACTCACCCTTCAACCATTGAATATTAAAAGGACATTTAAAAGTGTAAAAGCATCAACAAGGTACTTTCAACAGACCATGAAAAAGCGTGATTCTTTCCACAGCAATAACGGACAGGTTAAATATATAGTGATATATATCTGTATTATGTAACATACATTGCCTTAATAAAAAATGTTCATGAACTTCAGCATTGCGTGATACTATTTCAAAGTGATTTCCATCATTTTTACAGATAATAAATTGTATTTACCTTTGAAAACAAACCTGGAAAGAGACGTGAGGATTTGAGGAGAAAAACCGAGAGATTCTTCGTGTATTCCAGTGAATTATTAATGGGATATATCGTAAATTATATCGGAAGAACAGACCACAAATGTGCAGTATATGTTGTCCGTTTTCACACTATTACAGCAGGATAGAAAGCAGCGACTGAAAAGAGCTCTTGCCATAGATAGCCTATTCTTGTTATAACATGTTACGTTAAAATACCAAGCGTTACGTTATTCTCATGATATCTGACAATAAAACATGAAAGAAAAATTGACAGCTCATTTAGTCAAACTGACGGATAAGCTTTATTTGTAGGGCAACCTTAAGATTTGAAACGATTCGTTTCAGTCTTTTTAAACAGACGTTCCCTAAACCAGAAGTGCAACCCATAATTCGAAACGCAGTAGGCTAGTGAGGAATAAGGTGGATAGAACAGATCATTCTTAAAAAATATTCATAGAGATTTCTTTGTACATCATATGATTTTAAATATGGGGACATAAAGATAAAATATGTTCTAAAAGTGTAGAATATGGCTATTAAATACATTACATTTTAACTTAATTTTTTATAATTATTTTAATTAATATAAGGTAGGTATTTATTTTATTTTTTTACAATTTAAGGTTCTGATAACTGATAATTTCCTATTTTGCAGGATGATCCAAGGACTTGCACCAACCAAGACAAAGTACAGTTTGGATAACAATATCTGGAGTGTGGATGCACCTTCCATAATTGGACCAGTGTTTTCAGTTGTTTAAATGTTTTGAAAAGGTTAAGATTTTACATTTTGGCAAGGCCCTAAAAACATCTCATTTTATTTTTGGTTACAAACAAGTATTTCAGTTTTATACTGAATTTAAAATGAACAGTTCTACTTAAGACATTCATATTTACAAATTGTGCCTTGCAGTGTTGTGGAAACTTATTTTTTTTTGGTGGTTTTAATTCTAGTTAAAATGGATTTCAAGCTCTTTTAAAATTAAACACCGCACTCTCTTATTGATAGCCATTCAAATAGTAAAACTGTTTAGAGTCTAAGCATTTATGTTTGGCTGCAATGTAAAAAATGTTGGAATTGCCAGTGAATATTACAAAACCAGACTGCATGATATTCTTCTTTTGTTTTTGTCAGCAAGTTCCAAACAAAGATCTCAAGTGCAGTTCAATATTGTTTTGAATGTTTATGGATCTGTCATTGACTGACCTGTTTGTCTATGCTTTGTTCTTAAAGGCATTTGAAGCAAATTTGGACAAGTGTTGTCTACATTTTAGTTTAAATTGTTCATTAAAGGGTTAGTTCACCTAAAAATGAAAAATTTGTCATCATTTACTCACCCTCATATTGTTCCAAACCTGTATGAGTTTCTTTCTTCTGTTGAATGCAATTGTTAAAATTTGCATATGCTTACAACTCAAACTAATAAAGGAATAAATCCATGTTTGTCATTTGTAAATAGACATAAAATCACTAAAAAAGGATAGTAAAAAGGATAGTGTGGTGACATACTTTATTTTACAAATTCATTTATTTTTTTCATCCAACATTGCATGAACGAACAAATTTACGTTGGCTAAACAAAGTATCTTTACTGAGAAGAACTAAAAAAATAATTGTTGAGACAACTCAAAAGTCTTACTGCATCAAGTTGCCTTACTTTTTATGTTTTCTCAACTATTTATTTTTTAAAGTGTACTTACACTTTGTAACACAGTTCGTAGATACGGGAAGAAGGAAGCGGGGACATTCAAACAAACTTTAATATATAAAATAAACACATACAAAACGAAAGTATATTTGTGTGGCCGGCAGACGTCCGTGAGGGTCTGCCGGCCACACAAATATAATAAAACACAACATAAAATCCTGGGGAAAGGCCTGGGGTCCGTTCTTCGTACCTCGCTAAATACATCTGAGATGATTTGACAGATGCTAGATCTTCTAATCGTGATAACTGATCTCTGGCTAATTTGGTTCTTCAAACGAATTTGTGGAATGGATTAAAATATCAGGATTAAGTTGAGATTACTTCACGTTCTCGTGTTCCTTGAAAAGAGCAGATGTATCGATACTCGAAACCACAATCAGCAATGCAGCGATTGGCTGGCGGCAAGACAGCAACGTAATGACATCATATAATTAGAAAAGACACCTGACGAAAAACTTGACGAATTTCTGGACCTTTATAATGAAACAGCCAAGTGAACAACATGACATTACGACATAAATGTTATAATAAATAAATAAAATGTGCAGTTTTTTTTTTTTTTTTTTTTACATGATTCCCAATTATTTAGATTCACAAGCATTTGTACAGTCGTACACTTTTATTTCTATGTTGTAATTCGCAATTCATTTAATTTTATTCTTGAAGGAGATTTGTTACGTGACAGCATTAATTAAAGTTTTAATTAAAAATTAATTAAAGTCAAGATCAAGTTATGTGCATCTCTTGCGCTGCATCAAGCCACTCTCATAATAGCGTCACCATTCAAATTAATGCACGGCTCAGAATAACTGTACAAGTGTAAGACTCTAATACAATTGTAAAGCAATTATTCCATCACGAATAAATCTTTCAATGAGTAAAACTGGCTGTGTCTATAGTATTATAGACTAGACAACATTATAATCTTATTTTCAAATTAATTTGTAAATTATTATAATTTTAAATGATTGTCCCTTGATAAGTAGAGTACTCTTGAAATAAAGTAGCAGTGGCTGGGACAGATTTTAAGTATCAATTCCGCATAAAAAGATGCCATCTAATCCTGTTTACGTGAAATAAGCCTGCTCACGAGCAGGTTTAAGCTTACGGACCTGTTGCTATGGCAGCAAGTCCAGAATGAGCGTTGAAGAACCGAACAATCCAAGATCATGCCAAATCATCATCAATCAAATCCAGCTAACCGAGTTAGCGACATATGAAGAATAGGCCCCTGGTCCTCTCTCGTCCTTCACTGTCGTCGCTCCCCTTTTATGCTTCCTCACGGCTCTCACCTGCCCTGCTCGTCACATACCCCCATCGCCCCTCGCAGGTACTCCAGAGACTGCACTCTACTCCACCCGGGGGCCAGTCTCGGCGGCCGCAGCACCTGGGGGTAAGGACAGACAAGACCAGAGAAAAGGAGACGGAAGCATAGGGAGCGACAGATGAGAGAAGGAAGAGAGGAAAAAAAAATTCTTGGTCCTGTTCCCGGATACACTGCCGCTCAGTACTCAGCCAGCCGAGAGGCTCTTCCTCGCGGTGCTATGCGATGGTACTGGACGCTCAGTGGACAGCTCGATCCTCAGGCTCCAGCCCATGGCGGCGACTCCTCCGCTCCCTCTTGGACGGTAGCCACCCCACCTCGACCCAGGAGCACGGCAGCAAGCTCTCCGTCCCACCTGTTGATCAATTGCTCCACCACCACCACCTCGGGCAGCCACTCGCGGTCTTCAAACTCCCGCGCTGCCTGACCTCTTCAACACCGCGGGCTCTCCGACAGCATGTCCCTCCTTCCTCCCGGGTTTCGGCACCAATGTAACACAGTTCGTAGATACAGGAAGAAGGAGGCAGAAACCGGTGAACGTTCAAACAAACTTTAATATATAAAATAAACAAATACAAAACAAAAGTAAATGCCGGCAGACCCTCACGGACGTCTGCCAGCCACAAAAATATAATAAAACACAACATAAAATCCAGGCCTGGTCCTCTCTGGTCCTTCACTGTCGTCGCTCCCCTTTTATGCTTCCGGACAGCTGTTACCTGTTCTCTAGTGACACAATGAACTGGACCCAAGCAAAAGATTACTGCGAAAAGCAGGGTGCATTACTTTTAAAACTAGAAGACGGCTCTGAGAAGGAGTGGGTGAGTAACAGACACACACACACACACACACCCTTTTCCTTAACCCTTTCAGGTGTTGTGCAACCACATGTTTCTTTATTACCTCATTTTGCTTTATAATTTAAAGCAGGAATGTTTCCATTTTTTAGGGTGTTTTAAGTAGCTGACAGGAGGTAATGTTTTAGCTGTAAGTGTTATTGAAGGAAATTGATATGCTACAAAAAGAATGCTACAACTAGGGATGTTTATTTCATTTTTTTCCCTAACTGTTAACCGAAGCTTGTTAACCGATCATTAAAGTCCCTGTAAAAGTCAATTTTGAGAATTGTTTCTAAACACATTATAAATGTTACAAAAGTATATCTGAAACACATTACAAAGACTGTGAACTATGTAGTACTAAATTGTGGCGTTAGACCTTTAAACAGTTTTTCACCAATTCTGTGTTCAGGATTTTTTGGCCCCTAACACTATAATAACTGTCAGTGACGTACTGGAGCCACCGAACATGGCCCCACCCCTAACGCTATAATAACTGTCGATGACATACTGGAGCCACCGAACATGGCCCCACCCCTAACGCTATAATAACTGTCGATGACGTACTGGAGCCACCGAACATGGCCCCACCCCTAACGCTATAATAACTGTCGATGACGTACTGGAGCCACCGAACATGGCCCCACCCCTAACGTTATAATAACTGTCGATGATGTACTGAAGCCACCGAACATGGCCCCACCCCTAACGCTATAATAACTGTCGATGACGCATTGAAGCCACCGAACATGGCCCCACCCTAACGTTATAATAACTGTCGATGATGTACTGAAGCCACCGAACATGGCCCCACCCTAACGCTATAATAACTGTCGGTGACGTACTGGAGCCACCGAACATGGCCCCACCCCTAACGCTATAATAACTGTCGATGACGTACTGGAGCCACCGAACATGGCCCCACCCCTAACGCTATAATAACTGTCGATGACGTACTGGAGCCACCGAACATGGCCCCACCCCTAACGTTATAATAACTGTCGATGATGTACTGAAGCCACCGAACATGGCCCCACCCCTAACGCTATAATAACTGTCGATGACGTACTGGAGCCACCGAACATGGCCCCACCCCTAACGTTATAATAACTGTCGATGATGTACTGAAGCCACCGAACATGGCCCCACCCCTAACGCTATAATAACTGTCAATGATGTACTGAAGCCACCAGATACTCAGATAAAACTGAGTATTTGCATCAGTGTCTTGCCCGCTCAATCGCAAGTTACTGGCATTACCGTTACTACAGCCTACATTTTGCTAGCTAGCTGTGCCTTTGTCACGCAAATGCATATTACCTGTTTGCGAAACAAAACAGCTCGGTCTCCTTATTTAAATTTCCTAAAACCAATGATATAAAGAAGAGGTTTAATTTTTTGAAGAGCCAGAGCTGACAATCACCACCAACACCCGCCTCTGCAGTGATAATTTAACACCGGATAGTTTTACAAGCTTTCATCAGAGACAACTGGGATTCACTGAAAATCCCTCCCGTCCCACCATCAACCAATGATATGGGGCCGGAACGACCATCTCCCATCCCGGCCTTCATCCTACCGTTTCGCAGCGCCGACATCTGGTACTACAGTCGGCAGTACGTGCCCACCAATGAGTGTAAGTTGCCATGTGTACTTATGTTATAATTAGTAGGTAGTCAACCATAACTCTACTAAACTCTACTCTACATCCCTCTAACTAGGGGTGGGAATCACCAGAGGCCCCACGATACGATATTATCACAATACTTATATGTCACGATACAATATTATTGCGATTTTAAATATATTGCGATATTCTGCAATTTAATACCTTTTCCATCTTCAAATTATGTCCCCAAAGGAAAACTTTGTCAACATCTGTTTCATCTAAAAAGATACATTTCTCTGTTCATCTCACTTCAATTTTATTGCTGCAAAATGGGATTGTCAAGCAGACAAACTGACCAACAATTTCATGAAAATCTGTCATAAATGTTGTATGCACCAGGCAAACTCAATTTGATTGACAGGCGATCTGACCAATAATAACGCCAAATCCGCCGTTTTGTCAGACAAACAAACCAGAAAGAAGAGTTAGTAGATTAACGTTGGTAGACTTGAACTTGAAAAATGGTGTATTGACGTCTTTCCGCAGTTGAAACAAAATACCTTCTGATTCTGATGTTCATTCCAAAAAGTTAAATTCGTATGTGCAAATTATGTTATAAAAGACCGATACTTGTGGAAGGCGATCATTTGTTTATGATCATAAAGCATATACATTTACATTTTTTTCGAAAATGACCGATCGTTTTGCTAGATAAGACCATTATTCCTCATCTGGTATCGTTTAAAGTCCTCTGAAGCTTCAACCGTTTGGAGGTTTGGAGAATAATCCTGGAATGTTTTCATCAAAAACCTTAATTTCTTTTCGACTGAAGAAAGAAGGACATGGACATCTTGGATGACATGGGGGTGAGTAAATTATCAGGAAAATTTTATTTGAAAGTGAACTAATCCTTTGAAGACATCATGGCAGAGTATTAAAGTCAACTAGTCGTTTAGTCTGTGCAGCGCCTACAAAACATCAGTTCTAGCATTGGTAACTTGACATCGCAGCCTGTTCATTATCAAAATGAAATAGTCAACCAAACATTTAAAAGTTACACTGCTCAATTTAAATAGTCTATAGTACTGTCGTTTAGTGTGAGCACCACCCCCGTAATGTTATGCCAAGCACATTTCTGCGCATGTGAAGAAAATGTGACTTATACGCAACCTTTTTTCTCTCTCTCAAAAGCTCAGTTATATGTATAGCGTTATATGTGTAACATTTTCAAAATGTCTTGAAAAATTACATTTTAAACGGTTAAAATCTTATTCTAGGTTAACCAGTAAATTATGAGCATCCCTAGTTACAACTATAAAAATTACAATTTTATGAGGAAAACTTGGTTTTCACTGTAACCACTATGCCTGCAGATAAAATGGGGTTGTTACAGTAACCATTGTGCATATTCATGAAATACCAAATCACTGGGTGTCTGTGCATGAAAGGGTTAATAGCTTTTATTTTTTTAGTCTTTCAGTATTTTAATCTCTCCTTCTAGGAATTTGTTACCCATTTGGCCAAACCATTTCAATACTGGATCGGTCTAACGGATCGGACAAAGTGTGAGTTGATATATGCAGTCATAGTTTTCCATATCTAATTAATATTTCCATTATTCCCTTATAAAGAGCTGTATCCACAGCCTACACAGGATATCTTAAAATTTTGGCTTTGTGGTTATATTTGTTTTTTCCCCTCAACTGTTGCCCATTGTAAACACAAGTAGGATAGGAAGCAATTAATTCAAGATAATGTACTTCAAGTCTTTGCTTGTGAAGTTCTGTAAATGCAACTTGATTAAACCTTTCAGCCGTTTGAATAGTTGTTGTAGATCATGGATGTGGGATTAAATTACCATAAAATGAACTTTAGTTTGAATGGAATGTCAGAAAAGTTTTCTATATGCAGATGGAATAGTATAACATTTTTTGGCTTTGGTTACAGACACTGGGGTCCTGGGCAGCCGGATGAGTGGCAAGGACATAAGCAAGAGGGAGGAGAGGACTGTGCTCATATAACAATCTATGGGAATATTAATGACAACCACTGCGCCATCAAAATGAAATTTATATGTAAAGGATCTAAGGATTCTTAATAGCAACCTATTAGTATGTTGCTTTAAGAGAGTGACCATACATTTGTGTTGTTTTATTTTTTCTTTAATCATAATCATTAATCATTTAATACTTCCATTTATTCATATAATCATTTATTCATTTTCATTACATTACTTGTTATTTTACAAACCCATTTCCAGAAAAGTTGTGACATTTTGTAAATTGCAATAAAATCAAGAATCCGTAATTTGTTCATTCTCTTTCAAGTTTATTTAACTGACAAAAGTACAAAGGAAAGATTTCCAGTGTTTTCACTGACCAACAAAATTGTATTTTGTAAATATAAACAAATGTTGATTTTGATGGCTGCAAACATACTTGTACTTTTTGTCAGCTGAATAAAAGTTCAAGAGAATTAACAAATCACAGACTGTTTTTATTGCATTTTTTGTATTTATTTTGTACTTATTTTCCTTGCTCTTGCAATGTCTTGCTATTGTTGTTTAATCTTATGATTGTTTGGTTTCAAAGGGATATTTCTCTTCACAAGTTAGAGATATGAGAAAGTCTCCATTTCAAGTGTTTTTAGCATCACAGCATCACATCAATGTTGTGAAGCAATAATTTTCCATTGCTTTTGCTTTGGTATAATGACACTTGTTGCATTTGTGCTGATCAAACGAAGTACAGGACAAAGTCCAACATTAACGAAGACCAGACAAAGTAGGCATGAAGTTCAAGTGCAACTAAGATTATTCAATAAATCCTGCTAATTTTTACCGAAATAAATATTAAATCAAATAAATAAATAACACTACATGATAAATAGAAGGCTTTATTCTAGGCCTTTTCTTAACAATGTGTTTTAAGTATTAAAATTAAGAGTTGTAGAACCTTTTTTAACATTCTCTTCTGTTTACTTAATTTCCTGTTTCAACGCTCTATTTAGTTTCGTTATTGAATATGAACTCGTTACACAATATATATATATATATATATACACACACACACACACACTACCAGTCAAAAGTTTGAACACAGTAAGATTTTAAATGTTTTTAAAAGAAGTTTCGTCTGCTCACCAAGGCTGCATTTATTTAATTAAAAATACAGTAAAAATAGTAATATTGTGAAATATTATTACAATTTAAAATAACTGTTTTCAGTTTGAATATATTTTATAAAGTAATTTATTCTTGTGATCAAAGCTGAATTTTCAGCATCATTACTCCAGTCTTCAGTGTCACATGATCCTTCAGAAATCATTCTAATATGATGATCTGCTGCTCAAGAAACATTTATTGTGTACAATTGTACAAAATATTAGTGTACAATATTTTTTTTTCTTCAGGATTCTTTGATGAATAGAAAGTTCAAAAGAACAGCATTTATTTGAAATATAATCTTTTGTAACATTATAAATGTCTTTACTGTCACTTTTGATCAATTTAATGCATCCTTGCTGAATAAAAGTATTAATTTCTTTAATTGTTTAATTCTTACTGACCCCAAACTTTTGAACGGTAGTGTATAATGTTACAAAAGCTTTGTATTTCAGATAAATGCTGTTCTTTTGAATTTTCTATTCATCAAGGAATCCTGAAAAAAAAGTACACAACTGTTTTCAACATTGATAATAATCATAAATGTTTCTCGAGCAGCAAATCATCATATTAGAATGATTTCTGAAGGATCATGTGACACTGAAGACTGGAGTAATGATGCTGAAAATTCAGCTTTGATCACAGGAATAAATTACTTTATAAAATATTTTCAAACAGAAAACAGTTATTTTAAATTGTAATAATACTTCACAATATTACTGTTTTTACTGTATTTTTAAAAAATAAATGCAGCCTTAGTGAGCAGACGAAACTTCTTTTAAAAACATTAAAAATCTTACCGTGTCCAAACTTTTGACTGATAGTGCCTGATAGAGCCCTCTCTCTCTCTTTCCATGCGCGTACTGGTCTCCAGAACCGCTGCTGCTACTCTGCACTGTGTTGTGTATGATCGTGGGTGGTTGTAGAGGAATGGGACGCGGACTCAGAGGGGTTCGGGATTGTGGCTTGACCATTTATTCAACAGCACGGCATCTATAGCATTGATAACATGAACTGAAGAAAAGTATCAACACTACGGTACATCAAGAGGCTCAAACCGTGCTAAAGGCACTTGAATCTGTCTTAACACAACATTGTTATAGCGACATCTTGTGTACAACACAATACACTGCCTTACATATATATATATATATATATATATATATATATATATATATATATATATATATATATATTATTTAATACCGCATATCACACTATTGAGCCACCCAAAATTGCCGCAAGGGAAATTCCTTCACCGCGACAGCCCTAGTTTCCTGTTTTGCTGTCAGAGTCGAAGAACTGAAACAAGAACTGTCTGCTTGCCCACATACTATGAACTCACTGGATAAACTCACTGAAATACTTAAAATAATTCAACATCATAGGGGAGGTTCACCAAAATGAAAATTCTGTCGATGTTTTGATTAAATGTGTTACATGACTGTGTGAAAAACAATAACGTATGACCGTTTTTTTCTTACTGGTGGTTCAACAGTACAAAGTATCATTTCTTTGTTCAAGATGTATGATGATGTGCATTTACCTGACATTTACACCCCGGTGATGAAGTCTGCTTCACACATCCCAAATCTGTGGCTTGTGTGCGGCGCTTCAGCCTAACTGGAACAGCAGATGAGCAGTTAGTGATGTTTCATTTATTTTACACATTTATGATTGATGATTTTATTTTATATAAAGTGAGCTTTGGAAAATGTTGTGATGTCAGCGATGTTGAGTGATTTCTAGGTTACTTCACTGAATGTCTCCTTAAAATCAACAAAACTCTGGATGACCATGGTACTATTTTTCATTAAAAAGTCTTTATTGTCTCATGGCTACATATAAACGTGTTTCGACAGGCCTCCTTTAGAGAGAGTAACACAATAAACTTGCCAAACAAACTTTATATACTGACCAGCCACTTTATTAGGTATACCTATTCAACTGCTCATTAATGCAAAGATCTATTTAGCCAATCACATGTAAAAAAACTCAATGCATTATGCATGTAGACATGGTCAAGACGATCTTCTGAAGTTCAAACTGAGCATCAGAATGGGGAAGAAAGGTGATTTAAATAGTTAGTTCCCCCAAAAATGAAAATTCTCTCATTAATTACTCACACTCATGTTGTTCCACACCGTAAGACCTTCGTTCATCTTCGGAACACAAATTAAGATATTTTTGATGAAATCCGTGAGCTCTCTGACTCCTCCATAGACAGCAATTAAATTACCACTGTCAAGGCCCAGAAAGGTACCCAAGACATTGTTAAAATAGTCCACGTGACTGCAATGGTTCAACCTTAATTTTATGAAGCGACGAGAATACTTTTTGTGTGCAGAAACAAAAATAACGACTTTATTCAATCTCTTCTCTTCCATGTCGGAGAAATGTCAGAGGATTTTGATATAAGAGAAGAGGAGCTTGAGTTTGTTGCACAGACCTATTTGTTTGAATCGCGAGAGGCGTCTAAGATTACAATACTCACACATCATCGTGTCAGGGGTTACTCATTTGGCGCAAATCGACTTGCGCAGTATGCACACGGTCATCCGCTGGAAGCTAGTTATTTGAATTTATAAAGTTTTAAATATGGATATTTTCCTTACAAAAACGCATCGCTTCACTTCTGGAGTCGTATGGATTACTTTTATTTATGGATGGATACATTATTTTTGGCTTCAAAAATACGCCACCATTCACAACCATTATAAACCTAGGAGGACTAAGGATATTTTTTTTAAATATATCTCCGATTGTGTTTGTCTGAAAGAAGATAGTCATATACACCTAGGATGGCTTGAGGGTGAGTAAATCATTGGATAATTTTCATTTTTGGGTGAACTATCCCTTTAACAACAGTATTTTTTATGTAATTTTTTTTTAAAATTATTCTCATGTATCATAAGGGCTTTTCACACTTGAAACAGTTAACAGTGGGTCAAACCCAAAGTGGATGGAATCCAGAGTTACATTGCTTCACGTTTCACACTGTACATTCCTTAAACTGTTCCGTGTTTTAATTATATATTTAAATTGTATATAAATTTAACAAATTATTCCCCTAATTTTACTTAAAAAAGACCAAAAGTAGCCCAATGCGATTTTCTTCGTCAGCCGGCCGAATACTCCATTGAATTTGTATGTCTGGGTGTTGGTTTAAGAGTGTTGGAGCGCCGAAATCAACCCGCGGCAACAGCTTAAAAGCAGCCCAATTTCGCGAGAAAACCGCAGACTTTGGCAACACCAAACAGTGGTTTTTTCAGCATACAAACTGCTTTGCTAACGGCTGCGCGCGAGCACTTTTTGCTAACAAAAAGCGCGCTGAACTAACGTTTCCCACTGATACGGATATTTAAATCAGTAACTGTCAAATATGAACTCATACAGCATCGATACATTAGCATAGTAATATTACCAGCATTATTTTATCTGTATCAGCAGCTTTCCGTGATCTAATTAAAAATGATGACGCGACAAGAAGTAGGCTAACGGTTACAGACAAACGTAGTAAGCTAATATTTCCAATTCCTGTCAGACTTCTAATAAAATTATTAAATCGTCCTCACTGACAATCTGCATGAACCTACTATCTATCTGTTTTAAGGTGTTTTGTGTACTTTTTTGCACATTACATACTTGACTATGATGGGCATGCGCAGTAGCTTCAGTAGCATCACCCTGTATGGATAAATATGGAAGCCCATTTCCGCCACCCAAGATAAAATTCCTTTGGCAAATCACGATATATGTCAAAATTATGACAAAAATTCGAAAAGTTAATTATTTCATTTTTTAATCTCATAATTATGACTTAGTATGTCATGACTTAGGGTAGAGTGGGGGAAAATGTCCCCCAACTGTTTTTCCCAAAATAACCCCTAGATTGAGTCAAGATACGTTTTTGTTGTTGATATGGACTACATTGACAAGAGTGATGTAGAAGTATTTACTGTGAAGCTTTTACTGGCGACATACTTGAGAGAAAATGGATTTCACGGTAAATGATCTAATTTTCAGCAGTAAGAAAATAAGTGTTTTAAAGCTTGATGTTTTGCAGAACATCACAGTTATATGAGAATAGTAAGGCCTGTAGTTAAGAAGTACATGTAATTTAAGGAAAATATATTTTTCGAATGACAATTTTTTTAAAACGCCCCCTTCTCACTATCATAATTACTGTAGTACTCTGTTCTGAATATCAAAACCTTTGTTTTTCCATCAAATGTAATCTAAAAAATTATTTTTAAATCTAAAACATATTTGATGTCTTTATATTACCTCAAGTTAGCATCAGCTAGCTAGTTAGCTAGCATCAGCTAACAATACTTTTCAAATAGTCTATTATAATTTTGTAATTCATAATACCCTAATATGTCATAATTTCGACTTCATCTAATAATTTCGACTTTTTATTTCAATTATGGCATACAAAGTCATAATTATGATTTAGTGGCCTAGATACAGGGCTTAGATTAAACCAGGATTATGTCTTAGTTAAATTAGGACATTTAAGTAGCTTTTATAAACTTGCCCTAGAACGAACATTCATTTTAGTCTGAGACTAGGCTTAAACCTTGTCTGTGAAACTGGGCTAGTATGTCATAATTATGGCTTAGTATGTCACAATTTCGAGGTTTTTAATCTCAAAAATGACTTAGTATATCATACTTATGAATTTTTATGCCAATTTCCACATTTTAATCTCAGTTATAACTTAGTATGTCAATTTCCACTTTTTAATCACATAAATGACTATGCTATAATTATGACTGTTATAACATCTATTTTTTAATCTTAGTATGTCATAATTATGACTTATGTAATTTGGCATTTTATGTCATAATTATGACTTTTTATGTCATATTTAAGATTTAACAAAGCATGATTTTCTTAATTAGCTTCCACAGATAAAAGCACTCATTAAAAAAAAAAAAAAAAAAAAACTTTAATCAAAACCAGAGGTCTTTCTGCAACAAAATACATAACTGCAAAATGTGTAACTGGTAAAGAGCAGATAAACCACAGTGAACCTGAGTGAAAACAGATGATGTTGAAAACACTGAGCAAGCAGTTTTAATTAGTCGTTTAGCTGATGCGTTTATCCAAAGTAACTTATAATACACTTGTCATCCACCTATTTTTTGGAATGAGGAACTGAAAGTGCTGTGTTATTATACACAAATACCCAGTTCTACTGTCATTTCAGGGGCTGTTGTGAATGGGATTATTAATAAAGGAGGTGTTTAGGATTCTGTAACTGCAAAAGTTGTACTCATGATGGAATATCAGAAAAATGGTAGTTCTGAAGACATTGTGAAAATGGAATATGAACGGATGACGACATTTAGTCAAGGTTTGCTTTGATACTATATTGTATTTGATACAGAAAGAAGTGTTTGTATTGAATATGAGAGAAAGTTTTAGTTAGTTGTACAACTACATTTAATGCCTGGTAACACTTTAAAATCACTTTCATTTATAAAATTAACAGACATTTTATACATTTTATAATGCTTAAGGAAAGGAACATTCAAATTTAAATCAGAATTACACTTGATTCATTATTCATATTTGAATGTACATGAACTATTGATCTGAACATTGAGGCTAATGTTTGTTAATGACTACTGTGTGATACCAGATTTTTTTTTTTTTTTTTGATGCCAACATTTTGAACAAAGTTCAAAGGAACATGGTGATGGAAAAAAAAATATATTTTAATGCTTTCACGTTCTCTCGCAAAAGTTTCGTATTCCCCCGAAAAACTTTGTCTTTAGCTCCCAAGCCTTTGAGTTCACCCGAGAAACTTTGCGTTCGCTATATTTATATTGCTATATTTAATGTGTTAGTTATTAAGGTCATGATTAATTGTGAAGATACTAATTAAATTGTAAGCTTTGGAGTTTATCCTACAACAACTGAATGGATGCAGGCATGAAGTGAAGTGTTTCATAAAACACTTTTCTGATCATATACACATCACATTTATGCATTTGGCAGAGGCCTTTATCCACATTGCATTCAAGATGCACATTTTCATCAGTTCTTGCTTTCCCTGGGAACTGAACCCATGATCTTAGTGTTGCTAGTGCCGTGTGCTACTGTTTGAGCAACAGGAAGGCTGTATTGCTTTAAAAGCTGATGCAAAAATGCATCAGAAATAAAAGACATTACAATTTTATTTTTCATGGTGTGTTGTTTTCTGCAGGTCGTCCATGCAGCAGAAAAACTGGAATCTTTGTGCTTCTAGGAACAGTCTGCATGATTATTTTAATGATCATGAACTCTGTCATCCGTGAGTGGATTAAATTACATACTTTAAATGTTATGTAATAAAATAATTGCATTTTAGAAACTGTAATGCAAAAAAATAAGAAGAAAAAAAAGGATATTTAATTTATACATAAATGGTAGTGGTATGCATGTATACAGCCTTTAAATTATGCTGCTTACAAAAAAGTTTGTTTTCGCACACAGTTTTTCATCAACAAAGAACATTCTCAGAGCTGGAGAGTTGGATGAACGTTCATAGTTCCAATCGAACTTCAGTCATACCTGATCTTCAGATCACAGGTGAGAACTTAAACATAGATCCTTTTTTATCAAGCACTGTACTTATACTCATATTTGAACATGTACATATCCAGATCAGTGACCACTGATTAGTGTCTTGTCTTTGCCTTAACTATTTTTCCTCCTTAACTTTAGAAAAAGTGTTATTGATTTTTTGTCTCTATCACTCTCTCTCTCTCTCTCTGTATAAGAATTTCAAGAAAAGAATATTGAGACCTTGATGAGCCGTCTTGCCTCCTCATTAAGTTCAATCACATCCAAACAAGAGGAAAACCAGCAAAAGCTGGGTGAGATTTTAATTTTGTGTTATGTACTGTACCTTTAAATACTCCATCACAACACATGAATGTGATTAATCCAAATATAAATAGATTTTTTTTTCCCCACCAGAACACAACTGTGTATTTCTGACTGTAAAAACAGGACTTGTTTTACTTCTTTTTCACAGAGCGTCAGCAGGGTTAAAATGAATGAACAATATTTCTAAAGCATGTATTAAATCTTAATGTTAATCTCAACATTTAATAATACATTTTTAAGATCAAAAGTTGTATCTGTTAACATTAATTAATGCACTGTTAACTAACAGGAATATACTTATTTTTATTTTATTTTTATATTTTTATTAACATTAAAGGTGAAGTAAGTGATTTCTGAATTTCTGAAAAGTGGATCGGACCAAGCACCACAACACACTTGTAGCCAATCAGCATTAGGGGTTGTGTCCACTCATGATGGGGGAGGAGAGAGTGAGCCAATCAGCAGTAGGGGGCTGAGAGACATTACAAAAGAGAAAAGCTCAGAAGAATATCACTGGAATATCTCCTATGCACATCGTAATCTTGCTGAAATATTATATTTGTGGCTTTTGTCTCATGTTAAAGAGTCTCTGTCGAGCTCACTGAGTGTCCTGAAGAGTTCAGTGTCAGATCTCACTTCATCTGTCGCATCTCTTTCCTCTAAACAACAGACCTCTGGTGAGTTATACATTCACAGTACTCAAAAACACAATTGCAATATTGTACTAGTTGAATCTATTGAATTTATCTTTTTTTAGTTGAATAAAGACATAATTTCCGAAATATAATCATAATTGGTGATTTCATGGACCTGCATACTGATACTGACATTATTCTTTACGTTGGAATAATTGGATTGAAATTAAACTCACAGGACACTGACTGCAGTAAGTCTAACAAGGTCTGATGTGTTTTCTTGTGTTCTAGAGGAGAGAGTCATGAACGCGCTGAAGGATCTGATATCTAACTTGAGCAACAAAACAGCAGGTACTGCATCTACACTCTAATAAAGCTTCCAAAAGGTTTTTTTTTTTTTTTTTGCACCAATGCCATAGAAGAACCATTTGTGGTTCCTCAAAGAACCTTTCAGTGAATATTCTTAAAAGAACCATTTTTTCTTAGCGTTAAGAACATTGTAAAAATCTAAAGAGCCATTTTACACTATGAAGATTCCATGGATGTTAATTTTTGTAAAATGTAAAAGATTCTTAATGGAACCATCGATGCCAAAAAGAACATTTATGTTTAAGAGTGTAGCGCTACTTTATGTGGTTAAATGTGCTGTATATTCATTCCTCTCTTTCATTCCTCTTATTTTGCATCTTTTCTCTCTCTCTGACACAGACGTCTCTGTAACCTGTAAATCTGGCTGGATATCGTACAAAAGCAGCTGTTTCTTGTTCTCTAGTAATACACTCAACTGGACTGAGGCACGAGATTACTGCAAAACACAGGACGCATTACTCCTCAAAATACAAGACGACGACAGGGAATGGGTGTGTAATGTTCATGGAATGCGCATAACATAGCATTTTCATTTCATTTTTTAAAAAACTCTATCTTTCCCCTAGGCATTCTTGAACAATCATACCATACCCACATTCTACTGGGTCGGTCTAACGGATCAGACCACAGGCCAGTGGAGATGGGCGGATGACACTCCTTACACCATGAACAAAGAGTGAGCTGATTCATGCATTATTCACTTTCTCCCCAGATAAAGAGAGCTTGATTCACAAGAACATTTCTCAGCAAACATGCACTAAAATAGCATAGATTTAAGTTTACATTTGAATAATATACACACTAGACATAGATATTATACCTTTTGAGAGGTTAAGTACCACATTTTGGCCTCAAGATGGCTCTACATTTATGTTTATCCTTAAGTATGACCTAATATCCACTTTATTTTGCTAGGCATAAGTGAGATATTTTCTGTGAATGTGTGATAATTTCCAATTCATTGCTGCATCCGAAATCACATACTCTTTTGAGTAGGTACTTATTCTGAATAGGAAATTACTTTGTGACTGCTAAAAAAGTATGTTCTATATAGCATGAATGTGTGTAATATGAATGTAATCCGGACATACTACATTTACTATGTTGTCACCCAGTTGCATCACTTCACTGCCATTCACAAATCCTCTCCTGTGGCCTCATGGGATAGTAAAGTGTCATGTAGTAGCCAATCTGGGTACGTTTTGCCTACTTTTTAATAAGTACTGTGAATTCAAACATACTACTTTTGCCACATACTGTTTTTCGCCTATAAAGTAGGGAAGTATGCAATTTCAGACGCAGCCAATAACTAGAAGAATAATACCAGTTAATACCTTGTGGTTCAGTGCTTTACAGTTAATGTGGAAGATGCCTGTGTTTTTGTAGAGATGCCCCTGAAATCATTATTCATTTATTTTGGGAATGTCCTAAGGTACAGAGTTTTTGGAAAGATTTGAAAAATAACCAAAAAGAAATTAAGATTAAAGGTGCTATATGTAGAATTTAGAAACCCTTGTTATTAGCGACACCAGTGGCCATTAAGTGAACTGCAGCCAGCAACTTTTTTGCTCGTGCTCATCATAATAAATCATAATAAACACACAACAAAAATGACAGCGGTAAGAAAACGTCTCAGGTTACATATGTAACCATGGTGCCCTGAGAGGGAACGAGACGCTGTGTCAAGCACTTTGGGAATGCCCCTGCGTGATTGCATCGTGAAGCATATGTGAAATCAGTCCAATGGCGTGACGGAACGTCATAGGCGGGTGACGTCATGACCAGGAAACTTTAAAGCACCCCTGAACCAAACAGTGTCAGCTTTTGATAGGTCGAAGTAAGTCGGTCACAGGCATACCGGGAGTACGGCAAAGTAACGCAGCGTCTCGTTCCCTCTCAAGGAACCATGGTTACATACGTAACTTTAGACGTTCCCTTTCAAGGGAACTCATGCTGCATCAAGCGCTTTGGGAACGAAATACCCATGCCGCCATAAAACCAAGTGCCTTTCTATGTGAAATCGTGACGCGCACACTAAGACGAAAGCACTCGTGACTCCGGGGTCGAGGCTAGGTCCAGGTTATAGAACCTGACGAACGTGTGTGGTGAGGACCACCCTGCCGCATCATACACTTCTTGAAGAGAGACTCCAGAAAGCAAAGCCTTAGAGGCAACCATACTCCGAATAGAGTGGGCTCGGCCATAAGAGGTGAAGGTTGGCCAGCCGACTCGTAAGCAAGCGAAATAGCCTCAACTATCCACTTACTTAAAGTTTGCTTAGATGCAGGGTGCCCTTTACTCGGGGACCCGAAACACACAAATAGTTTATCAGATTTACGCCACAGGACAGCTCTGTGAATGTAAGGCCCTGACAGGACAGAGCAAATTAAGTTTCTCCTGGTCTGGATCTTGGAATGGAGGAGGGCAAAAGGCCTGCAGCATAATAGGGCCTGCCACATTAGTGGGAACCTTAGGAACATAACCTTCCCGAGAAAACAAGAAGGCTTTAACCATGCCTGGAGCAAAGTCCAGGCAAGAGGGAGAGACAAACAGAATTTGAAGGTCTCCAATTCTCTTAAGAGATGAAATAGCAAGAAGAAAAAGAGTCTTGAGAGTGAGGAACTTCTCAGGAACCTCTTCGATGGGCTCAAACGGAGCCAGGGACAGGCCTTCCAAAACTACGGCCAAATCCCAAGTCGGTACCCTCTGACATGCCGCAAGTCTTAGCCTCAAAGTACCACGGAGGAAGCGAGTTACCCATGGGTGTCTCCCAACTGACATAACATCTAGAGGAGTGTGGTAAGCAGAAATGGCCACCACATAAGGTGGATGGGGATAACCATGATGAGAATTTGTCTTGAAGGAACTCCAGAACTGTACCAACTGGGCAATTAGCTGTGTCCAACATACGACCTCTACACCATGAAGCGAACACATTCCACTTCAGGGAATATAACCTCCTCGTGGAGGGAGCTCTGGAATGGAGTTTGGTCTCCACTACCTCGGTAGAGAGACCTGAATCCATGAGCTGGGCCCCCTCAGAAGCCACGCCCAGAGTTTCCACAACTCCGGGCGGGGGTGAAGAAGTGAGCCCCCCACCTGTGAGAGAAGGTCCCTCCTGACCGGAATCTCAAAGGGAGAGCCGTTGAGGAGAGACATCAGATCCAAAAACCAAACTCGGCCCGGCCAGAACGGGGCTATTGACAGCAGACGGACCCCATCCCGGCGTACTCTCTCCAGAACTCCCGGGAGCAGAGTAATCGGGGGAAAGCATACAGGCGCAGCCTCGGCCACGTCTGTACCATCGCATCCAACCCCAGAGGGGCTGGATACGTGAGGGAGTAAAACAATGGACAGTGTGTCGTCTCTCAAGACGCAAACAGATCCACTTCTGCTTTCCCAAAGTGCTCCCAAAGGAGCTCCACCACCTCGGGGTGAAGTCTCCATTCCCCGGGCCTCAGCCCCTGCCTCAACAGGATGTCTGCTCCCTGGTTCAGGCACCCTGGGATGTATACTGCTCTGACTGACAGTAGTTTCCCTTGGGCCCACAAGAGGATCTGGTGTGCCAACCTGCATAATGGGCGCGAGCGCAGACCTCCTTGATGATTCATATACAAGACCACTGCTGTGTTGTCCGTGTGGACCAACACATGGTGGCCCCTCAGGTCTGGGAGGAAGTGTTTGAGTGCCAGGAACACAGCCATCATCTCCAACTGGTTTATGTGCCAGGAAAGATGTTGGCCCCACCACAGACCTTGAGCCGAGCGACCACTCATGATCGCCCATCAGCCGGTGAGGGACACATCCGTCGTAAGCATTATGCGACAACAAGGAGCTCCCAACACTGGCCCTTGGAAAAGAAACCAAGGTTTTTTCCACATGACATAAGCACGAGGGCATCGCCGCGTGATCTTGATCATGCGAAACGGGTTTCCCCTCGGGGAGAACCCCTTGGTTTTGAGCCACCACTGCAAAGGTCTCATGTACAACAGGCCAAAAGGTATCACGTTGGACGCAGCTGCCATCAGACCTAACAGTCTCTGAAACTGTTTCACAGTGAGTGACTGGCCTAGCTTTAACTTATTCACAGCTGTGAGAATCGCTTCTATGCTAGCCGGAGATAGACATGCTTGCATTGAAACCGAATCCCAAATTACACCCAGAAAAGAGGTTCTCTGAGCTGGAGATAGCACACTTTTCTTTGCGTTTAACCTTGTAAGACTTGATTTTCCTGCTAAGACAAAACTGAGATCAAGTGCCCTGCAATAAAGCAATAAAACTCATCTGGAGAGAAGATCTAAAGAAATAGCATAGGACAACACCTTGCCCTCACAACATCTACAGGATGCAACCCCCCACACACACACCCTCCTTCCCTTCCCCCTAACTCAAGTCACTAAAAGTTCTTCAAGATGTATAATGTAACTTGTGTATCTATTGTTTTTTCCCCTTTCATGTTTGGTATCATTTTAAATGTCTCAGTGCGATTGGTAAAATGGTCTCAGTTTCACAGCAGTCACTTATGTTATGAGGAAGTTTGAAAACTAAGGAGAATTCTGTCCTCCTTTCGTCTCTTCAAGAGATCTGATAACCCACTCCTCTCCCCCAAAACAGGTGTTGGTGTAGTAAATATTTACAATCCTTTTGTTCTGGTCTGGGTATATAAGGTAAAGTGCAAAGCAGTCATGTGGGATCTTCTGTCGCCAGAAACCCCATGCAGAGATGGTTGAATGTCTGAAGACATTCACACATCACTGTGTGTATGTGCATTTCTTTGAGTAATTGATGTTATGCATTTATTTCTGAATTGGCTTCTAATTGTCCAACTATGTAATTGACATGATACATTTTACTTGACAAAATAAAATGTTATATTTGATTTACTCTGGATTCTTCTGAAATCATTATGACTAGTAGATTACTAAAGTCCGTCATTTCCGTAAATCTGCGTCAGGACAGGTCAAACTAGAGAGCCCCATGAAAGGAGCATAGGGGCACATCATGGGACTTTTTTAGTTTGTCTGTTATTGGCTTAGCAAGTTGCAGTATCGTGACTAAGGAAACTGTATTTTTGTATGAACAAGCATGTGGCGGTTCGACTCAAATGCATTAGTAAACTCTGCACCCTCTGACTAAGAATCATAAACTGGCGAATTTATGTCCGTGAGAACGCAGTCGGCCGATGTGAAAGTCTCTAAGCGATGGTGGGTCCGTAATGAACGAATAATTGAAAATATGGGATACCCAGAATAATCAAATATCTAAATTAATACATAACGAATGATTAATTTCTAACTGGAAACACAACCTAAGAGTAATAATCATTTGAAATTGGAGTCAGATTAAACGAGTGAAATTACGTGAACTTCACAGAGGCGCTGAAAAGACATACACGCGTTAACCTTCGCCCAGGCCGTCGGATTCCGTTTTTGGGCCGATGGGGGGTTCCTTACAACCTCAACCCCAACAACTTCATCTCAATGCTGAACCACCAACTCCTTTGACTGTGCCAGGATCAGCCAGTCATCTATGTAATTTAACATGTGAATGCCCTGGAGTCGCAACGGAGCAAGAGCTGCATCCACTCATTTTTTGAAGGTGCGGGATGATAAAGCTAGGCTGAAAGGAAGAACCCGATACTGGTACACTTCGCCTCCAAAAGCGAACCTCAGGAACTTCTTGTCTTGAGGAAGGATGCAGATATGAAAATATGCGTCCTTTAGATCTATCGTGACAAACCAGTCCTCGGACTTGATTTTCAGAGTGAGCATTCTGAACTTGAGCTTCTTGACAGTCTGATTTAGTTGGCCCAGATCTAGAATAGGACGCAACCCTCCATCCTTCTTCGGAACGATGAAGTACCGGCTGTAAAACCCTGACTCCCTGCTGGGAGAAGGAACCCGTTCTATAGCTTCTTTTCGCAAGAGAGTCTGTACTTCTTGTTTCATAACCAGAGCCTGCTCGGGGCTCATCTCGGTGAACAATACCCCGTTGAACCTGGGCGGTCGAAACCCGAATTGAATTCTGTACCCAAATTCTATTGTGTGCAGGACCCATTGAGATACATTTGACAGAAGTTTCCACACTTCCAGAAAATCTACTAAGGGTACCAGTCTCTCGAGACTGGCCTCTGGTGTTGTGTGTGTGACCAGCTCGGTGCCCTGAAGCAGCGAACTGGCAGGGAACAACCGAACTGGCCACTTTTGATCCCTTCTCGGAGGGAGCGAACATTCCAGTGCCACTACGTTTCCGGGTGGACACTGAGACATGTGTTTGCTGAGAACCACTGCGCCCTGAAGCACACGAGGTGGCAGGGTTGGCAGAACAGCCCCCTGAGGGCACCGAGGGGAGACGGGCACCATATGATGAGGTGAACACCGACTCACCCCGGAGGGGACCGCCCTCAGAAGCCCTGTGCCTCTGGCGTCAGGACTTCTTCCCCGAAGCCTTCCTCATGATAATGACGGTCATCAGATCCTTCTTACCATTAGAAGGCTTCGGCTGTAAACGCTGTCACACCCCCCAGTCTCTCTGTGGGGGAGCACAGGAAGCAACGCTCAGTTTTTGTTGCGTCCTGTGTGAGGAGCTCATACTCGGCTGGGGCTGCTCCCGCCCAGCAGCACCTGGGACTTCCTGAAACCTCTCGACGACTGTGTTGACTGAGTCGCCGAAGAGGCCAGATGGCGTAAGAGAGGCATCCAGAAGAAACAATCTATCGCTGTCTTTCATTTCAGAGAGGTTGAGCCACAAATGCCTCTCCGTGGCTACCAGGGCTGCCACAGACCACCCGATTGATTTGCCAGTCTCCTTGGTAGCCCGGAGAGATAGATCGGTTGCCTTACGTAGCTCAACGAAAGCCTCACGACTCACTTCCCCACCCTCATCAAGGTCCTTTACCAGGTCAGCCTAATAAGCTTGTAGAATTGACATTGTATATAAACAGGCCACAGCCTGACCTGCTTCACATAAAAGTCAGTCCACAGGCTTTCAAAGACAACCTAGGAAGTCGGGGAAGGTCTCAGTTTTTAAGTTTCATTACAAGCTGTTCACACATTGGCAATACAAAAATTTTAAATATATCTGGAAACAATATCTAAAAGTAAGAACTTATACAATGTTTTTCTTAGATTTTTTTTTTCTTTTTATATATCTGTCATGTCTGATGTTTACATGTTAAAAAAAACAAAAACAAAACAAAAAGAATAGAAGAATAACAAAGTGCAGTAAATGGTAAAACTATTTGAACTACAAAACTAATGCGTTTATGATTATGATAATTAAAATAATGTGATGTGTAAATACCAGTCTGCAATATCAAGCAGCATAACAGACTGTGTTTGTACAGGTAAAACCGGATACTGGAAGCCTCATGCATTCAACCCAGAAATGACCATGCCACTCTTATGTTAATAATAAGGTGGATAATGGTTACATAGTTTTCCATTTTCCAATTATGGCCCTTTTGTAATCATCATTTTGTAATCAGTAGGAAAGGAAGCAGCTACTTCAAGATAATGTACTTCAAGCAATTGCCTGTCAAGTAAATGCATCTAGCATTAAAAAAAAAAATTTCATCTGTTTGAATATTTTTTGTTGGTAGTGGTGTTGGGATTAAATGCATAGTATAAAAAGAACTCTAGATCGGATGGGATGCCAGAAAGTTGTTTTATATTCAGATGGAATGGTGTGACATTTGTTGATTGGCATTATTCACAGACGATGGAATCCCGGGCAGCCGGATGACTCAAAACTCGGAGAGGAAAGAGAGGACTGTGGGGTGATTACACGTACTGGAAAACTAAATGACGGCCACTGTTACAAAAAATTCAGATTCATTTGCAGACAGCAATTCTGAAACTGAAAATAGCTGTGGTGTAGTGCCATCTAAATGACAAATGAAAAGGATCCAGTCACTAACATGAAAACATTTAACACTATATATAACACTGATTTGTAGGGGTGTGACGAGATCTCGTGCCACGAGATGTCGCGAGATTGTGACAAGATTTCTAGTCGAGGTGAAAAGCTGTCTCTCGATATTGTAATGACGGAGCGTGAAATTAGGATAGAATATGCCACCGCTACGTTTATATTACGCCTCAACTGTCATTTTGCTTTTTATAGAAATTTTAATTTAGTCGGATAATGGTTGTTTCAATCCCATCCATTTCATCCAACACAAGCTGTAGAGTCGTACGTAGTGCAGCAACAATCAGAGTTCTTGATCATGTGAAATCATACAAGAGAGAAGCCAGTCAGTTGAGTTTGTGGCAAAACCTTTTACAGTGCTTGTATATTGTTGTCTTTTACTTCATATGACAATTCATATTCAGAAAGTAGAAATGAAATGACATTCATTACAAGATGATTAGTTAAAACATTTCAAATGCAGCTGCAGATTATTTTTCTAATCCTGTATTTCATCATTGAGGATTTCTTAAAAATTTCGACTCGTTCTCAAGAACTCAGTCTTGTGTCTCGTCTCATGAGCTGTCTCTTCACACCCCTACTGATTTGACAATAAATAGTTTAATTTCTTTTTCTGTCTTAATCATCACTTAAGATAAATCAGCATTTTTACTTTTTCTACAAAATGTGATGTGTGTGGCATTAGAAGAGCATCAGATGTTAGTTATGCTTCTATTTTACTTACAAATGTTTCTGCTGTTTCTTCATGGTTGACCTTTATTAAGCAATACATGGCTGATCATTAATAAAATCAGTAATCAGTAACAGACTGGTTGATTGCTTATTAAAATATTGTATTACTTTGCTTCTGTTCCAATAAATTAATAAACTGTTCTCTAAAAAAAAAAAGATTTTGAGTGGTTTGCTTTTGTAGCTCTATATAGCTTTTTCAATCTCTATTTACTATCATTCCTTGTTGTTTACATTACTAAATATAACTGACTCATCACCATATATCTGATATTGTCTAATATTGCCTATCACATTAATCTGACATCACTAGCTTTTAATCTAAATCGTTATCGCTAGCACAACACGTTAGCATTTCGCTAGCCTGTTAAATTCTCTCGCGCGCTCCTTTTTCTACGAGTCCATCAAACAACTGTGGTAAACCGGTGTAGTGCCAAATTGTGACCCTCCGAATTATGTGACCCTAGTAGGCACTGTAGTGACGGTATGATTAGGATTGGGATTAGGAGTAGGTTGGATTAGCGCAATACAGCGCCTGCTAGGGTCACAGAATTCGGCACAACACCAGAATCAGTTAACAAACACGTTGACTGATGTCATCTTCTCCTGTTATTGTCACTTGCACTGCCTGCCATGTTTAGCGTAGCCTTCTCTGTCAATGATGAGGGTTTCACATGTCATAAATGCAGGGAAATAGACAGGCTGATGGAGAAGCTATCGGAATTAGAGACACATATCTAAACTTTAATCAAGGATAGTAAGAATGCAGGGGCTTTAGAAACTGCTTTGGATGCGACTAGCTTAGAGAACCCTGTACATTGTTCGGTTCCGGCTGTAGTGGCCCTGCAGCGGGGCAACTGGGTGACTGTGCGACGGCATAGTTGCGGGACAAAACACTGCTGTTCTATTCTGATTAGAACATCAAACAGGTTCTCTCCACTCAGTGATGCACCCACTGTGAATTCTGTTGAAAGTGCCCTAGTTATTGGTGATTCCATTACACAGAACGTGAAAATAGAGACACCAGCCACATGTTTGCCGGGAGCCAGGGTGCCTGACATCAAAGCAAACTTAAAAGTGCTGGCTAATGCTAATCGTAAGTTTATTATTCATGTTGGCACTAATGATGTTTGACTTTGTCAGTTGGAGATCACTAAAATGAACATTAAAGAGGTGTGTGAACTTTCATATATGATGTCAGACACTGTAATATGCTCTGGCCCCCTCCCTGTTCGCCGGAGTGATGAGATACTTAGCAGACTGTTATCACTCAATGGCTGGCAGTCTAAAAGGTGTCCGCAGATTAATATAGGGTTCATAGACAATTGGAAATTTTTTTGGGGAAGACCTGACCTGTTGAAAAGAGTTGGTATTCATCTCTCCTGGGGTGGTGCTGCTCTTCTCTCTAGTACTCACTTAATATTCAACAATATTATTGATCTGCCTGCATTGACACCATTGTATGAGAACTGAACTGAGCTGGACTATGACATCACTGTTTTCTCCAGAACTGCTTTATAGAAAAATGAACTAAGGTAATAACTTTTTTTTTAACAATGGAAATAAATCAACACTGAACTTACTTAAGCTAGACAATGACATTATTTTCTTCTAGAGCTGCTGTTCAGCCAAAACAAACTTTGTTGCATTATTTTCCTGATATCACTGTAAAGCTGCTTTGAAACTGTATTGTCTGTATTGTAAAAACCGATAAATAAAGGTGACTCGACTTGACTAGTAATATGGCACATAATCTTAAGAGTTTGAGAGTTTTTTGACTAACTGGGGCCCAGGTCAGGAAGCAGACAGACTGGCTAAACCAACCGTCTGCTAGCTGTCTCACAAGAAGTCAGATAAATCCCAACACATAGAGACACTTTCACCTAGATATCATCACATAGAGACTGTGACTGTTCCCCGAATTAGTAAATACAAAAAACTAAACCCATTTAAGGATAAAAATGTAATTAATTTTTAACAAATAAAAAACAGATATAATAAGAATTAACAAATGATAAAGCTTGGGTTGCTGAATATTAGAGCCCTTTATTCAGAAGCACTTGTTGTAAATGATATGATCACAGATTATAACCTAGATGTGCTGTGTTTGATAGAAACCTGGCAAAAATCAGACGATTGCATTACTTTAAAAGAGTCCACCCCCCAAGATTACAATAGGCACGAGGCACAAGCCTCGTCTGAAAGGCAAAAAGGGAGGTGTTGCTGTAATTTATAGTAATATCTTCAGTATTAATCAGAAGTCTAGTTTCAATTATTTCGAAGTGATGGTGCTTTATCTAACACTATCTAGTGTAAGTGATAAATCCTGTTTGACATTTGTGCTGGCTACTGTATACAGGCCACCAGGGCACCATACAGTCTTTATCAATGAATTTGCTGATTTTCTTTCGGAGTAAGTACTGGCTGCAGATGAAGTCCTAATTATTGGACTACTATTTTAATATCCATGTAGATAATGAAAAAGACGCATTGGGATTGACATTTACAGACATTCTAAATTCTACTGGAGTTAGACAACACATGTCAGGACCCACTCATTGTCGTAATCATACTTTAGATCTAATATTGTCACAAGGAATCGATATTGATGCCATTGAAATTCTGCAGCAGAGCGAGGACATCTCAGATCATTATCTAGTCTTGTGTATACTACATTTAGCCAAGGCTACAAAACCAACTCCCTGTTTGAGAGAGTTGTATTCTCTCTCGGCTCCCCCGGGGCTGTCGAGGATGAGTTGTTGGATGACGATGACGTCCGTGTTTGACGTCATCGCGTCCGGCAGCAAGCGCTCCTCTGGCTGCTGTATATGCGGAGCTGCTGGTGTTTTTTGGGACACGCCTCTGGCAGGCTGCGGCTGCTGCAAGGGCACGTTAAGAAAGGGGCCGCACGCAGACGGCTCTACGAGCGGTTCCTTTCTGTCCATAAACGCTGCCGCTCCCATAAGCTTTCCATTCCTTCCTGATCTCCACGTCAGATCGGAGATCGGGAGGGCATGGAAAAACCCCTAACCGTTCAGATTTGTATATGAGCCCAGACAGACGGGAGGAGGATGAAGCGAGAGTGAGATGGGTGATCGATTGTAAACACCGCTGCGTTTGTAATCGATCCCCCAGCTGCAAAAGGGCGATTTACATCTACCCTCTGCTCTTCTTCTTCCACCTCATATATATATATATTTTGCCTTCGGAACTGCCTTAATTCCTTGTGGCACAGATTCAACAAGGTGCTGGAAACATTCCTCAGAGATCTTGGTCCATATTGTCATGATAGCATCACACAGTTGCTGCAGATTTTGTCAGCTGCACATCCATGATGCAAATCTCCCGTTCCAGCTCATCCCAAACCTGCTCTATTGGATTGAGATCTGGTGACTGTGGAGGACATTTGAGTCTAGTGAACTCATTGTCATGTCCAAGAAACCAGTTTGAGATGATTTGAGCTTTGTGACATGGTGCGTTATCCTGCTGGAAGAAGCCATCAAAAGATGGTCCACTGTGGTTATAAAGGGATGGATATGGTCAGCAACAATACTCAGGTAGGCTGTGGCGTTTTAACGATGCTCAGTTGGTACTAAGAGGCCAAAGTGTGCCAAGAAAATATCCCTCACACCATCACACCACCAGCAGCCTGAACCGCTGATACAAGGCAAGATGGATCCATGCTTTCATGTTGTTTACGCCGAATTCTGACCCTACCATCTGAATGTTGCAGCAGAAATTGAGACTCATCAGACCAGGCAATGTTTTTCCAATCTTCTATTGTCCATTTTGGTGAGTCCGTGTGAATTGTAGCCTAAGCTGACAGGAGTGGCACCGGTGTCTTCTGCTGCTGTAGATCATCTGCTTCAAGGTTGGACGTGTGGTGCGTTCAGAGATGCTCTTCTTTAGATCTTGGTTGTAACGAGTGTTGGTTTGAGTTACTGTTTCCTTTCTATCAGCTGGAAGCAGTCTGGTCATTCTCCTCTGACGTCTGGCATCAACAAGGCATTTTCACCACAGAACTGCCGCTCACTTGATATGTTCTCTTTTTTTGACCATTCTCTGTAAACCCTAGAGATGGTTGTGTGTAAAAATCCCAGTAGATCAGCAGTTTCTGAAATACTCAGAAAAGCCTGTCTGGCACCAACAACTATGCAATGTTCAAAGTCACTTAAATCACCTTTCATCTCTATTCTGATGTCTTGACCATTGACTTGCTATATATATATATAATTCTGATTTTGATAAAGATATTTTGGTGCATAATCTTGACTGAGCTTATTTATCTATAATTGTTTTTGTTTTTTTCTCCATTTTTCTGAAGATCCCTGCTCAGAACCCCATTCTGAAAAACATCACTGATTACCTTATAGAGGAAGTGAGTGCAGAGGAGGACAAGAGCTTTTAGGAGGTGCAGAAAGAGCCGAATCTGAGGACGGATCCAAAGAGGGAAATCCCACCGAGATTACTGTGGAGAGAGATGAAAAATTTGTCAAGGTCTGAAAGAGATTTTAACAAGTGTGATATGCAAGAACATGTCCAGCACATATTTCATCCTAAAAATAAAAGAAATAAGAAAATTAAGCCTATTTTTAGGACCATTCAAAGTTTTTTAATCATTCTCATTGTCATAAGGGGAATTCTTGTGCTAAATGAAAGTGAAAGTGACGTGACATCAGCAGTGAACACACACCATGAACACACACCTGGAGCAGTGGACAGCCATTTTTGCTGCGGCACCCGGGGAATAATTGGGGGTTAAGTGCCTTACTCAAGGGCACCTAAGTTGTGGGTAATGAGAGTGGAAGAGAATTGTCAATTGTAATAAATCTATGACAATAAATTGTCATGGATGGAATAATGCAAAAAAACCTTTGACCCATAAAATAGGTTTAATTTCCATTGTTTCACCTTAGGCCACTTGTTTCAATATATGTTTTATGTGTTTGATTCTGTCAGTGAAATTGGATGAGATGTTTTTTAAATCAGACTTTCTGGTCTTTATCTATTATTTGTTGCACTCAGTTTTTTGGTCCACTAACAAATTAAGTTTGTACTTCCTCAGGAGTGTAATATGTTTTGGTTTTCTCCCAGGTGTTGGATCGTCTCCTCTTCTATCTGCGTATCGTACACTCTATTGATTATTACAACACCTGTGAGTACCCAAGTGAGGATGAGATGCCAAACCGCTGTGGCATTATCCATGTGCGAGGGCCCATTCCCCCTAACCGCATCACTCACAGAGAAGGTTAGCACTGCTTTCACTGCTAAGAAATGACTGTACTTCTTGAAGTGTGTAATTTATCTAGCTGGGCAACTTCTGACTCAACCAATAGCCAAAAGTTTAGGACACGACTAGTTTTGGTTTAATGCAACAAATTGCAAAGAAATGTAACTGAGAATCACTGATTCTGTTTGATTTTAAAAACATGCTCCTTTGTTCATGTAGTAGTTCATCTGGTAAGCCTTGGGGAGGATGTTTTGTTTTTACAAAATCAATAAAAAAAGTTGAATACAGAAGGCAGTCTGGCAGAAGCTAGATATTTTACTTCATAACTTGTTAAATATGGATATTTTTTTACACAAACGCATCGCTTCGCTTCAGAAGGCCTTTATTAACCCTCCGGAGCCACGTGGAATATGTTTATGATGGATGTGGATGGAGACACTTTCTTAAACTCATACTCGTTTGGTAGTGCATAACTGCCGTTATAAAGCTCGGATGCGTCAGAATATGTATTAATATTTCTCCGATTGTCTTGGGCTAATTTTAATTTGAAAGTGAACTAATCCTTTAAGGTAAGACTGAGTGGATGATTTCTTGTGAGTGGAGTTTGCTCCATGTAAACAGTTCCTTTCTGATTCACACATTTGTATTGCGGGTATTATGAAAGTTCCCCCATTTTACATATGAATTACTCGCTTCCCCAATTCAGTATTTTTTTTACATGTTTGAAAGTCCAAGCTCAGCACAACTGCAGTTTGTTCACTCAGCTAAATAATTTTAGTCTTTCACTAGAAGTACTATTTTAAATCTTAAAAAGGAAAATTCCCTACAGCCTTCAGAAAGAATTAAGCCGTTTACAGAGTCAAACATGTAAAAAGTCACCTTTTATATAGCGCTTTTTAAAATGCAGATTGTTTTAAAGCAGCTTTACACTGATAGCATTTTGTACAGCAGCTCTAGAAGAAAATAGTGTCATTGTCCAGCTTAATTAAGTTCAGTATTGATTAATTTCCATTGTAAAAATCATTAGTTATTAATTTAGTTCATTTATCTATACAGCAGCTCTTGAGAAAACAGTGATGTCATCATCCAGCTTAGTTCATTTCATTTACATTTACATTTATTCATTTGGCAGATGCTTTTATCCAAAGCGATTTACAAGTGAGGAATACAATAAGCGAGTCGTCATGACGAGGCAAACAGGGACAAGAAGTGCTCACAATACAAGTTTTAGGCAGTGCTCAGAGTATCATAAGCTACAATAGAGAGGGATTAAAGGAAGTGAAGGGAAAGGTATAGGAATTTTTTTTTTTTTTTTTAGGATGAGGATAAGTGCTCACGAAAGAGATGAGTTTTCAGCTGTCTTTTGAATATTGCCAGGGATTCTGCATTGCGGATGAAGGCAGGAAGATCATTCCACCAGCAAGGGACAGTGAACGAGAATGTCCTGGAGAGTGATTTCGTGCCTCTCTGTGATGGTACCACGAGCCTTCGCTCCTTTAATGAGCGTAGGCTTCTGGTCGGAGTGTAGACTCGTAAGAGTGAGTGGAAGTAGGAGGGTGCTGAGCCTGTGGTAGATCTGTAAGCAAGCATCAACGCCTTGAATTTGATGCGAGCAGCAAGTGGTAGCCAGTGCAGAGAGATGAAGAGAGGTGTGACGTGGGCTCTTTTGGGCTCGTTAAAGACGAGACGTGCTGCAGCGTTCTGAATCATTTGAAGAGGCTTGATTGTGCATGATGGCAGTCCAGCCAGAAGAGCATTGCAGTAATCAAGCCTAGAAATGACCAGGAGTTGTGTTGCATGTTCTGTTAGAAAGGGCCTGATTTTCCTGATGTTGTATAGTGCAAATCTGCATGACCGAGCTGTCTTTGCAATGTGGTCTTTGAAGGTCAGTTGGTCATCAAGGATTACTCCAAGATTTCTGGCCGAATTTGATGGGGTAATTGAGGATGTACCTAGCTGGATGCTGAAATCATAATTTAGAGTCGAATTGGCAGGGAAGACGAGAAGCTCAGTCTTAGCCAGGTTGAGCTGCAGATGATGTTCTTTCATCCATGCCGAGATGTCCGCCAGACAGCTTGAGATTTGTGTAGCTACTGTGGGATCATCTGGTTGGAATGAAAGGAAGAGTTGTGTGTCATCAGCATAGCAATGGTAGGAGAAACCATGTGCCTGTATGATGGGACCAAGTGATGTAGTGTAAATGGAGAAGAGGAGGGGTCCAAGAACTGAACCCTGAGGAACCCCTGTGGTCAGTTGATGAGCTTTGGATACCTCCCCTCTCCAGGCAACCCTGAAAGACCTTCCTGTGAGATAGGATTCAAACCAGTGAAGTGGAGTACCTGTGATGCCCAGTGATGAGAGGGTGGACAGGAGGATCTGATGATTCACCGTGTCAAAGGCAGCAGATAGATCGAGCAGAATGAGAACTGATGATTTGAAATCAGCCTTTGCAATCCGCAAGGATTCAGTGACCGACAGTAGTGCAGTCTCGGTTGAGTGGCCACTCTTGAAACCAGATTGATTGACATCCAATTGATTGCTCTGCAAGAGGAAAGATGACACCTGGTTGAAAACAACTCGTTCAAGTGTTTTTGCTATGAATGGTAGGAGAGAAACAGGTCTGTAGCTGTCTACAAGTGACGTGTTTAATGTGGGTTTTTTAAGCAGTGGGGTTACCCGAGCCTGCTTGAATGTGTTAGGGAAAGTGCCAGTGTGGAGAGATGTGTTCATAATGTGTGTAAGTGCTGGTACAAGTGTAGGAGTGATGGCTTGTAGAAGGTGTGAGGCGATGGGATCAAGAGGGCAGGTGGTGGGATGGCTGGAGAGAAGGAGTTTAGATACTTCTGTCTCCGTGAGGGGAGAGAACGAAGAGAGGTGTGTGGCTGTGTATGTGGATGGTCTGAGTTCCTGTGTGTGTGGAGCAGAGAACTGACTGCTGATGGTAGTGGTTTTGTTAGTGAAAAAATTAGCAAAATTATCAGCAGTTAGGGAGGAGGTGGGTGGTGGAGGAGGGGGACAGAGGAGAGAGTTGAATGTTTTGAAAAGTGTGCATGTGTTTGAAGCGCTGTTGATTTCGCATACAATGGTGTCAATGCAAGCAAATCAAAAACATTGTTGAATATTAGGTGTCCCCAACTAAGCAGAAAGGGAGAAACCAGGCTCAGTCGGGGGGCCAGTTCTTCTCTGGCCAACAGCAAACAGTGCATGATTATATGCTTTCCTGTAGCTCAGTGGTTAATCATGTAGCATGATTATATGCTTTCCTGTAGCTCAGTGGTTAATCATGTAGCATGATTATATGCTTTCCTGTAGCTCAGTGGTTAATCATGTAGCATGATTATATGCTTTCCTGTAGCTCAGTGGTTAGAGCATGGCACTAGCAATGCCAAGGTCGTGGGTTCGATCCCAGGGATTGCACGTACTCAGATACAAATGTATACTATAATGCAATGTAAGTCGCTTTGGATAAAAGCGTCTGCCAAATGCATAAATGTAAATGATTATGATTCTGGCAGCATTAGTGTTAAGGAACACAGACTCACAGCGTAGAAATGAATATGAGAGTTTTACTGAATGACAATACTGACAGTTCTTGGTTTGCAGGTGGTTGGAGGAGATCATGGAAGACTGCAGCTGAAGCACACACATAGGTGAGTGGAGAGTCATTGGAGTCCGGAGGAGAAGATGCTGGAGACACAGGAGATTAGGCAGACGAAGGAGACACAGAGGATCAGGAGAGACGATGGAGGGGTCACGATCCGTCCCAGTCTAGGGGTTGGATGGATCGGTGACAAAGAAAACTGAAATAAGGGATTTTAAAGATCGGCAATTCCTCCTCTCCTGTCCCAGCTCACAATAACCACAACATTTTTGAAGTCTTTTCTTTATTTTCTTCCAAAACCAAATATTAACAAAAGCATTTCTTCGGAAGGGGGTCTGGGCCAAAACAACAAAAGGAGAACTAACTGAGGGTTTAGAAAATGCTAGCTTACCTGACAAAGAAAACTACAAAATAAAGTACAATAATTTACCCTAGCTCCCCAACTAAACAAAAACAGGAGAAAACAAGATTGCACAAATTAAAAGTGGCGCTCCCCCGACCTACAGCTTCAAAGATAACAAATAAAGGGTTAAAGAAACAAACGTCATATTCACAATGAGTAGAACGAAATAACGAGATGAATGAATTCTCACTGAGTTCAGTTTGGTAAGGAATCTCCATCACATGATTAGGAGAAAGCAATTCTTACGTACTAATAACAACAGCATTGGTCACATAGTATCAATGTTAAAAGTAGTCTGGAGCAGGAGACAGGACAGGACACGCGTGGAGCCTCACGACGCGCACAACACAGCTCAGCACCACAGTCCTCATTTCCACCTCATTCGCCGCAGCTGGTCTCCATCAAGCAGTGCTGTCAGAGAGAGAGGAAGAGAGAGCGAAAGAGAAGACTGTGCACAACACACAACAATACATCACAGTAAATGTATACACACAAAATAATAACGTCCAAGACGTAACAGAGGTATAACGTCTACACAATCCAGAGATAAGTGTGTCCATATACAAATGAGACCAAACAAAGTGCTAGGGTGAAGTGTGTGCTTAAATGCTGCTGTGCTGATGAGGTGATGGAGATCAGGTGCAGGTGATTGCTGAGTGTGAGCAGGTGAGCAACAGGAGGGATGATGGGAAATGGAGTCCAGGGAAGGTGAGATAGATGGTGACCGTGACAATTAGAAGTCAGATTGGAACATTCAAAATATTTAATCCAGTACCATCTGTTTGAAGATCAGATTCATCACGCTGGTATGGAGACGGGTTAGTTGAGGATCTGTGCCGATGGCTGTCGTGTCGATGAGGCCTTCACAGGGGATAGTTGACGCAATTTCTGCTGACTCTTCAGAGATATGTTGTGCTCGTGTTTAGGCTCAAGTCCTCCATTTGATATGGATATGGCCCAGATCCGGCTGACTACAGTAAACCTCAGCATTAAAAGAGAGACTAATATTAGCGTAGATGCCGTTCTTCTTATGATGTAACGAGTACATCTGGTGTTATAGGAAGTGTTCCCGGTTCCGGCTGGCCTAATTTATGCAGCCTAATAATCCTTTAACGAATTTGAAAACATAAATTGATAATGTGTTATGTGTATGCCAGGTTAAAGAGATGTGTTTTTAGTCTAGATTTAAACTGACAGAGTGTGTCTGCTTCCTGAACAATGCTAGGAAGATTGTTCCAGAGTTTAGGTGCCAAATAGTAAAAGGTTATAAAGCCTGTGTTTGATTTTGATATTCTAGGTATTATTAACTGGCCTGAATTCTGAGATCGCAATAGACGTGAAGGACCAGGGGCGGACTGGGACAAAAATTCAGCCCTGGCACTGTAGCCACACCAGCCCACATTACCAGACTATACTGCAAGTAGCATAGCGTACAGCAGTCTGTTTACCCTAAATCCCACCTTATCTGCTGATATTTCAGTCATGTAATTTAGTAACAGGCTAGCTAACACTTGTAACCAATTATCACGAAGCAATGACATTTTAAAATATACGGGGGTTGTATGCTATGCTTACAACTGTTTAATAAAAAAAAAAAAAAAAAAAACACTGAAGCAAACTGACAGAAGTAGCGTGAATTGCGTGAAAATGACTTGAGCTAGCTGTATTTTCTGTTTTTCTCACCTCTACGGCACTACTGTCCTCCGCTGCAACAGCCGAATTGAAACCCTTTGAAAAGAGTTCAGTTAATTTTAGGCATTTGGCAGCGTCGGACTTAAGAGCCCTTTTTTTGCTTTCTCGAACCTTTTCTGCACCGCCTTTCCTTTTTTCTAACTTTTACTGACAATTTGCTAGTGTTGCACTCTCTCTCTGATGATGTGCTTGAATTTGACTGAATTTGATTGACAGGCGATCTAACCAATCATAACGCCGTATCCACATTTATGTCCGACGAAGCAGTTAGATTAATGTCGTGGACTTGAATTTGAAAAATGTGTAGTGTCACAGGCTGGTTGAACTGAGGTGCTACAGCAATCTGTCAGGACACATTAAAGAGCCACAAAACGGTATTTATTGTTTATCGATGCATTCAGTGTCCTCTTTGCTACAATGTATTTTTCACTTTGAGAGAGCATGATGTTTGGCATTGGAGCGCCATGGCTTGTCGGATATACATAGCAACAGTAACTAAAGGGGGCAGGTCGGTCGGCCCATCTCGGGACCGGGCTGGCCGTTGCCGACTGGGCCAAATGCTTAACATTTATTATTAATAATATTATTATAATCATAGTGAAATCGTGCTAACAATAAAACCCCATCCTATGCGCTGTCGGACTGTAAAAACTATTTATTTATATATATATATTAAAAATAAAACTGACCGGCCCACATTAAAAAAAATGGTCTGGCCCCTCTGGCATTTACCAGAATTGCCCGATGGCCAGTCCGCCCATGTGAAGGACTATAATGCATTAAGAGCTCGCTCAAGTACTGGGAAGCTAAACCATTTAGTGCTTTGTAAGTAATCAGCCAGATTTCTGAAGGGACATAAAATATGATCTTGTTACTCCCCTCCTGAAATTTCTTCATTGGCAGCCGATTCACTTTAGAATCGAATTTAAAATCCTGCTACTTGTCTACAAATCATTAAATAATCTTGCACCTACATATCTGACAAACTTTCTCCACACCTACACTCCTGCAAGAAGTCTAAGATTGGAGGGTAAATTACTCCAAATCCCTAGAACCCGCCTAAAGACCAGAGGAGCTTTTGAAGTGGCCGGCCCCACTTTATGGAATAACCTACCTAATCACATTAGAACAGCTTCCACTTTATCTGAGTTTAAATCCTGTCTCAAAACGCATCTTTTTTCCTTGTCTTTTAATGTGTAGTTGTGTCTGTTCTTATGGTGATTTTAATTGTAGGTTCTCTCATTCATTTAATTCTTCTTAGCTAGGAGTGTAGAAAAAAAGAGTGCGTGAGGAAGAAAAAGATGCACGGATGACAAGTTAACAGGCTAGCGAAATGCTAACGTATTATAAATGCATAAATAAATGCATAACAATATCGGGTATATGGTGATGATTAAGTTATATTTAGCAATATAAACAACAAGGAATGATAGTAAATAGAGACAAAAAAAAAGCTATATAGAGCTACAGATGCAAAAAAAGGCAGACAGGTGCAATCAGTCAGCCCCCCAAAAGACCAAATAGCAAGGATGGTGGATTAAGGAACAAAATGAAAACCTAGATCCATGGAATGGGACACATGGGGATTGTTGGAAAATCAACAAGATGCATGATGTAAAGTAGACACGACATAACCATCATTATACCTGAAGAAAATGTGCATGCAAAAAAAAAAAAAAAAGCTTTAGCATTAAATGTCCTTATGTGTGTCTGAGTAACAGAATACCTAGAATCTTCCCAGAAGGAATTCCCCAAATATCAGTTTCTCTGAATGTGGAAGTGAATTTCATTTTAAGGAACATGATTGCATAAATCATTAATATATAAGAGGTGTTGTTTTGAATTTTAACTATAAGAAGCAAGGGACTGTTAAATTTGCTCCCATTTTATGGTCTCAGAAAATGGATCATTCTGAAGAATACATTAAAATGGAGATGGAAAGTGAACCGAAGAAATCTTTTCGGAGAGGTTTGGAAGATTTACAATATCATATTCAGTTGGTGTCTTAAAGCATTAAACTAATTTGGCTTTTACAGCTTGAGTGAAATCTGAAATGTTTCGATAAGTCCTGCAATTACATTTATTTTAATGTCTTGACAGACTTTTTAAAATTATTGTTTCAAAAGCAACATAATAACATCTCAGATTTTAACCAGTGAGCTTTAACAATTAATCATGCTCATGCAAATTATGGTTATAAATATTTTGTACTTGGGCATGTCACTTGCTCTGGCACTATTTTGCTACAGATATGAATGATATCTCAAAATGTGTGGACAAAGGCAAAAAGAATTAAAACATGGCATTGCAAAATTAAATTATTACATTTTGACGTTGACATGATATTAAGCATAGAAATTAATCAAGGATTTTGTCTGTTTTCTGCAGGTAGCAGTCAAACTGGTATCCTTGTGCTTCTAGGAACAGTCTGCATTATTATTTTCATGATCATGACTTTTGTCATCTGTGAGTGGATAAAACGAAATACTGTCTTTAGTGTACTGCTACTAGAATACTTTAATTTTGCAGTGGTATGACTGCGACTGCTTTGTGTTTTTAGTGTGATAAATAATGTGAACATGAACTTTTTGTTCAAGATCAAATTTGACTAAACTGCTAATTGTGATATGAACTGAGCTGCTTTGCTCTTATCTCTGAACTGAGCTTTAATAAACAATTTATAATTTAGCATATGAATATTAAAAATATTTGCAGAGAATCTGGAAAAGTGACAGTTTGTTTGCTTGTCTGTTTATTTCGGTTCAAAGATTCGAAGCAAGAAAGAAAGTTCTCAATGCTGGAGAGTTGGATGAACAACCATACTTCTGATCAAACCTCTGTCAAATCCACAGGTGGGAACTTCATCATCATCAGCATCATCATCACAGATCAGTTTTGGTAAAATGGACTTCTAATTAATGACTTTTTTCCCCTTTTGGACAGGTAGTCACCTAGAAAAGAAGATTTCTGAGCTGCAAAATTTGGTGTCCAACTTGAGTTCATATTTGAACATGTCTGGATCAAGTAACACAATGACTAATGGTTAGTGTCTTGACTCTGCCTTAACTCCTGATGTTTTATTTTGATTTGTTAGTGATCCCAAGGCCATTTATGGATAATTTAAGTGGCCATTTAAGTATCATGATGATAATTCATGATTTTTTTTCTAATGTTTTTTAGAACAAAGTTTAAACATAAATGTCCTTCATGAAAAATGTTACATTACTAGTGTCTGTTTGGGGTAAAATCTTTAATGCAATTAATTTTTGCATGATTTAGGTTTCTCAGCAGAGCATGATTGTTAACCATCTCTTCTCTTTGACACTGTAAAGAGTGTAAGATTTGATATGTGCATAAAAAGCATTGATTATTTACTTATTATTTGTCCATCTCACTCTCCAAAAGAAGTGCATGGAAATAAGTTGTCTAATATTGAGACCTTGATGGCCGATCTTGGCTCATCACTGAGTTCACTCGCATCTGAACAAGAGGAAAAACTACAAAAGTTGGGTGAGCGCTGGATGTACTTTCAGCTAAAGAATTCTCAAATTTAAGACAACATATCAAGGGTTTGAAGCTGTATATTTCTATTTCTTTCCCCTGCAGAGCACCAACAGGATCTATCACACAGTGAAATAAAGAATGCGATGGACAGTTTGAGTTTTGCAGTATCAGCCCTTAGGTCTCATCTATCAGTGGGCAGTTTTATGTCAGCTCATGCTTATTCACATACACAACAAATCTTGGGTAAGACGGCAACCTAAAATTGTATTAACTAAAAAAAAAACAAAAAAAACCCACAAATATTCTTTTAAATATACTGTAAATGTTATTAGATATTTCATTTTAGAAATTCTAACTGTATTCATCAAATATCATGTTCTTCAGAATTGTGTTATATGATAAGATAATCAGGCTGATATATTGTTTGTTTGGCTTTTGTCTCTGGATAAAGATGACATGTCAAGCTCACTGATGGGCATGAAGAGTTCAATGGAGGGACTGAGATCATTATTTCAATCTGTGTCTTATAAACTATCATTAACCAGTGAGTAAACTCTAAATTCAAGGTGCAATATTGTATATGTAGTTCTGTTATTTTAAATAACTACTGTTATTTTAATGGCAAAAAGCTTTAAATCCGTAATGGTGCACCAGACAGTACAATGATGAACGTAAAAATAAATGAGAATCGCTGTGAAAAATTAATATACAACAATCACAGACACAAGACATTCTGAACAGGATTAAATAACTTTAATCTGCATGAGATGAAATGATGAACAGTATGTGATTTGCGGTGTAATTTTTAGTGAGGTTGGGTGAGGAAAAACTTGGACGTGTTTGACTTTGATGGCATTAAAGGATTAGTTCACTTCAGAATTCAAATTTCCTGATTTTTCCTGATTTACTCACCCCATGTCATCCAAGATGTTTGTCTTTCTTTCTTCAGTCGAAAAGAAATGAAGGTTTTTGAGGAAAACATTCCAGGATTTTTCTCCATATAGTGGACTTCACTGGGGTAGTATTTTTCACCCTACCGCGGTACTTCCGTCTACATCACGCATGACCTTTCCAACGTGATTATGTAATGCGTGGTGCATCGCAGTGCTAGTGCAAGATGAGCATTTGTGGTTCAAAATTATATAAATTTTTATTTTTTTTAGAAAATGACCAATGGTTTCTCTAGATAAGACTCTTATTCCTCGTCTAGGATCGTGTAGAGCTCTTTGAAGCTGCACTGAAACTGATATTTGGACCTTTAACCCGTTGGTTGCTGTTGAAGTCCACTATATGGAGAAAACTCCTCAAAAATTTTAATTTCTTTTCGACTGAAGAAAGAAAGACAAACATCTTGGATGACATGGGGGTGAGTAAATTATCAGGAAATTTGAATTCTGAAGTGAACTAATCCTTTCAAATCTTACAATATCAGTACAGCAAAATGTTAATTAACTAAACCTCATCACAGAGAAAACTAGTCCTGGGTTTGGTGGAGTAAATGACAGAATTTTCATGTTTGAGGGATTTTTATTTTTTGGTGGGAACTAAAGCATTAATTTAGTCTTGTCCTCTTACATAGACTTGCTTACACCAGGCTGTATTGAATCTGATTGGATCCCATTCAGCAACAGCTGTTACCTGTTCTCTAGTGATTCAATGAACTGGACCCAAGCAAAAGATTACTGCGAAAAGCAGGGTGCATTACTCTTAAAAATAGAAGACTCTGAGAAGGAGTGGGTGAGTTACAGACACACACATACAATTTTCCTTAACCCTTTCAGGTGTTGTGGTCACTGTGATAAACCACTCGTTTCTTTATTACCTCTCATTTTGCTTTATAATTTAAAGCAGGAATGTTTCAGTTTTTTAGGGTGTTTTAAGTAGCTGACAGGAGGTAATGTTTTGGCTGTAAGTGTTATTGAAGGAAACTGGTTTGCTACAAATTGCTAATTTATTTAAAGTCCCCTGTAGTCAGTAATTTTATCCCTCAAAACTCATCTTTGATCACCAAAATTACATATTTAAACGTTTTTTCCTTTGAAAAAAAATTCTTAATGCTTTAAAATAGCTTGAATGTAACTGCCTCATTTAATATACACGGATCTATGAATATGCTAATTAGCCCCACCTCCACTCACTTGCACAAGCTCAGACGAGATCCACTCGGTCAGCTTACTGAGGTAAATGCTGCACAATAGTATCGTTTTTTACAACGTCGGACAAGTTATCAAACAGCTAATAATGTGTTGCTAATGTAACACAAACCATGTGTCAGCTGCCTTCTAACCGATCATTAAACATTAACCAATCATTAAACGTTAACCGATAAGATGTTAATTTACATTCATTTATAATAGAATGGATAAGTGTCTGACACACACTAAAAATACCAACATGTGTTTTCCAGGTGTTTAGTTCCTCATAAACAACACAACATGAGGATTCATCATCACCACACACAGCTTCTGTGAATGGAGAAAAGCAGAATAAAAGTATTAGGGTGGAGGAAAAAAAATATAGATGCATCGCGATTCTCTCACCAATAATTCTGGATTATTCTAAAACTTTCATAATCGATTCAGACCTTAGTTTTTTGCAGATGCGCGATGACGCTGCGTGTTTTAGATCTGCTGCTGTCTATGATGTCATCAGTAAAAATAAAACAGTGAAGCTGAGAAAGAGAAAAATAACTCCCTGCTCGAAAGGAAAATGTTCAGATGCACTTTTTTGTTTATTGCCTGTAATATATGTTTTTTGGTTTTTTTTTTTGTTCCTCTTTATTATTTACTAGGCTGTATGCTTTACGTTTTGAAGCTATATTAATTATTAGGCTAGCTATTTAAAAATTTAACTGTTTAATTTAATTTTTTAATTTGTAATTATTTTAAAAGTACTCATTACATATGTAATTAAATAAAACAAGATTTTTAGATTTTCAAGTTGGTAAACAAATTCATTAATAAGAAAAAAAAAAGCAGATCAATAATCAACTCGGAATAGGATCGGATCGTGAAGTGCCTAAAGATTCCCACCCCTAAAAAGTATATATAAATAGAATATGCAAAATATATTTCACTTGCAATACGGTGCATCTTGTTTGTTTTCTTTATTTTACAAAAGCACATTTTGTTTTTATTGTGAAAATCACAGTATCACAAATAAAATCAAACCCTTTATGGGGCGTTCACACCAAACGTAGTTGGACGCTTGAACATTTTGAGTTTACTCGCTTCATTCGCACGTGAAATTCACTTCACAACAGGCGCAAATTCACGTCATGGGAGGGGCTCTCCTCTCCTTTAAATATGTGTCCCTCAGACTCTTCCTCTTCTTTCTGCACACTTCCTCTGAATAAACACATCAACTCATCAGCAGGAAAGTAGTTGTAAAATACGTCAAATAAACTCAATTTGCCGGCTTTAGCTAGCTTGTAGTCTCAATATGTATATATATGTATATATAGCTCAAATTGAGTAAAGACCGTTTTTTACAACTTACCAGATTGTCCGACCTCCTCACTCACTTTCTTCCAAGCAAGATCCTTTTTATTCCTGTTTCTATAAAAGTACGAAGATGTATCGTACAGCTCCGGGTATCCACATACAGCGACGATGATTTTGTCCTCCATTGTTGTTTCGGATTTCTGCCTCCGCTCGCTACGTTGTAATCACGTCACTACTAGAGCAAGCTCCTGATTGGTTAACACGGTGTGAATATTCGCTAAAGTGCAGATTTTTCAACTTGCGCCGCAGGATGTCTATTCGCGTCTTTGCATTGACTTAACATGTAAATCAGTCGCGCTTAACGCTTCATTCGCGTCTGGTGTGAACTCACCATTACACTTTCTAATGATGTCTTAATCTTATTTATGACCATAAATGACATAGTATTTTAAGTTGTTTCCGCTATTATAAGGAAAAATTCAAATGATAGCATAGGCGCCTCGCACACACACACAACACATCAGTTCTAGCATTGCTAACTTTACATTGCAGCCTGTTCATTATCAAAATAAAATAGTCAGCCAAACATATGAAAAGTTACACTGCTCAATTTAAATAGTCCGTAGTACAATCTGTCCCATTCAGCGTGAGCATCTAGCACTATAATGTTATGCTAAACACATTTCTGCGCATGTGAAGGATGTTTTATGTCAATATTAGAATGTGAGTGAAGTACACAGCCTAGTTTACATAATAAATAAGTTTTGCATACAAATACATCAAGAATATGGAAACATCTGGATTCTCCTGAATGAGAGAAGTAGGCTACATGAGCCCAACAGTTTTGTTTCATGTTTATAATTTTCCCCAACATTTCTTATTTGTATTTTCAAAAAATATTTAAATATTTAAATATCATAACATTATTTAATGCAGTTTTATTTTTCAGTGTAAATTATTTAATTTGATTGGTAACAGCTCTATTATTCTAATTAAATTTATTGATCAAATTTAACCCCTTAAGTCCGAAGTGTACCGCCGGACTTGCTCGTAACTTCATGAAACACATAATTCACGTGGCATTTTCACTTATAACTTAATGAAACATGCATAGATTGTAGAAAATGGCACATCATTACTTACAGTGGATGCTCCCGACTGACAGTCCAAAATCAACATAATCCATTGCGTCGATCACGAGATAATCCACGTGAAGGAACGATTTAAAAAAATGTCCAGTAGGGGGCGCCAAGGGCTAAACAAAAAGGCTACCTTGGTTCCAAATGTTGTAACTTTTGATTTTTTTATACTATCACCCAGAATTTGAATCAGTTGCTGCTCACATATAGTGGAACATCACCAAAAAAAAGTTATTCCTGAAATATATGAAAAAAATTCCCTTGAGCAAACTTTTATTTTTTGTCTTTATCAGCAGTTTCTCAGCATCAGCATGTCCAAATTTAAATTTACATTTTTTTATTATAAATTTAAATTTTTTTTTTCCAAACAATACCAACATTTTGACTCTCCTTGCTACAGATTTGGAGTTATGAGTCATTATTTTTGTGCATGTCACTCAGAAAGCTAAAAAAATAAATAAAAATGCCTACCTTTTTGGTGTACCTTTTGATTACTTTATGCGATCACAACATTTGAATCAGATGCAGCATCACCAAAAAGAATTATCCCCCAACGGTATTTCCTTTCTGAGATATTTCATGTCAAATTAGAAAGATAAGTCAAATTTCCCTTGAACACACTTTTTTGGGGGGTCAGTTTCTCAGCATGAGAATGTCCAAATTTAATCTTTTTTTTTTCCTCTTTCAAACCATATCAACCTTTTGACTCTCCTTGCTATAGTTTTGGAGTTACAAGTCTTTACTTTTTTGTATGCCACTCAGAAAGAAAAAACACTCTGCGTTCAGATGCTTAAGGGGTTAAGACATTTAAATAAGATTTGGGAAAAATTACCTTTATAAAGATTAAAAAAAAAAGCCCTTTGGGCAAATATTACAAATATGCTAATTTAAATATGTCATAATACACTGATGAGAATATTGTTTCAGAATAAATTAGATTGACCACACACACACACACACACACAAAAATCCTATTTTTTCCGGACAAGCAACTTTTTACTTGGACATGTGAACGACCGATTTACTTGTCCGAAGGATAAGCACATGACAATGCTTAATTTTGAGCTCTGGGTTAATACTTTTATTCTGTCTTTCAGTATTTTAATCTCTCCTTCTAGGAATTTGTTACCCATTTGGCCAAACCATTTCAATACTGGATCGGTCTAACGGATCAGACCACAGGCCAGTGGAGATGGGCAGATGACACTCCTTGCACCATGGACAAAGTGTGAGTTGATATATGCAGTCACATTTTTCCATATCCAATTCCATTATAAACAGTTGTGTCCACAGCTTCCACAGGATATCTTAAAATTTGGTTTTCTGGTTATATTTGTTTCCTCCCTCTATTCTTGCCCTTTGTAAACGAAAGTACGATAGAAAGCAATTAATTTAAGATAATGTACTTTAAGATTTTGCTTGTAAAGTAAATGCAACTTGATTAAGCAACGTTTCAGCCATTTAAATAAATATATTAGTTGTAGGTCATTGATGTGGGATTAAATTACCATAAAATGAACTTTAGTTTGGATGGAATGTCAGAAAAGTTTTCTATATGCAGATGGAATAGTATAACATTTTTTGGCTTTGTTTACAGACACTGGGGTCCTGGGCAGCCGGATAAGTGGCAAGGACATCGGGAAAAGGGAGCAGAGGAATGTGCACATATAACATACAGTGGGACTGTTAATGACAACCACTGCGCCATCAAAATGAGATTTATATGTAAAGGATCTAAGGAATCTTAATAGCAACCTGTTTGTATGTTGCTTCAAGAGAGTGACCATACATTTGTGTTGTTTTATTTTTTTCTTTATTCATTTATAATCATTGAATCAATCATTAATCATCAATCAGTAATTTTCCATTGCTTTTGCTTTGGTATAATGACATATTTGTTGCTTATGTGCTGATCAAACGAAGTACAGGACAAAGTCCAAAATGGACAAAGAAAAGTAGGCATGAAGTTCATAAGAATTTTGCAACTAAGATTATTCAATAAATCCTTATAATTTTTATCATAACTCTTAGAGGTGATTAGGAACAGCTTAGAGCTTAACAAATATATGCGAAATAAAAAAAAGTCATTATCAACAGAAAGTAGGTTAACAGCATGTAAAACAGCACTGTATAGTCTTCATATAGAATAATCCTACTAAATCTACTAAAGAGCGGTGATTAATTTTCCTTTTGTCTTTTGTTGTTTGATTAACATTAGGGACACAGACAGCAGCAAGTATATTAGGCTGCTATCACTTTAAGACCAAATCACAATCTAACTGATGCCAAGTGCAATACTGAACCTGAAAATAGCTGTGATATAGCAAAGGAAATTATACTGTCCGAAAAATTATTAACTTTGACAAATAAAAGAATTTAACAAAAAACTGTCTGCTTGCTTTCTGTTGTCTAGAGCAGTGATTACCATCAGGGGTATGCGAAAAGACTAAAATAATAGGTCACAATAGGGAAATCGTAACTCCCGTTTCATGCCGACTTTAATTATTAAATTATAGTAATCAAAAGGGATGTCTAATCAAATTAATTCATAAAACTTTAGCAATTTAAAAATTAATTAAAACTTTAACAATGCGACTGTTATCATTAGTAATCATTTTCAAAGCTATATTATGCTATATTGAGGTATTGAGGTATTTTCAGCATTGCGTGATACTATTTCAAAGCGATTTACGTCATTTTGACAGATAATAAATTGTATTTACCTGTGAAAACAAACCTGGAAAGAGACGTGAGGCTTTGAGGAGAAAAACGAGAGATTATTCGTGTCTTCCAGTGAATTATTAATGGGATATATCATAAATTAAATAGGAAGAACAGACCTGTGCAACATATGTTGTCCTTTTTCATACTATTACAGCGGAATGCAAAGGGACAAAAGAAAATAATCAATAGGAAAAGAATGCAGCGACTGAAAAGAGCTCTTGCCATTGATATCCTTGTTATAACATGACACGTTAAAATACTAAGCATTACATTATTCTAATGGTGTCTGAAAATAAAACATGAAGGAAAATTGACAGCTCATTCAGTCAAACTGATAGATAAGCTTGTAGATTGTAGCGCAACCTTATGATTTGAAATGATTCATTTCAGTCTTTTTGAATGGAAGTTCCCTAAACCGGAAGTGCCACCCATAATTCAAAACACAGTAGGCTCGTCAGGAATACGGTGGATAGTGTTTAGTCCTTTGAACTCTAGTTGTATTACCATGTGTAAGAAAGCAAAAGCAAACCCCTCAAAAATTCTTTTAAAAAATTAAATAAAAATAGAGAGTCAATGCATAGGATAGTGATTATTTAAAGTCCCACTGTGGTGAAAATCAAGTTTTTAATGTTGTTTATATGTCTATGTGGTGTTTTTAATATGCTTTAAGACAAACCATGTGCAAATTCATGACTCTGAGATGACGAACGGGAACATGGTTTGTGTAACATTAGAAACACATTATTAGCAGCTGTTTGATAACATAGTCAAGCAAAAGGCTAATCATATTAGGGGGGACTTTAAAAGGAACCAAAAACGACAAACTAGAGCCATGAAAACTGTCTTTTGTAATTTAGGGATAATCTTTAGCTAAAAAATAGATAGTAATTTTACATGTTGGCAAATCAACAAAATGGATGATGCAAAGTAGACATGACACAACTGTCATGGATGCTCAAAATAGCTGCCTGGATGCCATGAACAGACCAGTGAACAGACTTCCCTTGAAAGTGTGGGAATGTATTATTTTTCTATCTTTCTTTTTTATTTTTTCTGTATCTTACTAAAGGACTAGGTGTAGCGCTTCTCATCCGACAGCACATAAATCACAGGCGGAAACGGAGAACTGTGTTTCATGCGTTGTTTACTGTAACACAACAAGGAGAAACATATATCCTCTGGCGACAGTGGGCATTTATACTCATATGCATCATCTCTCAGCATGGGATAAACTACTCTGCTGGGGGTGGGGGCGTGGTTTCACAAGTAAGACAAATGACCCACTAATTACTTAATGTCGCCACAAGGGGTCTCCAAACAATTAATAAATGAACAAAAACAATTTTGGTGGAAGTCATAACATTTACAGTAACATTTTTAACTCTGTTACATAAGGTCCCTTTTCAGACAATGCAATTTGCAAGACCTGTTTCCTGTTTTGCTGTCAGAGTCGAAGAACTGAAACATGAACTGTCTGCTTGCCCACATACTATAAACTCACTGAAATAATTAAAATCATTCAACATCAATACAGTGAAATATGAATTTACAAAACCTTCTCACAGAGAAAACCAGTCCTGCTTTTGTAGGGGAGGTTCAACAAAATGAAAATTCTGTTGATGTTTTAATAAAATGTGTTGCATGACCGAGTAAAAAACAATAACGTATGACCATTTTTTTCTTATTGATGGTTCAACAGAGCAAAGTATCATTTCTTTATTCAAGATGTATGATGATGTGCATTTACCTGACCTTTACACCCGAGTGATAAAGTCTGCTTCACACATCCCAAATCTGTGGCTTGTGTGCGGCGCTTCAGCCTAACTGGAACAGCAGATGTGCAGTTAGTGATGTTTCATTTATTTTACACATTTATGCATTTGGCAGATGATTTTATTTTATATAAAGTGAGCTTTGGAAAATGTTGTGATGTCAGTGATGTTGAGTGATTTCTAGGTTACTTTTTTGAATGTCTCCTTAAAATCAACAAAACTCTGGATGACCATGGCACTATTTTTCATTATTGTCTCATGGCTACATATAAAAAGTTAGAAGTCTCCTACATGTTTCGGCACAGGCCTCTCTTAAAGAGAGTAACACAATAAACTTGCCAAACGTCTCGGTTACGACTGTAACCTTAGTTCCCTGAAGAGGGAACTAGACGTTGCGTCGAGAAATAACGCTGTGGGAACGCAACGCGTGATGTCGTCATGAAGCACATGTGAAATCAGTCCAATGGTGTGAAGAGATGTCAGAGGTGGGTGACGTCACGACCAGGAACTATAAAGCACACTCAAACAGTGCAACGCTAGCTTCAATTGTCTGAAGCAGACGCTGACAGGCATGCCGGAAGTATGACAGGAAGTAAGAGTTCCCTCTTCAGGGAACTAAGGTTACAGTCGTAACCGAGACGTTCCCTTTCAAGGGAACTCACGTTACGTCAAGAAATGACACTGTGGGAACGTTTATACCCACGCAGCCATAGTGACCAATGCCTGGTTAGTGTGACTCGTCAACACTAGGAAGAAAGTACCCTAGCTCCAGGGGTGGAGCTCAGGTCAAGGTCATAAAACCTCACGAATGTGTGCGGTAAGGACCAGCCTGCCGCATCACAAACATCTTGTAAAGATACTCCGGAGAGAAGAGCTTTAGAGGCCGCCATACTTCAAGTGGAGTGGGCTCGAACTGACATAGGAGAAGGTTGTCCAGCCGACTCATAAGCAAGTGATATAGCCTCAACTATCCATTTACTCATTCTCTGCTTGGATGCTGGGGCCCCTTTGCTAGGAGACCCAAAACAAATGAACAACTGTTCCGACTTACGCCACAGGGCAGCTCTGTGGACATAAGCATCCAACGCCCAAACTGGGCACAGCAGATTATTGCATTCCTGGTCTGGATCCCCGAAGGGAGGAGGACAGAAGGCTTGCAGCACAATAGGTCTAGCCACATTAGTGGGGACTTTAGGAATGTAACCCGGTCTGGGATGAAGAAAGGCTTTCACCATACCAGGCGCAAATTCCAAACACAAAGGGGCAACCGACAGAGCTTGAAGATCTCCTATTTTTTTTAGAGAAGATATAACGAGGAGGAACAATGTCTTTAGAGTCAAAAACTTGACTGGAACCTCCTCAATAGGCTCAAAAGGAGCTAGGGAAAGGCCCTGGAGCACCACGGCCAAATCCCATGCTGGAACCCTTGTGCGTACTGCAGGCCTCAGCCTCAGGGTGCCACGGAGGAAGTGAGTTATAAGAGGATCTCTTCCTAGAGACATACCAGCCAAAGGTATGTGGTAAGCCGCTATGGCCGCCAAATAAACCTTTAAGGTAGATGGAGATAACCCTGCAGTGAATCGTTCCTTCAGAAATTCCAGTACCGCACTAACAGGACAAATGACTGGGTCTAACTGACGACCACTGCACCAAGAAGTGAAAAGTTTCCACTTCAAAGCATATAACTTCCTCATGGAGGGAGCTCTAGAGTGAAGGATGGTACCCACAACCTCAGCTGAGAGACCAGAGTCTATGAGCTGGGCCCCCTCAGAGGCCAAGCCCACAGGTTCCATAGTTCTGGGTGAGGGTGAAATATCGAGCCCCCTGCCTGGGACAGGAGATCCCTCCTGATCGGAATCTTCCAAGGAGAGCTGTCTAGGAGAGATACTAGATACTAGACACTAGAACCACACTCTGCCCGGCCAACGTGAGGCTATCAAGGTGAGCCGGACCTGGTCCCGGCGAACTCTCTCTAGAACTCCCGGGAGCAGAGCGATCGGGGGAAATGCGTACGAACGAAGCCTCGGCCACGTCTGTACCATAGCATCTAGTCCGAGAGAAGCTGGATGCGTGAGGGAGAACCAGAGTGGACAGTGACACGTCTCTCGAGACGCAAACAGATCCACCTGAGCCTGGCCAAACACCCTCCATTTCTGCCGCTAACTGCTGCGACTGAGCTAATATCAACCAATCGTCGATGTAGTTCAGATTGCGAATGCCTTGTAGACGTAGTGGTGCCAAAGCTGCATCCATGCATTTGGTGAAAGTGCGGGGTGATAACGCTAGGCCGAACGGAAGAACCCGGTATTGGTAAGCTTTGCCCCCGAAAGCGAACTCAGGAACTTCCTGTGTTATGGAAGGATGGAAATATGGAAGTATGCGTGCTTGAGATCGATCGTGACAAACCAGTCCTCGGACCTGATGTGTGACACGATTTGTCTCAAGGTTAACATTTTGAATTTGAGCTTCATTACAGACTGATTCAGCTGACGCAGATCCAAAATGGGATGCAACCCCCCATCCTTCTTTGGAACGTTAAAATAACGGCTGTCCATAAGGAAGTTCTTATCCTTATGTTTTAGAGAACTTAAGTTCAGCCATAAGTACCTCTCCGTGGCCACCAGGGCTGCCATAGCATGACCTACAGATCTGGCCGTCTCCTTGGTGGCACAGAGGGATAAATCTGCAGCCCGACGTAGCTCATCAACTACGTCGGGACTAATTCCCCCGCCCCCTTCAATATCTCCTAACAGTTCTGCCTGGTAGGCTTGCAACACAGCAATAGTATGTAAGCATGCTGCAGCCTGACCAGACGCTTGTTATGCTTTGCTCACCAAGGCTGAAACTCTAACTGGTTTGGTGGGCAACGTCGGGGCCTTTAGGGACGATGCTGTTTGTGGAGAGAGATAACTCGCAAGCGTCTCTTCCACTTTTGGCATCGCCCCATAACCGTGCTCTCTAAGCCCCACTATCAATGCATAGTGCGTGGTCTGAGCACTATGCACTCAATAGGAGGCTGGTTTCTTCCAGGATCTCGACACCTCGGTGTGGAGATCTGGAAAACGGGAGGCCCCTACGTGGAGATTGTGCTTGCGAGGGCAGGAAGCGTTCATCCAGTTTACTTTAAGGACGAACATCCTGCCTCTCTGCTGGCCATTCAATATTTAACTTGGCAACAGCTCGAGTCACAACCTCCACCAACTCCTCATATGCAGGAGAGTGGGTTGGCGAGTCCTCACTCTCACACGTATTGATGCTCTCCACATCCAAATCCTCAGAGCTGGACACGTTGAGCACCAGTGTGGAAGGAACCGCAAAGCGTGCTTCCAAACGCTGAGAAAAAGCACTGGATCTATCAGGTGAGGGCTGAGATAAGGCTGGGCCCGTCTCAAACCTCTCTGCTAGATCCATTTGCGATCCCCATGATCTAGATCGCCGCTGTGCCTCAGCAGCAGCGGGACCCGAACCATGAGGAACGCGAGCCTGGGCGCCCTCCTCGAAGAGCGCCAGGGTGGGCAGAGTGTCCGTAAAGGAAGCACCTCACAGTGCTCACAGCCAGCACCCTCGAGTGCTGACCGTGCATGCTCCACTCCTAAACAAGCAACACAAAGATTGTGTGTATCCCCACTCATGATATAACGTGGGCAGGGATGAACACACGATCTAAACTGCTTGTCCACCATTGAAATATATAGATATATGACAATACAACACCAAATAAGACAAACGAGTCACAGAGAGCGCTACTGAAGACACAGAAGCTAGCGTTGCACTATTTGAGTGTGCTTTATAGTTCCTGGTCATGACGTCACCCACCTTTGGCGGCCTCTAAAGCTCTTCTCTCTGGAGTATCACACCATTGGATTGATTTCACGTGCTTCATGACGACATCACACGTTGCGTTCCCACAGCGTTATTTCTCGACGCAACGCAAGTTCCCTTAAAAGGGAACAAACTTTATGACCGGGCACTTTATTAGGTACATCAATTCTACTGCTCGTTAATGCAAATATTTAGCCAATCACATGGAAAAACTCAATGCATTATGCATGTAGAAATGAGGCTTGTTCGACTTGATGTAGCGCCACACAGACTGATTGACGGCTGACTTGAAGCAGTGCATGCCGGTAAGAAATTTTGTCCAACTTGAGACAACGCTGACACCATGTGACTGTGATGTATGGCTTCAAAGTACCACGAGAGCGATTCGAGATCAGCCGCCTGAGTCAGCCAGTGCAGTTTCTCAAGAGGAGCTGCACGAGCTCTGATGACGACACAGCTGTTTCACGACTGGCCGGATTCACTGCATGACAACGATCACGTGTGTTTCGTGTTTATTGTCACGCCTTCAGTAGGCTATATGCACGGTTACTTCCTGGTTGTCGTTAAGCCAGCTTGGGCACTTCCGGTGAACTGTTAGCTGTTCATTCTGTCCTCGCTGTACATCGACACAAAACCATCAATGGTTGACTTTTTAATGTTGTATTCATATCTTAATGCAGTTATCACATTTACCTAATTTGCCAATAAACCAGTTTTATTGACTGCAATAAAGACAAAGCTATTGGGACCATTAAAAAACACGGTGTCTGTAATTAGACATGCACACGCATTTTCTTCCCCAGCACTTCAAATGTTATTTTTAATGTGATGACCACAAACATTATTTGTTCATCCTTCTGAGATTGTCCCCATTGTAAAACCGAGCGTTTAAAAATGTAGGAAATTCAACATTTGATAGAAAACACTTATTTAAAAATAAAAAAGACAATAATTGCCACTTTAATCAGCAGGTGGCGGCAAAGTAGCATTTATTTGCGCATATATCAGCCATTTCCTGTAATCGTTTTTGACTTCATTTTTGACTAAATATTAAACATTATAAAATAACTAGGTTTAAAAATACATTTTGTCAATGTGAAGTATGAAATACTCAAAAAATCTTAAGAAAAACAACTTTTCTTGTGAATGAATGACACAGAAAGCGAGCACTAATCACAGCAGCTGTCAGTCAGTGCAGCGCAAGATCAATGATTTCAGCACACTTGTAAAAACACATTTTATTCAATTAATCTAACTAAAGTGCACAATAAATATTTCATTTTTGAAGCTTTTTTTCACATAAAGTGTGAAAACTGATGGCTGAATTGAATTTAGCCAAGGAGGAACAATGACATTGTCTTTCTGGCACTTGACAGTGGTGATTAAATTGTTGTCTAATATCCAGTGAGCGGCAGTTCTGCGAAAATGCCTTGTTGATGTCAGAGGAGAATGGCCAGACTAGTTCCAGCTGATAGAAAAGCAACAGCAACTCAAATAACCACTCGTTACAACTGAGATCTGAAGAAGAGCATCTCTGAAAGCACAACAGCAGACAGGCTACAGCAGCAGAAGAAACACCGGTGCCACTCCTGTCAGCTGAGAACAGCAAACTGACAATAGAAGATTGGAAAAAGTCTCGATTTCTGCTGCAACATTCAGATGGAAGGGTCAGAATTTGGTGTAAACAGCATGAAAGGATCCATCCTGCCTTGTATCAACAGTTCAGGCTGCTGGTGGTGTGATGGTGTGAGGGATATTTTCTTGGCACACTTAGTACCAACTGAGTAAATGCCACAGCCTACCTGAGTATTGTTGCTGACAATGTCCATCCCTTTATGACCACAGTGGACCATCTTCTGATGGCTACTTCCAGCAGGATGTCACAAAGCTCAAATCATCTCAAACTGGTTTCTTGGACATGACAATGAGTTCACTAGACTCAAATGTCCTCCACAGTCACCAGATCTCAATCCAATAGAGCAGCTTTGGGATGTGGAGGAAGGAGAGATTCACATAATGGATGTGCAAATGACAAATCTGCAGCAACTGCGTGATGCTATCATGACAATATGGACCAAGATCTCTGAGGAATGTTTCCAGCACCTTGTTGAATCTGTGCCACAAGGAATTAAGGCAGTTCCGAAGGCAAAACGGGGTCCAACACAGTACTAGTACTAGCAAGGTGTACCTAATAAAGTGGCCGGTGAGTATATATAGTGTGCCATTGAGAATTATTACAAACTTATTATCATGAAATTTAACTTACATGAGGACAATAACTACAAATTGTAATTTATCTATACAAAACCCTAAACTGCTTAAATCTGCTGAATTGACAGATTTACTGAACAAAAAGTGTTTGTGCCTGTCACTGCGTGTCGTAATTGCATCAAGCTTGATGAAGGATTACATTTTTTGAACTTCATGTAAACTTATTTTGCAATAGGGAAAAAAAAGCTGATGCAGCACTAAACAGCTCACAAGATATATTATCTTCCCTGTTACAAAAAACAACATATGCTGATTAGGTATGTTTTGAATCATATCAGCTGGTTTGATCTGGTTATAAGCTGGCCCTGAGCTGGAGCTAGTTGCTTAGGACCAGCACTTGACTAGCGTAAAACCAGCTCATGACCAGCTAAGGACCAACTTAAAGGGATAGTTCACCCAAAATGAAAATGATCCCATGATTTACTCACCCTCAAGCCATCCTAGGTGTATATGAACACAATTGGAGATATATTTAAAAATATCCTTAGTTCTCCAAGGTATACAAATTTACTTTCAACTGAAACAGGAAGACAGGGCGGGACATATCGAACAAAAAATTTTAAAATAGCCAATAGCGTTTTGTTTATACCACAGCTCAGCCAGAGCCATTAAACTCAGTAAAACCTCTGTTCCTTCTAATCTCTAACTGTTTATCCTCCTAATCTCCTCTATATCACTTTAAAATACAGCATTCTGTACAGAATTTAAATGGGTCCGATATCTTTCGTGGTCTGAGCCGACTCACGGTCCGCGGATATGATCCGCTCTGTGTTCTTATATCCCTGAGCCAGAGCAGGGACGTGAAAACGGACTTCATTTGCATCAATGGAAAGCATATTTACACTGTCTGTATCGTTCCCCGTTCTCTATATAGTGCACTATGTGCCAATCACCATGTAGAAACTAGTAAATGTGCGAACAAATGACCGATTTCAGCTGCAGCTTCAGTGTCTGTTTATAGTGTAGGAGGGGCTTCAGATAGAGAGCGTTTGATTGGACAGAAGATTTGATGAGAAGCTGAAGTCCGCGGTGATGTCATGAAAATCCGTGATCCATTTTAGCGGAAGTGAGAGATTGTAAGTTTTCAATGCTTATATCTCCTAAATGTGAATGTGTTTTGGAACACACCAGTTTATTCATAACCTTAAGGCTAACATATTCATACTAAAAGCTAAAAAACTTAAATTCTGATTTCAGGGGGACTTTAAACTGTTCCGTGTTTTAATTATATATTTTTAATCGTATATAAATTTAACAAATTATTCCCCTAATTTCACTTTAAAAAGACCAAAAGTAGCCCAATGCGATTTTCTTCGTTGGGCAGCCGAATTCTCCATTGAATTTGTACGTCTGGGTGTTGTTTTAAGAGTGTTGGAGCACCAAAATTTTAAGTACGGAAACAGCTTAATTCTGCCTTCAAGTGCTCTCGGAATTATCGTAAATATGAGTTTTCTAGGTAAAAATTGCACATGAACGCCCTCCCATTTCAAAACTTGACTGCGGTGAGCTCGTAATCACGACTTCAGAAGTCGGAATTATCAAATTTCCGATAGCACGTGAAGGCGGCATAAAAGCAGCCCATCTTAGCGGGAAAACCGCAGACTTTGGCAACACCAAACAGTGGCTTTTTCAGCATATAAACTGCTTTGCTAATGGCTGCGCGTGAGCACCTCGCAAAGCAAAAAAACGCGCTGTACTGACGTTTCCCACTAATACCGATATTTACATCGGTAACCGTCAAATATGAATTCATACAGCATCAGTACATTAGCATAGTAATATTACCAGCATTATTATCTCTGTATCAGCAGCTTTACGTGATCTAATTCAAAAATGATGACGCAACCAGAAGTAGAGAAACGTAGAAAGCTAATATTTCCGATTCGTGTCAGACTTCTAATAAAATTATTAAATCGTCCTCACTGACAATCTGCATTAACCTACTATGTTTTTTAGGTGTTTTGTGTACTTTTTTGCACATTACATACCCGTGAAATGGAAAACATGAGGAGAAATTGCACGAATCTGACTTGACTATGATGGGCATGCGCAGTAGCTTCAGTAGCATCACCCTGTATGGATAAATATGGAAGCCCATTTCCGCCACACAAGAAAAAAATCATTTGGTAAATCACGACATGAATTGAAATTATGACACAAATTCGAAATTATGATAGGCCTAGAAAAAGAAAATTATGACAAAAAAGGAATTTGAAGTTCATCAATATGAATAATGTCATAATTTTGGGATTTTATGTCATAATTATATTTAAGATTTACCAAAGCATGATTTTCTTATTATGTGGCGGAAATTAACTTCCATAGATAAAAGCACTCACTTTAAAATAATAATAAAAAATTAAAAAATTAAAAAAAAATAAAAACTTTAATCAAAACCACAGGTCTTTCTGCATCAAAATGTTCATTTTGACCATGCTAATTTTAGGTAACTGGTAAAGAGGAAGGCAAACTACAGTGATCCTGACTGAAAAGAGATGATGCTGAAAACAATGAGCAAGCAGTTTATCCCAAATAACTCATAGTACACTTGTGAGACGTCAACCACTTCTTTGGAATGAGGAACTGAAAGTGCTGTTATTATACACAAATACCCAGTTCTACTGTCATTTCAGGGGCTGTTGTGAATGGGATTATTAATAAAGGAGGTGTTTTGGATTCTCTCTGGAAGCAAGTAACTGCAAAAGTTGTACTCATGATGGAATATCAGAAAAATGGTAGTTCTGAAGAGATTATGAAAATGGACATGGAATATGAACGGAAGACAACATTTAGTAAAGGTTTGCTTTGATACTATATTGTATTTGATACAGAAAGAAGTGTTTACAGTTGTACAACTACCTTTAATGCCTGGTAACACTTTATAATAACTTTCTTTTATAAAGTTAAACTTTTTATACATTTTATAATGCTTAACAAAAAAATGAACATTCAATTCAAATCAGAATTATACTTGATTCATTAACTCATATTTGAATGTACATGAACTATTGATCTGAACATTGAGGCTAATGTTTGTTAATGACTACTGTGTGATACCAGATTTTTTTTTATGGCAACATTTTGAACAAAGTTTAAAGGGACATAGTGATGGAAAATATATATTTTAATGCTTTCACGTTCTCTCGCAAAAGTTTCGCATTCCCCTGAAAAACTTTGTGTTAGATCCCAAGCCTTTGAGTTCGCTTGCAAAAACCTTTGAGTTCACCTGAGAAACTTTGCGTTTGCTATATTTATATTGCTATATTTAATGTGTTAGTTATTAAGGTCATGATTCATTGTGAAGATACTAATTAAATTGTAAGCTTTGGAGTTTATCCTACAACAACTGAATGGATGCAGGCATGCAGTGAAGTGTTTCATAAAACACTTTTCTGATCATATACACATCACATTTATGCATTTGGCAGAGGCTTTTATCCACATTGCATTCAAACAAACAAATGTAACATCACATTTACCTCAGAACAAACATATTCAGTGACCATAAACTCGTTAGTCAGCTAGAAAAATGACTTCTAGAGAGGAACATTTAGCTAAATATAGGCTATGCACCATATTACATATTAATTATATTTTTTAATGTTCTTTAATAGCCTATATAATGCATGTTTGAATAAATCCATCAAGTTGACAGCCACCATTTAAATGTTTATATTTCAAAAAACGAATTGGAGTAGAAAAAAATGTTAAACTTAGTAGGCCTATTATAACTGTATTATTATTATTATTATTATAAAAATTTCCTTAAGTGTATTTTAAGTTTGTATACAAATCAGCTCATTTTAACCTTCAAATAATATAAGCCTCATCTTTCCATTATTGTTAATAGTGGTTGAAACTTGCAGTTGCACTCTTAAATGTGCATTGAAAATTGCCAGCTGATAAAACCTATGCTCCAGGGACCATCTAAGGCTAAATGTAGATCTTGACTGGCTGGGTTAGACGGTGATTGACACTAAACAGTAGAAAATCAGTCCATCTCCAGCTGTAAATGTCATTGACTGTTAAAGTCTTGTGCTGCTTATAATAAATTGAAATGTTGATAACACACACATAAGCAGTCTTTCAGAATGCTCTCAATTACATGTAGCCTAGATCAGATGCATACTATATGCATTAGTGAGTGTGGTGGTGCTTATGGGGTGTTGCTCTGGGACGGGTGAGTATGAGGCCTGGACGGAAAAATCACAGTATACTTACTACAAAAAACTAGACGCCCCCCGGAACGCGATCACGGGGCCCCCTCCCGGAGATTTGCTTAGGGCCCCCAATAACCTAAACACGCCCCTGGCCGTGTGCTACTGTTTGAGCAACAGGAAGGCTGTATTGCTTTAAAGGCTGATGCAAAAATGCATCAGAAATAAAATAAATTAAAATTTTATTTCTCATGGTGTGTTGTTTTCTGCAGGTCGTCCATGTAGCAGAAAAACTGGAATCTTTGTGCTTCTAGGAACAGTCTGCATGATTATTTTCATGATCCTGAACTCTGTCATCCGTGAGTGGATTAAACAACATACTTTAAATGTTTTATGTAATCAAATAATTGCGTGAAAGTGAGTTTGAAACTGTAATGCAAAAAAAAGGATATTATTTAATTTATACATAAATGGTAGTGGTATGCATGTATACAGCCTTTCAATTATGCTGATTAGGAAAAAGTTTGTTTTTGCACACAGTTTTTCATCAACAAAGAACATTCTCAGAGCTGGAGAGTTGGATGAACGTTCATAGTTCCAATCGAACTTCAGTCAAACCTGATCTTCAGATCACAGGTGAGAACTTAAACATAGATCCTTCTTTATCAAGCGCTGTACTTATACTCATATTTGAAAATGTACAGTACATATTCAGATCAGTGTCCATTGATTTAGTGTCTTGTCTTTGCCTTAACTATTTTTCCTCCTTAAAGGGGTGGTTGATTATGATTTCACTTTTTTAACTTTAGTTAGTGTGTAATATTGCTGTTTGAGCATAAACAACATCTGCAAAGTTACGACGCTCAAAGTTCAATGCAAAGGAAGATATTTTCTTTTACAGAAATCGCTTTTTAAGGACTACAACAAACGGCTGGTAGGGACTACAACAAGCTTCTTCCTGTGTTTGTGACATCACAAACCCCAAAATTGAGGCCATGTTGGGCTGCTTTAGAGAAGAGGAAGAGTTGTTGTAGTAGAGTGTTGTTGCCATGCCGTCATTTTACGCGTGTTTTTGCTCACACCCTAATGGGGCAAATTTGACACACTATAATATATATGATCTGAAACTAATATATATTTTGATCTGAAACTTCACAGACACATTCTGGGGACACCAGACACTTATATTACATCTTGTAAAAGGGGAATTATAGGTCCCCTTTAACTTTAGAAAAACCAGCAAAAGCTGGGGGAGATTTCAATTTTGTACTGTACCTTTTAAATCTTCTATCACAACATATGAATGTGATTAATCTAATTAAATCTATTTTTTTCCTACCAGGACACAACTGTGTATTTCTGACTGTAAAATCAGAACTTGTTTTACTTCTTTTTCACAGAGCGTCAGCAGGGTCTGTCACACACTGAAGTGAAGAGTTTGATGAACAATTTGAGTTCTGCTGTATCAGCGCTGACATCCAAACTGAATGATGCAGGTCTGCAAATTATATCATTTAAAACAGACAACATCATAAATATTTTTAAGGGCAAACTCTCATATTCTTGATTGTTTATCAATCAAATAGATATATATTTTGTCCTTTCACAGTTGGCAAGCAGGAGCAGAAACAGACTGAAACACAAAAAATATTAGACAATTTGAAATCAGCTGTTACTTCTCTACAATCTGATCAACGAGACAAGCAATGTGACTTTGGTAAGACGCGCAAAATTAATATTAATTTAACACTTATAAAAGTGTACATAACACACACAGTTTCAGCCAATCTTATGTTAATCTTGAGTACCTATAGAGGTGCATGTCTCCGAAGAGTCTTTAGTTTTATCAGATTTATAAAAGACAGATACACTGTACCGAGTCTTTCCGAAAACATCCGAGCTCCTGGAGGCGTGCCGTGGGCAAAGCTAAAGAGTCACGAGCATGCGCAGCTTTTGCATAGCGAAGCTATCAATGGTCAGTTAAACAAATGTATTTAAACACACACAATACACCATCGCATTATCCCAGGATAACTTTTGATTCATTATACGTTTGTGTTGTTTACATTATACGCACTTACACGCCGACTGCCAACAAAACAGACATTTGATGCAGTTTTACTCACCACCTGCGGTTCCGACTCATGACTGGGATCTTTTACCGCCGTGACCGCTCCATCTTTCAGTTTCAAACGATCTGTAAATCCAGCGCCGAACTGGGCCTTGTTTATAAAACCATAAGAGCCGATCCTGAGGGCTCGAGCAGCCACGGAAAACACAAGATATTTTCCATTCATTTTAACTAATAAAAACGAGATTGCAACTATCAGACACGACTGTATCCTTATTTTGATAGTGAATTTAAGGCGGTTTTATATGGTTCTTTTTAATGACAAATGTCGAGAGCGCATCAGTGTAATGCGTGAGCACAAATCTCTCAGCTCCACTTAATGCTGGGTTCTTTGGGAAACAAGGTTATCTTTCCCTCACAACCAAAAACACACTTCTTTGGTGACATTGTTGATTTCGTGGTCTAAAAACAAAGTGTCAAATCTTTCTCGAGCAAGTCCTGTGCAGCGCTGCCGATGACATCCATAACCCGATACAAAACACATTGATGGGTGTGCTCTTGCTCTCTCACTCTGGATGATGTGCGCGCGCTCTTCCGGGAGAATTCCACCCTTTTATTATGTAATACAGGGCCATACTCGAAAAAAACTCTCCGAAACCCGGTCCAAAACCGGAAGTAGTGTATTTGGCACAGAAAAACTCTGGCCATGTTTAGCAAAAGAATCCAACTCTAACAGTGTAAATAAGTCAGAATGCATGAAATAGCATTAGATCGCCCCTTTAATGAATTGATCTTATAGTAAACATAATTATCTTGTTATGCTCTCTTTTAAAATATCTCATATAACATTAACTGTATCTGGTTATGAGTGGATGCATGTGGGCTCAGAAAGCCGAATCCTAAATTAGGCCGCATTCAAATATCCGCATGTTTTCTGTCTTATTGGAGACATTAACACTGATTTCCAAGGAATTTCAATTTCAAGGAAAGTAAGTGCAAAAAGTACAAAGAGATTTTAACATGTATTTCATTTGTTAAATTCGTTAGTTAGCATGAACTAACAATGAACAGTACTTCTAAAGCATGTATTAATTTTAGTTAACGGTAATCATTGTTAACATTGGTTAACTAATGTTAACATTAGTTAATGCACTGTGAAATAACATGAATATTAATATTTGTATTAAAGGTGCTCTAAGTAGAATTTGAACAACGCTATTGGACAACCCCTCTCTTCATTGCTCCGCCTCCAGAACTCACACTCCAATCCTAACCACCCTGCTTCAAGTCGGTCTCGAGCAATGAAGGGAGGGGTGTGTTTGTTTGGGTTGTTTCTCTGAAATCACTTACTGCACTTTTAACAAATGTTAAATGCTGTAAAAAATATTTGTACTCATGAATTAACTATGTTAACAAATAAGATCTTGTTGTAAAGTGTTATGGAATTATAATATTATAATTCTAATAAGTTTTATGAACACAGTGTGCAAAGTTCTTCCACACAAAACTGTTATGCGCAGATGTTGATTATGTATTTTTATATTTTCTCATTCACAAAGCCATTATTGCTATGCACAGTGATCTTGCTGAATCAGTATATTGTATGGCTTTTGTCTCATGTTAAAGATTCTCTGTCGAGCTCAATGAGTGACCTGAGGAGTTCAGTCTCAGATCTCACTTCATCTGTTTCATCTCTTTCTTCTCAACTATCAGTCACCAGTGAGTACACGCTACATTACACGGACAAAACAGCACTCATTTCAATAAGAGTCCAGTAAATGCACACACTCCACCCACACATCTACACTTCTTCTCCACAGTACAGGATGATTCGCAAACTGAAGTGAAGAGTTTGATGAACAGCTTGAGTTCTGCTGTATCAGCGCTGACGGCACAGCTGAATGATGCAGGTGTCCAAATCTTTTAATTTTAATTTTTAACTGATTAAATGTTGGCTCCTGTGGATTGAAGAAGTTTAAAACAGCAACCTCTTTTCTCCCAGTTAACAAGCAGGATCAGAAACAGACTGAAACAGAACGATCGCTGGACAGTTTGAAGTCCTCCATACAGACTGATCAACAGAACAAACAGCGTGACTTTGGTGAGTCAGAAACATGAAAAAAAAAATCATTAAAACAGCTAATAAGCATGCATACATAAAAGTTTGTATGAAGTTATAATCTAATTCAAGACTGTCTCAATAAAAACACAGTAAACTCCTATGCACATTTTGCTGATATATTATATTTGTGGCTTTTGTCTCATGTTAAAGAGTCTCTGTCGAGCTCACTGAGTGTCCTGAAGAGTTCAGTGTCGGATCTCACTTCATCTGTCGCATCTCTTTCCTCTAAACAACAGACCTCTGGTGAGTTATACATTCACAGTACTCAATAATGCAGTTATTGCCCTGATATTGCAAAAAGTTGGCTATATTGTACTCAACTTTTATCTCTTTTTTTTAGCTGAATAAAGACATGATTTCAGAAATATAATCATAATTGTGGATTGATGGACGTGCATACTGATACTGACATTATTCTTTGACGATATTAAACTCACAGGACACTGACTGCAGTAAGTCTAACAAGGTCTGATGTGTTTTCTTGTGTTCTAGAGGAGAGAGTCATGAACGCGCTGAAGGATCTGATATCTAACTTGAGCAACAAAACAGCAGGTACTGCATCTACACTCTAATAAAGCTTCCAAAAGGGTTTTTTTTTGCACCAATGCCATAGAAGAACCATTTTTGGTTCCTCAAAGAATCTTTCAGAGAACATTCTTAAAAGAATTATTTTTTTTCTTAGTGTTAAGAAAGTGTTACAAATCTAAACCATTTTACACTATGAAGAACCTTTTGTGGAATGAAAAGATTCCATGGATGTTAAAGATTCTTAATGGAACCATTGATGTCGATAAAGAGCCTTTATATTTGAGAGTGTAGCGCTACTTTATGTGGTTAAATGTGCTGTATATTCATTCCTCTCTTTCATTCCTCTTATTTTGCATCTTTTCTCTCTCTCTGACACAGACGTCTCTGTAACCTGTAAACCTGGCTGGATATCGTACAAAAGCAGCTGTTTCTTGTTCTCTAGAAATACACTCAACTGGACTGAGGCACGAGATTACTGCAAAACACAGGAGGCATTACTCCTCAAAATACAAGACGACGACAGGGAATGGGTGTGTAATGTTTATGGCATGCGCATAACAGCATTTTCATTTCATTTTTTTTTTTTTTTTTAAACTCAGTTTTTATCTTTATCCTAGGCATTCTTGAACAATCATACCAAACCCATAAAGTACTGGGTCGGTCTAACGGATCAGACCACAGGCCAGTGGAGATGGGCGGATGACACTCCTTACACCATGAACAAAGAGTGAGCTGATTCATGCATTATTCACTTTCTCCCCAGATAAAGAGAGCTTGATTCACAAGGACATTTCTCAGCAAACATGCACTAAAATCATGTATTTTTACATTTTAATAATATACATATATACCTTTTAGAGGGTAAGTACCAAATTTTGGCCTCAAGATCCTTAAGTATGATCTAATATCCAGTTTATTTTGCTAGACGTAAATGAGATATTTTCTGTGAATGAACGAGACTTCCGATTCATTCAATAGCTGCTAAAGATAAATGATGACTGCATCCAAAATCACATACTCTCTTGAGTAGGTACTTATTTTGAGTAGGAAATTACTTTGTGACTGCTAAAAAAGTATGGGTGTGAATGTAGTATGAATGTAATCCGGACATACTACATCTGCCATGTTGAAAATGACAAATTAGATACCGTCGGAATCAGCATAAACCAAGGAACATAATGACATGATAAGAAAACAAATTTTGAACACTAGGTGGCACTGTTTAAAATTCTCAGGTACCTTCAAGACATGCCGATGATGATACCTACCGAATTTTGTGCCAATATGATATCGTTTAAAAGACATTGCATGATTTTCTGACAAACTGTTCAAAAGTTATTAGCGAAAATTTTTCAGATCTCATGACCTGTAGGTGCCACGTTTCTCAAATTTGGCATGGACCCTCAGATCATGTTCCAATGAAGCGTACCAATTTTCATTTCATTGCTTAAGGTTTGGCCAAGATACAACATCTGAACCACTTTCGGGTTGATCTCGTTAAGTTTGTGACATTATCACTTTTGAACATAGATGATTAAAAAAAAATCTGTTTAGTAATTTCTGTGTGGCTCGGTCCAAAGATGATCTGAGCCAGTTTTCTTAAGAACTGGGGGTAGTAGTTAACATTTGGAGGAGTAGTGAAAAAAGGAAATACATTACTTTTCAAAATGGCCACTACTGTACTGAGTCTTAATGTAAGATGTTGAATGTGATCATAAAGAGATCACATAAACAGACAAATCAGAAGCATTTCATTTTTCTAAAAAGGGTTCAAAAGTTATAACCTTTAGAAAAGTGAATTGTTGAACTTGTGGTGGTGCTATAGAGTTGGTCCTAGAGACTCCAAAATTGGTCAAATCACTATTTATTACCATCTCTATGATTGTGCCAAATTTCATCATTTTCTCATATTGTGCTCATAGGGCTGCCATAGACTCCCATTTGGGAAGAAAAATACTAGTGCGGAAAACGGATACAATAGGGGCTGTTCGTCCACGCTGCTGAGAGCGACGTTTAGTTAAATATGTGCTGCATGCTTTCCTCTCAATAACATAATGTCAACACAACAAAAATGGCAGCGGTGAGAAAACAACAGTTCAGATTTTCCCCACCTCCTTCTAAGAAAGGAACGCCACTCAAAGTCAGACATTCGGCGTGTAAACTCGGGGTACATCGATCAACCCCGACCTCAGCGAGACGTGTCATTTCACATCACTTCCAAGATGTTGGCAAGTCCGCTTCCAATGAGCCAAATGTAAAAACAAACTTTAACATTAGACATTAAGTTTCTGTAATGATACCTTAGGTTTTGCTTTTCGTCTGCTGTTTCAAAGCAATTTTATGTTATTTTTATTCTGTTTTGCCATAATTGACACAAAAGCACCATATGCTCTTGTTGTGTCATGGCGACATCATGTGGTCAACATGTGAAGTGGGAAGTGGGACATTTAATTTGGGATATTCCCAGGTCCAAATCTTGTCTGGAATGCAGCATTTGTATTCATTTCAGCACATGTAAATGTCACATCCTTTTGATTTTCCTGGCAAAAACATTCCGAGTCCTTCACATAAAAGTCAGTCTACCGGCTTTCATAGACAACCTAGGAAGTCGGGGAAGGTCTCGTTTCTTACAAGCTGTTCACACATTGGCAATACAAAAAGCAATTAATACATTAAAATTCTGTATAGTATGCATTAAACAAAATTTTCATCTGTTTAAATATTTGTTGTTGGTGGTGTTGGGATTAAATGCATAGTATAAAATGAACTTTAGATCAGATGGGTTGCCAGAAAATTGTTCTATATGGAGATGGTGTGACATTTGTTGATTGGCATTATTCACAGACGCTGGGCTCCCGGGCAGCCGGATGACTGGACAGAGCACGGTCTGGGAGAGGAAGGAGAGGACTGTGGGCAGATTACATTTACTGGGAAACTAAATGACAGCCACTGCTCCATGAAAATTAGATTCATTTGCAGAGTGTAATTCTGAAACTGAAAATAGCTGTGGTGTAGTGCCATCTAAATGACAAGGGCATTTGAAATATTTTGTAGTTGAGTACTTTAAACAGTAGGTAGATGTATTACACAGTGTAAAGACATTGAAAGCAAACCCTTTAAATCCTCATGCCCTTTTTTGTGTTTATTTACCATTTAAATTCAAATAAAAAAAATATTTCACAAGTAGTTGTCTGCTTTTCTGTTGTCCTGTTCTAGAGGGCTCAATCTCTGTTGGAGGGATGCCATGATATTTCTCCAGTATTCAGATTAGATGTGAAGAAATATGAGTATTACCTCCAAACCTAAATAAACATTCATTATTAGGACATTAATGCTACCAGTTCCTGATAAATTCCTTGTGGGAAACAGTGTAATTTTAGTATGATTAATATATAGTATTTATAAACATTTTTAATTCATTTTTATATTTTTCGTTTTAATTTTAGTTTATGTATTAGTCATTTTATTGTGTTTTTGTCATTTTTATTTATTTATTTTAAATATGTCTATTTAGTTTTTATTATTTTTTATTTGAGTGTTAGTTTGGATATTTTCTGTTTTAGAAATTTTAGTACTTAAGCTTGAAATGTTGCCTTGGCTACTAAAATATTTGCAGTTTTTTTTTAATATATTTTATTTCTTTTCAATTAACATTTCATTTATTTCAATTAACGTAAATTATTTTAACAGTTTTAGTTGGTAAAATTCATTATGTCAAACCTCTGAAAACTTGTCTTAAACCTTTGTAATGTTCAAAGATGAAATATTTGGCAAAACTAGGCCAAGTTGACATCAAGTTTAAAGGGGAGCTATAATGCCCCTTTTTATGTAATATAAGTCTCTGGTGTCTCCAGAATGTGTCTGTGAAGTTTCAGCTCAAAATACCCCACAGATCATTTATTATAGCTTGTCAAATTTGCCCCTATTTGGGTGTGAGCAAAAACACACTGTTTCTATGTGTGTCCCTTTAAATGCAAATGAGCTGCTGCTCCCGGCCCCCTTTCCAGAAGAGGGCGGAGCTTCAACAGCTCACGCTTCGGTCGCTCAACAACAACAAAGCTGGAGAATCTCACGCAGCCAAAATGAGGATTGTCAGTAACGGTTGTAGGGAACTACAGAAATAAAATTAGCTCAAATGAAATCATTAATTTATAGGGAATTATAAAGAGTCATTTATTTAGGACCAAGCAACTGAGTCATCCAGCGTTAAGAGAGAGAGTGATATGATTAACAGAATTCCTAGCAAAATATGCACTTCAAAGATCTGACCTGAACGAACCATGAATCATTAATTTAAATGCACCAGTTCAGTTTTTTTAGAACCTGGAGGCGCTTGCTTGAGTCGACTTAAACATGTGCATCTTCTCGTCGGAGTGCAGAGAAGTGTTTTCCAAGTCGATGATTTGTCTTTTCAGGTCCAGATGGTGGTTAAGTAAAAACCAATCACGTTTGAGCTTGCTGGAAAGATGAAAGGAAGTCTCTTTGTCGCTGGAGTTAAAGTTGAAGCGGCAAAAGTCATTGGTTGAACTTTGCGGCAAAACTTAGAACACGAGACTTTCAGCGGAAAAAAAAAATTAAGTAAAAGAAAAGAAAAGTGAGTGAAAGTTGGATGGCTTGAATGAGCTGCTTGTCTGTTCTTCTTGTTACTCCATAGTTATTCTTTGTTCTGCTTACTCTGGTCACTGCTGACCGGTTCTTTCTTCTAGTGTTCTCGTTTACTTCTCGTTCTTTGTCTTGCGATGTGACTATTTAAACGTAGGTGTTTGTCCCACCTCTGAGAGGAGTTTTGGCCAATCAGATATCGTCCTGTTTCAAAAGGTGGCTTTTCTCTGCCCCAATCATACATAGGTGTTACCTCCGGTCTCTGCTTTGGCAGAGAGTACCGTTTTAGACATAATTTCTATTAAATGGAATAAGATACACTTTTACACAGATTTCATTCAAGCCATGATTAAGAAGAGAGAAAGAGAATTAAATTAATTCTAAATAAGGCATACTTTCAATCAGTCATTCAAGAGTTATCACATTTACATGAATTGTGGATGTTCTAAAGCTTAACTGGTTACAGGTAGTATTTGTGGACATGATGTAAAATGTATGCAGTTAAAAGATGTTTGATAAGTCCATTTAAAATTGTTTGGAACAATTTTGATGCAGTTTTAGTTGTAGGACAGTCTTTGTTGGTTTTTCTGTAAAGTTAGGTCCCTCAGAGAAACAAAAGAGGCCTGCATTGTCTCTGTCTCTTTTGATCTGGTGATCAAAGACTCTTTATCTTCTTGATGACCATTTGGTTGCTACATTTTGGTTTAAAGGTTATCATCTCTCCTGCAGTCAGGAAGCACGGGTGCCATAAAAAGTACCTATCAAAGGTTGTTCTGTAGACGGACTGGAGCCAAAAATTAGATTCTCTGAGTTTGGGTTTCTGGAATTATGTTTTAAAAGAATCCTCTGAATGATTCATTTGTCTGGTTCGTCCATGGTTCCTACACGGTGTTCAGCCTTACATTGTTCAAACCGGAGTCGACACTGATGGAGAGACTCAGGAAGAAGTTACAACTTTTAGATGTTTCTGAATGGTTAGTGGATAAATTTATGTAGCTGCAGTGGAGTTGATTCTATCTTTTGTGCAAATCCAGTGTTGAATTGACCCTCGTTTGTGAAGCAGTCCGGTGTAAAATGACGGCATGATAACAACACTCTACTACAACAACTCTTCCTCTTCTCTAAAGCCGCCCAACATGGCCTCACCCCCTTTGTTGTGTGTTCTCGGGGGTGGGGTTTATGTAAATTTTGGGGTTTGTGATGTCACTAACTCTTTGTAGTCCCTACCAGCCATTTGTTGTAGTCCTTAAAAAGCTCCCTTTGCATTGGACTTTGATCATAACTTTGCAGATGTTGTTTATGCTCAAACAGCAACATTACACACTAACTAAAGTTAAAAAAGGTGAAATCAATCAACCACCCCTTTAAGTTCATTGCCATGTTGTCATATACTGCTGTATGAATACTGAAGATTAATGCACATTTGTACTAAAATGCCTTGTTGAAACACGCTCTACATATTTCAGATACATCTATCTATAATCTTTTCTCTGTTATTTATTGAAGCAAACATAAACTGTGCTAATGAATGAAAATTAACATTTTTAACGGGTGTGTTTTAATTGACAGTGGAGGAAAAGCATCAAGTGCTCATCACACATGTTCCTCCTCAACAGTGTGTAAAAGCATCCCAGGATGCACCTCATGAAGCTGACTGAGAGAATGAATTAGATGCTGCAGCATCAATACAGCAAAACTGCAGTCAGATCTGCTGCCTTTATTTTTCCCACTTAAATTAACATGCATTAAATGTTTAATAACTCACGACCACAACAGCATCAGGAGGAGACATTTTAGTAAGTGAAGTCTTTCCCCATTTCTGAACAATCATACCATTCTACTGGGTCAGTCTAACGGATCAGACCATAGGTCAGTGGAGATGAGCCAATGACACTCCTTACACCATGAACAAAGACAGTTTGATTGACAAGAACTCACATGAGCAAACATGCACTAAAATACAAATACCATTTAGAGGTTAAGTACCAAACTTTGGCCTCAATATGGCGCTACATTTACAGTATATGGTTCTCCTTAAGTAGCTTTGCTCTAAAATCCACCATATTTTGCAAGGTGCAAGTGAGGTATTTTATATGAATGCGTGTGAGACAGTTTTTGCAGAAATGCCCCTGAAAACATTAGTAAATTATTTTGGAAATGTCCTAAGGTACTTTTTTTTTGAGAAATTTTTTACAAAAAGAACTTAAGATTGTTGTTAATATAGTATAGACTCTGATGTGATGTTAAATTGTTTATCATTGGATGGTGATAAAAAATTTTGATTATGACACCCGAAAAACACTCATTCAGTCAGACATCGATTGCCACTCACTAGTTCGTCCCTGTCCCACGCCTCCCAGCTAATCATTACAGCTCCTCAACAATCATTACACCACCAACACCACTGACTGTGTCTCATAATCTCAGTTTGCTTTCACACCACCTTATCCCTGTGAAGAAGCATGGCGGTGGAAGAGGAGGCCGGCAGACCCACATGGAGCAGGCAGATTGAGTTCACCCTGGCTGGGATCGGGTGCGCTGTGGGACTGGGGAACATCTGGAGGTTCCCGTACCTGTGCTACAGGAGCGGTGGAGGTAAGACACCTCACTTAACTAATGCTCCTCAGTACCACCAACTGACCAGTATAACTTGTCCAGGCTACGAAACCGGTCGGAAGATGTTTTTCCCCTCATGTCTCTTTGGACATGTACCAGGGTTAGGGTTGCAAAGGGGCGGAAAGTTTCCGGTAAATTTTGGGAAATTTATATAAATGTATAATATTTATATAAAATGTATCATATACAAACATAATATAAACATTTTGTTTGGTCATAATAGTTATTTCTTTTTCGCATTCAATTAATTTTAATTTAGTACATATGTAAAATAAATATATTTTTATTGCAGCAATTGTTATGTGTTATTTATTTCAGTGTCACATGATCCTTTAGAAATCATTCTAATATGCTGATTTGATACTCAGTTATTATCAGTGTTGGAAACAGTTTTGCTGCTTAATATTTTTTTGGAACCTGTAATACTTTTTTCAGGATTCATTGATGAATAAAAAGTTAAAAAGAACAGCATTTATTCAAAATTGAAATCTTCTGTAATCTTTTCTAACAATATCACTTTGATATCACTTTTTATCAATTTCACACATAGTTGCTGAATAAAATTATTAATTTCTTTCAAAAAAAGAAAGAAAAAAATTACTGACCCCACAATTTTGAACGGTAGTGTATATTGTTACAAAATATTTATATTTTAAATAAATGCTGTTCTTTAAATTTGTATTCATCAAAGAATCCTGAAAAAAAGTATCACAGGTTATAAAAAATATTAAAGCACAACTGTTTCCAACATTGATAACTGAGTATCAAATTAAGAATATTAGAATGACTGACACTGAAGACTGGAGAAATGATGCTGAAAATCCAGCTTTGCATCACAGAAATAAATTATATTATTAATGTATATTAAAATAGAAAACCATTATTTAAAATTTTAGTCATATTTCACAATATTACTGTTTTTTCTGTATTTTTGTTCAAATGTGCATGTTATGGACTGGGGGAATGCACAGTGCATGCAGGGGGTGTGTCCTCAATAGCCTTGCAGTAAGAAGTGTGCTGTGTGAATGTGACTGAGGAATGTGCAGGGTAAAAATTCAACTGAAATTGCATTATATCTGGTTGTTTTAACCAAAACTATGCTGCAAGATGTTTTTTTTTTTTCAACTACATTTAAGTGCCCTGTTATAGGCTAACCTGCAATTTTGCAAATTCCCTGTTTATTCCCATTAATTCCCGTTAATTCCCATATATTCCCATTAATTCCCATGGAAAGTTTCCAGCTTTGAAAATTCCCGGAATTTTGCAACCCTAACCAGGGTATTTTATGAAGATATTTATCAATACATCATTTTATTTGGCCCTTTGGTCTGGAAAAACTGGCATTATGAAGCAATGCACGTTTATATGACAGCACAGTTTGTTATCTTCTGTTGTTATTTAACAGTTTCACCTTTACCTTTTAGACTGTAAAAGTTAGAATGACCACACAGTCATCCACATGTGAGAAAGAGAGAATGACAGATGAGTTTATCTGTAACTGCAGTGGTGTGTAAGATCAACCATGACACTGCAATATCTCTCAGATCATTTATACATTTATATATGCAGACTTATAACTATACATTCAGAATATATATATATATACACTGCCGTTAATAATTTTGGGATCAGTAAGATTTTAATGTTTTTAAAAGAAGTTTCTTATGCTCATCATTTATTTAATTAAAAATACAGTAAAAACAGTAATATTGTGAAATATTATTACAATTTAAAATAACTGTTTTCTGTTTGAATATATTTTATAAAGTAAAATCAAAGCTGAATTTTCAGCATCATTACTCCAGTCTTCAGTGTCACATGATCCTTCAGAAATCATTCTAATATGATGATCTGCTGCTCAAGAAACATTTATTGTGTACAATTGTACAATATATTTGTGTACAATATTTTTTTTTTTTTCAGGACTCTTTGATGAATAGAAAGTTCAAAAGAACAGCATTTATTTGAAATATAATCTTCTGTAACATTATAAATGTCTTTACTGTCACTTTTGATTGATTTAATGCATCCTTGCTGAATAAAAGTATTAATTTCTTTAATTTCTTTAAAAAAAAAAAAAAAAAAAAATTCTTACTGACCCCAAACTTTTGAACGGTAGTGTATAATGTTACAAAAGCTTTGTATTTCAGATAAATGCTGTTCTTTTAAACTTTCTATTCATCAAGGAATCCTGAAAAAAAAAGTACACAACTGTTTTCAACATTGATAATAATCATAAATGTTTCTTGAGCAGCAGATCATCATATTAGAATGATTTCTGAAGGATCATGTGACACTGAAGACTGGAGTAATGATGCTGAAAATTCAGCTTTGATTTTACTTTGTAAAATATATTCAAATAGAAAACAGCAATTTTAAAAATTTTAATAATATTTCACAATATTTGTCACGTGTTGTGTTATGTTCTGTTTGTCACATGTTCTCCTTTGTTTCTTGTTTTCCCGCCACTTATTTGTTCCTATGGTCACCCTCATTTGAGTTCATTTGTCCCAGCTGTGTCTTGTTAAAGGGGTGGTTCAGTGTTTTTTTCTAGACTTGATTGTGTTTTGGGGGCACAGTTTAACATGTTTTAATGCTTCGTTTTTTTGAAAACGCTGTATTTTTCATATATTTTACCTTTATTCTACACCTCACCTTTTTTTTATTTGTGTCAAAGTGTTTAGATATGCTGTCACTGCTGTTTGTTAGCTTTCAATATACGGTTTTATCCTGATTAAAGCTTTACTGTAGCCGAATACGTGACTGAGTAGTCGCATTTTTGTAAAGGTAGCGTTTAATTTATAGCATGAACAACTGTTTGTCTATGAACACAGAAGTTTGTTGGTATTTGTTGGTGTTTGTTGGAGAAGTATGCACTAGAATTTAGCTAACTAGCTAACGAAGCAAAAACGATTTGCTCTTTGTATATGTCCTTGATGCAACCAAAAATAGCAACAGAACTATATGTTTAAAAGACATGTATAAACAATAAAACATACTTACAGTTTGAAGCCAATAAACAGCAGCTTCTGCTTTTAAAGTGGGAACTGCTTCTTTCAGTAAAAGTCTTTGTGCAAATCCAGCATTGAACTCGTGTAGATTCTGGAAGCTGTCTTCAGCGGCGCATCCAGTGTAGAAAATATCACAGATTATAATGGGTTCTATATCTTTTGACGCGTCGCGTCCGGTGTATACAACTCTTCCGCTTCCATTATGCCGCGTGACATGGCTTCGCCCACTTTGTTGCGTGTTCCCGGGGGCGTGTTTTGCAGGGTTTATGATGTCACCAACCCGGGAAGAAGCTCGTTGTAGTCCAAACCGGTCGTTTTTGCAGGCATTAAACTGCCATAACTTTAAAAGACAATAACTCTGTTTGCATTGAACTTTCAGCGCTGTAACTTTGCAGATACTGTTTATGCTCAAGCAGCAACATTACACACTAACTAAAGTTAAAAAAGTGAAATCGCAAAGAACCACCCCTTTAATTAAGTCTCGTTTAGTCCTTTGTTTGCCCTGTATATATTCCCTGTGTTCTCCCTCAGTCTCTGTCGGTTCTCATTTATGTTAGGTTGTGTATATTTGATCTCCTGAGTTTTGTCATTAAAGACATTTATTAGTGAAATGAAGCTTTGTGAAGCTGTAACTGTAAACTGTATCATAAAAAGGTTCATTACAGTTTCAAAACAGTGCACACTAACAACATCTTGTGGTCAAAAGGTGGAAAAGGCTGCATTTGCGTCCCAGACTACCCAGCCATTTTTGGACTGTTTCATGTAATAAATCTGTTTCTGCTATGAAAAGCGTACAAAACAATGAAAATATTTCGTCTATATAAAAAATTGTCTTTCACGTTTACTCACACAACTTGAATAAATGAGTCTGTGAATAAATTTCTGGGGAAAAAATAGGCAAGCTTAGGCATATATTATCAAAATAAATGAAGATTATCACAGAATGGTCAGTTGAAGTACTTATGAACTGGGAATAAATACAAAGTGAACATGCACAAAACTACACATGTAAATATTTATTCGTATTATAATTTATTCTTATCAAAAAAGCGAATGACACATGACACCTGGGCAAAGTTTTGCAATATTTGAATCAGAATACGAAGCAGTAACGTGGTTGTGTGCGAAAACGAAGCTTCGGACGTCACAGATCACGTGGTTATGGCAAAACGCTCCGATACAGTGCTTCACTGTGAGATGTTTCGTTTTTTTTGATACAAGCTTACATACATTTATATTGAAGCTCCTTTCGTCTGCGCGTTATCACTCAACCAACCCCTGACAATAATATTACTGTTTTTACTGTATTTTTAATTAAATAAATGCAGCCTTGGTGAGCAGACGAAACTTCTTTTAAAAACATTAAAAATCTTACAGATTCCAAACTTTTGAACGGTATGTATGTGTATATATATATGACAATATAAGAAACAAATCAGGAGTCTTTTGTCTGCAGCAGCAAATTATTTGCAGGAATTTTAAGCAAATGAGGTTAAGTTTGCTTGTTACTTGTTTATTTACTCATTTATGTAATAATTTACTTAATTTTATCATCACAAGAAAAAAAAACGCAAGAAATGTGAATCATTGTTCATCATTTTGCGAGCAATTGCTGATAAAGAAAAATGTCACGTCGCAATATTTAAAATATTTCCATTTTAAACCATGAAGGTGAGCCAGTGGATATCACACAAGCAATGTGCAAACTTTGTGTGACAGTTATGCCGGTGAAGAAGTCTCAATCGCCAGTCAATTATTCACGACAGAAACTGAAAGTAAAAGCTGACCGAGAAGTTTTTCTATATCACCATCTGATTTTGTTATGATATAGTAGAACTGAACTGAATGTGGTCATCTGTGCATCTTTCAGTGAACTGTAGTTGTGGTAATTACCATCCTCAGGAGCGTTCCTGGTGCCGTACCTGCTCATGCTGGTGGTGCTGGGGATCCCGCTGCTGCACATGGAGCTGACGCTGGGCCAGTACCTGAGGAGGGGGCCCGTCCTGGCCCTGACCAAAGCCTGTCCCCTGCTGAAAGGTTAAAGTGCATTAATGCATGCATACTGTGAGATTAATTGCAATGTTAATGCTGATTCATATAGACATAACTGTCACTGATAATGATAAGATGACATGAGAATATATGGTTCAGTACTGACTAAAGGTTAGTAACATGCAATCAATCTATCCAGGTGTTGGCATGGCAACAGTGGCCATCTCCTTCATCATGTGCACATACTATAATATAATTATCACATGGGCGCTGTACTACATGTTCAGCTCATTTCGAAGCGAGCTACTCTGGGAAAACTGCAACAACACATGGAACACGGCCAACTGCACCGACCGTGTGACCAACAGCTCCTCGACCTCCACCGCCAGCCAGCAGTTCTTCAAGTATGTTCATTCCCTCTTCTTGTGAAGTTACTGATTTCAGGGCCGTAACCACTATAGACAAAAGTCAAGTCACCTTTATTTCTATAGCGCTTAATATGGATTGTTTTAAAGCAGCTTCACGGTAATAAACAGCACACGAGAAAAAACATCAGATATTGCCAAATTGTTTGATGCTGCTCTTCTGCACTCCATTATGCACCGTTCTTGTTTGTCATTAGGATGATAAACAGTTTTAAAAGTTATATTTTTAGACTGGTCAGCCTCAGCGGTCTAACTGTGCTTGTCAATGTCAAAATGATTGAGGTGACCAATCAAATCAAAGAAGGCGGGGCTTTACTGTTCACAGAAGCCGTGCATAAATTCTATAGTGACACTTGAGTTTTAAAGATGAAAGAGTGTGAGGTAAGATGATATAGCCTACTGGAAGTAGCTAATCATTTCATTTTAACAAATGTTTTACTAGAGAAATATGTTAAACGACCAACAATAATATCCAGTGATGCAAACTACCTAACCCCTTGTGAAAAAGTGTGCTTAACTGTAATGAATGTGCGCTTGTAGTGTACTTCAAATCTTATAATTAAAAAATAAAACTATACTTGCAGATAATATAATATTAATTAAATAAATGGCCACGACTTAAGTGTACTTGAAGAGAGTCACTTTCTTAACACACTTTTTTTAAGAAGTGCACTTTGTAATAATGATATCAAATTAAAAGTTTTACTTTTATAGTATATATTTTAAAACATTGTTTTAATAATCTTTTGTTGTGCTTTAAAAAAGCATACTTGTGTTCACTAACATACTAAAGCACATGTGAAGTACTTACTGTAGTGTGTTATTCGAAATTACATTTAAAATTTATATTTAAAAAAGTTAATATAATGATATAAATGTCCTACATTTTAACATCAACATTTCAAATGTGACACTAAGATGTTTAATTATAAATATATAAGACATATCTAAATAATTATTTAAAAACATGTCATAGAAATGACAAAGTATATTTTAGTTTGCCATAAATGCTTGTCAGTACATTCTGCAGTTTAACCATATTTCAAAAACAATAGAAATATTCATGAAATTACACATAAAGATGTACTTAAATCCTGCTTAAGTAGGTCAAAACTTCAACAAATTGCAACTATAATACATTAAAATGAGTGTCACAAAACATTACATTCAGTTTGCGCTTCCATACTAAGTACTCTTTTTAAAAGTATACAGAAGTGTGCTTCTTTTTCATAAGAGACGTTTTGTCCAATTTCACAGTTTTGAATTGTAAATACAGGCTTTAATTCATGTAATTCATAACTGAATGTAATATTACAGCATATGATTAAGACTAAGAGTGAAGGTGTGCAGATTTTAAAATATGCACACATTTAGTAGAACTAAAAAAATGTTCCCCCCAAATGTTCAAGACATGGTTACGGCCTTGCATGGTTTGTCACAGTGAAGTGTTATGGTGTTGACTGCAGTGTGAGTGTGGGGCTCTGTTAGTTTTAAGGTGCTGGAGAGGACCAGTGGAGTGGAGGAGACGGGCACCTTGAGATGGGAGCTCTTCCTCCTGCTGCTGCTGGCCTGGATACTCGTCTACCTCTGCATCTTTAAAGGGGTCAAATCCACTGGGAAGGTAAGAAATAAACAGATGGAGAACAACACAACAGTCATCATCATGCTGTACAGAGTCTGAATGCGGTGCATTGTAACGCATTACAAGTAACGCAAGTTATGTATTCAGATTACTTTTTTCAAGTAACTAGTAAAGTAATGGATTACTTTTAAATTTACAACAAAATATCTGAGTTACTTTTCCACCAAATTAACCCAAGTTACTTTGTTTTCTCTTCTATTGACTGACACCTCTCTTGTACTCATGTTGAGAAGAATCGGTAGTAAGTGCAGAGGTGTTTTGTGAACATAATGTTATTGTAGTTCTAGACTAAATGTGAAAGTGCATCAAAGACTTTAGAATAACACAAGACGTGTCACTTACATTGTTTTGAATGGGAGAAATTGCAATGCGCAATATGGCGGAATAAGTCCCGCCTTCTAAATAAGAGCCAATCATCGATTGGTAAAGTCATCGCGTCACTGCAGCGGCCGTTAGGAGCTCCGGTTCCTATAGAAACAGTCAGACGCGCGCCACCGAAATGAGACACAAAAGACGCGCATTTAGAACTGCGAAAAATACAAGCCTGAAAAATACCGTCATGATTCGAGCATTTAGAAACAAAATTTATGAGACAGTTGTTGTCAGATTTCATTGGTGATTTCAAATATGAAATTTAATCGAAAGCTTGGCAAACAGCTTTGGAGAATTTGATGTTTCCCCATTCAAAGAGATAGGAGCTGCACTTGCATGCCCCAGGTGCGTTTCAAAGATGTCTGCCAAGTGAAATGACTTGTCTTAAAGGGATTTTGACATGCATCGCACAAAAAAAATAAGAATTCCTCAAAACGAATAAAAAAAAGTGAAATGCAAACTTAGAATATTATGCAAACCTGCAATAACTATGTTAAATAACACAAATATACTTTATGTATTTAATCTTTAGATAAAACTTTAGATAAACCCATTTTTTTTTTCTTTTTGCTGAAGTAAGCGTTGAACTGAAAGCTTTGTTTGAGTTACGCCCTCTATGAGGGTTCACGTATCCAAGTTTAACACACACACACACACACACAAATATTTATGCAAAACATAATTTCTCTTTTTTTTTTTTCATTTTTATAATATTAATTTTTTTGTTTTTATGAGATTCACCCATTTATGTGTTATTTCAAGGCGTTTCAAACAACACTATGGTATTATTATGTTACTATCTCCTAAAGACCATGCTAATACCATATTACTGCAAGTTCAGCAAGACATGAACAGACTGAAAATACATAAATCTTTGTCATGTACTGCATTACTATTTTTGCATTTCATTATTTTAATGACAATTAAACTCACCTTCATCACTGTCCTATCCTATCCATAATTTCTTTCAGATTTTCCATATATAAGTATTGTAAATTCATCTTTGTCTGTGCGTCACAGGTTGTGTACTTCACCGCTCTGTTTCCATACGTGATTCTTCTGGCTCTGCTGATCAATAATGTGCAGCTGCCGGGAGCCATAGATGGCATCCGATTCTTCATCATACCCGAGTGGGACAAGCTCCTTAATGTGGAGGTGGGTAATAAACAATCTTTCTCGCTTGTTGTGACAACTAACCTCTGCCGCTCACACACCAGACATGCGTCAGTAGCCGGAGCAACTTTTCAATGGAGGCAGAGCCGTTAAATATGTTTTTCAACGGCTCTGAGTAGAGGGTATGCACGTGACGTCACCGTCGGCCGTTGTGACTGCGGTTACGCCCACTGAGTGTCAAAAGTAGCTAGCATTGGTTTTTTTAGCGTGAATGCCGCGAAAAACACACAAAACACATTCAAAACAGGCAGAGAAACATGGATTTGCAGTTATCATTTTGTCAATATGTTGAATTTTTTGGTAAAATTATATTGGATTGTTATTTATCGTATTGACAACTCATCAATTAATATTTACCATCTTATATTCTGCATATGGGTGTTTTTAAATAAACACTGACAAAAACTATACAAGTTTTAGGACTGGATGATATACATAATATTAAGTGATTACCTGGATTTAGACTTACCTAGCCTATAATGTATTTATATAAAGTGTTCAAAGTCTAATATCAGGCACATATAAATGTAGGAAGCACAATTCCTAGCTGCATGTCAATATCCATAGATTACTGGATCTTTGGTAAGTTGTAACAGGAACAGTATTGAGTCCAACCTTTAGTTTAATCGTTTGCTTTACTTGTGTTTTACTCATGTTTTCGCAGTTTCCTCTATTACATCCGTCATGCAGCAGCTCTTTTGCCACTCAGTCCGGCTGAGGGGCTTGTTTTGGCGGGAAAGTGACGTCAGTGCATATCCTTTATATTTACGGATATGACGAGTCACATTCTTGTCATATATTCTTTTGTTTTTGTATAATCCTTGTTTTTTTTTCTTTGTTTATTTTATTATATATGCATGTGCATGTAATCCTTTGACAACGTTCTTATGTTATTGAGCATTAATAATTAAAAAAAGCCATCACAGAAATAGATTACTTTTATAGGAAAAAATATATATGATGAGTCACGCACGGAAGCTTTTTTCCCGCCTTTTTTCTCGCAATTGCGAGTTTACATCGTAATTTTGACTTTTTTTTTCCTCAGAAGTGTGATATAAACTCGTAATTGCAAGTTATAAAGTCAGAATTGTGAGATATAGGCTAAACTTTAAATTCTGAGAAAAATAGTTGTTTTTTTCCTCAGAATTGCGCTTATAACTCGCAATTGCAAGTTTATATCTCGCAATTCTGAGAAAAAAAGTCAGAATTGTGAGATACTCGCAACTGTGAGGAAAAAAAGTTTGAATTGTGAAATAAATAGTTGCAATTATTATTTAATCCATGGCGGAAACAAGTTTCCATACTGGCGAGTGATCGCATGCAACTTCCCCCAAAAACCATCCGTCAGGAATATAGACTTACCATATCAGACAAAAACAAGGTGTACATTAATTAGAAGAACATTGGAAGAAGGTGTACATTGATGATGTATTGACTCATTATTTAACTTTCTTTAATTTTTAACTACAACAACAACGACAAAAAAAAGTTAAATAGTTCTTTTAATGTGTTAAGTTTGGCATCCCTAATGAAAAAGTAATGATGGTAAAGAAGTGATTAAGAAATGAAAGCTGCTGTAGGTTCAAGAGGTTGTGTGTGCAGTTCTTGATAAAATGCTGCTGTGTTTATTGCCATTCAGTTATACATGATTTTGTTTCACTGCTTTTTATATTAACACTGTGGAATGTGTGTGTTTAGGTATGGATTAATGCAGCAGCTCAAATCTTTAACTCCATTGGGATCGGCTTCGGCTCTCTGATGGCGATGGCCAGCTACAACAACTACAACAACAACGTCCTCAAGTAAGATTAGTTATCATCTATAGTTTAAATACTGTGTTGACTTAAAAAACAACTTGTTGCATACAACATACCATCTCTAATCTACTTCCTGCACGAGAAGTTATATAAAACATAGCAAATCTAGTTGTATTTGTGTATATCTCTCTAGAGCAAAGATCACTGTGATAATGAATTTATTGCTGTAATAAATTTATACTGCCATGTATTTAACGATATGCCATCAGAGCTCAATGTGCAGAGAGAAATAAAATACGTATGAAGATTTTCACTACCATATTCATCATTTTTTATTCCCATCACTGTAGAGACACTCTGGCCATTTCCATCATAAATTCCTTGACTAGTATTTTAGCTGGATTTGTCATTTTTTCTGCATTTGGCTACATGTCGCACCTTCAGAATGTGCCAGTCAGTGAAATTGCAGTGGACGGTGGGTTATTTCAGTGTTGATTACTTTACTTTGTTGTTTTTCATAATGTTTGCATGGTGTGTCTCATGATTATTCTCCATGCAGGTCCAGGTCTGGTGTTTGTGGTTTACCCACAAGCCTTTGTGACGATGCCCGTTGCTCCTCTGTGGGCCTTTCTCTTCTTTTTCATGTTACTCTGCCTCGGACTCGACAGTCAGGTATAATGACAACACTCGTCCTTCATTTGAACCAACCCATACTTAGTTAATGTGGCCAACACAACACTGTGCAGTCCTGTGTTACATTAGGCTAATGTATGATGTTAAAATCAGTTCCTATAATGAATTATTATCGTAAAAAGTAAAGTCAAGGTGTAAATGCATAACAAGAGATGAGTTCACATTATCTGCTTTCATTGTCTTTAATTAAACATTGCTTATGAAATAATTTGGGGTGAATCTCACAAAACATTTCAAGAACTTATTTCAAAAGAAGAAGAAGAAAAATCCTATCAGGCTTCTTTTTTATGCAAAATATTATTTATATGTATATATTTTGGAGTGAGATGAACCTGGACATGTCTTTATGAGGATTATATCATGACTGAAGACAGATTAAAGCTGAAACTGTGATGTATAATTCATAAAATCGAGCTGTTCATTCACTGTCATGATAAAACATTAAGCAACACATGCACGAATGTTTGCTGGAGTGATGCTGTTTGAATCATTTCACAGAAATCGCAGCTAACACACTGTTATTAATTTACCTTCTGTTGTTGTTCTGTAGTTTGCCATGGTGGAGGTGATGGTGACCAGTCTGCTGGACAGTTACAGTAAACCCATACTGAGGCACCTCAAACGCAAGGAGTTTCTTGTGCTCGTAGTCTGCTGTGCGGCGTTCCTTCTGGGCATCCCTAATGTCATGCAGGTTACATGATCACTTTTATTATATTTTTAGCTTTTATTGTAACATTAAAGTGGCTATATGTAGAATTCAGAAACCCTTGTTATTAGCGACACTGGTTAAGTGAACTGCAGCCAGTGACTTATTGCTTCCTGACTCCGTCCACGCTGCTGAGAACGACGTTTAGATTAATATGTGAATATGTGCTGCTCCTTCTTCTCAATAACAAAATAAACACAACAAAAATGAGAAAACAGCAGTTCAGAAAGCATCTGATCATAGTGATGAACCAGCTCTGAGATTCACCGTCGACAGATGAGGTCATTAAAATTACACTGTTATGATTGTTTGATTATAAAGTATATTTGAGACTATAGACTATATAGATCTGGCTATGTGAGACTATAGTTTGAATGAATCCCTGTTCTTTGTATGACACATTGACATTACAGTACAGAACGGCTCTTTCAGTATTTTTTCCTGAACGTTGTGTAAGCATTCGTTTCATGTGTCATTGAACAGAAGAGAGGCTCTCGGGAGCACATGTGAATGACACATCCTTTGATTTTCCCGGCAAAAACATCCAGAGTCCTTCACATAAAAATCAGTCTACAGGCTTTCATATGAAGTCGGGGAAGGCCTTTTAAGTTTTGTTACAAGCTGTTCACACATAGGCAATAAAATAGCGATTAATACATGAAAATACATGAAAAAATGACATTGAGACTTTAGTGTCGAAATGTCTGCCCAGCTAGCAAAAATATGTTCTAAGAATGTTTTGCTAATGTTCCCATTAAGTTTTGAAAACATCATTTTAGAATGTTCAGTTTGTTAAATGTTCTCTTGGTTATGCGAACGTTAAGGAAGCATTCCATTTTATAATTCTTCAAACATTATGGGAACGTTACTTTTGAATGTTCTCTGAATGTTCTGAAACAAGAAGTAACATTTAAAAACCTTAGAGGAACATCCACCTTAAAACATTTCAGAAAAAACGCTCCATGAACGATGTATAATAGTGTTTTTGTGCTAGTTTTGAGAACATTATTAAAGCCCAGATAACTGTGAACAAACATTCTATTACAGTTACTGCAAGAACATTTGTTCATAACTTTGACAGAACCTTGTCAGAATGTTCTGAGAACGTTTCCTGTTCGCTGGGTCAATGTCGTCGCATTACATACAAAATATTAGTCAAATGCTGCAGGATATTTTCTCTTCCCTAAAGTTCATTTTTCTTAATTATGTCATTGTGCTTAATCGCTATATTTCTTTAAAATAAATGACACTTGCATTGAGATTTTGTTTTCTAATGCAATGATATTAAGTGTTTACATTTACTTCAGTGGCCAAAAGTGATATATTTGTTTTTTAATGACCCAATACATTTTTGTTTAAATATTTTAAATATGATGGAAAAAAAATTATCTGACAAAATTATTTGGCAAAAAAGGCAAAATGCATAGAAGAACAAAAAGCTGACAGGAAAAAGCATACACTGACTACAACATAATAATTTATTAATATTTTGTTTGTCTTGTTTTTGCGTTATCACAAATAAAACAAATTGATGCTAAACAAAACTATGCAATATGCTTACAAAATCTTTGATATATATTTAAATCAATGGTGCAGATGTCAGTTTTCTTAGGCCGGACATCACTTTTTGCCACTACTGTATGTTTGCACTGCTTATTTTTCATGCATTTTTAACCACAATTATGTTTTAAAAGAGCTTTATTAATATATTAATTATGATTATCTTTCAATTATATTAATAGAAAAAGATTACAGATGCAATTATGGTTATAAAGCAGGGCTGTATTATGAAAAAGTTCAGATGTACAGTATGTCTGATAAAGTTAATGAACCTGATGATGCTGATTTTTTGATTCAGGTGGGGATCTATGTGTTCCAACTGATGGATCATTACACTGCTATCGTGTCCATCATGTTCCTGGCATTTTTTGAGGTGGTTGGTGTTTGTTGGATCTATGGTGAGAGAGAAACATCTGAGCAATTTGAGCAAGTTTTGATTTCTCCAGACGTTGTGCCATTCTTTCTCTACAATGTCAAAAAAAATATTTTTTGAAGTTCAAAAATAAAACAAGAATGAAACAAAATAGTAAAAGTCCAATTTCTTGGTTAACCTGAGCTCTGTTTTAATAGGTGTAAACCGTCTGTCCAGTAATTTACTAGAGATGACAGGAAAAAGACCCAACATTTTCTTCAGGATCTGCTGGTGGGTCATTTGTCCTGTTTTGATAACTGTGAGTGCGATACACCGTTACTGACACAATGGTAGGTTTTAAATCCCATAATGGACTGGTGTTGGAATTGAAAGGTGTTTTCGTGTCTCCAGGTTATCCTGGTGTTCTCAGTGATTCAGTTTAAACCAGCTCGTTACGAGGATTATGTCTATCCACCGTGGGCTCAGGCCGTTGGTTGGCTCATCGCTTTGGCGTCCATCATCTGGATTCCTCTAGCAGCTGTGCACACACTCTGGGTTCTGCCCGGATCCTTCGTTCAGGTACTGAACGGCCTCTCCATTTATGCTTTGATAGGGAAATATCATGGGTTTCTGGCTGGAAACATTTATTTACACCACCATTAAAAAGTTTGGGGTCGGCAAGACTTTTTAATGTTTGTAAAAAAAAAAAATTCTACAGTTGTACTGCTTCATATTTGTGTGGAAACCGTGATACAGTTTTTCAGGATTCTTTGATGAATAGAAAGTTCAAAAGAACAGCATTTATTTGAAACAGAAATCTTTTGTAACACTGTAAATGATTTTACTGTCACTTTTGATCAATAATGCAAGAAAAAAAACCTTACTGTCCCCAAAATTTTGAAAGGAGAGATCGAAGTTAATAGTTCAAGAATATTTTGAAGTCAGACTACAGGAGTACATTTTACAAGAAACTACTGTTTCAGTCTTTCTACATTAAAATTTTATGTTTAATTCAATGTGTTATTTGCCATTTCTTTGTAGTTGTATTATTATACTAGCAATTAATAAGTGAAAATTGTTTTAAAGTAAATCCTAGAGATCATTCTTTTCTTCTAGTATAATGTGGGAAAGTATTTGAAATGTTGTTTCTTTCATGTATAAGCCCATCAGCACTAGATTGGTAAAGATACAGATTTGTGCTTCTCTTTTGTTTCAGAAATTAAAAAAGTCCATCACACCATTTTCTCTGGAGGACGACTCAGAGATCCCGTATTACCAGCAGAAAGGAGCCATTATGGAGGTGATCCCCAACATCACCATCATCAGCTCTGAAAAACCACCAATCCAGACTAATTTATGAACTGCTATCGAACCTGCCACTGGATCAGTGGACTACTACCAGACTGATAAAATCCAGTGAACGTGCCTGAGGATTATTTACTGGATCAGTGAAGATCTGTCTGAAATATTGGCCCATATGTTAGTTTCAAAAAGTATATTCATATCAACTATGACAGAAACAACCTATTTTGGGTTTAAGACTTTAACTCTTTTCCCACCATTGACAGAATTTTCTGGCAATCTATGTTTTCACTGTTATACGGTAGGGGGCGCTATTGCACATCTTCTGAAAGAAGCAGAAACAAGTGATAGAAGCATTGCTAATGCACTTTAAACAGTATATAAATCAAAACTGCCAAATGTTACCAAATGAAACCCATTAAGAAATGTATTGTTGAAATGTATGTTTTGATCATCGTTCTGAATCCGACCCAGACAAAGTATTTGACAAAAATACAATTTTCGCAGCATTGTGTTTGAAATGTTTCTTTTATATGAAACTTACCCACATTGTTGATAAAAAAAAAAAAAAGCTAGAATAATATCCTTCTGATAGACTGTATGCTCAGATATTACATATTACCACAAAATATTCTGGAGCCCATGAAAGTTTTGTGAAAATGATGAAAAATGCTGGTGCTGGCTGACAACTTTAAAAAACTTTTTAAAAAAGCTGGTGGAAAAGAGTTAATATCTACAGTTTTTCTGGCGGGGAAAGAGTTAATATCTATAGTTTGTCTGGCAGGAGTTGATATCTATAATTTGTCTGGTGGGGAAAGAGTTAATATCTACAGTTTGTCTGGTGGGGAAAGAGTTAATATCTATAGTTAATATCTACAGTTTGTCTGATGGGGAAAGAGTTAATATCTACAGTTTGTCTGATGGGGAAAGAGTTAATATCTACAGTTTGTCTGGTGGGGAAAGAGTTAATATCTACAGTTTGTCTGGCGGGGAAAGAGTTAATATCTACAGTTTGTCTGATGGGGAAAGAGTTAATATCTACAGTTTGTCTGATGGGGAAAGAGTTAATATCTACAGTTTGTCTGGCGGGGAAAGAGTTAATATCTACAGTTTGTCTGATGGGGAAAGAGTTAATATCTACAGTTTGTCTGGCGGGGAAAGAGTTAATATCTACAGTTTGTCTGGCGGGGAAAGAGTTAATATCTACAGTTTGTCTGATGGGGAAAGAGTTAATATCTACAGTTTGTCTGGTGGGGAAAGAGTTAATATCTATAGTTAATATCTACAGTTTGTCTGATGGGGAAAGAGTTAATATCTACAGTTTGTCTGATGGGGAAAGAGTTAATATCTACAGTTTGTCTGGCGGGGAAAGAGTTAATATCTACAGTTTGTCTGGTGGGGAAAGAGTTAATATCTATAGTTAATATCTACAGTTTGTCTGATGGGGAAAGAGTTAATATCTACAGTTTGTCTGATGGGGAAAGAGTTAATATCTACAGTTTGTCTGGCGGGGAAAGAGTTAATATCTACAGTTTGTCTGATGGGGAAAGAGTTAATATCTACAGTTTGTCTGGCGGGGAAAGAGTTAATATCTACAGTTTGTCTGGCGGGGAAAGAGTTAATATCTACAGTTTGTCTGGCAGGAGTTAATATCTATAATTTGTCTGGCGGGAAAAGAGTTAATATCTACAGTTTATCTGATGGGGAAAGAGTTAATATCTACAGTTTGTCTGGTGGGGAAAGAGTTAATATCTACAGTTTGTCTGATGGGGAAAGAGTTAATATCTACAGTTTGATGGGGAAAGAGTTAATATCTACAGTTTGTCTGGCGGGGAAAGAGTTAATATCTACAGTTTGTCTGGCGGGGAAAGAGTTAATATCTACAGTTTGTCTGGCGGGGAAAGAGTTAATATCTACAGTGTTTATCTGATGGGGAAAGAGTTAATATCTACAGTTTGTCTGGTGGGGAAAGAGTTAATATCTACAGTTTGTCTGGCGGGAAAAGAGTTAATATCTACAGTTTATCTGATGGGGAAAGAGTTAATATCTACAGTTTGTCTGGCGGGAAAAGAGTTAATATCTACAGTTTATCTGATGGGGAAAGAGTTAATATCTACAGTTTGTCTGGCGGGGAAAGAGTTAATATCTACAGTTTGTCTGGCGGGGAAAGAGTTAATATCTACAGTTTGTCTGGCAGGAGTTAATATCTATCATTTGTCTGGCGGGAAAAGAGTTAATATCTACAGTTTGTCTGGTGGAGAAAGAGTCATATTTACAGTTTGTCAGATTCCTGAAATTTCCAAGATCACTCTGGAAAAAACAACGACTTTTACAATTTACTATATGTGCATTAAAAAACATTGTAATGGAATTTCATGTTGACATCAATAAAATTAGAAATCTTGAACCTCTTCTGTTTTAGAGACAAAGGCAAGAAAAAGAATGTAAGAGTCATTTCTTGTGCCCATTATGTTTTTATTCTCATTAGCAGGTGTTTTGTAACCTTTATGGGCGTGATGATTGATGATAAAACACTCACTCAGGGTCCATGCAGTGAACTTCACCCTCAATATGTTCAGCGACTGGCCCTTTTGCTCTCCTTTACAGTAAAAGTTCCTTATTTTGTACATCTTCAGTTTTTATAAGTGTTAAAAGCTGACATTCATGCGAATTCATAATTAATTCATGCTAAAAATATACAAACCAAATACCGTTAACATTGGCAAGAGTTCATGTGGATTTATACATCATAACAGAGGGACATTTCAGAATACCTTCAGATTAAGACTTTGTTCTTTGTTCCCACCCTGCTGTAAATTTCTAAGATTTAAGTGGGCGAATATCACAGAAACATGTCCAGGTTACATTTCTCCCTAAAACCAAAAGAAAATAAAAAATTAAGCCTCTTTTTGGAGCATAAAGATTTTTCCTTTTGACATTATTTTAATTGCAATTAAGCACATTAAGTTATTGTTTTACCATATTACATTAATAGGAAAATTACTACAATGATTTATGAATACTTTTTGGGGTTATGGTAATGAGAATTGAAATTGTCAAAAAAATAATGAAATAAAGAATTTTCAGGCGAATGTGAACTGGACAGGTTTCCTGAAATTCAAATATTGAATTTTATTTATTTCATATTTAATTTAAGCTTCAAATAGTTAAATGAAGGTTATAGTTTCCCAAATATAAACAACATGTTCAACAGAAAAGATCAAGTTTTGGATTGTTTTGAGATGTAGAGGTGACATACAGTGAAAAGGAAAGGAATTTATCCATAACCAATAATAATAATCATCAGTAAGAATAGATTATATCAAGTATTATTTCATTTCAAGTACTCACTACAGTGTTTCCATACTCGTTTTCCCTATGAAATAAGCCAGTGTCAGACCTTTCATTCATTTAAAGTTCAGTGTAAAAACCAACATTTATCAGCTTCCTGATTCGGAGTGTGAATTCAGTCAAACAGGGTTCTCCCTTATGAAAATCATGCATTTGATTTCATTTCATAAAAGTACGGCCAATGAAGACTCGAGCCTCGCCGCTTCAAAAGGAACGCACGGTACAGTAGCGGGATCCAAACCACGGTAAATACGGTATAAGAACCACATCTACATACAATTCAAGTTAGAATACTTTGAATTAATACAGTAATTAACATCACCTCAACCGGCACCGAGCGGCAGTGTTTCATATCGTCACATTCTCAAAACAGATATGCAATATGACCTAAAAAATAAAAAAAAAGACCAAAATGATGTGCAATTCATGGCATAGCGTCTCTGTATAAGCGGCCGTTTCAAACAGAAACACATCTTCATTCTTTTGTTCCAGTTTCCCGCGTTGTGTTTTGTGAAAGACTGAAAGTTTCCCCTTATATTTGAGACAGCAGCAGACTGTGTACATCTGTAAATTTAAACGGAGGTAATGGCGCTCTCGGCTCGCTCCTGACCGCCCGAGCGTCGCGTCAGATCGCCGCGTTCTCAGATCCGATCCGATCTGCAAACCCAAACCAATTCCCTTCAATCAGTTCTTTAAAACGAGGTGTTATACATGTTTTGTCCAGCAGGTGGCGCCAGTCACCGCTTGCGTTGACTCTGCTCTCCCACTGCGTGACTTCCCGTCCCCGATCCGCTCCTACGACACTTGCTCCACCGGCCGCATCTGCACGTCGCCGATCTGAGAGAGAGAGAGAGAGGAATAGAGAGTAAAGCGTTTATTCAGTTTGACAAATGTAATACCTTTGCAGATGGCTGAGAGAATATCGATCAGCAGGTGATGAGTGTGATAGTGATCTGATTTGATTTATCTGTCTGAAGATCAGCACAACAAGTCTTGATGATCCCAGTCAATGATCATATATGATCAAAAAATAGGATTTATGTATTTGAATTGCATATAAAACTTCTATCCATCTGAATTACACAGTTAATTACACAGACAAATTAATAATCTTAATGTGATGCATATTTGTCAGTCATACATAAATGAACCACGTAAGATTTATGCACTAAAATAAAAAAATAAAAAATATCATGGCATAGTTTTAACTATTTGCATCTGCTATTAAAGAAATTAATAATTTTGAAAATAAAGGCATTTAAAATGATTCTATATTGAAAACAGCTATTTTCACATTTTTACTGTATTTTAGCTCAAATAAATGCAGTCTTGGTGAGCAGAAGAGACTTAATCATTCCAAACTTTGTGTTGGTAGTGTATATATTTATTATGGACTCACTTGAACATGAGCAGGCGCGCTCAGGACGTATGTGACGGCACTGGCGATGTCTTCTGCTTTCAGACACTGTAGAAGACAAAACATGATGCGGTTACACAGCTGGACACGTATGAAGAGACACGTCACACTCATGCGTCTCTTTACCTTTATACTTTCATACACAGCCGCAGCTCTCTCTGGATCACTGTTGTGATGCCGGAAGGCAAATTCAGTTTCCACTATTCCAGGTGAGATAGACTGGGGGGAAAAAAAAAGTGATAAGTTAATAAATATTACTCTGACTTGACTTAGTAATAGTTATTTTTTTCCCCGTAATTTTTCATTTTTAGTATTTCATTCATTATTAGCTTTTTAGTTTGGGAGTCCATGATCTAGGTTATGTATATCAGCATATGTGTGTGTGTGTGTGTGTGTGTGTGTGTGTGTGTGTGTGTGTGTGCGTGCATGTTTTTGTGACATATCAGGACACAAATTTGTATAATGACATGGGTATTACAAGGAGAGGGTGACTTATGAGGACATTACCTCATGTCCCCATTTTTCAAAAGGCTTATAAATCATACAGAATGAGTTTTTTTGAGAAAGTAAAAATGTGCACAGTTTCCTGTGATGGGTAGGTTTAGGGGTAGGGTTGGTGTAGGGCGATAGAAAATATGGTTTGTACAGTATAAAAACCATTACAAAAACAAACGTGTGTGTGTGTGTGTGTGAGTGTGTGCTCACTGTGGCTCGGATGTGTGTTTTGGCCTCCCGTAGCTCCTGTCTCAGTCCTTCTGTCATAGCGGTCACAGCATATTTAGTGGCACAGTAAAAGTGTTCGTCAGCGCTGGGCACCATCCTGTGACCTCCCATACTGCCGAGAGAAGATGAACAACAGCCTCAGGTGTGTGTGTGTACATCAGGACTAAAGAAGGCATTTCTGCTGTAAAAGGGCTCAAACAAAGTGAAACGTCCTGAAAAGTGAAGCCAAAGCATTTTGAACACCCCCTGGTGGCTGGCTGCAGTATAGGTCATAAACCCTGCCATCTCCAAAAAAATCTAATTACACTTCAAATGATTTATTTCCAAAGATGTTTTCTGTCATTTTAGGTAGTTCTTATCAAACAGACGCAGGTTCAAGTGTTCGTTTTTCCAGTAAGTTTGGTTTTAGTTAGTTATTTGATGCTATAAAAACTGGGGTGTAACGTCATGATTGACAGCTGTGCTTGCAAACGAGTCTGCGGGAGTGTGGGCGGGACCTTGATGCCGTGGCTCCACCTCAGGATCGGGCTCTGAATGACGTAATCAGCAGCAACCGTTTCTGGGATATTTTGGCTTAATTTTTCTACAGTTGAATGAAGTTTAGATGCATCGTCCATCTTTTTTTACAGTCTATGGCTCAAACATACAGTGAAGTGAAGCAGTACCTGTTGATGTTAATGATGTGTCCGTCATCCACATTTCTCTCCTTCATGGACTGGTAGGCCTCACGCGTGCAGATGGCCAGAGCGAGTACGTTTACCTGCAGATGGTGAATGAATGAATGGATGATAAAGATCCAGATCATGTCCAGGTCATATTTTACCCCAAAATCATCCCTGTAGCTCAAACGGTAAAGCATGGCACTAGCAGCAACGCCAAAGTCATGAGTTCGATTCCCAGAGAATGCATGAACTGATAAATGCCTTGAAATGCAATGCAAGTTAAATCCTTTTGAATTAATCATAAAAACAATTAAGAAAATATACAGTTATCGGGGCCAAGCACAATGAGCATAATAAGCCATGCCAACATGGCTAGGAGCATCAGAGCAGCTGCAACAAGAACTAATGACATTCAATTCAATTCAATTCACATTTATTTGTACAGCACTTTTCACGATACATATCGTCTCAAAGCAGCTTTACAGAGAATGCATGTCAACATTACAATTTAGAGAATGCAGTTATCTAACAATTTAATAATTTAGGCAATTTAATTTACAATCACTGTTAGCAGTTTAATTGAAGGTAGAAGCAATGAGAAATAATGAATTACATATTAACATATTAACAGACATTTTAATACAATTTTAGGCAAATTGGCTGAAAAAACAAATATAGCCATTAGTGACTGAAATGTTTATCACTGTCGACCAATAGGTGGCGCTGTGACCAAATTGATGTGGTATGGTCAGACTGAGGTGACAATGACTCATGCAAAGTTTGATGTCAATATGCCAAAGCATTGCAGAGATACAGATTCAAGTGTCAGTTTTGCATCATGCCTCAACTTCGTTGGTACGGTATACGAAAATGGTTTGACAAATCGACTTGAAATCCAGAACTTTTTGTCGGCATGGTCTGAAGATGATGCAATTCGATTTTGGCGAAAAACAGTCTAGGAGGAGTTAAAAAAAGTAGGTTCTTAAAGAAAAACAAAATGGCGGACAGGAAGTTCTGCCGACTATGGCAAATTTGGCATCTATGCACCAATCCAACTGTAAAAATTGTAACTCAACTGTAACTGTAATTTTTATTACAATAGGTTAATATATTCAAAAGTTATTAGCATTTTTTGTAAATTTCATTATAACTTTCGACCAAAAGGTGGTGCTGCCCCGAAATGTTTTGTGTACTGTCAGGGACCCATACCAAGTTTCGTAATGATATGCTAATGTGTTCATAAAATACAGCATTTTCGTTCAAAATTCAAAATGGCTGATATGGGAAAATTGGATATCATTCGACTCAGAATTTAATGATTTTTGGATAAACCATTCAGAAGTTACAAGCAAAAATATCATTTTTTTTGTATCTCCAGACCAGTAGGTGGTGCTGCACCGAAACTCAGCATGTGACCTCAGGTCATGCTTGTGATGACATGTACCAAGTTTGGTTTGAATATGATAAAGAGATACAGCCTTATATCTATTTTCTCAAGCGCTACGTAAAATTCGTTTGCGCGAAAACAGTTTGACTAATCGACTTGATTTCCATAACTTGTCGGCATGGTCTGAAGATGATCTGGTTCAATTTTCATGAAAATCGGAGCAACGGCCTAGGAGGAGTTCGAAAAAGTAGGTTTTTTCAGAAAATTCAAAATGGCGGAAAAGTTTTCATGACGGGTGCAATCGAATCGACTTGAGCCAAGGAATCAGAGGAAAAAAGAATTAAGTTATTAGCATAAACGTGAGTGAAAATTTGGACAGCTGGTGGCACTAGAGCGATTGAGTTAGAGACTCCAAATTTGCTCTGCTGGCAGTTCAGACTGTCCTCTATCTGTGTGCCAAATTTCATAACTTTCCTGCATGCGGTTCTATGGACTCCCAGAGCGGAAACGGAAGAAGAATAATGATAAGAATGGCAACAGATACAATAGGTGCCTACGCACCTTCTGTGCTTGGCCCCTAAAAAATAGAGTTGGGGAAAAAAAGACAAATGCCAAGTTTATGAGGGGAAAAATGGGTTAATGACAAAGGAGAAAGGAAAAGACTATGACACGTCTTCAAATGAAAGAAAGATTATCAATGCAAACTCACTCTTCCACATAGAAGTAAACAGAAATTAAAAATGGCACACAATTGATGTCTCTTATCTTTCCTACAGCATCTAACAGGTGATGCACCATCTTCACTCTCACCGTTATAGTTGTTGCATCTATGCATTTGGCAGATGCTTTTATCCAAAGTGACTTTCAATGCATTTAAGGTAGTTTTAATCAGTTTATGGTTGACCTGGGAATCGAACCCATGACCTAGCACCATGCATTTTCCTTTTCGGAGCTGCAGGATTGCTCCTGTAATCATCTGTCGCTCATGTTGTGGTTTGAGTAAGAACAGAACTGCAGTAAACAATTAAATGAAGTGGTTTTTGAGAGCCCACAGCCGTCCATTTAACTGCACTCCATGAAGTGTTTAAAAAAGTGAGTTGAAGAGGTGAGCAAAAATTGAGAATGCAAAATGTTTGTTCCAAAAACAAGTGATTTAGCAGATTCTAATATTGCAGGTCTTCAAATCAGTCACTTTTGAGGCTTTATTCTATGTAGACATCAATAGTAATGTTGTGTGTGTTTTTAACTTACATCAATCATATTCCTCCAACCTTCTGTCCTTCCGCTGAGCAGAGGTTCGTTGTGAGCCAGACCGGCGTTGTTGATGCACACGTCCACTCCCTGATGCAACGTCTTAATAGCGGAAAACATGGAGAGAATCTCTTCCTCGTTGCACAGATCACACTTGTACGGGATCAAAGTGCCGCTGTATCCCGCGCTCTGACACTCGGCTGCCAACTTCTGCAAGGACAAGATGAGAAAAAAACATTTCACCTTCATAAACTCTGATGTATTGAACACTGACATATCAGTTTCTTCTAAAACGGGTGACGAGACTGACACCTGTCTGAGAACATTTTAACGCTTTTTTATGAGAAGAAAGCCGTTTAATGTGTTGCTGCTAATATATGTGAGATCAAATGAAATGTTCTCGTGACACTGAGTAACACTAACGCTTCATCGCTTACCAAGGCTGCATTTATTTGATCAAAAATACAGTAAAAACAGTAAAAATTTGAAATATTATTACAATTTAAAATAGCTGTTTTCTATGTGAATATACTGTAAAATGTAATTTATTCCTGTGATCAAAGCTGAATTTTCAGCATCATTACTCCAGTCTTCAGTGTCACATGATCCTTCAGAAATCATTCTAATATGATGATCTGCTGCTCAAGAAACATTTATGATTATTATCAATGTTGAAAACAGTTGTGCTGCTTCATATTTTTGTGGAAACCATGACATTATAAATGTCTTTAGTGTCACTATTGATCAATTTAATGTGCTCTTTCTGAACAGAATTGATTTCTTAAGAAAATACTAATATATATATATATATATATATATATATATATATATATATATATATATATATATATATATATATATATATATATAAAAAATACAAAAATATTTATTTTAATTTTAGATCTTTATATTTGAATTAATTAATACTTTAATTTACTATAATGATTAATTATTACTTAATTATTACCTTACAACTAATAATTAACAACTTACAACTTTTTGTCTTGTGGACTTTATGTAAACATCCTTTATGTAAAATATCTTACTTAGGACAGTACTAAATAAAAAAAAATGACATGCATTTTGTATGATCTCTCTTATTTTGTTAAAATTATTCACTATATATATATATATATATATATATATAGCCCTAAACAAGAACAATGATATTGCTAAAGTAGTAATTTGTGGGAAAAAACAACTAATTATTGTATTTAATTCCTATGATAGATATTTAACACATTTAACACAACTATCCTCTCTGTGTCACCATGGCAACAGTAAAGCAGGTTAATGGTGCAACTACATTATATTAGCATGTGAAATTACTTCACCAGACATCACAACCGTTTATTCAAAATCAAAAATAATTATGAGTACTTTTTAATGCTTTAACTGCTCAGAGCAGTTTTCCCATTTACACCATCCTAAATCCGACTTGTATCGCTTTTCATTTTTAAACACATTCAATCCATAATCTTTGTGACTAACATTACTAAACAGGTAAAATGCTGACACTGATGGATGATGGGACGTGTTCGATCTCTCTCTCACACACACAGGTCTATAAAAGGGCAAAGCATTGATGGGTGTCACTTGCTTTTCATCAGTTCGGTTGACAAACTGCCCGAGTCGAGTCATTCACACTCAGATGCACAACACGCTCCCTTCTGAAACCTGCTGAGCTGCCTTGGTCACTAGTGCACACTGCACAGTGCTTTACATTCTGCATAAGGATATTGTTCACTAGATTTTGGCCATGTATTGGCTCTTCAAGTCCCTGGTTTAATGTAGTTCACGCTCTAGCAGTCTCCTGAAATGTCATTACATGCCTTTGTGCTTCATCCCAGTTTAATAATGCAAAGAAAATCCATCTTAAAGAGATGACGGGGTCAATATATCATCAAAAATGATATTTCACTAGAGCAGGATTCATCTACAGAATTGGAATAAATACTGTGCAATATACCTGTTCATTTATCTTTAACACACACACACACACACATACACACACACACACACACACACACACACACACATACATGTTTATATTTATAAGTAATTTTAACAGAAAAATGTAAAAATGCTACAGTAAAAACATGTTCATTGGTTAACTAAGCAACCTTACCGTATATGGTAATATACTGTAAATAGTTTAACATCACATATATGCAATTTTACTGTAAAATACTGTCAAATTCATGATTTTTGCACATAAAAACTATGAATTACCATATTATTTATAGTTTAAAAAAAAACAACAACAATAAAACAACATTCCCAGAAGTGCATGTATTACACATCACATAAGATTACATTTTTTAATCAATAATTTTGTTTCTTCTTATTACTGAGCATGTTTTATAAACAGACTGTTTACGATAAACTTTGATTCATCATGTGACTTTCTAATGTGACAGCTGTATTATTGTGGTGCTTCACGGTACATTTTAGGGTAAAAAGGTCGTTAAATTAGGTATATTAACATTATATTACTTAATGAAATAGACAGTTATAAGTTGTAAAATATACAAAAAACATTGTCACAGTATTTTTTATGGTGAATTTCTGGCAACCACAGCTGACTTTTATTTACTGTAAATTTAACTGGATTTTTTTTTTTTTTTTTTAACAGTGTGTGTATATATACACAATTACACATATACACACAGACTCACTGTATATAACTGTTGTATATATATGCACACATAGCATCACCACACAAAAATCTCCCCAGTCTCCAAAGTATTAATGTCTGGAGTCGTTCTCATCAGTGAGTCGACTGAGCTCGCAGATGATTGGTTGTCTTTTTTGGGGACTTAGTTAAGCTTGCGATTGGCTCACGTCCATCCCCGAGGGGAAGATGGGACATGAGAGAGAGGGGACAGGATCTGTGTGTGTGTGTGTGTGTGTGTGTGTAGATGCACTGGATGAACCCTTGATGCCAAATCAGAGCAATGAAGCGTTGTTGGTGCTGCAGCTAAAAAATATCCTGACCCATTTGAACATAAAACTTTAAATGGTGACAAAGCCATTATTTTTACACCAACTCTCTTAACAGCAATGATAATCTGCACATTAATAAATCAATTAAATAATGCAATCATAACATTTAAGTGACACACACTATATTCCCATGCAGATAAAGTGAACCACTTTTCACTTAATATTAAAAATAATGCATTGCAATAAAGTGCAACATATATGTGTTAACATCTCAAAGAATGTGCTTCAGTGTTTCATGATCCTTTCAGAGAAACTATGCATGAAAACATGAGTCGACAAAATACACACTCACACAGGCCTCAAAGTATATTATAATTTTCTGATATTATTTAAGATTTCAATAAAGATAATAAAAATTCTACCACCACGTTGAAAGGCACTCAGCACAGGCTACAGGACGCACAAGTGAAATCAACGCCACACACTGCATTAACAGCAACAGAAGCTGAAAGCACTGAGATTTCATTTAGAGAGAGAGAGAGAGAGAGGATATAACAGGATGAGTTGTGCTCTCAAATTCACTTACTGTTCTTTTCTTACAACCGTATGAAAGAAGGCACAAGCACAGCAGGAAAAACCTGGTGTGAAGGAGAGATGTTTGGGGAATTCTCAGCCATAAACACACACACACACACACACACACACACTTCCTTGTCTCCTTTCACCTGTAGCAAAGAGTAATTTGGCCTGTCACTGTATATTCACATCTTCATTAGCAGAGCTGCAGATCTGAGAAAGTGAACAAAAGAGCCGAAACAGCCCAGACTTACAACAGTCACAACAGCAACAATCAAACCAGCAGTACTGGTGCTCAATAAGTTGATACTGAAGCATACAGCATTTACACTACTGTTTAAAATGGTCAGTAATGGTCAGTAAGATTTTTTTTTTTTTTAAAGAAATTAATCCTTTGCATTAATGCATTAGGATGCATTAATTTGACCAAACTAATTTGATCATATTTCAATAAATGATAAAACATTCAGCTTTGCATCACAGGAATAAATTACATATTAAAATATATTAAAGGAGAAAACAGTTATTTTAAATTGTAAAAATTTTAGCATCTGAATCGAACACACACACAATTGTAAAAGTTATTCTTCACAACCCCTCACCATGCAGACTCCGTAATGTCTGGCTCCCCCACGGAGCGCCGTCACCCTTCTGCTTATTCTCAATACAAGAATCAGACATGCAGCCCATAGAAATGGCATCCTTTCCACTAATTCATTGACAAATTTTCTTAAATGAATGAACATGCATTTCCGCAGTAAATTTTGTGTATTGTTACTGTTTGTATATTGTTGTTTTTTTTTGTATAGGGCTGCACAATTTATTGCAATTAAACCGCACGCGATTTGGCAAAGGCTGCAATTATTTTATGCGCAGCTTGTCAGAGCTGTACGTCTGTGATCAGTAGTAAATGCTTCTCCATCTGAAAGCCAGAGGGCGCTCTTGCACAGAAACTCTAAATATGCCCTGCCACAGAAGATAGAAACGATTAAACATGACTAATAAACACACGAGTGCCTTATTCTGTGTAAAAAACCACATCATCTCACAGAAGGACGCTATATAGTGAGTTTGGAGTAAAAACATGTTGTTAAATGTTGCCTTTTGTTGGACAAGATGTTAATAAATGCTTCTCATGTCTGGAAAGATGTTTGACGTGTTGCTTTACATTATAACTCGAAGATGGATTAGCATTTGGAGCCATACTTCATTGATAAGCTGTGCATAAAAAAATAATCACAGCCTTTGCGATTTCATAATCACGTTTAAGCGATAATCGGGTTTAAGTTCAATGTTATTTTTCGTATCGTGTGATAAATCATGCAGCCCATAGAAATGGCATCCTTTCCACTAATTCATTGACAAATTTGCTTAAATGAATGAACATGCATTTCCCCAGTACATTTTGTGTATTATTACTGTTTGTTTGTATAGTGTTTTGCATGCCTGATGATAGAAATACTAGATAATGTAGCCCATCTAGGTGGTGTCTCATATCAAAATTCTTGTCGTTTAATGACTCACACTTTGGTGGACATCACCATCTCATAGAATGCATTGTATGTTTGTTATATTTATCAGAGTATAAATGGACACAAACTGCCAGCTTACTCCCCTCATGCAAGTCTACTTTCAAACAAAGGAACTCTCCCGCCGGAGAATTGCACCTTTCTCATTGGTCAAGCCAAAACTCAAAGGTGTGACTTCTGTAGAGGTTAAAAAGCCCCACGCAGATCACTTCCACTCTTCTGCCTTTGTTCTTGCTGATTCTACTGATAGCTGTTCACGTGAGACTCATCCGGCCACGCTGGCAGGCCTCATTCACTTCAAGCCATGTGCAAGTTCGTCGTCATTTTTTCATTCAACACAGAAGATATTGATTACAACTTCAGCACCATCGAACTGAACCATCAAGAATTTCTCCTGAGACTGCAAATCCAGACGCTCCTCAACAGCTAAGGCGTTTGCAAGTATCGTACATCTGAACACTAAACAGAGGTTTAGTATTAAGTTGTGAACCCCTTTGTTAACAAAGGTGTTTTATAGTGAGAAACTGATGGTTCTTCCAGCTCGAAATGACTCTTTTCATAGCTCCATTCCTCTGTTATGCCACGGTTTAATTCATTTCCACTTTCTTTTTCCTATGAATGTGTGATTTGTATGTCTGTAAGTGTTTAGTCTAGCTATGTGTTCATGATTTAGTTAAATAAAACTTGTGCACATTCGTGCGAGTTGATTCTGGTCTGCTTATAAACCAATGTCACTGATAACTTTATGTCACTCCAAACTTTAGAGTTTGTGTTTTAGGCTATACTTATTTTTATATATTACAAATACAATATTTAATATTAAAGTTTCCTTTTCCATTTGGTTACTTGATCCTGCTGTTAAGTACCTTCTGTAAAACACTTCAAGTACCACATTTACTTCATTTCCATCTATGTCTTATTGTTTTTAATTAACTGTGTTGCTTGTGGTTTATTTCTTATTATATTACTGACTGCTTACTTAAATAATTACTTAATTATTTGAATTAATTAATTGATCATTTATTTAACCTATATTTATATACTCACTCACACACACACTCACACACACACTCACACACTCACTCACACACTCACTCACACACTCACTCACACACTCACACACACACTCACACATTCACACACTCACACACTCACACACACACACATTCACCTGTGATAGATTACAGCTGTGTGAAGGCTGGGCGGAATCGTTAATCAGTCATTAAAATCAAACTGCTAAAATGACTCAAACCCTGCAGACGGCAGGAGGGTCATTAACGATCGATCGTTGGCACCCGCTGACCTGAGAGCCGTCGATTGAGTTCCTCTGTTTATTATTGGAACAGAAGCGTGGAGTGAACGGAGATCAGAGGACAGGAAGGGTGCGGTCAGCAGGATCAGTGTTGTGTAACACCTCAACTAACCTGTGTGGCCAGATTTCACCAACCGGCTCCGACTGACACAGATCTATAAATACACACACACGCACTACAGAGAAAACAGGTTCTGCATCAGCTGAGATTCAACCACTGGACACTCTGCTATCCCATAATGCCACAGCAGAACTGAAAAGTTGATTCTTTTTAAGGTTGTTGTTAGCTGTAATTCAACTTAAACTAAACAAAAAAGAGAAATGTTGCCTTGGCAACTACCTGAAATAATCTGATTAGTGTAATTTTTTGCACAGCATCATGGGTAATGTAGTTTTTCACTAGGAATTCTGCTGTTAAACACAATTACTTTAAACATAACCTGAAATAATGTGGGCTGACGGCTTCAGCAGAAGCAAATATCATCAATTAACAAACTCAGAGCTCACAGTAGGGCTGTGTTTAAAAGTTTATAAGTTATCGTTCAAAATCAATATCCATATTGAGAAAATGAATAGAGTTTTTACTTCCGGAAGCCAACTGTTGCACTCTAAACATTGTTTGAGATGGAGACCATAAGATAAAAGAACTACAACAGAAAGCAGAAGTAGGACAGAAGAAACCTATGAGATGACTGATAAAGGCAGATATGAGGTGTGTGTGTGTGTGTGTGTGTGTGGTTGAAGGAGAGTAAAGCTGCTGTAATCTTTAATCTGGTCAGTGTTTAGTAACACGGGAATCAGCCGTTCACAGCACTTAAGATGTTTTTTTTCCTTGCACATGTGTGACAAACTGCACAGGTCATGTCGAGATGAGTAAAACTGCACCGAACACAACCACATCATCAAATTCATCATATTATGGATAATTATATTTATGTAATTTTGTCATGCAATTCCACTGACAAATGACTGGTAGGGACTACAATGAGCTTCTTCCTGGGTTGGTGACATCACAAACCCCAATATTTACATAAACCCCACCCCTGAGAACACACAACAAAGGGGGTGAGGCCATGTTGGGCTGCTTTAGAGAAGAGGAAGAGTTGTTGTAGTAGAGTGTTGTTATCATGCCGTCATTTTACGCCGGACTGCTTCACAAATGAGTGTCAATTCAATGCTGGATTTGCACAAAAGATTAACATGACGACACATGCTAGTGGATGAGTTGAATCAACTCCACAGCAACTACATCAATTTATCCACTAACCATTCAGAAACGTCTAAAAGTTGTAACTTCTTCCTGAGTCTCTCCATCAGTGTCGACTCCGGTTTGAACAATGTAAGGCTGAACACCGTTACTGACAATCCTCATTTTGGCTGCGTGAGATTCTCCAGCTTTGTTGTTGTTGAGCAACCGAAGAGAGAGCTGTTAAAGCTCCACCCTCTTCTGGAAAGGGGGGCGGGAGCAGCAGCTCATTTGCATTTAAAGGGACACACACAAAAATGGCGTGTTTTTGCTCACACCCAAATAGAGGCAAATTTGACAAGCTATAATAAATGATCTGTGGGGTATTTTGAGCTGAAACTTCACAGACACATTCTGGGGACACCAGAGACTTATATTACATCTTGTAAAAGGGGCATTATAGCTCCCTTTTAAATTAAACACACAAAGCCAACTTAGTCAGAAAATAGTTTTCCTATTGTAAAAACTGTAGAAATTGGTGTATGTGATCATTCGGGCAATACCAGTGAGGGCCAGTTTTATTGTCACCTCAAAGACAATCTTTGCTGACAGAGTGTTTGGCGAGTGTGTTAATTCAGTGTGAGTGTTAGTGTGTGTGTGGAGGGAAGGGCACAGCGTGGCATGATGTCTCTGCCAACACTACTCTATTAAATGTGCCACTGAAGCACCGACCACTGCGGGAACAGCAATGAGTTTCCTCTGTGTGTGTGTGTGTGTGTATGTTGGACTCGGATGGAGTATGTGAGAATTTGAGATTCTCTCTCTGTGTTTGTGTGTGTGTGTTAGGAAAGACATCCAAATTGATTTCAGCACCACGAGAAGCATCCGGCTCTGTGTGTGTGTGTGTGTGTGTGTGTGTGTGTGTGTGAAGTTGAGACTGAAAGCCAAGCATTACTGCATTACTCTTCCTAAAAAAAAAAAAAAAGAAAGAAAAAAAAAGCCAAGAGCAGCGAAACGAGCAGATGATAACGGTTTATCTCCATGGCAATGTCATTTAGTACATTTAATGACTGACATTTCATAAAACAGTTTATCTGAAAAATGACTAAGGTTGTATTTTAAAACATTTCCTCTTCTCTCGAAATCATTATTGACTGTCAGTCAGTCACAGATATTTTGCTCAAATATAAATCATGAATAATGCCCAATGACATCCATAATTATATTTTTTGACTATTAGGAAATTTAAGGTATTGAAAGTCTCTCTCTATTTATTTATTCATATTTGTTTATTTTTTTTATTCTACTTTTTGCAGAATATGGTGTTGTTATTGTTAACTAAAACTATTAAATGGTTTTCGTTAAGTGAAATAAAGCTAAACTAAAAATACATAAATACTAGATAATAAAAAAAATGAAAATTAGAAATGTTGCATTGGCAACTAACTGAAATAAAGTTGAAGTTGAAGAACTAAAACTACAGTAACCGTTTCATTTGTTAATCTTAGTCAACATGAAAAACAATAAACAATACTTCCACATTATTTATTAATCTTAATGTTAATTTCAACATTTACTAATCATTTTTAAAATCCAAAGTTATATCGGTTAACATTAGTTAATGCACTGAGAACTATCATTAACAACTGTATTATTATAATTATTATTATTAACAAATGCTGTAAAGTATGTTGCTTATTATTAGTTCATGTTAACGAATGACTCTAAAACTCTAAAAATAAACCTGAAATAGAAATTAAAGCCAAATAGAATTGTCAAAAAAACAAAAGCAGATTAAAATGACTAAATACTATATAACAGCATCTAAATAAAACTAAAATAACACTGGCAGAATATGACTATAGAAAGAGTAATCAGGCTGATCTCAGAAAGCAGTGCAACATCATGAATTCTACATTTATAAGAGACAAATTTAGCAGTGCAGAAAGTCTTGAGCCTTCAGCCAGGAAACATGTATTTACAGCAACAACCCAGTTTCTCTTACAAAAGTGCTTATTTCAACAGATCTGCTCCAGCAAATAAGATTGACTGAGGTGTCAAAACCTTAGTGAATGTTTAGTATGCACACTCAGTATTCTGTGTGTACTAGTCCTTCTGGCCTATATGCACAGAAAAATGTTGTTTTGCGTGTTTTCTAATCTTAAGTGTCAATGCTGATAAAATGCAAAGCTTGAGCGTGTTGTTCAAGGTGATCTTGATCATTTATAGTGCTGTATGCCTTTAAAGTGACATCAGTCTCCAGGGGCTGTTCAGAGAAAGACGCTGTTCAGCTCACTACAGGAGAGCCCGTAATAGAAAGACAGCATGTTCGCACGGCACGTCCTCAGACAGTCTGACCACCGATGGATGAATCCATCTCACGGCACGAGGGGGTTTCATTATCATGCAACAGCTCAGTATAATCATGGATTACAGCAGACAAAGCCTTTCAGCATATTTCTTCATGCAATTATACGCAGATTACTGTGAGAATAAAACGACTCAATGAGAAATAAAGAATGCTTTAAGTCTTGTTATGAAATATAATCGCATTTGGTTTATTGCAGGGTCGATTCTCCCGTCTCTCTCCCTCCCTCCCCGGGTCTCATGCAGTGCACTCGATGAACCCGTGTGTGCGTCCGTACGCGTCTGCTCGAGGATTGTGATGTCGCTTAGTCTGCAGAGACAGTGGCTCTCAGAAGATTCAGGATGTCCCCCGGAGGCCAAATAAAGGACATATTGCTTATTTCTACAAGAAACATTAGATGCGCTCCATCTTTCCATCTTTATACACACACACACATTTTACATATTTTATATATATATATATAAAACTATAACTATATATTATATATAACTATATTATATATATATATATATATATATATAATAGTTATATATATATATATATAGTTATATATATAACTATATAACTACATATTTGATGTTGTTTTTGGGCTCTACTAAAACAGGTTTTCATGCTTGAATGTTGATTATTTTCCTCATATTCTCCATTGTTGCAGCTCCTCTCTTCCCAGTCTGTCAGTAACGCTCTGTTTAGTTCCTGTCTTAATGAAGCCCCTCCTTCTGAAAAGCACAATGTGCTCTGATTGGTCGGCTGGACCAGTGTGTTGTGATTGGTTAGGTGCTTCGAGCGTGTTTGGGAAATGTCCCGCCCCTTGCCATAACCGGCAGTTTCAACACACTTCTAACTAACTCAACCAGGCCCCGCCCCTTTATTCTGCATTTGAATTATTTAAATGAGGAATATTGTGACGTGTTCATGGAATGAGGAATACTGTCATGTGTTTGTTCCCGGACGAAAACTCAAGACTACAATGGAGGTGTTTCAGGAGTTCAGAAACAGTGACACTGATATAGAGAAGAACTCAAGGACTTTTCAGAGCTTTTTCATGTTCAAACAGCAACAAGTCAAACATGTGAAAAAGCATAATAGGTTCTTATTAATATAAGGCACAGAAAGGAATATATTACTCTCGATGAAAATGTGGTTTATTTGCATCATATTGCATTTGTTGTTTGCGCCATTTTAGCACGAGTTATGCAAATCAGGTGATGGTGCAAAGTGCAAACACACTCATAAGGTGACTATGGACTTGATCGTGATCTTTTAACAGTCTCAGATCTATTGAGTTACAATGGGAGAAGCTAAGAGAGGCTGTGTATGTGTGACAGCAGCACACAGATCGTAATGTCACCTGCAGGTTGTGATGTGTCAGCTCCACACCCAGCATGGAAAACAGGTCCAACACTTCACACAAACAAAACATGCAGACACATTACCAACACGCAGAAACAAAGTGCTTTAAAGCAGTGGTTCTCAATCAGGGGGAGTCCCAACAAACTAACAAGGGATAAACTATATAAAATAAGACAAAACAAGCATTAAAATAAAAACCTAAAAAGTCACAATATTTTAAATGTACCTCCTCAACTATTTTTTTTCTTTGAAGAACCTGGGTTACTACTGTCTGTACTACATGCATTAATGGTTCTATGAAGATCCTTTAACATCAATGGAATCTTTCCAGGTTCTTTATAGTGGAAAACAGTTCTTTAGGTTATTAAAACATTCGTGTTACTAAAGCCCAGAATGCAGTTGTCAGTCCTGTATTTGAGTCCCTAATACGGTTACGTTCACACACAGTTCAGTTATTTCCAACCGCATTCTAAAACCGAACTCACACCTATAAATTTTCAGGACTCATTCTCAGAAAACTGTGTGAACAGAACCGAACTAGATTTTCCATTGGCTTTGGGATTATTGCAGAAAATAAGGTCTGTGACCAACAAAAGTTTATGATTCTATTCTAATACGTTTTTGTTCATCATGATAATCTTCACAAATGAACACTGAATTTTGAAGTCTAAATACATTCGGGAGAAGAGCAAAACGTAGGGTATAAACAAGGTCACATGACTTACGTCACCATCACTAAGCTTCCGACAACTCTTTCAGTCTTTATTTCCAAACATTTTCCCTAAATGTTTGAGTTAGAATAGTCTGAAAGAGCGCGGTTTTGAACACAATGAGGCTGTGAAAGAGACGTAGATGAGTTTACCTGTTCGGCTGATGATGTTTAATGTCATTTTTCAAGGCAAGTAAAATCACAAGGGGGTATTTACTGACGCATGTACTGTCTTGAGCTTGTGTTCACCACAGACCTTATTTCAGGCATTTAAGTTTAACCAAAAACCCACTGAATTTAGGACGATGGAACCGGAAGTGCTAAAAAGCTTTGTTTTTTAAGTTTTGGCTTGCAAAAGTACATCATCCAGCATGCAAAAGACAACAGGTTCTGAAGGAGTTTGTCGTTAAAACATCACTAAGCGATATAAAACGATCAAACTATAAATATTGGTTAAAATAGTTCAGAATGAACTTCTCCACATTTGAACCAAATAAAGCATCTTAGCAGGTGGCTTTTGGAACAGCCTTCGCATCTGCAGTGAAACAATGATGCTCCCTAAGTAGGTAGCTCACTAGATTTTGGAACAGGGATAGAAAGAGTGCATCAGCAAACACGAGTGAAGCTCAAAGCACAGTGGGAAAAACCCTCTTTACTCGAACTGCAGCTGGCAAACAGCCCAGCGCTCACAAGAGAAGCAGAAATAAAAGAGGAGTACGGTCCATCTGAAGGCACCGCAGTGACGCGCTTAAACAAATACAAAACGCCGCCTGCCAACAAGACAGAATTCATTGCCTGCAGCGCCACGATCCTCAGCCACAGGAAGACTGTGAGTCTGTGTGTGTGAAGGCTATTTGAGGTCTGATTAAGTGCCTTTTACGAGAGCCGTGAAACTTGGCGTCAAATCTGACGGCCGGGGCTTTTTCACAGATCTAATAGAGCACAGTTCCCACTGCATTCAACTCACTGGCTTCATTTATCTATAGAAACGAACAATTCAACATTACACAAAAATAAATAAATTGTACACACTGCTCTTTTCTATACAATGAAAGCAGGGTTTTAAAGGGGTCCTTAATTATGATTTGACTATTTTAATTTTAGTTAGTGTGTAATGTTGCTGTTTGAGCATAAACAACATCTGCAGAGTTACAACGCTCAAAGTTCAATGCAAAGGGAGATATTTTCTTTTACAGAAATCACTTTTTAAGGACTACAACAAACGGCTGGTAGGAACTGCAACGAGCTTCTTCCCAGGTTGGTGACATCACAAACCCCAATATTTACATAAACCCCGCCCCCAAGAACACACAACAAAGGGGGTGAGGCCATGTTGGGCTGCTTTAGAGAAGAGGAAGAGTTGTTGTAGTAGAGTGTTGTTGTCATGCCGTCATTTTACGCCGGACTGCTTCACAAATGAGGGTCAATTCAACACTGGATTTGCACAAAAGATTAACATGACGGCACATGCTAGTGGATGAGTTGAATCAACTCCACAGCAACTACATCAATTTATAAACCGTTACTGACAATCCTCATTTTGTCTGCATGAGATTCTCCAGCTTTGTTGTTTTTGAGCAACCGAAGCACGAGCTGTTAAAGCTCCGCCCTCTTCTGGAAAGGGGGCCGGGAGCAGCAGCTCATTTGCATTTAAAGGGACACACACAAACACTGTTTTTGCTCACACCCAAATAGGGTCAAATTTGACAAGCTATTGACAAGTATTTTGAGCTGAAACTTCACAGACACATTCTGGGGACATCAGAGACTTATATTACATCTTGAAAAGGGGGCATAATAGGTCCCCTTTAAGATATTATAAACAATATAAATAAATTTGACTTATTTCCAAGTGTGCTATTCCTTTAAGGGAAAGATGAAAAGAGAGGTGATTGATGGATGTTTGTCTCATGAACGGATGGATGGATGGCTGATGTCATCCTTGTTTGTCCTTGTAATCCAACGCATTATAAAAGCGCCCGCAACTGGTTTGGTTACGCATGCTTCAGTTGCAACAAAACGTACACAAAGGCCATACATTACTGTAACTGACAACTGGAATAATCAGTTCAGAGAACTGTGCTTTGAGGGAGCTGAGATTGACTCCAGACAGGAATAACAACATTGCAAAATGACATTTCCTATTCATGCACATCATCTAACACATGCAAATATGTGACAGTGTGTGATGTTTCTTTCACTCTATTGAATGTCATTTAGGAAAGCAAAAAAAAAAAAAAATTCAGTAATTAAAACACATATGTTTTTGTAGACCCTGAGTGCTTTATGCACTTATACCGACATGCTTAATGACCCAACAACAATGTAAGGTGTCTGGACAATCCCAGCAATTGGGTTGTTTTGGCCCAGCGATTGGGTTAAATGTTTGACCAACCTGCTGGGTAGTTTTATTTAGCCCAACTATTGTTTAAAAATTACTATATTGCTAGCCTAAAATGAACCCAAAATTAAAATTTATTAATAAGTTTAATGAATAATAATTAAACAGTAAACATTTATTAAATTGCTTATTAATAAATGTTCACCTTTTGATTATTATTGTTGCCTCTAGTAATTATGTGTCTGATTTTTAATTTCCATACATATTTTGGGTTCATTTTAAGCCAGACATATAGTAATTTTTTAAACAATAGTTGAGTTAAATAAAACTGCCCAGCAGGTTGGGCAAACATTTAACCCAACCGCTGGGTTTGTTCATATTTAACCCAACTTGGGTTGTTTTTAACCCAGCATTTTTAGAGTGTAGGTATGCAGGTATGTAGGACTCTAATCAATTCTTTCTTTTAGGAGACAATAACTTTATTTGTCGTGCACTTTGATCTTTGACACTTTGCAGAGCTTTTACATAATATTATTATGTAATATTAAAAAAACAAAAGGATAATGGGGCACTTTAAGCAAAGCCTGATCGGTTTTGTTGTACAAGCAAAAAATGAGTTCATTAAAGAAACCCAGAAAACAACATTTATATTAAACATTAAAATCATTGGGACTTTCATTTGTTTTGATGGCAAAACTTAAACAGATGTGCACAAGACATGAATAAAATGAAAAACGCATAGAAGAGCCGATAAAAACGTTTTGTGTTCATGCAAAGCCAAAACCGGGGTAATCTGCAAAAATCTAGTTGTGTCCATCAGGATTTGCCTCAATGGTTCTCCTCAAATCACCTTATGCACCCAAAAAAACCCAAGTTTGAGTAAGCATAACCGGTGTAAGATGTGCACATAAATGCCCTTATTAAAACCTGATTTTACATATTCTTGTAACCTGTGCAAATTCATAACTAAATTAGGAAACAAAGTCAAATGATTTAACCAATCAATCATACCTGTATTTGCCTGAAGGCCATGATTAAGATGCTGCGCTCTATTGGAGATCAAACTGATCTCAGCAAGCACTACTAAACGCTAATGCAATGTAAATATCTGTGCAATAATGTTTCACTGATTCCCTACTCAGACAGACAGTGTGGGGTTTGGGATGCAGTGAAGGTGTGTTTGACTGCTGGATTTCACTTTGCTTCCCATAGTGATACTCACATAGTTTGCATACTTTTTCACAGATGTTGTTTATTAGCTGTAATATTGGTCAAACACACAGACATTTTCATGAAGCAACAAAACACTTTTCATTCAATACTTTATGTACCGCTTAATACAGAATAAGATTCAACATAAGCCATAAGACAAAGAGTTTTAATTTGATTAACATGGCACAATATAACATTAAGATTACATTAAAAGAATTTTCACTGCTATAAAAAAATTTAGTAAAATTTGAAAGAATAAACATTGTGATCATTGTCATCAGTGAATTCGGGCAATCGTGAAACAGCGGTGACATCATCTGAGCTCATGCAGCCGCAGAATGAACCAGCCGACTGCTCTTGAATCATTTACTTTAATGGCATGTCAGACAAAACTTTTAACAGGCATCCACGTCAAGTCAGACGTTGATCTGTCTGCACAGCGCTGCATGAAGCCAAACACACCTAAAACGTGCATTAACAGAGTTGAGAAGCGACTGAAAGTTCATCCCAATCAGCCATGAGCAGCCCTGATCACATGATCACAACTAAACACTCAGTGCTGCCAAGGTCAGCAGAATATTCCAGCTTACTGATTCCATGCGTGATACAAAGATCATGACAGCACCGGTGGGCCTGCATGCACTGAGTCATGCACCACATGTTTCCTAGGAATCGATTGAGCTTGAAGGACAAACACTCATAGAGACACTATTACTAACCACTGCAGATTTAGCTTAAATTAACATCTCATGTACATTATATATATATATATATATATATATATATATATATATACACACACACACACACACACACACACACACACACTCTCTTGGAAAGTGATTAAGCCATTTCCAGTTCCAGATTTGATTGGAGCATTGAGTATCTCACATTAAGTGATAAAGATTAATCCAATCAATCCAAAGATACAAACCCTCGTCCAGCACTCAAACTGAGTTAAAGTGTGCGGATGGATTTATAAGTGCAGCAGAGCAGTATGGGTGGAGTGAGTTGTAGTATTAATGGAACAGACTGTTGTCTGAGTGGACTGAAGTGCAAATACTGTACTCTGAAGTACACCAGTACATCCTCAATAGATAGATAGATAGATCAAGCCTCTGTTTGGTAGGCATCTCTGGTTTTCCTCATGTAATTTGGAGTGTCCTGGGATCAGCGATCCATCAGCTCAAAGGCTGCCATGGGAAAAGCTGATCCTGGAACATAACGGATGCTGCCAATGAAGGCCCCTCATCAGAGCCGCTTTCCATTCCATCCCGTCTCCCATAACGACTACATTATTACTCCCTCAGAGTCCCTGTTTTTTCATCACTATCCTGTTCCCAAGCCTTTCTTACTGATTTTCCCAGTCTCTCTCCATTTGGTTGGAATACAAGAGCAGGGCTGCAAAACTCAACTATACTACTGATATTGGCAAATGCACCAGTGAGATTTCACTGTTATTGGTGTCAAATGTCAGTATGGTGAAAACTCAAAGCATCTGGCTGTGTGTGAATGTTTGTATTCTTGGGAGACAGTCCTAAGATCAATGTGGCCCCAAAAACACACACAGAACACAGCCTTTCACACAATTACAGTGGTGCCTTGTGATCAGACGGACACAAAGATCGCCTTGTCTCTCATTTCACTGTGGAAACGCATCTCATGAAGTAAAGGCGTACTGTATCTCGATCTTTGTTGTTGATAAAACCTGCCGAGACCCTCAACTCTGCTCCTCAATAACGATTTACAACACAGACAGACTGTCAAAATGAGGCATTTCCAGGAACGAACTGGAAAATCAAAGCGCTGCAGTAAATCTGAGCAGCATGTCATAACTTTCAACCTTTGTCCGTCATAACAATATATCACAAACACACGTTAATATGAATGCACTGTGCTGTACAATAAGCAACAGACACACAAAAAACAGAAGCACTTTAATGCAATCTCAATAAATCAGCAGTGAGGAAATGAGTAATTGCTTCAAGTTAAAGAAACACTAGCACTCATATTACATCATGAGGCATCAATGTCAAATGTATCTTTTGAAATAAAAAAGCACACTATAAAGACACTCTATTTCCCCTCCTAAAACAGACATGACAAGAAGTTTCTTGTACAGTTCTTGTACACACAACTACACAACACCTGGAGACTTTTGAGAACTCAAGGGCAGGGCTGAAAACCCCATTAATGATTGACATGACATTATTCATTGATTGACAGCTTATGAGGAAGGGTTGAGGAATGCTGCAGCGAGACCTCGTTGAACAAAAGAATATTATCACACAAAATATGAAAATAGTTTAATTTACTCATCGTCATGCTGTTCTAAACCCGTATGACTGGAACACAAGAGGAGATGTTTTGAAGAATCTCAGTGACTATGAATATGAATCATACAGTAGATTTATACAACTGATAATGTTCATTTTGACTGAAGCTTCATCAGAATTCTCCTCCTTTTGTGTTCCTCAGAAAAAAAATAACAGTCATGAAGGTGAGAAAATATGTTAATTTTAGGGTGAAAAACCAAGTAATATTATATTTAATGATAGTCCTATAACTAAAACAACTCTCAACTAAACTAAAAGTTTAACTCACCTAGGCTTAGCAAATTATGCATATACGCATTTAACTGCATATGAACTGTCAAATGAAGAGCTCGAGGTGATTTTGAAGAGTAAAGTGGGCGGGGCGAAATCTATCAATACTTCACAGGCGATCAATCACTTTAACAGGTCGATTGTAGCTGAAGTGTCATTTCTCCCAATGAACACACTCAACTCATAAATAAAGGATGAACCTTCCTCGGGGAAGAACGCATGTAAGTGGAGAAAGAGTTTGATTGAGATGGATGTTCACTCGGACTGCAGTGAGCTAACACGAGTAGCACTACAGACAGATCATCATCTCTGAGGCCTTTGAGCTCTAACAACTCGCTTTAAGATCGTTTACCTCGATTTTGTCCACGTTCCGAGCGCATCCGACCACCTTCATGCCATGCTGGACGAGAGCGCGAGCCACAGCCGCTCCGATGCCGACAGACGCTCCGGTGACCAGCGCGACTCTCCCCTTCCAGCGCTCCATCATCAGAGGCAGCAGATACAGTGTATAACAATGTCACAATGTAACAAAGAGTTCTAATCCGCGCCGGAATGGAACAATGTATCGGATCAGAGTGCGCGCGGCTGTTACTTTGTGTCTGTCTGTGTCGCGCACGCAGCGGCCGCGCAGTAATATCTATGATTCAGAATAGTATCAGTCAATGTGGTTAGGGCGGGAACAAATCACTCCAGCCCTCCCTGATCTTCTGTCGCTAACACCCAGGAACAGCTTGACACACACGGATCCAATCTCCACAGAAACCACGATTAATTATTAACGACAGAAGAAAAGATAAATATTAGGTTGCTGTCGCCGCCTGCGCGTTTTTTCCCCTCAATCATTAACTCATACTGTACATTAACGCTGTATATTGAACGTGTACATTAATGTCCTCTGATTCAACCACTGATTTTGACTCGATACTTTTAAAAACTGGTCATAAATGTCACGTGACATTATATGTGACATTTTGTCACAATGATCCACGTGCAGCGTATGTTAATGTTTTCAAAAGATTATAATCGTAAGTGTAAATTTTCATCAGTTGTCTAATAAAAAGTCATTAAAATTATATTGAACTTGTGATCATTTTAAAGAAAACTGCTTTAAAAAAAAAAGAAAAGCGCTGGCCACGATATTACACACACACACTCTCTCTTTTAAACGACGATATGTTACAATTTGGCATCAGGTGACAATTATAAAGATCTCGTTTGTTAACTTTTATTGTCTGTATTTTAATGAAGCATACGGAGGAAACAGAACAAAACACGCCATCTAGTGGCCGACTATAATTTTATCAATAAATGTATCCAGGTTTGAGAATACAAGATAAGGTTAGAAGTAACAAATAAAACAAGCTGTTTTAGCAGCATATCATGGGAACTTAAAAGTATATTTTTATATGCTAACCAAATTAGATATTTATAAACCTATAACCCAATAGAAACACTCACAAGAGACATGAAACACACTGAAATCTGATGCATATTAATAAATATTCTTTATTTTGTAAATTTTGCACATTGCTTTCAACATCACATCCAATCCTCTTTATAAATGGATGTTTTCATCTTCCTGTAAAATCTTTTTATTCAGATCATTTTATTTCTGTACACATTTATTGGTACAATTCTTGCCACTAAAATAGTCACAGTCAGAGAAACAATCTGGGAGAAAAAAACAAAAAAACAAAAACAAAGAAATGCTTCACAAACAATACATTAAGACTACCAACATCTAACCCTACAGTCAAGGCCTGCAAGCTCGATTATCAATTTAATAACTGTGTTCCTAACAACCTGCTCCCTAATCAACGTGTCAAGAGAGAAAGGAAAACAAAGCCAGCTGTGATTGGTTGAGAAGGATTCAGAGTGAAACAGGAAGGTGCCTGAAGGGGAAGACATGTATATAGATGCGAAAAAGACGTGTAACTTTACCCAAAAAACATGAACATCATCAAATACAGCGCTGAAATTGATTCTTTTACCCATTTCATATTCCCAAATTCTTGCCTGAAAAAAGCAACAATGCAGCAGTGATCATGAGTGTTTTCACGGTCTATAAAAATAAGTTTGCGTTAGTGTGCGTGTGCCGCGGGCTCTAGCTGACGCTGGTGGTGGGCAGCCACTCTCCGCGGCAGTATTTGGTAAAGCGATCTTTAAGGTGCTGTCTGTACTGGTCTCGTGTGCGGTAGAAGGACTTGTTGTTCTCCACGAACGACTGGATCTCATCCTGTGTCAGACAGTTCTCTTCATCTGAGGTCACTTCAGATTCATTCTATTCACAAAGAAATTAGGGGAAGAAAAATCACTACTTGCAACTATTTCAATAAAAACAAATAGTAGTAAAAAAAACAATTTCACAATTCATTTTTATTGAACTGACAAAAGTACATTATTAGATGGTTTATTCTTCTAATGTAATGTGTAATTACATCTAATGTATTCTCCTGTGTTGGCGTATTTTTAAACAGGACCTATAATGCCCCTTTTACAAGATGTAATATAAGTCTCTGGTGTCCCCAGAATGTGTCTGTGAAGTTTCAGCTCAAAATACCCCACAGATCATTTATTATAGCTTGTCAAATTTGCCCCTATTTGGGTGTGAGCAAAAACACGCCATTTTTGTGTGTGTCCCTTTAAATGCAAATGAGCTGCTGCTCCCCGCCCCTGTGACAGAAGGAAGTTAGTGAGGGAAGGGCTTTTAAAAAAAAAAAAAAAAAAAAAAAAAAGGGGCTGAAATGCAGCGCTAGAAAATTACAGGCAGGTGAGTTGGTCAAGGTTGGAGCTTGTTTTTCATGAGATTTTGTAAGTACTTCAAAATGTATTTTTAAACCTAGTGATTTTATAATGTTTAATATTTATTCTAAAGCAAAATGAGTGTAAAGAAATATTTTCCAATATTATTTCAAAATAATTTCTGCTGCCATCTGCTGGTTATAGTGGTAATGACTTTTTTACTTTTAAATAAAAGTGTTTTCTATCAAATGTTGGATTTCCTTACATCTTGAAAACAAATAATGTTTTTGGTCATGACATTAAAAGTAACATTTGAAGTGCTGGAGAAATGTTGCATATCTAATTACAGACACGATATTTCTTATTCAAACGTTCCGATTATCTTCGTCTTTATCGCAATCAATAAAACTGGTTTATTGGCAAATTAGGTATGTGTGATAACTGCATTAAAATATGAATACAACATTAAAAAGTCAACCATTGATGGTTTTGTTTCGATGTATAGCGAGTACAGAATGACCGTTCACTGGAAATGCCCATGCTGGCTTAACGAAAACCAGGAAGTAACCGTGCCTATGTTCATTTCTGCAGGAAAGTGGATCTCAAGGGCCAGAGTTGAGAACCCCTGATATAGTATATAAATAAAACTAAAATAATACTCGTTCACACAACTTGGATTGAAAACTGGACAGTTTGTGGTATCAGACCTGTAAACAGACTCACCAGTAGCTCTGCGAGGCTCTTGGCGCAGCTGTTACCCTGTGTGCACGTGTCTGGCAAGAGAGGCTGACTGTGGAAATGCCTGCTGCTGCTCACATGATGGCTGAAGCTCACTAAGGATTCACAGCACAACTTAGAGCACGGAGTTTCTTTGCTTCTGCACAGAGGCGGTGAAGGGGAGGAAGACTCGTGAACGGCAGCAGATGCAGATCCTCTCCGACTGCCGTCCGATACGCAGCCCTCCTCCGCTTTAGACCCCTACGATAGAGGGGAGAAGATCACAACTTCACTGAAAGAACTAGAATAGTTAGACACAAAATTTATTTTTTATACATTTTTAGCATTCATATTATGATTGTTGTGAAATTCTGATACAGATTTGTTCTCCTCTGCATTATCTTGCAGAGCTGGTTGTATTTGTAATATTTAGCAGATAAAGTATCAGTAAATCAACAAAATGCTGTAATTGCTATAATGATTATATCTAATGCTATAATGATTACTATAATGTTCATGCCAGGTATGAATCAATAATTACATAATAATTATGTTCCCCAAGTAAACTCACATGTTCGCTCCTGCAAAGCGACCCCTTGTTTTTTCTTTTCTTCTTTTTATTTTTGCCCTTTGTGTTGTCTTCTGAGTTGGCCCAGCACTCCACACAGCTGTCCACAGCATCCTCTTCCTTCTCCTCCAAGCAGTGGTGACTACACGAGTATTCACCTGAAGACAAACATAAATATCATCATTATCCAATGACTTTTAGAAGAATACTTTAGATATGATCCTGATTATGCATAAAAACAGCATAACTCTCGCAAAACAAACTCAAATCTGACTGGTTGGCTTTACCCAATGGTCTGAATCTGAATCAGTCCAACAGGAAACAAATATTATGTTTACAAGTTTCCAGAATAAGATGCAATGTCAACACAGTTGAATAGACAAATGTTTGACCATCTATAATCATAATAACGTTGCTTTACCCGTTTCGTCATGGTTACACATGCCCTCGGTGCAGGCCACATCTGAGCCCTCTCTAGAGCCCGTCTCACTGCCCTCCATACTGGAGCAGTAACCACAGTCACTGCCATTACTGTGAGGCAACACTACTAGAGGAACAAACAGGCACAAACACACCAGTCAGAGGCATTCTGGGTACTATTTTTTTTTTTTTTAACTATTATTAAGGGGCACCTTAAACTAATTTCCAGGGCATTTCTACCTTTATAAGAGTAGACCTTATTAGACGTATACATATGCTTTTGTCAAATTCTCATATTTAATCAATAAATTCAATTAGAATAATGAGACTATAGACTGTTACCAATCAAATGAAATCAGTACCAGCGAAATCCCTTTTTGCACTGCAGATGTTGCACAGAAGCTGCATCTAAAGCATTTACACTGCAATTATAATTGCACAAATAATGCTATGACAATTAAATGATTCTTTAAAGTGCCCCTATTATGCTATTTTAAAGGTTCCTAATTTTGTTTTGGACTCTCCAACAATGTTTACATGCATCAAAGGTCAAAACACAGTTTAATTTTCTCATAATATACATTGCAGCATCACCTCAGTTCTCAAAGAGTCTGAAAACAGTTTGTTTGAAGATTCGGTCTCTCTAAACCCCGCCTTTCCGTGAGCCTGCTCTGCTCCGATTGGTCAGACGGCCCAGTCTGTTGTGATTGGTCGACTGTTTATGGCGCGTGTTGGAAATGAAATGGCCATTACCATATCTGAATTTCTGCTTCTCAGCACTTGATACACAGTGATATGAACAGTGACGATGGCAACGGTTTTACTTTATCAATTCCACCGTGAGTCCTCATTCTTTTGAAGTTCATGCAAAGCAGAAAACAGCGATAAACCGAACTCTTCCAGCCTCAGCTAAAACTACAGTGTTTGAGAGCGGGGTGAAGGAAACGCTGTTCGTAGCCAGCCAATGAAGACCACAGGCTGGCATTATGCAAATTTGCTACATTGTTACACTGTAACAGGAAGTGAGACTGGAATTGCTTACGACTCGTTTCAACGGTTCAGAATTGATTCTTTCTTAGGAGACAATAATGCACTTGATTTTTAAAACTTTGCAGCGCTTTTATATTCACAAGCAGCTATATTACACACTGCATGAAAGGTAACATTCAAAAAAACATAATGGGGCAACTTCAAATATGAAACTAAAACCAAGTTTTAGCGAGTCACTGTCTTAATGAGTGATTCATTGAGTCAATTATTCAACTGATTGGTTCAAATGGTTGATTCATTCAGGAATGAAGCAAGTGACTGTCTTTAAGAATAGATCACTGAATCACTGATTTGTTCAAAAACACTGATTCAGAAACACCACTGTGTTACTCAGAGATGCACAACTCTTCTGCTGTGACTTTGTTTAGAACTATTTTCATTGGCGAAAGAGACAATATTGTGCCTAAAATGTAACACGATATTAAAAGGTGCACAACGTAGATGCATATCTCAGCCATACTAGACATTCTCTCCAAGATCTCTTTACCTTTCTTGGTTTTGGGGGAACGCAGGATAGAGGCTGCGGGGCAGGTGCAGGAGGAACTCTCGCTGGTGATGATGACCTCCACGCTGCCGCCAGACTCCTCTCCACTGCCACACGACTTACAGCCGCCGTCCACAGACTCAGATGAACCCTGCGGAAAGACAATGAGGAAGTGAATTAAAGAGTAATTCTAGAAGAGCGAATAGTGAGTAGCAACAAACTACATTTTCAGCAGCTTGACAGTCAACAATGTAGCTTTTTTTTTGTTGTTGTTGTATTTATTGCAAATGTATCTTAAAAATTCAAAACAGTCACAGTGAAGGAGAGTAACAGACACACAATAAATGAGTCATTACCTCATCAAGAATTTTATCTTTTTCCCCCTCAGCCTCTTGTTCAAAACCACACTTGTTTTTACGTTTGTTCTTGCGTTTTTGCCTCTTCTTCTCCTGTTTGAGTTCTTTGGCTCTCTCCTCTTCTGAGAGTTCCTCACAGAGCTGCTCCAGCCGGCTGATGCCCTGAACCCTCTCCACCGCCATCTGCACATCGTTTAACACTGATCAGGTGAGCTTTAGAAACATCATGGTCATATACAGCACAAAACTGGGCTTTTAACTACTTTACTGAATAAAGTCAATTTATTTTTCTTGTAAGGAACCTCAGAAGGTCAAACTAAATATCACACAAACATTTTATTTCCTATCTATTTTAGAAGTATAACTTTTTTTGCAACCTTATATATATACTGTTCAAAATCCTGTGATTTTAATATTTTCCAGCATTAAAGATTTATTTAAATAGTATAAAATTAAAAGAAGGAAAAAAAAAAGCAACAAATTTGGCCATTTAATTAGGACATGGATATGTCAATTCAGCAAAAAAAAAATTTAATAGTTGGATATAATCAAGAAGGATTTGCATTCTATTCATGGAAAGTGCCATTTAGGAATTCAAAATGAATCAACATGAACATTACCTCAAAGCTTTTGCGCAGTGCATCAATGCCCAGATAGAAAAGCATCTGCCACGTCTGCTCCTCTGCTCGCAGCTTCTGCCAGATTCTGTGCAGCCGCTCGTACAGGTGGATCCCTAGACACGTCAACACCTCCTCCTGTGCGATATCTATGGTCTTTGCGTGTCTCTCTCGACGCCTGTAAATGATCAAAACACTTTTTAATGAGGGTATATGCATGATAATGGAATAACAATTAGGGGTGGGTGATGGGGCATAAATATCACATCACATTATTTTTCAGGCAGGATAACAATCCACAATTGTGTCACGATTCTTTTTTATGTTGGTTTAAGACTTTTTGCAAGTTACTGTAGCTACATAAAAATATAGCCCTACAAGGCCAAAGAAGGGTTGAGCAGTATGACCAAATTAATTCTATTTAATTTAATTTTTGTGCATGGTTTGGGTGTGTGTGCTCAGAAAACTGTATATCCAAAGTTTAAAAAGGTGACAGGGCTTTCTCAGTTCTCTGTCCAAAGCTCTGGAATTCCCTACCTTTGTCTCCTACTCTATCCACATTTAAATCTTCTCTTAAAACTTTTTTTTTCCCCCTCAGGCATATGCTTAATTTGATAATATTTTAGTTTTAATTTTGTTTTATTTTGCATGGTGATTTTTTGTTTTAATTTTTTTTTTTTAGTACTTAAATTGTATTGTATGAGGATGTTTTTGTCTTCCATGTTGTGCAGCACTTTGGTCAGCATTTATGTTGTTTTAAAGGGCTATTTAAATAAACTTGACTTTGACCTTAAACTAGCAAGGCTTCAAAATGCATGCAAACAATAAACTTTTGTGATGACAAAGAACTGCAATATCAGAGAGATGATAATCAAAAAACAGAAACTTTAACTAGATAGAATGTGCACTGGAGCACAATACTATGTGATTTCCGTGATGCAGAAAAAGCGGACAGAATCACGGAATCCAGCCATTAAAACGGAATTTACTGTATAATTTAATTTGTCATATAAACACACAGAAACGCAAAGGTCTTCACTGCAACCCGTCAAAATAAAAGTTCGGTTTAACTTTAAGAAATTATGACAGAAATATATTACTGTTGTACAGTAGAATTTAGCTGTGTCTCAATGTAACTAATACTAACACTAATAAAAATAATAATAAATTATTTAATTATTTATTTATATACACAATTTTTTTCATGTTTTACTTTTTAACAGTAAAGCTCTGTTGTGCAGCACTTTGTTTGACAAAAAGTTTGTTTAATGTCATATAATTAAAAGATTCAAAAAACAAAACATTTAATAGAAATTAATTTTAAAAAATAATAAATTTTGTTGTTTTTATAAATTCAATTAATTAGACATGCTTTTTGATTATTAAAATTTAACTAAACCACTAAAATGGAATCCAGAAAACTTAAAACAGAAAACAGAATTTGGTAAAAAAAAATTAAACAGAATTTGAGAAAAAAATAAATAAAACGTACTTCATAGGGTCCTAAAAAGTGTAATTTTTGTTAAACTTTTAATAAATTGTTGTTAAATTGTATAAGTTTCATTATTTCAATCAATTAGACATGCTTTCTGATTACTAAAATTTAATTCAACCATTAAAATGGAGTCCAAAAAAATAAACTGAATTTGGAAAAAAATAAAACGGATTTCATAGGGCCCTATAATACTAACAATCTCATTTTAACAAGACATTTTAATCGTTACAATCTAATTTTGCCATATCGCACACCCCTATAGCTAAAGCTTCCAGTTGATGATACAGTATAATTTAATGCACGTTATACAACGTCAAATAAACTCCACAAAGACTTACTCATAACCCCCCGCGAATTCTGGCTCTGCTCGGCCCAGTAAGTGAGCAATGAAGTCGGTCTCGCAGCAGACGTGGATGTGGCGCTCGTGTGGGCAGCAGCGCAAACCCTCGTACAGAGACGCACAGTAGCCTTTCTCTTTACTACAGTCCAGGTCCCCCACCAGGATGTTATACGCTCTCAGTACCTTGTTCTTACAGTCAGTACAGAACCTGAGAATGATGTTGCAGAAAGAGAAAATCAGAGATCAGCTACAAAAAGTAAATAAAAATCACATTTTTGTCACTGAGGAAATTAATTAAGAGAAATGTGTAACATCACAATCTCTTACCGGTGTTTGCGCAGGTACGTCTCCAGAGTCTCCAATAGAGAGGTGCTGTCAATCAAAACCACCTCATCACGACACTCCTGTGACATCAGCTCCCACACGTCCATCCAGCTGCCCCTGCACCAAACAACATACTTTGTTTAAAAACATTTTTTCTATGGAACAGAGTAAATGTTTTAATAGCTGATTAGGATTTGTATTGTTTTTAGATTTGCATTATATTTTGCATTTGTTTATTGTGTGGTGTTACGCATTTCTTTGTAATCTTTGTCTTGAGCTGCCTATCTTGACCAGGATTCCCTGGTCTCAAACACTAAATGTCACATATATAAAATAAAAATAAAATACTTACCCTAAAGGCTTCGGTTTGTGTGTGTCTAAAGAGTGCAGCTGACAGCGTTTGTTCTTTTTACTCTTGGGGATGGAATCAATTATGTTGTTTAACTTTGACCTGCAACAAATGAATAAAAAGCACATGTTAAAATAAAAGCCGTAAGGACTTGATAGGATAGTAAGGCTGATGATGATGATTAATAGATTATAATATTTTCCTTGCCCATCATTCCACCTTAAAGGGATAGTTCACCCAAAAATGAAAATTTTGTCATCATTTACTCACCCTCATGTTGTTCCAAACTTGTATAAGTTTCTTTCTTTTGTTGAACACAAAAGAAGATATTTTAAAGAATGTTAGTAATCAAAACACTTACCCATGAACATAAAAGAGTGTGTAGAGTTTCCTGGGATCAGTAAGACACGCCCGTGTGACTGACAGCACTCCAGAGGATCCCACAGTGAGCGGTTCCAATGCGAAGTATCCGGAGTCCGTGAGCTGAGAGAACAGGTGCTCCACACTGCGCCGGCAGCCCACGCACGGCACCGACTGAGACAGAGCATTGATGACCTCACGTGACATCACCATCAATGCCATGTTCAGGTCCTGCTGCTTTAGCATACTGTGATGCTGGTGAACAAAACACAAGAGGGAAAGTGAAGCTGAAAGCCTTAAAAGTCTGACTCTCTATCGTTTTATTTGCACCTTGTGTCTCTGTCAAGCTGGAAAAGGGACTAAAGAGTCTCACAGATGCGCAAAAACGACTAAAATCGCTGTATTCTGCTGCCAGGCCAGTAGATGGCAATGTCGCTTTGCAAAGAAACAAGGCGCCTATAGACTGAACACATAATACGCATGTGCATGACGTCACTGTTTTCACAAATTTGCGTTTTTGTAGTTTACACAGAGACGATAATGGAATCGCTTTTAAAAACTTGCACTTTGAAACCTGTTTACAAAAGTTTGCTTTTTCAGGCAAGGTTGGAAAACGGTGTTGTGGAAACACACCTTTAAAAAAATTTATTTTCTAATGTCTTGTTTTAGGGTTTCTAATGTCTTGTTTTAGTCAGTTTTAGGGTGAAATATGACCCAGACATGTTCTTGACAGGTTTTCAACAACGAGAAGTGGAAAATGTCATCGTTTACCTCAATAAACTGCTTCATTTGTGAACTGTTGATCTGGTAGTTGTCAAAGTCCAGAATACTGTCAGGAAACTCCATCACCATCTACAACATAAACATGCATATATACAATCACTTCTTCCAATATAATACTGTCTCTGTGTCTTTAGTTTGCTTACAGTAAGCATATATAAAAGAACATATAAACACTTGGTATTTAGTGGTACTTGGCAAGGCAAACCTCTAGAAACGGTTTAATGGTATTGGTCAAATACGCAAATTGACAGATGAATGATGCACAATAAGACCAGGAACATATTTTTAATGTAAATAGGTTTAATGTTCATTTCACAACAACTTTAATGATGGCAAAATGCAAAGTGAAGCCAATGAATTGATCTTACCGTGAGTGTGTCATCGATGTACAAGGGAATCTGGCGTGCAAGAAAAATATAGTCCTCTTCCCCGTCCCTGCAGACAGCCACTAGACGTGCCATGTCTTTGTCCAGATCTGCCTGTTAGTGTGTGGACAGAATCTCAGTTAGCAGACCCCAAAAATCCCAAAGAGCATTTGGGTGGTTTGGCCCTCCCTAAATGGGTTGTGAATATGCGCTCCACACTATACTGGATTAATTCAAACAAATTAGATAACCCACCAGCTTGGTAAAATATTGAGAATGCTTCATGCAATTCCTCCATGTTGAATGCTCTATTGTTTTCCCGTCACACTCTCCTCACTGAAAAACAGTCTCAAAGTTTGGACTCTGCTTTTACGCAATTATGGCTTCCAAGTTATTCCTCGGTCTTTCCCACACGTTCTAATCCTTCACTTCTCCCTTCTACTCTGGATGGTGTATATACCTATTGGAGGGATCAAGGTCTCCTCTCTGTAGCTAATTTGTGCATAGAATGTAGTCTCAGCCTCAGACACCACGCCCATGGACCGTTGGCTGAATGTCTGATGCATATGGCACCCAAAACTGGAAACACTTCAGGAGTTTTGAAGTAGAGGTCAATGGATTGATCGGTTTTGCCGATTAATCGGCACCGATAACCAATCGCTGGAGCAATGTCGCGTTCTTTATTGGTCTGCCTGGAAACAAAGCCGTTATGAAGCCAAACCCCCTCATGGAAGAAGAATGCCGTGGTGTTTACAACTGTGACAATGAGCGCTTATCAGGATCAACTAAATGCTGGATTTTCATGTGAAGGTCACAACATATTCTCTTTAAAATACGTCCAAGAGTTTTACATATCTGTCTGTTATTGTAGGGACATCGACATTACATCACCTACCTCTAAACAGGATGCTGAACAAAACCAACTGTGATTGGTTGCTTTACATGTCAGCTTCTGGGTGGTCCTTGACCAATGAAAGCTGTGACGAAGTTCAGACCTTCTGTTGTCAGTTGGAAGGCCTGGCTACGCGAGACTACATAGACGGTACCTTTGCATCATTTTACCAACTAACTGTTTTACAAATACAAGACTCTGTTCATGTAAACTTTGCAAATTGCCTAATCCTCTACACTCTTTTCTTGACACAATTCTCCAAGTTAGTCAATACATTTGCTACTTTGCAGTCTTTACTCTTTGATAATTTGCATACCAGCTAAGCTTTAAGGCCAGTTCACACCAAAAACAATAACTATAAAGATAACGATAGAGATATAGTTCTAAAATTCATTCTAAATATAGAAGAACAGCACTGTCCACACCACAGCTGTAACAATAACGATATAGAGAAACAATATCATTGGGATCACTTTGAAAACTTTTTTTTTCCAGCTGTTGAACTATAAAACACTGACAGCCAATCAAAATCCGTTCTGATTTAAGGGCTCGCGCATTTAAAACGGCAAATTACATTGAGAGAAGTTAATCGCCGAGGTCCAGAAAAAGCCACCACTGTTTGACAAGTCTTTAAAGACTTTAAAGAAAATGGATAAATGGAAAACAAATCAGTCATACCCTCGGAATAAAAAGTAAGATCCGGAGAGGAGATCATTATGCCAGGCTAGCAAACAGTGTAAAATAAAATTACCTCAGGTATCCAGCGCTAGTTTTGACAACATTGTCTTGCTTCCTTTGAAGTTGCAGTGAAAAAGACGGTGTTGTTTTTATTCCACTATATTGACTTTGTCAGCTAAATTCACTGTTAGATTAGAATGATTACTCGAAACATAGCATGCTGAGGTTATCTGCTGGTTAAATTCATGTAAATGCAACAAGAACAGCAAAAACATGTTGTACACACTTAAGGCAGGAACACTCCAAGCCGACGCTGACGAACTAGTGGCAATGAAAGCAGACTGCGGGGTTGGCTCACATCGGCAGCGTCTGTGTCCAAAGTTGGCCTGACACACCAAACCGACGCTCGACAGCCAACAGCCAAGTAGCACATCCGTTCTGCGCCTGCGCAAGATGAAATGGCTTTCCGTACCAGCAGGTGGCAGTAGCTGAACAGCCAAGCAGAATGATCAGATGGCCCGACGGACCGACGAGCTCAGACGCCGATTCAACATGTCGAATCGGCCGGAAAAAAGACAACAAGGACCAACTTCAGCCGACAGTGTGGAACACACTGAGAAAACTTAGTCGGCCGACGAACAAAAACTGCCAGACGGCCGACCGTCGGCTTGGTGTGTGCGTGTGAGCTTAGAATAAACAGACCGTATCGTTCGTTGGTGTGAACGCAAATATAGTTATCTTTATAGTTATCGTTCTTGGTGTGAATGGGCCTTTAGACCTTAAAGAGTTAGTTCACCCAAAAATGAAATATCTGTCATTAATTACTCACCCTCATGTTGTCCCAAACACTTAAGACCTTTGTTCATCTTCGGAACACAAATTAATATATTTTTGATGAAATCCAAGAACATCTGACCTCCCTAAACACAGCAATGTAATAACCCATTTCAAGGCCTAGAAAGGTAGTAAAGACATTGATATAATAGTCCATGTGACTACAGTGGTCCAACCTTAATGTTACGAAGCGACGAGAATACTTTTTGTGCGCAAAAATAAAACAAAAATAACAACTTTATTCAACAATTTCTTCTCTTCCCTTTCAGTATCCTACACTGTTGACATAGTAAACACAGTTCAGCACTTCCAGGTTTCACGTCAGAACGCCAGCTCAGAACGATGTCTTTCTGGGCATTGAAATTGTGACATTGCTGTGCTATGGGAGGTCAGAAAGCTCTTGGATTTCATCAAAAATATCTTGATTTGTGTTCCGAAGATGAACGAAGGTCTTTGAGACGACATGAGGGTGAGTAATTAATGACAGAATTTTCATTTTTGGGTGAACCAACACTTTAACATAGAAATAGACCAAGAAACATGGGAGGGACAGGATTCACTCCTCATCTATTTGGGCACGTCATGCTCTTATACAATGCAAGACGGTTCATAGAGTACACTGGTGTAAATGCAGACTTGCTTGGATTAAACTAACCATTGACCCAGAATGTGATAGATGTCACTAGGAACCAGCCACACTATCTCATGTTTTGGACCTGCTCAGCTCTCTCCTCATTTTTATCTGTGTATGTTGGTATAGCCTATATGTGTATTCTTTTATGGTTCATTTATGGTTTGTTATTATTATTAATAATAATGTTTTTTCAGTCTCTCTTAAGCTTTTTTTTTTTTGTAATGATTTGTGTTTCTAAAATGTTAAAATAAATCATAAACAAAAAAGGATCTTAGCTTTTCATTCACAATATCACCTCCAATATTTCCATTTCTCACCCAGATGAATCAATATTATAGTTCATGTCTAGGGTGCAAACACTGTGTGCCTTCCCAGCAGCCCTTGTAGCTTTGCTAAGGATTATTAGCTTACACATACACTCTTATCTGACTACAGAGGCTTAAACACTTACTATACCCAACTCTACACCCCAGTCTGAATGAAACACTGGTGAACCTGTATAATATGCTCATTTAAATGTATACAATTGCCAAATAAATGCAGGAACTCTTCAGAGGTGCAATCATGGAGAGGTCAAGCCACATAACGACAAAGAGCAGCTAAACAACCACAAAACCAACCTCTCAAAGCTCTGAAATATCAAAATACACATTAAAGATTAGATTCATATAAAATATGCTTGACAGCCTGTTGACATGACAACAATTTCATAATCAGAGCTGTAATAACTGCACTCACATTCCCTCCGATGACACAGATGCTAATTAGCCTGCTAACCAACGAAATGCTCACAGCCACCTGAAGAGCAACTTAAACGAGTCATTTTAAAATGTGTGATGTTGTAAATGTAGTAGGGGTGGAAAGTGAGATGATGTTACAAAATAAACAGGCATTTTTTGTGTGTCGAGCTCAAGTTAGCACACGGCTAACCTGTGAAACTTTTCCAAGCTGATTAGCATGCTAGTGCTGTCAGTGCCTAGCCTGCGTGAGCTGCACGGCAACTTTCAACCCAAAAAAGCATGTTTTAATATACGTTAAACAGAGTGCAAATGTACTTTTAACATAATACAAGGTATTTAAATTCAAAAGTGTCGTGTCAAAGGTCTACTTTGACTGACGGACTGACACCCTCAGCATTAACTCAGCGTTTATCCTTCCCGTAACATTACTTTTCAACCGTAATTGCACTTAAAACAGCGACTAAATGCACAAATATCAAGCTGCAGCTGTTGTACTCACCTGTTTTCGACAGTTGTTTTCTTTTTTTGGACAAAAACAAACAAGTGCGACAGAGGCGTATGTGGCAGGCGAATGTTCTATGACCCTTGGCACCCTGATACGTCAGAAAGTAGTTCCGGGCTCTGAGGGCGTGACGTGTACAGTTTGATTGACACATGGGTGGAGATTCGTCTTCGTCGAATGGGGTGGAGGGATAGAGTTGTGGGTAGGGTTAGGGTGTGGTTGTACATTAGCTCCTCCTCGCTGGACGTCTAGCTAACGTAAGCTCCACCCATTTGCTCTGCAGTGAGCACCTTCTCCATGCAGTTATGATCGCATATTAGTTGACATATTAATTCATTAATTATAAGACTACATGAAAATAAAAATATTTTGCATGTAGTTTTTGACAATATTAATTTATTTAATATAATTTGTATATGAATATTAGCAAACAGTTTTTTTTAAATATTTTATAATTAGTAAACATGCAGGTTTTATTATTGCATATTTGTTTAAATATTATTTAATTCAAAGACTGCATGACATATTTCTTTAAAATGCATCTTCTAATTATTTAACATGTAGTTTTATGACTTAATATTAATTAAAAGTTTAATGAAAAGACATTTTTCCTAATTCTTTTCTAATTGTTATGCATGCAGTGTTATGATCGCATATTAGTTCATTAATTAAAAGACTACATTCATTGAAATTAAAAATATTTTGCATATAGTTTATGACAAAATATTTAGTCAAAATAATTTGGAAACATCAGCATTTTTTAATAATTTTATAACATTTTTCTTAATTCTTTTCTAATTGTTATGCATGCAGTTGTTATGATTGCATATTAGTTAATATATTAATTAATTCATTAAAAGACTATATTAAAGACTACATACATTCTGCATATAGTTTATGACAGTATTAATTTAGTTAAAATGATTTGAATTATTAGCAAACATCAGCATTTTTAAATTATTTTATAATTAGTATACATGCAGGTTTATCATTGCATATTTTTTTAAAAATATTATTTCATTAAAAGACTGCATAGCATATTTGTTTAAAATACATTTTCTAATTATTTTACTTTTTTCATGTAGTTTAATGACTTAATATTCTTTAAAAGTTTAATGAAAAGACTTTGGAATATTAGTAAACATTTTCCTAATTCTTTTCTAATTATTATGCATGCAGTTGTTATGATTGCATATTAGTTAATATATTAGTTCATTAATTAAAAGACTACATTAAAGACTACATGAAAATAAGAATATTTTGCATATAGTTTATGACATAATATTAATTTAGTTCAACTAATTTGGATAATTAGCAAACATCATCTTTTTTTAAAATTATTTTATAATTAGTATAATGCAGGTTATATGATTGCATTTTTAAAAAAATATTATTTCATTCAAAGACTGCATGACATATTTGTTTAAAATGCATTTTCGAATTATTTTACAATTATTTTTCATGTAGTTTTATTAATATTTTTTAAAAGATTAATGAAAATAAAAATCACATCTAAAATAAAAGTTTGTGTTTACTTAAAATGTGTATATACTGTGTATATTTATTATGTATATATATATACACACACACACACATGCATGTATGTATTTAACAAAAACATTTATAAATGTTTTATATTTTTATATAATATAAATTACACATATATATACACGTAAATATATCTTAAATATATACGTGTATGTGTGTATTTATATATATATATATATATACACACACACACATATATTATGTAAACAAACTTTTATTTTGGATGCGATTAATCGTTTGACAGCACTATTTGGAATATTAGTAAACATTTTTCCTAATTCTTTTCTAATTATTATGCATGCAACTTTACAACCTGATATTAAATAAAAGTCTACATGAAGTATTTTTAATCTATTTACCACACAGAACTATCTATATGTACTGTGAAAAAACATAAAAGAAATAATGGCCAATTAGAGCATATAAAAAGCCAGAAATCTCAATCTAAAACTGATGTAATGTCCATGTTATTTGCATCTAATATTGGCATGAAATCATCCCATTTAGTGCATTCATACTTGATATATAATACAGATTACACATGTAGTAACAGTATATTTACAAATAAACACATTCAATTTTATTTGCACTTTGCAAACAATTTATATACAGCATTTCACAGCATTTGAAACGAGAGAGCCATTCAGAAAAATACAGTGAATAGGTGTTTACCAGAACTTAATGGTTATTTTATTGATATGCAAAATGAATATGACCAAGCTGTTCACGAACATATACAAGAGCAAAACACTCACGGCTAAAACATCACTGCTGTTCAGAGTGTCTACGAACACATTGGTCAAACCAGTCATGACATTCGCCAGCAGGAAATATAACAACTGGTTCCGGTTAACAGACTGTATGAGGCATAATGCATCCATATTATTTCTCATTTTCTCTGACTTCCTATTTTGATATGGACACCACGATGCAGACACAAGTGAAAAATTAGAGACAACTTTAGAAAAAAGTAACACTAAATCAGCAAAGCTTATGCAAGTGAGAAAAAACGTGGCCTGCGCTACAGTCCAAACACAGAAAGAAAGGTTGGCCATTCTGCGTGAGACTGGCTCGATGCATCTCTGGCACACGTATAAAGCGAAGAACAACCCAAAACTGGTCAACAGAAGGTTACGGATCACTCTGATCCAGTCTCGAACTAAAGTTCGGCTCTGCATGAGGTAGTGTCCAGCCTGAACCCCAGCCATATAGATGGCTATATATCCCACAACTGAGAAGATACCCTCTTTGTTTTCCTGTAGAAATCCTGTGCGGTCATTGTTGTGGATGAGGAAGGACTTCAGACCTGTCGTCTCCAAGATAACCTGGTAAGTTCCACCAATGAGCAGAGCAAAAATCCATGAGTATTTGACAGGAAAGAGAGCCAGAAGTGCGGACGCCACCACTCTGACGATGGCTAACGTGAAAAAGAAGTTCCAGTGAACCCCATACTCCGTCACATGTTCATGGTAGCCGGATGACTTGACGCTTGCAAGTCTCACAAACCCTAACAGGACCAAAGGCCAGACGGAAATAAACTGTTTTAACACATGACTGATCTTCGACCCTTGTACGTCCTTTCCTCTTGCCTCAGGACACACCAACGCATTGGCCATCACATATGCTCCGACACCGAAATCCATCACCCCTGTTCCATACGTCTCCGTTTTGGCGTAACGTCTTGGGAACACGCTAAAATCAACAGCCAGAATGCTTATGGCGGTCTTCACATTGACCAGAACTCGGAACACAGTTACAAACGGGACCTGGTTGGATTCTACTCTGCCTTGCACAAACCTGTCAATTGTACTGGAGAGGGAACCTTGCTTTCTGTTCTTGAACACGAGGTACAGGACAGCAAAGTCAACTGCGGCTATGCCCATGATGACAAAGTGGAGGATGTCGCTCAGAGCGGTGCGACAGGACCAAAGGCATTATTAGTGCTGTGAAGTCCAACAGGAGATGGGCTGCCCAGGAGAATGGAAGGACTCCTTTTCCCAGGTGGAACACTATCAGGAAGAGTCCTCGGCTGAGAAAGCACAGCGGGGCTAAGAAGGATCCCAGAGAAACCTCCGTCAGGGTGGTTCCATTGAGATTGCTGACAAATGCAACTTTCTCATCTAGTGATGCCATTGTCTGTAAAAAGAAACAAACATGTTTTATTTATATTATAAAACATAGTGTGTGTGTGTGTATACATACATACATATATACATTTATATGTATACGTACATATATACTACATATGGGTCAATGACCCGTGACGGGTCATTTTTTTGTCCAAAGGCCTTAATAATAATAAAAAACAAAGATATGACATCCAAAGTATGTAAGGTAGTACAACTAGATCTCTTTTATTGAATTCAAAAAGTTTTAATTATATTTTGCTACATATAAAGGTATTTTAAAAGATTTTGAAGTGCCAAAAGGTCATTCGGTTTAACCGTCCAAAGGCCAATACAGCCATTTCATTTGTGATTAAAATATCTTAAAATGTAACAAATGCATATATTTTTTATTCTGGCATGATTTTATAACATCATATATCAACATAGTGCAAAATGGTATTAAAATTATGTGTAGAAGTCGTTGCTTTGTTATGAGAAAGAATGTCTGGAAAAATGAATGTCATTGATGTCATTTGGAGTAACCAATATAAAAGGACCATTTTGTATCAAGTCATGTGGTCAATATCATGTGACATTATTCAGACACCTGCAAAGGACCACATGCTGGTCGTGAAGCAAAGTAACTCTCTTTGCTCATACGCATGTCCCGAAACATCAGGTCATTCGGTACATGTCTCCATGTTTGTTTGTTTGTTTGTTTTTTTTACACTTTTAAAAACCTTATTCGTCAATGACCCATACACACACATGGTAGGTTTGATCTTAAAAGTTTATGTTAAAATAATTCCAGACATTAAAACGATTTAATCAAGAAATTTTTATGGAATCTACTGCATTATAGAAAATGTGAGTTACCTCTTCCCGTGTGATGTGTGGTTAGATGAGACTACAGAGACAGTGGCCTGTCAGGATAAACCGGTTTAGCACGCTAAACAGGGACTCCTATATATCATTACAGTACTTGCATCTTTTTATTAAATAGTAGAAATAAACATTCCTTTAATCGATCGTTTATTGTCCTGTAATAATCCTCAGTTTATAACAAAGTGTCTTCGCACATTGGGATGTTTCTCTTCCGCGTTGGGCGTGGCTTCAGGAAAACGTCACTATATGGGCAGGGACTGTTCTTGAGCCTAAAATATGTGACGTTACTGCGCAGGTCAGTAGGCGCCGGTGTGAGTCGCGCGCGGGTGGGAGTTTTGTCCTTCACTGAGGAATTTTCATGGCTGAAAAAAAACATAAAATAACTAAAAAAATATCCACCTAATGGCAGTGATATAAAAAAGTAAATACCGCGAAACGCGTCTTGTTAAAGTTTACAGTCATGGCGAATGTCAAACAGAAGCTTTTATTCAGAAATAAAGACGTTTCGACCGTTAATAGTTCTGACGGGACATTCAGGAGTTTGGAAAAACCTGGAAGACCAAATGGACAGAAGGAAAAGGTACACTAACTTTATTATTCACTGCTCATTTAATACTTTTACCTCACTTTTTCTTTTTGTATATCAAGGTTTAAGATTGTATTTGTTTTATCATCAAGAAACAACGCTTGTTAAAGTTAAACTGACAAACTGAACATGAAAATAGACGTTTATCTGAAAGCTATCCATTACAAAAAATAATTACCGTATCATAGTGGTATCAAATATTAATATCATGGTACTAAATTATTGCCATGTTTATGTATCATAATATTTACATGGTATTACAAAGGCACATGCCCAAAACGTGATATTACTATGGTAACTTACCATTGGTAGTACAATGGTACACATAAGTATTCATAGTTTTCTCATTTTCCCATCACAATTGTTTTTATTTTGTGACTAGATATATTCCTGTCCTAACAATAAACATTTTATTTTTAAAGGAAGTAACTTAAAAAAAGTTAATGAATGACACCCTAGACCAGAGACTAGATTTCTATTGAGTTTAACAATAACTGTAAATAAAGTGATTTACTGTGATTATAAGTTATCACTATAAACTGGCTTGTTTTTCCGGTGTTACCTCATTTGCATGTTCATTGACGTGGCTCGTGTTGTCATTGGCGGATTAAACAGCGGTGCAGTTAATCTGAAAAAGGCCATGCTCAGATTATTCCGCAGGTCAGCCTGATCTGAGCATGCGCAAAAGTACATAAACACACTTGTGTCAGGCTCTGCTGTTTTTGGCATAACTTTATACGATGTCAAGGGAAACTTCAACCTGTCCAGGAGCAAATGAAGACAAGTTATAGTACTTTATGTTAAATATTGTCTGTGTTCATATGTTTTGATTTGTTAATTCTAGTCTAATAAAGTTGCACTATTAAAGGTCACCCTCAGGTGTTATGTCTTGTTTACTGTTAAGTGTCAATAGTGCACATGGTTTGTTGCGCCATGCATGCAGTGTTTCTCATGCCCACAGCCTCTGGCACAGATACAGTCGTCTAATTTTTTCTGAGCCATTATGATTCATGCATTGACTTCAGTGTTGGTGCCAGCCAGAAAGTTACTGTCAGTTGAAACAGGGTCATGTTAAATTCTATAGGAATCTGAAATTGTTTTGTTAGTAGTACAGATGTTACTAAACTAATTTGTCATTGATCTATATCTATGTGATATGGAAGCTTGTTTCCGCCACTAAATAAAAAAATAAAAAAGGTAATTGCGACTTATCTCACAATTCTGACTTTTTTTCCACAATTGCAGTTTGCATCTCGCAATTCTGACTTTTTCTCAGAAGTGCAAGATTTAAACTCGCAATTGTGAGTTATAAAGTCAGAATTGCATGATATAAACTCGCAACTCTGAGAAAAAAAGTCTTTTTTTCTCTCGCAATTGCACATTATAACTAATTTGCAAGTTTATATCTCACTTTTCTGACAATTCTGACTTTATATCATGCAATTCTGACTTTATATCATGCAATTGACGTTATAACTCAAATAATGACTTTATAACTCAATTCTGACTTTATATCATGCAATTCTGACTTTATAACTCAAATAATGACTTTATAAATCACAATTCTGACTTTATATCATGCAATTTTGACTTTATAACTCAAATAATGACTTTATAAATCACAATTCTGACTTTATATCACGCAATTCTGACTTTATAACTCGCAATTCTGACTTTGTCACACAGTTCTGACTTTATAACTTAAAATTCTGACTTTATATGATGCAATTGACTTTATAACTCAAATAATGACTTTACAACTTGCAATTGTGAGTTTATATCACGCAATTCTGAGGAAAAAAGTCAGTAATTGCGAGGGAAAAAAAGTCAGAATTGTGAGATAAAAAGTCGCAATTACCTTTTTTAATTTTTATTTCATGGCGGAAACAAGCTTCCATAATGTGATCTCTGTACACTGTCAGTCTAACCATTATTTGTTTCTAAGTTGTTCACCTCTCAGATTCCTCTTAACTTAACCAGGTAGTCTTGCTGTAGTTTACCTGTGTTTGATATAGGATTAGGGGCAGGCCTGTCCAGCAGACAGTGTGTACTGTGTATTATTAGCTTGTCTTCAGCATGTCCTGAGTCCTGACCCTTCTCAACACATGCTGTCATTAGAGCATATAGATTCACAGCAGCATCGGAGGAAAGACGTGCAATTACACTATACTCGGTTTATACCCGGTATTCATCATTTTCTTCGATGTCATGCATAAACATAGCTGACATAATGCAGGCTTAATGATGATATTGTGGATTAAAACATCGATTGCATACTGGTGGCTCTGAAGTCTGAATGGATATGTTTAAATTATTCTGTTTTTAATTAAATTTGTATTTTAATGTTGTGCCAAACAGCATCAGGGGTTGTACGTATGAAACATTTCTGAGCTAGATTGCTGCATCAGTACAGTGAGTGGAAGCTATTCTTTCTGAACGTATGCTCTGAGCATTTTTATTTGCATTATGCAGGTAAATGGACTGAAAGACAAAGCCCAGGGCCTCGGGAAACCTCTCAATGATTCACTGGAAGGGGATATCAGAGACTTCCTCATCAATGAAGCTGAACTTCACACGTACGATGACCTCACTAAAGTCAACCCGGTTACCCCTTCTACAGGTACAGTCTGTGTGCAAAAGCACTTGGGGACGGGTTTGTGTGATTTATGTCAGTGACAATATTGTGTCAATTACTTATTTTAATTGCTAGTAAATGTCGATTTATTTTTCCCCAATTTAGATGGTATGCTATTCTTTCCACATTTGATTTTAGCATGTAAAATTCTAGATTGGAGTTTGAATTTTGATTCATAATATCAACCATCACATCATATCAATATCAACATATCAGCCTAATTAAGTTCAAATTTTGTTTTCATTCAATAGTGTCAGTGCAGTTAAATGGATATTACTAATTTTTAATTGTCTTTTAAACCCATTTTAAATATCTACTTACAATACTTTAACAAAATAATACAAGAAACATTAATTACTCTTTCACCTTATCTTATATTTCTAGCCCTTCTGCTATTGTGAGTCAGTGTTTAATTCCTGCTGTGGTGCTTTGTGTGTTCGGCAGTGCTGAAATGTCTGCAGGCCAGGTACAGCGCAAAGGTTTTCTACACACATGCTGGCTGTACGCTGGTCGCCCTTAACCCCTTCCAACCCATCCCTCACCTGTACTCTCTGGATGTGATGAAGGAATATCACTCCGCCCCTCAGCCTCAGGTAAACACGTGATGACCTGAAGTCTATCAGTACATCTCTAACATAAAAATGTGGAAGTTACAAATACTTTGGCGTGGAAGCCATAAATACACCATGAGTTTATATGGTTATATGTAGGGCTGGGTGGTTTGATGCTTCATCCCATGCAGTGGTAGATGTATGTTAAACGTAATTTCAAATGAAATTAAAAGTAAAAATCGGTGTTGTTGAGTATATGAAACCGTGTCAGTCGGCAGATGACCAGTAACATTTTCATGAGTTGATGTGATGTCATTTAGAGCAAAATCAGGCCAAAACGAGGTTCGTTTTGTGTTCTTTTTGGAAGTTCGAAGCGGCTTGCCAATGCGAACCTTCAGGAAAAGTTCACTCCAGCTGCAAAACACCTTCTTACTACCATTGGTCCGTGACGATAACGTAATAGGAGGTGTGCGCCGAGGCTCCAACGTCCAAAGTGTGCGCCCTGAAAGCCGTGTCTCAGACAGCTTGCAAATACTAAGTTGAGCTCTCTTTCATGCCTTCTTGCTCTTGAACGGACACATTCACACAAAATTATGTTTAAAAAAAAAAAAAAAAAAAAAAATTGCCCGTCTCAGCAAGTATCCTAGTAAACGTAGTCAGTTATGTCTTCAGTTGAGAAAGAAAATGCATGACCGGTGCGTGCATTCAGTCTTAAAGTGACAGCATCTTAAAAATCCTGCTGCTGTCTGCTTTTTAATGTTAACCAAACAACACAGAAAAAAAATCACTCACTGCTCTTTTAAAAGGATGAAGACTATGCAATGTTATTTATTTGACTAGCCTAATTTATTACATTTCTGTACCTGAAAACTACTGTTAGACCTCCATGAAAAGCACTGTTTGTTTCATTTGCATCTTTGTTGCATTGTATTTATTTGTGCTGTTGCTTGTAATTCGATTGTTTGTTCTTATTTTATGTAGGCTATTAAAATTATGTTAGTTAAGCTAGTAGTTTTAGCCATAATATCGAATTTGGAATAGAGGATTGTGAATTTTCACTAGTATCTAAAATATTGGTGACATGATTGCCTGCTTTTGTTTCATGGCTGGTAAAAAAAAATAGTTTTGGCCTGTAAATTTTCTTAAGCCACCGGCCATTGGCAGGTGTGGCAAAAAGTTTTAGGCGCTGGTTGCAACACATTCCTTGTTTTTAACTAGGTGTAACTTTTGGCTATTGTACAACAGTTTCAAACATGGCTCAGATGAAGCAACTTTCATTTATTTAGTATTTAGTTTACTGCATTATTATCAAAGTTATCAAAAATAGACATTACTGCTTGAGCATGTGATACAGAAAATATTTCTTGGTTAAATTGTTGTTGAATGAAGCAAAAATAACCACACTGTGATTATCTACCATAGCCATGATGCTGTAAAGTTGCTCGTACCATGACGTAAGGTTTTCGTCATACCACCCACCTCTAGTAGCTTGTTGTCTTTTGAAACTAGAGATCTGTACTGTTATTGCATAACAGATGACAGGATGATGTTTAGCCGCCCATCTGCCATTTGTCATAGCGGAAGACAGTGTCAAAACAATGTTTGCACACCTGGTCTGTTCAGTATGCTGCAGGTTCTGTGGGATTCAATTTAAAGTTAATGAGTCAGTCTTTAACTTTTTATATTTAAAACAGGGTTACATCTTCTGGTCACCAGTTGCCATTAATTTATGCAAAAGTAAAATACAAACTATTAGTCTATTATTATTCATGAGTTTTTGCATTTGTGCCATGGGCCAGCAACTTAGACAATGCTTTGCTCTGCATGTTTATTTTGACATCTGAGAATGTTCATAGAAAAGGAAGTTGGATATAAACAAACTGAGGTCAGTCTAGATAATATTGACTAACCTTTTATGGCCATTTTCTGGGACAGGTAAGGGTAGATTATTATATACACCAACACATTTACCAGCTCAACCGTTGAACAACAGTGCATGCTGATTTACAGAAAGATCTGCTATATAGAAGGCAATGTTAAAGCATCTCTTTGTACATAGGAATTCAAGCCACACATCTTCATCGTAGCAGAAGAGGCTTATAGGAATGTGCAGGGTCAGGTGGAGCCCATCAACCAATCGCTGGTCGTCTCTGGAGAGAGTGGAGCTGGGAAGGTAAGTGGTGTTTGTGTGGTGTAGGTCAATGCATATGTATTATAACTACTACACAAAATTAAAGTGGACCTAGAAAAAGTCCTAGCTCTATGTAAACGTCTCTTCACATGTGAATTTATTGACAGCACTTTACTGTGGGTTTCTCTATACCTCAATGACAGTCTCTTTGTAAAGCTACATCACGATGTGACAGATTCATATAACAATCCCAGCTGACATGTGACGCTCAAACTGTTCAGATCATACTAAAATGATAAAAAATAAACTTTTTTTGTTTTTTAACATTGTGATTCGCTAACATTGAGATCTGCATAATAGAAAAGTATGGACGTTTAGAAAGCCTTTTTGCATGTTTTAGAGTTCTGAATTTTGCAATGTTTCATAATACAATGAACTCTTAAAGGCACAACATGTAAGATTTTTGGATTCAAATATCCATATTTTGTTGACTTATGTACTTGCATTATCCCAGATGTTTCCAAGAATGTTTAAATCCAGAGAAATAAGCAATTTTAATTAGTGTCCCATCCCTTGTCATTACGTTGCCTATCAGTGACATCATACATGCATTACCCTTCGATTTTCATTAGAAACCATGGAAACACCAATAACGCTTTAATATATTATGGCCCGGTTTCTCAGACAGGGCTTTTAGTTCAATTAGGATATTTAAGTAGCTTTTATAAACGTACACTAGAAAAATACATTACTGGTGTGCATCTTGAGACAAAACAATGGCAGGGACATATTTTAAGATATGTCAGTACAAGTTGCTTTCAGTTAAAACATGCGTTTTAGTCTAGCGGAAGAGGCGACTGCGGCATAATAAAAGTTTCACTGCTCTCGAGGCGTATGTCGCACTTGTCTCTCATGAGCAATTTCTCCGGCGGCCTCGTTTCTGCTCCCACAGCACTCGACCCTACTCTGCTTCATACTACAGTAACGTTATTAATCTCATCCTTGAACATGATTTCTGCCGAGTCCTGTCCCGATTCTTTTCCACCGGCTGTGAGGTGAAGACAACAAACGAAAATCTCAGCATCATCAAGCTACGCCTTTGTTTTGAATAGGCGACTTCTAGCGGCAAAAAAATTACATATTGTACCTTCTTTAAAGAAAAAATAAAGAAAAATTTGATTTCTTATTATATGATGTCTTTAAACAATCTGTCAAGCTCAATATTTCAAATACATATTAAGTTTAGCACTCAGCTGAATCGAGATGGATCTCAAAGTGATTTAGACCAGATCTTCTGTACTAAATATCTCTTTAGACATGGACGTCACGCTGTCTTATGAAGTATTATGCCACTGTGGCCACCTCCTCTCAGAAGTGCCAGAATACAGTTCAGAAGATAGAGAGACGAGTACTGGACTCCAACCCTGTCATGGAGGCGTTTGGTGAGAAAGACTAAAGACTAAGAACAGTTGATGTTTTACTCTATACATATCTTCATTACAGTCTTTCTAAAAGCCTTTATTTATTTTTATTTTCCCTTCTTCCCCAGGCAATGCCTGCACATTACGCAACAGCAACAGCAGTCGCTTTGGAAAATACATTCAGCTTCAGCTCAATGGGTCAGTTGTGCTTTCTCTCATTGACTTCAGGCACATAAAGCATATTGCGATTGGTTTAAACCAATGTGATTTTATAATTCAGCTCTCAGCTGCTGGTTGGGGCATCAGTGCATACGTATCTCTTGGAGAAGACCAGAGTGGCTTTCCAAGCACCAAATGAGAGAAATTTTCACATATTCTACCAGGTGAAGTACACAAAACCTACCAGGAATACAAATACTACCAAAGACTTCCATTTCCAGTAATACTCTCAGTTCTAATGTCCTTCATGTGTACATCATCTACAAACTTTCACATGTGTCAGGCAGTCAGAAGATTTTGTTTGCTTGTGTGTTCATTTGTATGTTGGTTGTTTATTGTTGGTTTGATTTGAAGATGATGAAAGGAGCCACAGAAAAACAGAGACTGGAATGGATGCTTCCTTTGGAACAAGACTTTGCTTGGTTGCCACATGCTGAGAAAACCTTAGAAGGCAAGAATTAAAGTTAAAGATTTTCAACCCACTTTGTTTTACTGTCGGTAGTAATGCAAATGAACAATCTTTACTCTTTCTCTGTGTAACCTGGAGTTTAATGTAGTTAAAATATACTACAATAATCTTTTGAAGCATTTTGTGGGGAATTTAAGGAGGCATTTTTTTAATATTTGACATCTTGCGTTCTGTTTGTCTGAGCAGAAGACTGTTTCCAAGAGACGGTGGATGCCATGATCAACCTTGGCATTGATGAGGGGAAGCGGGCACAGATTTTCAGGGTAAGTTGTGACATGGGTAAAATGACATCAAAACCTTAATGATGATTGGAGGTGAATGGTATCCATGTCGGTTGATGATTGGGTTTTGGGTTTTTCGATACTGATTACACTTGGTGGTTGGACTGATTAATTAAACTTGACTATGATGTTAATAAGACCTTATTTGTAAGAATAGTGGGTGGAGACACTAAATTAGTTTGTTTGTTCCCCCATGTGATGAATAAATAAATGAAGAGTTTGGTTCCAAAACGCTATAAATCCATTTTGATTAATTTGAGTAAAAATGTGTTTTCTTTACCAAGAAAGCGGAAAGATGAAAACCACTATTTTCTGTTTCAAACTTTCACATAGCATCTTTTGGTTATAAAAGCATTAAAAATTCAAATCTAGATTTTGATTTTCAAAGGTTTATTAAAAAAACGGATAATTGTTTTCCCCAAAATGCAACGTTGTTTTTTTTTTTTTTTTTTTTTTCAAAATGCAATTAATCCATCAATATAAAAGTTATTTTTCATATTTAAAATACACAACAAAGTAAGTTGATTCACATATATGACAGCCTCTGAACTTTGTCAATACTAATCTTATACACAGGCATTTGACTAAAATACATGCAGTCGTCGCTCCCAAAATGAGTCATCTTGTTAATGCTATAAATGAATTATGTCTCCGTTTGTCATTACCACTTAAAAAGTATCTGGCGCCACCGCATGGTTAAAATAAACACATTTGCAGAGTATATTGGTATTAAAAACGGCTTTTAAAAACTGTTCATGATTCAGTTTTGGGGACCGTGACAGAAGTTTGATGCTGTCATGGAACAAGCAACAGCTGGCATTTTTCCTCCTCCCGACTCGAGTGCCTCATCTTCTTAATCTCCTCGCATAAATGATTACATTTCAGTGACTTGCGTTTCTTCCCCACTGCAGAAACCACCACAGGTTCATCAATGCCATCAAAATTATTCATTTTTCTGTTTTTGTTGATCACAAAGTACAAAGCAGAGGAAAACTAGGATGCCGGGTGTATTCAGAGCGCCGCCATTACTGTTTACAGTGCGTGGAATGGTGCGCTGTGATTGGTTGAGTGGGTATATCACATTCTGCAGAGAAGGGAGAAAGAAAGGGAGAAAACATGACAGAATATGCATTTTGCGCAAAATTAATAAATTACTTTTCAATACCGACCAGATAAAATACTGATTTTGGCGGAAACTAATTTTTTTAAAATGGCGTTTATCACGTTTTGGAACCAATCTCTTCAAATATACTAGATTGTAAAAATGACTCAACTGTTGTATTTTTGCACAGATCCTTGCAGGTCTTCTGCAGTTGGGGAATGTGGACTTCAGTCCTACATCAGAAGAGGCTCAACCATCTGATCTTGATGGGCACTCCAAAGGTGTGGTGTTTCCGCTGTATTGTTTATCTAAAAACCAAAGTTATGGCTGTGAATTAGGTAAGGTGCATACTCCAGACATGATGAGACAAAGTACTATTATGGGTGATGTAAGTACATGTCTGGGCTGTGATGTGTCCCTAACACATTCCTCCTCTCTCTTTGCTATATACACACTCTTTTGACATATAATAGGTCATTGTACTATTAAAAATATCCTGTAAGTTAAGGAACTCAAATATTTTTTGTTAGTTGAAAAACAACTTTTATCGAAGCCAAGCTCAGAAAACTACTCGTTTCGGATTTTGTCTCAGTATGACCACATAGTGTGATGAAAGACCACAGTAAGTACAAGAGCGATGCAAATACAGGATTACTCCAGCAACAAAATGATAGAGACGCCTCTGAGGATTACAAGATATTTTGCAGTTCCAACTTGTAGAAAAACAGTCTTTGCATTGCATTTTTAATGAAGTTCCAGTCAGATTGCTCATTTTTTTCACTTCATTTTACTGCGGATCAATTTTTACACGAGACACAGTTCGACGCAGGCTTTTCAGATAGACTGAAAATAAAAGATAATTCAGTGATGACTATATTGGATCCGACAGTAATGTCACAACACAAGTTTGAATTTTTACCATGTGTCACTATTGCTTGTCTGTTACAGATCGCTTGATATGTACTCAGTTTACTAAAAATGATGAACAATAATTATAAAAATGACTGTGACAAATGATGGTACATTCATTCATAATTCGTTTACATGAAACACCATAAATACTTGGTATTTGAGATGTTGGTTCATCTTCTGATTCGGGATCAGACTCTAGCTCAAACATTTATGACGAACATCGGAAGTTTTCAAAACAATTCCACACGTGTAATGGTGGGATGTTGAAAATGATTTTAATATGCAAAACTGTCATAGCAGGGGGTGTTTACTTCCAAGTCTTGAATGCGGCATGTCTATCAAAGCGTTTTAAAGAGGGGGTCAAAAACAGGATGGAAAATAGCCCGTTACTTCTAAATTATGTTTTTTGATTAAATTAGGACTCTATGTTGTGTGCAGGTTTCCTGCAGAAGACCGCTGCCCTGCTGCAGGTGCCGTTAGACGAGCTGCAGTCGTGTCTGACAGTGAGAACTCTGCGCGCTGGCAAACAGAACGTCCTCAAACCTTGCTCTCAGTTGGAGTGTGGTGTCCGCAGAGACTGTCTTGCTAAAGCCATTTATGCGCAGTAAGTAACAGACATATACAAATTTAATGAAGATGTTTGTAGAGCTATATTTTATAGATAATGCAGCATGTAGAGTGTTGTGTTATTTATTAAATACAATATACTTATACTTAGGGTTGTCACGATACCAAAATTTCTGTAGTAGGTACCAATACCAGTAAAATTTTGCAGTTCTATGTACTAATTTCAGTACTACATCAAAAACTGTTGAATTAAAGGGATAGTTCACCCTCATTTACTCACCCTTGTGTTGTTCTAATGCTGTTATTTCTTTTTTGGACAACAAAAGGAGAATTAAAAAAAAAAAAATCCCCCTCGTCCATATAATGGCAGTAAATAGCGACCACCAGCTTAAAAAAAAAAAAAAGATGCAAAAGTATCACAGAATGATCCCATACCATACGCGTCATATATTCCAAGTGCTCTGGGGGGTTACGATAACAAACCAAAATTTAATGTATTATTTAACAAAAATTCTGACTTTGGCAGTTGGTCTTCTGTGCTCGACTGCGCGTTCATTAGACTGTTAGTGCCGCAGTTCACTCAGACCCAGAACAATCAAGACTAAAAACAACGTTACATGAAATACAAAAAAAAAAAAAAAACTTAAAGGATTAGTTCACTTCAGAATTCAAATTTCCTGATAATTTACTCACCCCCATGTCATCCAAGATGTTCATGTCTTTCTTTCTTCAGTCGAAAAGAAATGAAGGTTTTTGAGGAAAACATTCCAGGATTTTTCTCCATATAGTGGACTTCACTGGGGTTCAACGGGTTGATGGGCTCTACATGATCCCAGATGAGGAATAAGGGTCTAATCTAGTGAAACGATCTGTCATTTTCTAAAAAAAAAAAAAAATTATAGACTTATTAAGCATAAATGCTGGTCTTGCACTGCTCTGCGATGCGCCACGCATTAGGTAATCACGTTAGAAAGGTCACACGTGACGTAGGAGGAAGTACCGCGGTAGGGAGAAAAACTCCATCTCAACTCCATCTCAAACGCCATTTGACTGTTTGTCTTTGCACATTCGCTTTGTAGACACTGGATCGGTACTTCCGCCTATGTCACGCGTGACCTTTCCAACGTGATTACGTAATGCGTGGAGCATCGCAGAGCAGTACAAGACAAGCATTTGTGGTTAAAAAGTATATAATTTTTTATTCTTTTTTTAGAAAATGACAGATCGTTTCTCTAGATAAGACCCTTTTTCCTCGTCTGGGATCGTGTAGAGCTCTTTGAAGCTGCACTGAAACTGACATTTGGACCTTCAACCCGTTGAACCCCAGTGAAGTCCACTATATGGAGAAAAATCCTGGAATGTTTTCCTCAGAAACCTTCATTTCTTTTCGACTCAAGAAAGAAAGACATGAACATCTTGGATGACATGGAGGTGAGTAAATGATCAGGAAATTTGAATTCTGAAGTGAATTAATCCTTTAAAGCAAAACTGAAGAACAGAAGATATTTTTATTATACTGCTGCAAGTATTTCAGTGACCAAATTTCATTTTTTTTATTTTCAGGCTGTTTGACTGGTTAGTCACTTTCATCAACAACAGTATGTGTGCTGACACTTCCATGTGGTGCAACTTTATTGGTACATATTCTAATTATTTACTTATTTAATTTTAATATATTACTTTCCAGTCTATTCTGCATATCATTTTAAGATTTTAATGTGTCAAATCATTTATGTACATCTTGTTTTCTAAATGGAATGAAAATACCTCTAAAAAACAATTAATACTTGACTGGTGTCTTCTACAGGCCTGCTGGATGTGTACGGTTTTGAATGTTTCCTCCTGAACAACCTGGAGCAGTTGTGTATTAATTACGCTAACGAGAAGCTGCAGCAGCACTTTGTGGCTCATTACCTGAAGGCCCAGCAGGAGGAGTATGTGACCGAAGGGCTGCAGTGGTCCTTCATACGTTATCAAGACAACCAGGGCTGCCTGGACCTGATTGAAGGCAGTCCCTCCAGCATTTTCTCCCTGCTCAATGAGGTCTGCTTCCACTTATCATCTCAGAGAGAGAAATCAGAAAAAGATGGGGGGAAAAAAAACGATGACTTTCTCTTCCTGTCCTTCTAATACTTTGTCTGCTCTTTCCGTCTGTCTGTCCTTCAGGAATGTCGCCTGAACCGAGCATCGGATGCGAAGCAGTTCCGCGTGCGTCTGGAGAAGGAGCTGTCAGATAATGCCAACTTCAGCTGGGACAAATTCAGCAAAGATCCCCATTTCACTGTGGCCCACTACGCAGGCAAAGTCCGCTACCAGATCGAGGGCATGATGGAGAAGAACAAGGTACAAACTATATAAATAGTTGCATACATAAATATGTAGCTGGTCTAAGCTGCACACAATGAAATATTTTCCTTGGGAAGCACTTGTTTGTGTTTTGTCTCATTTGCACGCACGCGTCCATGTGTTCTGCAGGACCCGGTTCCTCCTGAGCTCATCTCTGTCCTGCAGAAGTCCCAGGATTCATTGCTGCACAGTCTCTTTGCTGGCGGTGACCGTGAAAGTGAGGGCTCTAGAGGATACAGCAAAGTGATCACTGTCGTCTCCAAATTTAAGGTACAGGATTTAAAGAGCTTATGATTTGTTCATAGAAAGATTTCATTATTGTGCTTTAGCCTTTAATCGTTAAGTTTTCTTTCACATTATAGGATGATTTCAGATTATTTCCTTGTCCCAGTCCTTTCAACATCTTTCACACATATATCTGTTATATTCTTGATTGTACAAAGTAGTCAAGGGTCAAGTTTTAAAGTAGACAAAAGAAGGTGCTCTGTGAAGTTAAATAAATTGTTTGTTTTTTAACAGCATTTAAAAAAAAAATACTAGTCATAGATGACAATGGTTAAGACACTTGTTTTACCACAATGGTTGATTGGCAGGCCTTCACTGTTGTCTGTTGTTTATACCTGTATTTAACGCTGTCCACTAAATGGAGTGGATTATTTGGGCTGTTAATGCAGGGTTTTTCCTGGGTCAAAAATGGTCTTCGGTGGTGGCAGACGAACACACCACATTACATAATTTGTAATATTAACTTATCCTATTTTTTCATAAGATGATAAAAATCACTCACTGCAGGAAAAACCCTGTAATGCCCCTTCAAACTTTTAGAAGAGGGCGGGGGGTATGTAAATTTTAGGGTTTGTGATGTCACAAACCTGGGAAGAAGCTCGTTGTAGTCTCTACCAGCCATTTGTTGTAGTCCATAAAAAGCGATTTCTGTAAAAGAAAATATGAACTTTGAGCATCATAACTTTGCAGATGTTGTTTATGCTCAAATAGCAACATTACACACTAAAGTTTAAAAAAGTGAAATCATAATCAAGGACCCCTTTAATATGATCATTTGTTTGTCTTTCTGTGAATATGCAGAACTCACTTGAAAGCCTGATGAAGATTTTGCACAGCACCACCCCGCACTACACACGCTGCATCAAACCCAACCCTGACTGCAGACCGCTCACCTTCAAAAAGGAAGAGGTATGAATAATATATGCATTTCTGTCTGTTCACTTGAGATCCCATTAAGAGTTTCAGGATGAAGAAGTTTACAGTTCATGGACTGGTTAGTGAGTCTTGGTTTGGTTTGGGTTCAGGTTATCGCTCAGCTTGAGGCCTGTGGGATAGTGGAGACCATAAACATCAGTGCAGCAGGATTTCCCATCAGGTAACGCTACACACATCTCTTACCATACAATCTCTAGACTACATCATACAACTGTTTAAAAGGGAAGACTACTTCCAAGAATTGGTATCACCTCAAGTTTATAGATGTTATTACAGAATTCCCTTCAGAATAAAAATGAAATCGTTCTTTTGTATTATTTGTGCAGGATCCCGTATGCCAGTTTCCTCCAGAGATACGGGCTGATCACAAACAACAGACTAGCAGCACAAATTAATAGAGAGAACAGTACGTGGAACACTAAGTGCACACAAAGTACCGTCTGGTTTTCTTTTTTCTCTTCTTTAATTCCTGATTCTTGTCTTTTTTCTTTCAGTATCCTCCTCTCATTTCTTCCTGTCTTTTTTTATGAATGCTCTTAAAATGATGTGAATCTGAATTCTTCAGGTGAACTACTGCATGCTTATCTGGATATTTTGCATGCAGTATTGCACTTACTTGCCTTTTCTTCTTAATCTTAAATATCTCCATCTTCTGTATGTTGAGTTTAAATCTTGGCGTAATCTGACTAATGTCTCATGTAGAAATAAATAGGTCTTTGTCCAAGTGTTTGAATTGTTTTGCATGTGGTTTCATGTCACTGCTTGAGGGATGTGGTAAAGATGAGACTTGTTCTAGCTCATCCTGCATGAATTAGTTGCACATTAGTTGGTTAAAGACCAGCAAAAAATCAGATTTAAATCTCAGATAAATCAAGCGTGCTTATTCCTGCTCCTGAAGATCTAGCTCCAGCTCTAATCGAACATAGATAAACCAATTAAGCAAGGTATTTTGAAAATTACAGGTGTGTTGGAGCAGGATTGGAAGTAAAGTCTGCAGGAAGGTGAATTTAGGGGAACAGGACTGAACTTTTGCCCTAATACCTCGTGCCACAAAGAGTCAAAACAAGCTTTTAACTAATCATGATGCACTAATATGCTGATATGAAAGAGCTTGAATTTAGTTGCATTAAGGCAAGACACTACAGGTGAATAGGGTAAAAAAACTATTAGAAATCACCGTACTTCCCCAGTTGATTAATCTCAGTACATTAGACAATAGTTTTGTATTACATGTTTTCTGTATAATTTTGTTGACAAATTACAAGTTAAGGTTTTTAGAGGGAATTTTCTCTCTTATTATCACCCCACAAATCAGAAAGTACTGTCAACAGCCAAATTTTTATTTCTTTTGTTTACCATGTTTTAGGAAATAAAATGTTATATAAATCAGGTGAATGAAATTAAAACAAATACCTCTGTAAAAACCTAAATGGTAAAGTTTGGTGTTAGTGGAGATTTCGGACTCATTTTGAGAAAACGGACTTTAAAGATATGTATTGTAATTGAAATCTACTTATGCACATAGATAAAGTGCAATAAAATAAGCACTTAAATGTGTATTTTAAATGTTTTCTTTCTCCTAGTCTGAAAGAAGACGTTATGGGTGTAAAATAGACCAAAATCGTCTAGTGCATGAAAAAAAAATACTTGTTTTTGCATGTAGTGTCTTGCCTTAAAGATCAATTCAAGTGTTTAATGTTGTTTATATGTCTATGTGGTGATTTTAATATGTTTTAAGACAAAGCATGTGCAAATTCATCAGTCAACACCATTGCTGAGTATTTTCTCCTTAAAACTGCAGTGATCTAAAGACAGTCTCAAAAACACGTTTTGAAACCACTCCTTTTCCTGCCGTCACAAACTTATAACCAATCCTGTCAATGTGCAGAGCTTTTCCTATCATTATTTCTAAGGATGCTGATTGTTAGAAGGCAGCTGTCTGACTGTGAGATGGCGAACGGAAACATGGTTTGTGTAACATTAGCAACATATTATTAGCTGTTTGCATCCGGGAGATCAACAAAAACGCGTCATAAATAGAAACATTTGACGTTCTCCAGAGCACAAACACAAATATGATATTATTGCAGTATCAACTGAGGGTGCTCTTGCTTTCGTTTGATGGTTTTATCACCCTCTTCGTCTTCTAAATCAGTTTCTGATTCAAACATATATGGCTGAATTAAACCAATATTTCCACTTGCTGTTTGTGTATACAGTTGAGCGAGTGGATCAGGTAGTCCGAGCTGGAGTGAGTGAGTGGAGGCGGTGCTAATTGGCATATTCAAGAATATGCGTATTCTAAATGATGTAGCAATGGTGTAGAGTTACATTCAAGCTATTTTAAGGCATGAAGAAATTATTAAAAAAAAAAAAACGTTTAAATATGTCATTTTGTTTATCAAAGATGAGTTTTAAGGGATAAAATGATTGACAGCAGGGGGACTTTAAAACACAATAGAAGTATCATAAATGTGTATTTCTAAAGCTCAGCTCTTTCCCACAGGCCCTGAGATGAGCGATCAGGCTGTTCTGGGATCTGCTGTAGAGGATGTGCTCAATGTGGTCCTCAAGAGACGTGTCCCAAACTCCACCCTCAGCCCTGATGACAACAACAACATGGTGCATTGTGGGAGGACCAAAGTCTTTCTCACGCACTCTCTGGTAAAGCATGCTCTCTGATGACTTATGAGTGTAAGGCGATTTGTAAAATGCCCAATTGCACTGAGGCAGCTGTTGAAAGTTCACTGAACTCTTTGGCCCTGTTTCCCCCCATCTCAGCTGATGCAATCACAAGCAGTTTGATGTCAGTAGTTAATATATCATGTGTTGTGCAGTTGGAGATGCTGGAGGAGCACAGGAACAGGGCGCGCTCACAGAAGGCATTCTGTATCCAGTGCTGCTGGCGCAGATACCAGCAACGTCAGCGCAACCTCAGGACACAGGCTGCCACCCGCATACAAGCAGGTCAGGATTTACCATCTTTACTTCGTGATTACAAGTATACTGGTTGTATAACAGACAGGGCTCCAAGTTTTGGGAGGAACGTAAAAGCCGTTTTTCTAATAAAAGTTGCAAATGTGATTTAAAAATTATAAAATCCAGGTTTGTTTTTCTTGTTTGAAGGGTGCGCAATTTGGCCAAAATTTTGTGATTATGATTATATATCAATATGCAAAATAATAATAATAATATTATTATTATTATTATTATTATTATTACTAAATAAAAATATAAAATATTACTATTATTGGACTATTATACTAAATATTTCTACTAATAAATAAATATATATATATATATATATATATATATATATATATATATTACTACTGTAATATTTAACTGAAAAATAAATAACTGAAAAAAACAGGAATATAATATTTATAATATAAACCTTTTTTTACATTACAACTGTGAAATTACAATACTAATATTTATTCTTCATTTTCAAATGTTAAACCATCAAACTTTTATTTTGACGTAAAACCACAGGAAGCCCTAAAAGCTTAATTTTTGTTGATAAGCACTTCTCATTACAAGCATGGGCATATATATATATATATATATATATAATATGGTTGGCAACCATCTTCCCATGCTTATAATGATAAATATATATATATATATATATATATAATTTTTTTTTAATTGCAGCCTTTGCAATTTGATAATCACACTAAGCCATATCACAGTTATTGCTAAACATTAAGGGCGTGGAATCAGCTGGTTGTGTTCCCTTTAAGATCCCTTTTAGCATAGAGATAAATTGCACAGGCAAAAAGCCATTATTCTTCAGGAAAAGACCCAGTCTTGTCTGTAGTGACAGTCCATTTCTCTCTCTCTCCTCTGCTTGGCTAAAGAAGCAATCATCTGCTGTGCGTCTAGACACCGACACCTGATTACCTGATCACCTTCCTCCTGATTATCCCTTAAACTCAGACAGAACAGATACAGCTCACCTGAGCCAAACACCTGCTTCACTGAAATCAGTAAAGCCAAATGATAACTGAGTCACAGTATGATCTCGGGAAATAAGTGTGTCATGTAATCCGACCACACCACACTAATGAATTCATAATGGATGATGTATTCACTCATTATTTAAATTTTGTTAACTTTGTACAAAAACAAAGTTACATAGATAGTGCACCTTTTAACTATTTAAGTTATCTTTTAAAAACTTTATTTTTGGCAAACAAACTGACAATAGTTTAATGCTTGAGAAGTGGCTTTCAGAGCAGCTCTGCGGATTAAGTTCATGTCCTCATATGAGACGGCAGACACTAAAAACAGAGCATCACACATTCTTAAGTGTGTAATAGACAAAACCGCCAATCATTCACAAAGAGACACAGATGCAGAATATTTAAATAGCAGTTTTTATGGTTTAATATTTACAAACATTAGTTCACAAGTTGATTAATTCTACAGCCCTACTTTTGATTTATTCATCCACAATTTGCCAAATTCTGTGACATTCCATGTTATGCAGTAAATTCCATTTTTATGACTGCATTGCACATTTTCCACATTGTGCAAGTCATATTGGGCCCTACAATGGGAACTTTTTGAGTTTATAAATGTCATGCTTCTTTACAGATGCTTTTACCTGAAGTGAGACAGAATGAATATTCTAGGATAAATGACTCTATCCAGTATTCGTATAGTATTATTTAGTGTTTTTAACTCTCTTTACGTGTATCTTTATCACAGCTGTGAGGTCCTGGCGGGTCAGAAGAAAAATTAAGAAATGGCACAAAGCTGCATCGGTCATACAAACCAAATGGAGGCACTGGAGAGTAAGCATTGTGCTGATTTTTAATTTTATTAATAACAGTGTTTGGCAGGACACATGCACATTACACACTAAAGGAAAACATTAAAAAGCATCATGACCCCTTTAATACAAGTATATTATCAAAAATAGTGGTAATCAAATGATTGCATTAAACTTTAACAATTTAATTCATCTTTTAACATGTAATCAAATGAAGATTTAACATTTTTTTTATTTTTTGGCAAATAAAGAATGCAAACTAAATGTTTAATTTAAAAATGTCACATTACAGAAATAAAATGGGTTATGAACACTGTTTCAGGCTGACTTCAAATGTAGATTGATTTAGATTAAATCATCTGTGTTTTGTGCCTTTTTTTTAATATATATTTCTGCATTCCTTCTCGAAAGGCATGGATGGATGCATTAGCTGAGGCAGAACTGGATGATGCTGAGGATTTCATGGAGGAAGAATCATCTGTGTTGCCGAAGCTGGATCCTCTGCTGAGGGAAAGAGGCTCCGTGCAACTCTCCAGCATCCAGGAGCCTGTCATGGTCAGAGGGTGGCCCATCGGGCTGGCGATAGCCTCTGCTCCCTCCATCACTGTGTCTCTGACTGCCTCTGGTTTCCAGCGGATCATGTCCATGATGGCCTGTCTGAAGATCCCGTTCAGACACGGTGAATACAAAGTAGAGACCAACCAGTTTGACCAGGGTGTGGCATCTATCAGAGCTCAGCCACGGGTAAGAGATATTTCCAATATACTAGTTAACTGAGATTACCGAAAACAATTTAATAGTTTTGGTAAACAAATATAGCTGCAACAGCCATAAAGGGGCCAAGCACAAAGAAGCAAGCAAGAAGTAAAATCATCAGTAAAATATAACATTTTATTTCATATACTTTATTGTAGTTAGTTTAAGTTATTGCTAGTTAGTGGAAATTTAATTTTTTGTTCAGTTATAGTGCCACCAACAGGCATAATCCCACCACTTTTTTTTAATGTGTCCTCAGAGTGTGCCCATAAATGTGTCAATTTTGGTGAAAATATCTCATTTCGTTTAGGAGTTATAGACACGTATATGTATGAGTACATAAAAAAATGACCCATGCACGAATTTGATTGAATTTTTTTGCCACTATCAAAATTTTGGCATTTGAGCTTTGTGTAGCCAACGTCCTATGCTGGTTTCGTCTCGATCGGACTAACGGTTTCGAAGATATTTCGGGAACGTTGTTTTAACACTAAATCACAACGTTGTACAAACCACAAGGCGAAACCTAGCACTCTGAACTCTGCAAGGATTCAGGAATCTAAGGAGATGACTCCCATGAAAATAAGTCAACCACATCAAAAGTTATGAGTATATGAATATTTGATTTCACCACTAGGTGGCACTGTCTTGAAACTTCTCAGGCTCCTTCAGGGCATTGTGCTGATGACCCATACCAAGTTTCATAATGATACACCAATACGTTAAAAAAATACAGCATTTTGCTACAAAATGGCTGATGCCCAAAATGGCCGATATGGTAAAATTGGATATCATTCAACTCGGCATGCTGCCCTGAATCTAACAAGACCAGTTTTATAATTTGTGGCCAAAACCATTCAGAAGTTATAAGAAAAAATATGCATTTTTCCTATCTCTGGACCAGTAGGTGGCGCTGTGCCGAAACGCAGCATGTAGCCTCAGGTCATGCTTGTGACGACATGTACCAATTTTGGTCAGAATATGCTAAAGCATTGCGGAGATAGAGCCTCGCGTCCAATTTGGCATGCTCTTCTTTGAATTTGTTTGCGCGTTATTCGAGAATGGTTATGTTAATCAAAAAGCTTTTGATAACCTTTTGCCAGCATAGTCTGAAGATGATCTGATTTGATTTTCATGAAAATTGGAGCAACCATCTAGGAGGAGTTTGAAAAAGTAGGGGTTTTTTTTGTGGGAAAATTTGGCGGTTAAAGTTTCATGATTTTCTTTCTAACCCTTACGGTTCAAAAGTTATTAGCGTAAACATAAATGAAATTTTGGACAAGTGGTGGTGCTAAAGAGTTCTAGAGACACCCAATTTGCTGTAGTTAATGTTGGGATTGTCCTCTATCAGTGTGCCACATTTCATAACTTTCCTGCAAGCAGTTTTATGGGCAGCCATAGACTCCCAGAGTGGGAGAATAAGAACACCAACGGATACAATAGGTGCTTGGCCCCTAATAATAGCGCTGTTTGTAAATCAGGTTTACTCAGAGGTGGATTAAGTTATATCATTTTAATGTGAGATTACAAAAACAAACATTTTCTTGGTAAATTGTACACTTTCAGTGCAAGGAACTATGACATTTTGATTTTTATGCATGAATCTTGAAATGACCTGAAATATTGCTTTGTCTGATTATGCAACCCTGTTTGTTTTGACAGGGGTCCATTAAGATGCATTTGCAGAGATCTCCACTGCTCTACGCTGACAGACACCCAGTGCACAACACAGATGTGGTGACCGGATTCAACCAGATCTTGCTGGAGAGAACCTGACATCACTGTTAAAAGCTTTCATGCAATCAATGCACCTTTGAAATACACTACATTAAGTGATATTAAACATTTAGCTGCCTTATTGTTAGTGCAATTCAGTGTTTAGTTGTATTTACTCTCAGCATGAAGCACAAGTGCCTTTTAATTTTCCTGTAGAGTGTTTTATAATTATTTATACAACAGAGCTTCCATTTTATACTAGTATTTTCTGTTATGATTTAAATAATGTTTCTTGCACAGCTTGAAAGTGATATTTATAGATAAGAATGTGCTGCTGATATATCCCAAATTCAGGTATTTAATTTGATTTGTATTAATATCAGTGTACAAACTGATAAAATAACAGGCTTTAAAGGGGCTATATGTAAGAATTTTCATGTATTAATCACTTTTTTTTAATTATTGTCAATGTGTGAACAGCTTGTAACGAAACTTCAAAACGAGACCTTCCCTGACTTCCTAGGTTGCCTATGAAAGCCTGTAGACTATTTTTATGTGAAGGACTCGGGACGTTTTTGCCGGGAAAAATCAAAGAATGTGTTTACATGCGCTCACGAGAGCCTCTCTTCTGTTCAATGACACATGAAACGAATGCTTATACAATGTTCAGGATAAAATGCTGAAAGAGCCGTTCTGTACTGTAATATCAATTTGCCATGCAGAGAAAAGGGATTCATTCAAACTATAGTCTCACATAGCCAGATCTATTTAGTCTATAGCAGTGTACTACTACTTAAATGTAAGTACTTGCATTTAATGTGAAACTTCAGCTTAAGTCAGGTATGAACACAACAAGGTCATAGAATGATGTTGGTGATGATAAAAAAAAAAAAATGTATATATCGTCGCTGTCGGGCGGAAAACTTGTATTTAATGATACTGTCGTCGAAGTAAGTATTGTGGCTTTATGGTCAGACACGTGCATGTGTCATTATAATATTAACATTTTTTGAAAATCGGGCTCAAATTGAGGTTTTTGACCATCGAATGACAGATTTTCACTGAAGCAGCCGCAATCTGAGGCAGATGGATATAAAGTTTATTGTATCTTATGGGCACTCACAGTCTTCTTGTTGAAATCTCATGATACACAAAAGATGAAGCGCTATGCACAGGATTTTTAAAACCGTATGCTTCAACTAAGACTATAAGACTATTCTCCACTCTTCAAATACAAAAAAAGTGTTAGTTTTATGGACATAGTTTTTATTGAGTAGGCTAAAGGAAACGCTGTACTTACTCAAACATCAGTTCTTTATTTACCCTTGCATTGCGAACAAGCAAAGATGTCCGACTCCAAACTGCACGGCACATTCTAAATGGAGGCAGGGTGGAGTTGTGAGGTTTGACTGACAGTTTGAGGAACCAATGGAGTTACGAGGTTTAGTCACAACCTCTTTTAAATGCTTTTTATTGGTTAAATATTTGTAAAACCCACATCTAGACATAAAGGATCACAAGTAGTAGCATTCATTTTATAAAACAATGACGAAATATAGAGATACAAGTTTTCGCCCCGACAGCGCGATGATATCTTGTTTGTAGCATTTATTTTTACTTATTTTTGTGCACGAGCAATAAGTCACTGGGTGCAGTTCACTTAACGGCCACAGGTGTCGCTAATAATGAGTTCTTCATTTAGCCCCTTGAAAACATGTTACAATGATATTAATAATTTAAAATAGAATATAATGATAACTGAGAGAGATAATGGAGAATATAGTATTGATAAAGACTATTATTATTATTACAGGTTTTGTACACTTTGCTTGGTATCTTTTTCTATTCATTAACTTTATTCATTGCACAATGTAAGACATGAAACACTACATGATAAAATACTGGGAAAAGTCATGGTTTCGGCATTGCTGTTGATGCTCTTACCAAAGCAAACTGAATTATTGTATTATGTGCATATGTTCTGTACTTCTCAATTTTGTCAGATTACTTTTTACCGCTTTAGACTGAAATGTATTTTCAGACACCGACTGTTCATGCATAACACAACATTCCTCCTTAAATCAGGGCTACAAGGTGTTTTTGATCATGAAACATTTAATTGCATGTGCAAAAAGTGTATTTATGACCAAAAATAATATTTCTGTAGATTTCTAATCTCAGGGCATTACTCAACATATCTTTTTTGTTTGTGCTCAGGTACAACACATGGTTCTGCAAACACTTTGAAACAGACTTTGAAATTGAAATAAAAATCATTAAAGATGTTCTGTTTTTGGTTTCTTTTGACACATTTTGTAGTTGGGGAGAATTAATTATAAAAGGCATGATGGTGTGTAATTAATTACCGGCTGTAATATTGTGTGTGACAACACAAAGGCTCAGTAAGAAAACATGCATTTTGTTAATGTTGTCATTACTCTAACGATAGATTGTATTCAAAAGAAGTTTGTTTAGTACATTATTACATCAACATTTGTGCACAAAACCCAAGCGCAGTCAGTGCTGGACTGAATCGATGCATGTGTTTCAGTCTGATAAAGGTAGCTTTTATGGTAATTGTATAGACGCTTACTATAAAGTATCATGTTAAAGGTACTTTTACTATACTAATTAGTCAGAGGGAGAAGAAACAAGAACAGTATAGTACCAGGATTATTATAGTTAACTAAAACCACAAAAACAATTTTGTTACTTAAAAAAAATAAAACTTATTTCAGCTAGTGGCTAAGGCAACTATTTCTTATTTTAATTTATTTAGTTTAATTTGATGTACTAAATAAACTATGGAAGCTTGTTTCCACCACTGAATAATAAATAAAAAAAAGGTAATTGTGAGAAAGTCAGAATTGCGAGAAAAAAGTCAGAATTGTGAGATAGAAACTCGTAATTTCGAGAAAAAAAATCAGAAGTGCGAGATATGAACTCGTAATTGCGAAAAGCCAGAATTGCAAAATAAACTCGTAATTGCGAGAAAAAAAGTCAGAATTGAAAGAAACTCGTAATTGCGAGAAAAAAGTCAGAATTGCAAGATATAAACTCGTAATTGCGAAAAAAAGTCAGAATTGAAAGAAACTCATAATTGCGAGAAAAAAGTCAGAATTGCGAGAGATAAACTTGTAATTGTGAGAAAAAAGTCAGAATTGCAAGATATAAACTCGTAATTGCGAGAAAAAAGTCAGAATTGCAAGATATAAACTCGTAATTGCGAAAAAAAGTCAGAATTGCAAGATATAAACTCATAATTGCGAGAAAAAAGTCAGAATTGCAAGATATAAACTCATAATTGCGAGAAAAAAGTCAGAATTGCAAGATATAAACTCGTAATTGCGAAAAAAAGTCAGAATTGCGAGAGATAAACTTGTAATTGTGAGAAAAAATGTCAGAATTGCAAGATAAACTCACAATTTTGAGAAAAAAGTCAGAATTGGGAGATATAAACGAGAGCTATTTTAGTTTATTTGCCAGACATGAGTCTAAATTACTCAGTTGTTTCTGTTTAAACCTCTGAAGAACAAAGAGTTTTGTGAACGATAGATTGTATTCAAAAGAACATTATTATATCAACATTTGTGCACAAAACCCAAGCGCAGTCAGTGCTGGACTGATTTGATGCGCGTGTTTCAGTGTGTGTTCATTAGGAATCCGTCCATATGTGGCAGTTCAATAAAATCAGTATTCGTCATCATCGTCATTCTCTGTTTCTGTAGGTTCAATGATTTTTAAGCACTGATCAGCAAGCTCCACGAACAGCGGCTCCTGCATGGCGTCTTTCATGGCTTTGGCTTTATTTTCAGCCGAGTCCACCGACATCATTAACTGCCGGAGATGAGGATTCCTCAACAGACCCTTCAGCGCCTCTGAATCTCCTGCGTGAATGAAAACATCTGTAAGACTGCTCTCACAGAAACAGAATAGAAGATTGGTATCATTTCATACCGAGCTGCTGAAGTTTCTGTAACGGCACTTTGTCAGTGTGACTGTCTTCATCAAGCAGATCCTCAACAATCCACGGCTGTTCAGCTGAAATCAAACATATTAACATATTGTTGCAAATAAAATATGGCTGATAAGCAACTAAGTTTCATGTTGATTTTGGTATCCAATCTATAACATAACGATCATTTACTCACCGCTGCTCACTGTCACTGGTGTCGGGCTGCTGGAGACTGGATCTGATTCTTTAATTGGGTGACATGAATCTATGAGATCGAGGAGAAATAAAGGCTTACATAAGAGTTGTTGTTTTTCTGACAATCAGTGTGTATAAGACACAAAGTAACTAATAATTGATGACAAACTTTGCTGTTGGCTTGACAAAGCCAGGTCTGAAAGTTTAAAATAACTTTGAAAAGCTTGAAGTTTAAAGGTTTTACTCTGAGAAAGTCAAACATTTTTACTAGCATGATTTAACACATTGTTATGCTGCCTTCACGTGCTCTCTGAATTATCGTAAATAAGAGTTTCCTAGGTAAAAATTGCACACGAACGCCCTCCCATTTAGAAACTTGAATGCGATGAGCTCATAATCACGACTTCAGAAGTGTGAATTATCAAATTTCCGATCACATGTGAAGGCAGCGTTAGTAGCTGCGTCTCATTTCGAGGGCTGCGTCCTCCGGAGGTCGCATTTGAAGGCTGCATACGTCATCGAGGCGGTCTCATTTGAGAAAAGTAACCATTAGATTGCAAAGTAAGAAAGAAATTACAGTATTTCACAATTCACGATAATCATTTTTTAACGGTTAATTTTCTTAAATAAGACATTCTTAATGATGTATGCAGCCTTCAAATGTGACCTCCGGAGGACGCAGCCTTCGAAATGCGACGCAGCTAGTGTTTTAGCATGTTGTTATCATTAGCATGTTTGCTAAGATGATTTAACGCGTTGCTAACATGATTGAACACATTGTTAGCATGATTAACACATTGCTATCATTTTAAACATGTTGTTAGCATGACTAGCATGTTGTTAACATGATCGACATGTTGCTTGCATGGTTAGCATGATAACGGTTGCTAATGACTTAACACATTGCTAGCATGAGTAGCATTTTGCTAACACGATTTAACATGTTGCTAACATGGTTTAGTATAAGCATTTTGTTAACATGTTTTAACATTTTGCTATATGGTTTAAAACATTGCTAGCAATATTAGCATGTTGCTAGCATGAATAAGCATGTTGTTAACATGTTTTAATATGTTGTCTCAGAAATTTAGTCTCAGAAGAAGAAATAGATCAGTATGTATGTCAACTTTGTCAAGCCAACATAATTTCTAACAAAAAATGCATATCTAGTAGTAGTATTATGTTATTATCATTAATAATGCATTATCTAATTTAATATATTTAAAATATATTAAATTAAAAATATTTAAAATAATGATAATCAAATTAGTACAGCATAGCGCTTGCAACGCCAAGATCATGGGTTCGAGTCCCAGTGTAAACCTTGAATGGAATACAAGTCGCTTTGGATAAAGCATCTGCCACATACGTAAATTTAAATATTTATCAATAGAAAACTGGACTTACCATCATCTTTGTGTCTTTTAAAGCAACTCACTGAACAACTAGACGAGAAAGAAATGTGTTATTTATCAATTATAGTAGTATCCGAAAGCAAAAGTGAGCTGATAAAGTTATTGATGGCAGTTATTTACTGAACTTACAATCGAACATGAATAAACGACTTACTATCTGATTCTGCAGGCTGGACATCTGTATTTAGGAACATGTTCGCTGCAAACTCCACACAGCTGCATGACTGATTTAGAAAATCGACAAGCTGTGAAATAAAACAACGTAGATGTCAATTATCTTGTAGTTACTGCTGAAACCACGTGCTTCTGTTGTTGACAGCGTGAGAGCGTGGGACTTTTAACTCATTTCCGCGTCGCTGTAGCGAACACTTCCGGTGTAGAGTGCTGAGGTCACGGTGTCCTTCCCCACGTGTGTGTGTGTGTCAGTGTGATCAGGGATCAGCAGCACGAGCACCTCCGAACCGAACCGCCGTCATGCTGAAGTCTGTGAGTCGCGCAGTTCAGCTCGCAGCCCGTCTGTCCAGCAGGAGCTCCGCGCCGTCCGCTCCCGCCATCAGACCCGCGCTACACCTCAGCAGAACCTTCACCAGATCCATCTGGAGCCTGAGCAACAGCGGACCGGCGTCAGGCTCCAGGCCGAAGCTGCTCACAGCGACACGGGCTCTGCCGACAGTGTCCTGCGGCTGCGGGAGTCTGCATACTGAGGGTAAACGCTCCTTCACATACACACGAGCTAAAAAGTACCATGGTAAAGGTAGTTTTTATGGTAATTGTATAGACACTTACTAAAAAGTACCATGTTAAAGGTACTTTTACTAGGTACTTTTACTGGGTACTTTTACTAGGTACTTTTACTATACTAAATGGAGGAGAAACAAGAACTGTATAGTGCCAGGGTTATTATAGTTAACTAAAATCACAAAAATATTTCTTTTAAGTAAAGGAATTGAATGTCAATTGAAAAAAAAATAAATAAAAATAAATTAAATGAAATAATAATAATAAATAAATAAATTTTATATATATATATATATATATATATATATAACTTATTTCAGCTAGTGGCTAAGGCAAATATTTGCCTTATTTTAATTTATTTAGTTTAATTTGATGTAGTAAATAAGCTATGGAAGCTTGTTTCCGCCACTGAATAAAAAAAAAAAAAAAAGGTAATTGACTTTTTATCTAACAATTCTGATTTTTATTCTCAGAACTGCGAAATATAAACTCGCAATTGCGAGGAGAAAAAAGCCAGAATTGCGAGATTTAAACTAGCAATTGCAAGAAAAACGTCAGAATTTCGAGATATAAACTCGCAATTACGAGAAAAAAAAGAAGCCAGAATTGCGAGATGTAAACTCGCAATTGTTAGAAAAGTAAAAATTGCAGGATATAAACTAGTAATTGCGAGAAAAACTTCAGAATTTTGAGATATAAACTTGCAACTATGAGAAAAAAGTCAAAATTGCAAGATTTAAATTAGCAGTTGCGAGAAAAACGTCAGAATTTCAAGATATAAACTCGCAATTATGAGAAAAAAAGCCAAAATTGTGAGATATAATCTTGCAATTATGAGAAAAAAGTGAAAATTGCAAGATATAAACTAGCAATTGCGGGAAAAATGTTAGAATTTCGAGATATAAATTCACAATTGCAAGAAAAATCAAATTTTGCATGTTATAAACTCGCAATTGTGAGGGGGAAAAAAAAGTCAGAATTACGAAATAAAGTCACAATTAACCTTTAATTTCTTTTATTCCGTGGCGGAAACAAGCTTCCATAATAAATGCTATAGAGATATTTTAAGAAAACGAATAAAAATGTCAAAAAAACAACTAAATTAGTAACTAAAATTAAAACAGAAAATAACACCTAATTCAAAGCTTTTAATAAAAAGTTACCAGGTTAATTCCATGATATTTAAGATGATGATGTCATATCCTGCAATATTTGCATATGCGTTATCAGAGCATCACGACAGGTGAACTTGAGACTGAATAACAGATGAACAGCATGTCATCTTAACCAACCAATGAGATCTCATTCATTAGTAGTGTTGTTAGTAAAACATTCATGTGTTTCATTGAGTGTGTCTTTATTCTTCAGGCGACAAAGCGTTTGCAGAGTTTCTCACAGATGAAATCAAAGAAGAAAAGAAGATCCAGAAGAACACGAGTCTTCCTAAAATGTCCGGCGGATGGGAGCTTGAACTGAACGGCACAGAAGCTAAACTCGTCCGCTCCGTGTCTGGAGAAAAGTAAGAATGTGTTTCATTCAGACAGTCTCATTTAAATAATTCCCACCCAAAATAAAGGGGCGGGGCCTGGCCGAGTGAGTTAGTAGTGCGTTGAAACTGGCGGTTATGGTAAGGGGCGGGACATTTCCCAAACACACTCAAAGCGCTTAACCAATCACAACACACTGCTCCACAGAGTCACCATCTCGTTCAATGTGAACAACAGCATCCCGCCACAGCTGGAGGAAGAGCCGGAGCAAACGCAGAAGAGTCAGGAAGAAGAGGTATCATCGATTCACATTCATGTTGAAAAACACCCCAGGTTATGATGTAACATCATATGAAACTGACATAACTAGCTACCTAACTTCCTTAAACTGTGGAAGTTGTTTAATGATTTTAATGCATGTTTTGTCTTATTTTAGGCCCTCTTGTAAAAGAACCACTGCTTTAAAGACGTTACATAATTGACCAGCTCGACTAGCTTTTACCTTGTCATGTTTTTAATACGTTTTTCCTGTGTTTTTTTTAGCCTGACATTGTTTCGACGCCCAACTTTGTGGTTGAGGTGACCAAACAGGGCGCAAAGAATTCACTAGTGTTTGACTGTCATTTCCCTGAGGATGAGGTGGGTTTCATTCCTCTCGTTGTTGTTTTCTGCAGTTTGATTTTATGTTTAGTGTGACTGTGAGGGTCCATCTGTCACATGGAGCGTGCACAATGTTTTCTCATTCATCTCACTCAATCACTGGATTTCATATCCAAAGCTTCTTGTCCCTGAGCAGACCAGCCACGGTGAGGGTGAGGAGGAGAGCGACATCTTCACCATCCGTGAGGTCAGTTTCCAGCCGGAGGGAGACGCGGACTGGAAGGAAACCAGTTACACGCTCAACACAGACTCCCTGGACTGGGTTAGTCAAGTCACATTCATCTCTACAGCGCTTCATACACTACAGAATGTTTCAAAGCAGCTTCACTGTGATAAACAGGAAAAGAACAGTTAATGTTGCAAAGTTATAAGATATGAAACAAATACAGTTTCAGCTGTATATCAGCTCTAGATTGTTGTAATTCAGCTCAATTCAGTTAAATAACGGTTACAAAAGTTCATCCATTATGAAACAAATCTGTCATTTTCTTTCACACCGCTAGAGGGCGCATAATGTATTTGTGTCGTCTAGTAGTCGGCACAGAGTTGTGTGTGAAGAAGACCAAACAAACTCTTTTGACAGTGATGAAATAGTGCATTAGTGTTCGTTCCACTTTTTCAGCAGCGCTGGTTCCGGAAAGATTTTTTCCCATTAATTTTTCCCTTAGGGATTTAAAAAGTCTTTGTCAAAGAGTTATAAGCCATGAACCAAACCAGTCAGCTACGAGGAGAATCACAACACTACAAACTTTGATTTGAAGCAAAAAAGTTTTTGAAAATTCAAAGGTACAAGACTGTGTTCTTAACGTCTTTAGTGAGGGAAAGAACTACAGTCCCATGAAGCATTGTGAACAGCATAATCGAATAAATTTGTCAAATTTTTGATGAATAAATTAAAGTAGGTCAGTACACTTAAATCAAATCGCAATATAGACTAGTGTCTGTGAATATGAAACCGCAAAAACACTATTGAAATATGAATCCTGCATGTTCTGTGTGTCTCTGTGGGAATTTATCACAATTTTTCCTCCATGTTTTAATTTTAACAGTAAAGCTGTTGTGCAGCACTTTGTTTGACAAAAAAAGTTTAATGACATATGATTAAAAGATAAAATGAATTAATGTTTCATGCCTTAATTTGATTGCCAGAAAAATTTAAATACACAACACAGAATTTCTTTAAAAAGGAAAAGAAATGAATTCAATTAATTAGACATGCTTTTTGATTAATAAAATTTAATTAAACCATTAAAATGGAATCCAGAAAACTTAAAACAGAAAACAGAATTTAGTAAAAAAAAAAAAAAAAAAATGGAATTTGAGAGAGAAAAAAAACCCCCTCTTTCATAGGGTCCTAAAACTGTAATTTTTGGGAAATATTTAATAAATTGTTGTTAAATTGTATGTTTCATGATTTCAATTAATTAGACATGCATTTTGATTAAAAAATTTTTATTTAACTATTAAAATGGAGTCCAACAAAATTACAACAACGAAAAAACGGAATTCAGAAAAATTAAAGCAGGAAAAATGGAATTTGGGAAAAGAAAAATGTATTTCATAGGGCCCTGTGTGTGTGTGTGTGTGTGTGTGTGTATATATATATATATATATATATATATATATATATATATATATTTCAAAATCATTTTCTCTATGGAGAAAATATAATAGTTGGAATATCCAACTTTATGTTCAACACATTTTATTTTTAATCTGTTCAAAAAACATATGTCAAAACCAATGATCTAAATTCATGGGTACACAGTGTCATCATTCAGTAAGTCTTTGTTTATAAGTGCACAAAACCGCTTGTGTTTGAAATGATAGAAACATAATCCATGCAAGTTCACAGATGAGAATGTTTGTCCAGTGCACTGAACAAGCTCTTGCCTTGCTGTGGCGGTAACAAACTCCATTGAAAATATAAACTCAGCTGTGACCTCTGACTTTCTAGGCCCTGTATGACCATCTGATGGACTTCCTGGCTGACCGCGGCGTTGACAACACGTTTGCGGACGAGCTGATCGAGTTGAGCACGGCACTGGAGCATCAGGAGTACATCAAGTTCCTGGAGGAGCTCAGCACTTTCGTCAAATGCAAATAACCTGTGTGCTGTTTGTACGGTCGAGATTTATCCCAAACTGTGAGATACTTCTGGTTCTGATGTGATGACAGAATGAAGATGAAGGCAGAACAGTTTTGTATTTAATTTTATATAATTGTTTCAAGTTATGTGCACACCGGTTCAAATGTCAGATGGCTTTACAGGTTGAGAGTGTGAAGTAAACATTCATGAGAAATAAAGCTGAGAGGAAATATTGAGCCGTTTGTCCTGATTTACTTTCAGTATAATAGAGTTGCTAAAATGCAAAACTGAGATTCTGGGTTTAGTTTTTTAAATGTATATCTCAAATTAATGACTTCCTGAAGTGCAACATTTACATTTATGCATTTAGCAGATGCTTTTATCCAAAGCAACAAAGCAAAAGAAAAAAAAAAGTAACTCATCAAAAAGCCAACAACATTTATAACATACAATGCCAGGTTTATTAGACAACGAGATTGGGAGAAATTGTCATGAAACAGGTGGAACTTCCTGTTTGACTAAACACTGAAAGATGTGAGATGGTATGAGTGTTTATGAACGGTTTGGAAATGGTCATGTTTCACGGTGCAGAAATAATAGAGTTCACTATAGACTTGCATTGACAGATTAACGGTAGAAATGTTTCATAAACTTGTTCTATTTGCATGTGTAACAGGATCAATCTCACAAAAACATGTTCTTATTTCACCCACAAAATAAAAAAAAAATTGTTTTACAAGAAGAAAATTAAGACTACTAGGACATTTTTGCATTGTGAAACTCCTTTTGTAATGCAAAATAACTAAAATCAATGTAAAGTGGCTGAATAGATTAATATCATTATTCTCAATGAAGATTCTCTTTACTGTAAGTGATTTTAGTTTTTAATCTTAATCATGGAGGCATGAAAACAGGTTTCAAAGTCCAAGTTTTTGAAAACAATACCATTATCATCTGTGTAAACTGCAAAAAGGTGATTTCTGTACACGTGTTAAGTCTACAGGCGCATAGTATTTTTTTTTTTACAAAGTGACATTGCCATCTACTGGCCTGGCAGCAGAATACAGAGTTTTTAGTCGCTTTCCCGGATCCATGTGAACAGGGATTGTTTTGACAACGTTGTCGTCTGTACGCGAAAAACACAGGAAAAAAAAAAAAAGCTTCCATTTTTACCTAAAACATACACTCAATAGCTGATCCAAGATCAGAGAAACCAAGAGTTTAACCAGCAGTTCTGTGTTTTAACATTATGAATAAAGGAAGTGAATGATAAAAGTTAAATAATTCTTTATTTCACAGAAATAAAATATTCACAACATTTAAAAACATCCATCAGACTGTGGATGAACCGCTCACAGGACGACAGACAGATAGTCACACACCTGGGAAGAACGAAAGCAGATCACATGAGTGCGCATGAACAACATCTTTCAGGTGTTAAATGAATATTTAATTATGAAGATGTAGAAACTAGCCATATAAATACCTTGCAGCTGATCATGAGGTTTGGGGATCCGTCAGTGTTAAAGGCCATAGAGAAGGTGGGGTTGTGAAGACAATCCTCCATGTGCTCCGTCACGCGTCTTTCTAGAAGATTCTGTAAAACCTCTGATGTAACATTCCTACCCTGTGGAGACATGAGAGCAGACGCTCAAAATAAACCGCTTTAGTGCAATGGGCAGGTTACAAGATTTATCAGTCCATTCCTCTAACGTAATGGGCTAATAGTTGATTAATAATAAAATATTCACTATATTCTACTCCATCCAGACCAATCGAATAATGGATTTATGGTAACACTTTATTATAAAGTTTTATTTGTTAACATTAGTGGTTGAGTAAACAAACAAATCGGCACACTGCCACTGCTGCTCTCAAAATTTATTAAAAAGACAACATTTCGACCAAAGAGGTCTTCGTCAGGTCAAACCTTAGTGGTTAAACCAACAATGAACAACACTTCAACAGTATTTTTTAATTTTAGTTAATTTGTTAATGCACTGTGAACTAACACTGATAAAGATTATTGGCAACACTTTACAATAAGGTTTCATTTATTAACATTTAACTACATAAGTTAACATGAACTTATGATGAACAATACTTCTACAGCACTTATTAATCTTAGTTCATGTTAATATCAACATTTACTAATGCATTAATAAAAGGTGCGGTATGTAAGATCTCTGTCCGCTAGAGGTCACTAGAGGCCTATTCAAAACAAAGGCGCAGCTTGATGACGGCAAGTTTGAGTGCGGAACCTTTGGACATGTGGTCTTCACATCACAGCCGGTGGAAACAATCGAGAGAAATCATGTTCATGGATGCGATTATTAACGTTACTGTAGTATGAAGCAGAGCAGGACCGAGTGTTGTGGAGCTGAACGAGGCCGCTGGAGCGATTGCGCAACACACGCCTCACGAGCAGCGGGACTTTTATTATGACACAGTCGCTGGCGCTGCTTCCGCTTTTCCGTTCATGAGTATGAGGTAATGCAGCTCCGTTTATCATATTAGATACATTTGAGTGTGTTGAAAATGATGTTATAACGTTACTCTGTGCGTTCGCTCGGCGGCTGCTGTGAGACACTGTTGCACACTGCAGTAAGATAGATCGAATTTAGAATATCATATTAAATGCTGGATGGCTTGTGTTGATAAATGGCATGCAATTAATTTTAAAACGTATTGTATGATGGAGAAAATGTTGTATTACTGTTACTAAAAATAAAGCTGCATCTGATTATGCTATGTTAGCTACTTCACAAAATAGTGTTTTTCTCTGAGGCATGGTAAAGCATGGTACTCGCAAAAAAAAAAAAAAAAAAAAAAAAAAAAAAATCAAGAAAATTAGATTTAAACAATAAGACTAAACGTGTTGAGCTATATAACAACAATTAGTTTTCTGTCTATAAATATATCAAAACAGTTGTTTCCTTGTCTATTAAAACATGTAATATGTTAAAGCGTCTTTGGTGTTTCCATGGTTTCTACAAAATAAAACCGGAAACCGAGGGTAACGCGGGTATGACGCCATTGACAGGCGACTCCTCACACGTCCCAGAGCCTTGGTTAAAACTGCAATTTTCTAACGATTTACAAATAGTTGGAAATATTTGGGATATTGTAAGTACTCAAGTGAACAAAATATATAACACTGGCCTAGTGGTTTTTGGATATTTTACGGCAAAAATCTTACATATTGCACCTTTTAAACAAATGATTGTATTTAACATTAGTTAATGCACTGTGATCTAACATGAACTAATGTTAACAAAGACGAATAAATACTGTAACAAATGTATTGCTCATTGTTAATGTTAGTCAATATATTAACTGATGTTAACAATTGAACCTTATTGTAAAGTGTTACTGGATTTATTATACCAAGTGTCCATATTTCTACAGTGGGGAAAAAAACTGATGTAAGATTTACATGGAAACAATTTTCACTCAGAAATTGCTAGTAAATTTTCAAAATTTTCAAAACACTGCTTCATGAAGCTTCGAAGCTTTACGAATCTGTTGTTTCGAATCAGTGGTTCAGAGCGTGAATCAAACTGCCAAAGTCACGCCCCCCAGTGGTGAACCATTGAAGTTTCGAAACACTTATGACATGACAAAGCCTCATTTACTGAAATCACGTGACTTTGGCACTCCAAATCCCTGATTCGAAACAAAAGATTCGTAAAGCTTCATGAAGCAGTGTTTTGAAATCGTCCATCACTAGATATTGTTAAAGTGGTTATTTTGTTTTTTTGTTTGGCGCACAAAAAGTATTCTCGTCACTTCATAACATTAAGGTTGAACCACTGTAGTCACATGAACTGTTGTTAGTACCTTTCTGGGCATTAAAAGTGTTAATTGTCTTGCTGGAAATGCAGGCCTCACTGAGCCATCGGATTTCATCAAAAATATCTTAATTTGTGTTCTGAAGATGAAAGAAGGTCTTACAGGTGTGGAACGACATGAGGGTGAGTAATGACAATTTTCATTTTTGGGTGAACTAACCCTTTAAAATGACACTTATGATCGTTTGATTATAAAGTATATTTGAGACTATAGACTATATAGATCTGGCTATGTGAGACTATAGTTTGAATGAACCCCTGTCCTTTGCATGACACACTGACATTACAGTACAGATGTCTCTTTCAACATTTTATCCTGCACATTGTATATAAGCATTCGTTTCATGTGTCATTGAACAGAAGAGAGGCTCTCGGGAGCACATGTGAATGACACAACCTTTGATTTTCACAGCAAAAATGTCCCGAGTCCTTCACATAAAAATCAGTCTACAGGCTTTCATAGACAACCTAGGTCTCATTTTTTCAGTTTCATTACAAGCTGTTGGCACATTGGCTATAATAATAAAAAAAGCAAGTAATACATGACAATTCTTTCATATAGCCCCTTTGAAAGTATACTTACAATTGTGTTGATGTAAAGACCACATGGACATGATGTAAAATGGCTGTTCACTGTCAGATTATTCCTGCACAGAGAGAGAGAGAAACCCCATTACATGTATTATTAAGAAAGATGGGTTTCACAGGAAAGATGGTTAGTGGCAAACACTTACGCATGACATATAGGGCATATGATCTGTCCACCCTGCTCCATTCCCTCCAACACTGAATTTAAATACTGTTCTTCATAACGCATACTGCTGTTATATTCCTCTAGAATCGAGAGCTCTGAAGGAGGAGACACATTGAAACAATCTTAAATGATGTAACACAATCCCCACACCTTTTAACCAATGCCACAATTTGTAAATTCTCTGACATTTCCAGGTTTTTCACGACCTGATATAATGAGAGGAGAAAGGTAACCTTGCGCTATGAGCTCCTGCTGAATTTCCTCAAACGCTGAAAGTTCATCAAAGTCTTGCTGTGCGGTGTAAACCTGAGGAGTAAAAGCACATGCTTAAAGATGAGAAAATCTCAAATCTCTTTGTGCTGCCACATATTCAAACTTCACAACTGTCATCAAATGATGCAACGGTCCACAATACACACATCTCTGATCCCGTTCCCGTTCCACAGCGATGGGAGACTGCGGTTGGACGACTGTAAGGTGCTCCACTCCTCCTCCATCACCTCCTGAACGAGCAGCGAGCGCTTGGATCCACCCGAATCGTCTCCCATCTGTCTGAACTTCTCCAGTAACCGCGACCGGCTGTTCTTCAGCCGCTCCACACAGCGCTGGGGATACAGAGAATATCATTATATGATCATTTTAATAGTCTCAAGAGAACAGTGGTGACCGCTCATGGGGGTAAATTAAAAATGGATTATAATATTTGTGATAAAATTTCATCCTAAACAATTGCTGGTTTCCAAGACCTGTACTTTGCATGGAAAATATATTATTTTAACATAAATATAGAAATTTAAATACATTTAGATCAACCATGCAAACTAATATTCACATTCTAATTCTATATAATATTTCTTAGTTTTAGTGTTTATTTTTATTTTACCTTTTGTGATACAAATGTATCCATAGCAAGTATCTCGAGAACTGTTTTGGTTCGGTTAGACAAGATTTAGATGGTTTTGATGGTGGACTGGTAAATATATTCATAGTTTATTGCCATAAAGAAGAAATCACCACTAATTCTCATTACTGTATAGGAATAATAGAGGAACAGGGTGATTTTCATTACTGTAAATGGCATGGAAATAATGTCACAATGAAAACATTACAACATGCATTATTTTCTGCACACTTCTTTCTTTTATAATATGACCTATACTTGTTGTTGACAGCTTTCATGAGATTCTCCACCACAGAAGCGAGCAAACATGATATTTACCTTCCTGTATGTTTCTTTCCATGGTGGAGTCGTGCCTTTGTACATGGATCTGTGTTTCTGTACCGCGTCCATGGTTCGACTGAACTCAAAACACTTTCAGCAGAACTCAAAGCCAGAAAACACACAAACAAACCAAGCCGATGGTTGCCAATCAGCGACTTTTAACCTTCCGCTGACGTCCCGCATACCCGGATGTTGTTTTAGCGCTCATGGGATTTGTAGTTCGTAAACTCTTCGAGAGAGTTTATAAAAGTTATTTAGTAACAGCCAGTTATTATTATTATATTATACATTTAATAAAAGTTATTTATGTGATAAAAGATCAAAGATATTAATTTTAAAAGAATTATTATTGATTAATATTAAAATAATAATATAATTATATTAAAATAAATAGATCAACCATGTAAGATATTTACATTTCGCATGTCTGTTTCATTGTATTTATTTTTATTTTGTGAAATTTATTAGTTATTTATGATTTTATAATTATTTTACCTTTTGTGATAATGCATTAGTTATAAACGTTACCTTTTGTTTACATTATTTTTTATTTATAAAAATAATAATACAATAAATAGATAATAATGTAATAATAATAATACAGATAATATTTACATTTCACATAATATGTATGTTTCGTATTTATTTATTTTTTTTATTTTGGGATTTTTTTAATTATTTAAGATTTTATAATTATTTTACCTTTTGTGATAATGCATTAGTTATAAAACGTTACATTTTGTTTGCATTAAAATTATTTTATTCATAAAATAAAATACATACACTATTTATATATACTAAAGTATAATTTAATTATAATGTATTTTATAATGTTTTTTTTTACTTTGCTGTGTATAAAAAAGGCGCACAAATGCAAATATTCATAAAAAAGGGGTCAAAATTTAACGCAATGTCATCGTAATTTCGAGATGACAACACGTGACGTTCTACTAATTAGACCGAATCAGACGCAACACTTATCAACTGCAGCGGTCACGTGGTACAAGTAGGACAAAAAGGAGCTCTTACAAATTGCAATTACACGCTCTACAAGGACGTGAATGCTTTTTACAAGTTGAAGTCTCGTAATTATGGTAATTACGACATGGCGTGAACACACACCTCTACTAGGACATATTTACTGATCAAATAGACTCTTACTAATAATAGCAGCTAACATGATGCCACAGTACATAGCTGGGGCAGAGATCAACTCTTACATAATTGTGCTTGAGTCTAAACTGCCTCAGAGTGTTTAGAGGTGAAGTCTGAAACAGCTCAATGCAGCGTTTTAATCAGTGAGATTTGATCATTCTATCACGCTTGATCTTTGACCTGCAGTGTTGCATACTAAGTATGCAGTGGAACAGAGAGTGGTGCGCGCGCCTCCTCACTCAGATGGCGTTTTTCTCAGTGAACTGATTTTGAGCTGCGTGACAGGAGAGAATAACACTAACTAAATCCGCTGCGATGGCGAAGGCAGAGTACTCAGAAACCGCAGAGCCCAATCAGATCGGACCGGATTCGGAGTCTGATTCGGATCCGGATGATCACTTGCCCAGTGTGGACGCCGGAGCGGGATTCGGGTCAGTTCGGCGGACTCAGGTGATCCACAGCGGGCATTTCATGGTGTCCTCGCCGCACAGCGACTCAGTCAGGAGGAGAAGCGCAGCTCTTTATAATTATGATAATTATGACACAGTGACTAAACCGGGCTGCCAGACCTACAGTTTCGGTCCGTTGAGATCCAGACGGCTGAGCATCGACCCCACTCTCACGCGCCTGTTTGAATGCATGACACTGGCGTACAGGTAAAACAAACCTATAATTTAACTCATATTTACCTTACTGCAATGTCTGTTTAACTATAAACAGTTAAAGTACAGATTCATTAGATAAACTAGTACAGATAAATTGCTAGTTGACCTTACAACTCACTACAATGTTTACATAACAGCAGTATCTTAAGTGAAATTCACCTGATGGCAGTGTTTATTGTTACAAAACAAATTCAATTACAATTTAACTTAAATTTTTACCTCAGTGCAGTATATTAGGCTACTATAAAACCGTTACAGATAAATGACTACGGATGAACTTATACATCACTGCAATATTTACATAACTGTAAAACAGCGCGTATAACTGCTATATTAAGTCAAATTCAGCTGATGGTAGTGTTTATATTACTATAAAACATTTAAACTACAGATTTATCACAATTTAACTTACATTTTACCTCACTGCAATGCATATTACTATAAAACAGTTACAGATAAATTAATAGTTTAACTTACACCTCACTGCATTGTTTACAAAACTGGCATATAACATATTTTAAGTCAATTTCACCTGATGGCAGTGTTTATATTGTTATAAAACATCTAAACTGCAGATAAATTACATTTTAACTTTAATTTTACCTCACTGTAATGCATATAAAACCGTTACAGATAAATTACTACAGTTGAACTTATACCTCACTGCAATGTTTACGTAACTTGTAAAACCTCACATATAACTTCCATTTTAAGTCAAATTCAGCTGTCAAATGGCAGTCTTTAATGTTACAAAACATCTGAACTGCAGTAAATTACAATTTAACTTAAATTTTACCTCACTGCAATAACCGTTACAGATAAATTACTACAGTTTAACTTATACCGGACTGCAATGTTTACATAACTGGCATATAACTTCTATTTTAAGTCAAATTCAGCTGATGGCAGTGTTGTTTATATTGTTATAAAACATCTCAACTGCAGATAACTTTACAGATAAATGACTACGGATGAACTTATACATCACTGCAATATTTACATAACTGTAAAACAGCGCATATAACTGCTATATTAAGTCAAATTCAGCTGATGGTAGTGTTTATATTATTATAAAACATTTTAAACTACAGATTTATCACAATTTAACTTACATTTTACCTCACTGCAATGCATATTACTATAAAACAGTTACAGATAAATTAATAGTTTAACTTACACCTCACTGCATTGTTTACAAAACTGGCATATAACATATTTTAAGTCAATTTCACCTGATGGCAGTGTTTATATTGTTATAAAACATCTAAACTGCAGATAAATTACATTTTAACTTAAATTTTACCTTACTGTAATGCATATAAAACCGTTACAGATAAATTACTACAGTTGAACTTATACCTCACTGCAATGTTTACATAACTGTAAAATAATGCATATAACTTCTATTGTAAGTTAAATTCCGCTTATGGCAATGTTAATATTATTATAAATCGTATAAAACTGCAGTTAAATTACAATTTAACTTAAATTTTACCTCACTGCAATAACCGTTACAGATAAATTACTACAGTTGAACTTATACCTCACTGCAATGTTTACGTAACTTGTAAAACCTCACATATAACTTCCATTTTAAGTCAAATTCAGCTGTCAAATGGCAGTCTTTAATGTTACAAAACATCTGAACTGCAATTAAATTACAATTTAACTTAATTTTTACCTCACTGAAGTATTTTACTATAAAACCGTTACAGATAAATTACTACAGTTTAACTTATACCGGACTGCAATGTTTACATAACTGGCATATAACTTCTATTTTAAGTCAAATTCAGCTGATGGCAGTGTTGTTTATATTGTTATAAAACATCTAAACTGCAGATGACTTTACAGATAAGTTACTACACTTGATCTTATACCTCACTGCAATATTTACATAACTGTAAAACAGCGCATATAACTGCTATATTAAGTCAAATTCAGCTGATGGTAGTGTTTATATTATTATAAAACATTTAAACTACAGATTTATCACAATTTAACTTACATTTTACCTCACTGCAATGCATATTACTATAAAACAGTTACAGATAAATTACACCTCACTGCGTTGTTTACAAAACTGGCATATAACATATTTTAAGTCAATTTCACCTGATGGCAGTGTTTATATTGTTATAAAACATCTAAACTGCAGATAAATTACATTTTAACTTTAATTTTACCTCACTGTAATGCATATAAAACCGTTACAGATAAATTACTACAGTTGAACTTATACCTCACTGCAATGTTTACATAACTGTAAAATAATACATATAACTTGTATTGTAAGTTAAATTCAGCGTATGGCAATGTTAATATTATTATAAATCGTATAAAACTGCAGCTAAATTACAATTTAACTTAAATTTTACCTCACTGCAATAACCGTTACAGATAAATTACTACAGTTGAACTTATACCTCACTGCAATGTTTACGTAACTTGTAAAACCTCACATATAACTTCCATTTTAAGTCAAATTCAGCTGTCAAATGGCAGTCTTTAATGTTACAAAACATCTGAACTGCAGTAAATTACAATTTAACTTAAATTTTACCTCACTGCAATAACCGTTACAGATAAATTACTACAGTTTAACTTATACCGGACTGCAATGTTTACATAACTGGCATATAACTTCTATTTTAAGTCAAATTCAGCTGATGGCAGTGTTGTTTATATTGTTATAAAACATCTCAACTGCAGATGACTTTACAGATAAGTTACTACACTTGAACTTCTGCCTCACTGCAATGTTTACATAACTGTAAAACGGAGCATATAACTTTTATTTTAAGTCAGATTCACCTGATGGCAATGTTAATATTGTTATAAAACATCTCAACTGCAGATAAATTACAATTTAACTTAAATTTTACCTCACTGCAATAACCATTACAGATAAATTACTACAGTTGATCTTATACATCACTGCGATGTTTACGTAACTTGTAAAACATTGCATATAACTTCCATTTTAAGTCAAATTCAGCTGATGGCAGTGTTTATATTGTTATAAAACATATAAACTGCAGATAAATTACAATTTAACTTAAATTTTACTTCACTGCAATGCATATATTACTATAAAACCATTACAAATAAATTAGTACAGTTGAACCATACCTTGCTGCAGTGTTTACATAACTGTATAACCATTAAAGTACATATTATTTACATTTAAGTGAAATTAATCTCACGGTAATGTTAAACTGTTTGTAAATGAAAACATAATTCGGTTTAGGTAATCCAATTCCAGTGATGTTTATTCCAAGCCTGCACTATAATAACTGTAATTGTCATTAATAAGAATTATGTAATGCTAATATGAAAATGAGTGAATGAATAAGGTTTGAATGTACTACTAATGGTCTTGACTCTTTATAGTATAGGGTTGTCACGATTCCTCGATTAAATTCGAGTACTCGATTTAAAAAAAAATACTCCATTGCAGTTTACCTGTGTCAATTAACCGGCAAAATACCGGAAGTGGCTCATTTCACAGACGAGAAATCATAAACCGCATTATTAGACAGATTTCAAAGGCTGCACAATAGATAAAGACCCCTCAGACTCTGCATGTGCTGTGTGTTTGGGTTTCAAATAACGTGCGTTTGGGAACGATTAATTAATCAGTTGAAAATTTGCCGATTAATTACTCGATTAATCATTAAAATAATCGACTGATTACTCAATAACCAAAATAATCATTATTGACAGCCCTATAATATATTATAAAATTTTAATGCAAGTTAATAAAGTTTCGCCACAGTAAGAAACTGAAGTTTTGAGAGAGACCGAACTCTTCTAAATTCAGTCTTGCTTTCAAAACCGATGTGAAATCCTTGGGAAAAAAACAAAAAAACTCATTTGGACTTTGATAGGAGTTGGAAGACAAATGAGGTGAGAGTTACAGAATAACGAGGGTAGAGAAAACTCACACAACTTTCTCCAAAACATATGCAGATTTTCTTTCTTAACCCAAAATGATGCAACACACAGACAGCACTGTATTTTTTTAGCTGTCTCACCTCTGACCAGAATCTTGAATGTCTTATTTGTTTAGGCAATCCTGCTTTAAACCTTTTCTAGGTTTGCATGTAGGCCATTAAAAACTCTGAGCCTATTTTAAAGTGTTTTTGTTGGTATGCTGGTGTTACACAGCCTATACTGAAGTAATTTGTTAATTTTAAAGACTTATCTTTAAGGTTTTGTATTGTTGCATTTACTTAAAACATTCATTATTCGTGACACACTTTGCCAAATGTCCTGGAGAAACTTCTACACACTATCTGTTAGAAATATATAGCAATGACAGTATGACTTTGGCCGTGAGACAGCAGTAGCAGTTTATGACATGGCAATGACCTGACGTCAAATGAAATGAGAAGTCATGCCAGCTTAGAAAAGCTATCAAAGACATCTACTCATATCACCACATATGACAATAGCAGATATATAAAGATATTGCGCCATAAAAACAGTTTGAATATTCTCTGGTATCATTTGTGCTACAGTAGGCAAGCTTTACTATATTGATCATATTTAGGGTTAATGTTTTGCACAAACCTCCAACCCTATATATTAAACAATGCCACCATAGAGTTTTGCATGCACAAATTTACATTTTCTTCAGAAAATCTAACAAAAATATAGTGTTTTCCTTTATTTCTCGCACTTCTGACTTTTTTTCTCGCAATTGCGAGTTATCACACAATTCTGAATTTGCATCTCACGATTTTGACTTTTTTCTCAGAATTGCGAGATATAGATGAACAATTGCGAGTTATAAAGTCAGAATTAACTGATATAAACTGACTTTATATCACGCAATTCTGATTTTATATCTCATAATTCTGACTTCATGACTCACAATTCTGACTTTATAACTGGCAATTGTGAGTGTATATTTTGCAATTCTGAGAAAAAGTCAGAATTGTGAGATAAAAAGTCACAATTACCTTTTTTTATTTTTTATTTCATGGCAGAAACAAGCTTCCATAGTTTCTCAAACTGATTTAGGGGTTTGAGCGGGACCTGGAGGGGGTTTAATTAGATGAATTAAATCATTAAAATGTACAGTTAAAATTTAAGAAATGTAAAATAAAACGTCTGAGAAAAAAATATTTTGTTTACCAACATTTCATGTGACCATTAACCGGCATCAAAGAACCGTGAACGTGTGAAAGCGTTGTTTAATTATTGAAGTATTAACTTATTCAAATTCAAATAAATATTTTAGGTCGAAGGTGTTCAGCTGACAATAAAGTTTTGGAAGTAAATATTTTACCGCTGTTGTTGTTTTACTACACAGCTGCACTCAGGTGTATCCTAGAAAGCATATACAGGAAGAAGGAACATGTATTTTATTTTATTTCCTTCTGCTCAATGACGTAGTATCGGTGTTGTTTGTCTGGCAGCCTTCAAACCAGATCCCACATTTTAGCAATCATTCTCACTGGACTCTTAGCAACAGAGTGAACACAACACTCTTAGTTCACTTGCCTCTTGTTTTTAGAGATTAAGTGCACTAGAGCCTTCAGTAAATGGTGTAAAGTGTCGTCAGATAATGGGAAGCTGTGTCACCACCGCATTAGACTGATGAAATTATTCCGACCGCAAACACAGTTTGTGCCTGTTGGATGGAAAAAACATGTTTATACAGAGCCAGCAGGGTGAAAAGGGAAGATTTCGCCATTGTTCTGCAGAATCATCGAGTCTTGGTCTCAAACAAAGTTTATTCAGTTAATTTATGTTGTTTACATTTACTAGGCTAGCATTATGGTGCAGCATACAAATAAAATGGCATCTAATGTGTTGTTTTCACTGATGTTTGTGTGTTTTCTCAGTGGGAAGATTGTGTCTCCAAAGTGGAAGTCTTTCAAAGGTTTGAGGTTGTTGTGGAGGGATAAAATCCGGCTGAATAACGGCATTTGGAGGGCCTGGTTCATTCAGTGTGAGTCTCTTGATCTCATTTCTAGTCTTGATTTACTTAATGTTACTCTTACTCACAGTTTATCATCATCTCATCATTTCTCATGTAAAAGTGTTTTTCTAACCTGTTGATTTGGAAAAACATCCTTCAGTGTGTGTTCGCTATATATCGAATCTCGGCTGTGTGATTGTTTATGTTTGTAAATTGTAAACTGTATTATTGCACAGCTCCCAATATATATATATATATATATATATATATATATATATATATATATATATATAACTTTATCTGGATATTACATACAGTAAACTCACATAAAGCAATATATATTACAGAACAAATCTCAAATGCCTGATGATTTTTTTTTTTTTTTTTTTTTTTTTGGCACAAAATATAACTGTTATCATCCAGCTCTTTATACAAGTTTGGATATATATATATATATATATATATATATAAGAACATCCAGCTTTATCCTCATACACACACACACACACACACACACACATATATATATATATATATATATATATATATATATATATATATATATATATATATATATATATATATAAAAAAATATACAGTATACCTGCATAAATAAATTTGGCCCTATTTGGGTGTGAGCAAAAACACACGTTTTTGTGTGTGTCCCATAAAAGCAAATGAGCTGCTGCTCCCGGCCCCCTTTCCAGAAGAGGGCGGAGCTTTAACAGCTCGCATTTCGGTTGCTCAACAACAACAAAGCTGGAGAATCTCACGCAGCCAAAATGAGGATTGTCAGTAACGGTGTTCAGCCTTACATTGTTCAAACCGGAGTCGACACTGATGGAGAGTTACAGCTTTTAGAATGAAACTGGACGTTTCTGAATGGTTAGTGGATAAATTTATGTAGTTGCTGTGGAGTTGATTCAACTCATCCACTAGCATGTGTCGTCATGTTAATCTTTTTAATCTGCAAATCCAGCATTGAATTGACCCTCATTTGTGAAGCAGTCCGGCGTAAAATGACGGCATGACAACAACACTCTACTACAACAACTCTTCCTCTTCTCTAAAGCAGCCCAACATGGCCTCACCCCCTTTGATTTGTGTTCCCGGGGGCGGGGTTTATGTAAATTTTGGGGTTAGTGATGTCACCAACCCGGGAAGAAGCTCGTTGTAGTTCCTACCAGACGTTTGTTGTAGTCCTTAAAAAGCTGTAAAAGAAAATATCTCCCTTTGCATTGAACTTTGAGTGTCGTAACTTTGCAGATGTTGTTTATGATCAAACGGCAACATTACACACTAACTAAAGTTAAAAAAGTGAAATCATAATCAAGAACCCCTTTAAATTGCTTTAGATGTGGAGAAAAGGAAGAACCCTGTGTGTGGGTTTGTCACGCCACTGGAGGGTTCGGAGGCGGATGCCCACGGCAAACCTGAGGTGAGTCCAATCTCAAGGACAGACCTGAATCCTTAAATACATTTCTGTGTAGAAGAGAAGATTTTAATGTTTGGCACATGTTTATTTGTGGCATTTACAGGCGATTGTTCTGGAGGGAAGCTACTGGAAGAGACGGATAGAGGTGGTGATAAAAGAATATCACAAATGGAGGATTTACTATAAGAAAAGAGTGAGTAACTGACCGAATATAATGGCTCAATTGTATATGATGGGCGCTACATCGGTTAATCTTATAATCAAAGTTCCAGTCATGAAAAGAAAAAAATACCGTAATTATACTGTGAAACCGCCATAATCTTAAAAAATATTGTGATACAGATTTTTGGTCATACTGCCCAGCACTAGGTAAACTAATATGATTATTTTCAGTGGAAGATTGATAAATGACCAATATAATGGCAAAATGTATAATACATCATGTCAGATGTACATACAGTTGCTGAAATTAAATAAATGGTCATTTTGCACACAATATTTACTTAATATTCACTAAAGTATTTGACAACAGCAAGTTTTGGTAAAAAAGAATTTGGTACAAACATTTATGTCAATTGGCCAAGTGTTGTAGGCTGATAATCTCGGCCAAATATGATTTGATTTTTCATCCTGGATTAAATATCAATTTATCACCCCAATCATCCCACCATAATATGACTGACATGATTGTAGACATCTTCACAAAAAGTTATGTGATTTCTAAAATGTGCCCATTAATTACCGTAATTAGCTTTTAATACAAGATATGTAATGCAATTGTGTTTCTGAAGGTACCAGACCAGAGCTAGTAATATTACACTACATTTTTCCCACTCTGTTGGGATACTGTTGCAAAACTCTAGGAGTAACTTTGGGTCAAGAACCCAAAGTTCAATATTCACAGGAAGGGCCATTAAAATCCCTGACCCCAGTCATCCTCACAAAGTGAACAAAACCAGATCCTAAAAATTCCCAGGTATTGACCCATCACTAAAATAAGATAAGATTCAGCATTTTAAGGCCAGTTACTGTCTGATTTGTAAGAAACGGCTATTTCTGATTTATTATATTTTATTTTTTAGCTTCAGAAGAACAAAGATCTGCTGTCCATGCTACAGAAGGTAAGATCACATTATATTAATGCAGTAAATGACAGGAAGTAGTCTGGTTTTGCAGTTGCGTCTGGTGTCTCTAGTCGAGCAAAAATCACAGAGGTTTGAAACAAGATTTTTATTGCTGGGTGAACTATCCCTTTAAAATTAGTCCGAATACAGTAAAGTCAAGTCACTTTGATTAAACTAAGTACCAAATGGTGTTTTAATATAATTAAGAGGGTACCCATGGTCATGGAAAACATGGAAATACCAGGGAATTTTAAAACTATGATTTCTAAGTCATGAAAATTTCCATTTTTTTATTTGATTTTTATTAGACAGATATTGATTTTTGTGAGTGTTTGTGTAGAGTAAAACCTGTAAGCATGGAATATTATTACAGAGAGACATTCTTAGAAATATTATTAGAGACATTTGTTCAGTAATAATTGTAATCGCTTAAATTTATTCACTCAAAATACTTTTCAAATAATTTCCAAATATTCTTATCCAGTAATCATTTGTAAGGATGTTTGAGTGACCTATAAACATGAATTGAAAGCTCAAAAAGTGTGGAAATCCTGTATTAAGAGATATGAGGGGTCATTTTGACTGTTTTGGAGGGTTTAACCAAAATGAAGCAGCATGTTCTTATCATATTTTATAGGGGTCATGACATGAAAAATAAAATTGTCCTTGATCTTTTGACATATAAGAGGTCTTTGTACCATTAAAACATCCAGCAAGTTTCATAGCTTAAAACATTCTCCTCATTATAAACAAAGCATTCATCAAGCTCCAAAAACTGCTCGTTTGGATATTGTGGGATTTGTGACAGCACACGGGCAAATATATTTGCATATGCCCGCCTCCAGAGCAAGACATTGACGAGTAGTTATGCATCATTGCACCATAGGCCCTGCCCACCTGCGTTCAGTTGCTTAATGGCTGACATTTGCCTACACTGGATGTGAGCGTCGCATCAAAAGCAAACAGAACCCATTATAATGACTGACGCCATCTACGCTGATACAGTATTCAGATGTGCGTTCAGTTTCTGAAGCCATTATAATCACTGACGCTGTCTACGCTGTCACTGAGTCTGTCGACAACAGGACAATTGGAAGAGTGAAAAAATGTTTTCTTTGACTCATCCAGTTTAAGCCATTTGTTTGCGTTTCTGTACAGATTTCAGAATGATCCCAGTGTCAGAAACAAGTGGAGGTTTATTTTAATGGCGTTCTGGATCGCAACAGAGGATTATATGTTTGTTCGGAGCATTTTATTTCTCAAACAAGGCATAATGGAGAGTTCGCAAAGTTGAAAGAGGAAGCAGCCAACAGTATTGTATCTGTCATGACCACTTTAAAGTTCATAACACTTCTGGATTCTGCAGGTACGCACATTGTTTCACAACCCAATCACACCTGTTATTTTTTCTGTTATTGGGGACATTTTTGAAGGTCTCTTCCATGACTATGGGCCATAATGCAGCTGTGACGGTGGTCTAGTGTAAATCATTGATCTGGTAGAGTAGTGTAGTGTTTACTTTAGTAGGTTAGTGGTGCAGGTCATGTTTGCACAGTGCACTTCTATTAATAGTCGCCCCTTAGTTTTTGCTTCCCTTAGCTGGCCGAGAAATTAAAAAGAACATCCTTGTTTATTTGCGTCACAGCCCCTCATATGGGTGAGAAATGAGTCATTTGATTGCTTTTAGTGACTAAAGTGCTAATCTTCCCTTCTGTTCGATGAGGCCGTCAAAGAAATGCACATTCAGGCTTTAATCAAATCTGACCCACATACTGCAAGATTTGAATCCACAGCACTTCTTTTAAATGCATTTTTATTCATGTGCTGCTTTGTGGATATGAATTTGATTGATGATGCGAGTCCTCGCTTACAAATAAGTGCTGACGCTTCCAGATAATAGTGTACCATGGTACTTTGATATATATGCCATGGTGCTGAATGGCTATTATATGTATATACTGTACTAAGGTGTTTGCAATGTACACTATTGTTAAAAATCTGGGGTCAGTCTTTATTTCCTTTAAAAAAAAAAAAAAAAAAAAAAAAAAGTTTTATTCAGCTAAAATGCATTAAATTGATCAAAAGTTACAGTAAAGACATTTGTAACTTTTCAAAATATTAAATGAATGTTCTTTTGAACTCTCTATTTATCACAGATCCTGAAAACTTTTCAACATTGATAATAATCAGAAATGTTTCTTGAGCAGCAAATCATCATATTAGAGTGATTTCTGAAGGATCATGTGACACTGAAGACTGGAGTAATGATGCTGAAAATACAACTTTTTAAAAAATGGTTATTTGAAATTGTGTGTGTGTGTGTGTGTGTATGTATGCAATTTTACTATTTTTACTTCCCAGCTAAACAAGACGTTCTAAAAATGTTTTGCTAAGTTATGAAAACATTATTTCTGAATCTTCTCTTAATGTTCAAAATGTCCAGTTTTTAAAAATGTCGGTTATATGAACATTAAGGGAACATTCAATTTTATCGTAATGCAAACATTATGGAAAATACATGTTCCTTTTGAATGTTCTCTAACCCTAACCTATAGGGATGTGACAATGTATCGTGTCACAATATATCGCAATACAAAAATGCAACTATAGGTATCGTGGATAGTGACAATAAGTATTGTGTATAGTTCTCCTAAAAGGAAAAATTTAGTTTTAGTTTTAGTGTCAGTACTACATTAAAGGGGACCTATTATGCCCCTTTTAACATATAAATCCCCAGAATCCGTCTGTGAAGTTTCAGCTTAAATACCCCACAGATCATTTATTATAGCTTGTCAAATTTGCCCCTATTTGGGTGTGAGCAAAAACACACTGTTTCTATGTGTGTCCCTTTAAATGCAAATGAGCTGCTGCTCCCGCCCCCTTTCCAGAAGAGGGCGGAGCTTTAACAGCTCGCGCTTCGGTCGCTCAACAACAACAAAGGTGGGGAATCTTTTAGTTTAGTTTCTGAATGGTTAGTGGATAAATTGATGTAGTTGCTGTGGAGTTGATTCAGCTCATCCACTAGCATGTGTCGTCATGTTAATCTTTTGTGCAAATCCAGTGCTGAATTGACCCTCATTTGTGAAGCAGTCTGGCGTAAAATGGCAGCATGGCAACAACACTCTACTACAACAACTCTTCCTCTTCTCTAAAGCAGCCCAACATGGCCTCACCCCCTTTGTTGTGTGTTCTCGGGGGCGGGGTTTATGTAAATTTTGGGGTTTGTGATGTCACCAACCCAGGAAGAAGCTTGTTGTAGTCTCTACAAGCCGTTTGTTGTAGTTCTTAAACAGTGAATTCTGTAAAAGAAAATATCTGCCTTTTCATTGAACTTTGAGCGTCGTAACTTTGCAGATGTTGTTTATGCTCAAACAGCAACATTACACACTAACTGATGTTAAAAAAGTGAAATCATAATCAACCACCCCTTTAAAAACAAGCATTGATGGTTTTGTGTCGATATATAGCAAGTACAGAATGACAGCTAGCTAACAGTTCACCGGAAATGCCCAAGCTGGCTTATCAAAAACCAGGAAGTAACCATGCATATGGTAAATTCTGGGAAATAAAACCGTAACAGTTCTTTACCGTTCTTAGAACCGTTCAGCCCGACAGAGGAAAAGCGGCTTTTGAGAGAACCTTGCCAGAATGTTAGTCAAAGTTCAGAGAACGTTCCCTTTTTGCTGATTTTAGTTTTTTCCCATTCATCTCTATGGAGCTGTATTTGTACGCCTCTTGCTTAGGCAGAAAGTAGTCATGTCCCTGTTTGCCCTGCAGCTTATGGTGTTGAGGTGCAGTGTGTCAGCGTGCCAGTAGGAGGCAGTGAGTTTGCTCTTGGCCTCCACACGTGAGTGTGACAGCGGGAACTGGGTCAGGAACAAAAGAGCCGCTCACCTTCAATGATACGGAGAAACCTGGGAAAAAAAGACGGAGAAATGAAAACATAATGGGATCAGGCAGGGGTTCCTGTCTTTTACACATTCACGTTAAACTGCTGTCATTAAGACCTCACACGTAAGCGCGGAGGCCCACGTACACACACATAATTTCTGCTCACAAACACACTCCAGCACCAATACTATAATTTGCCACCCTTGTGCGTAAGAAAAAAGAAAGTGGAAAACGGAACGTAGGTAGTTTTCAGGAAAGACGTAATCATTGCCGCTGCCGTCTGATTGTGGGTATTCCTATAAATATGCGGCTCGTGCCGAGCCTCAGTCCTTGCAGAGTAGAAAAATCAGCAAGACAGCAGCTCTCCAGGTATAACAGATGCAGATGGGATTTTTCCAATAAAATCCGTGAGTAGAATGTGTAATCTGAGTGTTTGTGTGTAAATGTGTGTTAAAGTCAACATTAAATCAAAATCATTAATGTTTCTGGTTTTATTGTGAATGATTCATCAGTGCAAGACCTTTCTAAAGAAATATTTTCATCAAAATGTAAAACTTGCTCCTCTTCTGAAATAATTAATATGTGGCGTCTTCTAGGCCAGGTGGGCTTTGGATAAAGTTGGCTTGAAACATGAATTGTGGTTGTTTTTCTTCCCTGTTGTGCCATATATCTGAGTTGAACAGCTTCTGGAACAAGAACAAATGCAGGATGGGGCTTGATTTTGATAGCGGGGAACTGATTGGATAATTGGATCGTAATCATTTGCTAATTGCTGCCAGCTACAGGTTGCTGGAGGAAAGTGTAATGTAGTATTATAGTTTTTGTTAATATTTTAATTAGATTTTATTTGAATATTTTCATGTTTAGTTAAAGTTTTAGTAAATTTGTTGTGTGTTTTTGTCATTTTTTAAAAAATATGCCAAATATAGTTTTTATTAAGTTTTCGTTTATTTTTAGTTATTTTTCTAAATGAAAATGATAAATGTTGCATTGGCAACTAGCCTTTTTAATATTTTGTTTTATTTCAGTTAATATTTATGAAAATGTTTTGTTATGGTTTTATTTTTAGTTAACGATAACCCTGCTGGACTGTGTTTAATTAAAGATTATGAGGGCACATGAATTAACAAAAAAGAAGAAAGATATGCACAGATAAATATGAAAAATAAGAATTGTCAGTTTTGGATTTCATGTTATGTTGTACATGAATATTATTGGGTACCTTGTACTGTTTTAATTTACTTGAATATTATTTATGTTATTGTTTGGTTGTTTTATATATTTATTGTGCATTTCTGTTTACTTTATTATTATAATAATGTTATTATTTCTGTATTTCTATATTTTTGCAAATGCCTTTCATGTTGATTTTAAGATTGACTTTAAAAATATGTAAACTGTGTCTTGCATTCCTTCTCGTTTCTTGCTCGTTATGTGTATGTAAAATTGGAATCTATTTAATTTCTCGACAGGATTTCAATACATTGACCTCAAGCTTCAAACAGAAAATGGTTCATTTATATTAGACAAATTGTTCTGTGTTTGAATAAGCCTTTTGCAGCTTTTAGTGATTTTAAAATATAAATGTTGTAGGAAACCATCTGAGCTGCAGTTATAAAACATGTTCAGCCTTATGCAGATGTGGAAACATTTATTAGTGGTGTTTGCTAAGTCAAGCATTAATATTACTATTGCTCCTAGTGTTAGTAATACGAACAAACCTCTAGCCATAAGTATTCTAACTAACTTCAGCGTTTGCTTCATCCTGCAGCCTTCGTTCTCCTGAGCTGAATGTGTCTTCTCCACAGAATCCTATCAGCAGAACAGGCCTGGAGAAATGGACTAGTCAGATCTATCCAGAGCCTGAGACGGCATCAGAGGAAGTGCACATGTTTGACTTGGATTGCTTCCTGTCAGACATCTCGGACACGCTGTTCACCATGACCCAGAAACCCAGTCCCTGGATGGGAGACCGCCAAAACAGTGAGTACATAAAGGGATAGTTCACCCAAAAATCATTTACTCACCCGAACCCATAAAATTAGTGTGTATTATCAAACTTGGCCTGTCGAGATGTATTGTGACAGGTTTAACATATCGATGCATGGTTTATAATTAATCACATTAGCTATGTTTCCATCCAAAGTTGCAAATTTAATTTGCATGCAAAATTGGAATATCGTATAAAACATTTGTGAATAAAGCATCCCATGTGTTCAAGAGAACAAAATCATCACTTCCTGGAAAATTGGCACAAAATATCTGTAATAAAAATATCCCAAAATGTGCATAAAAATAGGTGGATGGAAACATAGCTATTGTGCCAGTTTTGAAATGTGTGCAAAAGAAAACCAAATTTTTATTATTGAATGAACTATTCTTTTAAGCAAGATCAGCTTTGTGGGTCTCAGTAACAGTGAAATTTCAAACAGTTCACTTGACTGAACAAATTCATTTTTTTGTCACTGTATTCAGCTTTTTTTAATAAAAGGATATCTGGCTGACTTAAGAATATCACAACATGTATATCTTTCAATCTGTAATATTTGTAATGTGTATAATTTGCCCTGACTTAAAGTGTTTAAATTTAGGATCATAAATGAGGGATTTTAGTGGTGGAGAATTTAGTCACATGAGTTTATAAAATGCATTCAGGAAGGACACCACACCCTAAAACAAGGAACTTTAAAAGAATAAATGCACAAACTCCTCCAAACAGAGTGGTGTCACACACTCTCACACACACACACACACACACACACACACACACACACACACACACACACACACACACACACACACACACACACACCCTTACAGTTCGTTTCACTCCTGTCGTTTCAGTGTACACCAGTAATGCAGATATGATCCAGCCTGGTTTGACACCACTGCAGCCCAGCTTGGATGACCTGATGGACATACCAGGTGAGTTTAATGATCTTTATATATCAGTCTTTATTATACTGACATTGCTCAGCTATATAACTCTAACTTAATTGCTTTATATACCATGTGCCGCCTGGTCCTGGTGCCTCAGACGCAGAAGAGTAATATGAAAATGGAGTCATACATTTACACCTGATGTACACTGCCCGGCCGTTTGGATTTAAATTTAATTATGTTTCTAGCATGTTATGTTTGGCAACGGTTCTTTTAACCCTAACAGATGGAGTGTGTCCAAACCTTAAATTCATTGAAAGTCTTTGGGATGTGCTGGAGGAGACTTTACAGAGTGCTCGACTCTTCCATTGTCATTGCCTCTTGATGAAAGTAAATGTTGATTTATAATGATCCAGTCATAGACTCTTAAGTATTTGCCTATTTAAATCCAAACATTGCCTTTTTTTTTTTTTTTTGGCCAGGCAGTGTAGTTAGAATGATAATGAGAAACAAAATTGAAATTAAATATAACCATTAATATAATTAAATGGTTAAAAATCAGTCATTTTTTAATGTTAACATATTGATTAATATTCACAAACAGTATGTTTTATCTGTAGTTTGAATGTTAAAGAAAAATAGAATTAATTATAAATTAAATTGAATATATAATTAAATGCTATATATAAAATAGTAGTTATTTTTAAAATTATTTTAATATTAATTTTTTGATTATCTATGAACATATATAATATAATTAAATAGCTAAATATTAAACATTAAATCATTGTTTAATATTAATATATTGATTAATATTTATGAACAAATTTTATCTGTATAATACACTTTGTACATTAATGTTTAATATTAATTAATTGATTAATATTTATAAACGTATATAAATAATATAATTAAATAACTAAAAAATTAAATCATTGTTCAATATGTTGACTAATGTTTATGAACAAAATGTTTTATCTGTACTTTGAATGTTAATTAGAAATATAAATAAATATATACTGAATATAGGAACTATATAACATATTTTAAATTATTTTTAATATTAATTCAGTTATTTAATGTTTATGAACATATACAATAAATAGAGTACGTAGCCCCTAAAGGGACATAGTGATGGAAAAAATATATTTCAAAGCTTTTGCGTTTCCGCAAAGTTTCCCGGGAAAATGTATAAACCATTTGTAAGAGAAAGCAAAAGCAATTACAAATAATTTTTCCTAATCCATCTAATTTTTTTTTTTTTTTTTCATAATTTCCCTTTAGGGGTTCCATAGTAAATTAATTGTTAATTAATTAATTGTTTTACAATACTTAGAAATGCAACAGCAACAAAAAAATCCAACAGGGTCATTTAGAGGTGAAAGAGTCAATGACTGAAGAGTGGAAGTCAGACAGGATGTGATCAGCCCTGATTAGGAGGGATGAGTTTACTTCAGGACAACAGCATCGTTCACTTATTCAGTTTCCTTCAGTCATGTATGAATTTATTTTGTGTCACTGTAAATAATACTCTATTACACTATATGGGATAATGTATAGTAGGGCTGAGCAATATGGACATAATAAAATCACTTTTTTTTTTTTGACAGATTGCGATTTTAATTTAGCAGATGTATTTACTTTTAATGCAGTGTTTCAGTGTTCAAACGCATATCAGGAGGCAATTTAAATAAATGGAAATATTAAATAGAAAATTATCCCTTACTTTACTAAAGTTTACCCTAACTGACCTTACATACGCATGTTAAAGAATTAAGAATGCTCTTTAGTTTACTGATCTAGATCTTTTCTAGCAGATAGGGGTGTGCTATATTGACCAAAAATGATAATCTCTATATTTTTGAGATTTTGTCGATAACAATAATTAGATTATATTTTGCTGAGTGTGTTTTAATGCTGAGATTAATGATTTAAAAATAAAATGTTGAGTATTGAAATATTAAATTATTATTTAAAAAAAAAAAAAAACAATACTTTAAAATGTTAAAACTTGGTTTTAGTTTCATAAGTCACTGTTTTAATGAGTGAGTCATTGAATCATTCGTTCAACCGATTCATTCAAACAGCTGGTTCATCGAGGAGCGAAGCAAGTGACTCCATATAAATGGATCATTGAATCATTGATTAATAAAAAAAACACTGATTCATTCAGGAACGTAATACCACTGTGTGTTACTCTGAGATGTACAGCGGTTCTGTTGCAGCTTTTTTGGAAGCAATTTTATTGGCGAAAACAGACAATATTGCATCTCAATATGCCATCCATATGTTTACAGCCTCCACTGTCGTTTTGCTTTTTATAGAAATAAAAACCATTTAATTCATTTGAATAACGGTCGCTTCAATTCCATCAAGCTCATCCAACACAAGCTGCAGAAGCATACGTAGCGCAGCAGGAATCAGTTCACTGATCACGTGACGAGGGTAACACCGTGTCCTAACAGCCGCGACGGCGACACGCAAATATATTTTAGAAACCGTTTCTATTTCTTCGCGACGTCGCGGCTGGAACAGCAACACAAATTAAGCAAATGATAATATCAGGTACTATTTATGTGATTTATTTAATGTTAAAAGCATCTAATGTGAGTTTGAATATCGTTCTGTGTTCCCAGCTTTTTAGCTGTAATAAAAAAACAACACTGGCTAATTCACCTCAGATCTTGAAAATGAATAAATGGGCACAAGAACATTCAAACTATCTACTCAAAGTGAACAAACAAGTGCATTATATGAAAAAGATTTGTTCAGTCACTCCATATTTATTTTAAACAATGTTTAAATGGTGTATATTTATGAATTTTACTATGTACTTGCCCGTTTTATTGTGTCATTGCTCTTGCCGAGAGAGCCCGCCCACACTCTCTTCTGATTGGCTGTGGTTTTTGATTGATTTTATCACTTCTCATTGTCGCGTCGTGTCTAGTGTGGACAGTCAAATTGCTCGTCGCTGGAATCTTATCGCATCGCATCTGGTTAGGACACGGTGTAAGTGGCGAGATGTCTGACAAGACCATGGCAGAGGATTCGTTGCACAACAGAGCCTAAGCGTCTTATCTTGCGCGATTGCGAAATCGAAAATGAAAGAAAAGCAGACTAGTCATTTTCCAGTCATGTATTTCATCATTGAGGATTTTTTAAAACACTGTGTAAAAATCTTGTCTCGTCTCATAAGCTAACGGTCTCATCACATGTCTAATACTTGATAATGTCAGCTTCCACATCGTTAAAATAACAATTATGATATTATCATAGACACACACCCCTACTAGCAGATATCTGGATAGTATCTGGATCAAGGCCTCTCTATTGGACAGCAGTTGTATGCCTGTCATGTTCCTGGCAGTGTCTGCTGTGGTCAGCTGGCAGGACTCGGTCACAAGGTACTGGACATTCTGTCTGCCCGTCTCACTCATTGTCGCACTGCCAGGTTTCTCACAGATGTCAACACAGAATGAGTGAAGGCTGGTTGCAGCAGGCATGTGACCCGGTTGTGACCGTGTGAAACACTAAGGTCTGGTACTGAATGGCCGAATGAAGCCCACATCATCCGAGGTGGAAAATACCTTTCCCAGCAGGCATTGTGATTGGTTGCATGTGGGTTTGGCAGGTCTAGGGGAATAGTTTAGATACTGTGAGAGACTGAACCATGTTGCATGGACACTTGTTTGTAGTGGAGACTTTAGAGTTGTCGATTTAGCTTCTGATGTTTGTTAATGCGTCTTTCCATTGGAAATCATTTTAAAGCCATTTTCAGGTGGATATTTCTGAAGAAACTGTGAGTCATGCTTACCTGCGTGCGATTTGTTTTGTGTTTTAGCTCACTGCTATGCAGTAGTGGTTCAGATCACTAGACCTAAGTATATGCAATAGTAGAAGTGATGCTTGTTTTAGCAAACTTAAGAAGTTTCAAGATTCCTAAAAAGTCAGAATTAACCTTATGCTCATTGCTTTCTAGATATTTTCATGAGTTTGCGTGGGCAGCCGACGGAGCACGTGGGTTATTCAGACTGCAGCTTCTTTGAGAGTTCGTCCAGTGCGGCGTTTCCTTCAACTCCTTCCTCTGCGGTCACTAGTCAGATGATACACACAGGATCTCTGCTAACACAGGTACCACGCTGATTCGTAGCTGAAAAAAGTGTGTAATTGTGAAAGGCCAACACCAAAACACAAAAAAAGAAAAAAAAATTGTAAAAATGACTGTTGTCTCAAACACTCACTTATCTTCCATATTTTAAGATTTTAATGTAAAAATGTGAACCACTCTTTTAACCATGCCAATTATTACATTTATATTATATTATATTATATTATATAGTATACATTTCAACTTTAAAATGTTTTAAAAAAATAAATAAATAAAATAATAAAATAAAGATTTATTTTATTTAAGATTTTAATGTCGAAATGTGTACCACTCTTTTAACCATGCTTATAATATAATATAATATTATATTATATTATATTATATAGTATACATGTCAACATTTAAAATGTTTAAAATACATAAATAAAAATAATAAATAAATTAAATAAAAACATAAAATATTATATTTAATATGTATGTATGCATTTATTTATTTGATTTTTAAGATTTTAATGTCGAAATGTGTACCACTCTTTTAACTATGCTAATTATATTATATCATATTATATTATATAGCATTAAATTTCCCCAAATTTATACATGTCAACATTTAAAATGTTTAAAAAATAAATTAAATTAAAAATGAAATATAAAATTTTTTGATTTAAGATTTTACCACTCCTAACCATGCTAATTATTATATTATATTAGATTATATACATTTCAACATTTAAAATGTTTAAAATAAATAAATAAAAATAATAAATAAATTAAATTAAAAAAATGAAATAATGGTATTATATTTAATATGTATGTATGCATTTATTTATTTATTTATTTTAACATTTTAATGTTAAATGCGTACTATGCTTTGGACTATTACACATAAATTCAATACATTTCCCCAAATTTATAAGACAAGCTTTGTCAAATCATTTCACTTTTGTTTGTTTTCATTTTTAGCCTCCTCTCTCAGCTGAAAATTTGTCCCAGCCCCCTTCATCTGTAAATCTGCCTGGACCAAGTTATCCTCGCCAGACCATAAACCCCGACATGACCTTCAACCCCAGTGCTGAAACTTCAGATCCCAAGTTCAAAGGTCACACAGAATACATTGGTGACTTCCATCACTCTCTGAACCTCTCGTCTGGCATGGCCCAATACAGTCAGCAGACGTCGTTCAGCGGCCACACTACGGGCATGACAACTGAGATGCCAGGTGCGATTGCTCAGGAAAGTCTTTACCCAACAACCTGCCTTAGACACAGATTTTCATCTAGCCAGTCACGGACCTGTACAGCAGCCACATCCACAGTTATCACCCACACTGGCTCTGCCATGACCACCCTTCCATCAGAACCCCAGCATGGGCACGGATACTCCAGCGTTGCTGAGATGTTTCCACCTGCCACCTGCATGTCTTTGAGCTACCAGCCCATGACGGCAACCCCGTCTCCGCCCTCGGCCGTCCTCTCTCACTGCTTCTCTGTGCCACAGCAGGTGGGCGTGCCTACTGGCAGGGGGAAGCACAAACAGAAGACAACAGGGGCTCAATTGGTTCCAAGGGTGATGACTTCATCTACAACTCCGCCCTCTCAGACAAGCTGCCTGGCTAATTTGCTCTCTTCAAGATCTCAAGAGCGTATGTAGATGTTTGATTCGTCATTTTTCCTACTTAGCTTCTTTGTTGCTAGTGAGCATCCAAGCGTTTAAAAGAATTTCCCAGGTATATACTGTATATATATTCGTTCAACAGTTTCACGGCACAAGTGTTTAAATAAATAAGAAATTACATTACAGGTGTCTTTGAAAACCCTCTCTTGTGCAGAACTACTTCCTTCTGCCATGGATTCAAATCTCAAGATGATAGTTTTGTTGAGCACAAGCCCAACAGTTGAGCACAAGCCTCTGTTACTAATTCTAAAATGTCATTCTAGAACTAGTAACGAAGGACTGTTGAGTCACTTAATTGAAGCTTAATGTATTATGTAGAGTCGAGTATTATGGTATTATGAGAGAGAGATCGACTAAACGAGTACCTGCATCTGATATAGCATTCATTCTTCAAGTTGATGTCCATAATATTATATCCACTATAAAAAATCTGTTTGAATGTCCGCTGAGGAAAGCGATATCTTTGTCTTTGTCCTTTTAAAAGTTAAGGGGATTTCCCATAACGGCGCTAAAACAACTTCCTTGTTCTGACTCACTCATAAAGAGAGTCTTTGCCGCCATCTAATGGTGTAATAATGTAACTTTCACAGTACCAAATACAGCATATTATTTATATAAAATAATATTTATTGAACAACAATATTTAAATTAACAACGATAGACATTATAAAAGACATAAACACAAGCAAACAATAAACATAATCAAATAAATAAAAAACACAAGCAAACTATTCAGTCAAACATACAAAAGCAGCGCTCTAGTACAGGATTAAAGTTAAATATAGCCTAAATATAAAGTTATGAAATTTAATTATCTTCTTAACCCAAATCATTTTGCTCTGGAACAAGTAATAGATTAATAAGACCAAAGATTGCCCGTTTGATATACCCCAAATGAATTATATCTCATGTTTAACCACTATAACAGAACAAATCCCCAAAGCACTGGCCAAGATGAAGCTGTTCTCGGCGGATACATGAGCACTGAACGGCTGCTGACGGCCTGGAGCTCGCATCTCCGAAAAAAAACTTCTAAACAAATTGTAAAATAGGCACTGTTTATATATGAATCGCATATATGAGGTCTAAATGACTACACTTTCGCCTAAAAAAAAAAAAAAACCTCTTAAAACTACATTTGGTGACACAACAACAGTAGTATTTATAAAAAAAATATGGTTGATTTGCTCGACCGTCATGACAGTGGCCCCAAGCAGAGTGATACAAACAGTGAAACGGTTCCATTGCTGATACCGGGGCAATATCGCACTGCTCTCAGCCAGTCAGATTCAAAAACCAGAAATATATACAGATTTGCCTTGATCTTTTGAAATAAGTACTAAAATTACTTAATCTAAAAGTGAAATTAAAATAAATTAAAGCTTAATAGAATCATAAACTAAAATCTAAAACCTAATTATTAATAACTACTGTAATCGTATATGCAAACAATACTAAAATAACACTGATGTTAACATGTATAGTTTTGTGACTTCAATTGCAAGTGTATTGTTTTTTATAAACTGAGGCATGTGTCTAAATTATTTTTTGTAATCAACAGCATGTCACAGATGCTGTAGATATAATTAAACTTTATATCTCTAGGAAAAACATCATTGAGTTTTGATGCTCCTTCAACGGGATTAAAAGGCCACAGACCAACATCACCCATCTCTCCGGTAAGCTCTTCTGATAGCAGAATAAATAACTGTAAAACAAGTGAAAATAACACAACCACACTGACAGGCATTTAGACAAAAGAGACTGGAGTAAAGATGCAGGAAATTTTGCTTTGCATCACAGGAATATAATTACAATTTTTACACTTGACATTTGATATTCAACAGTGTTTTGATCTGCCTGCACTGATATCATTGTATGCAAACTGAACTGAGCTGGATGATGACATCACTGTTTACTCCAGTGCTGATATAGATAAATTAACTAAATTAATAACTATTGATTCTTACATCGGAATGAATCAATACTGAATTTACTTAAGATGGACATTGACACCATTTTCTTTAAGAGCTGCTGTGCAGCCAAAATTATATACCAGTTATCACTGTAAAGCTGCTTTGACACAATCTGCATTGTAAAAAGCGCTATATAAATAAAGGTGACTTGACACATAGAAAACAGTTATCTAAAATTGTGATAATATTTCACAATATTGCTGTTTTTTTTTTTTTTTTTTTTTAAATCAAATAAATGCAGCCTTGGTGAGCAGAAGAGTCTTCTTTCAAAAATATTACAAAATCTTAATTAATCCAGTCTTTCGACTGTATTTTTGAACTTTTTCTTGTAATTTATACTGAAAACTCAAGTACACTAAAAAAAAAAAAAAGATTTTCTTTTGAATAGTATAAAAGTATAAAAACATAAATTGTGAATAACCAAAAACACGATGTCATCCAGATTACTCTTCAAATCTCAGATAAAGAATGCCTTTTTTCCCCCCTCCATAACAGCCAAAAAGCAGCAGTCGTGGAGGATCACAGATTTCCCACAATCCCCCCTGGGCCTCTACTGCGATCGCACCACTGTCACCGTTACACATGTCAGGCCACGCCGGCACCTCGCAGGGAAACACCATTTCCTCTCTGCTCACGCAACAAGCTCCACTTCTCATCCCCAAAACAGAAAAACTCTCCCCGGTTCAAATGCACGCGAGTGACAGGACCAGTTTGACAGGTGTGTTGATTTGTGTGGTTTTAATGCATCTCAACCCGTTCAATATCACGCATAACTCAAGCATTGTGTTTTATTTCAAAAGTAATGAAATGTATGGAAGCTTGTGTCTGCTATGGAATAAAAAAGTTAAAGGAGTCATGACATAAGAAATCAAATTTGCCAGAGGTGTTTGTACCATTAAAACATCCTGCAAGTTTCATTATCATTACCTATCGGCGGAAATATTACCGAAGTTGGTACTTTTGACAACCCTATTCAAAACACTTACTCACGTGCAATAACAGTGGCGTTTACTGAGAAGCCTTAAAGGACCGCACCTTAAAAAAATGATCATTTTAGGCAGAGGGCCAGAATGAATGTTGAAAATAATCTTTTTTTTTTTTTTTGTGCAAGAAACTTTATTAACATTGAGTGAACCTCAAGGAACATATTAAAAGAATAAAAAATCCATGTCATGATTCGTTTAATTGCAACTTATCTCACAATTCTGACGTTTTTTCCTCTCAATTGTAAGTTTGTATCTTAGATATTAAAAAGTCCTAATTGTGAGAAAAAGGGGGAAAAGTCAGAATTTTAAGATAAAAAGTTGGAATTACCTTTTTATTTATTTTTTATTCTGTGGCAGAAATAAGCTTCCATTGAAATGTCTTGTGTATTTTTAGTTACTTTTTCAGGAAACATGGGGCAGATGTCACCTACGAATCCACCGGAGAAAAACCCAGAGGACTTACCTGGACAAGCCAAGATGGAGTCCACAAGAGTAAAAACACAAATCCACCCACCGCACATGTTTGTTTTATAACCACACGGTTTATGTTCTGTTTCTCATGTTGTGTTGTTTTACAGACAGACACACGACGGATCACGCACATTTCTGCCGAGCAGAAGAGACGGTTCAACATCAAGCTCGGCTTTGACACGCTACACAGTCTGGTGACCACTCTCAGTTCACAGCCAAGTATAAAGGTAACACTCATTTCAGTGACTACATCAGTCACCTCTTGTGAAAAAGAAGTGTGCCTATTTGTTTTCAATGTGCACTTGTTGTGTACTTTAAGTTACAAAGCTTTAAAAAAGATGCAAATGCATCACAGAATGATCCAATGTGACATGTGTAATATATTCCAAGTGTTATATATATATATATATATATATATATATATATATATATATATATATATATGGTAGGGAGCAAGAGTAGAAATGTTCTTAAAGGGGACCTATACTGCCCCTTTTACAAGATGTAATTTAAGTCTCTGGTGTCCCCAGAATGTGTCTGTGACGTTTCAGCTCAAAATACCCCACAGATCATTTATTATAGCTTGTCAGATTTGCCCCTATTTGGTTGTGAGCAAAAACACAGCATTTTTGTGTGTGTCCCTTTAAATGCAAATGAGCCGCTGCTCCCGCCCCCTTTTCAGAAGAGGGCGGAGCTTTAACAGCTCACGCTTCGGTTGCTCAACAGCAACAAAGCTGGAGAATCTCACGCAGCCAAAATGAGGATTGTCAGTAACGGTGTTCAGCCTTACATTGTTCAAACCGGAGTCGACACTGATGGAGAGACTCAGGAAGGAGTTACAACTTTTAGAATGAAACTGGATGTTTCTGAATGGTTAGTGGATAAATTGATGTAGTTGCTGTGGAGTTGATTCAATTCATCGACTAGCATGTGCCGTCATGTTAATCTTTTGTGCAAATCCAGCGTTGAATTGACCCTCGTTTGTGAAGCAGTCCGGCGTAAAATGACGGCATGACAACAACACTCTACTACAACAACTCTTCCTCTTCTCTAAAGCAGCCCAACTTGGCCTGGTTGCGTGTTCTCGGGGGCGGGGTTTATGTAAATTTTAGGGTTAGTGATGTCACCAACCCAGGAAGAAGCTCATTGTAGTCCCTACCAGCCGTTTGTTGTAGTCCTTAAGCGATTTCTATAAAAGAAAATATCTCACTTTGCATTGAACTTTGAGCGTCAAAACTTTGCAGATGTTGTTTATGCTCAAACAGCAACATTACACACTAACTAAAGTTACAAAAGTGAAATCATAATCAACCACCCCTTTAAAAGTATGCAGAAGTGTGCTTCTTTTTCACAAGGTACTAAAAGAATAGCCATGCATTTTAGCTTCTAAGTTACTTCAGATTGAAGAGACTTAATATGAGACTTCAGATGAAGATTGATGCTGTTTGTTACCCTCAGCTTCCAGCAGTGCTCACTAAGATTGAACGCATACAGACACTACATCAGTCTCTTAGGGTTTATTATCTTCAGCCGTTTCCTACACCTCACCCTAACACTCCGAACTCTCATTCTCATCTGTCTCAGATCAGTAAGGCCACCACACTGCAGAAGACAGCGGAGTACATCAGTAAGATGCAGCAGGAGAGAGCTCAGCTCCACGAGGAGGCCCAGAGACTGAGAGACGAGATCCTGGTGCTCAACTCTGCCATCAAGTGAGTGTGCATGAGCTGCTTTACCATGTTGTGGACATAGTGTGTGTTTATGAGAAACTTTACCAATAATGTGTGATTGTATTTGATCTGTTTGTATGTAGTGTGTGTCAGCAGCAGCTTCCTGCTACAGGCGTCCCAATAACACGACAGCGATTCGACCACATGAGAGAGAAGTTCAGAGAGTATGTGAGAGCTCAAACGCTGCAGAACTGGAAGTTCTGGATTGTATCCTACAAAGCTTTGTGTCTGTTCCTAATCTGGAACGAAAGTGATGATTGATCGAGGAAGGCATGAGGGAGATTAAATGATGAGAGAATTTTCATTTTTGGGTGAACTATCCCTTTAAAGGGATAGTTCATCCAAAAATGAAAATTTGATGTTTATCTGCTTACCCCCAGGGCATCCAAGATGTAGGTGACTTTGTTTCTTCAGTAGAACACAAATGATGATTTTTAACTCCAACCGTTGCAGTCTGTCAGTCTTATAATGCATGTCAATGGGAACACAATCTATAAGAGTCAAAAAAACATGCACAGACAAATCCAAATTAAACCCTGCGGCTCGTGACGACACATTGATGTCCTAAGACACGAAACGATCGGTTTGTGCGAGAAACCGAACAGTATTTATATCATTTTTTAAATCTAATACACCACTATGTCCAACTGCCTTGAGCACGGCATCCGGTTAGTGTGGTGTGTACGCGCTCTGGCGTAGTTTAAAGGATTAGTTCACTTTCAAATAAAATTTTCCTGATAATTTACTCACCCCCATGTCATCCAAGTCTTTTTTTCTTCGGTCAGAAAGAAATTAAGGTTTTTGATGAAAACATTCCAGGATTATTCTCCTTATAGTGGACTTCAATGGTAGAAATAATATTTTATATATTATAGAAATAGAATCATTTAAATTGTAAAACATTGCTTAAATTGTAAACTATTGTAAACATCTGCTATGCTCATCCAGCACGAGCTGCAGAGTCGCACACAGTGCAGCAGGAATCACAGTTCACTGATCACATGACGAGAGTAAGGTGAGATGACTGACAAGACCATGGCGGAGGATTCGTTGTGCAACAGAGCCTAAGTGTCTGATAAATGTCATGTCTTGTAGAATGTGTGCTCAGCACCGCCGCTCCCTATACACAGATTACGCGCGACTGCGAATTCGAAAGCGAAAGTAAAACGCGAGCTCCCTGATGCATGCAAATTAGGCTACATACAATAGCCTGTCTCCCAATATCAGACTATGTACTCACCCGTGTAGTGTATGAACTTTATAAGGATATTTTGTCATTCAACATTGGAGTCTGATGCCCCTCCCCCTCCGCTACGTAATTAAGGTGTGACAGTTGATTGCATGAAGTATCCAACATTCCACACTTCGCTTTTTCGGTTAAATAAGTGCATCATCCGGGTATTTAAAATACACTTTTTCTCTTTTGAATTTTTAGTGTGAACACACTACATGCACTATTTATACTACAAAACAGCATAGAATAGTGCACAAGTATGCAAATTGGGATGCACCTTATTCTTCCAGTCATGAATTTTGTCATTGGGTTCATGAGAACGAGACAAGACTTTTGCACAGTATTTTAAGAAATCTTCAATCTCGTCTTGTCTCATGAGCTAAGTATCTCATCAAAACCCTAGAAAATACTGTCAACATCTAGAAAAAATTTAAAATTCACCAGGTTTTTAGGAATGTTATATAAATCAGGCGATATATGAACAAACCCCTCTGTAAATCCCTTCAGAATATGGATAGGAATAAACTGTCAAATTTGGTGTTTGTAAAACTGCTGAAGTGAAGATTTCTGACTCAAATTCATCGCCTTTAAAGATACAGATTGAAATGAAAATCTACAGATGCAAATAGATAAAGTGTAATAAACACTTAAATGTGTGTTTTCACTACTCTAAAACAATTTTGGAGAAGCCCAAAATCTCTGACCAGTGCACGAAAAAAAAACTGTTTTTGCCTATAGTGTCTCGTTTTACGCATCCAAAACAACTGTTCTGGTCCTGTTTGCAGGATTAATTCTGTTAAAATGCAAGTCCTCTTCATATTTTCCTGATCTGAAGCCATTCTCATAGTTCAGCATCATCATCGAGCCGCTGTTCGAGTCGTTTAACGGTATGGTGTCCACAGCCAGTGTTGATGATCTGTGTCGCAGCACTCTCTCCTGGCTGGACCAGCACTGCTCTCTGCCTGCGCTCAGACCCAGTGAGTGACCAGCATCTCTCTATAACACTCCTTCCTGTTTCACTTTCACATCAAACCTCACCATGATTTCAGTGCGAGCGTTTCACTCGCATTTGCAACTAAAATTAGATGTGAGCGCACTGTAAAATATATTTAGGAGTACATATATGTACTTCAAACATATATGGCTGAGTTAAACCAATATTTCCACTTGCCATTTGTGTAGAATTTACTACAGTTGAGCGACTGGATCAGTTAATTCGAGCTGGAGTGAGTGAGTGGAGGCGGGGCTAATTTACATATTCATGAATCCACATATACTAAATGAAGCAAAGGTGTAGAGTTACAGTCAAGCTATTTTAAGATGGGAAGAGATTATTTTCTCAGGAAAAAAACTGCCATTTACATTATCAAAGATGTGTTTTAACAGATAAAATTATTGACTGCAGGGGGACTTTAATGAAATATTAAATAAATTCCAAGTGATTGCTTATTATTGATGAATTATGACAAGGTTTGCTTTATGGTGTTTATAGAGTGCATATCCCTCATATGTTTGAATAAGCAGCTGGAAGTAGAAAAGGCATTTCAAAATAAGAGTCACTGTGTATTTCAGGCTTGTTTAGAATTAAAATTCTCACATTATGCAGAACCAAAACTTGCTGTAAAATCTTAGTTTTAAACTTACTCTAACACATGACCTCAAATGTTATAATGGTTAAATGTGTCATATTATTGCATTAATTATACATAATTAAAAAGCTATACATACACTACCATTCAAAAGTCTTATGTTCACTAAGGCTTAGTTTATTTGATCAAAAATACAGTACAAACAGCGAAATATATATTTAAATGTGAATATATTGTAAAATGTAATTTATTCCTGTGACCAAAGCTGAATTTTCAGCATCCTTACTCCAGTCTTCAGTGTCACATGATCCTTCAGAAATCATTCTAATATGATGATTTGCTGCTCAAGAAACATTTATGATTATTATCAATGTTGAAAACAGTTGTGCTGCTTCATATTTTTGTGGAAACTGTGATACATTTTTATTTTTCAGGATTTTTTTAAGAATAGAAAGTTTAATAAAGCTTTTGTAAAATTATAAATTTTATAATTATAAATTTCTTTACTGTCACTTTTGATCAATTTAATGCATCCTTGCTAATAAAAGTATTCATTTCTTTAAAATAAATAATTCTCCCACCAGGTAAACTCATTAATTAGTTGTCAAGCAACTTAGTGGTAATTAGCTAAATCTCATATCAGTCAACCAGTTACAAAGATAGACATGAAACGGCTCTTTTAATTCTTTCAAATAAATCATATAAAATTGCATAAATTATTCTTGAACTGACCAAAATATTTAAAGGGACAAGGTTGCATTTTAACTTCAGATGTAAAATTTTGATGTAAAATCCACTGTTTTATATAGAATTGCTCTACAATCTATACAATATTTAAATGCAATTGCATCAGAAATAATTACAGAAAAATTAAGAGTAATCCATTATGTTTTCAAGTGTAAAATGACAGTTATTTCTTCAGAAGTCTCCATTGTGTTTATCTGCATTTTACAACCGCTTTGAATCTGTTTATCCAATCAGAAATCGAGTCAGATCTAGTAGGTAATGTCAGTTTTATAGTAATACTTCTACCTTCTCTCTCTCTCTATCTCTATCTCTCTCCAGCTGTTTTGAGTTCACTCCGTCTGCTCAGCACCTCAACATCAATCCTCACAGATCCCAGCCTGATTCCTGAACAGGCCATCCAGGCTGTCAATCACGGACATTCATCCCACAGCTACAACCAATGACAGCACACGCTCTCAAAACTGCAGCCAATACAATCATAACAGCAACAACCAATGACAATGTACTCTCTCACAAATGCAGACAATGATGCTCTTTCCTACAAATATACAAGTGCTGATCGATGGTAAATGCTTCGCAAGAACTTTACTGGCTTTGGCTTAGTTTTTCGTCCTTTTCATTATTTATAGGAAAACAGAGAAGCTGATCAGAGTTGATGAAAGAGGGAATTGACGTAAGCCAGATTCAAGCTCATCAAACTCAGTGTATCAGAGCTCAATATATCTGATTCAGTTTAGTTGAGTCAGTAACATGTGCCGTGTAATGCCTTACTGTTGAAGAGACCGCATACGTTTCTTCTGCTGATGCTGTAATTCTCTGAATAACAATGAATGTGAGTGTTTTACAGGTCAATGAGACACACTATCTATAACGTTCTGTGCCTTGTTTACACCACATGTAATTTCAGCTTTTGTTTGGCTGGCATTTTCAACAAAGTTAAATTCCCTCGAGGAATAAATGTAAGATTTGACTGTGTTTTTCTCAGAGTGTGTTTGTGTCACAGTGATGGCATTAGTGTTTGATGGCACATTGCACACATACAGTGTCCCATAACTTTATGTAAAGCATTAGAGGCACAAATCCCATGTTTTCTTTTTTTTGTAAGACCTATTAGATAAACTATTATCTAGCATGAAGTTGAACTAGCATGAAAAGTAACTAGATTTAATATCTATTCCCAGACCTTGCAATGAAATGTAATTGCGTTTGGAAAATTGTAAAACATAAGAAATAACAGTTTGGACCCTTTCAAAAGTATTGGGACACCCCTCCAAATCATTGAATTCAGGTGTTCCAATCACTTCCATGGCCACAGGTGTATAAAATCAAGCACCTAGGCATGCAGACTGCTTCTACAAACATTTGTGAAAGAATGGGTCGCTCTCAGGAGCTCAGTGAATTCAAGCGTGGTACCGTGATAGGTTGCCACCTGTGCAATAAGTCCATTCGTGAAATTTCCTCACTACTAAATATTCCACGGTCAACTGTTAGTGGTATCATAACAAAGTGGAAGCAATTGGGAACAACAGCAACTCGGTCACGAAGTGGTAGGCCACGTAAAATCACAGAGCGGGGTCAGCGCATGCTGAGGCACACAGTGCGCAGAAGTCGCCAACTTTCTGCAGAGTCAATAGCTACAGACCTCCAAACTTCATGTGGCCTTCAGATTAGCTCAAGAACAGTGCGTAGAGAGCTTCATGGAATGAGTTTCCATGGCCGAGCAGCTGCATCCAAGCCTTACATCACCAAGTGCAATGCAAAGCGTCGGATGCAGTGGTGTAAAGCACACCGCCACTGGACTCTAGAGCAGTGGAGACATGTTCTCTGGAGTGACGAATCACGCTTCTCTGTCTGGCAGTCTGATGGACGAGTCTGGGTTTGGCGGTTGCCAGGAGAACGGTACTTGCCTGACTGCATTGTGCCAAGTGTAAAGTTTGGTGGAGGGGGGATTATGGTGTGGGTTGTTTTTCAGGGGATGGGCTTGGCCCCTTAGTTCCAGTGAAAGGAACTCTTAATGCTTCAGCATACCAAAACATTTTGGACAATTTCATGCTCCCAACTTTGTGGGAACAGTTTGGGGATGGCCCCTTCCTGTTCCAACATGACTGCGCACCAGTGCACAAAGCAAGGTCCATAAAGACATGGATGAGTGAGTTTGATGTGGAGGAACTTGTCTGTCCTGCACCTCAACCTGATAGAACACCTTTGGGATGAATTAGAGCGGAGACTGTGAGCCAGGCTTTCTCGTCAACATCACTGCCTGACCTCACAAATGCTCTTCTAGAAGAATGGTCAAAAATTCCCATAAACACACTCCTAAACCTTGGAAAGCCTTCCCAGAAGAGTTAAGCTGTTATAGCTGCAAAGGGTGGGCCAACTCCATATTAAACCCTATGGATTAAGAATGGGATGTCATTAAAGTTCATGTGCATGTAAAGGCAGGCTCCCAAAACTTTTGGCAATATAGTGTATATACACATATGACATATATGCAGTGTGTGTGTATGTATACAGTGTGTACGTGTATGTGTATATATGTATATGGAGTGTGTGTGTGTGTGTGTGTCTGAGTATATGTATATACAGTGTGTGTGTGTGTGTGTGTGTGTGTCTGAGTGTGTATATATATGTATATGCAGTGTGTGTGTGTGTGTATATGTGTGTGTGTATATATATATGTATATGTACTGTATATATAGTGTGTGTCTGAGTATATGTACAGTGGGGCAAAAAAGTATTTAGTCAGCCACCAATTGTGCAAGTTCTCCCACTTAAAAAGATGAGAGAGGCCTGTAATTTTCATCATAGGTACACTTCAACTATGAGAGACCAAATGAGAAGAAAAAAAAAAACCGAAAATCACTTTGTCTGATTTTTAAAGAATTTATTTGCAAATTATGGTGGAAAATAAGTATTTGGTCAATAACAAAAGTTCATCTCAATACTTTGTTATATACCCTTTGTTGGCAAGGACAGAGGTCAAACGTTTTCTGTAAGTCTCCACAAGGTTTTTACACACTGCTGCTGGTAGTTTGGCCCATTCCTCCATGCAGATCTCTTCTAGAGCAGTGATGTTTTGGGGCTGTCGCTGGGCAACACGGATTTTCAACTCCCTCCAAAGATTTTCTATGGGGTTGAGATCTGGAGACTGGCTAGGCCACTCCAGGACCTTGAAATGCTTCTTACGAAGCCACTCCTTCGTTGCCCGGGCGGTGTGTTTGGGATCATTGTCATGCTGAAAGACCCAGCCACGTTTCATCTTCAGTGCCCTTGCTGATGGAAGGAGGTTTTCACTCAAAATCTTACGATACATGGCCCCATTCATTCTTTCCTTTACACGGATCAGTCGTCCTGGTCCCTTTGCAGAAAAACAGCCCCAAAGCATGATGTTTTCACCCCCATGCTTCACAGTAGGTATAGTGTTCTTTGGATGCAACTCAGCATTCTTTCTCCTCCAAACTCGACAAGTTGAGTTTTTACCAAAAAGTTCTATTTTAGTTTCATCTGACCAAATGACATTCTTCCAGTCCTCTTCTGGATCATCCAAATGCTCTCTAGCAAACTTCAGACGGGCCCGGATATGTACTGGCTTAAGCAGGGGGACAGGTCTGGCACTGCAGGATTTGAGTCCCTGGCGGCGTAGTGTGTCACTGATGGTAGCCTTTGTTACTTTGGTCCCAGCTCTCTGCAGGTCATTCACTAGGTCCCCCGTGTGGTTCTAGGATTTTTGCTCACTGTTCTTGTGATCATTTTGACCCCACGGGGTGAGATTTTGCGTGGAGCCCCAGATCGAGGGAGATTATCAGTGGTCTTGTATGTATTCCATTTTCTAATAATTGCTCCCACAGTTGATTTCTTCACACCAAGCTGCTTACCTATTGCAGATTCAGTCTTCCCAGCCTGGTGCAGGTCTACAATTTTGTTTCTGGTGTCCTTTGACAGCTCTTTGGTCTTGGCCATAGTGGAGTTTGGAGTCTGACTGTTTGAGGTTGTGGACAGGTGTCTTTTATACTGATAACAAGTTCAAACAGGTGCCATTAATACAGGTAACGAGTGGAGGACAGAGGAGCCTCTTAAAGAAGAAATTACAGGTCTGTGAGAGCCAGAAATCTTGCTTTTTTGTAGGTGACCAAATACTTATTTTACAGAGGAATTTACCAATTAATTCATTAAAAATCCTACAATGTAATTTCCTGGATTCTTTCCCCCATTCTGTCTCTCACAGTTGAAGTGTACCTATGATGAAAATTACAGGCCTCTCTCATCTTTTTAAGTGGGAGAACTTGCACAATTGGTGACTGACTAAATACTTTTTTGCCCCACTGTATATACAATGTGTGTGTGTCTGTGTATGTATATGTAGGTTTATACAGTGTCGTTCAGTCTGTGTGTGTATATGTATGCATATGCTCTGTGTGTGTGTGTGTGTGTGTGTGTGTGTGTGTGTGTGTGTGTGTGTATCTACAGTATGTGTCTGTGTGTATATGTAGGTTTATACAGAGTTGGTCGGTCTGTGTGTATATGTATGCATATAGTGTGTGTGTGTGTGTGTGTATGTATGTATATGTATAGTCAAACCAAAAATTATTCAGACATTTTTGATATATTTTTACTAGTGGGTGCAGGACACTATAGTTCATTTATGTAAGTGAGGATAGCAAAATAAAGTAAACTGTGACATATTATACCCAAAAATTCTTCATACAGTGGACTACCAGTAAAATTGATTGAATAATTTTTGGCTCCAAATTTTTTTTTTGGCACTTTGACTTGACCATGTTTTGCTTAAGTGTTATCTGACATAATTAAGATTAATTTTTTCTGACACAGTTTAACTCTGAGATTTTGCCTTTTTTTTAACTATAGTGAATAAACTGTATTAATGAATGAAATGTTCAAGGTGTCTGAATAAATTTTGGTTTGACTATGTATATACAGTGTGTGTGTCTGTGTGTGTATATGTAGGTTTATACAATGTCGGTCTGCGTGTATATGTATGTATAAACGGTGTGTGTATGTATATTGTATGGATATACAGTGTGTGTATATATGTATGTATATACAGTTTGTTTGTGTGTGTGTGTGTGTGTATATATATATATATATGTGTATGTATATGTATGTAAGTGTGTGTGTGTGTGTATATATATGTATGTATATGTATATGTGTGTATATATGTGTATATATATATGTGTGTGTGTGTGTGTATGTATGTATATGTATATATATATATATATATATATATATATATATATATATATATATATATATATATATATATATATATATATATATATATATATATATATATATATATATATATATATATAAATTATATATATATATATATATATATATAAATAATATATATGTGTGTGTGTGTTTCATGTTAATAGTACCTCACCAGGTGTCGCTAGTGAGTTCAGTTTTATACTTGTCTTTCCTTCACATTTTATAAGTGCCTTTTAAATTACTGTTTTATGAAGTATTATTATTGTTGTTATTATTATTACTTCGTATTGTTAAACCTCTCTTTCTCTAATGTGATCGAGTTATTAAAATGAGTCAGTAATGCAGTACGCCGCAGTTGCACCTCCCGAGCGCTGGAGGGCGCCGCGTCTGAAGCTCTTCGGCTGGAATCGTCCCGTTCTCGGCTCCTGCGCTGTTGTCGCTGTCCAGCACTGAGCGTTCAGCACCGCGAGCGGAGGACAGCTCCCGACCCTCAGAGGAAAACACATCAGACTACCGCAGAACCGCTTCAGCCAGCCTCATCTACATCCACACGACCAACCGGTAAGATTATTCACCGCTCCTTATCAAATACACAGAATAATAGCGCAGGAATAACACGAGAATGCGTGTGTGAACATCTAACACGCACAACAGCAGCAGCGCTACAAGCTCTTAATGTGATTAAACGCGATTACTATCAACGCCGATTCTTTTGTCCTTTACGCTGAGTTTATGTGTCTGTGTGAATAAAACACAAACGCATGACATTTAATTTGAATATTTTCCTTCTTTAATGCGTTCTCATGTGAATCGTCTGTTTCTTTAATTATAAAATGAACGACGAACAACTGAATCTCGAAAAGAACGTATAGTTGTTTACGTTTTTCCTAAAACGTATTGATTTAAATTACGTTATCTCGAGATTTTAATCAAATAATAGGCTAAACGTTTATTACGGTAATCATTAGAAATCTGATCCGAGCCATAGAAAAGACATTATGATTTATGTTTATAGCAAAAGGGTGAATCTCATAAAATCTATCTTGAACATGTCCAAATCATATTTGTATATTGTTATTATGTACCAATTCAAGTAGGTTCTACTACTTTTGTTGATGCACGTGTACAAATTTTGCAGTGTCTTGCCATACTTTGCAGTATTTATGGTTTGCATGGCGTAATACTAAACCATGTGTATGATTGTAAATGCAAAATTATCTTGTAGAGCTTCTTACATTTATGCATCATTGTTCTTATATCTGTTGCTAAATCAATGATGTGTAAAAACCTATTTTTTGCTCGTGCCTTTGAATAGTAAAGATGAGGTTTCTGTTCTCCGCTCACCCTCACCTGAAGAGCTGTACACCCTCTTTACTCAGGGGTCACTGCCTCAGAAAGAGACAAATGCGCTCACTTAATGTAGGGGAGTTAGAGATCCGCAGCTGGTTGTCAATAATTCCCAGGGTGGCGTTTTATTCTGCATATGCCCAGATTTATTTCTGCATGCATAAGGCTGCTCTGAGCTGGTTTACTGAATAGACTGTGTAGGAAGTGTCGAGACGTCTTCACCTGAAGAGGCTGTAGCGATGGCATGCATGGTGCAGAGCTGGTGTTTGAGGGTTTTTAGCTCTGCAAACCTCACAAAAGCTTAGCTAGCACTAGATCCAGTAAACACTGTCAAGATACTTAATCTTTCGTATATGGTTTCTGGAATTGGGTTTGGATCATGAAATATTTCAGCATAGATTAAAGAGTGTTGGTTTATCATATGTTATTTTCTGATTTGAAAACTGGAATGTTTACAGGCTGAAGGTAAACGTTCTGGACTGTTGGAGATTGTTAAAGGTGTTCCCCGAAGATCTGTATTGGGACCCCTTTTATCTGCATAAATAGTCTTGATTGTGATATTCAGGATGCAAATTTTCACGTTTATGGAGATGACACTATTATGTATTGTAGTGCGCCTTCTAATCAAGCCCTGCATAAGATTCAATTGGCTTTTGATGTCATTCAGTCATGGCTTCATACACTAAAACTTGTTTTGAATGCTGATAAAAATTTAAGGAATGTAAAAATGGAGACTGTATTTAAAAAATGTAATGTTTGCTGAGTCGGTTTCTTTTTGGCTGCAGCTATGGGACGGAAAATAGATCTGAGATCAGTTTCTTGTGTGTTTGTGAATGTGGAGAGTCTGATTGTAATTCTGACTGGTGCAGAACTCATCAGCAGAGCAGTCTGAGTGGTTGTTACAGTGTTCTGATTGGTTGGCAGGAACACTTTATTTTGCTGGTCCATTTTAGACATTCTACTAACTGTCAACTAACTCCTATTAGAGTATTAGTAGACTGTTTGCTTAATATCTGCTAACACTTTATTTTGATGCATCATATTACTAACTATTAGTAACTACATGTCAACTTATTCTACTTGCTTGAACCTTAACAACTTACCGTATCCCAGTAGTTCCCAAACTGGGGTACGTGAGGTGACAGAGGGGGTACGATAACAAAATGCTGAGTTTTGCTGTTCGTTTAACTCTACCTCGCCTTAAAATAAACCAAGTATGGATTTCTAACAGGCAAAATACTGCCTCTAGTGTAAACACAGGAAAATGGACAGCACTTTATTTTACAGTCCTGTTCCCATGTACATACTACGTACTTATTATAGTAATTGCAATAAATGAGGAAAAACTACACTCTAAAAAATGCTGGGTTAAAAACAACCCAAGTTGGGTTAAATATAGACAAACCCAGCAATTGAGTTGTTTTAATGTTTGACCAACCTGCTGGGTAGTTTTATTTAACTCAACTATTGTTTAAAAATTACTGTATTGTTGCTTAAAATGAACCCAAAATATGTTGAAAATTAATGAATTTATTAATAAGTTTAATGAATAATAATTAAACAATAAACATTTATTAAATTATTTATAAATAAATGTTCACCTTTTGATTATTATTGTTGCCTCTGGTAATTATGCGTCTGATTTTTAATTTCCAACATATTTTGGGTTCATTTTAAGCCAGAAATATAGTAATTTTTTAAACAATAGTTGAGTTAAATAAAACTGCCCAGCACGTTGGACAAACATTTAACCCAACCGCTGGGTTTGTTCATATTTAACCCAACTTGGGTTGTTTTTAACCCAGCATTTTTTTTAGAGTGTAAAAATCAGACACATAATTACTACAGGCAATAGTAATAATCAAAAGGTGAACATTTATTAATAAGCAATTTAATACATGTTTATTATTCAATTATTATTTATTAAACTTATTAATAAATGTTAAAATCCAACCTAATTTGGGTTCATTTTAAGCAAGCAATACAGTAATTTTTCAGCAATAGTTGGGTTAAATAAAACTACCAGCAGGTTGGGCAAACATTTAACCCAATCGCTGGGTTTGTCCACTTTTAACTCAACTTGGGTTGTTTTTAACCCAGCATTTTTTAGACTGTAGGTACTAACCCTGAACCTACCTCTAAACCTAACTTTAACCCATGCACATTAGTCAACGTTTGAAGTGGATCAAAAAAGTTAATCAAAGTTGTCCTAAGAAGACAACTTTGATGAAAGGTTTTGATCCACTTCAAATGTTGACTACTATAGTTACCTCATATTACCCAGTACTTTCTTAGGTAAGAATACTGTAATTAAAATAAAGTGCAACGGGATAATAGTATTGTCGTAAAAGTTCAAATACATGACATCCAATCAAATTAAACCATCTTTTGTGGTGAAAACTGACTGCATCCACACAAGCAGTGTGCATCTTATAGGTTGCACGCAGAGTCTCTCTATTCGCTACAGTACTGCCGTTCAATGTACGTTTGTAAAAGTGGGGATTTGGCACTTACTGGCATGAAGAAGACACAAACTGTTCATAGAGATCGATTTAAGACTTAAACCTTTCTTCGATACAGAAACGTACTCTGTGTGAGCTCCTGTTTTTAATACGAGCAAGAATGCAATTTTCCCAAACATCCACACGATTGCAAATGTGACATTTTCTACAACCGTTCAACAAATAAAAAGGCAATATTAAGAGACGTACATTTCAAACACAGTATTATCAGCTTGCACTATTTTTCAACAAAATAATAATTTCAGTGTAGGCCAATTTTGCGTATCCAAGCAAGACACAGCAATGTTTTTTTTTTTAGTGAACGAATCTGAATGATTCAATGATTCAATGACCCATTCATAAATACAGCCACTAGTTTTGTTACTGAATAAATGAATGACTCAATGACTCATTCATTAAGACAGTGACTTTTAGTTTAATATTTAAAAGGATCACTTTGTTTTTACCATCATTTCATATTTCTCTTTTAAACATTTTTTTATATTTAAAACATTATCTCCTAACATTTTTGCCACTGTAACTGCATTCATGCCACCTCTGAGCAGCATTAAATAGATCATGATGCAGTGCAGAGATGGCTTTTGTTGATACTGATTTCATATTGATTTAGTTTAATTTATTGCTTTATTTATTATAGAATTTTAAGAATTTGGCATAAAACATGACATGCATTTAATAGGGTTAGAAAAACTGCCTTTTTATAAAGGTAAAAAATGCCCCTGAAAATCTGTCAAATATTGTCCCTTAATGCAAAAGATGTGACTGCAGTCTATGATGATTTGATTTTGGACAGGATTACAGAAGTTATGAGCTGAAGTTGAGTAATAGTAATAGTGATGATTAACTTCAGAATGATCAAAATCTCTACACTGCCATTAAATTCATCCTAGTCCATTTGTTTGTCATGAAAAAGAGTCCGTGTCTGTTTTAAATGTCAAACATCTTGTGCTTCGTAGGAATTTTTGGAAACGAGCCAAGAGCAGAAAGCTTTCTGATTGGCTGTGAATGTCCTGATTGACAGCATTATTTGACTGACTCAACTGTATTTAGCAATTGAATCACAATCCATTGCTGATCATCATAGATCAGAAGTGTTTGGCAGATGAGTTTCTCTTTTGTAATGATGGGCATGAGTCTGTTTGCGCCCCCTAGAGGTCACTTGATCTCATTAATATTCATAGGTATTCATGTATTGAACTCAAATATCAACATATTGACAGCTTCTGAAATGCAAACACTTTTATGCATACATACAATATAACTTGTTTATGAGTTGCATGGATTGCAACAAAGGATTAATACACATTATAGTCTTTAAAGCTTATTTATAAGCTGATATTGTACACTTCATTGTTTAGATCATGCTAGAAGATATTGTAAGTAAATCATTCTGCAAGTGAAAAACTATCCTTCTCCAATGATGGTCTTTTATTCATATTAATTGCTAACATTTCATTATATTATCATATATGTTTCACAGTTTCTTGAAAAATGGGCTCTTAAAATCAACTGGAGTTAAGATTAATTAAAAAAAAAAAGTGCACTCTTTAGGACCAGCGAAAACAAATGTGAGGTAGTGTGTTACATTTAAATCCAGGTGTCAGTAAGTCGAGTTGGTTTCTCTCTCACCACATTCTTTTCTCCCTGCCTCCATTTTCTCAAATCTGTCTCCTCTTGCCATCCTGATTCTCTCATCCGTCATTTCACTGAAGGGCACACAGATCCTCAGGGGGCTGGTTAACATACGTGTGTGTGTGTGTGTGTGTGTGTGTGTGTGTGTGTGTGTTTTTCAGCATATGTCTGTCCTCTAACCGCACATTGGAGTGTGTTTAATACTAAGTGGGAATGTTGACTCTCAGCAGGCTTCTGTCTCTTTTTTTCTGTCTATTCCTGTCAATTTATTTTTAGAATTTCTCAGCAGTGTTGGCCTGAAAAACATCATTACAGAGAACAGCAGTAGAATTAGCAGAAATGCATGTAGACCTTTTACAATTTCTGTCTGGTAGAAAGTGAGAAATTCATTCACGGACATAACTCAAAAAGGCTAAACATATAGGTGTGCTTGTGAACATCTTGTTTAAAGGGGACCTATAATGCCTCTTTCACAAGATGTAATATAAGTCTCTGATGTCCCCAGAATGTGTCTGTGAAGTTTCAGCTCAAAATACCCCACAGATCATTTACTATAGCTTGTCAAACACGCCGTTTTTGTGTGTCCCTTTAAATGCAAATGAGCTGCTGCTCCCGGCCCCCTTTCCAGAAGAGGGCGGAGCTTTAACAGCTCATGCTTCGGTCGCTCAACAACAACAAAGCTGGAGAATCTCACGCAGACAAAATGAGGATTGTCAGTAACGGTGTTCAGCCTTACATTGTTCAAACCGGAGTCGACACTGATGGAGAGACTCAGGAAGAAGTTACAAGTTTTAGAATGAAACTGGACGTTTCTGAACGGTTAGTGGATAAATTTATGTGTGTTCTCTTTAAAAATTCTCCTTTTATTGGGCGTTCACACCAGATGCGACTTGCGCAAACAAGTTGGACGCTTGAACAATTTATTTGCTTCATTCGCGCATGAAATTCACTTCACAACAGGCGCAAATTCACGTCATGGGAGGGGCTCTCCCTCTCCTTTAAATATGTGTCCCTCAGACTCTTCCACTTCTTTCTGCACACTTCCTCTGAATAAACACATCAACTAATCAGCGGGAAAATAGTTGTAAAATACATTGAATAAGCTCAATTTGCCGACTTTAGCTAGCTTGTAGTCTCAATATGTATATATATGTATATATAGCTAAAATTGAGTAAAGAGCGTTTTTTACAACTTACCAGATTGTCCGACCTCCTCACTCACTTTCTTCCAAGCAAGATCCTTTTTATTCCTGTTTCTATAAAAGTACGAAGATGTATCGTACAGGTCCAGGTATCCACATACAACAACGATGATTTTGTCCTCCATTGTTGTTTCGGATTTCTACCTCCGCTCGCTACGTTGTAATCACGTCACTACTAGAGCAAGCTCCTGATTGGCGAATATTCGTGCCGCGTTAACCAAAGTTCAGATTTTTCAACTCAAATGCCCAAAACGCTCAATTCGCACAGGATGTCTATCGTGTCTTTGCATTGATTTAACATGTAAATCACACACGTTTAACGCTTCATTCGCATCTGGTGTGAACACACCATTAGACTCCTAATTCGTGACCGGTGTTTTGTTTTACTCCATCCTCTGCTCTTCCGCATTCATCAATACGTAATGCGTCAGGTCAAAGTTCTCTTCCGCCAGAATCGACTCGTGTACGAAAGCCAGTGATTCTAGTTTATAAAGTTTTAAATATGGATATGTTTCTTACAAAAATGCATCACTTTGCTTCAGAAGGCCTTTATTAACCCTCTGGAGTCGTATGGATTACTTTTATTATGGATTGATGTGCTTTTTTGGGCTTCAAAATCTTGGTTACTATTCACTCCCATTATAAAGAGACTATAGAATAGAATATATTTTAATATAACTCTGATTGTGTTTGACTGAAAGAAGAAAGTCATATACACCTAGGATGGCTTGAGGGTGAGTAAATTATGGGATAATTTTAATTTTTGGATAATTCTTAATTTTCAACCTTCTTAAGTGACTTTGTAAACACGACTTATTTCCAGACGGTCTGATTAAAAACCTGAGAATATTATGCTTTTTAAAAATGCACACAAACTACGCACACAACAGTCACAATTAAAATTCTGTCTGCTTGAGCACAAACACACACACACACACACACACACACACACGTGCGCTGCATGCATCACGGTAATAATGTGGCGCTGAAGGGTGAAGGATTTGGATTAGTTGTTTGTCTTTGATGTATTTGTCTTTGACCCGCAGCTGTACAGTCTGAAAGCTTGCCATGCAGTTGCAAAGTTACTTATTCATGGGTTTCACGTGACGTCACACAGTGGTGCGGTCGCCATTTGTAGGACCGAATTGCAACATGCCGTATATCTGCTGTGCTGTGGGCTGATCATGAAGAAATAGATTAGCATTTTACAATATCCCCACAAACCCTGAGCGTCCTCAGTAATTGATTACTGCTATCGTAGGGTTGAATGGGGAAACGCTGCACGTTTTTTAGGGTTGAATGGGGAAAAAGTTATCACTGGGGTCTTTCAGTAACTTATGATGAACGCAAGGCAAAAAGCACCATTAAAGCAGCATGTGGTGGAAGACACAACTGTGCTTATAAAATTTGGATAATCTATTAATATAATATTCCATACACTATCCGAGCTGGTTAGACAGATATTCATTATATTTTTAGACATTTGTAGACAGATTAATTACTGTTATTGATTTATCATTCATATTATTCTTATACATACATAATAAATAATCCTGTCATATACAATTTATGACATTTAAAAATGTTTTCTAAATTATTTACATAAAAATGGGACAAAAAATTACATAATAATGTAGTCCTAATTTAAGTAAATTAATAAAAAATTCATCCAGGTAACAGCTGCAGAAATGTCAAAAAAGTGATTTCTGGTTCAGAATGGCCGCTTAAGATGCACCAACATACTTCTTCAGAAATAAATAAAATAATCAAATGTAAATAATAATATAAAATGTTTGCAAGTTCACATACTTGATCTCATGTGTTTTCATGGTCTATTGTTGAGATGTCGATATTGTTGAGGGTCGTGAATGGGTGTCCCTTATTTTGCCTTACTGATAAGAGAGATCACTGGACTTCTACAGCACACTCCAGTCCAGACTGTGCAGAGAGAGCTTTATTTCGTGTAAGTAATGTGACTGACAATCCAAGATGTGCTTTACCGACATTACAGACAATTCCAGTCAGTGATGCATGCTATTCATGTAAATATCATTAACCCGTCCTGAGGTGAAGTAAAAGCACTTGCTTTTAAATGCTTTGAGAGCTTCGCCGGTGTATGAGATAGATGTAAATGTCAGCAAACGTAAAATTCGGCAAGATTTTACTAGACTTTAGTGGAGTCAGCAGTTCGCTTGATAGTAAATAAGAGTCTAATCGTAAAGTATCTATTTTCTTAAAATACCATTGCTTTTCGTCGGTGGTGAGGTGTTATTTTAGTGTGTGACATCTTTCCGATCACCAAGGAGAAGCTACGTGTAGGTCCTAAAGACCTAAAGATGGCGGCTGTAGCAAAAAAAGTCACATGCCTGAAACCCATGGATAGTTAAAGTGGACCATCGAAATAAAGTGTAAACAAGCATTAATCTTAGTTAATGCTAATTTCAGCATTTCTTAATGCAATATTAAAAAAACAAAAGTTGCATATGTTAATATTATTTAATGGACCTGAGCTGACATGAACAGTTGTATTTTTATTAACTAATGTTAACAAAGAGTAATAAATACTATAACAAATATAATGCCTTAACTAACATTAATTAATGGGACCTTATTGTAAAGTGTTACCAAAACTAGATTGACTTAATATCATGTCTCTGATCGGTAGATTTAACCAACTGAATATTACATGATGCTTATTTCTCAGCGGAAATGCAATCATACGTTGAAGAAAACGAGTGAGTGTGTGTTCAGAGTGTTGAATCTCACAGCGGAGACGTTGTTAATTATGCATTAAATTCACACTGAAGTATAAAAGCTTTTAATATTTGCAGAAGACAGATAAAGTTTGGAGTTTAACTCTGAGTTAAAGGAATAGTTCACCCAAAAATGAAATTCAAAATGAAACTCATCATTTACTCTCCCTCATGTGCATCCAAACCATATGACTTTGGCAGAATTTGTCCTGTTTTTTAATAATGGTAGTTGGAGCTTTAAAAAGATTAATTGCACAATAAATGCACCATAAAAGCATCATAAAAATAGTTCATATGACTCATGCATTTTATTCTAAATCTTCTGAAGTCATAAAATACTATCATTATTCATTATAAGTCATTATTCACTGAGGTGCTTGACATCGCTGACGTGTATTACAGTGGATGGAGAAAGAAATAATTATTTCAATTTCTATTATATGACTTAATAAATCTTGGAATATAGTGTATAATTGGAAATGAGCATTCTTCTCTTGTGCTCCACAGAAGAAATAAAGTCACATGGGTTTGGAAGGACGTGAGGGTGAGGAAATGATGACAGATTTTCCTTTAAACAGGAGTCTGTGTTCATCTCAGTCATGCTGTCGGCGGCTCAGAGAATTCTAGGTATCCTCATATCTACACTCATCTGAGTTCAAAGAAGAACATTCAGACAGAATGTGCAAAATCCAGTTTAAATCAGAATCATTTGAGCCACTTCAAAGACTAAGTTCATTTTTAAACCAGCATCATGTAATCTGATTTGAGAGCTTTGGGTTTGACATCATGAAATGTTTATTCACTTCCATTTATTTTTTCTGATGTGGAACTCAAAAGAAGACATTTTGAATGTGTTTTTGCCTCTATGTGGGTGTGAGCAAAAACACACGGTTTTTGTGTGTGTCCCTTTAAATGCAAATGAGCCGCTGCTCCCGGCCCCCTTTCCAGAAGAGGGCGGAGCTTTAACAGCTCACGCTTCGGTCGCTCAACAACAACAAAGCTGGAGAATCTCACGCAGACAAAATGAGGATTGTCAGTAACGGTGTTCAGCCTTACATTGTTCAAACCGGAGTCGACACTGATGGAGAGACTCAGGAAGAAGTTACAACTTTTAGATGTTTCTGAATGGATAGTGGATAAATGTATGTAGTTGCTGTGGAGTTGATTCAACTCATCCACTAGCATGTGCCGTCATGTTAATCTTTTGTGCAAATCCAGTGTTGAATTGACCCTCATTTGTGAAGCAGTCCGGTGTAACATGACAGCATGACAACAACACTCTACTACAACAACTCTTCCTCTTCTCTAAAGCAGCCCAACATGGCCTCACCCCCTTTGTTGTGTGTTCTTGGGGGCGGGGTTTATGTAAATTTTGGGGTTTGTGATGTCACTAACTTGGGAAGAAGCTAGTTGTAGTCCCTACCAGCCATTTGTTGTAGTTCTTAAAAAGCGATTTCTGTAAAATAAAACATCTCCCTTTGCATTAAACTTTGAGCGTTGTAACTTTGCAGATGTTGTTTATGCTCAAACAGCAACATTACACACTAACTAAAGTTAAAAAAGTGAAATCATAATCAAGGACCCCTTTAAAGGGGATTTTAATTTCCTTTAGTTGAAGTCCATTTATAATGTTCGTTTGACCCTTCTCTGACCCTTAGAATTAAACAGGCTTTTTCTTGCTGCTGTCTCTAATCTCTCAGACTGGTTTTGTGAATCAGTTCAGTCGATTGATTCAGATTCGTTTGTCGCTGTTAGTCTGTGTTTTCGTGGATTGCTCTGGGCTGCGTTTCTCAAAATCATCGTATTCCTAAGTAGATCATAGATCCGTTGCCACCAACGGTTTGTACGATCAGCTTCGCACACGATGCTTTTGAGAAACGCAGCCCTGGTCTGTGCTGATGTAGAGAGCAGATGAAAGGGCATTATTGAAGGGATGAGGGAAGATGAAATAAAAAACCCAAGTGAAGATGGAGGCCGTCTGTTTGAAGCTTTGCTGCTCATGCATTTGTCCACAGAGATAGCAGAGGATGTTTGGAGCACATCTCATCTTCTTTCTTCTCTTTCCCTTGCTGACCTTTCTATCCTCTTCTGCTTTTGACTGACTTCACAGTTGCTTTAATGTCTCAAAATAGACCCTATTTACATTCTTAATACATGTTCCTGTTCTTGTGCATGATTCATCAGAGCAAAAAATATCATATTCAGTCATTGTTTTACACTCTTAAAAATAAAGTTTCCTTATTAGCATTGATGGTTCCATGAACAAACTTTTATCATTCGTACACTCTAAAAAATGCTGGGTTAAAAACAACCCAATTTGGGTTGAAAATGGACAAACCCAGTGTTTGGGTTGTTTTGACCAACCTGCTGGGCAGTTTTATTCAACTCAACTATTGATTAAAAATTACTATATGTCTGGCTTAAAATGAACCCAAAATAGGTTGGAAATTAAAAATCAGACACATAATTACTAGAGGCAACAATAATAATCAAAAGGTGAACATTCATTAATAAGAAATTTAATAAATGTTGATTATTTAATTATTTATTAAACTTATTACCTATTTTGGGTTCATTTTAAGCGAGCAAAACAGTAATTTTTAAACAATAGGTGAGTTAAATAAAACTACCCAGCAGGTTGGGTCAAACATTTAACCCAACCGCTGGGTTTGTCTGTATTTAACCCAACTTGGGTTATTTTTAACAATGCATTTTTTAGAGTGTAGGGGAAAAAAGATTCTTTAGAATGTTCTTCACATTGGTTCTTTTAAGAATGTTCACTGAAAGGTTCTTTTTGAGGAACAAAAAATTCTATTGTGAAAACCGTCTTTTTGGAAGCTTTATTTTAAGAGTAACGGATGTAATGCAGCCTTTATCGAATCTTTGAAATAGTGGCTTTTGATTGCAAACTTTATCTTGGCATATCTGAACTCAGTGAGATTACTGGGGTCTTTTTGCCAGTAAAATTCAATTTGCTTTCTATTGCTACGTAGGAGAAACAGTTGAGATATTAAAGCAATTGCATTTGTGAATTTTTTTTTTTTTCCATTTTCTGTGTGTGTGTGTGCGTGTGTGCATGTTTTTGTGACATATCAGGACACAAAGTTGTATAATGACATAGGAGGGGGTGACTTATGAGGACATTACCTCATGTCCCCATTTTTCAAAAGGCTTTTAAATCATACAGAATGAGTTTTTTTGAGAAAGTAAAAATGTGCACAGTTTCCTGTGATGGGTAGGTTTAGGGGTAGGGTTGGTGTACGGGGATAGAAAATACGGTTTGTACAGTATGAAAACTATTATGCCTATGGAATGTCCCCACAATTAACAAAAACAAACGTGTGTGGGTGTGGGTGTGGGTGTGTGGGTGTGTGTGCAGAGATCTGTACATCTGCACTCTCTTCCTCTGAATAATAGAGAAGCGTGTCTGTCTCAGGAGACACGCACATACACACATACACACACACACACATACACACAGATCAGGTGGTCTGAAGTGAATCAGGTTTCAAGGTACAATAAGAGCCATCGCACCCCTCAAACATCACACCAGCTAACACGTCTCTCTGTCTCTGTGTGTCATCCCCATTCAGTACAAGTAAGATTTGTTGTACTGTTGATTACTATAATTAATTTCCACTTGTCCCCCAAAATATGCAAAAATCTGGGATACAGTGAGATATTTACAATGGGAAAAATCTTTAAACATTAAAATACTCAGTTTCAAAAGTACAGCCACGACATAATCACATATGCCTGTTTAAAAAATCCAATTTGCATCCAATTTTATAACTTTGTCACCAGGATAACGCAAAAGCAATGCTGTAAACCTTAAAACCTCAAAATTACTGTAAAAGCAATGATTTAACCGGCTTTACAGCTCAAATAATACACAAGTTTCAAAGCAGACTACATATACAGAAAGTATTTTTATAAAATGATAAGCTTTAAATCCTCAGACAATTTGACACTTTCATTGTCAGTGCCTCACCATTACCGTATTTATTTAAAAAAAATGAGGAAGTTTAAAAAAAAAAAAATGTGGTAATCCACATTATGCCACCAATGCTGTCAATTGAGAATTTTGACTGACAGCCCAAGACAGCTCTTACAGCGTCACTGAACCTTACTCCCTTCTCCCTCTGGAAATATTTCTGCTTTTTTCATAAGGCACACACACACACACACACACACACACAGGAGAACTCAACAGAAACCATCTGCAATGTAACAAGCGTCACTGTATACATCAGTCCTGCTTCTAATTAGATGCTCAGATCACATGACCTGCTCATTATCTCTGACTATAAAAGAACGGTGCCATTTATAATTTATTCTGATGCTGAATAGCTATAGAAGACAATAAAATTCACAAACCTGCCTTGAGCAGCACAGACAAACAAAGAAATAGAAACTCATACAGCACTTTCTCTTCTCTTTTTTTTTGGCAATGTCTGTTTGCACTGAGGTGAAATAGTCAATCTTGTCTGTTTTCAGTAACTCTGCCCACCTAGATTTTTATCTTTGGTACAAATAACCTCTTATTTCTATTTAAACTTTGCATTAATAGTATCCATCACTATTTGTGCAAACAGCATATAGGCTACCTTTTATACTCTTATATCAAAGCGTGCATTACTTCTGCTTACACTGCATATCTATCATTATTTTCTCAAATTGTAAACAAAATGCTATTTGTTGCTATTTATACTCAGTGCAAGCAGTTTTTACCTTTTCTTACACTTATTATAAATGAGTCACTGCCTTATTTTATTTGCATTTTGAGCCTCAGTGATGTCAACACAGTCCCATCTCACATGCAGAAACAGGAAATGACATATTCTGAAGGTTATCATGTGTGCGCTGTCAGGCGGCATTACTCACATTCCATGATTGAAGTTAATGACGCCATTCAGAGAAATGAAGTGCCCTTCATAGAATGGATCTTAGAATTATTTCTCTTTGAAAAATGTCCGGTGCTCATGAAAGGACAAGAGTCTTTTCATTTTTACCAGAATCCTGAAGTGTAGAACAAATGACCAACAGAAATGTCTTTCATCCCATAGGAAAGAAAAATCAAAAGTGAGATCTCTTTAACATCTCAAATGTTTCTCCTTGACAAAAACGAGCTCAATAACGTCGCATAGTGTGCTCAGACTTTTCTCCAGTGCTGAAATACTGATATTTTTAAATTATTCACAAACTTATTCCTGCCAATGTGTTTAGTTTGTAACAAGATTTCTGTTCTGCCGTGAATACAAACATTTAAATTAGAGATGATTTGTGATGGGAGACTAGTCACATTAATCCATTTGGACTATAGTGAGTTTATGCAGAGGTTTTCCCTTTTTTTTTAACATTATTTTATTAGCAGAAGTGTTTCAAAGATGCATTGTCTATGAGAGTTTTATCGTGTCGACAGCATGCTGACGGTTGTTTAAAACGAGACACATTTTCAAAAACAGAGAATGGAGCTGGATTCAGAGATGTTTGTCTAATGTCTTGAGGTGTGTTTAAAGTTGAACTTGGCTGCTTTAAAGTGCTTCACATACTATTTGATTTCATTACAGTATCATCATCTTACATCTCCTCTTTCTCAGTTCTTTTATTTCCTGAAAGTGCCGAGAAGAAACGACTCTGAAGGTCAAACGCCGCCTGCCGCAGGACTGTAATATCAGGTGTTCTTCTCCCTCCTGTATTGTTGGGCAGAAGCAGCAGGAAGTCGGTGCGGTGCGGTGTGTGATTGTGTGTAAGGTAGCAGTCGTCACTCACATTACTTATATACTGTTTGCAGACACAGAAGGCCACTTGAGAACAGCCATTATACCACAGCGCTGTTGTTTTCCACCGCTGCTGGAGAGCTGAGTGTGTTTAGGGACTGGCTGGAAGTTTATTTTTACAGACCCTGTGAAATGGCTTAATATGCACAATTACCTTTGACATGTTTATGTATTTTCTATTCAAACAGGAAATTTGAAATCTTTTAAAAAATAATAATAATAGCTTTTCATTTAAGACTCATCACCATCAGTATTTTTGGTAAATATTAAAATGAAGCAGGTATACATTGCCATTCAAAAGTGTGGGAAGGTTTCTTCTTCTCACCAAGGCTGCATTTATTTTATTAAAAATACAGTAAAATTGTGAAATATTATTACAGTTTAAAATTGTGGATGTGGATATATTGTAAAATGTAATTTATTCCTGTGATCAAAGCTGTATTTTCAGCATCATTACTCCAGTCTTCAGTGTCACATGATCCTTCAGAAATCATTCTAATATGATGATCTGCTGCTCAAGAAACATTTCTGATTATTATCAATGTTGAAAACGCTTCATATTTTTTTTGTGGAAACATGTATGCATGTATTTTTTAGGACCCTTTGATGAAAAAGGGTCCTAAAAAAACAAAATTTTAGTAACATTATAAGTGTTTTTACTGTCACTTTTGATTATTTTAATGCATCCTTGCTGAATAAAAGGATTTTCTTTAAAAAAAAAAAAAGCCTTTTGAATGATAGTGTACACATTTTAAACAGTTAATTTGATCAACTTTTAAGAATAAACCGGGATATATCTGTTTCCTTAAAGCTAACAGGCATGAGTCAATGAGTAAAATCAAGTCCGGCCCTATATTCTGTTTCACTTGGAAATATGTCACCCAAGCAACTTTTTGACAGTTATATTCAACTTTGAGGTTCACAACCTTCATTTGAAGGTGCCTTCGAATTGGGACAACTTTCATTTCTCCTCAGTGACGCATCCGGCCTTCAAACGCACCCTTCAAAGGATGCAGCCTCTGAATTGGGACACAGCTATTGTGTACGTTAAATGGGTTGCATGCAGCTTTAAGCTTTTACCCAAGAAATCTTTTGTGTTGTCGAAGGTAAAGGCAGTCGAGCAGGAGCTGTGTAGGTTGTGATGATATGATTATCCCAGAGGAACCTGCTAGAATACTGACTGTGTGATGACCATCCATCCATGTAGAGAGACAGAAAGCGAGGTCAACAGCTGGCGGAAATGGACGCGGAGAGTGAATTTTGTGTCCATATGCCCGAGGTGGAGAGAAGGGCTGTCTGATCTTTTCCAGCAAATGGAAATGACTTCACGTGAGCTGCAGGCTGCAGAGGAACATGCCCGAGGCTGCTGTATATCATAACCTCGCTCTCTCTCGCTCTCTCACAGCCTCTGATATCTGTCACAATCACAGCTGACAAGCAGAACGCATGCATACGTGATTATTCATGCACGCTCCGTCATGTCTAACCACATGTGTGCTGTGGGAGTGTTATCATTTGTACATGATAGATGTTGTGTGTTGTGTTGTTGTCCCTTAAAGAACAAACCAACAAACCAGAGAAGCAGGTGATCACTGCTGAAGATTTCAGTAGTTTTTCCAGGGTTTGAATGATAATCTTTATTTATTTGCTCGCTTTAAAATACCTTAAATGATGGTGTTTTCAAAATGCAAGAAGAAAAATATGTATAAAAATGAATAACAGCAATATTTACCTACAATACATACACTACCGATCAGTAAATTGTTTATAATGTTAGATAAGATTTCTATTTAAAAAAAAAAAATGCTGTTCATTCGAACTTTCTGTTCATCAAAGAATACTAAAAGAAAAAAAAAAGTATCATGGTTTCCACAAAAATATGAACTGTTTTCAACATTGATATTAGAATGATTTCTGAAGGATCATGTGACCTTGAAGACTGGAGTAATGATGCTAAAAATTCAGCTTTGATCACAGGAATAAATTACATTTGACAATATATTCACATAGAAAACAGCCATTTTAGACTGTAATAATATTTCACATTTTTTACTGTATTTTTGATCAAATAAAAGCAGCCTTGGTGAGCAGAAGAGACTTATTTCAAAAAACAAATCTTCCCCCAAACCTTTGAAAGGCAGTGTGTATTTTAGCTACAACATTTTAAAATGCCTATTAGAGACTTCCATGAACATTTTAAGTAGTTAATTAATTTTGAATCATTTTTAATATTTTGAGCAATTCTAATGTCAATGGATTTCTCTGCTGAATGTTAATATAGAGACACTATTAAAACATTTACGCTCTCATACTCGTGGATTACAAGAAAATTATGTTCCAAAAACCCACATTAAATCATATGGAATATTGCAATATTCACAGTGTTGCTGAATTGTATAGAAATACTCCAGTGCTGTGAATTAGGAGAGCGCATTTAATTATTCAGCTCGCTTTTCTGTAAGATGTGTAATATAATGTGACAAAAAAGTGATTTAGTGTTTTGCACTAAGACACCTGTCACACTACTGAAAGATGTATTTTAATTAGTAGTGCCACTGCTGTTAGTTAGTTAGTTTCTCTCTAGTGTCACGTAGCCAGACCTTCAGACTGACGGCAGGAGGTCTGGACTCCATTGCAGCTTTCATTGGCCAAGGACCACCCAGAGGCTGTCTGACTGACATGTAAAGCAACCAATCACAGTTTGTTTTGTTTAGGGGCGTGAAATGTAAATTTGATGACGCTACAATAATAGATCGATGTGTAAAACTCTTGGACGTATTTTAAAGAGTCTATGCCGTGACCTTCACATGAAAATCCAGCTTTTAGTTGATCCTGATAAGCGCTCATTGACACAGTTGTCACACAACAGCTTTCTTCTTCCGTGAGAGGGTTTGGCGTAACGAAGGCTTTGTTTCCAGGCAGACCGTTAAAGAACGCGACACGCATGTCTCCTGGAAATCCGGTAGAATTCAACCAATCAGATGATGACTTCAAAACTCCTGAAGTTTTTCCAATTTTGTGTGCCATATGCATCAGGCGTTCAGCCAACGGTCCGTCTGAGACTAGTTACTCTCCAACACTGCGGGCGATAAAGCCTTCGCCCCTCGTTCATTCGTATTCCACAAGCCTGCAATCACCTGCATCAATTAAACGGCACAAAATGTGTGTGTGTGTGTGTGTGTGTAAGAAAGAACGGCTGAGATCCAGTCGTGGAATATCAAGGGAAATTTCATGCCTGCTGCTCTTTCCGTCAGGGTAAAACTGCCGTGTGTTCCTCCCAGAAGACCTTACACAGCCAACCTGGAAACCAGCCTGAAGGAGGAAGACTGAGAATTATGTGAAGAGAGAAAAATACAGGAAATAGATGAAGATGGAGGTGCTTCAGGTGACAAAAAATCATTGACAATTATCTAGATTAGAGTGGTCAGTATTTGTAAACACTGACTGTGGCCAAAATGTTCTTGTTTTCTTTTTTTAAAGTTGTCCCTATTATGCTTTTTCAAATAGTGTGTAGTGTGTAATAGAGCTGTTTGTGAATGTAAAAGGTCTGAAAAGTTTTAAAGATCAAAGTGCAGATAAATAAAGTTAGTGTGTCCTAAAAAAAAGAACCGATTCTGAACTGCCTAAACGAGTTGATAGTAATTCCAGTCTCTCTTCCTGTTACGTACTTATGTAACAATGTAACCAATTTACATAATGCCAGCCTGTGGTTTTCATTGGCTGCCTGTGAAAAACGTCTACTTTGCCCCGCCCTCAAACACTGTAGTTGGTTCGTGTTGAGTCCTGCTCAAGTCATCCTTGAAATGGATGTTTGGGTTGAATAACTAGTTCTTCCATAGTTTAATCATCATTCACACGCTCGACTTTATATGGTAAAATTGACGCCACTGTCTTTACAGTGTGTACAATCGCTGAGCTTTAGGAAGCCTCTGGAGCTGATATTCGGTTATTAGGAGTGTGATGAGATCAAAATGTGACAAGGTTTCTCATTGAGGTGAAAAGCTGTCTCGCGATATTGCCATGATGGAGTGTGAGGGTGAAATTAGGATAGAATATGCCACCGCTAAGTTTACATTACGCCTCCACTGCCGTTATGCTTTTTTAATAAATAAAAACCATTTAATTAAGTTGGATAACTGTCGCTTTAATCCCATCCAACACGAGCTGCGGAGTCGTACGTCGTGCAGCAGGAATCAGAGTTCACTGATCACGTGACGAGAGTAAGTGGCGAGATGACTGACAAGACCATGGCGGAAGAATTGTTGCACAACAGAGCCTAAAAGCGTCTGACAAATGTGTTATCTTGTAGAATGCATGCTCAGCACTGCCACCCCCACTCACAGAGTACACATGATCGCGAAATCAAAAGCGAAAGTAAAACGCGAACACACATTCAAATGCAATTTCAATACCCCACAATTTGAAAGCAGCTCCCTAATGCATGCAAACATCTCCCAATATGAAAGCTATCTTAGGCTGGTCTGTGTAGTTGTAATCATCTCTCAGCTCTGTATCATGCTTAAAGAAAAAATTGGTCTCTATTTGTACTTTGAATATTGAGAGAGCACTTTGATTATGGTTGCACTTATTGTTTGCACTTAATAAGACTAAGAGAAAACTTTCTATTCATTTTTATTTATACTGTTTTTATTTCTATGATCAATTTGTGGAAAGGAGTTCAGTTAGGAGGTCAAAAGTTGTAGAAGCTCATAAATCATGTACAGTTCTAAGGTCTGAAGAGACTCATGTGATCATACAGGTGAAGCCAGTCAGTTGAGTTTGTGGCAAAACCTTTTACAGTGCTTGAGTATTGTTGCCTTTTAATGCAATGGAAATTCATACGCAAAGTAAAACTGAAATGACATTCATTACAAGATGATTAGTTAAAACATTTCAAATGCATCTGCAGACTATTTTTTTTAGTCATGTATCTCATCATTGAGGATTTCTTAAAAAACTGTTAAAATCTCATCTCGCCTCTCGTGAGCCAACTGTCTCGTCTCACACCTATCAGTTATGACATGGGCGTTTTGTTTCTGACACGTGCTGTAAGCAGTCAACCAATCACAACAGACTGGGCCATCTGACCAATCAGAGCAGAGCAGGCTCACGGAAAGGCGGGGCTTAGAGATAATGAATCTTCGAACAAGTAATTTTCAGACTCTTTGAGAAATGAGGTGATGTGCAATGTGTATTATGAGAAAATGAAAGTGTTTTTTGACCTTGGATGCATGTAAACCTGTTGTAGGAGACGTTAAAACAAAATTAGGAACTTAGCATAATAGGGGCAATTTAAACACTCAGTAATATTTTGTGAGCAGCCCAGACAGTTATCAGGAGAATCCGTTAGACGCGTGGAGGCATGTGGCTGGTGTTTATTCCGTCAGTTTTGTGGTGCCACCTACAATATGTAGGTCAGGTGGTTATTAATGGAGGAAAGACCTCGCTGGTCCACGGCTCAATTGAAAGGCGAGCAGCTGTGTCCCAGTAGCACAGTTTGAGCGGCTGGCTGGTTGGCTTTCCTTTTCCCTGTGATCCAGATAAGTCGAGTGCAGAATTCTCAAAGGATGCCGGGCAGGAAGTGAGTCTAAAACAGATGGTCTCTAAAACCGTTTCTATTTCTCCGCGACGTCGCGGCTGGAACAGCAACACAAAGTATGGCAATGATAAGATCAGGTACTGTTTATGTGCTTTATTTAATGTTAAAAGCGTCTAATGTGAGTTTGAATATCGTTCTGTGTTCCCAGCTTTTTAGCTGTAATAAAAAACAATACTGGCTAATTCACCTCAGATCTTGAAAATAAATAAATGGGCACAAGAACATTCAAACTGTCAACTCGATGCAAGTGTATTCTATGACAATAATTGTTTCAGTCACTCCGTATGTACTTTAAATAATGTTTAAATGGTGTATATTTATGAATTTTACTCTACTTGCCCGTGTCATTATGTCTGCTGTGCTCTTGCCGAGAGAGCCCGCCCACACTCTCTCCTGATTGGCTGTGGTTTTTGATTGATATTATCGCTTTTCATTGTCGCGTCGCGTCTAGTGTGGACAGTCAAATTGTTTGTCGCTGGAATCTTATTGCATCGAGTCTGATTAGGACACGGTGTTAGTTTGGTACTCGCATGCGCTCAGAGCTTACACAGACATATTCACACAAAATTATGTCCAATTGCCTGTCTTGTTGAGTATCAGTGTAAACATAGTCGGTTATGTCTTAAGTGAACGTAAACATGAGAAGATGCATGTGTAACAGTATATTGGATCCGTGCAGCTCTTAAAGTGACAGCAGCCTAATATTCCTGCTGCTGTCTGTTTTGTTAATCAAACAAAAGACAAAAAATCGCTCACTGCTCATGACTGAATATCTTTAATCTATATAGTTAGGACTATGCAGTGATATTTTACATTTGATTACTATTTCTGTACCTGAAAATCTAGTTTAGACCTACATGAAAAACCTGAAAAGAACCATTTATATCATTGTATATGTTTGTTCTGTTGTATTTATTTGTGCTATTGCTCGTAATTGATTATTTGTTCTTATTTTATCACTGTCTGTCTGTAACAATATTTTAAATTTATATGAGTTATATGAGTGATTTTGACCATAGCCTGTTCTTGTTAGTGTATCTCAGAATCAGTCCTGCTGTGCAAATGTGAACACACACTCCTGATGGTGTCCTATTTCATCTTGATCAATAATTCATAACACTCAAACATCATAGACGTTTTCTGGGCAGTTGCTAATGAGTTATGAAATTGTTATGCTCTTACACAATTGCATCTCAAGTAAATGTATCTTGTTTTAATAGGGATGTTCAGATGCGTTTACTGGAAAACAAGTAAAAAAAAATACTGATTAATAATTTTAGTTCATACCGGTCTTCTGTGCCCTTCATTGTATTTTCATCAGTTTCTGCAGTGAAATAGATTTGAACGCACAGTTCGTCTGTAGCAGCTCTGTGATTGTATTGATTCATCTTCTCTCTGGCTTCGTTGCGTCTACTCGTATTTCGCCGTCACCCCTGGAGGTGCTGCGGTTCTGTGGCTTCTCTCATTAGGAAGAGTGGAGGTGTTTCTGGATCAATCTAAAGGTTAGAGGGTGCTGTCTGTGTTTGTAATACAGTCTGAAATGAGCTCTAGTTATTCATGACATGTGTCAGCGGTTAAAGAGCGTACGATCCTCCAGGGTGAAGAAATGAGCGTACGACTGCCTTTTATACTTCAGCAGCCCAGTAATAACCAGTAAAAAGGCTTTACATAGATTTGACATAGATTTGCTTCTTACACTGGAGATTATTTCTGACATGTCCTCCCAAAGCTTCTTAATCAAGGATCCGACTTCCCTGCCCAAAAGACCAGCTTAGAATTGAATTTCTTTTTTTGTTCAGACAGGTTTGTGCTGGTTTGGATCAGTGTGCCCATTCAAAAAGTGCTGGTGGGTGAAGACTAAGGGACAGTTCAAACAAATTAAACTTCCTTCATCATTTATGAACAAAAACAGGTTGAAATAGTCAAAATATCCTACAGGTTTGAAGCGGCTTGAGGGTGAGTGAATGATAACAGAATTTTGGGGTGAACTATCCCTTTAAAAAGTACACGTGTGTCTCATCTGAACTGATTGTTGAAATGCAAGATCCTTCTTTATGTGTGAATCCTAATTATATAACATTTGAATGTCTAATCATGTGAGCACATGTTCATACGCACTGCACTGTTTCTTCTGACTCTGATACTATAGTGTACAATCTCATCAGCATCAAAACATGACAGCGCTGGGATTATGATCAGAGCCGAGAGTCACACATTCACACGTGGAGATGGGGAAAGGGATATAAAAGAGAGTTTATTTGCTTTCCTCTCTTGGGTTTATGAAATTAATCCTTTTATTCAGCAAGGATGCATTCAATTAATCATTAAAGGCATTTATAATGTTTGCGAAAGGTTTCTGTTTCAAATAAATGCTGTTCTTTTAAACTTCCTACTCATCAAACAGTCTTGAAAAATAAAATGTATCACGTTTTTCCACAAAAAAATGAAGCAGCACAACTGTTTTCCAACATTAATGATGATAATAAATGTTTCGTGAGCAGCAAATCATTATATTAGAATGATTTCTGAAGGATCATGTGACACTGAAGACTGGAGTAATGATGCTGAAAATTCAGCTTTGATCACAGGAATAAATTACATTTTACTATCTATTCACATAGAAAATAGTTAATTTAAATTGTAATAATATTTCACAATATTACTGTTTTTACTGTATTTTAAATCATATACAAATTTTAAGCCTTGGTAAGCAGAAGACTTATTTTAAACATTAAAAAAATCTTTCCGTACTTTCTTAAAAACCCATCCTAAACTGTACAGCTGCACGATTATGGATAAATTGAGAACATGACTCTCCCATGATTCTGTATAGACAAAAAACCAAAACAAAAAAACAAAAATGAATGAATTAATTTGAATTCATTACTTTTAAATATATATATATTTAGGTGTGTTAAATTTGGTGTTATCGCTCTCACTCTCTCATACTGTTCACTGGAAGTTCAACATGACACCTCATGGCAAAGAACTCTCTGAGGAAAAAAAAGAATTGTTGCTCTACATAAAGGTTGCGTAGGCTATAAGTAGATTGCCAAGAGCCTGAAACTGAGCTGCCAAGACCATACAGCGGTTTACAGGTTCCACTCAGAACAGGCCTCGCCATGGTCGACCAAAGAAGTTAAGTGCACATGCTCAGCGTCATATCCAGAGGTTGTATTTGGAAAATAGACGTATGAGTGCTGCCAGCATTGCTGCAGAGGTTGAAGGGGTGTCAGTGCTCAGACCATACGCCGCACACTGCATCAAATTGGTCTGCATGGCTGTCGTCCCAGAAGGAAGCCTCTTCTAAAGATGATGCACAAGAAAGCCCGCAAACAGTTTGCTGAAGACAAGCAGACTAAGGAACCATGTCCTGTGGTCTAATGAGACCAAGATAAACTTATTTGGTTCAAATGGTGTCAAGCATGTGTGGCATCAACCAGGTGAGGAGTACAAAGACAAGTGTGTCTTGCCTACAGTCAAGCATGGTGGTGGGAGTGTCATGGTCTGGGGCTGCATGAGTGCTGCCGGCACTGGGGAGCTACAGTTCATTGAGGGAACTATGAATGCCAACATGTACTGTGACACACTGAAGCAGAGCATGATCCCCTCCCTTCGGAGACTGGGCCGCAGGGCAGTATTCCAACATGATAACAACCCCAAACACACCTCCAAGACGACCACTGCCTTGCTAAGGAAGCTGAGGGTAAAGGTGATGGACTGGCCAAGCATGTCTCCAGACCTAAACCCTATTGAGCATCTGTGGGGCATCCTCAAACAAAAGAGGGAGGAGCGCAAGGTCTCTAACATCCACCAGCTCCGTGATGTCGTCATGGAGGAGTGGAAGAGGACTCCAGTGACAACCTGTGAAGCTCTGGTGAACTCCATGCCCAAGAGGGTTAAAGCAGGGCTGGAAAATAATGCCACACAAAATATTGACACTTTGGGCCCAATTTGGACATTTTCACTTAGGGGTGTACTCACTTTTGTGGCCAGCGGTTTAGACATTAATGGCTGTGTGTTGAGTTATTTTGAGGGGACAGCAAATTTACACTGTTATACAAGCTGTACACTCAATACTTTACATGAATATTCGCTGTGATCTTACTTGTCAAAGGTTTAATAGACAGACGAATCGCTGTCATTTAGGAATAAGATCGCATAGGTGTTTGAATCAAGATCCAGTCTTTTTACGATTAATCCTGCAGCTCTACTAGACTTGTTCAGTGTCCTGTTTTAATCAAAATACATCACGTTACTGGAGCAGAATAGGTTGCAAATGCCATATTTTGGTGAGCTGGAAAAGCCATCACATTTCTGATCTGGTCTGTTTTCTCATTCATTCTCTTTTACTTTCTCCTTCTTCAACTATGTCCTATTACCTCCACTAGGACAGAGAGAGAGAGAGATGCTGTATTGTTGTTTTCCGCATCACAGATGCTGAGGGTCAGAGTGGATCGAGCCGGAAATAAGCTGTCAACAGCTTTCACCTGTCCACTGATTGATCTCTCTATCAGTTTCTCTCTCTGCTCACTGCACATTACAATGCTCTCTCATTCTCCCTTTGGCTTGCCTCCATCTGTCTCCCTTCATCATCTTTTATTATCACTGTCTCTTTTCTCCTCATATGAGAAATGAGACATACACTTCATGCCTACTAATGACACGCAGCTGGGATTGAGAAAACAGCAGTAGGAATGGAACATGTGCTTTTATAATATTGGATTATGTCATGTCATATAGTCACCAACAATATCTGAATGTACCGAGATTCACCCAAAACTGAAAATTTCCCTTTAAATGATTTTTCAAAGTTGAAAATAAACTTCAAAATTTCACATTTGATTCAATATTACTCGCTATTTTTTTAAAAAATAATTACTAGTGAAAATTGTTTCTAAACCAAATTTAAGTGTAGATAAGAGAAGATCTGTAGCAGAGTGTGTTCTTTTTGCACAGTATTTAGGGTTCCTCAGATTCCCCATTTGAAGAAGCTTTGTGTACTTTTATTTATGCTTTTTTTTGGTGCATCTGCTACATAATCCATTGAAGCTCATCTTTGCTTTGTTCAGTCCATCACCTTCTTTGCCAGCTGAAATTTCCATTAGGAAAAGGAAATAACATCTAATGGATAATCCATCCCATCATCGCTGTCTCCTGTCCTTTTGTTCATACTTCTTGTGTTTCCGTTTACAAGACACCCTTTTTAACTAAAAACGGAAAACTTTTGTATGCGTTCCGTTCATTTACATGACAACAGGATTTTGGGGTCCTGAAAATGCAAACTTTTAAAAACGGATTTCAAAACGCAGGTTTTTTTGATAGCGAGAACTCGGTTTATAACTCAGTTATAAACTACAAAAGTGAATTTGTGAAAACGGTGACATTATGCACATGAGTATTACGTGTTAAGTCTACAGTCCCGTAGTGTTTCTGTACAGAGTGAGATCAAGCCATCTACTGGCTTGACAGCAGAATACAGCGATTTTAGTCATTTTTGTGGATCCATGTGAATGGGGATCGTTTTGACAACGTTGTCATTTGTACATGAAAAACACAAAGGAGAAACTTCAAACTTTAGTACATTGTTGGTGTTTAAATGTAACTTCAGTTTAGTCTTGTTAATTTCCTTGGTTTCTGATTAATTACACCTGTGTCTCAGTTGCTTCTGTGTATATAAACCCTCAGTTTTGTTCAGTTGTTTGTCAGTCATCATCATTATTGGTTGTGTTTGTAGTTCTAGTTGCTGACTAATAGGCCTACATGTTACAGGTTTAACACATACACTATTTAAACATTTGGGTGAAGGTTTTTTTTTTTTAATGTTTTTGAACATTAAAAGAAAGTCTCCTCTGCTCACCAAGACTGCATTTATTTAATCAAAAATACAGTAAAAATGTGAAATATTTTTACAGTGTTTTCTATGTGAATACATTATAAAATGTAATTTATTCCTGTGATCAAAGCTGAATTTTCAGCATCATTACTCCAGTCTTCAGTGTCACATGACCCTTCAGAAATCATTCTAATATGATGATCTGCTGCTCAAGAAACATTTCTGATTATTATTAATGTTGAAAACACTTGTGCTGCTTCATATTTTTGTGGAAAACATGATACATTTTTATTAAAGATTCTAAAGAACAGCATTTATTTGAAATAGATCTCTTTTGTAACATTATGTCTTTACTGTCACTTTTGCTCAATTTAATGCATCCTTGCCAATTTAGAGTATTCATTTATTTTATAAAAATAAATTAAAATTCTCACTGACCCCAAACTTTTAAAAATAAAAATTCTTTTTTTTAGGGGGAGGTTGCATTCAAAATCCATTTGGCTCAATATTCTGAATGTAAAGCATGACCTCATGCAATTCATTGTTTTCTTGAAAATTAGATTGTATAATCTGTGAGCTGTCGAGTCCTTCTCCCGCTCACAGTCACAACACCATCATCATGTTCGGCTCTTGTCAGATACTCCGGTCAGGTGCTGCGCTGCTGTCCTTGAACTTCTGTCACTCTCTCTGCTCACGCTAAAAAAGAAACCTGCTGTTGCCGTGGATACACAAAGATGGCCGTCTGCACCAGCAGTTCACTACAAGACATCGACACCCTCCATGTAATCCAATCCTGAACTAAAAACACTTGATTGCATATGATTCAACTCACGTCTGTAGACCGCACAGGGATATTTTTCTCATTCATTTTCTCTAAAAGGATTTCATTATGGAGTTGTAGATCTGTCTTCAAAGGTTTTGCAGCAAATCAATTTTCTTGATAAAGAAAAACAATGTAATTTTTACTTCTGTATTTTTACTTTGCTCTCCAAGTTTGTTTACCATTAACTATTAAGACCGAATGGGCAGGTGAACTCGTGAACCCTACATATGAGCAAAAGTACTAGTGATGGTTGACTTAGCAAACAGCACTAATTATCTTTCCACCTGATGTGAAAAGCAGTGTGTGAAGTGTTGAGGAAGATAATGACAGGGTTTCTGTTCTATATTGAGATCTAAACCGCGGCGCGAGTGGAGACTGTACGTATAATCCGACCAATCGCAGCGCAGCGTCATGCATGAGCTCTCCCACTGCCAAACCTGATTACCATGTTCCTCCTCGCTTATTCCAATGATGTGCACATGTGAATTCATGAATGTTTTATTAGAGGAGACTCTAAATGAGCTGCTGTAATGAGCACATTGTTGATGTTCTACTTTGGTCTTCATCATTTTTGTCTTTGTAAAGTCCCAGTGAGTCTGGCTGCCCTTTTTTTAACTTTATTTGTCTCGCCCTTGCCCCGTTTCTGTTGTCCTCTCTCTTGCACACATGCCGTGTTCTTGCTGGGTTATTTCTGAGATGACGGGCATCAGTGTTATAGTAGTATCATTGATATACTATCATAGTTTTAGTTAAAGGGGTCATGGACTGCATTTCTTAAGAATTTTATAATGTTCTTTGAGGTCCACTTATAATTTTACCCAGATTTTTACAAAAACCTCCTAATTTAGAATTAATAGGCTATTTTCTATCCTGTTTTTGACCCTCTCTGTAGTCGTGTTTCCACCGCAGGAACTTTCCCCAGGAACTAGGGACTTTGGGGTGGTACTCGGTGTGTTTCGACTGTAGGGACCAGGGTCTAAATGAAGTTTCGGACAAAAATTCCCCCTCAGAAAGTCCATGCTCACGAGGTAGTACTTTTTCAAATTTCAGGAGCTTGTGGGGGTGGGACTTGGACGTTAAACATGCTGATTGGTTGAGTTCATGCAGCATTTTGATTGGTTGACTCCACTCTGCATTTTATTTCAACCACCAATTTTAAAAGTCTGTTGTGGTGACTGCAGTAAGAGTTGTTGACTAATCAACAATGGAGTTTAAAAAATATGACCAATGGACCGACGATGAGGTTCAGGCAAGCTTATATGTGGAAGACGAAATCCAGCGGGAACTGGAAAGTCGCGCGCAGTCCTACATCACCGGACTAATTTGCCTAATCTTCATGGTACTTTAGACCGTGATTGTTGCTAATTGTTGTTTTATCTGTATATTTTGTCTCTGTACCACAGAGAATGATGGGAAATGTAGTTTTGTGCTGCCCGATTTTTAGCATCTCTTTGACTCAATTGAGAATTTAAACATGTAATCTAATAAGGTCTTTTAAACTCCCCCTGCAGTCAATAATTTTATCCCTTAAAACACATCATATTTAAATGTTTTTTTTCCTGTAAATATAATTTCTTCATGTCTTAAAATAGCTTGACTGTAACTCTACACCCTTGCTTTATTTAGAATATGTGGATTCATGAATATGCAAATTAGTCTCCGCCTCCACTCACTCACACCAGCTCGGATTATCTGATCCACACGGTCAACTTTAGTAAACGCTACACAAATGGCAAGTGGAAATATTGGTTTAATTCAGCCATATATGTTTGAAGCAGAAACTGATTCAGAAGAGTGAATTATACAGGATCATCTACAAGTCCATGTATCAGAATGGTAATGCGTTTTATGTATTGCTCGGACACTTAATGATAATTGATATGATTAGCCTTTGGCTTGACTACATTATCAAACAGCTAATAATGTGTTGCTAATGTTACACAAACCATGTTCCCGTTCTCCGTTCAGAGTCAGACAGCTGCCTTCTAAAAATCAGCATCCTTAGAAATGCATCGAACTGCATAGAAAGTCAGTGGAGAAAAGCCCCGCCCACACGCTTACGGGATTGTTTTCACGGGCGTTTTTGAGACTGTCTTTGGTTCACTGCAGATTTAAGGAGAAAAACTCAGCAATGGTGTTGTTGACTGATGAATTTGCACTTGCTTTTGTCTTAAACTTATTAAATCAGTGTGCTGATTTGCAGCTCATTCTCTCTCACCCACATACATCGTAAAATAGTTCAATATTCCATTAAAAATACAGTAATATACAGCTGTGGGAGTAGAAGCAGAAAAAACAACTCATTTCCTCTGCCATCTCTCCTCTATTCTCTTTCAGATTGCTTCTGCTCCTGCCGCCACTGCTTTCTACTCGCTCATTGATTTCCGCCTCCATCTTCTCTCTCTGTTCAACCCGTCTGAGATTTGTGTGTTTAGCTGTTTTGTATCACGTTTGGTTTTTAAGGTTGAAAACGGATAGATAAATGCTTGCGTTTTATGACCCTGAACATGGAATCAATCAAGCATAATTTTCAATTATCAGCAGTCCTACATGACGCGACCACAGGCTCCGTTCCAAACCCGGGGAAGCTGACTATCTAGATGGCATTTTAAGACTTGATATGAAGGTTGTTTCAAACAGTAGGTGGCAAATTTATTCTGCCTTTTGAGGTCAGATTCTAAGGCAGCACTGCATACTGTCCTCACAGACATGATAATCTTAGCTTGCTTTCTGTCTCCATTAGCGATACGATTTCATACCCAACAAACGCCATGTTCTCACTAGGGTTTGAAATGGAGCTGTGAAGTTTGCAGACACTTCCAATGCAATAGTCTGGTGTGCTTGATTCTGATGTCCGTCTAATGAAGAGCCTTGTCAAAAAAATCTGGGGGAGTGAAAAGACTGTCTTCAGTTTTTGCATTTTGCATCTATTCATCTCTCTTTCACTCCCTCTGTTCACTGCTCTTGTTTACAAACTTTGTTCTTCAAAGTATGCTAATGGACGATGTGACCCAGATCTGTGTGTGTGTGTGTGATCGGAGAGACATCTGACCTGTGAAGATGAGTGTGTTTGGACTCATTATGTTGAAGTGGAGCCCAAATCCACAACCCTCATATTCCTTAGAAATCAGTCTCTGTATGCATTTGCTTTGAGAAAAACTCAGTTTATGTCTCTCTATAGATCAGTCGTAGTTACAATATTTGAGTTGCTTAGTCATTTAGACACTTTTCAGGAAAAAAACACTGTATTTTAAAAAATAATTAAACACTGTGTTGTCAAAGTTAATGTTATGGATTTATATATGGTCAGACACTTGTGTTTGTGTTATTTACCAAAATTAAACTCAAATGTAGTTACGAGGTTTTTGACCATCGTATTTCTGAGAATTTCGGACATACACGAGTCATTCCGCGAAACCGGTACGATTTGGACTTACACATTTTTGTGTAATGTATTACTTTTCTGAACAACCCACAACATTAATGACATATTTAACTTCCAGAAAAACATATTTTCCCATCTCAGGCATCAAATCCCTATTATTATTGGTCATTATTTGAAGTTATGGACACTATGAGAGCTCTCTGAATATTATTATAAAATGTATTTGTGACAAAATCAGCATTTTCCTATTAATCAGATGTCCCTCACACTAATTCAGTAATTGCAACTATAAAAGTTACATAAAATCTCACACTTTTGCTATACTAAAGCCTGAAATGGGCACTTTTTGTGACAGCAACATCATAATTTCTGATCAAAGTCTTAACTTCAGAATTTGAACTAAAATCAGTATTCTTATGATTGCTCTGAACATTTCAGACATAAAACTTTAAATTACTTTTTCATAAACTTAACAAAAAAATAAAATAAATAATAATAATAATAAAAATGTAGGTGTGACGGGGTTGTGATTTTTTTTGTTGTTGCCCAAATTGGCCACTGCTCTAAATCTAGTGAATAAATGGAGAACGCATGGCATGCATGATATTAAGAAATCATGAATAATGTTGAAATAACAAAGATAATTTTCTCAAGTAATAGTTATCTATCTTTAATTGATGTAACGGGGTTGAGTCGTTAAGCTTGACAAACACAATTTCACAACATAATTTAGTTATAATTATTAAAGAAGGTGGTAACTTGCCTGTGTCTGCTCACAATGTTGTTCAGAAGACAACACATTCCCGACAGTAAACGGATTCCCTGTTATATTTCTGAAGTGCTTTGCAACGGTCAGTTTGTCGCGTTCAGTGTAGACAGCGTTTAGCTGTTGCGGCGCGTCTGGTGTAGACATGTTGATAATATTAGACGGCACCACGAGATGAAGATCTATTTCAGAACCGGACACTATTTTGGCCCGTGGGCCGCCTATTGCCGACCACTGCCCTAAGTATATGTATTAGGGATGCACCGATACCAGTATCGGGCCGATACCAAGCTCATGTACTCGTACTCGTAAAAATACCCCCGATACCAAAGACCGATACCTCACGTGACGTAACTGACAGAATTTTCTGTGCACAGAGACACCGGCGGCAGCAGCAGAAACAATGTCAGCCTCAGGGGTGTGGAAATACTTCAAAATTAATGATGACAACACACACATTGCGAACTGCATGCTTTCAATCACAATTCGTTATCGATTAGTGAAGGCGGGACAGGCGGAATCGCGCTGAATGACTCAGACCAGAAGCGCTCTCTGTCGCGCTCGCTCTCTCTTTCTTGCGCGCAATCCCAGTTCTCTCAGACAGCGGCGATCGGTTCTCCTCGCGCCTGAGTGGAAATACACACGTTGTCAAAACGTCCATCGTGGGGAGTATCTCACGTAAATACAGTCGGTTATGGCTTAAGTGGATGTAAACATTTGGGTGAAAACAGGATATGTGTCAGTATACATTGATTCGGTCTTAAAGGGACGGTAGCCTATATTTGTCATTAATGTTAATAAAACAACAAAATATGTTAAATAAATGTATACATGGTAAATAAACCTACTGTATCTGAAAAACAAGTTTATTTAATTTGTATCTCTATAGTATTTGTTGTAAATTTCTTTTTATATAACAACAATAATATATATTGGTAATTATGCCCTTTGAAGGTTATTGGACACTGTGAAATTTTTGTTCTTTAAGTTTGTGACACAAGCACATAAAAAATGTATGATCACCAAAAAGCATTATGGGTTTTTCTTTTTCCCAAAGTAAATGTGATTTTCTAAGAAAGTGATGGGTAACTCAGGATCTTTACCCTTCTCACACACATTAAGGCAAGTGTTAAAATAACAAGTACACACTTCGCCTCAATCCTACAGAGCTAAATTAAGTTTCTTTAGCGCACTATTTCTTTAACACTGGGAATTTTATTGGCTGTCTGTACAACAGTGAGGCAGAGTTTTCTTATTGATTATCCTCTTTTATAACCCTGTGAGACTGAAACTAACAGCACGAACAGAGATTTCATATTACCTTCAGTATCATAGTAAGATTCACAGTGCAATTAAGTCACATTTTAAAGGTCACACGTGACATTTTTAAAGCTTTGCGCAGTGGTATTATGCACATATATTGCTGTGTAATGCTAGGAGAGATGCATTCATTACAGTGTGTGTTTGTGGCCATGCATTTATTATAGTCTGTCAGTCATTGTTTTAATTTACTGCCGTGAACACAGTGTTAGTGAGCAGTGAGTTTGTTTCTGTCCATTCTTGCATCTAGTCCAGCAGACTCTAAAGAAGGTTTTCTACAAACCCCCCCCTGATATATTCACACATTTTACCCTGGAAAGGTGGATTTGATGTGTTGGGTTAATGTGTTGTGCCGGTGCAGGCGATATGATGGATGTTTGTTTGCAGAGCTCAGACTCTGTTATCAAAGAAATTTAACTGCATCCATAAATATTAGTATTGTAATTTTACTTTTGTTTTGTGAAATAATAATAATAATATGAAAATAATAATTATATATATCTTTTATATATCTCTTTTTATTATTATTGTTGTTGCTGTTATTATTAAATATGTGTTTTTTTTATTTGGCAGTACTATAGTATTATTGCAATTATATTATGTCTATTTTTTATTTTTATATAATTTAAATAATAAAATAACTAATAATAATAATAATAATAATAATAATAATTATTATTATTATTATTATTATTAATATGACAATGCAATAATAATAAGTATTATTATTATTATTATTATTAATTATAATAATACTTATTATTATTGCATTGTCATATTGAATTTACTATTATTATTATTAATTTTTTATTTGACAATAAAATTGTTATTGCACTAGCAATGTCTTTTGTTTGTTTAATTTTTTGATTCAAATAATAAAATAAAATAATGTTAATAATAATACTTTAATATTAGTATTAATATAATATTAATTCTTATAATAATTACAGTATATTAATTATGTATTAATACATATATAAATATTATTAATAATTATTGTAATATTAATAATATTATTAATGTTGTTGTTATTGCTTTTTTTATTGTTGTTGTTATTATTTTGTTTTTTATTTAGCAGCACAATCGTATTATTGCAATAATAATGTCTTTATTTGTTATTTTATAATCATTTAAATAATAAAATAACAACAATAATAATAATGATATTGATAATAATAATTATTATTAATAATAATATTGTAGTAATAGTGAATTATTCTTATTATTATTGTTACTTCTTTTCTATTTGACAGTAAAATAGTATTATTGCAATAGTAATGTCATTTGTTTTTATTTTTTATCATTTAAATAATAAAATACTAATAATAAGAATAATAGTCGTATTGAATTTTGTCCTTTGTTGATAATAGTGAAATGCTCTGATTTCATTATGTCTTTTATTCCTGTGGATAAACACTGACCTGATTAAATTCTGTTCACAAGGTGCGATTCTTTGACTTCACAGATATAAGATCATCTTTTTTCTTTGCAATATTTATAGAAGCACATTTCTCCTGAACTTTATGATTAATTTGCAGTGTTAGATGTACTTTTTGGTCTTTTAAATGCATAAGGCGACGCTGACACACAATTTTTGTCTCCTCTGAGCTGTAGGAAAAAACAGCCCTGGAGGGAAAAAGCGAACAATTCCTTCCTCCATAACTCCATCAGCTGTGGAGAATGGGATGGGGGATTATTCTGCTTAAAGAACAACTTTCTTCCATCCTCAAATAATGACGCAGAAGGTTATTTCAGGTTCTGTGAATGAAAAACTTCTAGAACCGTTTTTGTGTCCTTGTTCATTTTGTTTTCATCAAAGCTAAAGAGAGCCCTTAAAAGAAAATGACAAAATGGCGCCCCGTTCACTATGTCGGCTCTCTTTCAGAGAGGCAATAAAGCTTAAATCATTTGAAGGAGGACAGCTGCCCTCTGGGAACCGCGCTCAATCTCTGGGTCTTTTATTTGGTTCATTCTGTCAGATCGACCCGTCTTTAAAGGCCACGGCACTGAAATCAACCCGATTCGGTTTCGCCCGAGTAAACTCTTCACACTCTTCAGAGTAAATGGCAGAAGTCTTGAGCCTGAGATGAAACTATTGACAGTATGATGCAGTTTGTAAAGTGAGATGTTGCAGTCAACTGGAAGTATTGAGGCTCTTATAGACTCTTATACAGTTACATACAGTAGAATGACCTGAGGGCCAAAGTATAGATGAGTATAGATATAGAGATTATACATCAGTATAGATGTTTTGAATGGAGGTTTGATGCTCTCCTGGGCATTTTTTTATCTTCATTATTTATTTACAGTATGTTTTCATCAGCCTAAACAATAGCTGTGTTTCAAAACCTTGTGAACTGCCTACACTCTAAAAAATGTTGGGTTAAAAACAACCCAAGAACGTGTTTTTCTATTCCAATGCGCTACTTTCCCGTTGTTTTCTATCTAAACACGCACTTGACGGACACGCATGACCATTATGCTCGCGTCTCGCGTCTTTTGCAGCGCCTCGCACATGAGCGCCACGTTTTTAAGACGCCGTGTCAAGTTAAACGAATTTCAACTTTTACACGCAACGCCGCTCATCAATGTCAGTTCCAAAACAGTGGACCAATCAGAAGAACTCGGAGGCGGGGCAAGTGTTGCGAGCTTCTGTTTACAGTAGCAAGTTGGCATGACAACGGTTTTATTTGACGGCAACATGGCAGAGGAGGCGCTCATTATTATCTTATTTTCTTTTTTTCCATGTCAAAACTTGTATCTATCAATTCTGTTGTTTGCCTATTTCTATTATTTCCGTTATTGTCGTTATTGCATCACGTCTCAAAAGCGTGTCTCGAGACCGTCTCACGTTTTTAGACGCAAAGATGCGTTCTATGTGAATTTTATTTATACTGTTTTTATTTCTATGATCAATTTGTGAAAAGGAGTTCAGTTAGGAGGTCAAAAGTTGTAGAAGCTCATAAATCATGTACAGTTCTAAGGTCTGAAAAGACTCATGTTAAATCATATAGTTTGTGGCAAAACCTTTTACAGTGCTTGAGCATATGATAATTCAGACTCAGAAAGTAGAACTGAAATGACATTCATTACAAGATGATTAGTTAAACATTTCAAATGCAGCTGCAGATTATTTTTCTAGAATTTTGTCATTGAGGATTTCTTAAAAATCTCAACTCGTTCTCATGAACTCAATCTCGTGTCTCGTCTCGTCACACCCCTACTATATATATATATACTGTATATATTAGAGCTGTCATGCAAATAAAATTTGTAATCTATTTAATTACATGATGTGCTGATTAATTAATATAATTAATCACAAATTAATCACACATCAAGTTTGGCTGAGAAATTAACCCCAAAAGATAATTTAAAGTCATTATTGTGTTAAATGAGAAAAGTGTCAAATAGACATTACAAAACATAGCTTTAGAAAGAAATATTTTATTTGATTCAACAGAATTTATTACTCACAAACTTTCAGGCTACAGCAGCCATGATTTTTATTTCAGAAGCTGCATCTAAATTGATATTTAGATATATTTATAGACCAAAACAGTTTACCAATATTCTTCAGAAGATGTTCTGCGAAAGAAAGAAAGTCATACAGGTATGAAATGACAAGTTTGGAGTTAAAAAGAAGTTGTTTTTTTTTAAAGACAGTAAAAAATACATACAGCAAGTATGTATTAAACTGGTTACAAAGGACAAAGACAATAATGTTACAAAAATAAATGCTGGTGTTTTGAACTTCATATTCATTAAAGAATCCTGACAAAAATGTATCACAGTTTCCACAAAAATATGAAGCAGCATAACTGTTTTTAACATTAATAATCATAAATGTTTCTTGAGCAGCAGATCATCATATTGGAATGATTTCTGAAGGATCATGTGACACTGAAGACTGGAGTAATGATGCTGAAAATTCAGCTTTGATCGTAGTAATAAATTACATTTTAACATGTATTCACATAGCTATTTTACATTGTAATAATCTTTCACATTTTTACTGTATTTTAGATCAAATAAATGCAGCCTTGGTGAGCAGCAGAGACTTCTTTCAGGAACATTAGGAAATCTTACCGACCCTACACTTTTGAATGGTATTGTGTGTAAATCTAAATGGCAGTTCAGTCACATGAGGTTCCATTTCAATTAGGATTCTGCTTTAATATGCGGCTGCAGGATATTAGAGCAGAGCTATTCTTTTTTCAGTGTGAAATTATGGAATGACGCTTAATGAAATCATCTCTAAAATGGCTAGTGCTTATACCTGACATTTGCCCGGGGAAAACAGGAGTTAATATCGGATAATTAAAATAATGTCGGAAGAGTGTATGTTTCACAGTGAGAGGAAATCCACTGAACGTAGAGAGAACTAAATGAACAAAGCCTCAGAGAAAAGCAAAGGCGGTTTAAGTTCTCTTGAGGTTCTCAGGGGAAATGGCCTGTCGAGGGTGTTGTTAGCTCTCAGGTCTACAGGTGATCTCTTCTGAGGTGAAACCAGTTAAAGAGCTTGAGGTCTGAGTGTGTGGTAACTAATCCCAGCAGCTCACACTGTCAGCTACTGAGAGCTCAGTAGATCCCAACTGTCTGTCTGAAGCAACTAGTGCAGCAGAATTGATTGTCTTCTCTGTGCTGCTCCTGCACCTCCTTTTAGTCTATTCGTTCTTCCTTTCTCTTATTTGCGTGTGTAATTCAGTTCTCCAGGGCTTCTGTGTTCATCATCCACACCCTTTTCTGATGCATTTTCAGCATATTAGTCAATGGTATAACGTATAGAAAACTTAAATGGATAATTTACCCTAAAATTCTATCATTTACTCACCTTCATGCCATTCCAAACCAAACCACAAAATCAGATATTTTGAAAAAGATTGAGGTCCAGACAACATTGGACCCCCATTGACTTTCATTATATGGACATAAACAAAACAAATCACTGAGATGTTTTACAAAATATCTTCACAAAAATCATATTATTTTTGGATTACATTTAAAAGGGTCATATGATGATATTTTAAAAGTTCATTATTTTTATTATTGGGTCTAATAGTATAGATTAACATGCTTTAATGTTCAAGAACACATTATTTTTCACATACTGTATTTATTGCAGGACCTCTATTTCCAGTCTGTCTGAAACTCATTGATTTCTACAAAGCCCCTCCCTCTGAAAAGCTCAGAGTGTTTCTGATTGGCCAGCAGACCCAGTGCGTTGTGATTGGCCAAACACATCGAGCGTGTTTTGGAAATGTACCGGCCCTTCATCTTCTAAAGCATTTGTAAACACACAGTTAATAATAATGTCGGTTTTACCGCATTAGTTCGATCAGTGTTCAGCCTGGATCAGTGTTTTCTGTTAGATAGAATAAATCCCTTTGAAAAATGTCTCACAATTATAATTCACAATTCAGATATATCTCACAATTCTTACTTTTTTCTCAGAATTGTGAGATATAAACACAATTGCCAGTTATAAAGTCAGAATTGCATAATAAAAAGTCAGAATTGTAAGTTATAAAGTCAGAATTGTGTGATATAAAGTCGAGTGCGAGTTTATATCTCACAATTCTGACTTTATAACTCACAGTTGTTAGATATAAACTCACAATTGCGAGGAAAAAAAGTCAGAATTGTGAGATAAAAAGTTGCAATTACCTTTTTTATTTTTTATTTTATGGCGGAAGCAAGCTTCCGTACTTTAATGTTGGTTTAAACCTGTATGCTATCAATTTTTCTGGGGAACACAAGGGTTAGTTAGAGGTAAACATCTTTTCAATGGGAGTGACTGTCTGCACAGACGGTGTCTTGAAAAGTGTCTGCACACAATACCACCCTTCTGTCTCTTTTCATGTTTCTGCATTTGGTAAATTTATTGCAGGCCAGACAAGTCTGACAGGTGGTGAGTGCTCTGACGCTCTCTGGAGTAACGCAAGCAGCGCGTGAGATATTCTAACTCTCTCTCATTGGGTTTTCCGAAATAAATGCACTGCTTTTAGCCTTTTTATCCACACTGGTTTGGACTGCTTGCATTCATTGTAGCTAGTTAGTATCCTAGCCGTGGGTTGCAAAGGCAGAATTAGTGCTGTGATGAAAAATAGGCTGTACAGATCGAGGTTACACAGACCTTCAAAGCTGTGTATGAGGGCTTGAAGAATGACGCAAGATTGCATTGATGAGAGTTGTAGCGATGGATTTCATGCAGGAGAACTCATGAACTTGCATTCAGAGAAGCAGATGAATGGAGAATCCAAACCTGGTTGAGTTGTAGAAGATCTATAGATCTTTTGCCTTCAGAACTGCCTTAATTCTTAGTTGCTGTCATGTGATTGGCTGATTAATGAGCTGATTAATGAACTGGTGCACCTAATAAATTTGCCGGTGAGTGTATGTTATAAGCAATGAATAAATGTAAATGCAAAGCTTTTGAAAGGTAACTGGGATCAGTCTTACTCATGTAAGTTATATAAAGCAGAGTATTTTTAGATCATCTTGTCATTTAGCCTGCAAACAAACTCTAGGCATAAACAAAACAGAACAATACTGACCATTACAGGTCACTAGCACTCTCCTTGAGTTTATCAACACCCACTTGGTTTCGAAATTGACTTCTTTTGTAGTCTTGACCTTTGTTGACCAGCCACCCACCATCTGATACATATTGTACACTAGTGGGACGTTTACACTGACATTGATTCAATCTCTGGAGGTGAAGAACTGGTTGTTAGTAGGCGGTTCAACTCGACCGCAGTATCCGATTCATTTATCTGTATTAAAAGTGCATTTTGTCATTTTTGTTATGTTCTAACATGAATAACTTAGTAAGTAATATTTCAGGCATTTCTTCTACTTATATATTATTAATCTACCGTGGTTAGTAATATAGTTTTGAAAATGCTAGTGCAGAGTGAGTTCATACTCAGCTTATTTTTGACTGACATTCGTCTCTTGTTGGCCAAGCGTTCTCGAACCGTAGAAGGTACAGTAAATTGCGCTGCAATTCTCCAGGTATCACAGGAGAATGATGATACTTGTAAAGTAGCTTGTGCTTTACTGGCAGTAATTTGACAGTCGCTACATTATGAACGTAATTGCCCATTTTTGACTCAAAAGTAAGCATTATTTTTTTTTTTGTTGTTGAGCTGAGCAAAAGATGTCAGCACAAATTACAATGAACTAGAGACTATGGGAGTAAAACAAAACCATATCCAGCAGTTTTTAATTATACTCGGGAGAGAGAGTTAGAGGTACAAGACTTATGCAGGAAGACATCTGTGCTACATTTTCCCTTAAACAATCCTGCAGTGATGCAATGACTTTACCAATCAGCGATTGGCTATTTTATTTAGAAGGCGGGGCTTATTCTGCCATATTGTGTGCTGCACTTTCTCCCATTCATACACTAAAAAATGCTGGGTTAAAAACAACCCATGTTTGGTTAAATATGGACAAACCCAGCGATTGGGTTGTTTTAACCCAGCGGTTGGGTTAAATGTTTGCCCAGCGTGCTGGCCCAGTTTTATTTAACCCAAATATTGTTTAAAAATTACTATATGGCTGGCTTAAAATGATCCCAAAATAGGTTGGAAATTAAAAATCAGACACAATATTACTAGAGGCAACAGTAATAATCAAAAGGTGAACATTTATTTATAAGCAATTTAATAAATGTTTATTATTTAATTATTATTCATTAAACTTATTAATAAATGTTCATTTATTAAACATAATGTTAATTTCCAACATATTTTGGGTTCATTTTAAGCAATACAGTCATTTTTAAACAATAGTTGAGTTAAAATAAAACTACCCAGCAGGTTGGGCAAACATTTAACCCAACCACTGGGTCAAAACAACCCATTTGCTGGGTTTGTCCATTTTTAACCTAACATGGGTTGTTTTTAACCCAGCATTTTTTAGATTTGATGAGAAATCTGATTGTGTGAACATTTTATTTGTGGCTATTTCAAATAAATTATGTATATTAGTGATGCTGAAGTCAAATGCACAGCTGTCTACTGTATCTCAATCTCCTTTGTAATTACTTTAATAGAGAAGGGCACTTAAATATCATTTTGGAAGAGAGAACTGAATAAATCAAAAGTGTGCTGCTTCATGTAATTGCTTTTATAGCCATCAAAGGTCACATGTCAAGAGACAATGAATATAAAGGAAAAAATTCAGAGACCTATGGGGAGGATAAGTATTCAAGTCGCAGATATCTGAGGCAGAGATTTAGCGTGTAATGAATTCAGTGATGATGCCTCCTGCTGTTCCGCCACCTGTTCAGCTCTACGGCGCTTCGTGACTTTACCCACAATCCACGGCGTGCTAAACGACATGAAGAACGCCACCCTCCGTCATCAATCCATGCTGGAAACAAGCATCTGTAATCTAAAGCTTTTAGACCCAGACTGTGTGATTAAAGGGAAAAACAAGGGTGAAAATAATTATTTATTGTATGTCTATGTAAAAATGATATGATCCATAAGTCATGACAACATATGTTAGTTTAACTCATCGAAATAAGTTTCACATTTTTTGAGTTATACAAGATTCAATATTTTTTTTAAAGTCAGTTTAATATGATTTAAGTTGCAATGACTTATACAGTCAGTGCGGCAACTGTATTTTTCTTTTTTTACAGTATACTGAATCAAAACAATTATATAAATATTTTATTTAAAAAAATATAATTTTAGCTTCAAGACGCCAAATCTCTCAAAAGTTTGTCCAGGTAATTCACATTTATATTTTACATATTTTTTGCACATAATTTATAGCATAACCCACATTAATGTATTTATATTTATTAGTATAGCTTTGAATTTGTTCATTTGTTAAATAAAAAAAAAAAGATGAACTGATTCTCAAAATAAATGTTTGTTGAACCCCTCATTTGTTAACATGTTGTTAGCTACATAAAACAAACAAACATCTGTTATATATGACATACAAATAAATTGAAAGACCTTTATCGTGATGTGCGCCTGCAGCAATGAACCCCATGCGGTGAAATATCATGTGAAAGTATGCGGTGACAGTGATGAAGTGAAGTTGTTGAATCGAGTCTCCATTTTGAAATACGAGACCATTAGTCGCTCAGGTTCTGGGATCTCATCCAGACGAGAGGAGACAGCGTTTCTCTCCCTTCCTCATTTTTGTGGTATATTGCCAACAGCCAGTATGATTCAATCAAATCATGTACATTCAGCAAAAGCTACTGTCATTTATTATACCAATTCATTTAGGTGAGAATTCTTTCATTGTGAATAGAAATTACTGTCCGCGTGTTCATCTGACAATTGGCTATTATTCAATCACTCGAGCAGCTGAAATATGGCGTCTCTTTAAGTCGCTGTGTGTGTTCAGTTGTGAGTTCATGGCTCCTGCATTTTTCCTGTTTTCTCTTAATTTATGCATGCAGTTGCATTTGCATTAGAAGTGGGTGAAAATGAAAGCTTGCATATCTCTGTTGCCAGATTGATGCTGTGTTGTCATGAACAGTGCAGAAAAACAGTCATGTCCTATTTGTTTATAACTTCTGTCATCCTCTCCATGACAGTGAGGTCTGAATGTGGTGCTTATGTTTGTTGACATTTTTCAAGGAAACGTTTGTGACTGAAGTCACATGATCTTCAGTGCAAGCCCTAGTGTGAGCAAATGCTTATGATTAGTAGTAATATCTTTTTACTGGCACTTTGATTATACACTACTAAATGTTTGGGGTCGGTTAGATTTTTTTATGTTTTTGAAAGAAGTCTCTTCCTCTGCTCTCCAAAGCTGCATTTATTTGATCAAAAATACAGTAAAATCATTGGCACACAGATGATACAACACAGGTCTTTTAAAGACAAGACCTAAGGGCAGCAAAAATAAAGAAAACTAAATAGGTCCCAAAATAGAGCCCTGAGGAACTCCACAGTCAATATGAACTATAGAGGAAGAGAATTCCCCAATCCTCACTGAAAAGGATCTTTCCTTCATGCAATGCAAGGAAGGATAATTAAAATGAACTGAAATTCAAAACAAATCATAAAACTGTCAAAGCAAAGTTTGTCAAAAGGCAGTATTTCGTTTACACAACCGTTCAAAAGTTTGGGTTTGTGAGATTTTTAAATCATTTTGAAAGAAGTCTCTTCTGCTCACCAAGGCTGCATTTATTTGATCTAAAATACAGTAAAATGTGAAATATTATTACAATGTAAAATAGCTGTTTTCTGTGTGAATATATGTTAAAATGTAATTTATTCCTGTGATCAAAGCAGAATTTTCAGAAATCATTTGCTCCTCAAGAAACATTTATGATTTGAAAACAGTTGAGCTGCTTCATATGTTTCTGAAAACCATGAAACATTTTATTTTTCAAGATTCTTTGATGAATAGAAAGTTCAAAAGAACAGCATTTATTTGAAAAAGAAATATTTTGTAATATTATAAATGTATTTTTTGATCAATTTAATGCATCCTTGTTGAATAAAAGTATTCATTTATTTAAAAAAAAATATATATATACATATATATTTATATATATATATACCCCAAACTTTTGAACGGTAGTGTATATGTTTTAAATCTTGAGTTATTTTATCCAACCGTTCAGATTGATCAAATTTAAGCTCTCTTTCCAGTGCAGTGTTTACAGATGTCTGTGAAACCATGTGGAATCTGTGAGAATCATGAGCTCATGTCTTACTATCGCTGTGCTTGTGTTTCTGTCAGAGTGCCGTGGCCATGTACGATGGGGCGAGGGTTCCCTCCCCTGAGGACGCCACTAACGGGGTCCCGCTCCAGCCTGAGACCCCCGCGGCCACACGTCCCAAAGCTAACGAAGAGCCGGAGGAAGGAGAGGGTGTGCCGCCTGAGCCCGTCCTGGTGAAGAAGGCTCACCGTGAGATTCTGGACCATGAGAGGAAGAGGAGGGTGGAGCTGAAATGCATGGAGCTACAAGAAATGATGGAGGAACAGGGGTGAGTGAGGGGACAGATGTGTGTGTTTTTGTGTTTTGATACTTTTAGAATAAGGATTTGAATATTATAAATAATGTTTTAGGTAGACATTAGCTCTGTTCCAAACTCTAATAAGCTGTCTTGTTTGTCTACTACACACAAGGAAGAATCCAAACTGGAAAGAAACCTCATTAATGACTCACCATGTGTGTTGTTTTTATTTACTAAAACTAAAACTATTAAAGTGCCTCTATTATGCTATTTTACACACTGCATGAAAGGTAATATTGAAAAAGCATAATAGGGGCAACTTTAAAAACTGTTAATTGAAATAAAGCAGAAATAAGTTAAAATATAGATATCAGTTAAAAAAAAAAAGTTTAAGTTGCGAATTACCTAAAACATTCAGTCTCTCTACATTCTAAACATATGTATTTGTATTTATTTAAATACTTTGATTTATTTAAAATGTATATAAATATTTTTATTTATTTAAAAAGTTTGCAATACACTTAAATATTGTAAATATACTACCATGTTGTGCTTATAATCAACAGTTTAAAGTCAAATGTTTATAGTTTTGATTTGATTACGTCATTCACAGTGAATATTTATCATTTATATTTACATAGACTTCATCTTCACTGAGCTTGTTGCAGTGAATGCAAGAAATATTGCTTATGTGAGCAGCTTTCTTTGGAACAGAGCTCATGTTTGCCATTAAAACAGAAATACAGACCCTGAAGTGTCTTATAAAAGCATGTCCACTCATTTCAGCTGTTGTCGCTTCAAGTTTTCCAAATATGACTACAATATTTGTGCTATACCAAGGAAACTTGAGATGTTTTCATGCATGAGACATCACATGAACAACAAAGACATAAAGGAGAATATTGAATCTCAGTGCACTGCTGTTTTATTTAGTCTTTGCATTATTTCTGATGCTTTATGATGATGAGAAATGCAGGACTGTTTCTTTATGCAATGAGGTCTGAAACATCTAAGCAAGTGCAAGAACATAAACACTTGATTGGATGCATTATTGCATTCTAAAATGTACAGTATTGCCAGTCTTTTCTATGGTCAGTTTTCTGTGATTGTCTTGGCAGGGCAACAGTTCGAAGAGAGTTAGTTAAATTCAGTTAGATTGCTGACTTGTTAAACTAGCTTGCTATTAGAATAACAAATGCGCTTTAATGGCACGCTGTTGAAAGAAACTCTGAGAACTGATTCAGGGTTGTGCAAAATTCAGTATTCAATTCATGAGTGTGAATTGGAATTCACTTTTATTCAGCAAGGATGCATTAAATTGATCAAAAGTGACAGTTAAGATAATTTGTAATGTTACAAAAGATTTAAATATTATAATTTTATATTTTTTATATATTTATTTATATTTTATTATATTTATATATACTATTATAATTTAGACCTATTTTGTTTTCTTTATTTTGCTGCCCTTAGGTCTGGTCTTTAAAAGACATAGTATGTTGTATCATCTTTATGCTGATGATATTCACTCTTGCCTATTAAATCTGGAGGATCATCTTCTCATTTATCTTTGTTATAATGTCTTGAGGAGATGAAGTGCTGGTTAGAGCAAAATCATCTCCAGCTAAATGCGACTAAATCTGAAGTTATCATTTTTTGGTCAAATCAGGTTGATAGTGACATAAAAGTCTACTTTGTAGTGGAAAGAACTTTATAAAAAAACTAGAATTGAGACTTGAGACATTCAAATTTGAATTGCATTTCTAAATCGTGTTTGCTACTTCAAATTCAGTAACTGAATTGTAATTTAACAGTCATTCTCAGTGCAGTTGTGAATGATCCCCAGCCCTGCAAGAAGCAGCGACGCAAACGGCCTCTAATACTGCTGTATTTGTGATGTGATGGAGGATTTGTGGCATGACTGACATCTGCCCTAATCCGCACGTCCTGCAGACGTTTGCGCTCGGGCTCAGGCTTCACGCGGGGGCTTTTGAAGCAGGTCTGAGTGTCTCTAATTAAACAGCAGCTGTGTGACCTTGAGGCAGAATGAATGATGGTGATAAAGCGCTTCTGTGAGCGCACAAACACCGCCGCAGGGGAACTGGTTCAGTGCACAAAAGCTGATGAAAGATTTGCTTCAGTTCGGGATTAGAAATCTGCTAACATGCTTAAATGCTTAGTGAATGAGGTGCTGAGTAGGCCTGAATTTCTGCCTCCATTCATCAGAGAAATAGAGGAAAGCGTGTTTGGTATTTCAGCAGTTTTGGTTTGCATTCTATGTATAAAACGGATAGCTTCATTCCTGTCATCTGATTGGTCAATCCAGTGTTCTAGTGGTGATCAAGTGTTTATCACTGCACAGCACCCATAGAGACCAACTATTCACCTTGGTTTACATGACACCAGTGGGAGGAACTTTTAAAATTTAGCCATTTTGTTATGTGATTTTGATTTTTTTTAATGTTTCCAATGAGTTTTATATTATTTTTAACTTAAAGGGGACCTATTATGCAAAATTCACTTTTGCATGGTGTTTGGCTATAAATGTGTGTTGGCAGTGTGTGAACACAACCACCCTATAATGATAAAAATCCAACCACTCCTTTTTTTAATCCCCATAAATCATAAGCAGTGTCTCAGAACAAGCCATTTCCAGATCCAGGCAGTGTGACGTCACATTAGCCACAGGCCCCGCCCACGAATGTTGACAGACACTGCCGTTTTAACATAGAACCGCCATGAGCATCTCTCAAGCATTTTAGGTGTTCTGTAGCTGGATGGATTAATCCACATAGCTCTCTCCATTTACTCCCTAAATCTGAGCCACTGAAGACGAGGTGGATTAATTTTGCTTTCGAAGAAAATGCTCCCTCAACTCTACAGAAATTCGTTTATGTCTGCACGAATCATTTCACACCGGACTGCTTTGTGAACGAATGTCAATACAAAGGGACAATACAAAACAGAGGTTGTGCTAAAAAGTTGTTACTCAAGGATAGATCAGTAAACTGTTCGTGATCCAGCTTACAGTCTCCAGAGTGATACTGGATATGGCAGTAATGAAGGTGAGAGCACTTTATTACAGTTCATCGGAGTTGATTTACGGATATAAAGTGTACCAGTTAATTAAGCACCACCCGAAAAGCATAATGTCTTTATATATTTGTTTACTGTTAGTTGTAACGAGTGTTTCTGTGAAAATCGATATGTATGTTGATGATAATGCAAGGGAGAGAGAGTTTATGGATAATATTTTAATGCACACTTGCACTGTGTTTTATTAAGCTCTTACAGTGATTTTCTAGAGTAAAAACGGACGCTTCATCTTTTGTGTGAAGTACAATAAATATCAAGTCAAACGGGGTCCGGTACAACAGGCTTGTACTAATATAGTGGATAAAAACAAGACAATATAAGTTAATACCGTAATTGAACTAAACTATACCTGTTCTATCTCCATGCAGCATGTATTCACAGTTTCTGACACTATAGTGCGTCCTGACTGACTCCTGACACCGGAGAATCAGCTCTTGAAGCTCCGCCCTCTTAGGCCGAGCGCAGCAGCTCATTTGCATTTAAAGGGCACACACTGAAATGGCGCGTTTTTGCTCAACCCCAAAAAGTGGCAATTTTAACATGCTATAAAAAATGATCTGTGGGGTATTTTGAGCTAAAACTTCACATACACACTCTGGAGACATCAGAGACTTATTTTACATCTTGTAAAATGGGGCATAATAGGTCCCCTTTAATTTTAACCTTTTTATTAAATATTTACCCTGTAAAAAAAATCTGTTAAATTTACTGTAAAAAAACATCAGCCGTGGTTTTAGGTTTTACAGATTTAACTTAAATTTACAGTAAAACACATTTCATTAACTGATATAATGTTAATTTACCAACAAATCAAAGCTCATCACAAGCAGCTCTTCCACAAGCTGAGAAAAACTGTAAATTTGATGGTATTTTCCTGTAAAATGACATTAAATGTACGGTTAGATCTATTACAGTTATTCACGGTATATAGTACAGAAACTTTCTTTTAACCAATTAACAGTTTTTTACCATTAAAATCAAGATAATTTTATTACAGTGTATATTTCATTTTATTTCAGCTTTATTTCTATAAAGAAAACCATTTTTAATAGTTTTGGTTTTAGTTGACAATAACAACATTGGTTTGGAATGACATGCTCTCATAGAATAGAATAGAATAGAATAGAATAGAATAGAACCAGTGGACCCTTTTCATAGACTGTGATGCGTTTCCACATTACAAATCTAGTAAAGTTTTTCATATTTTCATTTTTTAAAAGTTTTATACACATTTATAACTCTATATATTGTGTATAGAATTAATGCTTTGTATAAAATGTATTAACGCTGATGTGAGAGTGTTTCTGATACTGAGGGAGTGACGGCAAATGTTTCAAATCTTTTTCTCTTCTGACCAACATAATCAATCTCTCTGTATTTTGTGCCTCTTTTGGAAAGTCGTGGAAACTCTATCACAGATTTTTTCTTTTGCTATTGGAGCAAAATGTAAATACAAAAATTATATTTTCTGTTGTTTCCTGTTCACCGCTATAGAAGTTTACCCAACTATGATGACTTCTGAGAACCCAGGAAATGTGAAAAGGATACATTATTATGCAAAACTAAATTACGAACTGTACAATATTGCATGTAAATTCCACACCACTAGCGCCATCCAGTGGAATTTCAACAATAATGACTGTTTTCAGTCAGGTTTCCTCTCACCGTCTGTTCGTATTAAGTTACATGTGTTCTTTGCATCCTCTTATAAGTGGAAATAGATTGTTCCTCGTTAAGAGCTCTGAGTAATAGTTACTAGATTGATGACGATGTTGTGGAACAGGATGTTGGAGATGGAGGAGGGTGGTGGATCAGCCATCTGGCAGCACCTCTATACACACACACACTCACACACACACACACACACACACACGATGAGTAATTGTGCTCTGCTTTAGGAGATGTTGGCTCTCCATATGTTTCTCCTGGTGTGAGTAGCAGCAGACAGCGTGCAGCTCTGTGAAAGTCAGACGAGATCCGTGTAGCACTTGCTGAAGATCTGGTTTTCTCGTGTTAAACATGCTTCAGAGGATGTGTGTCCTCTGCTCATCTGTGTTTGTACAAGAGGCCTACAAATGTCAAACCCAAGGCTTTTACTAAATGGACAGTTCAGCCAAATATAAACATTCTGTCATCATTTACATTTGCATTCACCCTCATGTCATTTAAAGTCCAGTGACTTTCTCCTGTGCAACACAAATTAGATTTTGAAGAATCCTCCAAGCTGCTGTTTTGCATACAATGACTAAATAAGCATCAAGATAATATGACTTTTGCACTATATTCCAAGTCTAGCTTTGTGTGAGGAACATTATTTGCTGAAAAACTCTCTTCATTTTCATTTTGCATATTAAATCATGACTCATGAAGATGCATCACATCAGGTTTGACTTGATGTGTGTCTTGTGTTCAAGTTTAAATAAAACATTTCAGGCATATATAGAAAGAATTTTTTTTCAAATACATTTTAATGTCAGTGTTCAAACATACTAGACCATAAAATGTGAAACACATTAACATCACATCAGCTTCTACAAAATGAACAAGTATTTTAACTTCTAGCTCTGTTTTTGTTATATTTAAAAAAGCATCTAACATTTTCATCCACAGAAGAAAGAAAGTTGTGCAGGTTTGGAATGACATTGAAATAAATTTACAAAATATATATATTTTAAGTGAACTGTTCCTTTAAGGGCTTGTCTTTATGAATCAGACATCAGGGAGAGATTGTGGAGGATAATTGCAGGGGTTTTTCACAGAGAGCGGCGGGGGAATTAAACTGGGCGGCTGCAGTTATAATGGTGACTAGAGGCTTTTCTCTGATGCTGTGGATATAAACCAATGCGACACTCCCCTGTAAAGTCTTTAACCCCATAACCTCTCCTATACAGCCTCCCCAACACACACACACACACACCGTCTTAAAGGAATAGTTCACCCTAAAATGAAAATTTTGTCATAATTTACTCATCCTGGTATTGTTCTAATGCAGTATGCCCTTCTTTCTTTTATGGACCACAAAAGGAGAAAAAGTATCAGAATGATCCAATGTGACACGTGCCGTACATTCCAAGTGTTCTTAGGGGTTACAGTAGGGTTTTTGCATTAAATAATACATTAAACCGAACTGCTTCTTGTTGAGCAGAGATGTGTGCTGTTACTATTCTAAGCAACTGGACGAGCGATTTTGCACCTGTCGGATGATAAAACATCCAGCGGTAGTCGGTCGTGTGGCATTTTCACCCCAGCAGGAACCAATTAGTGGAGTGTTACTGTTAGAGCGGCTCGCTGGTTAATCGCTCCACCGCCACTGGGTACGCCAGCGGCCCGGCGGCTCCATCTGCCCCCACCTCCGGGATCAGACCGATCCCTGTTCAGAGAGACAGGGACGGACAGATGGAGACGAGGATGAGGCTTCATGTATAATTCACACGTTCCCCAGAGACTCAGGTCAATGGATGGACGGATACATGGATCGACTCCAGTAAGGAAAGATGCAGTTCATTGTGTAACTGGATTCCCAAACTAGTCTGAGCCTCATAAATATGCATGAGATCTCCACATGGACATTTTCATTGGATCTTGGCACTTCACCGTATTGTAAACCACCAGCCAATCAGATCAACCCATGCCATGCCTAATAAAGACGTATTTGATGTCAAGTCCATCATTTGCTTTTTCAGAAGTATTTTTAGAAAGCTACAATCTAAAAAATGCTGGGTTAAAAACAACCCAAGTTGGGTTGAAAATGGACAAACCCAGCGTTTGGGTTGTTTTGACCCAGTGGTTGGGTTAAATGTTTGCCCAACCTGCTGGCAGTTTTATTTAACTCAACTATTGTTTAAAAATGACTGTATTGATTCCTTAAAATGAACCCAAAATATGTTGGAAATTAAAAATCAGACACATAATTACTAGAGGCAACAGTAATAATCAAAAGGTAAAGATTTATTAATAAGCAATTTAATAAATGTTGATTATTTAATTATTATTCATTAAACATATCAATAATTGTTAATTTCCAACATACTTTGGGTTCATTTTAAGCAATACAGTAATTTTTAAACAATAGTTGAGTTAAATAAATCTGACCAGCACGTTGGGCAAACATTTAACCCAACTGCTGGCTTAAAACAACCCAATCGCTGGGTCAAAACAACCCAATAGCTGGGTCAAAAAAACTTAATTGCTGGGTCAAAACAACCCAATAGCTGGGTCAAAACAACTTAATCGCTGGGTTAAAACAACCCAGTCGCTGGGTTAAAACAACCCAATCGCTGGGTCAAAACAATCCAATCGCTGGGATAAAACAACCCAATAGCTGGATCAAAACAACTTAATTGCTGGGTTAAAACAACCCAATTGCTGGGTCAAAACAACCCAATAGCTGGGTCAAAACAACTTAATCGCTGGGTTAAAACAACCCAATCGTTGGGTCAAAACAATCCAATCGCTGGGATAAAACAACCTGTTCACTGGGTTTGCTTATTTTCAACCCAACTTGGGTTGTTTTTAACCCAGCCTTTTTAAAGTGTAGAACATTGTTTTTAGAGGTGGAGCATGTTATTTTGATGGTCTTCAGGTAGAAGAATGAATTATGAATTAAATGATTCATGAAACTTTCATTTTCTTCACTGCATTCCAAAGCATAATATCAGACTTTTACATGCTTTTCCTCATTATTTTAAAGTAAAGAAATCTTCTCTGAGACCAGATAGCGATGCCTGATCCGTGAACAAATCTTTAAGCCGACTCTTTGCATTGAACTGGTTCACAAATCACAACTAATGATTCATTTGTGAACTGGTTCAGCAGATCAAACTTGCAGCAGTGATTCAGCAATACGGAAGGTGAGTCAAGTTAGCAATAAACACCTGAATCGTTCTTATCACAATCAAATTTTGCACAATAAAACTATTTTTTTCTCTTGCATGAATTGACAGTTTGTCTGTCAAATTAACATGACAATAGTAAAGATCAATAAGGTGCATCTCTGTTTTGGTTTCTTTTCCGAAACGAGCCGTCTCAGATCCATCCGTCTCTGTATGCTCATCTGGCTTCATTAGGTTCAAAGGGGAGAGTGTGCTATTAAACGAGGTTAATCAGTGTTATCGATTCACTGTTAAACAAAACAGACAGAAGGTGCATTAATGTCCCAAGAGTCTTTTGCTAACAATGGCGACTTTGCTCTTGTCATTATTATCTAATTGGCTTAATAAGGCCTTATCCATTGTGGCCAAGATGTAGGTGTGTGTGTGTGTGTGTGTGTGTGTGTGTGTGTGTGTTACAGTTGCTCTTTCCAAACATGGCTAGAGCCCCCTGCAGGTCATGTGTGGCATATGTCTATCAGGTGTGTACTGCATATTGTCATATCTAGTATGCAGTGTGCAACAATAAACATTTCAGTATTCTAAACAGTTGTATGTTACATGTTTAATTCAGCGGGTGGCATCCAGTTGTCATCTCAAATATACACTACCGTTCAAACGTTTTGGGTCAGTACGATTTTTTTTAATACTTTCATTCATCAAGGACACATTAAATTGATCAAAAGTGCCAGTAAATACATTTATAATGTTGAAAAAGATTTCTGTTTCAAATAAATGCTGTTCTTTTGAACTTTCTATTCATCAAAGAATGCTGAAAAAAAAGTTGTTTCCACAAAAATCTGAAGCAGCACAACTGTTTTCAACATTGATAATAATCAGAAATGTTTCTAGAGCAGCAGATCATCATATTAGAATGATTTCTGAAGGATCATGTGACACTGAAGACTGGAGTAATGATGCTGAAAATTCAGCTTTGATCACAGGAATAAATAATATTATATATTCACAAAGAAAACAGCTTTTTTACTTTGTAATAATATTCTACATTTTTACTGTATTTTAGATTAAATAAAAGCAGCCTTGATGAGCGGAAGAGACCTCTTTCAAAACAATAAAAACATTTAATTTTTCCAAACTTTTGACCGGTAGTGTATGTGTTACTAAATGTCTCCAAAAGGTCAGTGAAACTGTTAGTATTGGTGGATTTGAAAATCTCATGAGCTCAGTATAAAAACAACAGAAGTCAAAGGAAGGTCTCTACAATGACAGAAAAACAAATGTGCCTGTGTTCTTCCATATTCCCACCATCAAAAAAAAGCATAGACATTAATTTTTATTGTGTGTGTGTGTGTGTGTGTGTCGGAATGGATTTGATAAAGCAGCATTATCTCCAGCCCCTCTAGCACAAGCTTTAATAGCATGAAAGTTTGGCTTCTTCACAAACACACACATCCTCTTCCTCGTCCACTGCTGTGTTCAGCTGCTCTGGGCAGAAGCTGATAAAACCTGCTATTGTGATGCCAGACATTACCAGCTGAACTAGATGCACAATGGTTGCCCCTGGTTACACCAGTCTGCTTTAACCCAACAGCAGGTGCAGGTTTCATGTGTTAAGACCCTTTCACATGACACACCTCAACACAAGCGTCATGTGCTCCTGTAACCTCTATGTGAAAAGCTGCTGTGTTCCAAAATCTAGTGAGCTGCCTTGCTTTCTAATGTAATAACAGTGAGCATGCTGCCTGAACATCACTGTGAAATGCACAAGAATCGACTTGCAGCTGTTTTCAAATGCCTTTGCAGTGATTTTTGGTATTTAAAAGTGTATTTAGGTGTGTTAAGAACCATTAGTGAGTCTCTTTAAGCGGGTCAATGACGTGACGGGTCATTTTTTTGTCCAAAGGCCTTAATAATAATAAAATACCAAGATATGACATCCAAAGGTAGTACAATGAGACCTCTTTTATTGAATCCTAAAAGTTTTAATTATATTTTGCTACATATAAAGGTATTTTAAAGATTTTGAAGTGTCAAAAGGTCATTCGGTTTAACCGTCCAAAGGCCAATACAGCCATTTCATTTGTGATTAAAATATCTTTAAATGTAATAAATGTATATATTTTTTATTCTGGCATGATTTTATAACATCATATATCAACATAGTGCAAAATGGTATTAAAATTATGTGTAGAAGTCGTTGCTTTGTTATGAGAAAGAATGTGAAAAATGAATGTCATTGATGTCATTCGGAGTAACCAATATAAAAGGACCATTTTGGATCAAGTCATGTGGTCAATATCATGTGACAGGATGTGACATCATTTAGACACCTGCAAAGTACCACATGGTCATGAAGCAAAGTAACTAACTCTCTTGACTATTTGAAAAATTCATGTTTTCACTTGCTCATACGCATGTCCCGAAACATCAGGTCATTCGGTACAACCGCTATAAAACATGGAAAATGTTGTAATATTTTAAAAACATTTATAAAATGTTTGATTGTCCTTTTGTTAGCTACCTAAATATCTATTGACACTGAAAATGTCATTCGGTTAAACCGACATTTTGGTGACAAATTTTGTCCATCTTGTAAAAAATGACAAAAGCAGTGTTACTTGATTATAAAAACAACATAATCTCGTTGTTAACACTAAATAAAACTTCCAAATGAATTATATCTCCATTTTACACTTTTAAAAATATTATTCGTCAATGAGCCAAGTACACTTAATTGCCCTTTATTTCACTAATATTATATTATCTTCAAGTACAGTTTTTAATAAATACAATGATAATGATTTATACTAATAATTGACATTTCTCACTCATCTTGTTGCAAAGAAGACCCTTGTGAAAAAGAAGTGCACTCAGTTGTTTTGAATGTGCACTTGTAGTGTGTCAAATCTTATCAGTGTATTTATTAAGCAGCTGTAATTGTAGACCATATAATATTAGTGAAATAAAGTGTACTTAAAGAGAGTCACTTTCATGACTATGGTTCTTAGCACACCTAAACAAACTTTTAAACTAAAATAAATACACTAAATACACGTCAAATTAAAAGTTTTATTTATAAGTACATTTTAAATCTTTGTTTTAAAATCTTTTGTTGTGCTTTAAAAGAGTACACATGTGTAACTTTGATGTGTGGACTTACATACTTAAGCACATGTGAAGTACTTGTGTTAGTAAATATTACATTTAAAGTTATTATATTTAAATACTAAATTTCAACATTATCATTACAAATGTGAAATTACAAATGTTTAAAAACAGGTCGTGCCTGTTTCAATACGTAGATATGACATCAAAGTATATTTTAGTTTATTTAGTATACAAAGTATATTTAAAAATTAACTGAAATTCTTGTCAGTACACTTTAACCATATTTCAAAGACAATAGAAATAATCATAAAATTACATAAATGTACTTATTTAGGTCAAAAATACTCTTAAAGGTACAATATGTAAGATTTTTGGATTAAAATATCCAAAGTGCACTATAACAATGTTATATATTATTTTGTTGACTTGTGTACTTACATTATCCCAAATGTTTTCAAGAATGTTTAAATCCAAAGAAATAAGCAGTTTTAAACAGGACACGGACCGTGTCCATGCGTCGCCTATCAATGACATCATACCTTCGGTTTCCGGTTTTATTTAGTAGAAACCATGGAAACACCAAAGACGCTTTAATATATTATGTGTTTTATTAGACAGGTGCGCAACTGTTCATACATTCATCAACAGAAAACTAATCATGTTATTTAGCTCAACACAATAAGTCTTATTGTTTGAATCTCATTTTCTTGATTTACCGTGAGTACCATGTTTTACCATGCCTAATATTGCTCTATCTTACTGCAGTGTGAAACAAGTGTCTCATAGCAGCCGCCAAGTGAACGCAGAGTAGCATTATAACAACTTTCAACACACAAATGTATCTAATATGATAAACAGCACTGCTTTACCCCACATACGCTTCACGCGAAGAAGTGTAAGCGATGACTGCGACATAATAAAAGTCCCGCTGCTCTCGAGACGTGTGTCGCGCTCGTCTCTCATTAGAAATCACTCCAGCGGCATCGTTTAACTCTTACAGCTTCATACTACAGTAACATTAATAATCTCATCCATTAATATGATTTCTGCCTGAGTCTCATCAGATTCTTTTCCACCGGCTGTAGACGTGAAGACGGCACCTCACATGATTCCACGAAATCAAGGCGTCATTAAGCTACGCCTTTGTCGTGAATAAGCGACCTCTAGTGGCAAAAACTACATATTGTGCCTTTAAGTTAATCTAATTTAATTCATTATAAATTTAAACTATATTAAACTATTTTCATTTAATTGCATTTAACATCTATCTATATTCTTTAAAATGTATTATTTCCATAATAAGTTCTCTTTTTAAAAGTATGCAGAAATGTACCTCTTTTTCACAAGAGGAAGCATGCAACATCATCTTAGAATTTGGCCAAAAGAAGTGAACACACCTGAAGATGTTGCCTACATAGGTACTTGGCAGCTCAATAGATTTAAATTTTTTAGCACAGCAAGAGTTGAAATATTATCAAGCGTACCCTGTCATTTTTAGCGTGCTGACTGTCAGGTCACCTTTGCCACCCACAGATTTCTGCATCGTGACATTGAGTGAATATAAAGAGAGTTGCTCCAGTCCTTCAGGAAACTGTGTGGTGTCACACACACGGCCTAAACCATCCTTTACCCCTAAACCTACCCACACACATACACAAACGCACTCACAAACACACTATGTAATCTTGTTTCCTGATGGATTCACTCTGGAGAAAATGAGAATGGCCCGTTTAATATCCAAACGGTTGGCGGGGATGAATGTTTCCATGCTGCATTTATTTACACATTTCCAGCACATCTCTGATAGAGGCAAGATTAAAACTAGACTTGAGATGTGAGTGGTGACCCATGCAAAAGTTCCTGGGTGGATGAGTTATGCATATATATATATATATATATATATATATATATATATATATATATATATATATATATGCTTCAGTGTGTGCCTGTGATATTTTTCACCTGTTTTATTGTCCCTCAGGTGAAAGTCACTCCAGATATGAATGATTTCTCAAATAATGTGTTTTATTGAGGAGACTGTTGTATTTTAACTGACCGTCCTCATCTTCATTTGTAGATATTCCGAAGAAGAAATCCGGCAGAAGGTTGAAACGTTTCGGCAGATGCTGATGGAGAAAGAGGGTGTGATAACTCGAGAAGGCTTGCACCCGCGTCCACCGTGAGTCAATCACACACACGCTGATGTTTGTCAGTAAATGAGCAAATGACTGATCTGCTCTGATCTTATTTTCCAAATGTAATTGAATCAAGTGTGTTTCCTGTAGAGACAGTATCGTATAGCGTTTCTGTGTGACACTGTATTACTGTGATTAATGATAATACAGACCAGCGCTGATAGGAGCCATCCATAACAGTGAACAGATATTGCATGCTTAATATATAAATGTACATTAAATGCAATTACTAAAACTGGAAGCACTCTAATTTATATAACCATTTAGCTAAGTATTTCAATAGAAGAAGTAAAATGCTACACAGGGATTCAGATGGATCATCTTTTCTTTCTGGTTCATTTGCACTGCATGAACTCTGAACGAACTGATTCATTAAAATGAATCTGACTTCCCAGCACTACCTGAGTGAGGACAGTTTGTGCGTGCCTTCAATCTCTGGGAAGTTCCTACTAGTTTAGAAGTCAAAATTACAATATGATCAAGTGTTAAAGTAGGTTTGGACAGAATAAAATGAACGCATACAGAAATTTCATATTTCTTTCACTGCTCTGGTGAATCAAAATGATGCACATTAGATGCATATTATATAATCTTATGCTGCCATAGAGAATAAACTAACATAATAAGAAGTATTTTTGGGCATAATCTTGGCTTACATGTGAAGTCATATAATTTATGTTTAAAAATAAAATGCTGCATGCGTGTTTGTTTCATGAACATAGACAGCCGTACACATATAAATTTCTTAGCTTGTGGGTGCAGGTCCTTTATCAGGCACAGGAGAGGATCATGATTTAACACTCTCTACAGATCACAGATGACCCTGTGTTAATGCCTTAGCACGGCCCAGAGGAAACCTCTGTGACCGTACATCACCTCCTTCACCCAAAGACTCCAATCTAATAAAAATGCCTTTTCATCCTCCTGCTCTTGCTGTTCCATCCACAAGAACTCAGAGCCTGAGCCATTATAGATCCATCAACAGACCATTTCTGCCCTATCTTAGAAACCTTCTGTTCCGTCATTAGACCCTTATATTGTCATTTAACCATTCAGTTCCATCATTGGACTCCTATGGTGTCATTTAACCCTTCCGTTTCATCACAGAACCCTTATATTGACATTTAAAGGGTTAGTTCACCCAAAAATGAAAATTCTGTCATTAATTACTCACCCTCATATCGTTCCACACCCGTAAGACCTTCGTTCATCTTCAGAACACAAATTAAGATATTTTTGATAAAATCTGATGGCTCAGTGAGGCCTCTATTGACAGCAAAATAATTAACACTTTCAATGCCGAGAAAGCTACTAAAGACATATTTAAAACAGTTCATGTGACTACAGTGGTTCAACCTTAATGTTATAAAGCGACGAGAATACTTTTTGTGCACCAAAAAAACAAAATAACAACTTTATTCAACAATATCTAGTGATGGACGATTTCAAAACAATGCTTCATGAAGCTTCGAAGCTTTACGAATCTTTTGTTTTCGAATCACATGAACCATTGAAATTTCGAAATTATTTTGTTATGACATAACGAAGCCTCGTTTACTGAAATCACGTGACTTTGGCAGTTTGATACACGCTCCAAACCACTGATTCGAAACAAAAGATTCATAATGCATTGAAGCTTAATGAAGCAGTGTTTTGAAATCGCCCATCACTAGATATTGTTGAATAAAGTCATTATTTTGATTTTTTTTTGGCGGACAAAAAGTATTCTCGTCACTTCATAACATTACATTTGAACCACTGTAGTCACATGGACTGTTTTAAATATGTCTTTAGTACCTTTCTGGGCATCTGAAAGTGTTAATTATCTTGCTGTCAATGGAGGCCTCACTGGGATATTCGGATTTTATCAAAAATATCTTAATTTGTGCTCTGAAGATGAACGAAGGTCTTACGGGTGTGGAACGACATGACAGTATGTGGTCATTTAACCCTTCTGTTCTATCACATGGCCCTTAAGATAACATTTAACCCTTTTTTTTCCATCATAGGACCCTTACAGTACGTTGTCATTTAACCCTTTTGTTCTATCACATGGCCCTTAAGTTAACATTTAAACCTTCTGTTCCATCATAGGACCCTTACAGTATGTTGTCATTTAACCCTTGTTTCATCACAATACCCTTATGGTGACATTTAACCCTTCTGTTCCGTCATATGACCCTCACAGCATGTTTTCATTTAACACTTCTGTTTCATCATAGAACACTTATATTGTCAGTCATGGGACCCTCACAGTATTTTGTCATTTAACCCTTCTGTTCCATCAAAGGACCTACTATTTTGTCATTTAACCCTTCCGTTGCATCATAGTACTCTAATGTTGTCATTTAACCCTTCTGTTCCATCACAGGACACTTATGTTCACATTTAACCCTTCTGTGCCACACAGGACCCTTATAATCTGTAATAAAATCTTATTTTCTCATCATAGTAGTCTTATGTTCTGCTATCCGTTCTGAAAGAGTTCTCAAAGTGGATGTGTGACATTCTTTCATGTTCAGTATAATGTGCACTAATGGGATTAGAGTGGTCATTTATTCATTATTATTCACTGTGTTGAGGATGTTCTTGTATTTAGGTGTGACTGTACAGATAAAGTAATGCTTCTGAAGAAAGCTATGATCATATGTTCACGCAAAGGCAAGAAAATTAATTTAGATATGCACTAAATTATTAAAGACTTACAAACAGAGGTGAATTTAGAGCATAGTATGTCTGTGGACATAGCATACACACACACACACACACACACACACACTATTCTGTCTGTTTACACTTTTGCAGAAGCAGGATGGTGACATTTACCACTGTGATGAAGAAGCTGATCATTACAGCTTTAGATAAGATCACTTTTAGGAGAAATGCTAATTCACACGTCTTACGAAGGATAATGAGGATAAGTAAAGACTTTATAATGAAGAAAAGAGATTATAAAAAGTCAATGTGACAGAAAAAAAGGTCTGTTAGTATCTTGCCAAGAATTTTGACACACTCATTATCACATTGTATTATCACCTTTATTCTGGCTCTGAGAAATAATCGTTTTCTGTTTGTTTTGAAACTATTGGTAGGGTAAATAAATAGATGTTGACAAAAATGTTATTGCTCAGAGGTTGCTCTTTCATAGCTTAGATAAAAATGAGTTAAGATTTGACATGTATTAGAGTATAGAATTATAAATTGAAGGCTTTTGACTCTTCTGAAACAAAGGAGACAAATGAGATCATGGAGTATTTTCACAGGAGAAACACCTGAGAAACATGCAGGAGACTGCAAGAATGAGCCAGAATAGCTCATTTCTGCATTTTAGACCAACGCAGGTCATGACCTTTGACCTTTACCTCCTGCATGCACAGGGTCAGGCTGCTTCCTCACGGGGATGAAGATCATGTGGAAAACGCTCCGTACATTGACGGCTATGAGGAACACTACGACTGGGATGGAGAATATTACGAGCAAGAGACAACTGCCTATGATGACTCCAGGTAAAAAGCAGTGAGAGAATCACCTACATACACACAGAGAGAAATTCTTGTGGGAGTTATTATTGTATTAAGCATTATTGATCCTTCACTAAACTCAGCTCTTCTTGGTTACAGTTGCTAGCTTTTTACAGAACATCTCTTAGATGCATGTGAACATGTTCATATTTAGTAAAAGATGCTCCTAAAGTGAAACTGATGGATTAAATATGATTATTACAAATATTAATTAAAAAAAATCCTTAATTTTCCTTGATAAAAACCTTCATGCACTATAATGCAAAATAACTAGATTACAGATAGACTAGATGTACAGTGCCTATCGAAGATTTCACTGTTAGTAGTGCATGGTACTGCAAAGAATTCACCATTGTTGGGAAAGTGCTCTCAAAGGGCTCTGGGATAAAGTTGTAGAAAGGCACAAGTTAGGAAAAGGCTACAAAAAATTTTGAAGGCTTTAGCTATCCCTCGGAGTACCGTTCAGAGCATCATTAAGCACTGTATATCCTACACTGCATTTCCCCCCCTCTACTCCATTTCTTGTCTTCAAGATCCAAAAGGAAATCCAGCAGTTCACCTTCCCCTCGGCCAAAGAAGAGGAAAAAGAAGAAGGCAAGAAGACACAGTCGGTCAGTTTGCTTTCTGTGGCTTACTGCAATATAGCATCATATTGCACAGCAAAGTCAGTTCACCCAGCAGCCAATATACTGTGCGTATGTAACGGAGGTCAGATAGTAAGATATGTGCGAGTAAACCTCACTCCCCTGCATACTACGCAAATGTTCTGTATGCATATGTAACCTCTACTTGCCCCGCTCTGTGTGGGAATCAAACCCCGGTCCGCCAGCATGGGAGTCAGTCGCTCTAACAAGGAGGCTAAAGACAGTCTCTTGCACGCCTCTTGAGATCAGGGGAGTGAGGTTTACACGCACAGCTCATACTAGCCTATGTCCGTTACACTCACTCCCATCCGGGTCACAGCACCAATGTAACCCCTTCTGTTTGAACCACCCGCTCTAAGCCGGACTCGAACCTGGGAATACTGTACCCAACAATGCAATGTGCTCAACTTTAAAATCAGTTTCTAGTGTGATCTCTTACATGACTCATTTTGAGCTAAAAGTTGCAATGTAATACTTGGGAGTTAAGCCGCGTTTCCACTGAAATTACCTTTTTTCCCAGGAACTTTTTTTCCCCCCAGACCTGTTGCTGTCTGCATTTCCATCATGGTCTAAAGTACCATGAAGATTAGGCAAATTAGTCCGGTGACGTAGGACTGCGCGCAACTTTCCAGTTCCCGCTGGATTTCGTCCTCCACATATATGATTAATAAAGCCTGAACCCCGTCGTCGGCCCATCGGCTATATTTTTTAAACTCCGTTGTTGATTCAAATAGCAAACAACTCTTACTGCAGTCACCACAACAGACTTTTAAATATGGTGGTTGAAATAAAATGCTGCGTGGAGTCATCCAATCAAAATGCTGCATGAACTCAACCAATCAGCATGTTCAGCGCCCAAGTCCCAACCCCGAAAGTTCCTGAACTTTGAAAAAGTACTACCTCGTGAGCATGGACTTTCTGAGGGGGAATTTTTTGCCCAAAACTTCATTTAGACGCTGGTCTCTACAGTCGAAACACAGCGAGTACCACCCCAAAGTCCCTAGTTCCTGGGGAAAGTTCCTGCCGTGGAAATGCTGCTTTAGTGATTTGAAGAAACCTTTAACTCTAAGCAGTAGTTCTAGTAATGCTTGACGTACTGTAGCAAGAAACACTAAAATGCAAGAGTAAAAAAGGTCATGAAGATATAAAATAAATGTAATTATTTTTTGCCAATGAGCCATTTTCTGTTTTATTTCTATTCATTTCTATTCTAAAATGGAAGAACATGATGGTATGTGCTTGAGTGATATTTCATTCATCAGTATTCTTGTTGTCTTTGTGTCACCCACAGAGCTGACAGTCCTTCTCCCTCCCGCAGAGACAAGAGGAAGAAAAGCGGAAAGAAACACAAAAGAGACAGGTGAGTGTATGTGTGTGTGTGTGTGTGTGTGTGTGTGTGCGCGCGTGTTGATTATTCATTCACACAGGTGTACATCATTCAACGATCAATTAACACTGATCTTCCTGCCAGTATTCAGAGTCATTGCCTTTAGGGAATGTTCAGAATAGCACACTTCTACAAGGAATGCAGTATGCAAATTTTCCATATTCATACCATACAAATACCAGCATAACCTACTACATTAGCCAAAGTGGGGTTTTTTTATACAGTATATACTGTGTACTTTAGATGGCACTTTTATTATATTCAGAACACAGCCTCAGATTTTATTTTTGACAGAATAGAAAGGCTCTTTGAAGAGCAGCTTGGGCAGACTTAAACTTGTTAATATTTTATTATCAGCATTTGTATTTTGACCAGAAACATAAAGGACTAGAGAAACTAAACTCAAGCTCCAAAAATAGGCACGTACAATAAAAGCGTGCTTTACACAAATACCTTTCCGCATTCATAAAATATTCATGATATTATGTCAGAAAAATCTATAGTATTTTGTGCCTTTGAAGCCTTAAAAATGTCCTAATTATATTATATTTTTATTATATTATAATTTTTAATTAAATACGTCAGCATTTTAGATGCTCTAGTTTCTGTCTGTCTTTTTATTATTACGCTTCGTCTCTGATTTCACCTTTCCCAAAATGATTCCCTTGTGCATCCTGTCTGTCAGTCGTGTCTGTATCTGTGTATCACTATGCAGGTTTCTTCTCAGTTTCCTCTTGTCATGACCTCTACACTATTAAAATTCATAAGGTGGATTTTCACATAGCAGTTTATTTTGATCATGCTATATGATTCTCTGTGTAGTGGTCTTGACAGAGAGATCCTGTAGCTTGACTGGTAGAGCACAACAACAGCAATGCCAAGGTCATGTGTTCAATTCCCAGGGAACACACTGATAAAATGTAAAGCTGGTATGTAATGTCAGTCACTGTGGATAAAAGTATCTGGTGAATGAATAATTTATATTCTGAATTTCCGGCCCACAGACTGATATAGTTTCTTATGGCCTCTTGAGTGTTTATTCAGTTTTACCTTTATGCAATTTTTGTTGGACTGTGGATCATGCCTGTATATATAAACAACAAATATAAAAAACAACACAATTATACACCAATCAGGCATAACATTATGACCACTGACAGGTGAAGTGAATAACACTGATTATCTCTTCATCACGGCACCTGTTAGTGGGTGGATATATTAGGCAGCAAGTGAACATTTTGTCCTCAAAGAAGCAGGAAAAATGGGCAAGCGTAAGGATTTGAGCGAGTTTGACAAGGGCCAAATTGTGATGGCTAGACGACTGGGTCAGAGCATCTCCAAAACTGCAGCTCTTGTGGGGTGTTCCCGATCTGCAGTGGTCAGTATCTATCAAAAGTGCTCCAAGGAAGGAACAGTGGTGAACCGGCGACAGGGTCATGGGCGGCCAAGGCTCATTGATGCAAGTGGGGAGCGAAGGCTGGCCCGTGTGGTCCGATCCAAAAGACGAGCTACTGTAGCTCAAATTGCTCAAGAAGTTAATGCTGGTTCTGATAGAAAGGTGTCAGAATACACAGTGCATCGCAGTTTGTTGCGTATGGAACTGCATAGCTGCAGACCAGTCAGGGTGCCCATGCTGACCCCTGTCCACCACCGAAAGCACCAACAGTGGGCACGTGAGCATCAGAACTGGACCACAGAGCAATGGAAGAAGGTGGCCTGGTCTGATGAATCACGTTTTCTTTTACATCACGTGGATGGCCGGGTGCGTGTGCGTTGCTTACCTAGGGAACACATGGCACCAGGATGCACTATAGGATAAAGGCATGCTGGTGGAGGCAGTGTGATGCTTTGGGCAATGTTCTGCTGGGAAACCTTGGGTCCTGCCATCCATGTGGATGTTACTTTGACACGTACCACCTACCTAAGCATTGTTGCAGACCATGTACACCCTTTCATGGAGACGGTATTCCCTGGTGGCTGTGGCCTCTTTCAGCAGGATATGTGATATGTGCCCTGCCACAAAGCAAAAATGGTTCAGGAATGGTTTGAGGAGCACAACAACGAGTTTGAGGTGTTGACTTGGCCTCCAAATTCCCCAGATCTCAATCCAATCGAGCATCTGTGGGATGTACTGAACAAACAAGTCCGATCCATGGAGGCTCCACCTCGCAACTTACAGGACTTAAAAGATCTGCTGCTAACATCTTGGTGCAGATACCACAGCACACCTTCAGGGGTCTAGAGGAGTCCATGCCTCGATGGGTCAGGGCTGTTTTGGCAGCAAAAGGGGGACTAACACAATATTAGGAAGGTGGTCATAATGTTATGCCTGATTGGTGTATATATATATATATATGTGTGTGTGTGTGTGTGTGTGTGTGTATATATATATGTATATATATATATATATATATATATATATATATATATATATACACACACAGTGCTTAACAAATTTATTAGAGCACCACCCACTGTAAGGTTTGTTCCACAGCTGCCCTAAACTAACAGTATTGGTGATTACCAAATTAATTTTTTTGTTTCTGTAATGGTTAATCCACCAGTATGTGAAAGCTCTATAGTCACAGTAGTGTTTCTAATGCTACAATATAAATATTGTTGGGATGTAATGGCTTCAAATATGGGATTGTTGGGATATTGTTGGGATTTAATGGGGAACAACTAGAAACTATTTGGAAGTCAATAACAACAGAGACTGTGGAAAGTACATATAAACAATGCCAGCAAGATAATCCAGAAAATCAGCAGAGTCCAAAACACAGGCAAAAAGGCAGGAGTTCAAAACCACAAAACCAAAAACCAGAAGAGCGCTCAGAATTGCTGCAGCAACACATACAAGACTTCGCAAAGAATGACAGATAACCAGCCTATATAAGGTGAGCTAAACAGGCTAATGAGATACAGCTGTCAACAATCATGGATGATTAGATCAGAGAGTTATGGGTAATGAAGTCCTTAATAGAGTGGCAATAGTCTGGGGTGGAGTGCCCTCTGGTGGCAATCAAGGGCACTCCAGCTGGAGATCGTAACAGTTATTTGCCTAATAAATGGCAAAATTTTGTAAAAAACAAAATTTTTGACAGATTCCTATTTATATAATTAGATCATGTGATCATACTGTGATCACACATTTTATGTATCTACTGACATGCTGCATATTCCGCAAGTCCATGTAAACTTCTCTGTAAAGGACAGATCATTTTTATTTATCTCCCGTTACCCTGACGGCTTTATCGCCCTTCTGCACTTTTCCCATATCAGAAGAGCATGACAGGACTGACGAATGCTTGTCAGTTCTGCCAGATTTATATAATAGTATACACACTAGGAAAACATGGTGGATTCTTATCACAGCAGCTTCAGTACTGTCAGACTGCGTACAAGGGCAAAGTTGTGATAGAGAGTTAGAAATTGAGCATAGAAAGAAAATCAAGTATTTCTCCTTTCAGTATGAATTGAGCAAAGTCATTTAAAGGTGAAACCGTGGTTTATATGGTGTGTTAAATCACCCAAATGAACCCTAAATCTTGCAAATATAAGGCATAAGCTGTTAAAACAGATGCACTACAAAATCCACTGATTTAAACAGCTAGTGATTACAATCTAATATCTAATCCCTCTGTCTCAGGTCCACATCTGGCTCAAGGAGGAAGAGAAGACACAGGTAAACACTGAACTAATATGAGATGCTTTATAGAATAGATATTATGATTTGGAAACTGTTCTGGACTCTTATTAGTCTTCCAGAGCCGACATCCACTTAGAGCCGTCTATTGACATGTGAAGTAACCAGCCACAGTTCATTTTGCCTATATGTGCTGTTTGATGAATCGATGAGACTGGCCTATAAAACACTCATTCAATACGATATCAGTCTGTCAGTCTCTTTGAAAAGATGTTCAGACAGCACTGAGGAAAATAGCAGAAATGTAATAAGTATTGATCATTTCACAGACATAACTCAGAAAACAAGGCAGAATATACAGTTTTGCTCATAGACATCTAGTTTACTCTCTACTAAGTGTCTCTCAAACAAAATATTCAGTACCAATAACCTGGTAAACATTGTGTCATCCAATGATTATTTCTTTCAAGTACCATGTAATCACAACTATAGTCTGTTTTCTTGCATCAGACTGATATAAACCCTTCGATCACACTTGAATTTCAGGCTTTTATACTCCTCTCCTGTTTTCAGTTCATGTTTGTTTTCTCCTTTCAGATCTGGTAGCCCCAAAATCAAACACAAAGACAAGAACAAACAGAAGAAGAGGTGAGTGATGTTTGTTCTGCTGTTTACTTTTCTAAAAAGATCAAATGTTTAGTATTATGGTGCCTCAATCTGATCATGAAAATCCAATGCACTGTTTACAGAGTTTTATCAATTAATTATATTACTTTTCTAATCAATCAGAGTTGTAATTTTTGAATTGGGATAGTAAGCAGGCATCTTGCAACCATCTAGAAAACTTTAGCAACTGCCTAGCACTGACAACCACTCTAAACATTTTAGCAACTGCATAGCAACACCCTGGCAACCAGCCACAACACCCTAGTAACCATCTAGAACACCCATAGCAACCACTTAGCAATGCACTGACACCCAGTTGAAATGTTTTAGAAAATGCATAGCAACACCCTAGTAACTATCTAGAACATCCTAGCAACCAACTAGTGATGCCCTGATAACCACTTTAGCTACTCTATAGCAACATCCTGGCAACCACCTACAACACCCTAGAAACCACCTATAACAAAGTAGGAACCACTTAGCAATGCACTGACAACCAGTTGAAATATTTCAACAAATCCATAGCAACACCCAGTCAAAATGTTTTAGCAAATGCATAGCAACACCCTGGCCACCACCCACAACACCCTAGTAGCCATCTAGAACACCCATAGCAACCGCCTAGCAATACACTGACAACCAGTCGAAACATGGCAACACCCTGGCAACCACCCACAACACCCTAGTAACCATCTAGAACAACCATAGCAACCATTAAGCAATGCACTGACACCCAGTCAAAACATTTTAGCAACTGCATGGCAACACCCTGGCAACCACCCACAACACCCTAGTAACCATTTAGAATGCCCTAGCAACCACCTAGCAATGCACTGACAACCAGTCGAAGCATTTTAGCAACTGCATAACAACACCCTGGCAATCACCCACAACACCCTATTAACATCTAGATAGAACACCCTAGCAACCAACTAGCAATGCACTGACAACAAGTCTAACTATTTTAGCAACTGCATAGCAACACCCTGGCAACCACCAGTAACATCTAGAACACCCAAGCAACCACCTAACAATGCACTGAAAACCAGTCGAAACATTTTAGCAACTGCATAGCAGTACCCTGGCGACCACCCACAACACCCTAGTAACCATCTAGATAGAACACCCTAGCAACCACTTAGCAATGCTCTGACAACAAGTCAAAACATTTTAGTAACTGCATAGCAACACCCTGATACCCACCCACAACACCCTAGTAACCATATAGAACACCCTAGCAACCAACTAGCATTGCACTGACAACCAGTTGAAACATTTTAGCAACTGCATAGCAACACCCTGGCAACCACCCAAAAAACTCAACACACACTTACAATTTCATGTAAGCCATATGCATGGACTGTTGTGTATGAAGCGCTGTGGCTGGAGTGTGTGAGTGTGTGATGTGTGTTTGTGTGTTTCCCGCAGGTGTTCAGTCGACTCTCCCAGCAGGAGTTCTCAGCACAGAGGCAGCTGCTGTAGTTCCCGCAGTGGATCCGTCTCCTCCACCGCCAGCCTCTCCAAATCACCCAGCAGGTGCCTCTTATCTCCATTTCACAGCCCCTCCAACACTTCTCCCCTAACAAACATTTACCAGGGTGAATATAGTTTCTGCCAAAGTACCATAGTTACTACAGTAAGACTGTGGTAATTTGGTATTATTCACCTCTTTCATCACAGAAAGAGAATGAATCAAAATGACAGAAAAGCTTCTTACACTGTTGGAGGTGCTCTCGTTGAGCTCTTCTAGCCCTAAACTCAATCTGTCTTCACTCTGACCTCTCAGATCAAATGCAAAGTGCAAGAACGACAGGCACAAACAGGAAGGAAGTCACACCGCCCACAGCCCACTGCCGTCCCCCAGCGCTGACCAGCCAATCACGTGGCAGAACGGGAACCACAGCGTCCGTGTCCGCAACGGCAAAGACTCTGGAGCCAATCACACGGAGGCGAATAAAGCGAACGATGTATGTAGTCTCCTCTACTTTACCTCCATCTGTTTTTGGCCGTTTAGACAAATAATCCCTCACACACACACACACACACACACACACACCTCGTCCACCTGATTCAGTCATATCTGTGTGAGCTGACTCTATATATCTCTTTTCCCTCTTTGGCTCCATTTTGTGAGTTTTTCTGTTCTCAAGCCATTTCTGTGTTTGTTGGGAAGGGTTTTTGTTTTGTCGAGGCAGATGTCCATCACTGTAATAATGTCATGCTTTATTTCACGTACGAGCCATGTTGACTTTTTCAGTTCTAGAAAGAGAGCGAATGGAAATGTTGAGGGTCGACAGGATCTTTTTGAAAACTAAACATTGTGCAACATGTGGGTTTTCATGGACGCACCAGCTCCATCCGACACCCCAAGACACAAAGTAATGGTTGTGGCATCTTTCGACATGCTATTGATTTACATTAAGCATCCATAGCCAATAACTCGATGGCTGGTGTTGGATAATGTCCCATGAGAAAGACATTTATGAAAGCATGTTGATGCCTTCATCAGATATTTTGGTGACACTTTACATTAAGGTTTCATTTGTCAACATTAGGGGCTTTCGCATCAGAGGAAACTTGTTCTTATAACTAATGGCGGAAGTACCCACTTTTTGGCACGTTCACACCACAGGAACTGGGAACGATTTTAGTTAGGAACGCCATTTGGGGGAACTAAATTAGCTCCTACTTCAGAGTAGGGTCCCGTGCAACAGTCCTGTTCTGGAAGTATATTTTTCTATTCATTTTCTCCACAGGGAAATGATTTTAAACAATAACTTAAAAACCTTTAAAAAACTGATCTACAACACTCTAAAAATGCTGGGTTAAAAACAAACCAAGTTGGGTTGAAAATGGACAAACCCAGCAATTGGGTTGTTTTAAATGTTTGCACAACCTGCTGGGTAGTTTTATTTAACTCAACTATTGTTTAAAAATTACTGTATTGCTTAAAATGAACCCAAAGTATGTTGGAAATTAACATTTATTAATAAGTTTAATGAATAATAATTAAACAAAAAACATTTATTAAATTGCTTATTAATAAATGTTCACCTTTTGATTATTATTGTTGCCTCTAGTAATTATGTGTCTGATTTTTAATTTCCAACCTATTTTGGGTTCATTTTAAGCCAGACATATAGTCATTTTTGAAAAATAGTTGAGTTAAATAAAACTGACCAGCAAGTTGGACAAACATTTAACCCAGTCGCTGGGTTTGTTCATTTTCAACCCAACTTGGGTTGTTTTTAACCCAGCATTTTAGAGTGAAGGTTGTTAATCAATGCTGTTCGCTTCAACCTGCATTATTTCTGCTCATTTTTAAAATAATCATGTTTAACAGTGCAATTTGTGGTAAAAACTACATTACCCATGATGCTGTGCAGAAAATTCCAGCTATCAGAGAGCAAAAGGTGCCAAAAGAGCTCTTTAGCTCCGCCCACTCCACTCTCACTACGCTCTCAAAATACATAAATATTTGTATATGTATGCATATTTTGCAATGAACTTAAAATAAGTTGTTTTTATACATATAATCAACATTTGTAAATGAGTAGTTTTACATTTCTCCATTGTTTTTAATTCAGTTATGCTGTTTGCAATGCTTTATGGGATTGTAGTTCTTTCCCTCACTAAGTCTTGTAGCTTTATCTTTTTGTGAGATTTTCAAAAACGTTTTTGCTTTAAATCAAAGTTTGAAGTGTTGTGATTCACCTTGTAGTTGGTTGGCTTGGCTTGGTTCATGGCTTGTAACATTTAACAAAGACTTTTTTAAATCCCTATGGGAAAAATGAATGAAAAAAAATACTTCTGGAACCAGTGCCACTGAAAGAGTGGGCGGGCACTAATGCACTCTATAGGAACTTCCTGTGACGTGATTGGCCAAACGCATGCAAAACAATGGCACCCGCCATTTTTAAAAAGCCGTGTAAACGCACAGTTTATAGCCTATATATTTACTCCACAAACATGGAAAACAGCGATAGATGGACCGACGCTGAAGTCCAGACACTTCTCAACCTTTACACCAAAGAATGTTTATGATTATGCATTTCTGTTCAGCTAGCAACATTGGATCATCTACTACAGTACATGGCAAACGCCTTTTCTTTGTTTAACAGTTCTAATAACATATAAGATAGGACTGTTAAACAGATCGTAAAGTAATGAAGATGGAGAATGTGAGTGCTGTATGCTCAGGCTCTGGATAAGCCGTTCTCAGCACCGTCAAAATAAAAGTCCCGCAAAACAGCCAGAGCAGCAGGACGTAAGTGATGGCGGTGCAACCGGTGCGAAAGCCCCTATTAGTTAACTAAATTAGTAGAACTAACAATGAACAATACTTCCACAACATTTATTGATTATACAGTAGTTCATGCTAATTTCAACATTTACTAATACATTCTTAAAATCAAGCATTAGTTAATGCACTGCAGTGTAAAAAAAATGTTTTTTTGGAGTTGTAAATAAAACAAAGATTATTGGAATACATGTTACAAGTTTCAGTCTACTATTTCTACTTGAAACTTTCACGTTTAATTCAACGTGTTACTTGCCATTTCTTTGTAATTGTTAGTGAAATTTACTAGCATTTCTGAGTGAAAACCGTTTCTACACCAAATTTTGTTCAGTGTGTGTATTGAACTAACATGAACAAACAATAAATATAACATCAATCAAGATTAATAAATGTTTTAAAATATAATATTGTTCATTTTTAGTTCATGTTAACTAATGCATTAACTAAACACATTTGATCTGATTGTAAAGTGTTACCGATATTTTTAATATTTAAATCTGAGCTACAGGTATAAAACACATATTTGTTGGTTTTTCTTATCTTGTAGTTTTTATTGTATCCCACAAAATTTCAAAGCAATATATTCAAGGACATCGAGCGGGGAATTCACTAAGATAAGATCTTTTATATAGTAATTGCACCAGATTAATTGCAATTGTGCTGACAACAACTTCATTTAAATATGCATGACATATTTTGTATCAATATCAAATCCGGCCACAAGGCGTTATTTATTTAGCTAAACTTTGACCCGCGTTTGAGGAATTGCTGCGGTCACACTTATCTGGGACGGTTTGCATGCAGTTTTTCAGAAGTTCTCATGCTCTCTTTTTCTTTCATTTGCTCAATTCATCCCTCTGTTTTGTTGATTTCTTGTCCTCTGTGAATTCACATGATCTCTTCCCACGAATAAATGCCCAAACTTTTCTGTCTTGTTTGTGTAAAAAGCACTCATATGATTTGGAACTGGACCGAGTAGATTAAATGGGTATGTCTTTTCTTGTCAATACAGTTGAAACTCTAATTTTCTGCTCAGTTTTACCATAGCCACCCTTTTCCAGATGTGTATCAGGTGTTCAAAGAGCCGATGATCTGTGACCCTGCAATAAGATTGTCCCTATAATGATCATATTCTTTAATGTAAGGTGAAGAATTATCAATCATAAACCTATGGTTTTCATTGACCAATCCCTCAGACGCTTTTAGCCAATCAGCTGTCATTCCTGGTTCTGCTGAGAGGATGAATGAGTCTGAATGGTACAATCACAGATAAGAAATCTGTGGATGCTGCGTTTGGCTGATCCAGATACATCATCAGCACCACCATCTTGGAAAGGTCAATGGATTATAAGAACATTGAGACTGTCCTCCTCCAAAAGCACCTTTTCAAGCACCTTATTATGATCTATATTTACGTTTTAAAGTCATGCGCCCTCTAGCTGGCGTAAAAATAATGACAGTGTCGTGTTACGACACTGACGTTACCAATCAAAATGCGCGTTCTTTTAAATGCAATGTGTGGACTTTTTACACGGTCCCTTACCTACCATTTGTCCTATTTCAATTTAGCAAAACTCATTTTCTATTAATGACTACACCTACCCCAACCCTAAACGTACCCTTAGTGATTTATAGTGCATATACACTTTATGAGCACATGCATTCCCTGGGATCAAACCCATGATCACATGATCGCATTTTGTTGTATATTGCAATGCTCTACCAATTGAGCTACGCGAAACCTGAAATATGACGCAGATAAAATGGTCCAATGCATTAAAATGAAAGTGTCCTGTTGTTGATAGTGGTGCAACTTTAGCAAACGCTCCTATAGGTCGTATTTCAGGGAAGTGACAAACGACCTATATGGGCTTATTGGTTGGAGAACATGTTGGGAACATTATAGGCCATATTTCATTTTATTTCACTGTTTTCAATAATTCATTCCAGTTCATAGAGTGTGTCGCTGATATGTTCTGTTATCTATCGAAGCGTTTTTCTGCCACTGAATATAAAATAAAAAAGGTAATTGCGACTTTTTATCTCGCAATTCTGACATTTTTTCTCAGAATTGTAAAATATAAACTCGCAATTGCAAGTTAGTTATAAAGTCAGGCAATTCTAAGAAAAAACTGCCTTTTTTCAGTCTCAGAATTGGGCTTTATAACTCATAATTGCGAGCTTATTCTGAGGAAATTCTGAGGAAAGAAGTCAGAATTGCAAGATAAAACACTTGCAATTGTGAGGAAAAAAAATCAGAATTGTGAGATAAAAAGTCAGAATTGTGAGGAAAAAGTCGCGATTGTGAGAAAATTGTGCAATTCCGAGAAAAAGTCAGAATTGTGAGAAAAAAAGTCATAGTTGCGAGAAAAAAGTCGCAATTACGTTTTTTATTTTTTATTCAGTGGCAGAAACAAGCTTCCATGGTTATTATCAGATTAGTGATTTACAGTTTTTATTTATTGTACACAAGTTGTTTTATGTGTAATATCTAAAAAATATATATAATATATTTGTTCATTGTATTTATTTATGACCTTAAAGCTTTAATTTGAAGCATTCAGAGCTTTATGATGATGATAATTATATCATATACAGGTGTTTTACCAATACTTGTTTTGTTTCATTTTCAGTTTTATATTATCTGCAATATGCATATTTGTATGGCATTTTAAGACAATGCAAATTTTGCGAAAATAAAATTTGCAAAATGCACCTGTTGATTTATATCAAAGACTTTAGATATACAAAGACGGTGCACTCATATTACTTATGAATGGGAGAAATATAATAGAATAAGCCCGCCTTCTAAATAGAAGAGCCAATCGCTAATTGGTGAAGTCATTGCATCACTGCAGCTGCTGATTTGCAGTTATGACAGCTTATGTGCATTTTTGGAAAAAAGCTTTTTTTTAAAACACTATTTGAGTATAAGAAACAACATTTACAGGACACTTCATGTCAGATTTTGTTGCTGATTTGAAATGTATCATTTAAATGTGAGTTCTACAAGCAGTTTTTGAGATTTCAGAATTCCCCCATTTAAATATGGCCGCCGAGTGAACAGACTTCCCTTGATAGGGACTTTTTGTTCACATTGATCTTTCCAAAATGGTGTACATGCTGATGCATTGTGGTAATTAGATCAGATGCTAATTTGATTATGCTTTTAGAAAGTGTAATTCTGCAACATTCCTCCAATTTTCCTACAAATCCAAACCAGTGTGCAGATTGCAGCATCTAGTTATTGGTTCACATCTGTGGTCAAACAGGCTACAGATTCATGAATTCTCTCTTTTGGCTGACAAATCTCTCTACTGACACAAGAGCCGGTTCAGCGCCATTGGTGATTTCAGACGGTTTTCATTGACATGGTTTCTAATGCTCACTTGTATATTTCAGTAGCACTTGATATATTTATAGTGTATCTAGCTGTTTGTTTCCTTCCTGTCAACATTTGAGTGGTGTAATGTTTGTCTAGATGTTTGACAGGGACAAACGGACGCTCAGTAAACATTAGCCAACAGCAAACTACTGTAAATAGGCCGATTAAAAAAAGTCATTTAGTAAAGTTGTTGCACTAAAAGGGACCCAAGCCATTTGGATTCACGAGTCTCTGAACTCTTCCTAACCCAATGTGGCATCTTTGCTGAAAGACTCTTGACAATTGCTGAGAGCAAATATACTAAATTCTTATTGTGCAGACCAATAACGAACGTGACTGGGGTCCCTTTGAGATGTTAGTTCTCCATCCTAGAAGTGACCACCCTCCACCCAACACCCCTCTCCCTTCACCCGTCCATCTGTGCTGTCCGTTGTCCCGACATGCTTTCTCTTTCCCCATAAAACCACATTCCGCATGCATGGCCATCAATATTTATGTTCCTTTTAGCAAATTCGATTTGTTGAGATCTTGTCATACGATAGAATGTGGCTGCACATGTGTCCAAGCGAAAAAGACAGATTGCTTTGGGAGTTTCTTATTTCTGGTTGATTTCTCAGTTTGTTTGGTTTCGGGTTTTTGTCTCAAATTCGTTTTTCTTTTTCTTTTTTTTTTTGTATGTCCACTCTTTTTTTGTTTGCCTTGGTTTTGTTGGAATTGTCTCCTTAGTCTGTGGATCAATTATCTTAGCCTGGATACTAAAAGAATTCATTGTCTTTTTCCCATTTCGCTGCGGAGAATTTTCCTTTCTCCTTTTTGTTTTTCCTTTTTCTTCCTTTGTTTTGTTGATATTGCATACGTGTCACTGATTGAAGCGGAAGGTAGGTAACGCTCTGCCTACGCACGTGGAGAATGTGACAAGCACCCTAGCTTGACATCAGTGTCTCTCTCTCTTTTTCTATTTGTTTATCTGAGGAAAACCAAAGGTTGGCGGGTTGATTTTCATTGTTTTCCTTTTAGAACTGTTTGCTCTCCTTTCATTCTCTATTTCGCCCTTTCTGTCTTTTTTTTTCTATCTGATATCTACCTTTGCTTTCATGCTTCAGTCTTCAGTACACTGTCCTCCCCACAGGTCCATCTCTTGTCTGCATTTTGTTTTTATAATTATTATAATTATTATTATTATTCGGTAGAATGCATTTCCTGTCTGTGTCGCATTCCTTTTGTCTTTGGTGAAATGGTACGTGTCATATGATTTGGTCACTTTCCTCTTTTTTTTTTTTTTTTTTTTTTTTTTTTTGTTACATAAGGGCTGCTTCTGAAGTATTTGAGGTTTACGCTCAGCTGTGTTATTTTTTTTCATCCAATATATATACATATATATATATATGTATGGTATTATAAGGTTTTGTTTGGTTAAGTTAGTGTCTGAGGTCAGAAATCCACTTTCTTTTGATGCTAATAATTATCATTATAATGTTCCTGTTTTAATCTACAGCATTGTGATTAAAGAAACAGATGGATGAGTAGTTTAACACAGAGACATTGCTTTGCTCATATATAATATTTTAGCCCAATTTCAGTCTCAGGGGTGCTGTGAAGTCTTTTTTAAAGACCCCATGAAATCCAAATCAAAGTTTTGTAGCTTTTATTTAACATGTGTGGCTTTGCGTTTATCCATATGCTAGTGTACTAGTGTACTACTACAATTTCTGCCCCTCCATTGACAGCTACATAGCTACCACTTTGACGCTTCAAAAAGTTCATAAAGAGATCGTAACACTAATCCAAATGAATTGAGCAGTTTAGTCCACTTTATATGATGAACAGATTGAATTTAGTCTCTTATTCACAATTAAACATTGATCAGCAAACATAAACAGAAGATCATCTGAGAACAAACCTGCGCGAGAACAAACCAAATTTGTTCTTGCGGAAGCTCAAACGTGCTGCGTAACACGAGAATGAACCTCATTGGTTCTTGCGGAAGCTCAAATGTGCTGCGTAACACGAGAATGAACCTCATTGGTTCTCGCTTAAGCTCAAACATGCTGTGTAACACGAGAATGAACCTCATTGGTTCTTGCGGAAGCTCAAACTTGCTGCGTAACACGAGAATGAACCTCATTGGTTCTTGCTGAAGCTCAAACGTGCTGCATAACATGAGAATGAACCTCATTGGTTCTCGCTTAAGCTCAAACATGCTGCGTAACACGAGAATGAACCTCATTGGTTCTAGCTGAAGCTCAAACGTGCTGCGTAACACGAGAATGAACCTCATTGGTTCTTGCGGAAGCTCAAACTTGCTGCGTAACACGAGAATGAACCTCATTGGTTCTTACTAAAGCTCAAACGTGCTGCGTAACACCAAAATGAACATCATTGGTTCTTGCGGAACCTCAAATGTGCTGCGTAACACGAGAATGAACCTCATTGGTTCTTGAGGAAGCTCAAACAAACCTCATTGGTTCTCAATCAAGTCTCTTCAGTAAATTTGGACAAAACTGCTCAATTCATATGGATTAGTTTTACAATCTCTTTATGAACTTTTTGAAGCGTCAAAGTGGTAGTTGCATAGCTGTCAATGAAGCTCTCAGATTTCATTAAAAATATCTTCATTTGTGTTCTGAAGATGAAGAAAAGTCTTATGGGTTTAGATTGACATGAGGGTGAGTAAATGATGACAGAATTTTCATTTTTTGGTGAACTATCCCTTTAACCACAAACTGTACAGTAATAAATATTATGTATGCATGATGTAGAATACATTTCAATTTAAATAATATATCTTTTTTGCATCAAACTAAAGGAAAGATTCTGTCATAAAAATGTTAATCATGGTAATCAGAAATAACAGCTCATTGAGCCATTTCATGGGGTCTTTAATTGAACTTGATGGATAACCCGTAATGCACATTCAGTCAAAGGTTTTTTTACTGAGAAACTGGTGAAGCGAGAGCATCCATTCATAACACAATACAGTCAGTCTTGAAGTTTTAAAATCGCAGCGATAAAATGCACTCAAAGTGTTCGTCTCCCAGCCCACACACTGTGAAATCCGTTTGAATTTGATTTCTTTTGTGTGTGTTTTTCTCTCTTTGGTTTGATTTTCATGCATTGTTTCATACTCACTATCCAGGGAAGGGTGTTGTGTCTTTTTCTCTTGCATTTTGTGAATCTAATGATGCACTTATGTTGCCCCACTTTTCCCTTCTCTTCATACCTTACCTACTAAAGGAGGGAATACCACTTTATTGGTAAGTGGATGTTAACCAAAAGGGAGTTGAAAAACAGAATAACCATTTAAAAAGCTATTAACACAGGAAATGGGTCGCTGTTCACATCTCAGCAATTGTCTGCAGGACAAAACAAATCCACAAGCAAGTTCTATTGAGTAGAAGACCAATTGTTTTCTAATTCGATTGAATCTATTCTTGTGACTCTTTATTTCGTTCCTTCCATTTCTGTGATGTTCCGTCAAGTTGTCTATTTTAATTTTCTAGTTTTATTTTTCACCTTTTTGTTTGTAGCTCTTTCTGAAATTGAAGAAGTCCTCTTTCTCTTCTACTGTATATATTCCAGTCTCTGTCGCTCTTTTTATTCTCTCTGAACTTATTTTCTTTCACAGTTTCGCATATATTTTTTTCCCTCTCTTTCCCTTCTTTGTTTCGATTTTCTTTTTCGGGACTATTCTTTTCAAATCATTATGGTTTTGCATGCCGAGTATTGCATGCGCTGCACAATAGAGGACTGTCTATAAGCCAGAGATCAATCCTAGCACTTTCTTTTAGATATTTTTTTGGCAAGTACACGATAACGCTCTTTCACCCAGGAGGAAAAAGAGTCTAATTTCACTGTTCTCTTTCTGTTTGTTTGTTTGTTTGTTTTTTTTCACATTTATTTCTTTTCCCCCTTTGGTTTGTTGGTTATAATTCATCTACAGAAGCTTCGATCTCTGGCTCCGTCTCCCTCGAGCGCTCAGACGCACGCGTCGCCTCATCTGAGAGGCGCTAAACATCACTCCGGCCTTCCCAAGAGCCCCGGAGGACCCACGGCCCAGACGGGAGAGGATGGCTGCGGAGACGACAGGCCGGCGACGGGCAAACCGCTCTCAGAGTCATCAGGGAGACGCAGCGGGAGGCCGAGGGTTCGAGAGAAGACGTCTCGCTCGCCGGCGCACAGCAGCGACTCCCAGCATGAGCCGCACGCTAAAAACAAGAGTCAGAAGAAGTAAGATTTATTTGATTGAATGAACTTTCTGTCTTAAATCTCTGCATTAACATTTATATTTTATACAAATGTACTGTGTGTGTATGTATATATATATATATATATATATACGTTTCATATACACTACCAGTCAAAAGTTTGGACAAGATTTTTAATGTTTTTAAAAGAAGTTTCGTCTGCTCACCAAGGCTGCATTTATTTAATTAAAAATACAGTAAAAACAGTAATATTGTGAAACATTATTACAATTTAAAATAACTGTTTTCTGTTTGAATATATTTTATAAATTAATTTATTCCTGTGATCAAAGCTGAATTTTCAGCATCATTACTCCAGTCTTCAGTGTCACATGATCCTTCAGAAATCATGATTTGATGATCAAGAAACATTTATGATTATTATCAATGTTAAAAACAGTTGTGTACTTTTTTTTCAGGATTCCTTGATAAATAGAAAGTTCAAAAGAACAGCATTTATCTGAAATACAAAGCTTTTGTAACATTATACACTACCGTTCAAAAGTTTGGGGTCAGTAAGAATTTGATTTTTAATTTTTTGGAAAAGAAATTAAAGAAATTAATACTTTTATTCAGCAAGGATGCATTAAATCGATCAAAAGTGACAGTAAAGACATTTATAATGTTACAAAAGATTATATTTCAAATAAATGCTGTTCTTTTGAACTTTCTATTCATCAAAGAATCCTAAAAAAAAAAAAGTATTATACACAATAAATGTTTCTTGAGCAGCAGATCATCATATTAGAATGATTTCTGAAGGATCATGTGACACTGAAGACTGGAGTAATGATGCTGAAAATTCAGCTTTGATCACAGGAATAAATTACTTTATAAAATATATTCAAACAGAAAATAGTTATTTTAAATTGTAATAATATTTCACAATATTACTGTTTTTACTGTATTTTTAATTAAATAAATGCAGTCTTGATGAGCAGACGAAACTTCTTTTAAAAACATTAAAAATCTTACAGTTTCCAAACTTTTGACTGGTAGTGTGTGTGTATATATATATATATATATATATATATATATATATATATATATATATATATATATATATATATATATATATATATATATATATATATATATATATATATATATATATATATATATATATTTATGTGTATATATATATATATATATATATATGCAAACGTTTGCCAAGATATTTAACATTTAAAGTCTGCAATCAAACTTTAAAGTCAAAATTACAGAATTAAAGTCAAAGATCTCAATATCAGCTCAAACATTTCTCATTATATGCTTCATCTGAGCTGCTATCCACATTCATTTTATAGCACTGTACTGTCAATTTTAGTAAGTTTAGCAGTAACATCTACAGTAGATACCTAACTGCACCAAAACCAAGAAGTCTCTTGCGCTATAAAAACCAAGGATATCAAGTACCATTTCTCCAGTCTATTCCTGTATCCTCACTCAGAACGAAAGGATCTCATTCGTCTAAGCGCCACCATCGCGGACGCGCTCAAAACCGCCACCGGAGTTCCTCTGTGTCACCGGGCCGGCACAAACACACGTCCAAGAAGAAGAAGAGCAAAAGTCACGGGACGGCCCGGCAGCGGAGCAGCTCCTGGAGCAGCGGGAGGTCGTCGTCACGAGCTCATTCTAGAGAATGCGGATCCAGCAAGAACAAATCCCCACACGCCCGCCAGAACAACTCAAGGTACACACTAACAAATATTCATAAAAGAAACTCGTTAATATTCATGAGATAAGTGTGATGTCGCAACCAGCATGTCAACTCCCTCCAGTGTTTTTTAAAGGGCTCATGACATGATCAGAATTGTCTTGATCTTTTGACCATTAAATCATCCTGCGAGTTTCAGAGCTTAAAACGTCCTCCTCATTTTAAACAAAGCATTTATTTAATCAAGCTCCAAAAACGGCTTGTTTTGATATTGCGGGATCTGTGAAGGTTGAAAATAATAGTTTTTCCACATATAAATTTGTTTTTGTGCAACTTTATTAACATTATAAGTGAACCTCAAGGAACATATTAAAATAATGAAAAAATCCATGTCATGACCTGTTTAAAACAGTGTCTCCCATGAATCACAATACATATTTGAGTTATGCTTAAAAATGAGCAGACTAATCCCTAAAATATTAAGGATATAAAATAAATTTTCCTACAGAAATCATTCTAATATGCTGATTTGCTGTTCAAGAAACATTTCTGATTATTATCAATGTTGAAAACAGTTGTGCTGCTTCATATTCTTGTAGAAATGATGATACACTACCATTCAAAAATTTGGAGTAAGCAAGATTCAGAAAGAAAGAAAGAAATTAATACTTTTATTCAACAAGGACAGATTGAATTAGCAAAGCAAATACATTTATAATGTTGCAAAAGATTTCAAATAAATGAACTTTATATTCATCAAATTTTTCAACATAATAATAATAAACATTTTTTAATAACTGAGCACCAATAATAATTGCAGCAGATCATCATATCAGAATGATTTCTGAAGGATGATGTGACACAGAAGACTGGAGTAATGATGCTGAAAATTCAGCTTTGAGTAGTAGTAGTAAAAGTAGAGAGTAAACTGGCCGAGAAGAATATTGCTTCAGCATGGTCTGGTATGAAAACTATAGTAGGTATACAGCAAAGTGTGAATAGAACTGATATTGCCATGGATGGTTTTAGGTCAAATAGTGAACTTGCCAATGCACTAAATAATTTTTATTTGAGATTCGATCAGTTTGATTTTAAGAATGAAATTGAGGAATTGAGATGAAAATTTTAAGATAATCATCATCTCGTCCTAGACCAGAGAGTCCTGGTCCAGACAATATCTGTGGCAAACTATTGAAATATTGTGCAGGGCAATTAAGTTACATCTTTTATGATATTTTTAATATGTCTTTATACCTATAACATGTACCTAACCTGTGGAAGCGGGCTGTTATTATTCCGGCTCCTAAAAATAATTGTCCCAAGGCTTTAAATGACCTCAGGCCAATTGCCCTCACTTCTCTTGTAATGAAATCATTTGAAAAGCTTGTAAAGATTGTAAGGCAAACTGAGAAAGCTCTTGATCCTATGTATTTTGCCTATAGGGCACATAGAGGAGTTGAGGACGCTACAGTTACTCTACTTAAGCTTTTGTCTAAGCATTTAGAAGGGAGAAATACTCATGCTAGACTGTTGTTTATTGACTTTTCCTCAGATTTTAATACTATCTATGGTTACTTTATGTACTGTAATGTATTTTAGGTGGGCGTTGAGGGTGTGTGTAGAAGCACATTGTCATGACTTTTTATTTATTTTTAATATTTTATTGTTATTGTATGTTGTTTATGTCTTAAGGATGGATTGCTGAATCTCCTGTCTGCGCAACAAATTTACCTTCGGGTACTAATAAAGATACCTTGACCTTGATCACAGGAATAAATTACATTTTAACATATATTCAGTTATTTTACATAGTAATAATATTTCACATTTTTACTGTATTTTAGATCAAATAAATGCAGTCTTGGTGAGCAGAATAGCCTTCTTTCGAAAATACTTAATTATTCCAGTAGTATATATTACACAAATATATATTTTAAATAAAAGTCAGATGCACTATGAGAGCCGTTTCCATATCAAGCGATCTTCCTGTAGTTTGTGTCCAAATGCAGAGAATGAAATAAATCCAGTCATCTGAAGGACACAGACACACACATGCTCTGATAAACAGACTGTCTTCACGCTGTCAAGGCCAAATCCTCTCAATCCCAGCATGCACACCCACACAGATCTCTCATTTCTGTCTGTCTGCAGGGAGAGAGACAGCCCTCATCACTCGGATGCGGAAAGAGCTCGCCGCCGCTCACGCAGTTATTCTCCCATCCGGAAGAGACGGAGAGACTCGCCCAGCTTTATGGAAGCTCGCAGGATCACCAGGTAAACACATTTCAGATCAATTCATATTTTAAATGTAATGATATGGCAAGGTGAGGTCATTTCTTTATTTAAAGCCTCTAGGGCTGCATTTAACTCCACTTTTAGACATTCACTCAAAAACTTCCCTAAGCACTTCCCCCCGCAGCCATTTTGAAGTGCGTTCAACTTTATCAAGTGGGCGAGGGAAGTTTATTTACACGGACTCTCAACCCCTTGATTTTGACTAAGGAAACAAGTCTACCCATATGTACACTTCAGGCAGCGCCGTAGACCACAATGCAACACGTTTGTGACATCACAACTCGCAATGTTCGTACTTAATTTACCCACACGTAATCAAGAGCTCCATTTAATCCCACTGCAAGGGTTCCGGTGTAGTGACAAATTGGGTCCTCCCTGAAATCGGGTCTCCTTTAGGACCCCAAGAGATCCAATTAGTACTCTCTTTAGCGCCTGATTACAATTCCTACAAAATCATGTTATGATATATACTGTTTAAACTAAGTTATAATGACCATTTATGTCTGTATTAGTTGGTTTATATACTAGCATAGCATACAGATAGCTTAGTTTATACACACATTTGCACTTACCCTACATGTATTCTCAATCATCTTTAATGCAATTATGTTTAAATTAAGTGTTAAATGTCCAAATATTTGTTATAAATAAAACAAATTAATGATGTTCAATTATTCACTTAATAAGCTATTATTATTATTATAAGGCTATTTATTAATTAACAGTTAATCAAGTGTAAAAAATAACATTTAATGTGTTTTCATACGCATTATATAGTAAGCTATGCATATTTATAAATTAATATAATTCGTATATACTTAGGATAATCATTAACTAACAGTTTGGGGAGACACGATTTCGAGGGAGGACCTGATTTGTCATGACACCGGCAGTAGTGGTCACTCGTGCAACGTAAGCAATGACGTACATCCGAGTGAACGAGACGGAGAGAAGGGCATAAAAAAAGTGGACTTAAACGCAGCCTAGTTTTCAGGTCTGACTCCTGGTTGCCCCTGCTGGTAGAAGTCTATAACTACACCATCTAGGGGCAAAAAGCATTCAAAAGTAGTCATGTATTCTGATCAAATACATTTTTATAAAGCATATTTTGAGCGAATATTTCATTATATTGCAGTAGATGTCTCAAGCATGAAATGGATGTATGTTTTTTTTTTTACAGCAGGACAGTTGGCAAGTAGTCACATGACATTTACAGCTTTGGTGATTGGCTCCAGAAAGTGTCCATAAATATAAATAGAGATCTGCTTAATCAGAACCACCCAAATGGGGAATAAGAAATATGCACATTTTCTCTTTAGTATGTGGAATACAAAGCAAATAAATGCACAGACCAGTGTTGTTTTAGTATCATTTATATACTATTTTAGTATTTATTAATATTTTTAATTTATTTTTTTATATTTTATTTTCATTTAAATTTTAAGTTAATGTTTTAGTAGTTTTGTTGTGCCTTTGTGATTTTTATTCATTTTTTTTAAATATTTTTATTTAATTAATTTTTTTTATTTCAGTTTTAGTTTTAGTATTTTTAGCATTTCAACAGTTAGCAAGGCAACATTTCTAATTTTCGTTTAAGATTTTTAAGTTTAAGTTTTTCATCAAATATTTTTATTTTAATGTATTTCAGCTTTGTTTCAGTTACCGATTTTAAATAGTTTTAGTTCACAATAACAACACTGGCACAGGCAAGGCAAATTAAAGAAACACTGACACCTGCAGGCCAATCTGTGCACTGCATCATTTCTGCACAGCTCATTTCACCACTATACTGCAAAAATACAACTGACTTTGACAACAAAATAATATAACACAAATAATACAAAATTACATTATTAGCATAAGAATTTGAATTGAACTTTAGTATTTGGCTTGTCCTCATTTTGCTTTAATCACAATTTTCTGCTTTTCAGTATGAACATTTTGAGCCCAGTGTGTACTTGAGTGAATGATCTCACGTTTTCTGCATTAATGGGAAAGAAATCGTTTTCATCATCTGAGCTCTGATCTGTCAGGTGTGCTCACTCTCTCCTGCATGAAGGTTTTCCATGGCGACATCACAGCAGAATGATGCCGATCTGCAGGCATGGTTACCGTGGTAACCGTTGCCATGCATCAGGACCCCCTGGTTTACTACTGAAGCAGTTTGCAGCATCACAAGAGTACAACTGCCCCTCCTCACTATATCTGTCTCTCTTTACCTTCTCTCACTCACTCACTCATTCGATCTCTGCTTTTGTCGTTCTCTGTGAGTTCTTTCAGGCCTTTTCACAGACTAACACTAACAGTCCTACACAGGTCACTGACACAGAGACCAGAATGCACTGCGATGAGCTCAGTAAAACCAACCATCCAGATAAATGTCGACTAAAAAATACATACTGTACATAAGTACATACTGATTTCATTCCCTGTTGTTTGTAGCAATGCATTCTGGCCACTGTAGTACACTACTTTTAAAAAGAGTACTTATTACAGAAATTATATACTTTTAATGAATACATGTGATGTTTTCAGTTAATTGAAATTAAATGAAAATATATTATAGTTTAAATTTATATTAAATGCAGTTAGTTTAAATTAAGAGTGCTTTTTTGACACACGTAAGTACATCTTTATATGTAATTTCATAATTCTTTTGTTTTTGAAATATGGTTAAAGAGTACTACAAGCATTTATGGTAAACTAAAATATACTTTAATGTCATTTCTATTGAAACTTGCATGACATGTTTTAAACATATTTGTAATTTCACATTTGTAATCATGAAGATTTAGTACATTTAAAACATTTAAAATATAGTGCTGTCAAAACGATTAATCACGATTAATCGCATCTAACAAAACTTTGTAAATATAATATAAATATAATACGTGTCTGTATATGTCTGTATAAGTGTGTATATACTGTATATACAGTATATATATATATATATATATATATATATACTGTATATACATATATATATATATATATATATATATATATACACACATGCACACACATATATTTACAAACTTTTATGTTAGATGCGATTAATAGCGATTAATCGATTTGACAACACTAATATTAACTAGAAATGTAATATCAAATAGCACACTACAGTTGAAATTATAATCAAGTACTTCACGTGTGCTTTAGTATGTTAGTCAATATGACAAAATAAGTGTACTTCTTTAAAGCATTATTAAAACATAATTCGCAGGGAGTTTGATTGACAGGCGATCTAACCAATCATAATGCCGAATACGCCATTTTGTCCGACAAAGCAGTCAGGGGAGTTAATAGATTAACGTTGGTGGATTTGAACTTGAAAAATGGTGTGTATTGACGTCTTTTTGCGGTTGAAACAATATTCCTTCTGATGTTCATTCATGTTTATTTGATGATATAAATTAACTAGTAGGAAGAGATGAGCGGTTCACGAGCCGCTTGAACTGAGGCGCTACAGCGATCTGTCACGACACATTAAACAGCCACAAAATGGTATTTATTGTTTAAATTTCTTTAAAAATCACAAAATTTGACATTTGAGACTTTGTTTCATATCAAAAGTAACCTACTCTGTCTTATCTGCCAACGCGTTTCAGTGTCCTCTTTGCTCTGCGATGTTATTTTTTACTCTGTGAAAAATGATGTGTGGCGAGAGAGCGGCATGGCTTGTCAGACCTGGCAACAGTAACTAAAGGGGGTGGGTCTTTGTGAGCGGTCAATTAAGCACGGGGGTTTTGCCCATAGAAATGCGACACGTCAACGCGACCACCATCTTGGAACAGTCAACATTTGCTGTCATCACTCACACTAAAACTCAATAGTTTTGTTCGACTTGAAGCGGCGATGCCAGAGGTTTATGCCATGAAAGTATTAGAGAGCAGGCAGCTCCGTTTGCTTTCGAATCACTCCAGCGGTATTTTGATGCCATTCACCAATCGGTCTGCGCAGCGAACACAACGCAAACACACCTATTGAGTTTTCCAAGATGCAACAGCATTGTTTTAATAGCAACCGGAGCTTCTAAGGCAGCTGCAGTGATGCGACGACTTTACCAATTGCCGATTGGCTCTTTTACTTAGAAGGCGGGGCTTATTCCACCATATTGCGTGTTGCACTTTCTCCCATTCAAAGTAATACGAGTGCGCTGTCTTTGGTATAACTTCACGGACTAGCTTTGTAATACGGTGGACAGCTTACGTATAGCGGCTGCTAATGAGGCATCTATGTATATATTCTATGGTTTTTGTCTCATTCACTGAAGTTGCAGTATCTGCAAAATTAGGTGTCAGCCTTAAAATACTATATGTAGGCAGCCCACTAGGTTCAGAGTCTCTTGGTACAATCTGAGTCAAATATCTTTTTCGCTTTAGCCTCCTTGGCTAACCTCACAGGAATACAGTTCTCGCTAACAGCAACTCACTGCAAATGCTAAATGCTACTGGAGTGTGAATGTGTGTCTAACATACTATAAAACTAATGTTTCTCTTTGAAGATGGAGCCCATTGTGTGCATTTCCATTTACTGTCTGATAACATGATGCTACCACAAAATTAGCGTGTGGTTAACACTCACTAACCAAAGCTGAACGTCCTTTTCCAGACATTTTCTCTTACAGAAACTAATCGTTGCAGCACGCTGACACTTCCACTGCTTTGACCACAACATGATTATATGTTTATTGGAGTTATTACAATGTTTTGTGATTACCTGCTAATGATGGTAACTTGTTTTGCATGGTTTTTAGCTGGTCCAATGTGGTTATAAGTTAATTACAGCTGGTTTAAATCAGTGTAAAACACATACAAACAACAAACAAATAAATAAAAATCAGATTAAAATTAATTAATTAAAAAACACAGGAAGTCAAACAGCAGGAAAAATAGGAACAAAAATACACTTCAAAATAAGAGTCCTTAAACACAAGACAGGGGAAACGAGACAGGAATTGTAACAGTATTGTATTGTAAGTAAATATTTTCCAAATAAGATTTTAAACATATTTATAATATTAATTTTAAATATAATTTTAAGTATATTTAAATATAAGTTTAAATATATAAATTTCACAGTATAAATTGGGTTTTTATGTAAGAAAGTACACTAAAAAATGGGTCACCTAAAAATAATAATATCTAAATTAATTGGTGTTATTTAAGTGAAAATATTATCTAATATTGCAGAATCAACCTAAATACATCACTTTATCTGAACAAAATTAATTTTTGTGTGTTAAATCAAGTAAATAAAACAGGTAACATTTGCAGGTTAAAATTTTAGGATGTCTAAAAGATTGAAAACCCATATGTTTTTGATTGATTAGCTGGTGAGAGTAAGATTAACCTGATAAACTGTCTTGGTTAAGCTAGTTAGAGCTGGTATGACCACCTTGGACCAGCAAGAAACTAGCTACCATTTAAGACAATATAAGAGATAACTGATATTACATTACAAACTAGATTGCAAAGTGATGGCACAGCACGTATTTGATGTTATTGAGTGGTCAAAGTGGTGTTCAAGTGCTTATGATTTTTTTATTTTTATGTTATCATGTGCCTGTATTATATGATCTCTCTGTTCCATCTTTTCTGCAGCGCACGAAAGCGGCCCATCCCATACTACCGGCCGAGCCCGTCCTCTTCCAGCTCCGCGAGCAGCTACAGCAGTTCTAGTCGCAGCCGCAGCCGCAGCTACAGCAGTTACAGCAGCCGCAGCCGCAGCAGGAGTCGCTCCAGGAGCCCGAGCCCCGCGCACAGTTACTACAGCCAAAGCAGCTACGAGAGCCCCGGATTCTGAGAGCAACTGAAGGTACGGAGGGGGAAAGTCAAAGACCAGGAGACTAAGAACATCTCAACTGTGCAGGACACCTTTCTACCGCAGGATCTGTGCTGAAGAAAATCACTATATAACGTGAGGATGAAATGCAGCGGGTATCAGGGTTTCTGGCTGACAGGACGGTCCATAAAATGTTGGGGTGGAGTAACACTGAAAAGATTTAAAACTGAACAAAAATAATAGGTTAAAGGTGAAGAGGGTACTTACACTGCAAAATAATCTCTTTTTTTTTTTTTAGCATTTCTGTCTTGTTTTCCAGTACAAATATCAAAACATTCTTAAATACATTTACTTGAGAAGGTCAAATGAAAAAAATATGAAATGTTTCCTGAAAAAAGTATCAAAATGAATGGCTGGTAGGGACTACAACGAGCTTCTTCCCGGGTTGGTGACATCACAAACCCCAAAATTTACATAAACCCCGCCCCCAAGAACACACAACCAGGCCATGTTGGGCTGCTTTAGAGAAGAGGAAGAGTTGTTGTAGTAGAGTGTTGTTGTCATGCCGTCATTTTACGCCGGACTGCTTCACAAACGAGGGTCAATTCAACGCTGGATTTGCACAAAAGATTAACATGACGGCACATGCTAGTGGATGAGTTGAATCAACTCCACAGCAACTACATCAATTTATCCACTAACCATTCAGAAACGTCTAAAAGTTGTAACTTCTTCCTGAGTCTCTCCATCAGGGAGCAGCAGCTCATTTGCATTTAAAGGGACACACACATAAACGGCGTGTTTTTGCTCACACCCAAATAGAGGCAAATTTGACAAGCTATAATAAATGATCTGTGGGGTATTTTGAGCTGAAACTTCACAGACACATTCTGGGGACACCAGAGACTTATATTACATCTTGTGAAAAGATTATAGATCCCCTTTAAAACAAGAAAAAATATCTGCCAATGCGGTAATCAAGATTATTTTTCAAACCCCATTGGCAGGTTTTTTTTTGGTTTGTTTTTTTTTGGTTTAACCAAAACCTTTTTGCTTCTCAAGTAAATGAACAAGTAAATCTTGATTTCAGAATGTTTAGATATTTGTACTGGAAAACAAAACAATATATATTTTTTTCAGTGTTAAAATACTTTCTTGTGTCCCAGTTTAATATAGAGAGTCTCTGTCACAACATAGATCTGTTTATATATGCATCCTGACAAGCTCAACCAATGGCAGGAGTTTGGGGCGGGACCTTCTGTTTGTTTGACCAATGACAAACAGCGGGAGCATTTGGGAAACCTTTATAAAAACAGTCATTACTGGTGCTCTTTGAAGCAAAGCATCACTGTTATTATCTCGCTTGTTATTTTTACAGTTATGTTTAGTGGTGCAGAAATTACACACTTCACCCTTTTTTTTTCATAAAGCAAAAATCCTTGTGTGTGTGAATCCGATTCAAATCCTCTTAAGAAAATGCATCAAATCAGATTTTTCCGCCCTTTCTTTCCACAATTATTCATAATTATACTAATAATAATGTTAAGTTATCACTATACAAATTATGTAGATACACTAAATATTAAATACACTGTCTGAACAAACACATCTGATCTCGTCACTGGATGAGAAATGACAGAAGAGCGGATTTGAGTGCAGTGTCAACAAAACATTTTTAGGGAGTGAATTTGGAAATAACTGCAAAGGTATCTGACGTTACATTATAAAATACAGATTAAAACCAGCCGACTACACGTCAAACCCTGTGAGATGCTGACACACACTTATGATGCACAGAGATATTGATGTTGTCAGCATTTTTGTATTTAACATATTCATTGTTACAAATAGTTCCAGTGTCTCTATTTAGAGACTAAAAGGCCTGAAGAACAAAGATAAGATGAGCACTTTTTTTCCCCTGAAATTCTTCCACGCTGCAAAAATAACCAAAAAACTGGGTTAAGAACGAGAGACTAATCGTGATGAGGTCTAAAACAATCTCATGACAAGAGTGCAAAATCAAGAGACTGTATTCCTACACTGAAGATGAACGAAAGCAAGAACAAACTATTCGACTTTACAGTAGCTTATGATTTGGGTGAATCTCATAAAGAAATGTCCAGCTCATATAGAAACAAGAAATTAAATGTTGTACAAAGAAATTAAGCACCATTAAGATTTTGTGAATTTTGACTTTTTCATAACATTTTTTATAACCATTTTTTTTTATTTAGGATACTGACAATTGGGTGATTTAAATGTGTACATTTGGTCTTGGAGATAATAATTATCCCTCTGGTGCTCTTTGTTTGTTTTTGATCAAAAAATTTTACTTTTTGTTTATTTCGATTTTTTTTTTTTTACTTTGGAATGGTACAAAACTTTTTAAAGGTTTTGGCACTTGATATGTGAACACACACACACAAAATCATGGAAATAATTCAGAAAGGATAAACTGTCCTGAAAAAAATTAGTCACACTTGTGCTCCTCACTATCAAAAATGTCCGCTTTGGAAATGAATGGGAAACGAATTTCATCTAGTGGAAACGTTTGGTACTGCGCCCAAACAAAATCTTACTGAAAGCTCATTTTTTGAGATATCAACCTCAAATTTGGAACACAACCTTAGAATTATGGCTTTGATTTTGTTAGTATTTTTAGTATTATTACAGTATTTTTGTGCAGTTTTCATAACAATAAACTTAAACTTCTATAACTTTTTTTCACTTCAAGTGTCTTCTTTAAAAAACAAACAAACTTAAGTCTGTGCTCAAAAAATGAATAAATGGATTATAACTACTGCATAAATATAATTTAGTACAACAAATCCCCTCAAAAATACAAGATATTAAATGAAAAACATTATCAAACTAAAATATAGTACATTCATTTAATTGAAATAAAAAAAGGAAAAATTCTGTCATTTTTTGTATGCCACGCGAGGAGCACCAGAGGGTTAAACATACTTCATTTTCTTTATTATGCAAATATAATTGTTTATTTATTTATTTTTACTTAAAAATGACTGACAGGTTTGTTGTTTTTTTTTGTTTTTGATTTTTTGAGATTCACCCATTAATTATTTAAAAAACGCATCTTTTTTTTGTTGAAGTTGTATTATAATGACTGTATGTCAGGATGTTTTTGTTTGAATATTTCCGCTGCAAGTTTTGGCTGTAAACTATGCACTGTATATTCCAAGTTATATACCGGATTATATAAAGGCTTTGTACGTGGAAAAGCTTGGCATGATGCAGAAGAGAGGCTGCATATCTGGGTGTAAGTCTCTCTCCTGCCCTCCTTTACTCTCGGATCTCTTTGGAAAATCCATATCTGATGCACCTATAATGCGAGTCCATTTTGGAGATGTGATATTTCTTATTATATACAGTATTCCACTTCTATTTTGGCTGTGTTTAGTGCATATAAATACGGTTAGAGCTCTGTGTTGTACAGTTATTATTACAGGTACTGAACTCTCTGTTGTTTTTAACCCCCGTCTCTAGTGTAGGTGCACTTACCTGAAACCAGGCTGCAAAAATATACACGTACACGTCTTTTTGAGCATATTTATTCATGTTATTCTATTTATTCGGTGATGCTATTTATTTAATATTCATTGCATATTTATTTTGTTATTTATTACTTTTTGGCTCTGTTTTTATAAGGAGTCGCACCATTTTCTGTGCGTATTGCACATTTGCAAAGTTTTGATTGTTTGTAATGACAAGCTTCTGCATCCTTTAAAGTCAACATGAAGTCTGATTAACTTTCTGAATACATGTTCCTGTTCTTATTTCGAATGATGTCGATGCATGTTAGTCTAAATTTTCTTCATAATTTTTCTCCACTTTCTCCACCTCTGAAACAACTGGCATCACAAATCCTTTTTATCTTCTCAAGAACATGCCATACATCATCAGCGTCATCGTCCAATCAATTTATGGTGGATAAAATACCACATTATTCTTGAATTTTTCTTTAATATGCTGTTGCACTCTAAAATATGTCACATTTCTGGAAGTAAAAGGGGTTTCATGTTGACCTTAAATGCAGAACTGCAATGAATTGTTATGAAATGATTATTTTTCAAGCAGAAGACTGGTTGTTGTTTTACGAGTTTGCATTTTCCAAATATTTATTATAATTTATTGTACTGTGTTTCTCTCATTCCCTCCTTCAAATGGAGACTGAGCTGGCCTTTTATCGGTTGTTTCTTTGTCTTTCTTCCCTGGAAAGAACTAATAAAGAAGGCGGATTACAGGCCCAGCGTCGGCTCATGTGAACTTTAACCTTATGATGCAGGAAATGGCCTCAGTCTTCCTTTTTATGTGTCTCGTCACCAGTGTTATATGATTTTACAGACACCTGTTGATTTAATAATGTGAGTTGATACAGCTCTAACTTCCCAACTGTATAAAGTCCGTAGATTTAGTGACCAGTCATAAATAAACACATAATAAAAGTATCTGCAAATGAATCATCTTAATGTCCTGTTCTTGCTTTTGAGTTTTGGCTTATTTCAAAATGTAATATCTTGTCTTCAGAATGTAATACTCTTTGTGGAAAAAGAAGCATATTTCAGCATACTTTTAAAAAGAGTATTTATTATGTAAATAATATACTTAAATATATACAGTTGCAAGAAAAAGTATGTGAACCACTTGCATAATCTGTGAAAATGTGAATCATTTTAACAAAATAAGAGAGATCATACAAAATGCATGTTATTTTTTATTTAGTACTGTCCTGAGTAAGATATTTTACATAAAAGATGTTTACATACAGTCCGCAAGACAAAAAAATAGCTGAATTTATTAAAATAACCCTGTTCAAAAGTTTGTGAACCAGTTACCTGGATGATCTACGACTGTTTTTTTGTTTTGTGATGGTTGTTCATGAGTCGCTTGTTTGTCCTGAACAGTTCAACTGAGCTCTGTTCTTCAGAAAAATCCTCCAGGTCCTGCAGATTCTTCAGTTTTCAAGCATTTTTTTTTTTTTTTTTGCATATTTGAACCCTTTCCAGCAGTGACTGTATGATTTTGAGATCCGTATTTTCACACTGAGGACAACTGAGGGACTCAAACACAACTTTTAAAAAAGGTTCAAACATTCACTGATGTTCCAGAAGGAAACACCATGCATTAAGAGCCGGGGGTGAAAACTTATTCACATTCACTTTTTGAATATTATAGTTTTAATTTATATTAAATGCAATTAGATAAAATTAAGATTGTTTTCACCCTCTTAAGTAGGAAGTACATATTTATATGTATTTTTTATATAATCACTTTTATTGTCTTTGAAATATGATTAAAATGTATTGCCAAATGTAGTGACTGACAAGCATTTATGGTAAACTAAAATACTTTAATGTTTAAGTTGCAATTTAGTACATTTAAAATATATTAGTAGCATAAGCTATGTAGACTAACCTTTTTTGTTGTTGTTCAAAATGAACAAAATGTAAATACAAAGTCAATACATCATCAATCTTTCTTCCTAAATGTGTTTTTGTCTTACCCTGATTCACTTTGGTAAGCCTATTATAAGTGTTTATATTTTAGACCAGACGGGAAGGTTTTCGCGGGAAATTGCATGTTTGAAAATTGCGTCATTTGCCTGTGAGTGACTCGTGCGCTGCTCCAGCTGCTTTGACGCGTGTTTTGTGTGGGAATGAGAGAGATCAGTTGTCACAACGAGTGAGAAACTTTGATATGGAACAGCTCAATCTCCAGCCTCCGGAGACTCACCCGCTTTTCGGAGATCTGAGGGATTTAAAATGTTGTAACAACGACGCGGAGATGATGGCGTTTTTATTACTCAACAGGTGAGTAAGCTATTTTATTTAACAGATAAATTGTCATATGTTGCTCTCTAACAGAGTTCATTGTAGGCCTAAATTATTATTATGAAGGGTCATATTCATCCGCACGGTTACGCGTAACTGCGTTCAACTGGAAATGAACGATTGTCAAATTATTGGTATTCCATGAAATTAGCATGGTGTTTTAGTGCCCCCTAATGGTTATTGGAGTATTGCAGACGTTCTTTATTTCGATCCTTTCGCGTCAACCGACCTGAGGATTTTGTGTCTGCAGTGTAATCATCCGAGGCCAGTTTCAGAATCGGAGGTATCTCATGCAAGATAACAAAATGGTGTTTGTTGGGCCTGGAGCCAACGTTTTGCTTTTCTTTATGTATTAAATATTATCTTTATTGTATTGTTTTTCTTTTGTTTTGTAAGTTTTTTTTTCTCTCTCTCTCTTATTTTGATTCTATTTTAGATTACCATGGCCCCTGTTTTAACATTTTTTTGGTGCATGCCTTACTAGAAATGAAAGCCAATTCAAGAAACTTAAGAGTTTTTGCTTTTCTTGCTGCCTGCCTAGCCAGTCCAGACCTCCTTACAACACTATGTTTATACTGCAGTAATAGTAATATGGCAGTATGCTATTCTGATCATATCTTTCGAAGTGTCTGGTACTCTCTGTCAACACTAGATGTTGCTGTAGACGCTCATGTGATCCGGCTGGATTTGTGTCTGGAAGGTTCTTGCTCTTTCACAAACTCCAGCCGTTCACTATGGAAATGAAACAGTTGTATTTATAGTCCAGCAGCTCAAAACTGGAATCGCTTCACATTTCTGTTCATTTCTATAATGTCCTTCCAGCTTCTTCCAGACTTTTGAGTTGCTGAACATTCCAAAAAAGAAGCTAAAATCACTTGTAAGTTTGGTTAAAAGTTTGTAAATTAATTCATTTTATTGAGATTTGTATTCATTTTTTATTCTAATAAGAAGTAACTGTTTATTAAAGCAATAAGGCTTCTACAGATGTTAGTCAGTCCATTATATTCAGACGCTTTCTTGTACCTTATTGCTAAAATATACACATTTCCATTACCTGTCTTAGCAGGTGCTGTCCTGCCATTGTGACTTTTAAACTAGTGAATGCTATAATGGTATATGAAATGTTTCATGGTATATACTATATATCAAAGCACTATGGTATTACAATCTGAAACATCTCAGTACTTACATTTCTGCATTTTCTGTCAGATGCATTTATCCAAAGTGGCTTACATTGCATTGAGGGTATACATTTTATCATTCCCTGGGAATTGAACCCGTGACCTTGGAATAAAAACACTGACGTGTTCATGCAGCGCAGAGATTTACAGTTTGTTTAGTGTGCCGCAGGGCTGAAATGAAACTGCTGACACACTGTTGGAGGGTTTAATTGAACATTTGAGCGCTGTTATACTAATACACATTCACCATTACTTTTAATTCAATGCAATAATATGAGATATTGTTTATGAAGATACTGTCATAATATTGTCAATGAGAAGTGACAAATCATCCTCCCTTTTTAAGTGTTATTTTGTTATACTAGTCCATTATAGTTTTTGTTAAAGGGGACCTATAATGCCCCTTTTCACAAGATGTAATATAAGTCTCTGGTGTCTCCAGAATGTGTCTGTGAAGTTTCAGCTCAAAATACCCCACAGATCATTTATTATAGCTTGTTAAATTTGCCCCTATTTGAGTGTGAGCAAAAACAACATAATTTTTGTGTGTGTCCCTTTAAATGCAAATGAGCTCTGCTTTTCAGAAGAGGGCGGAGCTTTAACAGCTCGCGCTTCTGTTCCTCACAACAACAAAGCTGGAGAATCTCACGCAGCCAAAATGAGGATTGTCAGTAACGGTGTTCAGCCTTACATTGTTCAAACCGGAGTCGACACTGATGGAGAGACTCAGGAAGAAGTTACAACTTTTAGATGTTTCTGAATGGATAGTGGATAAATTTATGTAGTTGCTGTGGAGTTGATTCAACTCATCCACTAGCATGTGCCGTCATGTTAATCTTTTGTGCAAATCCAGTGTTGAATTGACCCTCGTTTGTGAAGCGGTCCGGTGTAAAATGATGGCATGACAACAACACTCTACTACAACAACTCTTCCTCTTCTCTAAAGCAGCCCAACATGGCCTAAATAGTGTTCTGTGCTCGTCTGTGCAGCCAATGACAGAACAGTTAGCATGCTTTGCTCGAACTTTTGCCATGGCGTTAGAACTGGTACACCGTTGTCGCTTGCGAAAACAAAATGGCGGCGCCGTGGGTGGAAACGTGCAGGTGGTAATATTATAATAAGATCCCCTTCCTACGTCACAAGGGGAGCGAAATCTGAGCGGCTCGTTTTTTCACATGCTTGCAGAGAAAAGCTTACCAAAACAAAGTTACTGGGTTGTCCTTTTTCACGTTTTCCTAGATGCACCGGGGACACGATTATAGCACAAAAACACGGAAAAAGTCAGATTTTCATGATATGTCTCCTTTAATATTTTGAATTAGATTTTATTTTTATATTTTTTTGTTCTCACTTTAAAGTGTTTTTTTTATTATTATTATTATTTTTTTTGTCGGTATAGTTTTTTTAAAAATTCATTTTATTTATTAGTTTTAATTTATTTTGTTTTTGAGTTTTAGTACTTCAACCCCCGGTTTCACAGACAAGGTTTATGCTAGTCTCAGACTAAAATACATGTTTGAGCTGTTTTAACTGAAAGGAACTTGTACTGACATACCTTAAAATAACTCAATGCCATTGTTTTGTCCCAAGATTCACACCAGTAATGTTTTTTCTGGTGTACGTTTATAAAAGCTACTTAAATTGAACTAAGGTTTAATCCTGCATGTATCATTGATATACTGTTATAGTTATCATTATTATATTAAATTTGTTTTTTATTTTAGTCAGTTTTATTGATTTTGTTGTGTGTGTGTGTGTTTAAATGTCTATCTAATTTTTATTAAAGTTTATTTCAGTTTTAGTTATTTTAGTTTTTCAAGTTAAATGAATGAGAAATGTTGAAATAAATAAGTTTATGTTTTTATACATTTTATATGATTTTAGCAAACATTTATTCTATTGCACAGAATGAAAAAGTTGTTTTTAGGTTTAGTTAATAATTATTACACTGTTTGTAGGTTAATTCGTCTGTCTGGTTTGTGTTCTCAGTGTTTGGAGATTCAGTCCAGTGAATTCCTACAGTAAATCATCTATTAGCACATGTGCGATTGGTCACCTGTTATTTCTTTGTGTCAGTTTCTGCTGACTCGGTCTGTGTGCTTTACAACAATCCTCAGATTCATGACAAGAATGTGTTTGTGAGAGCCAGGAAAGGGGACGGAGTCGGCTTTGGGAAGGCCTTTGCCTTGGATTCCATTCTCATGCGAGGCCGTCCGTGAATAGACATTCTAGTCACTTCTATAAATATCTGGATGGGAGGGGGTGTTGCATGAGTGTGGAAGGGGGTGTGTCGACCAAGAACCTTCTTATAAATCTCAGCCCTCCCAAACAGGACACAGCACACGCCTGAAAACTTTCAGAGCAAGAGCAAACTTCAGCCATGGCCGAGAGACGCATTCCCTTCAGCTTCATGCACGGCCCATCCTGGGACCCTTTCCGCGACTGGTACCAGGGCAGCCGGCTCTTCGATCAAACCTTTGGGATGCCACCCTTCTCCGAGGAGATGCCCACTTTCCCGAGCACGCACTGGCCCGGATACGTTCGGCCCTTTGGACATCCCGACATGCCCTCCTTAATGCAGAGCCCAGCGATGGCTCAGATGCCCATGTCACCCTCTGCGGTGATGGTGCCTCCAAACTACGGACGGGCCCTTTCCCGACAGCTCAGCACGGGAATGTCTGAGATAAAGCAGACGCAGGACGCCTGGAAGATCAGCCTGGACGTCAATCACTTCGCCCCAGAGGAGCTGTCGGTGAAGACCAAAGATGGAGTGGTGGAGATCACCGGTGAGCACTTTGCTTCTAATTACTTTCATGTCATAATTTAGCCGAAGAAGAGCAGCTCAGTTTGTTCTGTTTGAAATGCTCAAGCCATAGATGAAGTGTTGATGAAGTATTGTTTATTTGTGAACTGACTTCATCATAAATCCACTAAAAATCACTAAAACATCAGCAGATTCACCTTAAACATGATGCAGAAAAGTGAACTTCAGACATTTTGTGTGCCCAGATACTTTTTGGGATAACAGTAGTGTCTAAAAGCTACAATATAAGTTAATATTTTGCTTTGAGGAAAGAAATTACACCTGATTTGCATAGTTGTTTTGAAAGGGAAAAGTCCAGGAAGTATAGAAGCCCATTCCTGCCATACAAAAAAAATCATGCTTTGGTGAATCATAATTATGAATTTTGACTTTTTAGACTCATAATTTTGAATTTTTATTTTGTAATAATGACTTTGTCATAATTTCAACGTTTTATCTCATAATTATGACTTAATTTTGACTTTTTATGTTATAATTAAGCATTTTTTTTATTGATTTTTATGATATACTTAATATCTCATAATTTCAACTTATGTCATAATTGACTTATCTCAATGATGACTTTGTATCTCATAATTCTGACTTATTGTCACAATTATGCATTTGTATCCATAATTGATTTTTATTTTGTAATTATGACTTAAAATCTCATAATTTAAACTTAATATCTCAAAATGTCAACTTTGTAACAGTTGACTTTTATGTCAAAATTGACTTATCTCATAATTATGACTTTGTATCTCAATTTCGACTTACTGTGTCATAATTATGGCTTTTTATCTCAAAATTATGACTTAGTATCTCATAATTTTGACTTGTCATAATTATGCATATTTATTCATAATTTGTTTTTTATCTCGTAATTATGACTTTATATCTCATAATTCCAACTATGACAAGCATTGTCACAATTATGACTGACATAATTGACTTAGTACTTCATAATTTCAATTTATTGTGTCATTAATCATGGCTTTAATCTCAAAATGATTACTTAGTATGTCATAATTTCAACTTTTTATCACAATTAAAACTTTTTATGTCAATTGACTTATCTCATAATTGTGACTTATTGTGTCATAATTATGGCTTTTTATCTCAAAATTGTGACTTTGTCATAATTATGCGTTTTTATCCATACTTTATTTTTTTAATTTTGTAATTATGGCTTAATATCTCATAATTTCGACTTTTTGTCACAATTATGACTTTTTATGTCATAATTGACTTAGTACTTCATAATTTTGACTTAGTGCCACAATTATGACTTTTAATCTCAAAATTGTCTTAATATATCATAATTTAGATTTATTGTGTCACACTTATGACTTTTAATCTCAAAATTATCTTAATATCTTATCATTTAGACTTTTGTGTCATAATTATGACTTAATATCTCATAAATTCTACTTTTTGTCATAATTGACTTTGTATCTCATAATTTCGATTTATTGTGTCCTAATTATGGCTTTTAATCTCAAAATTATTTTAATATCTCATAACTTTGACTTATTGTGTCACAATTATGACTTATTAATCTCATAATTATGATTTAGGATCTCATAATTAAGACTTCATAATTATGATTTACCAAAGCATGATTTTTTTTTTTTAATGTGGTGGACATGGGCTTCCATGATTAATAGAGCTGGTGGAGAGTGAAGTAAAGGAAAGCTGCTGAACAACAGATGTTGCTGGGAAAAGTTTCTTCTGTAGGGTGGGAGCTGATAAAAACAGCCAGCAAAATTCCTGAGAAATTACACAGCCAGAGCACAGAGCGCAGGCATCTGCAGGATAGTTTCACTTCAACAATACTGATGTCTTCTGGTCTGAAGGCCAGCGTTTGAATATAAAGCCGTTTAGAGATGTGTGTGTGCATCATTACTCTTTCATAGCTCATGAGAATTAGTTCTCAGCTTTGTGTCATTTACTTTTTTTGTTTCATATGGAAATGCATCAGATTTCAGAAGCAAAATGGCTGGTGAAATAAGGAGCACGTCATGTTAAACTTGTGAAGTAATACACACTAATGACTCTCATATCACATCCATCACTGTGGTCGTTTATTAGATCACGAGGGTCTTCTGAGGTTTCAGACATGTTGTCTATAAACAAACAGAGCTGGTGCTGGGTTACCCGGCTGGGTGTCAGCCAGAGTTTGAGCTTTGAGGAACACTGAAAGGACAGCGAGGTCAAATGCACCATGTTGTGTTTCACATTCAGGAAGTGGTTTAGAGAAGGAGCAGATACTGGTCACCAAAGCCTGACACATCAGAGGTGAAGCTCAGTCAATGTGCGAATAAACACTTCCAAAGAAGTGTGACGTGTCTGTGACATTCATTCACATGAATGTGAACGGTGATTGATCATTCAAAACTATCCTAGGGTGTCATCCTGTTAATGCAGTCGTTGCTGTTTTGAAGAATCTGAGAGAAATGAAGGAGATCTCATTAGTGTTTCTTCTTTTCTAATTGTCCGCTCACATCTGATCTGCATGCAGGCAAACACGAGGAGAGGAAGGATGAACACGGCTTCGTGTCCAGATGTTTCACCAGGAAATACACGTAAGTGCTGAGACGCTGATGAAGCACACTTGATAGGGAGGATGAAGAAATATCTTGAGAATAATGAGAGGGTGGGACCAGTTGGAGAAAACCACTTTTGATACTTTTCACTGTTTTTGAAACGTAAATGTAGTGACACGAGTCTGTTGTGTTGCAGTCTGCCCCCTGGTGTCGACTCTGAGAAGATCACGTCCTGTCTGTCTCCTGAGGGCGTCCTGACCATCGAAGCTCCTCTGCCCAAACCTGCAATCCAGGGCTCTGAAATCAACATCCCTGTTAACACAGGCAGCAGCACAGCGACCGTCAGCGCCACAAAGAAACCCTGAGCACTACAACACACACACAATTTTTTCAGCATGAAAGTCTTGCTACTTTTGGTCTATGTAAACTGCAGGTAGGAGAGGATGGATTGCCGTACTGCATTCCCGTCTCATTTTTTTTTTTTTACTTCTTTCTTTTTCATCTTTGTCACTCTTTCTTCTCCTCCTCTCTTCTACTTGTAGTAAATCAATGTCTATGTACACAACAATCTCTCGAAAACATGCTCATATTTCACCCCCAAATCAAATTAAAAATTAAAAAACAATATTTTTGATTAAGAATATTAAGCATGTTTTATGACCAATAATATATTTTCATGCCAATTAACCAAAAATGCCAATTTACCCCAAATACTTATTATAATTGGAAAATATTATTTATTTATATTTTAAATAAAATTGTGCATATAGAGTATTGATATTTATATGCATTTTTTTTTTTAAAATGTCTAGAGAGAAACCCATTTTTATTAATACAATTTTTTTTTTTTTGCACTACAGTAATGTGAGAATCGAAAAATGTCACAATTTAAATGCTCCTAAAATATGATTGGTCTTTATGCAAGTCTTTTGATTTTGAGATAACTGCAGTTTTATTATATTTTGAACCACTAGCAAACATACTGTACGCAGTCAGGCACAATAAAAACAATGTTTGTTTGTCGTTATGTTTTCATCAAAAGTTGCTCTGCCTCTGAAATTTGTTTTCTGCTTTTGTCACCTGGTCCATGTTAGCTGTTAATTACTACTAACCAGTAGTCAAATAATGTAGCGATTTCGCCATAGACTACTGTTGTAGGTATTGCAGCCTTTTTAAAACTAATCTGACTCTCATTCACAAATGAGGAAAAAAAAATCAGTTTGACTTTATCATACTGCTGGGAGAGTAACAACATGGTTTCCTCACATCAGTCTTCAGATTGGTCTCTTTGGGTTTCTTAGGCTTTACATAATGTTCTATATTACTGTAATAAAGACTTTCCCATCATGAGCTATCCTGATGGTAGAATTGGGAATAAACATTTTCAAGGCAAGGCAAATGATTTTCTTGCATTTATTTGTTTTGTCATTATGGTCAAAACCACACCCATTCATTTATTATATATTTTGCAATAACAGAGTGTCTATTTACACTAAGTGCAAATAGCGTCCTTTGTTGGCACATGCTATTTACACTAGCTCCGCCCACCAATGTCTGGTTGGGCCACTCTATTTAAAAAAAAAAGGCACGCAGAATTCAACATCTTGAGTCGTGCAGCAGTAGCGAGTAAGGCTCGCATACCTGGCTTTTAACGCGATCGACACAGGTTCAAATCCGCCTTTTGCCGAGTTCGCTCTTCTTCGTTTTCCCATCACATATCACACCAGAAAGGCATGTATTTTTAATAAAAATTAAAACAATGTTCTAAAAGTGCAAATAAACTGCCTAATGAATGTGTAATACAAGCATTTATTGGGTAGGGTTAAGGGAAGGTGTTGGGAGGGATTTTATTCTCCCAATAAGGCAGCATCCATTAATAATTTTAATAAATATAATCATTTACACTCTATGATATTATTTCATCCTGTTAATGTACAAAAATACTCAGGTGCAAATAGTATCTGCCAATATAAAGATAGCATCTAATTACTATTTACACTTATTGCAAAGAACTGCTACTTTTACATGGTGTAAATAGAATGTATTGCTATTTTCACCTAGTGCAAATAGCATATCGCTAAGAAAATGCTGCTATCGTCACTTAGTGTAAATAGAATAAATCGCTATTTTCACTTAGTGTAAATGGCATCTACAGCTATTTTCACTTGGTGCAAATAACATCTATTGCTATTTGCACTTAGTGTAAATAGCTGCTGACTTTGAATAATTTGACAATCCTCCCAACTGAAAATCGGATAAATGTTTGCAGATTCCGACTGGACTTTGACTTTGGCTTATGAAAGAAGTGGGTGATGCTGGTTCTTGATCGTCATCTCTCTCTCACACAACAGGAAACAATTTTGTCAAAACTTTCATGAATCTAAACATAAGATCAATACTGTTATTGACTGTAACTGTAAGAGGTGCCTTAAAATAGCAGAGATGAGATATAAACCACTTTAATAAGTAATAGAAATTGTTTGAACTGTTTTATGCATGATGTATTTCATAATGTAGCCATGCATGTGAGCTTCATCTACTGAAATATGCATGTTTCATGATCACTGCACACAGTTTACATCAGTGTTAGAAAAATCTTTCAAAATTATCATTTTAATATTACCCTTGCAGTTCTGCAGCATTTTTCCCAGGTTTTTAAACCATGTACAGTGATTTAATAAATGGCCATGTAGTATGATTAGAAATGATGACTGTACTGATTCTGACGGCCCTGAAAAAGGGATTTCCTTATAGTGAACAGAATCTTATCTGGCCTGTTGAGGAGGTACAGTACAAATCAGTATGCATAATGTTTGCATATTTATATGAATTTTAGGCTCTATTCTAGATTAATTCAAGTTTATGTTAAAAATGCACATATTCATGCTTAATATGCAGATACAACTATAAACTATTGGTGATCTCAATGTGGTGATGTAAATGTATTCCTGTTTGCCTCAGATTGCAACATTGGCTCAACCAGTGCCATGCGATTGAGACCGGTTTGAAAACAGTCATTATTATTATTACAGCTGGTGTAATGGCAATAAATTATACCATTAATAGATTTACATGGTGGAAATTGGTGCCAGATCAGTCAATACTGTCACTGTTCTTTTTAAAAGCTTGAATAAATGATTTATCTCTTTCCTTATGGCCTCTTTTGTCTTTGCGTCCATCCATTCCTTATTTTGCCAGCTGTCTAATCCTGAGAACAGTCCAGTCTTCACTATGTGTAGTGATATATGAGCCGAGGGTTTGATTGGAGGAAACACAGATGCATGCACATGCACACTGTCAGCTGGTAAGCAGAAGTAGGCCAGCTCTCCTAAGACACCCATCTCACTAACTCTCTCATTTCAATAACATTAATACGACTGCCAAAATGTTATAAAAGCAATATGGGGTGCAATTTATCTATTATATTGAATACAGAGAGAAAGAGAGAGAGCGCTGTGAATTTGCCAAAGAACAACGTGAAGAGAAAATTAAAAAGAACTGAGTGAAAGAGCTGAACTCTAACTCTTATGGATTAATAACTGGCAATATTGCAGCATGTGCACATTTGAAGGATGCTTTACTGAAACTGTGCACTGAGGAACCTACAGTAGTACACTTATGAAAATTAACCATGGTTTTATTATAGTAAAAGTGTAGTAAACATGGTTTTGGCAGATTGATTACCATTTGTAAAACCACAGTTTTACAACAGATACCATGGTTAACCTATTTATTTTGTGGCTACCATGGTCTATAATAACCATGTTTTTGGGGGTTTTATTTGTAGTAAAACCATGGTTAATTTTCGAAAGTGTACAAACAATATTTCATCATGGTAGGCTACATCAATAAGGCCATGCAAAGACTTTCAGCTTGTTTCAGAACTTGTCTGATGTTCAATTGTTTATCTAATTACATGAAAAACCTAATCAGAAATATAAGAATGAGCTGGAACTTTCAGTTGCATTTTGGAAATTCTACAGCAAAGGTTTGAGATTTTATTCGTTTTTAAACAATGGTTAAGAGGAACATAAAGCCTTCACACATTAGTTATGTAATTTTCTAACTATCCTTTATTTCACCTACAACAAACCAGAAATCTGTAACGTATACAATTATACTTCCCCAAAACATTTCCACAGCACAAAATACATCGTTTTTCTCCATAGAGGGGCGTTCGTACATTATATATGATAAAAACCACGGCAACCGCATAGCAACTATGATCCTATTGGATGGCGCGTTTCCCCTGCGCCATTTTCATTGGTCCTTCAAGTTGTGCCTCGAAATGAAAACTTCAGTCGCCTCAGAGCAGTAAGTACAAAGTTTTCTCAGAAATATTAAATTCCATATTCTTGCAGTAGTTCGCATCAGTAATTTGTTCCCTGTTCATGAGGTTTAAATTTGTTCTTTGGGGATATAGCACTCTGACGCGAAGTTTTCCAGTAGCTCAGTGGTTAGAGCATGGCACTAGCAATGCCAAGGTCATGGGTTCGATCCCAGGGATTGCACATACTCAGATACAAATGTATAGTATAATGCAATGTAAGTCGCTTTGGATAAAAGCGTCTGCCAAATGCATAAATGTAAAATGTAAATGTAAAATGTAAGTTATAAATGACATCAGAGTTCGTCAGGTAACGTTAGGATTTGGCGCTAGCGTTTCCCGCAATCCTCCGTGGCGAGACTTTTAACGTGACTGGATATGGTAAGGGTCGTTTTTTTCTGTCAGTGCCTTCTTAAAAATAGAATGAGAAAATAGTCGACAAACAAAAATTAAACAAAACAAATATTACAGATTATCAGATGAAATACTTCTTTTAGTTTAATGGCGGGTTACAGACTAGCGTAAAAGGTGCAAGTCGCGCTACCTACTATATTGGAGTGTGTAAAATCATGGCTTCATAGAGTACCTCAGGGATGACGTGTTTTTGTAGGCCAACCCGGAAGTTAGCGGCGCACGGGTTCCCTCGATCGAAAGCCCATGCATTTTTCCCATAGACTTTTGGAAAATCGCAAAAAATAAGCTGTGATTAACAAAGGGTTATGACACTTACACGTTTTGTCTATCAAGATAATCTTTACAAGTTAACACAGTATACATTTTGAAGCCTAAATAAAGTCGTCAGATATAAAAAGCTAACAGTAGGCTATAAACGCACTACAGCACACCATGGTCGCAGATCAACGTCACCAACACAAGCTTCCTCAAACTTTATTTAAAAAACAACTTTATTTAAAAACATGCTCACTGATTATGATCTGCGCTGTGTATGAATACTTATCCACTTTTTCATGAGAAATGCTGTCCAAATGTCCTGTTTGTCATGATGATGTCTAAAGTCCCCACCAAAGGAAGTAGTCCCTTTTAGCAATTTGTTGTAGCGCCCGTTTTAAGACACAATAAAGGTTTAAAAATCACAAGCGGGTTATAACTGGTGTGTTTTATGTCATAGATCAAAAGCGTGAAAATATTTAGAGGCTTTGTTAACCACAGACCTTATTTCAGGCGATTTAGCAAAAAGCGCATTCAAAAACCCATAGACTTTATGGCGTTGGAACCGGAAGTCCTAAAATGCTAACTCGCTTCCGGGTTTTGCCTACAAAACACGTCATCCCTGAGGTACTCTGTTGATCCCTCTACTAAGACCAGTTTCCTGCAAAAAAAATCATTAAATCCTTAGCGACTTATATATGAGAATTATCTATTCCTAATATACCAATAATATCCCATTTCCTTCCTATACATTCTTTAAGATTCTTCCTTTCTTCCTAAATTTCCTACAATTTATTAAAACATGTTCTACATTTTCTTAGATGAAATACTGTGCAAAGCACATAAAGAGACAGCAACACCAGTGGATAAGCGTTGCTGTATTTTTTTAGAATAAAGGTCATTCTCTATACAATTCTGAAAATAGGCTACATTAAAATGTTTGAGTTATTCACAAAATCTGAACATTAAACTAACAAAACAACATGTAATTTACCGCATGAAACTGATTTCATCAAGTGTAACATTTCCTGGACCAACATCTTTGTTGATCCTGGAACAACATTACAATCAACCAATGAGATTGGACTGATAGGTTTACAGTTAATGTCAACTTTAGGCTTACGGCCAGGATTAGGTGGTATTTAGGGGTAACTTATGGGTATAGGGTTAGGTTTAGGGGTGGGGATATGGACTACGACTAGCCTGTTGTCAGTGTAAACTTGCGCCACGTCGTTAAACTTTTTCTGTAAATTGAATAGGGAAGGCGTGGGGCGTAGCGTAAGCTTTTGAACTGCAAGGGTTTTACACTTTCTTCGTAAGCTGAATACGGAAGGGGTCTGGCGGGAGCTAGATATTTTACTTCATAATTTGTTAAATATGGATTTTTTTTTTTTTTTTTTTACACAAATGCATCGCTTCAGAAGGACTTTTATTAACCCCAGAGCCGTGTGGAGTACGTTTATGATGGATGGATGTGGATGGAAGCACTTTCTTCAGCTCGTACTCGTTGGTATCGCTCGCTGCCATTATAAAGCTCGGATGCATCAGGATATTTATTAATATTTCTCCGATTGTGTTCATCAGAAAGAAGAAAGTCATACACCTAGGATGGCTTGAGGGTGAGTAAAGCATGGGTTGATTGTCATTTTAAAGTGAACTAATCCTTTAAGCAGGGACAGTAGTAGTTGATCATTAGTAAATAACGAAAAGCTGCTGTTAATTATTTTATTCATCTGTACTTTTCTTCAATAAACCATGCATTTGCAGTGCAGTATCTATGCAAAAAGTGAATGATTGTTTTTCCAGATCATATTACAATTAGTAATGGGGTTTTGAAGAAGGTGCTCTGACATCCTCATGCTACTGGTAAGGTTTGTCAGACTCACTGTCCTTGCATCTTTTGTTTGTAATCATTGATTTCCCATTCTCTCTGACTGATGGTATAATGTTCACACAAGCTCATCTCCCCTGACCAAATCAATATTTGCTTGTGCTGTAGGATTCTGCTTTGACTTTGGACTGGAGTTGGCGGTGTATTGCTTGATCTGCACAAGGGCGCCATTTCACTCCCTGCATAGGCATTTACATGTAATTTAAGCTTTTTTCATTAAAGTCTCCATGAAATCAAAATGGACGTTTTTTGGCTTTTAGCATGAATATATCCATAAGCTAGTGCTCCAAAACAATGACAAAATTCACATTTAGAAGATATAAGCATTCAAAACTTACAGTCTCTGACTTCTGCCAATATGGATGAATGATTTTGATGACATCACACTGCACATCAGCTTCTCATCAGATTTTCTGTCAGATAAAATGCTCTCTAGAATCTGAAGCGTCTCACCCCCTACGTTATAAACAGAAGCTGCGGCTGAAATCGGTCACTTGTTCACAAAATTACTTCATTTTCATGGTGAATGGCACTATATAGGGGATAGGGAACGATTCAGACAGTGTATGCTTTCCATTGGGGTGAATGTAAAAAAATGCAATAATATAGTATTTCAATACTTTTGTGTTCTCTTGCAAATATTTTGTGTTCAAAACTTTTTAGAGCAAATGCAAACTTTCTCGAGTGAATGCAAAACTTTTGCGAGTGAACGCAATTTTCTCGGCGGAACAAAAATTTTGCATGAGAAATGCAAAGTTTCTCAGGGGAATGTTGCTGTTTTTACTGTATTTTAATTACATAAATGCAGCCTTGGTGAGCATAAGGGACTTCTTTCAAAGAATTAAAAAAATCTTAATTATTCCAAACTTTTGACTAGAAGTGTAATTCAATCCCTCCAGGATTTTCGCGATTGCATTTATCGTTAAATCAAGCGAATACTGCAATATTCTGAGGAGCTTGCATTTTTTCTTAATTCCCCGTAGATATTCCACAGATTTTGGGCTTGTCCCTTGACATTATCACAATGCGAATTCAGTCAAAGAAAGGCTGTCGGTGCGTCCAAAAGTGCGAACTGTCTGAGTAGGTACTACATTTAAATTTGAACTAAATTCGTGACCGTTAAAAAGTACGTTCTATATAGTATGAATAGGGGTAGTATGAATGTAATCCGGACGTACCACATCCGCCATGTTGTCATTATCACGTGACCTACCGGTGTCAGTTACGTCGCTTCACCTCCATTCATAAATCCTCTCCTGTGGCCTCATGGGATAGTAAAGTGTCCATCAAATGCGCGCTTCAGAATTTCATACTGTTTTTCGCATACTATATAGTAGAGAAGTATTCGATTTTGGACGCAGTGTTTTTCTCAATTACATAAATGGAAAGTACAGCCTTGCATTCTTGTGAAGATCGATCTAGAAGAGCTACATTTGGACAAACGAAAAAACAAAAGTGGAACGAATCCATGCTACTTATTTGAGCTTGGACAGTTTATCTGCTCGGACCAATAATAGACAGCGCGACGGGAGCTCAGAGCAGCGGGCCGATCTCGATCACACGACACTGTGCTAGGAGATCCAGTGAAAAAAGCGCTTGAATTCAAGCAGAATCAATAACATCGCTGTGAAATCTTGTGAGAAGCATTCAGATTCGGCGCATAATTCTCTGTTAAACCACAGTTATCAGATCAAAGAGTGCTGATGTAGAAACAATGAGAAACATTGTGCCATGAACACAAATCACCCAGTTCACAAATCACTATTCACCATGTATTTAATGCAGTAACACTAACAGAAATAACTTGTGACAGAAATGGTCTGTTGTCGAGTGCTTTTAAGTGCTTCACACAACTTTTCCCAGCACTTCAAAGCTTTAAATATTCCCCAATTTGAATGGTATTTTTAATGTAATGGCCAAAACATTATTTGTTCATCCTTCATAGGTTGTCCCCATTTATAAACTAAAAGTCTCACAATGTAGGAAATCAAACACTTGTTTAAAAATAAAAAAGACAATAAATTACCACTGTAGTAGATGGCTGCAGAGGAGCACTTATTGTCTTATTAGCCATTTCCACTCCCTAATATACACTATATTGCCAAAAGTTTTGGGAGCCTGCCTTTACGTGCACATGAACTTTAATGACATCCCATTCTTAATCCGTAGGGTTTAATATGGAGTTGGCCAACCCTTTGCAGCTATAACAGCTTAACTCTTCTGGGAAGGCTTTCCAAAAGGTTTAGGAGTGTATTAATGGCAATTTTTGACCATTCTTCTAGAAGCGCATTTGAGAGGTCAGGCAGTGATGTTGACGAGAAGGCCTGGCTCACAGTCTCCGCTCTAATTAATCCCAAAGGTGTTCTATCAGGTTGAGGTCAGGACTCTGTGCAGGCCAGACAAGTTCCTCCACACCAAACTCACTCATCCATGTCTTTATGGACCTTGCTTTGTGCACTGGTGCGCAGAGTTCCTTTCACTGGAACTAAGGGGCCAAGCCCAACCCCTGAAAAACAACCCCACACCATAATCCCCCCTCCACCAAACTTTACACTTGGCACAATGCAGTCAGGCAAGTACCGTTCTCCTGGCAACTGCCAAACCCAGACTCGTCCATCAGATTGCCAGACAGAGAAGCGTGATTCGTCACTCCAGAGAACACGTCTCCACTGCTCTAGAGTCCAGTGGCGGTGTGCTTTACACCACTGCATCCGGCGCTTTGCATTGCACTTGGTGATGTAAGGCTTGGATGCAGCTGCTCAGCCATGGAAACTCATTCCATGAAGCTCTCTACGCACTGTTCTTGAGCTAATCTGAAGGCCACACGAAGTTTGGAGGTCTGTAGCTATTGACTCTGCAGAAAGTTGGCGACTTCTGCGCACTGTGTGCCTCAGCATGCGCTGACCCCGCTCTGTGATTTTATGTGGCTGAGTTGCTGTTGTTCCCAATTGCTTCCACTTTGTTATGATACCACTAACAGTTGACCGTGGAATATTTAGTAGTGAGGAAATTTCATGAATGGACTTATTGCACAGGTGGTAACCTATCACGGTACCACGCTTGAATTCACTGAGCTCCTGAGAGTGACCCATTCTTTCACAAATGTTTGTAGAAGCAGTCTGCATGCCTAGGTGCTTGATTTTATACACCTGTGGCCATGGAAGTGATTGGAACACCTGAATTCAATGATTTGGAGGGGTGTCCCAATACTTTTGGCAATATAGTGTATATTTAATTTTATCTGCATCTTAAATCAAGCTCAGTGCTTTACTGTCAGATATTTTTCTTACAAAATTGCATTGCTTCACTTCAGAAGGCCTTTATAAACCCCTGGAGTCGTATGGATTACTTTTTTGATGCTTCAAAATCTCAGTTTCTATTCACTCCCATTATAAAGCTTTGAAGAGCCAGAATACTTTTTGATATTACTCCGATTGTGATTGACTGAAAGAAGACACCAAAGTCCCTTTAAGACAAATCTTTTCACTCGGCGACCATCTTTGAAACGCCTCTCGGGCATGCAAGTGCAGCTCCTATCTCTTTGAATGGGGAAACATCAAATTCTCCAAAGCTGTTTGCCATGCTTTCAATTAAATTTCATATTTGAAATCACCAATGAAATCTGACAACAACTGTCTCATGAATTTTCTAAACGCTCGAATCATGACAAAAAACGGTATTCTTCAGGCTAGATCAAGCTCATGCGCAGTCCTAAGTGCGCATCTCTATAGGAAGCACACGTCTGACTGTTTCTATTGGAACCGGAGCTTCTAACGGCCGCTGCAGTTACGCAGTGACTTTACCAATCGGCGATTGGCTCTTATTTAGAAGGCGGGACTTATTCCGCCATATTGCGCATTGCGCATTCTCCCATTCAAAACAATACGACTGATGCGTCTTGTGTTATTTTATAGTCTTTGAAGAAAAACATGTACATGTAGGTTGGCTTGAGGGTGAGTAAATTATGGGATAATTTTCATTTTTAGGTGAACTAACCCTTTAATGTCACCAGTGCTACTGCCCTCAAATGTTAGTCTGGAGCCCTGCAATGGTTCTCGAGGTCAGAAAAGTAATAACAATGTTAGAAGAATGTTGTCTGTGGTATATTTTCACTGCAAAACAACAAGAAATGCTGCAAATTTTGCATTTTAAGCTGAAAAAAATCCTATAGTTTTCATTTGCATACTTACTGAATACCATTACACATTACAAAGTGATTATATCACTTTCTCTATACTCTTTTAATTGAGTATCTTTGTACAAGATAAGCTTGAAGAAAACCAGCTTCAGCCGAATGAACTTTAAACTAAAGCAGAACTGTTGGCACTAACTGTGTGGCAGATGCTAGCATTAAGCAAAGCATTATCAGAGACAGCCCTCAGCCATCTAGGAGATGGCACAGGATGGCACAGAACGGGAGGGGAAACAGGAGCTCAAACAGTGTTGTTCACTATCATCTGACTACTAGACTAACCACTGTGCCACTGGACTTGCTATTATTATTGATAATAGCACATCATGTTTCCTCTGATGATGTGAACAGAAATGACTCGCATACAACGACAGCACTGAAATGGTGGCTAGAAGAGCACAGTCATGTTTTTATTTATTTTTTTAAATTATCATTATTATTATCATTATGTTTCTTTTGTGCAACCGCTACATGACTCACATTTAAGATACCAGTAGACGAGGAAAAAGAAAGAAAACAGAAATCATAAGAATAGGTAATGTTCCATGAGTGAATCCCTTACAGAAACAGATTCTGAACAGGAAAAAAACAAAACAAACACTGATATTACAGCAAATCTTAAATATCTCACAGCAGAAAGCACAGAAAGGAAAAGTCATTTTAAGAACAACATTAATCGTTTCACAATGTAATCATAATTTACCGTGACAAAATGCCAGATATGGTGTTTATTCTTTTTTTTTTTTGTCTTTTTGCGTCCTTTTTTGTTCCTTTATTAAAAACCAAATACAAGAATTGCATGTCACTATAGCAACATCCATAACAGATTAATTTATAGTAAACACGCACTGTTTTAGCGTACTTCAGCAAGGAAAAGATATATAAGAAATAAATCATAACAGATTGAAACAATCCAATATAAAGTAATAAATAGAAAATAATCAGATTAAATTCTTGTCATTTCTTGTTCATATGAATACATAACATCTACAGTTTTTAAAGTTAATAAAGTCGAGCTATGGTATATAAATACATCACCAGCATGCACAATATTGTATTATCGAGAATATTGGAGCTGTAATCGTCCTACACTGAGAAACAGTATAATAGGCAAGTGCATTTCATGAGAATTAAAACACGAACAAAACAAAAACTCTTTAGCCAAAATAAATTAACTGAATAACAAAAAACAGTCTATGGTACCAGTGATATAAACCAAATGATTAGGCATTGCTTTCGAGTGGTCGTTTTTCTGCAAAGCATTGGGATTTCTTTCTTTCTGTAAATGTTATTTTTCGCCTGTACCCTCATTTGATTATTTTAATCGATAATACTACTCTTCAGTGCATTAGAATGAAATTTCATTATTCTCGTACAGTGTGGGTTAGGCCTGGCAATTTTTGATATCTGTAAAATAATAATGATAATAATAACGATTGCAGTCGTGGTTATTTTGTTGAGAGGAAAGAAACCGGTTTTAGCTTTGGATTGAGAAGGCGATACATGGGGAAATCAGAACTGTGTTACTGTAATAAAGTAGTTCTGTGTAGTTCAGATGTGAGATGCATACTAACGATGTGTATCATAAATGGCACAGATGACCAGTTCAACGTAAGCGACATTCAAACATTAGTGGGTGCAATTCAGAATCCGCGTAATAAACGTATATCAGAGACAAAAACACGACTGTTGCGTTCACGCCCAGTGCAGCCTGTTTGCAAATTCCTACTTTTGCGAGGCGATAACATTCAAGTTTTCACTTTTTTCTTTTTCCTTAAGCCCACCCTCGCTTTGAAGTACTTCTTACTCACAATGTAAATTAATATAAGCAGCTCCACTTCGTATTTCACCACAAGAACAGCCAGTGTTTGGGTTTTATCGAAGCCCTTCGGCCATTTAGAATAGACTGACGTACCGACAAGCAAGTGTTGTTCAGGTAAACGTCACATAAGGAGAGGTTTAATTTTTTTCCTTTTAAGATGCTACTTTTTTTTTTTTTTTTTTTTTTTTTTTGAGGCATACCATTCTTTTTAACTAGCATATTTCTCTAAATCGTAATTTAGTGGGAAATAAAGAAAACCGCGCTGCTTTGCTATTGGCAAACGTGGCTGGCACAGTTCCATCATGCCCCCTTTTGTGAATTTTTCATGTACTACTTTTTTTGTTTTTCGTTTGTTGTGTGAGCACGCGTGTTTTATGTTACGGCTGAGAGGAAAAGGGTCTCAAAAGATCTTCTCTTTTCTTCAATGCTTAATTGTTGCCTTCGCCCGCCTCGTCATCTTGTTGATCGCTCGTCCAGAGCGTCAGGTTGTCTCGCAGGAGCTGCATGATGAGGGTGGAGTCTTTGTAGGAGTCCTCGTTCAGGGTGTCCAATTCGGCGATGGCGTCATCGAAAGCCGTCTTGGCCAGATGGCAGGCCTGCTCAGGTGCGTTCTGGATCTCATAGTAGAAGACCGAGTAATTGAGCGCCAGACCCAAGCGGATGGGGTGCGTGGGCTGCATGTGCTCTTTGCTGATCTCATGGGCCTCGCTGTAGGATTTCTCAGAAGACTCCACCACCGTGGCTCTCTTCTCACCTGTGGCCACCTCCGCCAGGTAACGGTAGTAGTCGCCCTTCATCTTCAGGTAGAAGACTTTGCTCTCGTGCTGGGCGTCGCCGCAGTTCTTGATCAGGAAGTTGTCGAGAAGGTTGAGCACGTCTTGGCACACGGCCTCCAGCTCCTTCTCGATCTTCTCGCGGTAAGCACGAACCATCTCGATCTTTTTCTCATTGCCATCCGCAGAGGTCTTCTGCTCGATGCTGGAGATGACGCGCCAGGATGAACGCCGTGCACCCACTACGTTCTTGTAGGCCACCGAGAGCAGGTTCCTCTCCTCGTTGGAAAGGGCCTCGTTCAGCTCTGTTACCTGTGAGGAGGTGGAGAGGTTACTTGAACATTCTTTAAAACTTTTCACCAGTTTCAAAGTGAAACAACACAATTATTGTTAAATAATTAACAATTATGCGTGTTGTTTATGAATAAAACAATTCATAAATCTTTACATTTACACTAATGCAGTGAAAACACAACAGTAATATTGTGAAATATTATTACAATTTAAAATAACTGAATTTCCTGCATTACTCCAGTCTTCAGATTTGCTGCTCAAGAAACATTTCTGATTATTATCAATGTTGAAAACAGTTGTGCTGCTTAATATTTTAGAAGAAACCCGTGATACTATAGAGGTAATTCAAATGAAAGGTTTGGGGTAGAAATCAAAGGCACAATATGTACATTTTCGCCGCTAGAGGTCACTTATTCAAAACAAAGGCGCAGCTTGATGACGCCATGATTTCGTGGAATCATAGGAGGTGCTGTCTTCATGTCTACAGCCGGTGGAAAAGAACTGGGACAGGACTCGGGCAGAGGATTCATGGATGAGATTGTTAATATTACTGTAGTATGAAGCAGAGCAGGACTGAGTGCTGTGGGAGCTGAACGAGGCCGCTGGAGTGATTGATAATGAGAGACGAGCGCGACACACGTCTAGAGAGCAGTGGAGCTTTTATTATGCTGCAGTCGCTGCACTTCTTCCAGTCATGCGTATGTGGGGTAACACAGCACCGTTTATCATATTACATACATTTGAGTGTGTTGAAAATGATGTTATAATGCTACTCTGAGCGTTCGCTTGGCAGCTGCTATGAGACACTTGTTTCACACTGCAGTAAGCTAGATCGATATTAGTCATGGTAAAACATGGTACTTAAACAAGACTTATTGTGTTGAGCTATATAACGATTAGTTTTCTGTCTATAAATGTATCCAAACAGTTGCTCACCTGTCTAATAAAACACAATATATTAAAGCGTCTTTGGTGTTTCCATGGTTTCTACAAAATAAAACCGGAAATCGAGGGTATGATGTCATCGATAGGCGACGCACGGACACGGTTCAGGTCCTGGTTTAATTGCTTATTTCTCTGGATTTAAACATTCATGGAAACATTTGGGATAATGTAAGTACACAAGTCAACAAAATATATAACACTGTTCTAGTGGTTTCTGGATATTTTAATCCAAAAATCTTACATATTTTGCCTTTAATACTGTCATTCAGCAAAGATGCATTAAATTGATCAAAAGTGACAGATTCTATTTAAAATTAATGCCACAAAAATATTTTTTTAACATTGATGACAATAATAAGAACCATTATTAATATTTGAGCACCAATAATAATTGATAACACCAAATCAGCATATCAGAATGATTTCTGAAGGATCATGTGACACTGAAGACTGGAGTAATGATGCTGAAAATTCAGATTTGATCACAGGAATAAATGACATTTTAACATATATTCACAGTTATTTTAACTTCTTTCAAAAACATTAAAAAAAATCTTAATTAGTGTACATTTATGCATTTCGGAGAGCCTTTTATCCAAAGCGACTTGCATTGCATCCATTGTACACGTTTTATCAGTTCATGCATTCCCTGGGAATCGAACCCAGTTTAGAATCATCTTTAGAATTATTTCTGTTATTCTAAATATCAGTTGCATTTACCATTCTCTGATACCATCCAGTTTAAACTGACGGCGTTAAATTGTGGTGCAAAGTGTAGTCCTATTTTATGGAATGAACTCATTTTCTTTATCTTGTACTCCAGGAAAAAGAAGGAAGGAAAACCTGCGGTACTGCAGTATGCATTTTGATGACGTCTGCTTAAAGCATTGCTGGCAAAACTAAAAGCACACTAACCAAACCTTCACAGCTTCAACCTCATTTAGTGACAGAGCTGTTTATGCAGCACTAGGGCATTAGGGTCACTCATAATCCTCCTTCATTTGCATGGGTCACTAATGAAAACCGAAAGGGGGACGATTGTCTTTATACACGAACCTGTGTCAAGTTCAGCCATGTTCATTCAATTTCAATAGATGAACAGTTTAAGGAAATGTCATGTAAGTACAGAATTATGGCAGAGAGGGTTGTGTTGTAAATGGTAGATCACAATGTTCTTTTGTGAGTCATGCAGCCATCCGAGTGAACAGTTCAAGTAAGCTTCAATGTGGTGATTTGCCAGATGTCTATTTATGGACATGGGATCTTCATTGTTCATTTTAACCATGTGTAGGCTGGAAGCGGTGTAGTAAATCTATTCATAGAAGACTGGTACCGTTTCAAACGAACGGCATGCCACTTGCTTTTGTATAAAAACACATCGCAGCCTGAATTACAGTTGTTTACAGAGCAACATAGTAAAAAGTAAACCTACACAAGCTTTGCAAAAAAATTGGCCGAATGAAAGCATTGCAGGGATGCTTTGATTTAACAGCCTGACAGTGGGCGGATGAGCTGGTGACTAAAGATCTCTCTCGCTCGCTTCTCTTCTACTAGCTTTCAGATGCAATTTCCTGCATCCTTTGGAGAGGCTCAATGATTTACTGCATTTTTGCTGTATCATTCGTGCTCTGCATTATCATCATCCAAAAGCACACACAACCACATTGAATGCTATGCGTCCTTCTCAAGTTTAAGAAAGTGGCTGCTGATAACCTAAGTCTCTGGTGTCCCCAGAATGTGTCTGTGAAGTTTCAGCTCAAAATACCCCACAGATCATTTATTATAGCCAGGGCCGGAGCTACCTATAGGCAGAGTATGAACGAACATCCTTCGTGGGGTGCAAAGCGAAAAGCTAAACAGACACGCAAAGAAGTGCAGTTCGTAATGTAGGTATGCGAGTTAGCATCATCTCTTTAGAATTGATTATGTATTTTAAAAATAAACGTGTTCTGTCGATCGGCGTTATTTCTGGATAGATCATTTGTCGGTTTATGAGTTTAAAAGAGCACGAGCGCCGTCGACGCGTCTAGACTGTTAGACACTTTAAATTTGTGTGTAATGAATGACATCGCGTCGGGAGCGGACTACCAAGATACTGAAGTAAAAGCAAAGTTTGTATTCAAAGTCAAAGAGTAGGCTATTATAGCACTACAGTTGGCTAGTTTTTTTTAATGTTTCAAAAACAGTACCTCAACTGTCTGTATCTTTTAAATTCTGCTGTTTACATTACTGTTCTACCGTGATACTTGCAGTTTTCAAAACATAAATATTTTTGTTATATTTATTAAAAAATAAGCGTACAATTTTATAAAGAAATTAAGTATTTTTGCTTAGTAGTTTGTCTCTTTTACTATATAGTAGTTGATTTGTGTATACTCTTTAAAAATGAAGGTTCTTTATTGGCATCTGTGGTTACATGAAGAACCTTTAAAATCCACGGAACCTTTCCATAACACAAAAGCTTCTTTACCGTGGGAAAAAAAAGTTCTGTTACATTGTTTTAGAATGTTCTTCACACTAAGTGAAAAAAAAAAAAAAAAAAAAAAAAAGGTTCCATTAAGAATTGTTTACTGAAAGGTTCTTTTGGGAACCAAAAGTAGTTCTTTTATGGCATCACTGTAAAAACTCCCTGTTGGAACCTTTATTTTTAAGAGTGTGTAGTGCAGATTTGAAGTATTGCACTGCAATACATATAATAATAGAAACTGGTTCAACAGGAGGGGGAAATCCTGTCCAAGTATGATTTACTGAAGTGGTTTTATTTTTCTTTCATTTTACTGTAGGCCTATAAGCAAAACAATTTCGTCACAGTCACCGTCTTGTCCCGTTTGTTTTGGTTGTCATGTGCTTCTTTGTTCTTAGTTCCCACCACTCATCATTCACCATGGACACCAATCACCCTCACAGCTGTTTGTCATTTACATTGTGTATTTAAGTTCCTTCCTGTCTTCAGTTGGTTGTCCGGTATTGTTTATGTCAAGGTGTGTGTTGCTACCTGTTCTTCTGTGTGTTCACGAAATTACCTTCTTCTTCCTCGTCTATTTGCCTGCGGCTACCCGTGACAAGTTTGTTATCCCAAAACAGTGGGTGGGTGTGTTAGGCTACTCTAAATAAATTACTGAAAAAATTACTATAAAAAAAAAAGAAAAACATGATAGCATCCTCAACAAACAAATAAGAGATTATCTTAGTTCAAGTTTGATTAATATGGACATATAAAAATATACAAATTTTAATGACAGATGTTAAATAAAAAGGTAAGGAATAATATTTGTTTAAATTCTTTTTATTAGTGGGGGGGCTCCAACATAAAGTTTGCCTAGGGCCTCCAAATGTCTAGAACCGGCCCTGATTATAGCTTTGCCTCTATTTGGGTGTGAGAAAAAACATGACATTTTTGTGTGTCCCTTTAAATGCAAATGAGCTGCTGCTTCCAGCCCCCTTTCCAGAAGAGGGCAGAGCTTTAATGGCTCACGCTTCGGTCGCTCAACAACAACAAAGCTGGAGAATCTCACGCAGCCAAAATGAGGATTGTCAGTAACGGTGTTCAGCCTTACATTGTTCAAACCGGAGTCGACACTGATGGAGAGACTCAGGAAGAAGTTACAACTTTTAGAATGAAACTGGACGTTTCTGAATGGATAGTGGATAGATTTATGTAGTTGCTGTGGAGTTGATTCAACTCATCCACTAGCATGTGCCGTCATGTTAATCTTTTGTGCAAATCCAGCGTTGAATTGACCCTCATTTGTGAAGCAGTCCGGCGTAAAAATGACTCTAACACTCTACTACAACAACTCTTCCTCTTCTCTAAAGCAGCCCAACATGGCCTCACCCCCTTTGTTGCGTGTTCTTGGGGGTGGGGTTTATGTAAATTTCAGGGTTAGTGATGTCATTGTTTATGCTCTAACAGCAACATTACACACTAACTAAAGTTAAAAAAGTGAAATCATAATCAACCACTCCTTTAAATTCTCTGATTCCTACATAGACTGTAAAAAAATATTTTTCAAAGCTGCTAAAACTAAAACAAACATTGCAATAAGTTTAAATAATTATATAATTATAATAATAATTTTTTATTTTAATTTTTACCCTATTATAATTTAATTAATTATTAGCGTTTTATCAACTGACAAACCCCGGTTCAATGTGAACAAAACTCCATTTTAAAATGGACATCTTTTTAAAAAGAGACATGTTTGAAAAAGTTTGAATCAAATTTGGAATTTGAACCAGAATCAATAAATTCTTTATGATTCCTACATACACTGTAAAAAAAATTTCGAAGTTGTAACTAAAACATGATTGGAGTATGTTTTACAAGAAATGTTTTACAAGTCTTTCTACTTCAAAATTTCAAATTTAATTAAATGAGTTACTTGCAGCTTCTTTGTAATTATTTGTGAAATTTACTAGCAATTTATGAGTAAAACATCTAAGACATACACCAGTTTTTTTCAGTGTAGCTGCACATGTTAAATGTTAAATATATGCACTTGCTTATAAACAGAAAAACATTCACTTAGTTTCCTGCATCAGACTCAGAACAGTATTACTGATCAATTATACCACAACTTCCTTCTTTAATTTCCAGCACAACAGCCATTAAACAACCTAAGATTGAAAGAGACAGTTGCTGAATCATTGTGTAACATGTAAACTGGTATTGCAGTCATAGTTATGGTTGTGTACAATACCATTTACAAACTGCCTTTAACCTCTTTCTCACATAACCTCCCATCCCAGACAGCAGGGGGTAAGTAAAGAGCCGTCTCCATAGAAACAGGGTAATCGTCTTTGTTTGGACGCAATCGACTATCTCTGCTGCTGCCGTGGCAACAGCAATGATGTCCACGCTTCTTGCGTGTGTGTGTGTGTATGTGCGAGATTGCATGTGTTTGCGTGTGTATGTGATGGAGCGTGCATGCGAGTGTGTGGGTGGATGCGACATGCTGTTGTACGTGTGCCAAGTTATCACACATGGACACATACTCATAACCTGTCAGGAAAACCTGCAGATGTGTGTTAATCAAGCAGTGTTTGTAGAGTATACTAGAATTTCAATCAGTCCTCAAACTTTTCTATGCAAACCTTAACATTATTATAATGAGTAATAGAGCTGTACGATTAATCATTAAAAGATTAAAACATCTCGATTCAAACACCCACACAATCTCATTCCTAAATGACAACGATTTGCCTGTGTCTATTAAACCTTTACAAAATCACACCGGAACATTGAAATCTGCGTTGCGTTTGCACCGCCGCTGATCCAGAGAGAGCCGTTATCATGTATAGATATTAGGGGTGTAACAGTACATGTATTCGTCCCAAACTGTACAGTACGGACGTCACAGTTTGGTCCATGCAGTTAGACGACGAATACAGTCAGTCCACACTCCAGTCCAGAAGGGGGCTCGCGGTAATGCAACACTGTATGCTAAACGCCACAACAGGAAAAAGCAGAAGAACAGCGCATACGCGAATGATTTTAGCGCTTGAAAACAAAGTCCACTAGATGGTGTGCATGCGTATGTAGTTTGAGAGAGTGACAATAGTCTAGGGTGGAGTGCCCCCTGGTGGCTCTCAAAGGACTCCAGCTGATGATTGTGACAGATATATTGCGCTTATAACTCTTTTTAACATCAGGCACATCCCGCTCTTTATATTCTTATTCATGCATTTCATCACTCCAAAGTGTCAATAGTGCTATATATTTACATACAGCGATATAAACAATATAGCAAAATCTCTAACGATAGACATTTCATACCATGGTAACGATATCGTCATAACGCCCATCCTTATTTTTGGTCGTTCATTTTTGAAAACGGGATTCAAAGCGCAAGTTTTTTAAAACAATCCTATTATTGTAAACTACAAAAATGTGAATTTGTGAAAACGGTGGCATCATGCGCATGAGTATTTATGTGTTCAGTCTATAGGCATGTAGTGTTTCTTTACAGAGTAACATCGCCATCTACTGGCCTGGCAGTAGAAATCAGTGAGTTTAGTCGTTTTCATGGATCTGTGTAAATGGGAATTGTTTTGACGCTGTTGTCTGTACGTGAAAAACTCAAAGGAAAAACTTTTAGTACATTGTTGTCGTGTAAACGTACCCTAAGTTTCAAGCTTAAGTAGATATCAAATTATGGAAGCAAAATAGGTTGTGAGTGTTACATGTTGACCTTAAAGGGTTAAAAGTAAAAAAAAGATTGTCATGATCTACTCGCCTTTATGATTTCCATATGATGTTATCAGTCAATTATGTCCAAGTCAAATCTGGCACCTTCACCTTCAAGAATGTTTTTGTTTGCCTACAGCTGGAAAATGTGGTACTTTTTATGTCCTTTTTGAAGATGGACAATCCCACGCAATTTGGACATTGTGCTACATTACACTTTTTTGTGTTCTGCTGAAAAACAAAACAAAAAAAAAATCATACAGGTTTCAAACATGAGTCATGTATCTTAAGGGACAAAAAGACAAAACACAATGCCGTATGATTCATGATGGGTGAAATGGTTTTCAATAGAAGGCAAACAAAACTTCTTTATTGCAATGCCTTGTTTTACTTCAGTGGCATGAAGTCTTGTCTATAGAAATCATACACAATCTAGTGCAAGCACTTGATTATTTGGCCTAATTAGATACAGATGCATTGAGCAGTGTTGCACAACAGTGCAGTGATACAATTCTCATAGTGTGCTAATTCTGTCTGTGAGCCCTTTGTAGTCACTGTAATCTCAGGGCACTTGCAGTTTGGGTTGCATCATAAGACTCCAATGAAGCCGCCAGCTATTGCAGCAGCAAATGTTCAGTGACTTTTAACCCAAGTTGTAGATTATGATAAACAGAAAGTGTGAAGAAAGAGAGAAGGACTTGAGATGGCAAGAAGTAAGAAAGACGGGTTTCCATACTAACTGCTACACCCTTAAAAATAAAGGTTCAAAAAGGGTATTTTCACAGTGTTTGGTTCCTCAATGAACCTTTCAGTGAACATTCTTAAAAAACCCATTTTTTTTCTTAGTGTGAAGAGGATTCTAAATATTCTTTTTTTCCACTATAAAGAAACTTTTACAGAATGAAAAAGGTTCTATTGATGTTAAAGATTCTTCACGGAACCATCAATGTCAATAAAGAATCTTTATTTTTAAGATTGCACTAAGGAGTTTATGACAATCAAAATCTAGTCGATGTGACTTCAGCACTGTTATTCTAACATTCTCTTCCACTCCATTGCTTAATAACAGAGAAACCTCCTTTAATGACCCGCAGTTACTGAGCCATGCAGCTTCACTCATTTATTATTATCGAAACTATGGATGATATTGTGGACATGACAGAGAGGACCAGTGCCATTTCCTGAGATTCAGGCCCCGTTTACACCTGGTATTATGCTGCATTCATGCCACCTCGTAATTACCGTAATCTTGAGATGACAACACGTGACATTATATTTGGAGCTGTTCACGTCCTCGGACTGGGAATTATGCATTTCTATGGCACCACTATCAATGCCTAAATGAATCTACAGCGGTCAGGTGGTACTGCGGCCATGTGATACATGTGGGTGCTTTCAGAAAACTCCCAGCTTACAAACTGTAATTACAATCTCTATGAGGACGTGAACACTTTTTACAAGCCAGAATCTCATAGTTGCAGTAATTACGATATGGCGTGAACGCACCTCCAAGATGCGTTTTTGTCGATCAGATCACAAGTGGACGATGCTAAATATAGGTGTACACAGGGTCTAAAATGTTTTGATCTTGTCCACTTTCAACCACTTCTAGAGGTAGTCGAAAACGCATTCGACTGGATTGCTTTCATAGTGTAGATGTGTTCGAACAGCCACAAAAGACCACCTACTCTCCACCTACTGACCTAAACATTATGGGAAGTGCGCTAACCAGACATCGTTATGTCATCGTAGGTTACATTGTTGCACCAGTAGGTTTTTATGAGTGAGTTGATGATTAATTCATTCAACTGATTTGTTTCAAAACATTGATTCATTCAGGAGGAACGAATCAAGTGACGTCTTTATGAGTAAGTCATTGAATCATTCACACAACCGTTTCATTCAAAACACTGAGGCTGCTTTGAAATCACATACTTTCTTGAATAGGTACTTATTTTGAATAAGTATTTTGCAACTTCTAAAAAGTGTGTTTTATATAGTGTAGTATGAATGTAATCTGGACATACTACATGCGGCATGCTGTCATTATCATGTGACCTACCAGCACCAGTTGTGTCACTTCACTGCCAGTCACAAATGCTCTCCAGTGGCCTCATGGGATAGTAAAGTGTCCATCGTATGCACACTTCAGAATCTCGCCAGGTACTTTTTGCCTACTCTTTTATGAGTACTGTGAATTCGGATATTCTTCTTTTGTCACATACTGATTTTCACCTACTGTATATTAGATAATTATCAGATTTCAGATGCAGCCTGATTCATTCAGGAATGAATCAAGGGAGTTTTTTTGAGTGAATCATTGAATCATTAGTTCAACTGATTCATTCAGAAGCATTGATTCATTTAGTAACTCCACTGGTGTGTTTGCTTAGAGATGGCAAATGTTATTAATAATAATTCTCCTAACAATGAAATAAGGTCTTGGTCATACCGCCCATCCCTATTTTCACTGTATTTAGCACAAGGAGAAAGGTGATTCATATTTTGAATAATAATCTTAATAAATGAAGAATCATGTGGTGTTTTAGACAGATTTGACTGAAAAGGTGCTATTGTAATTCTGATTAGTGGTGTTATCGTGAACACAAAGAGGCTCTTTATTCTCTTCTACAATCTGACAGTCTTTTAAAGCAGCTCATAATGAATCTACACATTTTAAACTTCACATTAACATTTAAGAGATTTATGTCCTGATCATCAGGTTAGCTACTGTGACAACTGGTGTGAATTGGTCGCTAATTTTAGCATTACTCTTAAAAAAATTAATAATAATAATAATTCTGAGGTAGCAAGTCGTTTAAGTTAGTTTTAAGATAAGCTAGGAAGGCTAACACATCTCAAATCAGTTCAGCGGACAGAAAAGTCAACAGTGAGTAGAAACAACTTTGATTTTGAGTTTGTTGTATTGTTAAATTATGAATTGCAATGAAGACTGTGTTGAAGTAATAATCATTATTAATTCAAATAGGTAAGCTGAACTGCCCAGTCGACCCTTCGCTAAGCCCATCAAAGTCTCATTCAGGTAAGTCAGTTTATACTATTTTCTATTTTCCATGTAGGTAACCAGTATACAGGTAAGTTTCTGTGGAGTAACCAACATGTTTCGATAACATATTTCATGTCTGCAAATAAATATGAGAGCATAAAAACACAGTTCACTGCAATACTATAGTTAAATCAATGAATTTAAATCAAACTATGGCTATTGCTGTATATTACTATATATCAATATAGTAGCTGTAAAAACGCACAGAAATTAAGTATATGGGCCAAAGTATTTTTATGGTGAAAACTAGGGATGCACCGATGTATCAGCCAGTAATCAGTATCAGCAGATAAAAGAAAACTATTTTCACTATCGGCCGATTGTTTAAAAACAGCCGATGATCAGGGACGATTATATCCTGTCAATCAAAAAGGGGCGGAAAAATGTGTCAGACTGCAACTCACTGTGTGTAGAAAATGTCTGTGTGTTGAATTTAGGGCTGGCGAGTTTAACGCAACAATAACACATTAACAGTTTAAAAAATAGCAACGTTAAAGCAGGCACCAAACATTATTTGTAGTGCACCTCCCATCCAATAATAGCAAAGAGCTTTGTGCTTTGTTACTTCTGATAAGAAACAAAGTCTCAGCTTTCAAATTCTGTCCATTTTATCACAAAATTCAATAAATGGCATTTTGACACTCAGTTTAAGCGGAAGCGCAAGTCTTTTCTTCCACTTTATAACTTATAGTTATTGCACAAAAAACATGCATGAACATCAAAAGGTTTGCTGAAAGATACAGAACAACTTACTGAAATGTATCATGTCTCATGTAATCACTCAATCAGTGTTTCAACCACGGAAAGACGTCAATAAAACAGCTTGTGAACAATGTCACGGAAAGTTCGCTGTAAAAACACTAGAGAGGAGCTTATTTACTGTTAATTGTGTATGTTTGAATAAAATTGTCATGAAGTCAAGTCTTTATGAAAACTACCTTATGTGCAACTGAGTTGTATACATTTCAGTTTTTACTTGAGTGAAATTTTTATATCTGAAAATAAATAGCAGTTGAATATAATAGTTTGGGTTCTGTTGTTAATTTTAACATCTAATAGTATAGTAATGTACCAAATGAAAGGGTTTTTCTGTATAGTTTGCAGCATTAGTTGGAGGAAGGGTTTTTTTCCCTTAAAAAATCAAACTATCGGTATCGGCAGATGTCATTCTGAATAATCGGATATCGATATTTAGCATCGGTGCATCTCTACTGAAAGCAGAGCAGTAAACAAAAGAAGAACGCATGGATGCTAGAAGGATTGGAGGATGGGATGATGCAGACGTTGTAAGGATGGAAGAGGGGGATTCTTGCTTAAAGTAGCTCATTGTTGTTATATAACCAGAGTGAATGCAGATGTTTTTTTAAAAAATGTTTTTGCAGCTGCAGCAGGCTTCTAAAAATAAACTGCATAAAAGCTTTATGACCATACTGTTATGAAAAAAACATGAGTTACAGTCTTCAAGCCATGTCTATGGTAATGGCCGATGAAAGACAGCGGATGGAGGTGGATGTGGGTAGATCACTGCACATGCATGACAGATAATTCAGAGCATAAGCACACACAACTTTCACAACGCTTTAAAAAAGGGTCCGGCTCTCAAATTATGTTCCTTTTCGCAAATCCCTCATTTTCAACCTTCTGGTATGCAAGGGCAGACACTGTATAACAGAAATGGTCCTCTCGTAAATATTTGAATGAGAGAAACTGGAACCCTCAATATGGTGATTGTAGTTCTCCTAAAGCCGCGATCAGACTACACAATATTTTTGTCAATTGTGATAGTCACTGTGTAAGATTACGCTATTTTGACTCCTAAATTCTTGTCGAGACGTGGACAAGAAACATGTCCGACTACACTTTGCTTCCCGACAAATCATCACTTGCCGTCTGTAATAACGTGTGTGATGTCATCGAGAAGGTGGAACTAGCAACAGAGCGTACAAGAGCGTAAACACACAGTGGTTGTACTAGCCCAGGGGTTTTCAAAGTCAAAGACAGTTGGCCTTCCTTTTGACACAACGTACGCAATGGCGCCTCCCCACCCCTCAATTTTTACTAATTTTCAATAGCGATCAGTGCGCAAACTCTCGTCTCGTCTGCCTAATGTACGACTCCTGTATGTCACTGTAATCGTCTTTCCCTTGATTACAATTTGTCATCCATCAAAACTTTACTAGCTTGACACTGGTTTGCTTTATCCAACTGAGAGATGTAGTTTGCGTATCATATGCGTATCAGTCTGTATTTCACAGCACGATGCTAGTCTTTTTGTTGGGATGACATGTAGCCTTGTAGACGCGTTGCCGGTGTGGTGAGAAATTGAGTCCCCCCAGGAATCGTGTCTCCTTTAAGACTCCGAGTGATCCCATTGGTTCAACAGACTTTTAATGGATAGTATTTTTAGTGCCTGATTACAATTCCTGCAAAATCACCTAAAATGTGTTATAATGACCATTAATGTCTTTTAAATTACATGGTTCATATACTAGAATATAACTGAAGCTACTGGTTGTGAAATCAAGTATTTCTCATTCTTACAGTTTTTTAGTTAGCTTATGTACTAGCATAGCATACATCTACCCGATTAGCCTACTAGCTTAGCTTATATTATATTAGGTATGTTTTCTACTTCCAATATAGTTCCCAATTACATGTTTCAAATTAATGATGTTTGTGTGTACTTAGCATGACTATTCATTTATTAAAAATGTATAATAGTATTATTATACCACATTGCTATTATTGTGTAAAATTAATATTAGATTACTTTTACAGAACATAGTATGTTGCAACAATCCTTATCCTTATAAAATACATTTTTAAGCATAGTTGTGTTCCAGTATGTTTTATTATGCAATACATACATTATTATGCATGTTGTTTGTGTACTCAATGCAATAAACATCATACAATAGTTAAATATGTTATCATTTGTCAAGACATCGTGATAACAGCTTTAATAATCATAAACTCATGCTAAATCAGGCTGATATTGTGTAGTCTGATCCCGGCATTACAGTTACAAGAGCCAATCGCATTTTCATGGTGACATCGCAACATCTGCAGGAATGAAAGTCCTACTTACAGTTAAAAATTACAGCTAAAATATTAAAAATAATGCAAGCTGAATCTGCTTATTGGAAATTTTTCATATCAATTTCGATTGTGGTTTAAAATCACTTTTTTTTTTTTATTTTACCCCCACTTTCTCTAATTCTATGATTTATGAAAGCAGAAAGCTGTTTGTTTCCACTGAATAAATGTAATTGGTCTAAACTATGGTTAATCCAAGGGTTCAAAGCTGTAACTGACAGATTGTTCATAATATGTCGGAACAAGTCTACTATAATTTAACAACTGAGTGTACAACAGCAACACGAATAAAATGCTCAAGCATGCATAGAAGCCTAAATTAAAACACACCTGACATGTAGCTAAATATTCCTCATAATGGTGTTAAAAATTGCAAGTAATAAAGGCAGAATACTACAGTAGTAGTCTGGGAGCTGTGGTAAAAGTTAGCAGCATGCGGTGGATGTTGCAGTCATCAGCACTGGAACAAATTATTGTGCATTTTGCATTAAATTATTAATCGCACTACATCTCAGGCTCATCATCAGAAAGGTATCTGATTTTTCTATTCAAGTTTATTAGGTCTTTATGGGCGTAGGCTGCCAACACTGCAGTAATAAGGGTTTCCTCCCATAGTGAGAAGAAGACATGGATAAACACACACCCCTGAGCTGCACAGGGACCAGAGTTTTCCGGTCAGCTGACGGGTAAATCAATACATGGACGTATCAGTCCATCCTCCAGTGTGTCTCAAAAAGAGACGATGCAGAGAAAGTTGCAGACTAGATGACACAGAATAAGTATGAAGCTCAACTTATAAATATTTAAGATTAGACTTAGGAGACTCTTGAGAGACTACATGGATCCAGACGGCAATGGGTACATGCCATTAATGGACAGACGGAATTATTTATTAGTTTAGACCACATAAAAGCAAACAGTTTAGAAAGATGTTGGGGCAACTAATCATTGTACAATATTTGAAATTCACAGGAGTGGAACAATTTGTCAAGCTCATTGTCTCCGAATGAAAATTGTTTAGTAGAAGCATTACGTAAGCGGCACTAATGGCAGACCGGTGTATCAGAAGCCCTGTGCAATATACCTTATCATTTCCCCTCAGAAACTACTCATCTAACCAAAGCAGATGTCAAGAGATAGTGCAATTAGACTATGATGAGGCATTTTTCAATAATGGACAGCATCCAGTATTGGTGAATAGCTAAATGGAACGATGCACTTTCCTTTTCATTAAATGGTTGCAAGTTCATCAGCCTGAACCAAAACTTGACATGCATTGATTTACACATCAATCACTGCAAAAAAATGCTTTTCTTGCTTAGTATTTTTGTCTTGTTTCCAGTCCAAATATCTATAAATTATTAAATCCAAATGACATAAGATATTTTTTCTTGTTTTCTTGTTTATCTGCCAGTGGGGTAAGAAAAATAATCTTGTTTCTGTTTGGGACAGATTTCAAACAAGATTTCAAACAGAAACAAGATTATTTTTCTTACCCCATTTGCAGATAATTTTGCTTGTTTTAAGTAAAAACTCATTAGTTTTGATTTCTTTTTCCAGAAAACTAATTATTTTATGTCATTCTACTTATCTAGTAAAAGCATGTGGATTTAAGAATTTTTAGACATTTAGACTGGAAAAAAGACAAAAATACTAAATAAGAAAATCATTTTTTTGCACTGATAACCCTATATATTTTTTATAAATTGTTGTAGGCAACCTACACCTAAATGTTATGACAATGTTATAACTTTTTAGATGTTATAAAAATGGCATATATGTGACCCTGGACCACAAAACCAGTCATATTTGTAGCAATAGCCAACAATACATTGTATGGGTCAAAATTATCGATTTTTCTTTTATGCCAAAAATCAAGTAAAGATCATGTTCCATGAAGTTATTCTGTAAATTTCCTACCGTAAATATACGATATGTATAAATAAGTCGATATGCATTGCTAAGGACTTCATTTGGACAACTTTAAAGGCGATTTTCTCTGTAGTTGTATAGTTGTATCTCACCCAAATATTGTCTTATCCTAACAAATCAAACCATACATCAATGGAAAGCTTATTTATTCAGCTTTCAGATGATGCATAAATCTCAATTTCAAAAAATTGAGCCTTATTACTGTTTTGTGGTCCAGGGTCACATATGGAGGACTAGGAGTGACACAAAAAAAAAAAATTAAAATTATTTATTTTATATGATAATATGTATCTGCAATTATGCAAAAATGTATTTATGTCCATTTTTATGTTTGAATTAAGTTGATTTCTTCATATTATTTGTGTCACTCCTAATCCTCCATATATATTGACGTTTTAGGTAGCCTAAACTTAAAGAATACCTACTAGGTGTTTTCACGACATTTCCGAAACATTTTATTTTGATTACAGTATTATTTTTACTTTAGGTGTGGAGTTATGAGACTCCAACACATGAAATAGGTGTGACCTCCAAAACTTCCATGACAGGAGTCAGGAGACAACATTGAGATTGTGATTTCTAAAACACTGGTTGAGTTTTTAAAACCTCAGGGTTATCTAGTGCTTAATTGCCATATGGCGCTATCAACTTTCAATGCAAACCTACGCCCTTGATGGAGACAGAGAGGTTGGTGATCATTGTACCCTATTGGATGGAGGCTGATGGATCGGATGAAATGGTGCATTACGGGCACTGCACCTTGGCACACGTTGCGACACGCCTAGTGGGAGCGAAGCTGCAAAACCGGAGAATGCGCGAAAACCACATTGCTTTTGACGACATCTTCAAATGCGAATCGATGGAGACAACTGTAACGGGTTCTGAGACAAAGAGAACATCATCTGCATCATAGACCAGCATACTGTAATAATACATATGAATCACAAACCGCTTTAATATGACACGATTTCAGCTTTTTGCAATGGAGAAATTCGGCACTGACAGGACGCGTAGGCTGTATCGTTCATGTCAGTGGATTTTTAAGCAAACCTCTTTTAGAATTATGGCCATGTGCAATAATGAAGTGTCTATCTGTGTGGTCATGTTGTCCAGTCCGTTCGGATCTTTGAAAGGCACCGCCCAAAGAAATCTGGATTCACACTCAGCGCTGCATTATCGTCTGGTTTAATGAATGACGGGCAGTGACACACAATATTCTCAAATAAGCTTCGTCATCATTTCAGCAGGACTGTGACCTGTCGGTCGGTCCGGATCAGCTCATATGGGCCTTTAGACTAAAGAACGTGCGTTCATTCGAATCGATTCTGTCATCAATATCAGATCTGATCGATGAAAAGATTCGAACGCGAAAATGGAATTTCCAGTGGCAATGCGACAGGGCGAATGCATTATGTAGATCCGCGCGTTATTGTGAGACAGTTCACTTCGCGTGATTTTACCTATCTGAATAGCCAAATTATAAATTAATCAAACATGTACAGAATAATGCAAAAGTTGCACTTACCGATTTCATGGCAGCAGCCATATCGTCATATCGCTCAGCCTGCTCGGCCAGTCTGGCTTTCTGAACCAGCTGCTCGCGGTCGACCATGTTTAAATCGCGGTTGATTCAGGTGCTTTTGTATGTATGGGTGATATATTTTGTGAATATGCTGTGGGACGCGCGCGCGAGCTCCTCTTGCCGCTGCAGCTGCTCTCTGCTGTCTGCTGCCTGCGCGTGCCGATGCAAGACGCCCCTCCCCCTCCTGTACGCTTTCACTGGATTGCGTCATCAGTTGTGAGGGGGTGCAGTGATGTCAGGATGGGGTTCTTGCGCGACACTGACTTTGCTAAAATAACTACTTAGAAAATTTAAGTAATAATATTCACATAGATTGGTCTCTTTGTAAACAGCATCCTGAAACTGGTGTGAATGTTTGTAGAATTATAGAAATATGTATAACTAGGCCTATATATTATGTTTTTTTTTGTTTTTTTTAAGAGAGCAATAAAAAAATTGTCAAATCATAGTCAGTATTATGGAGACCCTAAAGGGATCTTTGCAAAAAAAATATATATATATATATATATACACAGACTTTCGCGTGTGCAAGAGAAGCTATTTTAATTTTGTTTGTTTGTTTGTTTTGTTGACATCTAGGACATCTTGCGTCTAGTACAGCGGCGGTTATAGACGCAAAGTTGTTCAAAATGAGGAGTTCGAATGTCGTGGGCTTATGTAAAAAATCGGCAATACACAATCCTTTACGCACGTGAAAAAACACGAAGGTGCTCCGCGGTGGCCGATTTCTTTCAAATTTCTCACAGGCCTCAAATTTTCTCAGCCTGACTCGCGGCTCTCGGCCCAACGAGTTTCGTTCCAATCGGCCTCCGTTAAACTTGTCTGATAGCTGCTCAAAATTCATTAGCCGATGGTGGCCATGTTTTTTTAGATGCGTCAATGTCCTCATAGACAATCATGGCGCCTTGGACAAAGACACCGCATGCCAGTTTTCAAGTCGATCAAACTAACAGTGAAGTAGTTATAGCCACTTTCATGTTTTTTTTTCCTGTTATAGCACCACCAAGTGGCTAGTCACGGTGTCCTTTTTCAGACGACCACAGAATGAGCTCTTACATGTGTGCCGAGTTTGGTAAAAATATCTCATTATGTTCATGAGTTATAACCATTTTAGTAAAAGTGGCTCCGCCCACTTCGAATGTTTTGGAGGCCCTTAGAGACCGTGAATCGACATTTCCAAAATTTTTGATAATTATTGACAGATTTCAGAGAATCTTGCTGCAGTGGTTTGGCTCCGATCAGGCCAAAAACTTAGGACTAGTTCGCAAAAGTAGGTTTTTCAAAAAAATACCTGAAAATTGCATTTTGTCCGTGTTGAGCCAAGGATTCCAACGATATAAGACACTTGAGCCTACGCCTCATACTTTTGACTGTTGTAGCGCCCCCCTCAGGCCGATCGGGGTGAGCCTTGGCGATGTTTTAGACGGTGTGTATATTACCAGCCCTCAAAGATTCAAGTCTGTACGACTTACAGTTTGGTCTGCCCAATTGCATTTTAGGGGAGAATGCTGATCTTTGAAAATTTTAACAATTACAATAGGAGCACTACGCGCTTGAACCCCTGAAAATCTTCTGCGCACGTCAAAAGTTTCTTATGCGCACACAATAGTTTCTCATGAGCGTGCGAAAGCCTGTATATTTTATTTTTGCAAAGGTCCCTTTAGGGACTCTGTACAATCTCTATAATAAGAGGATAGGTTATTTAAATTATTTATTTATTTAATTTGGTTATAAGAATATTGCGTCATTGTCCTCATAGACAGTCATGGCACCTTGGAAAAAGACACTGCATGCCAATTTTCAAGTCGATCGGACTAACCGTGAAGTAGTTATAGCCATTTTCATGTTTTTTCCTGTTATAAAAGGAGCCAGTCGCCACATCTTTTTCTTGCAGTAGTTTCTCGTGAGCATGCGAAAGTCTGTATATTTTATTTTTGCAAGGTGCCTTTAGGGACTCTGTACAATCTCAATAATAAGAGGGTAGGTTATTTAATTTGGTTATAATAATATTGAGAATTGTTGTGTTACCAGTTTGCTAGCCTTTATAAGGGAAACCAGGACTAGTGGTCATAAATTTTACTCCAGTGAATATTTTTCATGCTTGGTTTATTTTTTAAAGTAATTTTCTGTATAGACAGATACCCTCTTCTTGGCAACAGAAAGGCTATTGGGAAAAACCATGTTGTCAAAAGAACCAAACTCCCATTAATAACTAATATTAAATAGTAAAATACATCTATCACATATTCATTATAAAATGTGAATATGTGAAATATAAAACACATGATGAAATTTTTATTATGTAGAGCACCTGCTATGGAAGAATAAACAATGTGCCATTTTGTCTTAATAGGAGAAAATTTCAAGAAATAACTTCAATGCACCTTTAAGAATATATAATAGATTCATAGCATACTTTATTTCCATATACACCCCTTTTTTTTCTGCCCAGGAGTGTATATTGACAAAAATGTTGACCCCAATATTTTATGAAAGTCTGTAAAGTAAAAAAAAAAAGTGACATCACAAACATTGTTTTCTTTTCTTGTTACTTCAGGTATACCAAATCTTTAATTATATATATTATATATAAAAATCTTAACATCATTTTTGGCCTAAATTTCTTTCCTATCTTATAAAGTAACCACCTAATATACTATTATGCAATTAGGCCAATGACATGGTTTAGTTTCCTCAATAAAAAAGCAATATTCCTTTTATCCCATTAATTTCATTGTTAATCTACTCACAAATGATAGAACAGAGAAAAAAAGACAGAATATTTTTGCATTGAAACCATTATTCTTCCCAATCAAAATGGACCTGAGAACTTTTTTTTTTTCTGAGCAGACCAATTCAGACAAATATTTTTGAATAACGAATGCAGTTTTGACATTCAATAAAATGTTAAAGATATTCAGATACACTTTGAATTTATGTGATATACGCAACATATCGATCTTCAAAACAGAAATATTTTAAACGTTTTACTTCTAGCATTCAGTTAGAGGAAACAGAGCGAGTACTAGCAGTAAAGTACATAAATTTTTGTATGGCATAATAAATTTGGTGCTTGCAGTCTATATCAAAATGCCTAAAGAGAGGAGAGTCTAAAACTTTGGTTTCCACTGTATATCAATAGCCTCAGCTTATTTATCCACCTATGTGTACACGTTCGTATAGTTTATAAAGTGCATAATTCAAATCTTCATTCATAATATTTATATTTATATAACAGTATTAGCATAACTTATTTCACACCCAAATAACTATTTCATCTTTAAAATCTATTCTTCAGGGTTGGCGTGAGGTGTTATGTACAAAATGTATACAAGTCCTGGAGTCAATGCTATTCCTGTCCCCTCCCACTGCGTCTACTGGCGGGCGTGGCTTGAGGTGGGCGGAGTCATTAGAGTGAACATGTGACGCTGGCGTCCTCTGAGTGGTCACAGTTGTGGACATTCCATCCTATGTGAGAGCACTGAATGAGAGTAGCTTCTGTGCCTGTGCATTTCAGGTTGTCCAGGTGGATTGTGCCACGACCGGGACCGAAGTGGGCCAGTCCCTGGGCGGCTCTAGGCAGGCCACAGCCCATCTGCCTGCACACCACCTTAGCATCTGTAAGATCCCAAGCGTCATCACACACGGTACCCCATTCTCCTCTCAGGTACATCTCCACACGGCCCTCGCAGCGATGGATTCCTCCCACGAGCCTGATGGTAGCTTGAGGAGAGAAAGAGAGAGAAATGGATAAGCTGCATGTCTGTTCAAACACTATACAGGTAGTGAAAATAGAAATAGTGTGTCCTAAATCATATCATGTTGAAAACAGAATAGTGTGTATCCGTGCTTTATATTATTTTACACAACCCCCACCTTGCAAAAATTATTTTCTTGCTCAGTTTTTTTTTTTTTTTAAATGACTTTATTCAGCAATTTCTTTTCTTCCATGTCAGCTGTAGTCACTGAACCATGGACTGTTATAACAATGAGTCTCATGCACTAATAATTGCATGGATTATTTCGTATTTGTACGCACAGGAGAACTTCTCACGAAAAATCTCCGCCAAATTCACAACACGCTTGTACGCACATGAATTTGTTCTTAACCTTGTTCTTATTTTAGTGAATTTGGAGTAAATGAGCGGCCACGTGCACAAGGTTAGTCATTTGCATAAAACACGCCCAAACCATGCCCAAACGCTTTCCGTGCACGCTTTCCTAACAGGCTTACGTCATTCTCGTCAGACATGCCGCTGTTTAAAGACACGCTCTCGCCTGATCCTCGAGCAATGCCAAGCATGCCGTTCTCACTATAAACACCTTTCATACAGACCCAGATTACAGACCTCTCACGAGCCAGCTGTAGATATCCATAAATCTGCGTTATTCAGAGAAAGCTCGCAGCTGAACTTATGTTAGGGTTAGGTTAGGTTATACAATGATTATTCATTGTATATGATGAAATATATTTAAGATTAAAGTGTATTATTTAATAATACACTGAACAAAATGATAAACGCAACACTTTTGTTTTTGCCCCCATTTTTCATGAGCTGAACTCAAAGATCTAAGACTTTTTCTATATACACAAAAGGCCTCTCAAATATTGTTCACAAATCTGCCTAAATCTGTGTTAGTGAGCACTTCTCCTTTGCCGAGATAATCCATCCACCTCACAGATGCTAATTAGACAGCATGATTATTGCACAGTTGTGCATTAGGCTGGCTACAATAAAAGCCACTCTAAAATGTGCAGGTTTTATCACACAGCACAATGCCACAGATGTCGCAAGTTTTGAGGAAGCGTGCAATTAGTAAGCGACTTGAGTGGGTAAATGCTCACATTCGATGGCGTCTGGCACTTTGGAGAGGTGTTCTCTTCAAGGATGAATCCCGGTTTTCACTGTACAGGGCAGATGGCAGACAGCATGTATGGCGTCGTGTGGGTGAGCGGTTTGCTGATGTCAACGTTGTGGATCAAGTGGCCCATGGTGGCGGTGGGGTTATGGTATGGGCAGGCATATGTTATGGACAATGAACACCAGTGCATTTTATTGATGGTATTTTGAATGCACAGAGATACCGTGACGAGATCCTGAGGCCCATTGTTGTGCCATTCATCCACGACCATCACCTCATGTTGCAGCATGGCCCCATGTTGCAAGGATCTGTACACAATTCCTGGAAGCTGAAAACATCCCAGTTCTTGCATGGCCAGCATACTCACCGGACATGTCACCCATTGAGCATGTTTGGGATGCTCTGGATCGGCGTATACGACAGCGTGTTCCAGTTCCTGCCAATATCCAGCAACTTCGCACAGATATTGAAGAGGAGTGGACCAACATTCCACAGGCCACAATCAACAACCTGATCAACTCTATGTGGAGGAGATGTGTTGCACTGCGTGAGGCAAATGGTGGTCACACCAGATACTGACTGGTTTCGGACCCCCCCAATACAGTAAAACTGCACATTTTAGAGTGGCCTTTTATTGTTTACCTGTGCAATAATCATGCTGTCTGATCAGCATCTTGATATGCCACACCTGTGAGCTGGATGGATTATCTCGGCAAAGGAGAAGTGCTCACTAACACAGATTTAGACAGATTTGTGAACAATATTTGAGAGAAATAGGCCTTTTGTGTACATAGAAAAAGTCTTAGATCTTTGAGTTCAGCTCATGAAAAATGGGGGCAAAAACAAAAGTGTTGCGTTTATAATTTTGTTCAGTATATTATTATATAATTTTATATATGGATAATATAATACACTTACATACTTTAATATAATTATAGTCATGTTAGGATGAAATTTCATATTTATATAACTTCTTAACATGATTATAAGGCCGTACAGAGTATGTGCTTTTTTGCGTACGAGTGCTTTCAGTTGTTTCAATATTTTGTCGTAAATTTAGAATGATTTTTACTACGAATTTTTTGGTAAATCGTGATTTGTTCTTAAAATCAGTCCTACGCACATTTCAGGCACAAATCTGTGCGTACACATGTTAGTGAATGACACCCAATGTCTTTACTACTTTTCTGGGCCTTGAAAGTGGTAATTGTGTTTGCAGTCTATCGGAGGCCAGAAACCTCTCAGATTCCATCAAAAAAATCTTAATTTGTATTCTGAAGACGAGCAGAAGGTCTTACGGGTTTGGAGCAGCGTGAGGTGAGTAATTAATGACCAAACTTTAATTTTGGGGTGAACTAACCCTTTAAAACAGCTGGTGGACACACTGACTGCTTATATTTCATTTCTGTTTGTCAAATGTCTATGAAATTTCTTCAGTTTATGTCTCAGTTGTTGAATCTTTTTATGTTCATATAAATATTTACACGTTAAAAATTTGCGCAGTTGAAAGTGAAAGGATGTTTCTTCTTTTGCTGAGTGTGGCAAGCGTGTGGTACTGAACCCCTATTGTAATTATTAGGATTTTCAAAGGTCAGCATTCTGCCCTAACCAAACCAGTGCAGATAATTAATTATTTTATTCGACAATCAATAATTGTCGAAAAAAAGTCAATTTCGATTCACAGTCGCGCCAGGACGCCAAAATGTTTGTAGAGGGCAGGGCCACTTTTACTACAATGGCTGTAACTCTTGAAAGGAATGACTCAGAACTCAGAACACGTATGTATGGGCTTGATCTTTGGTCACAGTAAAAAAAATTGCGGTGATTTGACACTTGGAGGCGCTACAAAAGGAAAAAAATATGAAAATGGCTATAACTACTCAACTGTTAGTCCGATTGACTTGAAAATTGGCAAGCAGTGTCTTTGTCCAAAGAGCCATGTCTCCATATGAACATGGCCGCCATTGGCCAATGAAATTTGCAAGGTTAATGGAGACCAATCGGCACAAACTCGGTGGGCCTGTTTGACTCATGGGCCTAGAGGTCTGTGAGAAATTTGAAAGAAATCGGCTTACGAGTTTTACGCCCCAGTAATCACACTGAGTTTCACACATACACACAATATGCATATTAGATGTCCCCATTCAGAACAACTTTGCCTCTAGAACCATTGTTGTCAATCAAATCCTTCTTAAATATTTAAGAATATTTAAAAAACCTACTTTTGCGAACTAGTCCTAGGTTTTTCTCTCAACCGCAATAAAAACACTGCAGTACAATTCTCCAGAGACTCTCTAGGTCAATCAGTGCTTGAAGTGGGCCGGTATGCTCCAGTACACAGTACCGGCACTTCTCTATTTTTACCTTCGGTGTACTGCTAGTTTTCCTTGCGTACCGGCACTTCCGACATGTTGCACGTACGGAAGCCTACCTCTCCCTCCCTGGAAAGCGGTTTGAACCGAGCTTTGGGAGTACCGGCACTTTTATTTTTCCACTTCAAGCACTAAGGTCAACAATTATCAAAAAAAAAAAAGGGTGAACTTTGCCCTTTGGATAGCTATAACATGGTCATTTAGAAAATGGGCGTGGCATTAATCACTAACATCATTTTTGGCCCAAATTTCTTTCCTAATATAATAAAAGGGTTATGCAATTAGGCCAGCGACATGTTTTCCCATTATGGGCTCCATTCATGACCACAACATCTAATGGACATATCAGCGTGTTTCTATGCACTTGTTGATGTCAAATGTTCCTGAAATGTCTTAAAACTTGAGTGTCACCTTCGGTGTGCCTACCTTCTGCTGGTGTTGTGGTTGTAGTTGGAGTCGTAGTTGGAATTCCCTCTGTCATCCCTGCGCCAAAGTCTCTCCCCATTACCTCAAATTCCAAAGGTGCTGAAAGACAGAAAACAGGAAAACTTACATTAGAAGATCAGGTTCAATTATTTTGGTAAATTTTTGTTTACTGTGACTTAATATACTCTTTTATAAACCACTTAACCTGTGGTTCTCATTCTAGATCTACGTTGTACAAAATATTTTTTTTAAGTTGTAAATAAAACAAAGATAATTGGAGTATGTTTTACAAGAAAATAATATTTCAGTCTTTCTACTTCAAATTTGTACATTTAATTGTATTACTTGCCATTTCTTTGTAATTAGGGGTTTTAGGGCCTATTGTAATAGTTAAAATTTCAGATCAGAATTCTCCCGTTAAAAGTGATCGGGCAGACCAAACTGTAAGTCATAGAGACTTGAAACTTTGAAGGCTGGTAGTACTCACACCGTCACCAAGGCTTGCCCCGATCAGCCTGACGGGGGCGCTACAGCAGTAAAAAGTACGAAATGGCTTATAAGCTCAAGTGTCTTATATCACTGAAATCATTGGCTCAAAATGGGCAAGATGCATACATTGGATTCACCCGTTTTTTTGTTGAAATTTTCAGGTATTTTGGATTTTTTGAAAAAAACATACTTCTGCAAACTAGTCCTAGGTTTTTGGCCTGACTGGAACCAAACCAGTACAGCAAGATTCTCTAGAGTCTGATTGTCAATATTTATCAAAAATGATCCCTAACGGCCGCCAAAACGTTTGAAGTGGCCGGAGCCACTTTTACTAAAATGGCTGTGACTCGTGAACAGAATGAGATATTTTCACCAAACTCTGCACACCTATGTAAGAGCTCATTCTGTGGTCGCGTGAAAAAGGGCGTGGTGACTGGCCACTCAGTGGTGCTATAACAGGAAAAAAAACATGAAAATAGCTATAACTACTTCACAGTCTGATCAACTTAAAGGGTTATTTCAGCCAAAAATGAAAATTCTGTCATTTATTACTCACCCTCATGCCTTTCCACACCCGTAAGACCTTCGTTCATCTTCGGAACACAAATTAAGATATTTTTGTTGAAATCCGCCATCATGTGAATCAGTTCATGTGAGTACAGTGGTTCAATATTAATATTATAAAGCGACGAGAATATTTTTGGTGCCCAAAAAAACAAAATAACGACTTATATAGTGATGACCGATTTCAAAACACTGCTTCAGGAAGCTTCGGAGCGTTATGAATCAGTGTGTCGAATCAGTGGTTCGGAGCGCCAAAGTCATGTGATTTCAGCAGTTTGGCGGTTTGACACGCGATCCGAATCATGATTCGATACACTGATTGATAACGCTCCGAAGCTTCATGAAGCAGTGTTTTGAAATCGGCCATCACTATATAAGTCGTTATTTTGTTTTTTTTGACGCACCAAAAATATTCTCGTCGCTTTATAATATTAATATTGAACCACTGTACTCACATGAACTGATTTAAATATGTTTTTAGTACATTAATGGATCTTGAGAGAGGAAATGTCATTGCTGGCTATGCAGGCCTCATGGAGCCATCGGATTTCAACAAAAATATCTTAATTTGTGTTCCGAAGATTAACGAAGGTCTTACGGGTGTGGAACAACATGAGGGTGAGTAATAAATGACATTATTTTCATTTTTGGGTGAACTAACCCTTTAAAAATCGGCATGCAGTGTCTTCGTCCAAGGTACATCTCAAAAAACATGTTTGCCATCGGCCAATGAAGTTTGAGCAGCTATCAGACAAGATTAACGGAGGCCGATCGGAACAAAACTTGCTGGGCCTGTTTGACTCACAGCCCTAGAGGCCTGTGAGAAATTCAAAAGAAATCGGCCACCACCTTCACATTTTTCACGTGCGTAAAGGATCGTATATCACGAAATTTTTCGAACACGCTACTACATTACTTTCCGCATGGTAGAACTCCTCTTTCTGAGCAACTTTGCCGCCGCTGTCCATCGAGTCATTCGCTAAATATTGGAGATTATTTAAAAAACAAACTAGTCCTAGGTTTTTGGCTCAACCTTGATTACTGTTAAAAAGCTTTATAAACCATAAATTTCCTATGGTAAATTGCCTGCATTGGCTGTAATTGGTCTTTTCCATCTATGATCTAAGTGGTTACAGGCTTGCTAAATAAAACATTATACCTTTTTACGCAAGTGCTTAAAGCCCTTTAAGCGCTTGAACCCCGATAATTGCTTCTCGCAGCTATATTTATTTGTGAAATTTACTAGCAATTTCCGAGTGAAACTTTTCAAAGAAAATCCTACATCACATTTTTTTTTTCAGTGTATGGAAGTGCTCTAAATGCTTATACTTGTATTTTCATTTCTTTATCTTTATCTCATGTTTATTTTAGTGTTTCCCTGTTCTCTTAAATGCTCATCTATTAGACACATGCATGCATATATTTATGCGTTAGTGATGCACGTGGCCTGTACGGACGCCGACTTTCCCTGTGGGTCTGTGCTGACGATGATGTGCTCTGACGGGCCTCTTTATTTTTCATGTAGATATGGCCAACTGTCGTACAGAGGATGCTGCTAAAGTTGCTGATTGCAAATGCTGATCTTGAATCAGTTTTGAGATTTCCCTCTTTCTCAGTGGTTGATGGTGGGATTTCAAAAAGAGACAGTGGCCAAATAAATGTAAAATGGATGTTAGTTTGTATGTGTTTGAGAGTACTGGTAATTAAAGGAACAGTGATTGTTTTAATATATATGACATTTTGGAAATAATATTCTCTCTAAATATCAGTATATTTATTATAAGTATGCACTTTATTTATGCACATAAATGCAAAATGCATGACATTCAGATGTGATAACTCTAAATGTTTTGTAATGTATGTAATATTTGCTGTCTTCTCTTACGTGCACAGATCACTCCAGCATCTTCATGATGGCCGCAGTTATGCTGTCCCCACCCCAGATTAAAGCAGTCGGTCAGCTTTTGCTCACTGCTATTGCAGTCAACGTTATCCAGCAGTATGGGACCTGAACCGTGGCCGAAGTAAGCCAGAGACTTGGCTGCAAGAGCCGGCCCACATCCCAGCTGTCTGCAGACCACCTGAGCGTTATCCATATCCCAGTCATCATCACACACGGTTCCCCAGATGGTGAAGTAGAGGACTTCCACTCGGCCCTGACAGTTGTTCATGCCGTTCACCACACGAATGCTTGGCTTCTCTGAAAGGAACGATGGACACAGAGGGTTAGAGAGAGACAAGAGAATAGAATAAAAGCTTTATTGCCATAAACTGTTCAAAAGTGTGGGGGTGGTAAGGTTTTTAATGCTCGCCAAGACCGCATTTATTTGATCAAAAATACAGTCGGTCGTCTGTCAGCATTATAATATGAATCATTTCTGATTATTATCAATGTTGAAAACAGTTCTGCTTCATATTTTTGTAGGAACTAATTCAGGGTTCTTTGATGAATAGAAAGTTCAAAAGAGCAGCATTTATTTGAAATAACAATCTTTTATATTATCATAAGTGTCTTTACTGTATCTTTTGATCTATTTAATGTATCCATGCTGAATAAAAGTATGAATTTCTTTCATTAAAACATCTTACTGACCCCAAACTTTTGAACATATAGTGTGAGACTGCGTGGTATAAATACATTCACATTTATATTTATTCATTTAGAAGATGATTCATTCGAAGGAGGCACCTATCTGTCTATCTGTCTCTGTCTATCTATCTATCTATCTGTCTGTCTGTCTATATATATGTATGTCTGTCTATCTATCTATCTATCTATCTATCTATCTGTCTATCTATCTATCTGTCTGTCTATATATATGTATGTCTGTCTATCTATCTATCTGTCTATCTATCTATCTATCTGTCTGTCTATATATATGTCTGTCTGTCTATCTATATATATGTCTGTCTGTCTATCTGTCTGTCTATCTGTCTATATATGTCTGTCTGTCTGTCTAGCTGTCTATCTCTGTCTGTCCATCTATCTATCTATCTATCTATCTATCTGTCTGTCTGTCTGTCTGTCTATCTATCTATCTATCTATCTGTCTGTCTGTCTATCTATATGTCTGTCTGTATATATGTATGTCTGTCTATCTATCTATCTATCTGTCTATATATATGTCTGTCTGTCTATCTGTCTGTCTATGTCTCTATATATGTCTGTCTGTCTAGCTGTCTATCTGTCTGTCTGTCCATCTATCTATCTATCTATCTATCTATCTATCTATCTATCTATCTATCTATCTATCTATCTGTCTGTCTGTCTGTCTGTCTGTCTGTCTGTCTATCTATCTGTCTGTCTATATATATATGTCTGTCTGTCTATCTGTCTGTCTATCTGTCTATATATGTCTGTCTGTCTGTCTAGCTGTCTATCTGTCTGTCTGTCCATCTATCTATCTATCTATCTATCTATCTGTCTGTCTATATATATATGTCTGTCTGTCTATCTGTCTGTCTATCTGTCTATATATGTCTGTCTGTCTGTCTATCTAGCTGTCTATCTGTCTGTCTATCTATCTATCTATATGTATGTATGTCTGTCTATCTATCTATCTATCTATCTATCTATCTATCTGTCTGTCTATATATATGTCTGTCTGTCTGTCTATCTGTCTATATATGTCTGTCTATCTATCTGTCTGTCTAGCTGTCTATCTGTCTGTCTGTCCATCTATCTATCTATCTATCTATCTATCTATCTGTCTGTCTGTCTATCTATCTATCTATCTATCTATCTATCTGTCTGTCTGTCTGTCTGTCTATCTATCTGTCTGTCTATATATATATGTCTGTCTGTCTATCTGTCTGTCTATATATGTCTGTCTGTCTGTCTGTCTAGCTGTCTATCTGTCTGTCTGTCCATCTGTCTATCTATCTATCTATCTATCTGTCTGTCTATATATATATGTCTGTCTGTCTATCTGTCTATATATGTCTGTCTGTCTGTCTATCTAGCTGTCTATCTGTCTGTCTATCTATCTATCTATCTGTCTGTCTCTGTCTATCTATATGTATGTCTGTCTATCTATCTATCTATCTATCTATCTGTCTGTCTGTCTGTCTGTCTATCTGTCTATATATGTCTGTCTATCTATCTGTCTGTCTGTCTGTCTGTCTATCTATCTATCTATCTGTCTATATATATGTCTATCTATCTATCTATCTGTCTGTCTATCTATATATCTGTCGGTCTATCTGTCTATATATATATCTGTCTGTCTAGCTGTCTATCTGTCTGTCTGTCCATCTATCTGCTATCTATCTATCTGTCTGTTTATTTATCTGTCTGTTTATCTATCTATCTGTCTGTTTGTTTGTCTGTCTGTCTGTCTGTCTGTCTGTCTGTCTATCTATCTATCTATCTATCTATCTGTCTGTCTAAATATATGTCTGTCTGTCTGTCCATCTATCTATCTATTTATCTATCTGTCTGTCTGTCTGTCTAAATATATGTCTGTCTGTCTGTCCATCTATCTATCTATTTATCTATCTGTCTGTCTGTCTGTCTGTCCATCTATCTACTATCTATCTATCTATTTATATATCTGTCTGTCTGTCTGTCCATCTATCTATCTACTATCTATCTATCTATCTATCTGTCTATCTATCTATCTATCTATCTATCTGTCTGTCTGTCTATCTATCTATCTATCTATCTGTCTGTCTATATATTTGTCTATCTGTCTATCTATCTATGTCTATCTATCTGTCTATCTATCTATCTGTCTGTCTATATATCTGTATGTCTGTCTATTTGTCTGTCTATCTATCTATCTATCTATGTCTGTTTGTCTGTCTGTCTATCTATCTATCTATCAATATATCTGTCTATCTGTCTGTATGTCTATTTGTCTATCTATCTATCTATCTATCTATCTATCTGTCTGTCTGTCTGTCTGTCTGTCTATATATCTGTCTGTCTGTCTATTTGTCTATCTGTCTGTCTGTCTGATGGAAAACTGATGGAAGTTCAGAGATGGTCACTGTTGAGATAACTGCACTGTGGCAGAGAGTACTGAGATTGTCATTGGATGCTTTATGAGACAGTGTCTTTACTACCTTTCGTCGTTGAGGCTGTAGTGGACATAGTGGTTGTCGTCACAGTAACTGGCACTCTCATCTCTGTCACTAAAGAAAACAGAGAAAGGAGGAGAGAGAATGAGGAACACAAAATGAGACTGTGTTTTGAAAACACGCCATCTGCTGGTGCTTTAAGGGATTTATCATGCATACGCTTTCCAGTAGCTCAGTGGTTAGAGCATGGCACTGGCAATGCCAAGGTCATGGGTTCGATCCCAGGGATTGCACATACTCAGATACAAATGTATAGTATAATGCAATGTAAGTCGCTTTGGATAAAAGCGTCTGCCAAATGCATAAATGTAAATGTAAATGTAGGACAATCTGGTCCTGCAGGCAGTGTGTGACAGATGGTCTGTTCACTACGGTCCACAGTAAATGCCAGAATGGATGGTCATGCACAGCAGTTAATAACAATGAATTGGCTATTAATTCAACCATGTATAATTGAAAATAGCAGGTGAAGTTACAGGCCCTGCGTACAGTATAGGCACCATTTATACCTGGTGTGGTTTCTGGAATGATGAATTCTCTGCCTAAAGTCTCTGTGTTGACAACTGGGACCATGGTGGAACTTGAACCTACAATATGAGAGAGACAGAGAGAGTTAGATCTACAGGCACATTAATACAGTCTCATTGAATATCCACATACAGTGGGGTCTGAGAGCACATTGAAAATTTCTGAAATGCATGCACACTTACAAAATGTTGCAAATAAAAGCATTTCACTAGTGTTTTCAAACTTTTGGACTCTGCTTAGTGCATGAGAATATGGGTTTGTGAAGTGATCAGACTGTACCTTGATAACATGCTAAACCCACCTGAGCAGATGACACCTGCATCCTCATGATGCCCGCAGTTATTCACTCCCCATCCGAGGCTGTAACAGGTGGCTAGAGTGTTCTCATGCCCATTACAGTTCACGTTATCCAGCAGAATCCGTCCCGTGCCGTAGCCGAAGTAGGCGTTCGTAGGTGCGGCGACAGCTTGTCCGCAGCTGATTTGCTGACACACGACTGCCGCGTCTGCCATGCTCCAATCATCATCGCACACCGTTCCCCAGCTGCCCTGGTAGTAGATCTCCACCCGGCCCTGGCACCGGTCCGAAGTCCCCGCCAAACGTATGGCACCATCTCCTGCAGCAGAGGAAGGTCAGTCATGGTTTAATGACTATATATGACAGCCAGATGTTCGTTTAAACTCTCTGATGCATGACGTGCACTACAGTGCATTTTAACTGTAAAATTTTAAATGACTGTCAACAGTGGAAGTGCACCAAATACCCCTGGAGTACTATTGATTTATATTGCAGGTTAGATGTGTAACTCTCAATATACACCATTTTGGAAAACAAAGTAAGAAGAAACATTAAGATTAATAAAGCATGTATCAAATTTTTAAAAATGGAATTAGTTTATTGAACCTTTTCACAAAATATTATAAAAAGTTTGCCTATTGTTTTTTGTTTTTGTTTTTTTTAAGTATCATATTTGATCATCTGAGGCCAGTTGTTCAAAAGTAATCTTGATTGGATTTCAGCTATCGGATTGGATCAAATCTTTTTAAAAAAAATGGGTTGTTCAAAAGGAAAAAAGGATTCTAAAATCAGATTAGATCACAAAATCCAAATCATCAGTTTGTGTTGTTCAAAACTTTTTAGTAAGATCTGGATTATACTGATCCCATCAGAAGGGTGGATTTCCAGAACAAAAATGTAAAAAACCTTTAAAACTGGTCAAAAAATACAACATTTTTGTCATGTAATATACACAAGCATATTTTTTTATTTTTGTCTTGGATAGTTTAACTGGTAAAGTATTAAATTAGAAGTAGACATTAGGCTACATATTCAGCCTTTTGGTAACGTACTGTAAAGTAAAAAAGAGATTTTGGTGCCATAAAATAATCCCCAAACAGCTGTAAATATCAAACAAAAATATTATATTTGATCAAAGTATTTTTTATCACTGTTTGTAAACTACATTGGCACAATTATAAGAGATGAACCAGTCAAAAGTTCTTTGCGAGCGAACACAAAGTTTCTCGGGTGAATTTCTCAGGAGAATGCATTGAAATGGTTTTTTTTTTTTCCCCATCTCATATTTTTTCCATCACCATGGCCCTTTAGGGGCTCCGTAGAGCACTAGTAATCCAGATTTGGTAATCAGAAAAAGTGTGTATCTGGATCAGGGTGATCCAATCCAATTTTGCTTTGAAAAACCAAACATGGAAACATGGAAAGCAAAACATAGGATTTCCAAATCCAGATCATTCTGATCCAGATTAACATTTTTGAGCAGCTGGCCCAGGCTTTTATGGTGCATATAATATGATATGGAGGAAACAGCTTAATTCAGAGGCCCAAACTGAGCAAAAACACGCAATTTTGTGCAGATGCTGATATTTATATGGCCAAAAGGGAAGATGAAATTCTGATGCTTGTAATGTAAATCAATGAGATCTTTATAACAGTATAGCAGATACTTACATAAAATGACATAAATATCAATATCTGCCAATAATGTGTCTTAGTAAGATGATATTTAAATGCTTAGTTTATGATCACAGCTCTGTAGTTTTAAAACATATAGTGCAATGCAATACAATGATGATTGAGAGATGATATTCCTCAAAAGATGATGATGATGATATTTGAGACTCACATTTGAACATGATTTATGATGTATGGATAATCAAGTTGCTTCAGTCCAGTAAATGTTCATCTTGTAATATTACAATATAAAAGTTATTCTTACATTTACTTTACATTCAATAATGTATGGCTTTAAATATTTTCTGTGCTATTTTTCTGTTATCTATTGTTAGTGTTTATTCTGAAACATTATGAAATCATCAACAAACAATCACCTGTAGTTTGTCATCTTTGCTCTCAGAATTCCTATAGTTTGCTCCATATGGGTGTGGGCCGGATTATTGGTAATTTTAATCTGCCACTCTCATTGAATATGATGCAAACGCAGGGCTACAGTTTCAAGTAAACACACACTGATATATCTCGTATTGTTTTATTGAGCAATGTTGCCTCATGGACACAAAAGCCATTCTCATATTGCCAGAGGAATAAAGACTCAACCGATGATTCCATACTATGAAAATGCCATTAAATTCCCCAAACACATTCCCATAAGGCTTTGTTACTTTCTTTAGCCATCATAACCTATGAACTAGATATGGGTGCCACCTCTAATGACTGAAACAGGACATGAAAAACAAAGACAGGATGAACATGATCCTCTCAGAAACTGTTCTGCTGTGATCCTCACTTCATCGCTGTGCTTTTAATTTAGGATAAATCAGATAATCTGACTCAGCTATTATAGTTAACCAAAACAAAAACCAGAACCATAAAAAACAATTTACTTTAAATAAGATAAACGTTTACTGAAAAAATATTTAAAAAACAGTTCTCGTTTTCATTTAGTTTAACTTAATATACTAAAATAGCTACAACTTAAATAAAATTAATAAAAAATATATATGGACATATATATTAAAAAAAAACAATAAACATGACAAAAACACAACAAAATTACTAAAACTTTAGCTAAAATGAAAATGGAAAATATATTAAAAAATAATTTAAAAAATTAAAGTAAAAAATTAAAATTAGGCCCTAAAATTGGACATTTTGGGTCATTCACTATATATGCATATATATATATATATATATATTTTTTTTTTTTTTAATGTAATTTAAAGTACTAGGAAGCTGATTGAGACGCACCCCGAGTATCAGATGAATTCTGTGATGTTTTGAGTCTCTCTAAAACATTCCATCCTGTTTAAATAAACATTGTAATGAACATCAAGCTGATATCCTCATGAAAGAGTTCAAATAAACTGTGCAACTTACTTAAACCCGAGATGAGAGGGGGCGGTGTGGTGGGCTCTAGGCCTCGAGATTCCACGACATTATTGCCTGTGAGAAACGAACAATAAATGATCTCACATTTAGTTAACGCTGCTGAACCCATGCATAGTTAATTATCACCACTTATTAGTACGAAACATGCTAAACTGTAATTCTCCAGTGTTTTAAAGGTAAATTAGTGCAGATGTTAAAATAATGCATGCAAATTGTGTCTTGAGACAGAACCACTTAATTTCTCTTTAAAGGATTAGTTCACTTCAGAATTAAAATTTCCTGATCATTTACTCACCCTCATGTCATCCAAGATATTCATGTCTTTCTTTCTTCATTCAAAAAGAAATGAAGGTTTTTGAGGAAAACATTCCAGGATTTTTCTCCATATAGTGGACTTCAATGGGGTTCAACGGGTTGAAGGTCCAAATGTCAGTTTCAGTGCAGCTTCAAAGAGCTCTACATGATCCCAGACGAGGAATAAGAGTCTTATCTAGAGAAACAATCGGCCATTTTCTAAAAAAAAATAAAAAAATGTATACTTTTTAACCCCAAATGCTTGTTTTGCACTGCTCTGCGATGCGCCACGCATTACGTAATCACGTTGGAAAGGTCACGCGTGACGTAGGCAGAAGTACCGATCCAGTGTCTACAAAGCGAACGTGCAAAGACTAAATCAAACGGCCTTTACAAAAGAAGGTAAAACAACGATGTCGGACGATTTTGAAGTTGGAAGAGAAAATGAGATGGAGTTTTTCGCCCTACCGCGGTACTTTCGCCTACATCACAGTGACCTTTCCAACGTGATTATGTAATGCGTGGCGCATCGCAGAGCAGTGCAAGACGAGCATTTGTGGTTAAAAAGTATATAATTTTTTAGTTTATTTTAGAAAATGGCCAATGGTTTCTCTAGATAAGACTCTTATTCCTCGTCTGGGATCATGTAGAGCTCTTTGAAGCTGCACTGAAACTGACATTTGGACCTTCAACCCGTTGAACCCCAGTGAAGTCCACTATAATGAGAAAAATCCTGGAATGTTTTCCTCAAAAACCTTCATTTCTTTTCGACTGAAGAAAGAAAGACATCAACATCTTGGATGACATGGGGGTGAGTAAATTATCAGGAATTTTTTTTTTTTTCTGAAGTGAACTAATCCTTTAATAATTTCTTGACGTTTTGATAAACATTTTGCTCACTCCATGTACCTCTACAGGTGATGGCCACATCTTCATAGTGGTAGCAGTTATGGACGCCCCATCCCTGATTCCCACACTGACTCAAGTCCATCTCTCCCCCTTTACAGTCCACGTTATCCAGCAGGATTGGGCCAGAACCCTGGCCGAACTTGGAGCTGCTCCCCACGGCCACGGCCACTCCGCAGTCCAGCTGCCGGCACACCACGTTAGAGTCCACCATGTCCCAGTCGTCGTCACACACTGTCCCCCACGTGCCGTTATGAAGCACCTCCACGCGGCCCTCGCACCGGTTTCTGCCGTTCATCAGCCGCACTGGAGGAAGAGGAGCGGGTAATTAGAAGAATGTTCAAGCATACAATACCATTCAAAAGTCTGAAATGATTCAGATTTTTTATTGTTTTTTGAAAGAAGTCTCTTCTGCTCACCAAGACTGCATTTTTTTGATCAAAAATACAGTAAAAATGTGAAATATTATTATGATTTAAAACAGCTGTTTTCTATGTGAATATTTAGTAAAGTGTAATTTATTCCTGTGATCAAAGCTGAATTTTCAGCATCATTACTCCAGTCTTCAGTGTCACATGATCCTTCAGAAATTATTCTAATATGATGATTTGATGATCAAGAAACTTTCTTTGATGAATAGAATGAAAATTCAACAGCATTTATTTGGAATCTTTTGTAAATGTTGTTTCTGTCACTTTTAATCTATTGAATGCATCCTTGTTGAATAAAAGTATTAATTTCTCAAACTTTCTCTATTAATTTCTCAAACTTTTGAATTAATTTCCCAAACTTTTGAATGGTAGTGTATCATGGTTAACACAAAAATATGAAGCAGCACAGCTGTTTTCCACATTGATAATAATCATAAATGTTTCTTGAGCAGCAGATCATCATATTAGAATGATTTCTGAAGGATCATGTGACACTGAAGACTGGAGTAATGATGCTGAAAATTCAGCTTTGATCACAGGAATAAATTACATTTTACAATATATTCACATGGTAAAGAGTTATTTTAAATTGTAATAATATTTCACATTTTTACTGCATTTTTGATCAAATAAATGCAGTCTTGGTGAGCAGAAGAGACTTCTTTACAAATAATATACAAGAACTGAGAATACGATTAATAGAAAGACATTCTTTTTACATGTATTTTATTCTCTGTGAGCTGTGGCAGTACCAGAGTACTGAATGATGAACTTATACATGTATCATTGGTATATACATGTATTATATGTCCATAAAATGGTATTACCATGGAATCATATCCAAAAAAAGACATGGTACAGGTTTTTATGGGCATTAATGCTTCCATGAAGTGTCCATAGAATCTTTCCATTCCACAAAAGGTTCTTTAAACTGCAAAAAGGTTCTTTATATTTTCAAAATGTTCTTCTTTTGACTAAAAAGTTTCTTTGGGGAACCAAAAAATGGTTCTTCTGTGGCATCACTATGAAAAGCCCTTTTTAGAACCTTTATTTTTAATACATGTCCAAAAATACGATCCAAAGGATCATGTCCGGAAAAAAAATCTTGTGTTCAGTTGAAGGTTGTAGTCTAGTGCAGATGAAATCTCCTCTGGCTTCTGAATAAGTTGAGAAATGGAGCAGCACAGCTCAAATATAATGACATAATGAACCCTGTAAGAATGTCCCTAATCCCCTTCAACTTAAGGCACAATAATAAGTCTAAATATGACATATGACTCCAAAGAGAGAGAGAGAGAGAGAGAGAGAGAGGACGTGGCATAGCGGTGGAGAAGGGGATTGTGTAAACTGAGCAAGAGGAAGTGACCCGTCTTTTTTCTTGTTCCTTGGAGGCAATTATGATCTGTTTTCTATCCACCTTCTCTCTTGCTGACCCCAATGGGTGACGGCAAACTTGTCTTTTCTTAAAAGGGTGTGTTTTCGTTCAAAGGGTGAGAAAATGAATAGCTAAAACGCTCACCTTCAGACTGAGTTGTCACCGAGGCATTTGTAGTATTGGCTGTGGGGAAAAAACAAGAGAGAAAGTCAGAGAGAGAGAGAGAGAAAACAACGATTGTGGTCAAATTATTTGTTGAAAGGAGGTTCTTGGCCCTCCAGAGCTACAGCCCTCTATATCTACTACATCTATTTTCCTGTAATCTTAGACTCGGTGAAACAGGAAGACTGAATTCTGCTCAGGCTGTGATTCAGACAGACAGAAGTATGTGGTTCGGCACAATAATACACTCCTCATAATGCAAGATCAGATATTCAGAAATGCGCTGTGAATCTGATCAGATTCAGCTGACCGGCCAGTGGATATTCAATCTCTTATATAGTAATAAAATAAATGATCAATAATTCCACTTAAGTTTTCTTGAAAATTGTCTACTTCAGTCTAGACCTCTGAGACGCATCAATGAGCCACTTGAGATGCATTTTTTAATTTATTATTATTATTATTATTTTTTTTAGAAAATTTAGCCTATGTATAGAATATATAGAAATAGTGCACAATCGAAACTTTGTTATTCATTGTGTGCCATATGTTTTAATTTTTCTTTGAAATCCCAATTTAAAAAAAAAAAATTTTTTTGTTATTTTCAGTGTGCATATCTATTTAATATAGTTATTTCATATTTTTAATATTTTTAATAGATTTAATAGTTTTGTAATATATATATATATATATATATATATATATATATATATATATATATACTGTATAAGTCAAACTTTTTAAACTTTTTTATATTTATCAAACTATTTTTATATCACTAAACATAATCATATTGTTAAAGATAAATTTATTGAAACATAAAATACATTTAAAATACAAAATAAATTTAAAAACAAATAAAAAATATAAGAAATATGAAAAAACTATATATGTGTGTGTGTGTAAACTGAACAAACATATATATATATATACACTTCCATTCAAAATATATTGGTTAATAAAATACTGTTTTAATCATTTTAAATTTGTTTTTTATTTATAAAAATATACTTATATTTAACTCTATTTTACTTAAACATTAACATTAAGATGTTAAACATAAATAAAAATAAAATTAAAATTAAAAGCAAGGATTCACTTAATTGAACAAAAGTGAAATTCAAGACTTATATTGTTACAGAAAATATATTTTGCTGTTATATTAAATTGTAATAAAATTGGACAGTATTATCAAATCCATGCAGCTCTGGTGGACATAAGAGAATTCTTTCAAAAACAAAAACAAATCTTACAGACCTCAATATTACAGACCTTCATATTTATATGAATAAGACATATATTGGACATATTAGAGTGCAGTATTTTCTAGATGACTAATCAAATGTCAGTACTGTTGTCATTAAAGTGTATTTATAAATAGTTCCAATCAAAATATTTTTATGAATCAACATTTTATCACGTTGCCTAGACTACTGTTTGTTCAGACAGTTCTGGTGTTTTCAAGAGCCCTGACCTTCCGTTCCTCCACAGACACACTGGTCACTTTCACTGAAGGGTTGTTTGTCCTGTGTTTGAGATGGCTAATGCTAGTGCCTATACAAACTATTGTATGAAACTGTGAATCGATGGTGTAGGATTTCAGCACCTCACAAAGACAGCAGAAAATGAGGGGTTTTTCCATCACATCATTTAGGTCAATTCACAGGCTTCTCTGCTTATTAATGCGGATGTCACTGAAATGTTAGTCGCTCCAAACATAACGCTTCAGGGTTCGTTCACACATACTGTACATCTGAAGCTTTAGTATTAAGCATGCAGTATTAGTGACAAACTAGATTTTTACATTGCACGTTATAGTGTTCTAACTTGTTTAGAATGTTGCTACATTCTTGCAATGTTTTTAGAATGTTGATATGTGGTTGTCAGGGTGTACATTAGGATTGCTTATGAAAAGTCATGACAAAATATGAAGGTTTAGTTTATACTTACTGGAAACTGATCTTCGTTGGAGTTGGAGATCTCCTGCACACAGAAAAGATCAAAACAATTAAACATAAACCAGACATCATCATCATCATCAAGTAACTTAAATATGAAATTCTCAGTCAGATTATATTTTATATTATAACTTAGGTCACACTTTAGATTAGGGTCAAATTCTCACTAATAACTATGACTTTTGCCTCAATAAACTCCTAATTACTGCTTATTAGGTGGTTATTAAGTTTAGGTATTGGGTAGGATTAAGGGATGTAGAATATGATCATGCAGAATAAGGCATTAATATCTGCTTTTTAAGTACTAATAAACAGCCAATATCCTAGTAATATGCATGCTAATAAGCAACCATAGTTAATGCTGAGAATTGCTGACAACAGTCTAAGTGTGTGGCACGTACTGTACGCACATTATCTCACGTCTTTGTTCGTGTTTGCGTCACTGACGATCATTTGTAAGATTCATGGGAAGGCATTGATCTCCTATAATGCTCTGACACATTTAAGCATCTTCTCAGATGTCCATGTCCTCATTAAGTCTTTAAAGGTTTGCGGTGAACAGGGGATTTTCATCCTGAACGGACAATGAAAAATGACTCTGAGTGTTTAGTTCCACCAGGATTCATTAAGCCTGGAGGCTGTTGTCTTTGATTTTGATTATTGTCTCTATATAAAGCAGACATTTAAAGACAGCGATTTAATATGCTGGCATGCTGTGGTGGTTAAAACCAGGGTTAGTTAACATTTTTGTTACTTAAATAAAATCAATGTTAACTGAAAAATTATAATAATAATAATAATAAATAAAAAAAGTACTTATTTTATTTCAGGTAGTTGTCAATTTTTTATTATTTATTTTATTTTAATTTTGTACTGCTGGATGCAAAATATATTGCCCCCCTAATAAACTTGACCTTGAACCTATTTTATATAATTAGCAAAATGCTGTTTTAGGTGGTTTTAGTGTTTCATGTTAACTTCTAATATATATATATATATATTACACTGGTCTAAAGTTTGGAATAAATCTGATTTTTTTAACGTTTCTTACGCTCACCAAATAATACAGTGAAATATTATTACAATTTAAAATAACTTTTCTATCTGAATATATTGTAAACTGTGATTTATTCCTGTGATCAAAGCTGAATTTTCAGTATCATTACTCCAGTCTTCAGTGTCACATGATCCTTCAGAAATCATTCTAATATGCTGATTTGATATTAAAAACAGCTTAATATTTTTTGGAGCTCATTGATGACTGGGAAGTTCAATGAACAGCATTTATTTGAAATAAAAATAATATATTATTAATTATAAATGTCTTTACTTGATCAGTTTAATGAGTCTTTGCTGAATAATTATTATTATTTTTTTTTTTACCCCAAACTGGCAGTGTATCACAGTTTCCATGCAGTTTTGAGCAAATAATTGCAGCCTTGGTGAGCATAACAGACTCAGAATTAAAAAATCTTAATTATTCCTAACTTTTGACTGTTGTATATAAACTTGTATCTAAAATCTCTCACTCACCGGATGGAAGAATGGTGGTGACGGTGATCAGAAACAATAATGCCAGCAGGCCGGTGAGGATCCAGACAGCAGATCTCCAACATATGCGCACACCATCTGACACACGCTGACCTTTCATGGCAGAACAGATCCACCTGAACACCTGCAGAACATACAAACACCTTCAGTGAGTCCCTTTAATCTCTCACAATCCGGTTATGAGTATGCAGTTTTCTCTTTCTGTCGTTTACTGTCGCTTATTCTCACTGTAGTTGACACCAGACAGTGAGGTTATTACAGTGAATCTGCTCGTCAGTGATTGGACTGTTTCTCCTCATAGTACGTTATGTAAAAAATACATACACACACCACAACAACAACAACAACAACAAATGTTCAGCCTGCAGGCCACAGGCACTTCTGGATAGACACATATTGATATGAGAGCAGACCGATCGTTCTGTGGCCATGTGCTCGCTGTTAACGCAGAGATGTTTGTGCAGTATGTTCCAGAGATTTAGGAAAAAATTGATCGTGTGTTAATGAGTTATGAATTTTAGTGTTGAAGTGATGCACTTTATGTATATTTGCATGTGAAAAACATGACGTTTTCAGATTGATTTGCACGTGCCAGCTCCAAGTTTTTGACCTATTTGCCCGGAGCGCCATATGCATGTACAAACCTAAACATAAACACACACACACACACACACGTGTCAATGTGTTCATCTTTGGGACACAAATGAAGATCTTTTTGATGAAATCTGGGAGATTTTTGTCCCTCCATTGACAGTCTACGCAACTGACACTTTGACGCTTCAAAAAGGTTCATAAAGAGATCGTAAAACTGATCCATATGAATTGAGCCATTTAGTCTACATTTTCTGAAGTGACTCGATCGCTTTATATGATGAACAGATTGAATTTTTTTTTTTACATATAAACATTCATCAACTCACATATCAGTTGTGGTAAACAGAAGCTCAAGCATGTTCGCTTGACGCACGAGAGATTCATTCTCATGTTACGCAGCACGTTTGATGTTCTGCAAGAACCAATGAGGTTCATTCTCGTGTGTTACGCAGCACGTTTGAGCTTCAGCAAGAGCCAATGAGGTTCATTCTCGTGTTACGCAGCAAGTTTGAGCTTCCGGAAGAAGTTTGTTCTCACGCGTCAACCAGGTTTGGTTGAGCTTCTGTTTCTGTTCGCTGATCAATGTTTAAATGTGAATATAAGCCTAAATTAAATCTGTTCATCATAAACAGCGATCAAGTCTCTTCAGAAAATTTGGACTAAACCGCTCAATTCAAATGGATTATTTTTATGATATCTTGTCATAATGTCATGATGACTTTTTAAAGCATCAAAAATATCTTAATTTGTGTTCCGAAGATGAACGAAGGTCTTACGGGTTTGAAACAACATGACTGTGAGTAATTAATAACAGAATTTTCATTTTTGGGTGAACTAACCCTAGTTAAATTAAGATAAATTAGCTTTGTGTTTATTCAAATAAATAAATAATAATTCAAATAAATGTTTGAAGGGCTCACTAAATTCACTTTTTTATTTAAGGCAATGGATTTCCTCAAATGTTGAAAGTAAATTCAACTTAGCTGGATTTACAGTGTATTTTCCTTTTTGTTTTTCCTAAAACCCTCCTGACCTTACACTGGAATGCGTGTAAATGGTGGAACACGGCTCAGGATCTCCGATCTGCAGGAGAATATGATATTCCATGGGCCAGATAGTGAACATTCCGGGCCTCGGGCGCACAAAAAGACATTTCTGCTGTCTGTGGTCGCCATCGTCAGCAGCTAAACGCTGCTTCCTGCGAATCTGTCACTGGGACTGTCCTGAACGCTCAGGCAGCTGATGACACCGCTGGGGCGCCTCTCGTCTCTCCCCGCGCGGAGGGGTGTGGAAGGGGGGCAGCGCTGGTTCACGGAGGCAGGAAGGTTGGAAGGAAAGCGCTGGTTACCTACCTGTGAGATCTAACCATCAGATCCAAATGAGCTTCAGCCCAAGGTTAGAATAGTTAACTAAAATCCTAAAAAAAAGTCTCTACGACATTCTGATGCAGAGATCTGTCCAATGTTAAGTCTATGGGATTTTTCACCTGCTGGACGAACATCATACACCTGATCACTTACAAAAGTCAGAGCAGTGTTGTCTTTAATAAGCTGTGTGATTTGACGCCTCATTCATGGGTCTATGACAAATAGTGCAAGACGAGATAGGTGCCGGAATTTGTACAGAAGGAAGAAGAATAAGTATGTGAGATAATAATAAGGATGCTTCGTTTCACAAGAACCACTAATATTGAAATAAATCAAATAAAATTATGAAACATTTCTCAACTTCTTTTAGGTAACTTGATGTACTAAAGTAACTAAAACAGATAAAAATCTAAAAATACAAATAGACATTTAAAAAAATATATAAAAATGACAAAAAAAACAACAAAATTAGTAAAACAGGCAATATAAAAATAAAAACTAATAGCCTAATAAAAACTATACATAAATGGATGCTCAGAGGAAATTTGTGATTTTTCTTTTCCACAGGTGTCTCAAAAACAATCAGGAACCTGCACAAACATCTAAACAACCACAGCTAAACCTCCATCCAACAGCAACAGAAATCACGTCACCTGCCGAGAATCACATCCACTTCCCATTCACATGCAGTTTCTGATCTGCTGAAACCCTGTCTCTCACAAAGCTTATTGTGCAGCCAATTATCTGCTGAGAACATTTTATAACCCAAATCGCTGCAAGCCTGCAGACAAAATGGTGTGGTTGTGAGGGCCTGAAAATTAATCTAGTCACCAATATTATGTTTTTCAATACTCCATTCATGGCTGGATGCAGCATGGATCCACAAGGGAATAATGTTGCCTTTTGTGCCGCCTGTGTTTGCCCTCCCTTTCCTTCTCACACTGACAGATCCCAGGCGCTCGCGAAAATACCCCCTTAAAGTCAGAGATAACCCGGGAGAGAACTCGCTTTTGAGTTCAGACTTGATTTTTTAAAAATTCAGATTCAGTTAAATTTTGCATTTTAAAGTTCTGATGGTATTTCTTTTTCCCACACAAAAATGCAACAGGTGAATCTTAAAGTCTAAAAATCAACAATTAAAAGAACTTACTTTTGAGTAATAATTATAAATAGCAATTAATAACTATTTCCGGAATTGTTGCAGAAAATTTGAAAAAATATATGGTATTTTTTTAAATATAATTTTATTTTAATTTTGCATAAAGCATAATTTAAAAAAAAAGAAAATCAGTAATTCTTTAGTTTCACAATGCAATGCATTTCCTGTAAAATGACGCCCCGTAATGAGAATGATACATAAACATACCTTTGATGAAAAGCAATTTTCTTCACAAGCAAAATTAAGTTTTTTTTTTAACAAAAAAAGCAACAGTCCACTGTGAATTCAGATTCAGATGGCTTGTAGCTCACAGGACACTTCTTCAACTAAGAGTTAAAGCTTAGCTGGGAAAAGAAAAAAGTGCATCCGGCTGAAGAGCAACGAGGTCTTTCATCTCACTAACCTTGTAAGTCTATAAGTACCTGGCTGCTCTAGTACTTATTATGTAAAAAAAAAAAAAAACCCAACAGCATTGTATGTTAATGCCCTGACACCTCGTCCCTGCCTGGTTTATGTGAATGAAGAGGGAAAAGGGAGGAGGAAAGAAGACAGTAAAGCCAGCCCTTTACAGCAATCCCAGCATCTCTGGTTTCAGGTTGCGCTCACAAAAGGTGCGGTTCGGTTCATCCAAAACACTGTACAGTAACATGAGTGTGTGTTTTGTGTAATTACTACCTCTGTCTTTCACATTTTGCACATAAAATCACAACTAACAGAATATAAAAAAAAATAAAAATCTTTATTATCAGGCCATCAGACTCATCCTGCTCCTCTGCTGGATCAATAGTGTTCGGCCGCAGCCACAATATCAGTTCAATCGCTTTGATCGTGCTAAAGTTTGGACAGCTTCCATAATCATTGTTGCACATGTGCTGTTGTGTGTTTGTGAAGCGCTTGACCCGAGCCAGCATTTGACCCATTGTGAATTCAATCTATTCACTTCACCCAAAGTTTTGACAGCTTACTAGATGCTCTTAACAATGTGTTCAGTGTTATTTGAGTGTTATTTAGTGAGCTTTCTACACATTTAAAGGCGCTCCTGACACAAATGTCTGAATGTAGACGTCTTTTAATGCCAGAAAATAAGGTGGCATCACATGCATCCTTTGTAGAGAAGGCTATCCCATAATGCAATGCACCAAGCTCAATGGGGGAAAAAGTTTTAAGATTTTGCTATAAGCAAAAGATATACTGTTTTTAAATATAATTATATTTAAAGTGGCTACATGTAAGAATGTTCATGTATTTATCACTTTTTTTATTGCAAATGTGTGAATAGCTTGTAACGAAACTTAAAAAATGAGACCTTCCCCAACTTCCTAGCTTTATTTTTATGCAAAGGACTCGGACGTTTTTGCCGGGAAAAATCAAAGGATGTGTCATTCACATGAGCCTCTCTTCTGTTCAATGACACATGAAATGAATGCTTATACAATGTTCAGGATAAAATGCTGAAAGAGCCGTTCTGTACTGTAATGTCAATGTGTCATGCAGAGAAAAGGGAATCATTCAAACTATAGTCTCACACTTTATAGTCTATAGTCTCAAATATACTTTATAATCAAACGATCATAACAGTCATTTTAATAACCTCATCTGTCGACGGTGAATCTCAGAGCTGGTTCATCACTATGATCAGATGCTTTCTGAACTGCTGTTTTCTCATTTTTGTTGTGTTTATTTTGTTATTGAGAGGAAAGAGCAGCACATATTCACATATTCTAAACGTCGCTCTCAGCGGTGCGGACGTGTTGGGATGTTCGTTAACATTATATCGCTGCAAAGGTTTTCCAATGTCTTTTTACTACTTAGCAAAGAACGAAAAAATAACTTCGCTGTGAGTATATCGGGGTCTTGAATCACGTTCAGTCTCTTGTACGTTACGTGAGCCGTGAGCAATAAGTCACTGGCTGCAGTTCACTTAATGGCCACCGGTGTTGCTAATAACAAGAGTTTCTGAATTCTACATATAGACCCTTTAAAGGGGTGGTTGATTATGATTCGACTTTTTTAACTTTAGTTAGTGTGTAATGTTGCTGTTTGAGCATAAACAACATCTGCAAAGTTACGACACTCAAAGTTCAATGCAAAAGGAGATTTTTTCTTTTACAGAATTCACTGTTTAAGGACTACAAAAAATGGCTGGTAGGGACTACAACAAGCTTCTTCCCGGGTTAGTGACATCACTAACTCTAAAATTTACATAAACCCCGCCCCCGAGAACACGCAACAAAGGGGTGAGGCCATGTTATTGCAATACAGTATGTAACACAAATGCAATAGCATGTCATAAAAGCAAGCATGTCAACGAGCTCTTGAAACTCCGCCCTCTTCTTGGGAGCAGCAGCTCATTTGCATTTAAAGGGACACACACAAAAATGGTGTGTTTTGCTCACACCCAAAAAGTGACAAATTTAAGATGTTATAATAAATGATCTGTGGGGTATTTTGAGCTGAAACTTTACATACATCCTCTGGGGACACCAGAGACTACATCTTATATTACATCTTGTAAAAGTGGCATTATATGACCCCTTTAAAATCAATATTTATAATTTGTAATTAAAATTTAATTAAGTTAGATTTTTCTGCACCAGTCTTCCACACTGAAAAAAATGGTGTACTTTGAAACTATTTTTACAAATTTTTTGCTAGTAAATTTTACTATTTTGAAGTAGAAAGACTGAAATAGTATTTTCTTGTAAATTGTACTCCAATAATCTTTGTTTTATTTACAACATGGAAAAAAATCATTTCTTATAGTGTATTAGTACCACCTATTTTAGATATCTGCCCTAAATAGTTCATAAAAACAAAACAAACTGTGATTGGCCGCTTTACATGTCAGTCAGACAGTCACTTCCTGTCTCAGTGGGCGGTTCTTGGCTGGAATAAGCTGCAGTTATCCAGACTGTGGATGCGTCCAAAAATGTAGGCCTTGCTGCCTTATAGGTAATAACTTTTCAGGCAGTGTTTGCGCACAATGGTACCTCACGAAATTGATTTCGGACAGATTTCTGAGGCTGTGGTAATGGTTTAATGATCTACAGCAAAATAAAGTGAGCTTTGGTGCTAACTAACATAACTACAAAGTAATTTCTTGCTAGAAATGACACCAGATGTGGAAAACGATGGTCATAAATGTACATTTACACACAAACTGACCAGAAGCCACAACTTTCAGACGCCATCTTTCTTTTTAGCTCAACTGTCACCGAATGGAAAGCAGAGGATTGTGGGATATCAAAGGATACATCTATGCTGCCTTCAAAAATCAATCAGATGAAGGTATCTCAGGAGACAGGAAGTGAAGCTAACATTGGATTCTGAGGTGCCTTGATGCCTTCTTACCTTGGAATGTGTCCTCCGAAGGCAGCATCTTTAAGTTTTCAGACGCAGCCAGAATGTCAATAAACTGGAGCAGCTCTCCAGGACCGACGTTGCCTATTCCTGCTCTACAGGCTGATCTGTAATAACCTCCCAACAGGCGAATCCATCCTGAGCGGGATGGACGTGTGTGTGCCGCCTGGCTCTTTTGTCTGGGGTGTTGAAGACTTTCTGGTGGTGTCCGTCAAATGACAGGGCAGGTCAAAATACGGCTGAGTCCCTTTCATCAGGATAATCCGCTCGATTTGGGCCGCTGCCCGGTTTTGATAAGAGAACATGATATTTATATCCTTGTGGCTGCTGGGAATGAAAAATCAGCATGAGATCTCGTATTTAATAGTTTATCCTGGAAAGTAATGAGAAAATGGTATTTAAAGGTTCATTCACTCCAAGGATGATAATTAATAGCTATAAAGTTTTATTAATCATTCTAATTCTATGAAATTAGGGAAGTCCACACCCCAGTTATAACAATAACATCAATGAGGAAAGATACCGTTGGAATCACTTTTTTAATATTAGTTACCCCAAAGTTGAGCTGCAATGTATTTCAGCATTTTTCAGCATAAAATTGTTTGTTCAGATGACTCAATTTGGAAAGTTGGGACAAGTTTTGGACAAACACTTTATATTTGCCTTCTACTTCTTCTAAGTGAGGTCAACATAACTTCATGTCAGCAGTATGTTTAGAGTATTCTTGTTCAAAATAATAAACTGACTCCTACTTAAAAAAATCTTTGTTCAAGCTACTTTTATATTTGTTGGTAGAACAATTTGCAAGTTGAATGCTGAAATATCTGAAAAATTAAAGCTTTAAATTAAATAGAATTAGTTGAACAAATGCTTGAATTGCAAGTTCAAAACATTTTAACATATTAAAAAATACAGATACAGAGAAATATTGACAGCTGACCCAAATAGCTGGAGTTTAAAGTCGATATAAAATCAATATCGACCCTATTCTAATTTTGATGATTTGTGTTACTTTTAGTCACTGACTTCAAATTTCCACATAATTGTGATCAAAATTTTTGCTCATATGTCACAGTTTCAGTTACAGCTTAATATATTTCCCCCCAGTAGTTATGAAAATTAATTTTAGGGAAATACCATATTATTTTAGACTTTGGAAGATTAAATAAGCAGCATGACCACTGAAAATATTACTAGTCCACTAGAGTCGATCACTCCATTATCAGGGAAAAAATGCTCTTTGATTTTATTACCCAGCTAACAAAAAACGTTCTCAGAACTGTGGATGACGTTCTGGAAAGGTTCTCTCAAAGTTATGAAAAAACATTCTTCCAGACCAGTAATGTTAACAGAACGTTCTTTCAAAGTTATCTGGTATTTAATAATGTTCTCAAAACCTTTGCTTGAAAACATTATTTATATATCGTTCATGGAATGTTTTCCCCCCGAAACGTTTTAGTTGGACGATCATCTAAAGTTTTTTTAAAGGTACAATATGCAATTTTTTTGTTCAAAACCAGCTAAATTTAAAGTCAATACATCATCAATCATTCTTCCAAAGCGTGTTTTTGTCTTGCCCTGATTCACTATTTAAACAAACAGTGAACAGAGGAAAATCTGTTGGCAAAAAGAGAATGTGACAGAGCTCGTAATAAAACAAGAATCAACATAAGCTCGGCTTTTCTGAATATGACGAGAACTGAGGGATTTAAAATGTTGTAAAAGCGACGTGGAGATGATGGTGTTTTTATTACTCAACACGTGAGTAAGGTGTTTTATTGAACAGAAAAATTGCCATATGTAGCTTTCTAACAGTGTTCATTGTAAAGCAATATCTATTGTGAAGGGTCATTTCATTATGGTTGTTGTAGCACTGTGCTGGAATTTATTTTCAAGGAAGTATTGTGTCTATTAATGGGTAAAGTAACATCTTCAACTAGTCAGCTTGAAATCCCTTCCATCTGAACTGGTTATATTAAGCCTAGTAGTGAATGTTTAATGAGCAGTAGGATAAACATATTCATCCATACAGAACCGAAGCACAACCAAAACAATGTTCTTCCACAGAATGCATGCAGTTCTGTTTTTAACCACTAGAGAGCCAAAAGTTACCTTTAAAAAGTTATTCTTGCAAAATGATAAAATGGAATGTTCTCATAACCAAGAACAACATTTTAAACATTCAGAGAACAGAAATAATTCAAAACATTCTCAGAACTTATTTTTGTTAGCTGTGTAAGTCGCATGTAGACGCTGCAGTCTCACGGCTTCCTTGTGTATTTTAAGGTTACAATGAACTTATGTAAGTTTCTCAATGTCTTCACGTAAGTTATATAACAGTGTCACATTCAGATATTCATATCATGAATCTGACACGTTCCACTCCAACATCCTGTAGCTTTTGTCTGTATCATGTTTGTGTCCCTCAAACATGGGTTGTTATTTTGTAAACTGGTTTTCACTGAACTGACACGGTTCATTTTCATATCTACTGTACAGGACTAGTGAAGAGCGTCACAGTGATTTTACCACATGTAAGAGGTGAAAGTCCTGTTTAGTGGAACTTTGGTGCACCAAAAGGTGTTGTAAATAGATATTCAATGGCTGAGATGAAAAGCATGAATCAAGTCACTCAATTTCGTATTAAATTATTATAAATATTATTATTGGACAGTTGTGAGAGTATATGTTTTATAGAAACAATGTTCTTAAAGAATGATCAAAAAATAATTGTAATGATTCATAGTACTCTAAAAAAAAAAGCTGGGTTAAAATCAACCCAAGTTGGGTTGAAAATGGAGAAACCCAGTGATTGGGTTGTTTTAACCCAGCAGTTGGGTTAAATGTTTACCCAATGTGCTGAGCAGTTTTATTTAACTCAACTATTGTTTAAAAATGACTATATGTCTGGCTTAAAATGAACCCAAAATATGTTGCAAATTAAAAATCAGACACATAATTACTAGAGGCAACAATAATAATCAAAGGTGAACATTTATTAATAAGAAATTTAATAAATGTTTATTGTCTAATTGTTATTCATTATACTTATTAATAAATGTTCATTTCCAACATACTTTGGGTTCATTTTAAGCAATACAGTAATTTTTAAACAATGGTTGAGTTAAATAAAACTACCCAGCACATTGGGTAAACATTTAACCCAACCACTGGGTTAAAACAACCGATTCGCTGGGTTTGTCCATTTTAAACCCAACCCAGCATTTTTTAGAGTGTGGGTTGTTTCACCCCAAATTTTGCCAAATATGGACAAACCCAACCGTTGGGTTAAATTTTTTAAATACATTTTTAACCCAACAGTTGGGTTTGTCCATATTTGACCCAAATTTGGGTTGAAACAACCCAGCATTTTTTAGTGTACACTGTAATATATATCGATGTAATGATACATACTGTTTAACTTAATATCTTTTTAAAACAGTAGGCCAGTCTCTTATTTTTCTTTGTTAACCTTAAATATGATATAATATATTTCTTTCACTACATATCAAATACACCTTTGATAATATTATGCACCAGATGTTTGAATGACCTGATGCTTGTGTTTCCAGAAAGAACACTTGTCATGTCAGACACTCTCTGGGTGGCGTCTTGTTTTGCAGTTCACGAACATAAAGAAGGCCGGACTCAAGTGTGTCATGTGAGATCATAGCCTGAAGCTGCAGAACTCGGTGAATGTGAACTTCTCTGAATTAATAATACCGATAATTGTAGCTGCTCTAATTTGTCAAAGATCATGTTGTAGCTTCTGGCTTTTATTATTGAGAGGGAAGTATCAAAACCACACAAGAATACAAGTACTGTATAAACAAATATGTGCTCTTGGCTATGTGAGATTGTAAAGTGTTTTGCTGACAGTTTGAAGAGATCAAGTGTAAATCTTTTCTAAGTTTTTTTAAAGTTCAATATGAACTGGAGCTTTAAAATGCTACAAATATATTGTCACATCCAAGGACGTATTTTTTTATTATCTTTTTACCTTCTTTCTTCCTCTTTTCTTCCCGTAAGCAGGAAGTAATGGCTTTGCCAGTTGTTTATTAATTGATTGGGTTTTCTTTTTTTTGTTATTTTGTTAACACTCTTCTTGTTGTAATTGGTGCTAATGGCAATTATTTGGATACGGCCCGGATATGGCTGATTACGGTAACCTCGGGATAAACAGACAGGCTAACATTAGCGTATTAGCTTCTTATGATGTAACAAGTACATTGAGTGTTATGGGAAGTGTTCCCAGTTCCGGTTGACCTGATTTATGCAGCCTAACAATCCTATAATAGACTAAAGAATTATTGAAATGTGATAATGTGTTATGTGTATGCCAGGTTAAAGAGATGTGTTTTTAGTCGAGTGTGTCTGACATGAAAATAGATACTAGTACGTTTTAAGAATTAAATGTTAAAACGGCTTGCCATATGAAGCATTTGTTTCGAACGAGTGATTCAGAGCACACACTAGTAGCAAATGAATAAGTACTAGTACTTAATGGAATAAATACTAGTGTCAAAAAAATTAAGAACTAGTACTTTTAAAGGTGCAATATGTAAGATTTCTGTCTGCTAGAGGCCTATTCAAAACAAAGGCGTAGCTTGTTGACGGCAAGTTTGAGCGTGGATTCTTGGGACATGTGGTCTTCACATCACAGCCGGTGGAAACAATCAGGATAGGACTCAGGAAGAAATCATGTTCATGGATGCGATTATTAACGTTACTGTAGTATGAAGCAGAGCAGGACCGAGTGTTGTGGAGCTGAACGAGGCCGCTGGAGCGATTGCGCAACACACGCCTCACAAGCAGCGGGACTTTTATTATGACACAGTCGCCAGCGCCGCTTCCGCTTTTCCGTTCATGAGTATGAGGTAATGCAGCTCCGTTTATCATATTAGACACATTTCAGTGTGTTGAAAATTATGTTTTAACATTACTTTGTGTGTTCGCTTGGCGGCTGATGTGAGACACTGTTACACACTGCAGTAAGATAGATCGATTTTAGAATATCATATTAAATGCTGGATGGCTTGTGTTGATAAATGGCATAAATGGCGTATTGTATGATGGAGAAAATGTTGTATTACTGTTACTAAAAATAAAGCTGCATCTGATTATGCTATGTTAGCTACTTCACAAAATAGTGTTTTTCTCTAAAGCATGGTAAAACATGGTAGCCTACTCGCAAAAAAAAAAAAAAATCAAGAAAATTAGATTTAAACAATAAGACTAAATGTGTTGAGCTATATAACAACAATTAGTTCAGTGAATGATTCAAAGCTTCAAACACAACAAGAGTGAATGAAGAGTGAAGAGTAAATCCAAACAGGGGGAGGCAAGCAAAAAACAAACAAACAAACAAACAAACAAAAAACAATACAAAACAAAACACCCCAAAAAATAACACGAGACACTGAACTGAACAAGGGGAACACTGGGATATAAATACACAGGATAAAGAAAGGCTAACTAGGAACAAGTCAGGGTAATCAATCGCTATGGCAACAAACAAGCATAACTATAGAAACAAAGTAAAACAGGAACTAAACAGGACTTGAACAATGGGAATGGAAAATACACTTCAAAATAAAAGTCCAGTAGCAAAAACAATAAACACAAAACCAGGGAACATGTAACATTATTCTCCTACTCCTGTATATAGTCCATCAGTTACTCTCTTTTGTTGTAATTTTTACTTATTTCTATGACTTTTTTTCCATGCCAAATGAATAGTTTACACAAAAAGAAGTTATTTTGTATTTATTTATTTATTTATTTATTTTATAAAAACATATTCATTCATTATAAAGCATTTTTACTCTGCAATGACCCATATATTTCTTCATTGGTGCAATATTTATAAATACTTGACTACATCAACTGCTTACTTTTTGTACTATTTATGTTTGATACGTGCTGTATGTAATGCAAGTATGTTATGTTTTTTTAGGCACCAAGGGAAAGTACTTTCACTTTTGTTGAACATGGTATAATGACAATAAAGGCTTTCTATTCTATTCTAAAAAGCTGAATGTGACTAACAGTGTTAAGCTCTAAAATGGATAACATTTGAATGAAACATTCAGCTCAAATGAATGACATTTCTTAGCAGCAAATCTAATGCTCTGGCAACATAACCCATAGACTGTTTGGAAAAACCATGAAATGCAATACAAATTGTGCACATAAGTACCAAATTAATTTAAAATGTTAAGAAAAAGTGCAAAGCAGGATATTCCAGATTTTAATGTTATATAGTTATTATAAAATATATTCTGGCAAATAGCTGAGAAATTCCACCTTTTAACACACCTAAGAAATTAGGAAAGTTACACTTAACAACAACAAAAAGTTTAAAGTTATTATTATTATAAAGGTATTACAGAAAAGTACCCCTAATAAGAATAAATATTCACCCACGTGAATAATGAATTGAGCTCAGTGCGAGTGTTGTACTGTCGCCGAGCGTCCAGCAGCGGTCGCTGTGTCCTCAGAGAATCTCTGACGTCCAGAGCAGCAGCCGGACACTGAATCTGAAGCAACTGGTGTTTAAGACGCGACCGAACAACGACAAACATCGCGCTGACGCGGTTTCGCGAGGATTAATGCCAGTTTAAAAGCGTCTTTCAGAGGTTTCCAGTGAAACTAGAGGAATATATGAAGCCCATCTTGAAGTTTTCACGCGGAGGAAGGTCAGTATGTTTATATCCCGCGTTTACAGCTCATTTATTCTCTCATTAAAGTCTCTGTGGAGATCTTGACACGCGTCTGAGTAGAGCCTTTTACCGCAGTATGACGCTTATTTGTTTTGGTTTTTATGCACATACGATACATTGTATCATTGTGTGTGTGTTTCATCGCGTTATATATTTGTATCATTGTGTCACCGTGTTTGTATCATTGTGGCTGTGATCATTGTGCTTCATTGTATCTGTGTGTGTGTCATTGTGTTTATGTCTTAAAAAATCAAACTTTTAACATTTTAACATGTTTTATCTCCATATTTCTGAGTGACAAAGAGGTTTTGATGTTTTTATGATATATAGGTGAGGTCCAGCATGCATGTCAGTCTCATAACATTCAGTGTGTAAAAGAAAATAAGTTGCAGCTAAATTGGAATATGCCTAATGACTACAATTAAAATTTTTTTTTTTAATTTTTTTTTTTTTACTGTCACTTATGTACACCACCAGTCAAGTTTGGACACACGTGACTGATTTTTTTGTGTTTCTCATGTTTTTAAAAGCCATTTAATCTAACGGTTTATGCTTAAATGTTTGAAGTAGCTGTAGACAAATATAAATTATGCTGCAAATAATGTATATGCACAAATAAGATTTGTGTAAATTGTCTTGCATCACATGACATTCCCATTTGTGTTATTTCATAGAGTTTAGTTACTATTATTCAAAATTTTGGAAATTAATTATAATAGAATAGGTGTGTCCAAACGTTTTATTGTTCATTTAGCCTTTAGTTTAGTTTGTTTAAACAAGTGCAGTATTTACTGTGGCTTGTTACATGAAACTAGCTGACAAAACCAAACCTGATTTAGATCAGGTTCTGACTGATTACATCATGCATCAGTTTGTGCATGTGATCATACCTTTTCTTTTTGTTAAAGTGCCCCTATTATGCTTTTTTGGACATTACCTTTCATGTTGTGTGTAATACAGTTGTTTGTGAATGTAAAAGATCTGCAAAGTTTCAAAGATCAGACGATAAATAAAGTTATTGTCTTCCAGAAAGAAAGACTTTAATTCTGAACTGCCTGAAACGAGTCGTCAGTAATTCCAGTCTCACTTCCTGCTGAAATTATGTAGGTTTGTAACTAATTTGCATAATAACAGCCTGTGGTTTTCATTGGCTGTCGGTGAACGACATCTCCTTTGCCCCGCCCTCAAACACTCTAGTTGTATCTGAGACTGGAAGAGTTTGGTTCGTGTTGTTCTGTTTTCTGCTGCCAAAACAAATCCACTTTGATTCATTGCAAAAGGATGAGATTGATACGGTAAAACCAACGCCATCGTTACTGTTTGTATCACTGTGTATCAAGTGCTGAAATTCAGATATGCTAATGAGCGTTTAGTTTCTGACACGTGCATTAAGTGGTCAACCAATCATTACAGACTCGGCCGTCTGACCAATCACAGCACAGCAGGTTCTCAGAGAGGAGGGGTTTAGAGAAAGCGAATCTTCAAACTAACCTTTTCAGACACTGTGAGAAAAGAGCTGAAGGTGCAATGGATATTATGTGAAAATAAATGTGTTTTTTGACCTTGGATGCATGTAAACCTTTAAAATAGCATAAAAGGGGCACTTTACATAAGTTCTGAATCTTTCCGTTGGCATGCTGATAACCATCTTTCATCTCTGCTCTTTTCAGTACGCATGTTGGATTGTGTGTGCATGCTGTATAACATCATCATTTTCATCCCAGCTGCATGCTTTCTGTCGGGCATGAGTTGACTTTTGTGTGGCCTCCATTAACGGCATCATGGATGAAAACTGTGATGACAATAACCCTCCGATTCTCTCCTCCAAGAAAGGCTCGACCAGCCACAAACGCAGCTGTTGCAGGTCCAAGCGTGATTCCGGCCCTGATCCGCGGTGGGATGTGGAGCGTCTGCGCGCCACGTTAGAAGTGGAGCGCAGTCGAAACCAGCAGGCTCACCGGCGCTTCTCTCTGGAGCTGCGGAGGCAGCGGGAGGAGGCACGCGAGGAGCGGGAGCGCGCGCTGAGGGAGCTGACGTACCGACACGAGCAGCAGAAGACGCTGGAGCTGCTACGGCAGCGGGAAGCTCTGGGCCGAGAGCGCTCGGCAGAGGTTCGGCGTTTGTTGCGCTGGCGGAGTCGGGAAGGGAAACGTGCGGAGAACTCGAATCTCAGACAAACACAAGAAGTTAGGCGTCAACTTGCGGATGAGATTGCTGGAATTGGCAAAACCGGGGTACAAGGTCTCAAACCTGGATGTAAAGGTAACGGTGCGGCGTATCGCAAACTCGAGGAGCTGCTGAAGACGCTGCTAGCGCAGGCAGATGGGCAGCAGGTCACTTTACTTCAGCGCCTTCAACAGGAAGTGGATCTAGAGAAGAGCTACTTCCTGTGTCACCTGCTGGAAGCCCACAGCCGACCGTCACAGGAGGAAAAGGAAGACCGCAAAGGGTGCGTTGTGTATATACAATTAAATATCACGATATGAGTAATTTAACAATACAATATTAAAATCAATAGTATCTGTTAACATGAACTAACATAATTAACATTTACAAAGATGAATAAATACTGTAACAAATGTATTGCTCATTGTTGTACTATTATAGTAATTATTAATATTTTGAATTAGCTATTTTTATTGGTAACTCTTTACAGTACGGTCCTGTGTGTTAACTGCATTAGTTACAACTTTTGATTTTAATAATGTGTTATCTGTTAATGTTATTTAATGGATCTGAGTTAACATGAACTAAAAATGAACAGTGGTATTTTTATTAACAAACGTTAAAGATGAATGAATACTGTAACAAATGCATTGCTTATTGTTAGTTAATATTAGCTAATGAATTATTGGACGCTTATTGTAAAGTGTTACCTTATCAATCTAATTTTAGTTTAAGTTTTTGTATTTTAGTTGTGCCTTTGACATTTTTGTTATTAGTTTGATATTTTTAAATATCAAACTAATAATAAAAGTCTTCAACTTAAATTAGTTTTATTTCAGTTAATTACCAGGGTAACACGTCTAAGTTTTTTTTTAAAATGTGAGTCTTTCATCTAATATTTATATTTTATTGTATTTCAGCAAAGGGTGTGTTGTGAAACCCTCCAGGCCGAGGTCAAAGAGTTGCGTGCACCTTCTGAGTGGCGTCAAGGAAGGAAATCTCGCTCTCTTCCGCTCCTGCTCGCTATCCCGGAGTGAATCTTCTCATCCTATGAAGAAGAAAAAGAAGCAGGAGAGTGAAACTCCTCCGCTCAGCTCATCTCCAACAGAGGAAGAGGCATCTAAAGGAGACCCTCTGGAGGAGGATTTACCTGAGCCGGGTTCATCTGATGAGGGATCGGAGAAGTGCTCAACATCCAGATGTTCAGAGGACAATATGGATGATTTGGTAAGAACTTTATTTTATAGCATTATTTGTGTTTCCTCTGACCAGGGTGTGCTTTTCTGAATGTTTCTGAGTGGTTTCTTGGTTAGAAATGTGTTCTTCTCTGCATTTCTTCTCTTTTGTAGCTTGCTTGTCTAATATGCCTGGAATTATATATTAGGAATATTGTTGGCTCTTTAAAAAAATTACACAGCAGTGTATATTTTGCATTTCTACACCACTAATTGAATTATTTTGTGCATTTGTATAGGTTTATCAGAGCTTGTGTGGTTGTGTCCTTCTACAGATTTTCATCAGCTCACACTTCTGCAAACAGAAAAAGTTTTTATTGGTTCAGTTTGGATCTTGCTTGCAGAATCTGGAATTAGATCAGTGTGGAAAGGCATGTTTCCTCAGAGCTGCTGAGTCTTTAACTTTCTTTAGATGTAATCGATTGTGACAGTGAATGCAATCAGTCAGAAAAACGTTCCTAAACGCTCACTTCAACTTCACTGCATTGCTGCCATTTCCCTTGGTCTCTCAGAATAGATGGATGGTTTGTGGAAAGGATTGGTTGCAGGATCTATATGCAGCAGTCACTTTAATAAACAAAAAACATGCAGGGGCACAGGAGAATAACAACCAACTAAAAATAAATGAGAAAAGACAAAGAACAACTCAAACTCAGGGCTATATATACAGAGAGTAACTAAAAGAGCTAAACAAGGAGCAGATGCGTAAATCAATCAAACAATGAGTTGCCATGACAACAAATGCAAACATACTTAGAAACCATGGCTGCGTTGCAATTGCCTACTTATATTATGCCCTAAAAGTATGTACTGTTTGTCATTCATCTTACCACAGTTAGGATCCTCCAGATTGAATTTAATTTAATTTCCTAACGTAACGGAGAGAAATGTAGTCGCACATTGATCTTCCAGTCGCGTGTCTTTCGCTCTCTATAATGATGCATTTAAAAGTTAATGACCAAACATATCTTTATAAAAGTTCACAATGCTGTTGCAGATGAAATATAATGTGGATAACATATCTTTTCGTCAGGTTAGATACTGATTATTAATCACTCAAACCCCTGTATGTAAACCTCCCTACTTGACCATCGGTCTCGCACATCTGCCATCATGTTTGTAGTTTAACACTTTTAATTTGTGATTGTAGTTGAAATCGAATCCTCATCCAACACTCAATGGGCAACATTAGCAGTTAGAGACCTTCAGACTGTTCTTACTCACGTTAGTATATCTTTTCTAACTTATGCAACTTTGGGAATTCCCATATCAGACTTCCAAACAATCCCAAATTCCCATAGACTTTCATTGAGGTGGTCAATATTTATACAATATAATCACTAGCAAAGCTAATTAAAACATGTAGCCATGTGTTAAAACATGTTAGCAACATGCTTATTCATGTTAGCAATATGTTAAAACATGGTAGCAATGTGTTAATTTATGTTAGAAACATGCTAGCAAATGTTAAATCATGCTAGCAACATGTTAAAACATGTTAGCAATGTGCTAATTCATGTTGGTAACATGTTAAAACATGGCATATGTTAATTGATGTTAGAAACATGCTAGCAATGTGCTAATTCAATGCCTGAAAGATGCTAGCAATGTGTTAACTCATGCTAACAGTGTGATAAATCATGCTAGCAACATGTTAAAACCTGTTGGTGTTATGTTCCTAGCATTAACACAATCTAATTATCTATCGTTCGTTCGTTTGATCTGTTTTCTGATAGACTGTGTTGCCTTCAAAACCTTCAAACTTTAAGCTTTAAAACTACTTTAAACTTCAGACTATTTCAAACTGAAAACCTTCAAACTTCAAGCTTTTAAAACTTCTTCAAACTTTCTGGTTATGCTAATTCATGCTAGCAATTTGTGAAAACATGCTAGTAGCAATGTGCTAATTCATGTTAGAAACATGTTAGCAAAATGCTTAATCATGCTAGCAACATGTTAAAACGTTAACAATGTGCTAATTCATGCTAGTAACATACTAAAACATGGCATGTGTTAATTGATGTTAGAAACAATCTAGCAATGTGCTAATTCAATGCTGGAAACATGCTAACAATGTTGGCAACATGGTAAAACACTCTGTCTATCTATCTATCTTTTGTTCCATCCATCCATCTGTCGTTCTATCTATCTAACGTTCTATCTATCATTCTGTTAATCCATCCATCCATCCATCCATCCATGGCAACATGGTAAAACACTATCTATCTATCTAAGTACTTCAAACTTCAACTTTTTAAAACTTCTTCAAACTTTCTGGTCAGGCTTTCTCAAGCCAACATCAAAGTTTGTCTTGACAAACCTTTTTGTCTAATTTTATTGTGTAATGCAAACCATAAGGAGAGAGTGACCAAATGAAAGACACAGAGACCCCCTCCTGTGCTGATACTGTGGTATGAATAATTCACAAGTACAGAAAAAACTCAGAAAATAGCCGTCTACTGCCACTGTGAAACTGTCACAATGTTTTGATTGTTCTGACGTTTTTAGTGCCCTGTACATAGAGAGGAACAGTTGGTGGCTTAAAGTTGAACTTCTGGACATTGGCGTTGTTTATGTAAGCTACTGAACAGTTTTGCAAGGGCTCTTTTAAGATCTTGATTATGGGGTCTTAGTTCTATTTTTCCCAGATTTAAATCTGTTTAATAGACGGTTTCACTCAGTTTCACTTGATTACCTCACTCACAGACTACATAACAATGATTTAGCTCAGTGCAGTTGTTGTTGGCTTGTATAATGATGATTATGTGCATGTTTCAGGCTGAGAGTCACCGCTGGATTGCAACTGCACATCGTCACACGAATCAGAAGCACATTTATCAGTCAGTCAGTTTAAAAAACAACAGATGTAATAAACTAAAGTGTAATTATTGTGTAAAAATGAACACTTTTTATATATTTTAGTATCACTTATATGGTATTTATTCATTTATTTTAATTTGAGTAATTTTGTTATGTGCTTTTGTCATTTATATTGTTTTTTTATATTGTTATTTAGCTTTAATGACACTTTATTATTTTATAACCTGATTTTTAAGAAAATTTTTTATTTTAATTGCCTTTTTTCCCTATCACATATTTTAGTTATCATCATAAATTAGGTATCATTCAAAAGTTTAAAAACTCAAAATTCATCCTGTGAAAACCGTTTTGAAATCAGAAATTGCATTACCATAAAACCAGTGCTTTTAAACCTTTTTAAACCTCCTCCCCCTAGTGGGCGGTGTCATGTTTCATATTACAACATTTATTTTAACTATTTTATGATCAATTTTTCTAATCTTGACAAAACGCATATTGCTCTAAAGGTCTGAGACTCAAGGAACACAACTGTGTCTTTGACTTTATAGCAGTTTCAGGGTAAAAATTGTTTTGTAAGATATATATTTTGAATAAAATAAAAAAAATGTTTAGTACAGTAAATTTGTTTTACAGTAAATCTGAACTTCTATAACTTTTTTACAATTTAATTTTCAAGAATCTGCTGAATGTCTTCTTTAAAATAAGTCCAACTTTACGTCTGTATTCTAAAGCATTCATGAATTACAACCATTTAAGTTGTAAGAGTGACAGAGAATACTATGGTATTATAGGTATTCAGTGCAGCTGTTGGGCTATAAGAAGCCCATTGACATGTGGTGTATTTATTTTGAGCAATATACACTGCCATTTAAGTGTCATGAAGACTGGCTGAATGTTTATTATAAATCAAGGTTACACATCTCTTAAAGGTACAGTACCTCTAGAAATGTTTATTCTGTCATCATTTACTCACCCTCATGTTCCAAATCTCTATGATTTTCTTCTGTGGAACACAAAATAAGATATTTTGAAGAATGCATCAGTGTTTTTGCCCATATAACAAAAGTCAACAGGGTCCAGTGTTGTTTGTACCCCATTTAGTATCAAAATATCTTCCTTTGTGCTCCACAATACAGATTTGGAGCCAAGATACCAGCACAAAAACACACACAACAACTTTGATCGACAGAATCACAAAAAATATTGAAATATCATTTTTTTTGTCAAAATTGCACACCCCTAATTCAAAGTATTTGGTTGTTGTTTATGTTTTATTTTGTGCTAATAGAGTCGCTGGGGTCTGTTTTTGGCATAACTGGGTCACTCCCCCCTTTACTCCCAAAAACTGGTGCGAGGTTACACAGAACAGCTCTGAATTATTGATATTAGCTTGAGATCAACCCAAACAACAGTGTGACAGCGCCAGACGCACGTTCTCTACATGACAAAGACCCAATGGATCATTCATGTGTCTCGAGCTTAAAAACCTGCGGTGTGTCTAGAAGACCTGTTTCAGGCTTCTGAAGTTTGTGGCTCTTTTATGGTTTTGTCTTGTGTAGTTTTGGTTACATGAATCTGTTGGAGTGTTTAATAGAGCCGGTGGAGGCACATATTGATGCAAGAGAGCGTTATAGATCACTGGTTCAATGAGTTCTGCTCTGGTTTTGCCTCGGTTTTTCTCCTTAGAGTAACATTAGGTCTTTGAAGTTTTTTTGAGGATCAATGGTTTGTATGTTTGGTTATATATGGGTCAATGATGTATAAGGATTTTCGACAGGCCAATTTTAAAATACAAAAAATAATAATATCTATTGCAATTGTTCAAACATTAAGAATGATGTGTACACACATAAATTCATATTAAAATTTTAAATGAATTGATTTTATTATTTTTTTAATCTAATTTAATTGGCCATAGCCTTAAAAAATGTCATATAGCCTAGTGCGACTGTGCTTTATCTTAAAATTAATTCATTTCCTTAACATGCTTAACATTTTTTTTTTTTTTTTTTTTTTTTTTTAACAAGTTCTCAGTAATTAAAGTGTTTAGAAACAAAGTATTTGCAGTTCGTTTGAGATTCTGTAATGACCTTATATTTTTGTTCTATAACTATCATGTTATCATGTTATGATATCATGACATATGTCTACCATGGAAAACATTCTGCAGTGGTCGCACTACATTATATTTGGTTCAAATTCAGTCAAAATTTAGAGGCACAGAATTGGCCACCTAAACAAAACAAGCTTGCTTCCCACAAAAGGTCACTATGAAATTTGTAATAAAAGTATATATTTGCAGAAATAACTCAATATTCATTGTTTTTTTGAGGTCATACCACATGATATCCAAATGAGGGAACTACATACCAGGCGTTAAAAATGTTAATTTTTCCAAATTTAAGAGTTTCAAACCTGCTTGGTGCTTCCATGGGTCCTTAGCAAATTGGTATATGATGCAACATCCTGTCTTTGGGACTTTCATGTTGAAATCCATTCAAAGTGGTCGTTTTTTGATGGTTGCACCACATGATATTTCATAAAATGGATATAATGTATATTATGATGGAAATATAAATATGAATGCTTTGCAGTTTTGTACAGGATTACAAAACATGTTGGAAATCATGCCAAATAGTGCAGAAAATGAATTTGAATAAATTTAGTTATGGCCGGACGGTTGCACCACATGATATTTTGACACTTTAAATAACAGAAAATTACAAATAACTAATGTGTTTTGAAAAGTTAAAGTGAGTACATGCACAGGAGAGGTACTACATATATATGGTATCTTTTTATGCATTTAAATCAAATTTTAACTGAAAAAAAAAAGGGCAGGCGTCACGTCATTGATTATATATATATATATATATATATATATATATATTATAAAATCTACTTTTATTATATATGTATGTTTTTTATTTCAGTGGTCTCTTAGCTTTCATACCCTTAATATCACCATGAATTTTTCATTAATCTTTCAAGCTAAAGGGACTTTTTTTTTTTTTCTAAATATTTTCCAGCCTTGTTCATAAATTCCAGAAAACCCAAAATCTGACAGTTTTTTTTTTTTTTTTTACTCTTGCTAAGATGAACATTGCTGAATAAATTCATCATCAGTTTTTTTGAGTATAACAGGATGTTTTGTCGTCGTCTTCAGCAGTCTGTCAGATATACGGCTCTAATGCTGTGCTCAGTGCTGCTGTTTGGTCCAGTATGTTGATCTTGCCCTGCTGATGTTGACATCAGACCCCTGGGGTCATTGAATATGTCACTTGGCTTGCTGTAAGTTCTCTTTTGGCTTTCTCTGCATCACAGACTGGGTTTCACTCTTAGCTCAGGTCTTTCGTGTTTGTGTTGCTCAGTTCATCTCCAGTGATCAATCAAATACAACTAGATGGAAAGAAGCACAGTGGAAGCCCATTTTGCCAGTGTTGAAGTACCCCTTTAACTGTAGTAATTAATTAAAATAGTCACTATGATGTCTAAACCCATGAATGTCAAAGGTTAGATAAGTTACTAAACAGAGGATTATACTACATACAACATCGTTGTTTGCATCTACATTTTAAAGGCCCATTGAAGTGCCTTGAGACAGGGTGGGACATATCGAACAGCTCCTCCCCTTTTTTAAAATAGCCAATAGTGTTTTGTTTATGTCACAGCTCGGCCAGAGCCATTAAACTCAGTAAAGTCTCAGTTTCCTCCTAATCTCTAGCCGTTTCTCCTTGGTTAGAGATTACGGGGAGAAATACGATATGTTTTGTGGTCTGCGCTGACTCGCGCATGTCATCCGCTCTGTGCTATCGTGTCTCTGGACCGGAGTAGACTGTGTGCACGCTGTGGAGGTTCACATGGCGCTAACGTGAAACCAGGTCCTGGTGAGAGGTCCTGGGTTCAAATCCCGGACGAACCCCCACTTTATGCCCTATATAGTGCACTATGTGCCATTCACCATGAAGAAATTAGTAAATGTGTGAACAAGTGACCGATTTTAGCTGCAGATTCAGCGTCTATTTATAATGTAGGGGTGGGGTGCTTTAGATTCTAGAGAGCATTTGATTGGACAGAAAATCTGATGAGAAGCTGAAGTGCAGCGCGATGTCATCAAAATCATTCATCCATATTGGTGGTGTTGAACGCTTATATTTCCTAAATAAAAATTTTGTCATTGTTTTGGAGCACACTAGCTTGTAGATAACAGTAAGTTTTTTCCAAATTTGATTTCATGGTGACTTTAAATATCTAAGACATATTTGTAACTTTCTTTTGGTCACACATTTGTGTTTTTGCCCCTAGTTCAAACCAGCACTGTGCAGAAGTCTGTGATTTCTCTGTATCTACTGCTGAGAGCTCTCTCTGTGTCAGTAGGTTAACAGTGTTAGACTGGTCGTTTGCTGTTGAGTGTGTTTGATGCTTCAGGCTGTTAGAGGCCAGAGAGCAGCTCAGATCTGAAGAGTTACTGGACGCAACATGTTACGCTGTGTGCTGTTGCCTTTCATGTATCTTAATTTAAGTTTATGGTCTGGCACAGTGAGTAAAATAAATACCACTGATCTGTTTAGTAAAGGGTGTGTGTTGGTGTTTGTATAGAGTGAATTAAATGTGTGTAATCCAATTAGAAATCATGATTGAGATTACAGCCAGTGCAACAGTGGAAAAACTCAAGACTGTGTGTTTTGTTTTTTATAATATAGTTACATTCTTGATGCTTTAAACAATCAAGCAGTTGAGATTATCACTTAATGTGAGTATACCGTATGTATGTAGATATATTTTATATCCCACTTTATTTATTTTCATCTCTTTGTGTGGTACTTGAGTCAGCTTGTTTTAGACTGTTTGGCAAAGAGTCACTGCTGATCTCATTTTTCCTCCCTGCTTAAGCCTGATGATAAATCTCATTTATAAGATGAGAAAGGAAAATCTCCTGCTCCCTGTACTTTCATTCTTGGTTTTGCACTGCTTTGTGACTGAAGTTTGACGCCGTTCCAATTGGGAAAACCATTTCTCAAAAACTTTAAAAGAAATGACAACCAGTCTTGCTATCTGTTGTCCCATTCAATATTATTTCATTGTGTGTACCTCCCGAGAAGTCAAAATCGTCTTAATATAAACCCGTAATAATTGATGAGGCAGCCATGAAAGTTGCAACCACTCCATGAAATTGTGTCTCTTTGTGTGAAGACCTGACGTCTAATGAGATGTTAATGGAGCGTGTTTTACCTCAGACGCACACACGGGGGGTTTTCATCGGCTCTGAGTTCAGTTGTTCTCCCCGCGAGGGCTACACTGTATCTCTGTGTGTGTTTGCTCAGTGGAGAGGCAATTAGCGGAGCCTTTTTCCATATGAGAGCGAGCCAGTTGAACTCCACGGAAGTGGATAGCATTGCTGGATAATTTGATTTAAAAACCACTAGGGTTTTCAGTGCACTTTATCTGCTTCTGTATGTTTTTGTCTGTATGTCATAAAATTGGATCCATATTTTACTTTATGATGCATCTCTGTTGGTGCGTGTTATTTTAGTATTATTTATTTACTATAATATATTTTTTGTTTTCATACACACACACACACACACACGTTTGTTTTTGTGAATTGTGGGGACATTCCATAGGCGTAATAGTTTTTATACTGTACAAACCGTATTTTTTATCGCCCTACACCAACACTACCCCTAAACCTACCCATCACAGGAAACTGCACATTTTTCATAAACCAAACTCATTCTGTATGATTTATAAGCCTTTTGAAAAATGGGGACATGGGTTAATGTCCTCATAAGTCACCCTCTCCTTGTAATACCTATGTCATACCCATGTCATTATTCAAATTTGTGTCCTGATATGTCACAAAAACACGCACACAGACACACGCACACAGACACACAGACACACGCACACAGACACACACACACACACACACACACACACATTGTCCTTTTTTTCTTTATATTAATGTTTAGGTTTAATTTATTTTCCTTGTCAGTTTTAGTTATTTCCAGGTAGTATTTATAGTGCTTTACTTTAGTTATTTCAGTTAGTACTGGTATTTCATCTTAATTTTAATCAACAAAAATGTTTTAATAGATTTAGTTAACAATTGTCTATATGGTAAAACTTCACAATAGGTCCCCTTAGTTAACATTAATTAATGCATTAACTATGATTAACAATGAGCAATATATTAGTTAGATTTAGATTTTAATGATGTATTAGTATATATTGAAATTAACATGATCTAAAATTACTAAAGTGTTTTTTCATTGTTAGTTCATGTTAACTGATGAAGTTAGCTAATGTTAATAAAAAGGAACTGTTGTCAAGATATTAGAGGTTTAAATGCTCACAACAGCAGCTTAAATCAATGACTAAATGGCTGTTTGATCATTGGTTAACATTAACTCATACTGACATCTGTCAAAAAGGAAAATCTTTTCTGAGGCAGAACATTATGATTAGAGATTTTTAATTCTTGCCCTTGATAAATAGTTTGCTATTAGACCAGGAACATGCATTAATGCAGTAAATAGGGTTCATCATGTGGACTTCACTGATAGAATCCCTAGTGCATTTCTGTATTTCCACACTCTCCTGTTTAATTCCACATTCCAGACACCGTACGTCATCGCTACCATTGTCTCTCAATGCTAATATTGGAGAAGGTGCGTGTGGCTCTCCTTTGGTCCTTTCCGTCGAGCAGCGCTGCCTCTTTGACGATCAATAGAGCGACATCATTCCAGCGTCATCTCCATGGAAACCATCCTGTTCCGCTGCAATGATTGGCTCTCTCCCAGAGCCTGCTTGAATGTGATTGGAAGACCCCCCCCCCACTCTATCTCTCTCTCTCTCGCTCAGCCACACACTTTCCTCCTCTTCATCTTAATGTTGTTATCTTACCAAACACACATTTAGGCAGAGAACCGAGATCCAGCGTGAGCGCTGAAGCATCACTCAAAACAAGGATCGTTCCTTCATGAACTGGCACATTCATGCGGTGGGGATGATAAGGATGAGAGGACGGCGCAATGAGCCGAGTGCAAATCCAGTCCGTGTAGAGAGAGGAAATTAGGAGACCTGTTAGAAAATAAGACATCACCTTCTGTCTTGGTCTTTCTACACGGTTGTCCTTTTTTTTCTCTCTCTCGGTAGGACGTTGAGCAATATATGGATGACGGCAACACGCTGAGAGCTTGCTGCAGTCCTGGTGACTAAACATCATCAGAGCTTTATACATCCCTCTGCATTTCTCGATCTTGGATTTCCTTTTGTACATCAAGACATCAAGACGTTTCTGATTTTATATATTAAGTTATTTTGAGAGCAATGCACTTGATTTGAGGTATGTGAGCTTGGAAGTGTCTCTTTAAGAATTCGCAACAGCTTTTTCGTATTGCGACTTTGCATTTTCTCTTGCGTTAATGAACCGTTTTTGAGAAGCTGGACTAGAAAAACTGTGACTGTTAGATTTACACCGCTTGAAAAAAGTGGTATATTTCCTCAATGTCCTTGCAAATATACCCTTTTGGAGGCACCCTTGAAACCTGTCGGAAACGGAGTAATGCACGACTTATGCACTAGGCCAGAGCCGTCCGAACCTCCTCAACACGGTTCACCCACGCAGGAGATGAGTAGCGGTGAACCCGAATCTCCAGCTGGCCCCGGGCATCCCGACAGAGAGAAGCCGGAGGAGAGAGCGCTGGGTTCAGAAGCCCTGAGCGGGATGAACCTGGGATCCTCCACGACTAATGGAAAGGGCAGCGTGATGGTGCCGCCCACCGTTTTGGGCAAGCGGCATCATTCTCTGTACGAGGGGCTGAACGGATGCGAGGCGGGAGGCTTTGGAAAGGTGCGTTTCTCTGTTTGTCAAAAATATGGAGTCCGTGTGCAAATATTCCTGCATATTTGTGGGCAAGTCATAGTCTTTTTCTCATAAAACCAGTTATTTTTAACCATGGAGTTGTCAGGTTTGAAATTTCACACTGTATATTTGAGTTGACATTCTTATTTGCATATTTATGAGGTTAATGATGCACATTATGTGCATTGATCATGCATTCCAATTTACTCTCCAAATGTGGAAATCATTGTTTTTAGTGACATTTTTAGCTGTTTTCTCAAATGCCGAAGCTAAACCCAGTATGTGAAAGTTTCTGAGCAAAGCTCATGAATATTTAATGAGGCATGCTTTGAGGCAGTTCATGATTGGTTGACTATTCTGAAACTCACTGTAGTGCTGCATTGTTTCACTGTTTACCCAAGGGCTAAAAGCAGTTTGGAGATGTAAAACGTAGCTTGACCCAGGGTTATAACTTTCCATTATTCAGGGTTAACCCAGGGTTAAGCCTAGGGTGAAAATCCCTATAGTGTTTCACCCTGTTGTTCTGTATTTATTTGCTGTTGTGTGTCAGAGTTCAAGGTCTAATTGAATCAGAACACCATCCAGAAATCAATCATGTGAATCACGAACACATGCAGAATAGAACGTTCTCATTTTCACCTTTATATCAGCAGATTGTCTTATTATATGTATGCATAATCTACTATGTCAAGTTCTTACATTTTGCACCATTTTTTTTCAGTGTAGTTGGCGGCATGTCACTGTGGTAATCACTAAGTCATTGAATCATTCATTCAACCGATTCATTCAAACAGCTGCTGATTCATTCAGGAACGAAGCAGGTGACTGTCTTAATGAATGGATTATTGTTCAAAAATGCTGATTCATTCAGGAATGAATCACAACTGTGTGTCTCTGACACAAAACTGTTCTGTTGTGGCTTTTTTGAGACTATTTTCATTGGCAAAACTGAGCGAAAATAGACAATATTGACTAAAATATAACTCACAATATTAACTTCTTTATTAAACTGTTTAATAAAATCAATATTACATTTGCAGTCATGCTGATATTCTGGAAAAACAGCATGTTTGCTTGTGTGATATTGCTTTACTATATCATAAAGAAATATAAGAAAAAAATCTCAAAAGGGCATTTTTAACCTGATTTATTGAATTTTAGGTCATTCTAATTGCTTTCTACATCATGCAGTGAAAGTGTGCACTATAAAAGCAAGTGACATATTCGATAATGAGATTAAACAGTGTTAAAACAACAGTTATATTATAGTAGATGATACATATCAAACACCCTTACGTCTTATCTGTAATGCGTTTGTCAGCAGCTACATTCAGACATAGTGAGTGACCTCAACCCATATTCCCTGCTGCAGACTCAATGTGGGACAGCGCAGGATTCACTTAATGCGGCCTCATTGAAAATCAATAGCAGCTCTGCAGGTTGTCTTGTTCCTGTTACTGACCTCAGTGATTATTCTGAAGGTGTGAAGGCGTGGCTTAAGTGACGGGCGCTTGGTGACTAGCCTCACCTCTGATGACCTTGACCTGGACACGTGCTCTTTTCTCATGCGCACACAGTGTTAGGGAGAAAAACTAGTGATGCTTAACTGCGCTTTTTAGTAGCATGAAAGTAGCGGGTTGACACACAAACCCGACTCATTTCATATGCTCCGGATGAATATTGTTGGTGTTACAGGGCTTGAATTTCAGCGTGGGATTGTGCGTATTGTTCATAATTTTACTTATTACTGCAGATTTAAGTGCGCGCGCACATTTGGCCTCTCAGTACTAAATTGACTTATTTTTGTGCTTATTGCACTTAAACAGTCAAATACACACAAAATAAAGTCAAAATGACAGGTGAGTATTCACATAAATACAGTCAGTTATGTTTTAAGTGAATGTAAACACTTGAGAACGAAAACGCATGTGTAACAGTATAATGGATCAGTGCGTCAGGTCTTAAAGTGACAGCAGCCTAATATACCTGCTGCCAAATTATGAGATAATATTAGAAATATCTATATGACCATTTTCCCCATGGTATCGATGTCAAAATTGTGGCCAGTGAAAATGCTGAGTGGCTAGTAACTTTGGAAAGCCACTAGCCACAGTGTCTGGTGAGCTAGTGAGCTATTGTATTTATTTTTATTTATTTTTTTGTATATAAATGTATTGTAAATATAATAATTCTAAAAAAATTATTGCCTATGTGTATGTGTGTGTGTATATATATATATAATACATTTATATACAAAAAAGTGATGTGTGTATATATATATATATATATATATATATATATATATATATATATATACACATCACTTTTTTTACAATTTTTTACAATATATATATACAATACATTTATATACAAAAAGTGAGCTATTGTAAAAAAAAAAAATGCAAAAAGTGATGTGTATATATATATATATATATATATATATATATATATATATATATATATATATATATATATATATATATATATATCACTTTTTGCAATTTTTTGCATATATATATTTTTTGCAAATATATATATGGGCAATAATTTTTAGAATTATTATAGAATTATTAAAAGTGAGATATATATATATCTATATCTATATATATATATATATATATATATATATATATATATATATATATATATATATATATATATATATCACTCTTAATAATTCTATAATAATTCTAAAAAATTATTGCCCATATATATATTTTTAACATTAATAATTATTATAAATTATTATATTATTATAATTATTATAATATTTTTAAGATATTGCCCTCCATTATTATCATTAGCATCATTAATATGGTAAAATGTGTGGCAATATCTTAAATATATTATATATTTTTATTTTATTTTTATTGTTTTGTATATAAATATATTGTACATATAATAATTATAAATATATATATTTAAATATCTTTATCATATTTACAATATATTTATTTTTTACCATTAATAATTTATTATTGTAAATATTTTTATGACATTGCCCCCCATTTTTAGCCTCTGTCTACTTTTTCTAAAGAGTAACTTGACAGTTCTTTAACTACTTTAAATTAAGCACCTTGGGAGGCTATAGTTTTAAAGGGTGACATGCACAACAAATAATCATAGTCTTCACATTGGTGTCTTTTGTGTTTGCATTACAGTTGTTCAGGTGTGCTTTGCATCAGTTTGGGTTTAGAATAAGCTGTCTCTAAGCTGTATGTGTGAATGCATGACTGCACAGGTCAGTGCGTGAGATTTCTACTCTGGTGGCAAAAGAGTCTGACTGTTTCATGTCCAGCAATGCCTTTCAGGATTCATTGAGACCAAGATTGATTTGATTGGAGCTTTTTGCATCTCTGTAGTTAAAACAGGTCACTGGTTAGGTGAAAGAGCAGTGCACTACAACACGCACATTCTGACCTTCTTTCTCTGTTCTGTGTCAGTAAATAGAGCTCAGTTACACTGTGTGTTTGGTCCTGTAGAAACTGGAAGCTGTTTTTCTGTGCATTGAAAAAATTGTAAATATCTTTCCAATTAAAGGAATAATTCACCCATTTTGTCATTATTTACTCACCCTCATGTTATTTCAAACTAACCATACAGTAAATGAGAATTATAACAGTAGTCCAGGTTTTATGTACACAGCAAAATCCCCAGAGTTAAATCAACTCTGCTCAGAGAACATATGGTCCCTCTCTACATAGAGTTAAAATAACACTGAAGCAGAATTAAAGTTAATGAGATAATATGCTGTTTGTGGAGTTGTTTAATCAGATCTTGAGAGATTTAATGTCTTATCTTTAGTTGATTTCATCTAAGGCTGTGGCTGAAAGTCATTTGTAGTTATTGTGTTTCTCTTCAGTAATTCTGCTTGTTAACAGCAGGTGTTCATAACTAATGCTCAATCATAACCTACTTAATCTCATTAACTTTAACTATGCTTCGGTGTTACTTTAACACTATATAGAGAGGGACCATATGTAATCCGAGCAGAGTTGATTTAACTCTGGGGATTTTGCTGTGTACTACTTTCATCCTTTTTGTTGCGCATATTAAAAAAAAAAAAAAACATCAAATTTGAACAGAAGATTGTGTGATATTTCAGAAAATAAAAGCATGCATTTGGACCTGTTTTGTTGCACAACACTTTTAAAGACTTTGAATATAGTGCACAGTTGCATGAGCTACTTTAAATATACTTTTATGGTTCATTTAAATTTTAAATTTTTATTTCTCATTTTTGGTGCTTGACAGACCCTGCTCACGATCTGCTTTGTTGTGCATTTGGTTTAACATCTCCTTTTGTTTTGTACTAAAGATCATGTCATGAGGGTGTCTTTTTGGAGCTTGACAGATGTGATCGATTTGCACTGTCATTAAGAACATCAAAAATTCTCCATGTTTGTTCTGATGACATGAGTGTGAGTGAGCGGATTTTTGGGTGAACTATTCCTTTAAAGGGCTGCAAATTATAAAGGCTGGAGCTCCAGGGCCAGAAATAGAAATTGAGAATAAGATTGGGACACTGAGAGGGAGGAGGGCGAGCTCTATTAGAAGTGCTCCCATGGGATGCTGGGAGGAGAAATAGATGGATGGATGAATAGAAAGATGGATTTTAGCTCATGCATGATTGAATTCGTGGCAGGGATGTGGTGCCCTTATATCGCCCATCCCGCTGCTCCTGACCGATTCGTGACACTCTCCAGCCCTGCGGGGGGCACACATGGTTCAGACACTGTCTGATTTTTAAAAGGCCTTTCGGAGGACGTCCAAATTATCATCCTGTCTCAGTCCAATTTGGATCTACACCGGTTATCCTTTGTTGAACCCACTAATTTATGGTTGTTTTCTCTGTACAAGATTCCTTCAAGTGTTTGTTCACCCCGTTTCCGAACACCATTAGTTCTCGGCGGTTTGCTGCTCCGAAACAGACCACAGTGAGGTGAAATTGTTTTATTCACATTTGCAGTGAGTTGAAATGATAATTGTCTTAATTTACTCATCTTGACTTTTTCCTTTCATGGAAAACAAGAGATGTTTAGCAGTTTGTGTTTCATGTTGCTCTGTTGCAATGTGATTTTTAAGCGCCAAAAAAGACAGAAAGTCACAAAAAAAGTGTACTGTAGCCACATAATGTAAAGCTTAATTAGCGGCAATTCGGAGGCTGCAGTTGCTTGAATGGTGGGTTGTTTATTATTCTAAAAACAAAACTAAACAGTACAACGACAAACTCGCTTATATTAAACGGAACTTTTATTAACAAAACAAATAAGACAGCTATAATAACAAATAACACAAAGTTTAAATAAAATAAAGAAAATTAGCAAACACTGTGGAGCCAAATAAATAAGAAACGAATTTAGCTTTTTTCACTTTGAAACCAAATCTTCTGCCATTGTCTTGTCAGTCAGCTCGCCTCACTCTTTTCGTCAGTCTGACTCCAGCTGCTGATCTGTGCTGCGACTCTTGTTCGGCTCTTGCTGAATTGAGCAGACGCGTTTAGTTTTTAATTGTATTGTTTGTTCTCTAACTGAACTAATGATTTTTATTACTATAAAAAAAATCTAAACGGCGGTGGGGAGCGGTGGCGTGGTTGGCAAGTGATGTAATCTGTGTGCTGCTGAATACAGTGTAACATCGTAAACTGACTTATCGTAGCAAGCCTAGTGCTTTTGCATCATTTTTTTTTTTTTTTTTTTGTCATTTTTGGAGTTTGACGGCCACTGGTCATGACTTGCTTTTTCATGCAATGTCATATGCATTAATCAATGTAATGTTAAATGTGTGAGTGTGCATGTGCTGGTAAGAATGAGCACAAAAGAACCAATCAGAGAGAAGGAAAACAAGGAAATGATGAAATATAGATATAAAAATGTTTATATACAATGATAATGAAAACCGAAAGGCCTGTAATTAATTTTGAAGACACTAAATTGTCTAGCAAGTCATTTGTATTCAGAATTCACATGAACACACAATACTGTATATCATAATTACGATCAATCAAAGATTGATTCATTGTGGGCATCGACTCTTAGAACGACTACTTTCTTCTTTCCAGTACTTAATTTCTGTGGGAATGAAGATTCACTTCCCTTTCATACTCAAATCACAACACATCTTGAAGTATTGATGCTTCAACACACCCTTTGTGGGTTGTAGTGAAGACCTTTGAGTTTCTGTGTGATGCGACGATAGTTTTTAAGGTGAACTGCTGGTGAAGTGACTCAGAGCAGCTCTGGAGATCATGTCTTCATATAGTGAGATGACAGATGCTGAAAACACAGAGAGCGTCACGTGTGATTCAGTATGTGTGTAGTAGACGAAACTGCAGTGCTCATTCACACTGAGACATGCCGAACATCACATTTAGATAGCAGTCTTTTTGTGCTTTAATATTCACGGACACTAGTCCATACTACTTTTGATTTATGCATCCAAAATGTGCTAAATTCTGTGACATTCCATGTTATACTGTCAGTTCCAGTTCCGTGATTCTATCAATGTTTTCTGCATTGTGACAATCATAGGGCTCTACCCATCAGATTGGAACTTTTTATTTTAATGGTTTATTTAACAGTACATGACTGCCCCAGAATGAGCTACAAAGCTAGATTACATCTGCTGTCTCTAACTGGTGATTTACAGCAGCTCTTGTCATTTCTGAGTATAATATGCATCACTGCCATTTGTATTATGTTGAGTATTTGGCCATAGAAGAGGGCTGTGTGGGTTTGTAGAGCATTGGACGTATGCTAGCACAGACCAGGCGTGAAGTACACACAACCTCACACGTCGAGCACCTGTCAGATCGCCAAACACCCGCCGTCTGCACGGGGTGGCCAAGGTGACACTTTAACACTGTAAATCTCTGACTGAGAGAGAGAGTTGATCTGACATCTACAGTTCTGTCTCGCACTACAGACTTCTCACACTGTGCCCTCAACACTGAAAGGACATTAGTCATCTTTTTTTGTTATTGTTGTTTTTTCCTCTTAAGTTTATTTATGTGATTAGTCAAGGTTTCTTGCATCAAAATCAGCCATAGGTCAATTAGGTTTTCATCATCATTTTCCATCCTCATCAAGGCTGTTTTTGCTACTGTACCTTTAAGACGTATGCATGTATTAGCATTGACAGACTTGTTTGCATATGCATATGCATCAGTATTTAAGTTCTTGATATGCTATTACTTGCACATGCATATGCAAAATAGTCTGTCAATGCTAATACATACATACATCTTTAATGTATATGTAAATATGGGTGGTAATATGTTAATGAGTATGTGGTTGTGATCAAGGTTATCTATAACTAAAACCATAATTTTTAATTTAAATAAAATAAAATATAAAAAATTAAACTTATTATATTTCAGCTAGTAACATTTCTCATTTTTGTTTAGTTTAAGTACTAAAATCTAAAACATAATACATAACTATACAGACATATTTAAAAAATAATAAAAAATGGCAAACAAACAATAAAATTAACTAACTTTAACTAAAATTAATTAAATCTAATTCAAAATATCAAAAACTATAATAGTTTCAATAATACTAAAATAGGTTGTAATTTTGACAAGCTATTTTTGAGATCTTGATGCCTTAAAAATTATTTTTCTTAATGTAAAATATACTTTATTTCTTTAGTTTTAGAGGTAAAACATGACCTGCAGATATTCTTATCCACTTCCACAAGATTCGTCACATAGTAAATGATTCTCTCTTTTTGTTTTTTTCAGTTTTTTCCAGTTTCCTATGATAAACCTCTTTTATAAGCTGTAACTCTATCAAATCTTCTTTGGCTGTTGTAAAAGATCAATAATTTGAGAATGGATGAAGCTCTTTGAGAACATGAGCAATCATGTTATCTGATTAATAGCACTGAGCTGGAAAACACCTCTGGGAACTGTGTGTGTGTTTTGTGTGTGTGTGTGTGTGTGTGTGTGTGTGTGTGTGAGGATGTTTTGAAAGAGTCTCGACCCCTCTATATATTGATCCGGATTCTCCATTCTCCTCTCCATACTGTGCTTCCCTGCTGGAGCTCACGGAGAAGATTGATTTTTAGCTTTTCCAAAATGGAATAGATGTCTACTTCAGTCTGACATGACAAGAAAGCTGTTTTCTTGCAGAGAAGTCTTGAAGGATCTTGACAGGTGGAGGTTTTCAGCACAGTTTAGGGACAAAGAACAAATAACCACTATAAAACAGGCAAATAGTCTTTTCTTTCACCATTATCTTACTTTTCTCCCTAGAGTTGTCGTCTTCACACAGGACAGGCTGAGTTTAGTTCAGGACAATGTCATTTGATATCTGAACAGGATGGTGGTTGGTAATGAGTCGTATTTAAGGTCATATTGAGTTTCTGCTCACATTATTATAGGCAGTTTCTTTCTGTTTTCGGTCTGTGCTGTGGGACATTACATGACAGAAGATCTGTTACACAGATACTTCAGGCTTGCATTTTTTGTTAAACCTTAATGGGTTCAGTTTTCAAAACTGCATCTCTTTTAATAATTGCAAAAAAAAAACAAAAAACAAAACATTTCTTGTGTTCGGGTCAGTGACGTGACGGGTCATTTTTTTGTCCAAAGGCCTTAATAATAATAAAAAACAAAGATATGACATCCAAAGTATGTACTGTAAGGTAGTACAACTAGATCTCTTTTATTGAATCCAAAAGGTTTTAATTATATTTTGCTACATATAAAGGTATTTTAAAGACCTTTGTCTGTCATTCGGTTTAACCGTCCAAAGGCCAATACAGCCATTTCATTTGTGATTAAAATATCTTAAAATGTAATAAATGTATATATTTTTTTATTCTGGCATGATTTTATAACATCATATATCAACATAGTGCAAAATGGTGTTAAAATTATGTATAGAAGTCATTGCTTTGTTATGAGAAAGAATGTCCGGAAAAATGAATTTCATTGATGTCATTCGGAGTAACCAATATAAAGGGACCATTTTGGATCAAGTCATGCGGTCAAGTATCATGTGACAGGAAGTGACATCATTCAGACACCTGCAAAGGACCACATGGTCGTAAAGCAAAGTAACTAACTTTCTCTTAACTATTTAACAAAATTCATGTTTTCACTCATACGCATGTCCCGAAACATCAGGTCATTCGGTACAACCGATATAAAACATGGAAAATGTTGTAATATTTAAACAATTTGTACTAAATATAAAAGCTAGCTAGCTAGCTATAGCCTGTTAGCATTGTTTGAAAAAATCGTCATTCGGGAAAACCAAAAGTGTCATGTGGTAAAACCGAAATTTTGGTTAAACCGAATGACTTTTTTGGTGACAAATTTTGTCCATCTTGTAAAAAATGACAAAAGCAGTGTTACTTGATTATAAAAACCACATAATCTCATTGTTAACACTTAATTATATAAAAAAAAATATAAAAAAATTAATTATCTCCATTATGTTTTTTTTTTTACACTTTTAAAAACCTTATTCGTTGTTCATATGTGAGAAGCTAATTACATTTGAAAAAAGGTATCACTGTAAAAAAAAAAAAAAAAAAAAAAAAAAAAAAGGGGTATAGTGGTAACTTAATGAAATATATGGTTGGAAAAGTTGTAAAAGCGGCTATTGTCACCGTACATTTCTGGCAACCACTTTTTACCATATATTTCACTGTAAAAAAATCCACCTACTTCAACTTAAAAAGTTCAGTTGCTGCCTTGAATCTTAAACCAGAATCAAATTGGTTGTCATTTTTTAATTCATACTATGATTCATACATGCATGCTATGATTGTCAATTTAATCAAAATCCTATTTTAGTGAAACGGGATCTGTAGGGCAGAACTTGATTTTATGCATAAGGAATTGATTGGACTTTGGGCATTACTTTTAAGAATGGCGGCTGGTTTTTTTTTTTTTGTGTTTGTATGGTGGTTCTTATTGTCAAGCTCTTCTACTGCTGTTTCCGCTGCAGTGAGGAACCGCATTGACCCAGTTCTCTAGCATGACAGTAGAAAGAAAAGTGGAGCGACGCTTCACAGCTCCCTGCTTTCATCCAGGTGTGTGTGTGTTACTTTCACTCTCTCTTCTGCCTACCTGTCAATCAAAGCTCAGTTGGTTTGCTCACACACACACGTAAACCCGAAGGACAGCGGTTACCCCTGTTTCTGATCCCCCCTCAAAGCGGCTTTTGGGAGCTGAACTGTCAAAGCAGATGTGAGCGTGACCCAAGCGAACACCCCCGACTCTCTGATGTGCTTTGAAAGAACACATGTCAGCTGATTCTGACTGCAGACCAATCCACCGCTGTCCCAATTGGGAATGCACTGGATGACAAATAAAGGAAACATTTCCATCGGTTTGAAATGGAAGCCAAACATCTCCCTCCCAGAATGCTTTAAAACCACATCCAGAGCTAAACAAAGAGAAGGAACATGCCCAGGCCATATTTCATCCCAAAATCAAATGAATAAAAAATAAGAAGTTATATTTAAAATAAAGCCAATGACAATGACTGTGACATTTATTATTAAGGCAATTAAGCACATTTTCCCTCCAAATTCTCATTAATATAATCTAATTTTCATTACATTCATTTGCAAATTATAGTTTTTTTCCACATCAAAAAAAGTAAAGTACAATTAAACACACATCCTGATAGTATTTGTTGTATTGAATTGAATTAATTTCATTTTTATTGACATATTGCATATTTTATTTAAAAATAATAATATTCTCATCACTGGACAGTTTTTTTTGTTTGTTTGTTTGTTTTAAATTAATTTATCAGTAATGATTTATTGTTGTTGTTTGCATTGTCAGTAGTGACAATTTAGGAGGAAAAGTCATGAACATTCACAATGCAAAAAAATAATCATAACTGTCCTAAAATGGGCTTTGTTTAATGTCAAATATTCATAATCTCAACTGCATGATTGCTTGTATTATCGCAAAATGTACAATATAGCTCTAATCTGATAAATATGATTATATGACATGAAGATATTAAAGGTGACCTATAATGCCCCTTTCACAAGATGTAATATAAGTCTCTGGTGTCCCCAGAATGTGTCTGTGAAGTTTCAGCTCAAAATACCCCACAGATCATTTATTATCGCTTGTCAAATTTGCCCTTATTTGGGTGTGAGCAAAAACACACCGTTTTTGTGTGTGTCCCTTTAAATGCAAATGAGCTGCTGCTCCCGGCCCCCTTTCCAGAAGAGGGCGGAGCTTTAACAGCTCACGTTTCGGTTGCTCAACAACAACAAAGCTGGAGAATCTCACGCAGACAAAATGAGGATTGTCAGTAACGGTGTTCAGCCTTACATTGTTCAAACCGGAGTCGACACTGATGGAGAGACTCAGGAAGAAGTTACAACTTTTAGAATGAAACTGGACGTTTCTGAACGGTTAGTGGATAAATTTATGTAGTTGCTGTGGAGTTGATTCAACTCATCCACTAGCATGTGCCGTCATGTTAATCTTTTGTGCAAATCCAGCGTTGAATTGACCCTTTGTTGAGTGTTCTTGGGGGCGGGGTTTATGTAAATTTTAGGGTTTGTGATGTCACCAACCTTGGAAGAAGCTCATTGTAGTCCCTACCAGCTGTTTGTTATATAATAAGAACTTTGAGCATCATAACTTTGCAGATGTTGTTTATGCTCCAACAGCAACATTACACACTACCTAAAGTTAAAAAAGTGAAATCATAATCAAGCACCCCTTTAAGATGTTATAAACATTGACATCATGATTTTCTGTAAAGCTGCTTTGAAACATTGTGAAAATCACTACACAAATAGAAATGAACAATTATGATGTTTTGAGACGTTTGTGTTGCTATGTGTATTATATCATATTGTGAGATAGTTGCTGATACCCCAGTGTACCCACACACACTCATTATACACTGTGAGCTCATCTCATTATTGTAAAATTCACACAGCCTAATACTTTTCAGAAAGGATCAAAGGACTCACAGCATTATTTATTTATTTATGTGCCACATCAGAATGCAGCCGTATGAATATTAACGACACGTCGCTGTGCTGTCTGTATGTGTCCTTCTCTCTCTCTCTCTCTCTTCTATCATCCAGGCGGCTGAAATGCCTGACATGATGTTTTTGTTTAGCTGAAAACATCACGTTTGATGGGTTGAATGCTTTGAACAGCACGAGGAAATGAAACGGCACTGAGCTTGTGTGTGTGTGTGTGTGTGTGTGTGTGTGTGTGGCCACATTCACACTGCAGATACACATGGCTGTTTCTTCTCTTCGGAGTGTATAACCTTGTTCTGTACACACAGTTCTGTTATTGACACTTGACAAGGACAATTAGGTTTGCATCCCAAATGGATCCCAATGGTGACGCTTCTTTTTCAAACCAATCATTATTTGCTAGTATTTTGATAACCTTTAAAGGAGTCATGAAATGAGAAATCAAAATTGCCTTGATCTTTTGACATATAAGAGGTCTTTGTACCATTAAATCATCCTGCAAGTTTCAGAGCTTAAAATCCTCGTAAACAAAGCATTTATTTTATCAAGCTCCAAAAACGGCTCATTTTGATATTGTGGGATCTGTGACATCACACAGGCAAATACATTTGCATATGCCCGCCTCTAGAGCAAGACATCGTCCAATAGCTATACATCATCATACCATAGGCCCCGCCCACTGGTGTTCAGTTGCTTAACAGCTGACATTTGTCTACAAAATGAACTAACAATGAGCAATATATTTTTACAGCATTTATGTTAATGTTAGTTAATAAATGTTCGTTAGTTCAAAGTGCATTAACTAATGTTAAAAAATACAATTTCTGATCTTAAAATGCATTAGTAAATGTTGAGATTAACATTAACTAAGATTAATAAATGCTGTAGAAGTATTGTTCATTCTTAGTTCATGTTAACTTATGTAGTTAAATAATGTTAACAAATGAAACCTTATTGCAAAGTGTTAACAAAATTCTTTACTTAAAAACTAAGCAAATTATTACATTTGTATGAAAGATTATGAAGATGTGCACCTTTATAATAACATGCACTTGTAAATCATTCACAATAAAAAAAAAAAAAAAAAAGGTATACAAGGAATATGTTTTAAGAATGTAAATAGAGTCAATTATGATTTCATGTCTTCAGTGTGGAACACACACACACACGCACACACACACACACACACATACACACGTTTGTTTTTGTGAATTGTGGGGACATTCCATAAGCGTAATGGTTTTTATACTGTACAAACCATATTTTCTATCGCCCTACACCAACCCTACCCCTAAACCTACCCATCACAGGAAACTGTGCACATTTTTACTTTCTCAAAAAAACTCATTCTCTATGATTTATAAGCTTTTTGAAAAATGGGGACATGAGGTAATGTCCTCATAAGTCACCCTCTCCTTGTAATACCTATGTCATTATACAAATTTGTGTCCTGATATGTCACACAAACATGCACGCATACACACACACACACACACATTTGGTCTCTTTAAAGGCCTGTTATCAGATCCGTCCACCCCCTCGTGGGAGGCATGCAGCTTCTGAATCCGTTGTCTTTTTAGAGCATGTCCTGCATTTCCAGGGTCTGTGTGCGTCATTATTTGTCATTTTACTGGGTCAAGGGGATTCATGGTGATCATGAAACGACACCTGAGCTCTAATTGACCTTCTCCACAAATGTATGACAAAAAATGTCCATCGACAACCTTTTTTTCCATGACTAGGACGAGATAATGACGAGACGCAAACCAACGTCATTAAACGATAACTTTGACAATATCCACATGCAATATTGTTGACGAAAAAATATGAAACTAAAATGTAGTTAAAAAAGAAACTTTTTGTTGAATAAAAAGAAGAGACAACATATTACACTGTTTTTAACAAGCGTCTCTACAAGCTTTCATGCTTGCCTGCGGTTGCCAGATATCAAGATTTTAAATCCCCCAATCAGAGCTTTCCTGTTAAAAGGATACATTTTCTGCCTGGTGTTTTGCTTTATATTTGCAATCTGGCAACCATGGTCTCACAAATACAAAAGATTAACATGACAGCACATGCTAGTGGATGAGTTGAATCAACTCCACAGCAACTACATAAATGTATCCACTAGCCATATAGAAACGTCCAGTTTCATTCTAAAAGTTGTAACTTCTTCCTGAGTCTCTCCATCAGTGTCGACTCCGGTTTGAACAATGTAAGGCTGAACACCGTTACTGACAATCCTCATTTTGTCTGCGTGAGATTCTCCAGCTTTGTTGTTGTTGAGCAACCGAAGCGTGAGCCGTTAAAGCTCCGCCCTCTTCTGGAAAGGGGGCTGGGAGCAGCAGCTCATTTGCATTTAAAGGGACACACAAAAAAGGTTTTTGCTCACACCCAAATAGGGGCAAATTTGACAAGCTATAATAAATGATCTGTGGGGTATTTTGAGCTGAAACTTCACAGACACATTCTGGAGACACCAGAGACTTATATTACAGTACATCTTGTAAAAGGGGCATAATAGGTCCCCTTTAAAACTTGACTAAACAAAAACAGGACATGGTTGACTAAATGTGATTTAAAAACGCAAAAGTGCATTTGACACACGTCTAAGACTGAATTTAAAAATAGCTGACAAAATTAACAGTATGGGGAATTAAGGGGAAGTTATTTTGATCAAAGATTATGAGGGCATGCAAATTAAAATAATAATGATGTGTATGGATAAATAATTCATAATAAATATTGCAATATACCATTAAAAATAAGAATTATCCATTTCATGGTGACTTTCAAACACTTGATCTTTTGCACAAAAACATGTTTTTTTTTAAAGCGGTAATGTTCACTAAATTGTCGGAGCTTCTATTTTGTCGGATGTTACTAGCTTTTGTCATTTTTGAACAGTCTCTTTCTTAATAATTTACCAGGGTTACTGGCTTTATACCGTCATGACAGGAGTTTAAATGTTAAATATAGCTTTGCACAGATAAGGTCAGTAATTGATTCTGTCATTAGTCTCATGTCAACACGTATAATGTTAAAGTCTTGTTTCTATACTTTCAAAAATGTGTATTTGTCCTGTTGCCTTCTTTAAAAAGACGAAAAGTCATTTTCTGTGGTAATGAACAGCACATCACGCTTGCCATCTAGAGCTTGACTTTTTTGAACCCGACCGTCCCTTTAATTATATTCATGGTGTGGGGGTGTGTCTTAAAGTGGGGCGTGTCGATGATGGATCAGCTGAACTCTTGTTTTTGTCACTCTCATTTGCTTTATTCCTGATCTCTGACCTTTTACAGAAGTCTTTTGACCAGCACACACATTCACATTGAATTAACTGAATTTGGAAAACAGGATCAGTGACAGATCGCATCCTCTGAAAAATGCTCCCTGTCTCTGCTCGTCCTTGGATATTAATCTGTGGTCAGACTCTGATTTTAGCGCCAAGGTCTCGCAGCAGCTGTCGAGTCTTTGGGTGTGTTTGAAAAGACATACTACCATATGGCTATTTTTGCTGTGTGTTCCTGGTAAACTTGGATAAGCTGCATTCCAATTATGAAATGGTTGTTATGATTTGTGAGACTTAAATCAGGGTAATTGCTGATCGTTTGTTTGTTCATATAGAAATTTTTGGCATTGTTAATATTACACATTCAGGTCCTTATTTTAAAATGTTCCTTTGGGATGTTCACTTACAATGTTAATACAGTTTTTGCACACACACAAAAAAACAAATATGTGTGAAAATGATAATTTTCAACCTTCATTCTGACCCTCTGTCTAAAATCATCCGGTTTTAAGGCGCGGCTCCTTTTAAGGCTTGTCAGTAAACATCCACTGTTATGATTGGCCAGCGTCATTGAATAGGAAACAGTACAGTGTTGCCAAGTCCGCGGTTTTCCTGTAGATTTGATCTACTTTAACACTGTTGCCGCTGGTTGTTTTTCATGTCCGCTGGTTGAAGCGACCCCAAATAACATATTTAGCCACTGGAATGTGAATTTTACCAGGGGAACCCCGCCAAAAATGCGGATTTTACCCCCCGGAACGATTTTTACCAGGGGACCCGAAATTCGATTGGTTTTGAGTGGCAATTGGGCGGGTTTTGTTGTGAAAACCTTGAAACAGTATCAACGGCCAATCGCTATTGCATGTGTTTCGAAAACATTATCCATATAAAACCGTCATTTACAGACAAAGCATTATGAAATCATATTTGTGATGCAGCTGCTGTCAGATCCAATACAGTTGGCTGCTTCATCTGTCAACAAAAGTTTCTTTGCCTGTGTGACGTCACAGATCGCACAATATCAACATGCTTTGTTTATAATGAGGATTACGTTTTAAGCTATGAAACTTGTAGGATGTTTTAATGGTATGAAGACCTCTTATATGTCAAAAGATCATGACTCCTTTATCTCCTTTTTTGTCTCCTTGACTTCGTTTATTTGCCAAAAATAAAGCATTTTTTTTACAAAAAAAAAAAAAAAATGTAATGTGCAAAATAACCAAATGACAGAGAAGAATTAAACATGCAACATAGTTCAGTGTTCATGCATACTGCATGGTGTTTTTAATCATAGGCTGTATGTATATACTGCACAAGTATGTAGACTAGTGTGCTAGGGTCTTAATTTAACATCATCAGATGTTATTGGTCAGCTCCCTCGTGGCTAATAATAGGTCATTGGTGGGTGATGGGCATTGATCTGTAATAGCCGCAGTGAGATCATGTGCAAGTAGTGATGCACTCTAAAAAATGCTAGGTTAAAAACAACCCAAGTTGGGTTGAAAATGGACAAACCCAGCTGTTGGGTTAAATGTTTGCCCACCGTGCTGGGCAGTTTTATTTAACTCAACTATTGCTTAAATATTACTATATGTCTGGCTTAAAATGAACCCAAAATAGGTTGGAAATTAAAAATCAGACACATAATTACTAGACACAACAATAATAATCGAAAGGTGAATTTATTTGTCATGATCCCAGCCTGTGTTCCCCTGTTGTGTATGTGGACTTTTTATTATTTCCTGTGTTACTCCATGTTTTGTAGTCCTTTGTAGTTTTTCACGTTGATTTGTCTCCCGAGGTGTTTCTTGTTTCCTTGTTATTTTGTTAAACCTGTTTCCCCTTGTGTGTGTGTGTGTGTGTGTGTGTGTGTGTGTGTGTATATATGTATGTGTGTGTATATATATATATATATATGTGTATATATATATATATATATATATATACCCCGTGTTTCTCATGTTCTTTGTCTGGTGTTGTCCTTCCATGGATGTTGCGTGTGCGCTTGTTGTCAGTTTTTCCCTTCATGTTCTGGATTTATCAGTTTTGCCTGGATTTACTTTTATTATGTTTGTTTGAATAAATGTTTGCTGCATCTGGATCCTACTCTCGTTCCTCTGAAACAGCCACCGTTACATTATTAATAAGAAATTTAATAAATGTTTATTGTTTAATTATTATTCATGAAACTTATTAATAAATGTTCATTGATTAAACATATTAATAAATGTTAATTTCCAACATATTTTGGGGTGATTGTAAGCAACAATACAGTAATTTTTAAACAATATTGAGTTAAATAAAACTAACCAGCAGGTTGGGCAAACATTTAACCCAACCACTGGGTTAAAGGGTTAGTTCACCCAAAAATGAAAATTCTGTCATTTATTACTCACCCTCATGTCGTTCCACACCCGTAAGACATTTGTTAATCTTCGGAACACAAATTAAGATATTTTTGATTAAATCCGATGGCTCAGTGAGGCCTCCATAGCCACCAATGACATTTCCTCTCTCAAAAACCGCTGATTTGACACAAAAGATTCATAACGCTCCGAAGCTTCATGAAGCAGTGTTTTGAAATCGGCCATCACTATTTAAGTCATCGTTTTTTTTTTTGGTGCACAAAAAATATTCTTGTCGCTTTATAATATTAATATTGAACCACTGTACTCACATGAACTGATTTAAATATGTTTCTAGTACATTTATGGATCTTAAGAGAGGAGATGTCATTGCTGGCTATGCAGGCCTCACTGAGTCATCAGATTCAAACAAAAATATCTTAATTTGTGTTCCGAAGATTAACGAAGGTCTTACGAGTGTGGAACGGCATGAGGGTGAGTAATAAATGACAGAATTTTCATTTTTGGGTGAACTAACCCTTTAAAACACCCAATTGCTGAGTTTGTCCATTTTTAACCCAACATAATTTTTAGAGTGTGGTTTTAGATCTTACTAGAGCAGATAAAAGCTGCTGTTTTTCTCTCACCCCTCAGATGTGTAATGTGTTTCATAGTTTGTTTGGCACAGTGCCGGTTCTCTCCATGTTGGCAGTGATTATAAATCAGAGGTGTGCATTTCTGTGGCCTGTTGGGTAAGATTAGGTGGCTAAACATTGTCCTCATTTGTAGAGTTATTCAGACTGAACCTGTTTATTTTTAACTAGAGCTGCACAGTTGTGGATAAATTGAGAATCAATTTTTTTTTTTTTTTTTTTAAATGAATCTAAATGAATAATTAAAAAAAACTCGGAATTGAATGACTCGCTCATAAATACTTCACTTGTTTCATTACTGGATGAATCAGAGTTTTTTGAACAAACCTCTTGAATGATTCATTGACAGATTGTCGCCACCTACTGGTGTAATGATGTAATCAATACAATTGTTAGTTGAAGCGTCAAGTTACTTTCAAAAGGTGATTTTTGATCACTTTCATAGACATCAAGTCAAGTCACCTTTATTTATATAGCGCTTTTTACAATGCAGATTGTGTCAAAGCAGCTTTACATTGATAACTGGTATATAATTTTGGCTGCACAGCAGCTCTTAAAGAATAGTGTCAATGTCGGCAGATCAAAGCACTGTTGAATATCAAATGTCAAGTGTCCCCAACTAAGCAAGCCAAAGGCGACAGCGGCAAGGAACCCAAACTCCAACAGGTGACATCAGATGGCAAACAGGTGGCAAATAGACTGCTGTGTTAAAATGGAGAAAAAAACCTTGGGAGAAACCAGGCTTAGTCGGGGGGCCAGTTCTCCTCTGGTGAACAGTGCTTTGTTATGATTCAGGTTGCTATCATATGTCTTGATAGGATCGCAACATTCAAAGTATTTATTCCAGTTCAGTCCAGTTGAGGATCGTATTCATCACGCCGGTATGGGACGGTTTGTTGAGGAGCTGTGGCACTGGCTGTCGTGTCGATGAGGCCTTCACAATGGATGATCTAGTTGACTCAATCTCTGCTGATACTTCAGGGCTGCGTTGTGGTCGCGTCAAGGCGCCGGTCCTCGGTCTCACCTGGATACGGCCCGGATCTGGTTGACTACGGTAAACCTCGGGATAAACAGAAAGACTAATATTAGCGTAGATGCCATTCTTCTTCTGATGTAACGAGTACATCTGGTGTTATAGGAAGTGTTCCCAGTTCCGGCTGACCTAGTTTATGCAGCCTAATAATCCTTTAACCGATTTTAAATATAAATTGATAATGTGTTATGTGTATGCCAGGTTAAAGAGATGCGTTTTTAGTCTAGATTTAAACTGACAGAGTGTGTCTGCTTCCCGAACAATGCTAGGAAGATTGTTCCAGAGTTTAGGTGCCAGATAGGAGAAGGATCTACCGCCTGCGGTTGATTTTGATATTCTAGGTATTATCAGCTGGCCTGAATTCTGAGATCGCAATAGACGTGAAGGACTATAATGCTTTAAGAGCTCGCTCTTACACATCAGTGTTTATATCCTATAACTACAAACTTTTATCTCAGTACTTCTGTGATTAATATGAATATTTGTAACACAGAAATAATGATACTGTGTGAAGCTGTTTCATACCTAAACATGACGACGGCTTTCTCTGGATCAGCGGCAGCACCAACGCAGATCTGAATGATCCGGTGTCATTTTGTCAAAGGTTTAATAGATACAGGCGAACTGTTGTCATTTAGGAATGAGATTGTGTTGGTTGTTTGAATCGAGATCGTGATCTTTTAACGATTAATCACGCAATTCTAGTTTTTAAAGCCTATTGTATCATGTTTGATACGCCGATTTCTAAGGCCTGATGCTTTTTACAGTTTTTTTCCAGAGCTGTTTTTAACAGAAATCTTGCCTTTGTCTGGCTCTGTCTCTCTCTCTGATTTGGCTCATTAGCAGCTCGTTTAACCCCTCATCAGTCCAGACTGTGCTGCTGGGACTCCAACAATGCATTAGTATTCTGTAAACATTGCTCACACACGCTCAGACAGACACACATCTGTACTGACTGCGTTCACAATGGTCACCCCCGTCCCTCTGTGGCATTTGGGTGACATTTCTCTCTCGTACACACGCAGGTAATCACCAATAATCTACTTCTCAATGGGAATTCACGGGCAGAACGCAGATGGTCACTGATTAGGTCACTGATTAGGTTTGGGATCGTTTCTGATGACTCAATTCGATCCCTTTGGTCAAACTTTTGGTAGCAAAATATCAGTGTTTTTTTTGTAGTAATGTCCTTCCTTCAATACATATGATGTTCATTAGCAACATGTGACTAACAGAGGTTGATGTTTGATTTGTAATATAATTTTGGTATTTTATTTTATTCTGTGGGTTTGTTAGAGACCTGGTTTTATTTAATTTTAAATTTTTATTTGATAGAGGCCTGATTTATTTTTATTTACTTCGAAATCAAATCAAAGCTGAATTTTCTTGATCATCAAATCATCATATTAGAATGATTTCTGAAGGATCATGTGACACTGAAGACTGGAGTAATGATGCTGAAAATTCAGCTTTGATCACAGGAATAAATTACTTCATAAAATATATTCAAACAGAAAACAGTTATTTTAAATTGTAATAATATTTCACAATATTACTGTTTTTACTGTATTTTTAATTAAATAAATGCAGCCTTGGTGAGCAGACGAAACTTCTTTTAAAAACATTAAAAATCTTACCGTGTGCAAACTTTTGACTGGTAGTGTGTGTGTGTGTGTGTGTGTATGTATATATATAAAATCCTACAACAAAATAATAATAATAAAAATCCTACAACAAAAACCTGGTTAATGCAAGTTCATGCAAAATGAATAAATTTTATATAATACTTGCCATTGTTATAAATTCACTGGTGTTACTAAAATATTACTCTTTTGACAACACTATTCCTGATTTGGAGACACGGACATGATGAAAGAGTTGTTGCGTGTTGCACCATGAAATTAATTTGAATTGAATAGATGAATTAATAAGCTGCTCTCTGATGTTCTGCTGCTGAAGAACACATGCCTGTCTGCTGGGAAATGGAAATCACTTTCCCATGTGCTTGTAATTAAAACTGCCAGTGGAATTTGTAGGCCTGTAGGCCTTTATCTGTCTCTCTGCTCTGGTGAGGATGAGGGACAGTCTTTTATACTCAGTTCTTATTGTTCTTGAGCTATCTTTTCATTCTGAAAGCATCTACAATGGGCAACTTGTTTTTCTAGTCGTGCATGTACAGCATCTATTTAACGTTACATTTAGTTTAGCATTTGTTGAGAGATGAGTCAGTTGACTTTGTCAAAACCAAACGTATACAAAGATTTAAATGCGAGAGAAGGTTCAGACATTATACTTTCTCTGGCATTTATTTACACTTTTTGTTCATTAATTTAATTGTTTGTAAAGTCTTGCATCATTAGTATGCTTAAATGCAGGAGTTTATTAAAAAGAATTAAATCACTGTTGTGTGGTCTCAATCCCTCAAACAATGTTGGAAATTTACAGTAAAAAAATGTCAGTGTTGACATAATGTAATGTAAGCTTTATAATATACTGACAACCACATTTAAAACACAGGTGGTAAAGAGAAAATCATATGGTGAATCAAAGTTCATCACAAGCTGACATAAATACTGATATATAGAAGGTGCACAGTGTCATTAACACAAATATAAAACACCATCATGGGAACACGCACACTAAAATAATGCAATATAAACATTCATTTAACAACAATAAACCCTAATGTACATAAGTGATAAGAAAAAACTTAAGAAGTGAATGAAAATAAAAAAAGTGAATCTTTTTCACTTCCAAAAGCAGTACATTTACATGAAATGTGCCATTAGTGCTATTCACCGTATATATTAAGGGAACTTGCATTAACCAATTAACAGGTTTTTGTTGTAGGATTTTTACAGTCTTATGCTGTTTAATGCCCGATGATCGCTTTACATTACATTAGTGTCAGCAATGCTTCTATCGCTTGTTTCTGGTTCTTCACCTGTGTTTTGATCAGAAGATGCGTAATAGCACCTGCTATCGTAAGAGTGAAAGCATAGATTGACGGAAAATGGCAGGGAAGCGTTGTCAAAAAAGTAAATGCGTTAGCGTTTGAAGAACTGAACTGTTATCATTTGACGGTGATGAAGCAGACGGTGTGTGTTTTGACGGCTCTCGGGGTGTTACAGGTCAGCGGATGACACCCTGCTGTGTTAATGGAGCTATTTATGTGGTTTTATTATATTATGGTTCATTTGGCCTTGTAATGCACTGAATGTGTGTCTGCACATATTGAGGTCCCATCTGTCTGTGGGAATCCCTTCCCTTCCACCTTCTGGCTACTTCAGGAATTTGCTTACTTCAGTGTTTTAATGGAGTGCATTAATGCCTGCCCACTGCTTCCTGAAGTTTTTTTTTTCATTAATTTTTCCAAAAGGGATTAAAAAAAAAAAAAAAAAAAAGACATTGTTAAAGAGTTATACATTAGAGATGCGCAATGTATCGCCAATAATCAGTAGCCTATCTCTTTTATTTTCACTATCGGCCGATTGTTTAAAAACAGCCGATGATCAGGGACGATTATATCCTGTCAATCAAAAGGGGGCGGAAAAATGTGTCAGACTGCAACTCATACTGTGTGTGAAGAAAATGTCTCGTGTTGAATTTAGGGCTGGCGAGGTTAACGCAACAATAACGCATTAATAGTTAAAAAATAGCAATGTTAAAGCAGGTTCTATTTGAGCCTATAAATCACCCGTAGTTCAAGCCAGGGTTGCCAGGTTTTTCTGCACCAAACATTATTTGTAGCACACCTCCCATCCAATAATCGCAAAGAGCTTTGTGCTTTATTACTTCTGATAAGAAACAAAGTCTCAGCTTTCAAATTCTTTCTATTTTATCATGAAATTCAATAAATGGCATTTTGACGCTCTTAAATGTGATTGTAAATCACATTTAATGCTCTTAAAAGGTTGATGTTGAAAGATACAGTAAAACTTACTGAAATCATGTCTCAAATAATAACTAAATCAGTGTTTCAAACCGCGGAAAGACGTCAGAGAATAATGTCACTTAACCTTACATTTACCTCAGGAAAGTTATCCAATGTTCAGTTCGTTAGTTAACTATAAAAAAGGAGCATATTTACTGTTAATTATATATATGTATGTTTGAATAAATTTATCATGAATACAAGTGAAAACTGCCTTATGTGAGTTGTATACAAACATTTCAGTTTTTATTTGAGTGAAATTATTATATCTGAAAATAAATAGCAGTTGAATATAATAGTTTGGGCTCTTTTGTTTTTATGCTCTAATATTATAGTAATGAACCAAATGAGAGGATTTCCTGTATAGTTTACAGCATTAGTTGGGAGAGATTTTTTTTTTCCTTAAGAAAATCAAACCATCAGTATTGGCAGATGTTATTCTAAATAATCGGATATCGGTATCAGTGCATCTCTATCATATGCTAATATTTACATCTTAATTTCTTCATTTTCAAACATCAAAATATCAAGCTTTTATTTTGTATGCACTGCTGGTTTCAGAGTGAGACTGGACAGTTTGCGTGCGGGCAGCTCATGGTCTGGTTTGACAATCGCACTAAGCCATATCGCTATATAGATTTTATTTCCATATATCGTGCAGCCCTAGTGTGTGTCTATCCACAGTCCTTTCCGAAGCTTTAGGCTACTTCTATAAATGCCCTCAATATCCTGCTGTGAAAGTCATATTAGCCTCTCAATGTGGGGCGATGTCAGGCGTGGAGTTTGTAGTCCTGTGTGAAACACATGACGAGATTAAGGGCTTATGTGTGTTTGAAGCAGTCGGCATCTGGGGCGGTTTGGGGTGATGGGATTGTACAAATACATCCCCCCCATTCTTAAACAAGAAACTAGCCCCAATTACTGACCCGCTGTGAAATACATTTAATAATCTGACGACTGCGTCTTGATTTCTAACACAGGAGTCTCAGCTGTGATCTGTAATTGAGTTGATGAAGCCGCAATTATTCAGAGTTAGTCGTTGGAGATTTCTATGCAGCTCTTGATTATGATGAAGTCTTATGATTGTGTTTGTATGTGTAATGAGCATCTGTGTGAGTGTGAATATGTGTTTGCTGTCCAGTCGAAGAATGTAGAAATGTTCTTGCGAGTATCATTAACTATTTTTTGAAAGAAGTCTCTTCTGCTCACCAAGGCTGCATTTATTTGATCAAAAATACAGTAAAAATAGTGAAACATTATCACAATTTAAAATAATTTTTTCTATGTGAATGTTTTAAACTGTAATGTATTCCTGTGATCGAAGCTGAATTTTCAGCATCATTACTCCAGTCTTCAGTGTCACATGATCCTTCAGAAATCATTCTAATATGATGATTTGCTGCTCAAGAGACATGATTATCAATTTTGAAAACCATGATGCATTTATTTTTTCAGTATTCTTTGATGAATAGAAAGTTCAAAAAAACTAAATAGAAATCTTTTGCAACATTATAAATGTCTTTACTGTCACTTTGATCAATTTAGTGCACCCTTGCTGAATTAAAGTATTCATTTCTTTAAAACAAATATTACTGACCACAAACTTTTGAACAATAGTGTATGTTTCCATCCATATTTTTATGTGAAGATCAAAAAATTGCAAAAAGATTTTGTAAATAATAAAGACAAATTTAGATGTTTTTTTTTAATGTGCATCTAGTCATTTATAATGTCAATATCCAAAAATTTGCATAAAACTCTGTAGATGAATTTAAACTGATAACATGTTTATCTTGTATACCTGGAATACAATGCAGTGCAGTTTGGATAAAAGCATCTCCAAAATACTGAAATGTAAATGTTGATGTACCCTGAAGGCTTATTATCCACATCTCACTGGTGTGTGGTTGGCTGTAATTGTTTTTAAATGGCTTAAGCCATGAGTGAATAAAGTCTTTTTATTTCTTTATCCTTGAGTGCCTTCTTTTTAATATGTTTTTCAATGAGTAAAACTATCCCTCATCCAATGAGAACCAGGAATAGAATATCTTACACCCCAGCAGCACTCTTTGCATGTTTGTTTTTTGAAATGTTGATTTTATTCATTGTTGAGAGAGTTTGGTTGGTCTGAGAGCTTTCCAAACTCTAGTACAGACTGAGGAACCATACTGAGATTAGTAAACAGCAGACCAACCAAATGAAAACAGGGTCTATGGCACAGTTTATATGAATTCAGGTGGTGCCGTTTGTGTAAAAAGAACCTCTGGGTGTGTATAAATTTGTATGTTTAAGTGTGCTGAAGTCAGCCTGTAGGTTAGTCATTACTGAAGCTGTGACCCTGGTCTTTGGTTTATATTAGTATGCAGTTACAAGCAGTATGAGACAAGGACAGGGCTAATAACTGCATTAAAGATCTGCTGCGCTTGGTGCTTTTGAATTATTCCTCTCTGATGGGGTCGTGGTTCATTATCATAACATGGACTTCAACAGGGTTTTAAGGGTTCAAGGGGGAAAACTCATGGAAATGAAGCATGTTTACAGTTAGGAGCTGGTCTGGAGCAATTCGATAGCCACATCAGTAGTTCCTTTTGTTTGTGTGTGTGTTTAATTCGGTAAGGATGCATTAAATTGACCAAAAATGACTGTAACAACATTTATAATGTCTAAGATTTCTATTTTAAATAAATGCTGTTCTTTTGAACTTTCTATTCATCAAAGGATCCTAAAAAAAAAAACTGTATTCTATAAAAATATGAAGCTGCACAACTGTTTTCAACATTGATAATAATCAGAAATGTTTTTTGAGCATCAAATCAGCATATTAGAATGATTTCTGAAGGATCATGTGACACTGAAGACTGGAGTAATGATGCTGAAAATTCAGCTTTGATCACAGGAATAAATTACATCTTACAATATATTCATATAGAAAACAGCTGTTTTACATTTGTAATAATATTTCAGATTTTTTACTGTTTTTACTGTATTCTTCATCAAATAAATGCAGCCAAGAGACTTCTTTCAAAAACATAAAACAATTTTGGTTGGTGTTATTAATGTCAAACCTGGCACGATGCATTTTGTGATGGCCTGTTTGAATTTGCATATAAATAAATTAAAGAAAAGCAATCATTTTGGTGAACAAGAACACTAGATGAAGATCTGTTTTCAATGAGTCTACATCTACTCTTCTAAAGTGTCAGGACTGAATTGATTTAGTATTATATTAATTTCTCCTCTGAGTTCTTGGTTTGCTAATGGTTTACTACAGTGGTTACAGTTAGATAAATTCTCAGTTTGATGCTGCTAGTCAATAACCAAATCACTTTGTCAGCACCCAGGAGACCTTTAGTCCCAGACGGCAGCTTATCGTTGATGCGCTGTGGATGCTGAGATTCAGAAACTCATTTCCCTCACAGAACAGAAGTGCTTGTTGGCTAATTCGATCAATAATTGTGAGGGAAGGAATGTTCTTTTTCTTTTGTTTATGATTCCTTCATTCTAGGCACATGTAAATGATAGAGCTGCACGATTAAATATAGCTGCGAGCAGCAGTTATCAGGGTTTAAGTGCTTTAAGGCCTTTACGGACATTTGTAAAAAGGTATAATGTTTTAATTAGCAAGCCTGTAACCATCTCAATCACAGATGGAAAAGACCATTTTCAGCAAATACCATTGAAATTTACCATAGAAAATATATAGTTTTTAAAGCTTTTTAACAGACTTGTTCACCAAAGTAGTTTTTTTTAAATAATCTCTAATATTTAACGAACGATTCGATGGCGGTCCCAGAGGCAAAGTTGCTCAGAATGAGGAGTTCTATGAATGTTGTGGGCGTGTGTGAAAAATCGCGTGATACACAATCCTTTACACGCATGAAAAACGGGAAGGCGCCCCCTGGTGGCCGATTTCTTTCAAATTTCTCATAGGCCTCTAGGGCCGTGAGTCAAAAAGACCCAGTGAGTTTCGTTCCGATCGGCCTCCATTAACCTTGTCTGATAGCCACTCAAACTTCATTGGCCGATGGCAGACTTTTTTTTTTTTTTTTTTTTTTAGATGCATCAATGTCCTCATAGACAGTCATGGCACCTTGGACAAAGACACCTCATGCTTTCAAGTCAAACGGACTGATGGTGAAGTAGTTATAGCCGTTTTCATGTTTTTTTCCTGTTATAGTGCCATCAAGTGGCCAGTCAGCACATCCTTTTTCATGTGATCACAGAATGAGCTCTTACATAGGTGTGCCTAGTTTGGTGAAAATATCTCATTCCGTTCACAAGTTATAGCCATTTTAGTAAAAGTGGCTCTGCCGACCTCAAAACGTTTTGGTGGCCCTTAGAGACCGTGAATAGAAATTTCAACTTTTTTTGGAAAATTATTGACAATCAGACTCCGGAGAATCTCGCTGCTTTGGTTTGGTTCTGATCGGGCCAAAAACCTAGGACTAGTTCACAAAAGTAGGTTTTTCAAAAAATCCAAAATACCCGAAAATTTCGCCAAAACGACAAGTGAATCTGTTTCAAGTCTCTACGACTTACGGTTTGGTCTGCCCGATCACTTTTAGGGGAGAATGCTGATACTTGGAAATTTTAACAATTACAATAGTCTTTAGTCTAATCAGTAAAAGATCTCTATTCAAACATGCATGCGATTTTATTCTTAAACAACTGCGATTCATCTGTCTATTAAACCTTTGACAAGTACGATCACAGCGAACATTCAGATCTGCGTTCTGATCCAGAGAGAGCCTTTGTCATGTATAGTAATGAAACAGCTTTTCAGTAGTATCATTATATCTGTTTTACAAACATTCAGATTATCACAGATGGACTGGGATAAAAGTTTATAGTTTGGATGTCTACAGTAGAGATCAAAATAGAGTAAATCCCTTTTTAAAGTAACTTGACGCTTCAAATAAAGATTGTATCAATTACATTGTTACACCAGTAGGTGGCGACAAGTGACAGTTAAAAAATATATTTGTCATCGAATCATTCATTCAAGAGATTCGTTCAAAAGCGCTGATTCATCCAGTAATGAAACAAGTGAAGTCTTTATGAGTGAGTCATTGAATCATTCATTCAACCCGATTAAAAAAAAATCTAATTAATTCAATATTTTTTAAATGGACTGCAGCAGTTATGTCAAGAACTTCTAGTAAATAGACATGTTATTTTGTTTAGTTGTCTATTCAGAATCATGATCTTTATTTTAAACATGATTCTCAGTTTATCCAGAATCGTGCAGCTCTAGCAAACAACATATTTTTAAAATTACATGAATGACTAGTCAACTACTCGGTCTTGTATATAAATCTCGATGCATGTGTACATAGACTAGAAATTTACAACATATCGCAGACAGAATGCCCACTGACTCTCATTGTCTGCTAGATTCAAGAACAGAGATGAGTTTGACCTACAGCGGAGGATCTCTGTGGCTTATTATCAACATCTTCAGCTGGCAGTAGAGACCTTTCTGAGTGTGTCAAAAGAGATAGCGTGCACCTGGGGCCTTGTCCAGTTTACCCTCTTCAATGCAAACCGCCTGAGGGAGGACAACAGTTAGAGGGCATGTAGTTAATGTAGGTGATGGAAGGAAGCGTTTGTGTGTGGTGTAAAAAATGGATGAAACTGGATGGCGAAACCTGGGATGGGATGGGATTTTAGTGTTGCTGATGTCTGCACGCTTCTTCATGAAACCCCCAACACACACACACACACACACCAATCTGTCACCGTCAGGTATCTGACGCCTCTGAATCCGCGACAAATCACATGAGGGAAGCAAACGGCACTTAAGGGTCTCTCTTCATGACTTATATATGAGTTTAGGGGGGTATTATCGCCCTCAGTGCTGCCGTAACCTCTGCCTCAATATTGCACGGGTTTTATTTTGTTTTTAGTACCGTTTTCCAGAACCTAGTAAGCCGCCTATGCAGTCAGCATTTTAAGGCATCATATGTGCAAATGAATGGATTTATTTCATTCAATTTTGAAAAATATGCACTATATTTATTTTACCCTATATTATACTTTATATTGCATTTTCAACCTAGCAACATTTTAATGTCAAACTCTGTTTAAATGTGATTCAAATATCCCATGTGCTTCACCTGAAAAGCATGCTTTTCCAAATCATTTCATTTCAGGTAAGACAATACACTTCAGGCGACACCATTGTTTTTTCATGCACCCGCATATTTTGATGCTACTTTTGTGCTATTTTGCTACCAAACCATGTTCTCTTTTAGACTAGTGAAAAGAAGACATCCAAAAACACACATTTAAGTATTTATTTTATTGCACTTTTTCTATTTGCGTCTGTAGATTTCAAAGACAGTGTTTTTTTTTTTTTTTCCTTAGAAATCTCCATTTCAGCAGCTTTACATACACCAAACTTCACAGTTTTATCCATATATACACCAGTCAGGCATAACATTATGACCACTGACAGGTGAAGTGAATAACACTGATTATCTGTTTATCACGGCACCTGTTAGTGGGTGGGATATATTAGGCAACAAGTGAACATTTTGTCCTCAAAGATGATGTGTTAGAAGCAGAAAAAATGGGCAAGCGTAAGGATTTGAGCGAGTTTGACAAGGGCCAAATTGTGATGGCTAGACGACTGGGTCAGAGCATCTCCAAAACTGCAGCTCTTGTGGGGTGTTCCCGGTCTGCAGTGGTCAGCATCTATCAAAAGTGGTCCAAGGAAGGAACAGTGGTGAACCGGCGACAGGGTCATGGGCGGCCGAGGCTCACTGATGCACGTGGGGAGCGAAGGCTGGCCTGTGTGGTCTGATCCAACAGACGAGCTACTGTAGCTCAAATTGCTCAAGGAGTTAATGCTGGTTCTGATAGAAAGGTGTCAGAATACACAGTGCATCACAGTTTGTTGCGTGTGGGGCTGCATAGCCGCAAACCACAGCCATGGAGGCCGCACCTCGCAACTTATAGGACTTAAAGGATCTGCTGCTAACATCTTGGTGCAGATACCACAGCACACCTTTAGGGGTCTATTGGAGCTCATGCCTTGATGGGTCAGGGCTGTTTTGACTGCAAAAGGGGGACCAACACAATATTAGGAAGGTGGTCATAAAGAAATGTCTGATCGGTGTATATTCTGAAGGGTTTTACACATTTTCACACTTTTCACATGTGGTGTCTTGCCTTAAGATTTTGCCTTAGAAGTCAGCTGCCTATGTAGCCGTAGACAGCATGCTAGCACACTAGTGTTTTGAAACACAGCTATATGGATCCAATAGTCCTCGTCCTCTGGGGCTTTTCGGGGTTGTTTTTCATTATCTTTCCAGCGTGCTGCTCATTTAGGATTACATTTTGAGTCGACCCCACTAGTCTGGATTTTCAATTAAATGCAAAGGTGTTAATCACAGCTCAGAGGAGATGTAAAAGCAGAGCGGTCTATATTATAATCTTATTCTCCGTATTACATGCACATGTGAACATCAGGAAAGCAATAACAGAGACATGCAGTGTGGGAGTGTTTAATCATACCATTGCTTTCTCGAGCTGGTGGGTGTGTGATCGTGTGTCTGGCTTTGTTCACACACTGCAGACAGACGTGAGCTAAATAAGGGTGCAGTTTCCATGCAGACTATATGTTCACACACAGGTTTATATCAATTAATCTGGCAGATGTTGACTGTATGCTAAAATATGCCATTGTAAATGAAGATAAAGTAAGAGTATGTTCTTGTATGACTTTGTTTCATCTGCTGGCTAAAATATCAGATGTTGTGCAGAATGTTCTGGCTGCTCTTTTTCATAGATTTGGACTATTTTATGGTTCTATTTGTGTTCTGGTCAGATTCAAACCTGCATCTCCCACATGAGCACCACAGCTCAATGTGTCTGGAGAGATTAATATGCTTGAGAAGCAAAATTGCATAAGATATTAAGCCAACATAATGATCTACTTTGTAAGCTTATTATCTTTCTCAAGCCAACATACTGAAATGCTATTTAAACTTCCTCTGAGACTAAAAAGCTCCTAGAGCTTTTAAGCTACAACCACCAAACTTGGGCGAGACCTTCAGACCGCCAGCTAGGATAATGCTAACAACGTGCTAAAACATGCTAGCAATGCGATAAAACATGCTTTGTGTTAAAACATGCATACAACATACTAAAACTTGTTAGAATACTAAAATAACAATGTTAAATCATGCTAGCTATATGTTAGCAATGTGTTAAATCATGTTAGGAATGTTAAATCATGTTAGCATGTTAACACCATGTTAAAACATGATAGCAATGTGTTAATTCATGTTAGAATCATGCTAGTAAAATGCTAAATCACGTTAGCCCCATACTAAATCCTGTTAGCAACATGTTAAAACATGTTATTGGCATGCAAAATCATGCTAACAACATGTTAAACATGCTATTGACATGTTAAATCATGTTAACAACAATTCAGTAAAGTGTTAAATCAGAGGTGCCCAATCCTGTTCCTGGAGATCTACCTACCTGCTGAGTTCAGATCCAACCCTGAACACACCTGTCTGTAATTATCAAGTGCTCCAGAAGATCTTAATCAGCTGGATCTTTGTGTTTGATCAGGGTTGGAGCTAACTTTTGCATTAAGGTATATCTCAAGGAACAGGATTAGCCCTGTGTTAAATCATGTTAGCAATGTGTTAACTCATGCTAGAAACATGTTAACAATTCATTAAAACATGCTAGCAACATGTTAAAACATGCTAGCCACGTACTAAATCATGTTAGTAACATCCTAAACATGCTAGCAATGTGCTAATTCATTCTATAAACATACCTGCAATGTGTTAAATCATGCTAAAACATGTTAACAACTTACTAAATGTTCACAACATTTTGACTTCCAGTAAAATCTTCAAACTTCAAGCTTTTCAAAGTGATTTCAAACTTTCATGTCAAGCTTTGTCATCAAACTTTACAGTAGGTGGCTCTTATGGAACAGCAGCGTTTTCATTTCCAGTCAGTTCCCTTCAGAGATATATTTATAGAAACCCTAATTCTAGTTCAGTATTTATGTTTTTCTTTCAGTGAGCTTGCTGTTTCTGGTGCAGTATTTTCTGTGCTCTCCTCTCCTCTTTATGTCCATCTTCAGCGTGTCCCATCTCTGGACTGTGTTAACATCTTGTTTACAGACTGCGTAATATTTCCACACCAATGACATTTTGGGAAATGATTGCAGTGCAGTTTGCATTATGATCTCTTTAATTAAGGGCCAGAAAGATAGTAGAAAATGGTTATGAAAAGTTATGCTTTCTTCCATTTCAAGAAGACCTTGCTAGTAGAAATGCTACAAAAGTGAATATAGTAAAATATAACCTATTTGACATGCTATAGAGCAATACACAAAACTTAATGACTTTTATTCAATGCACTGTGTGGAAAACACGCCGGTGTCACTCATTGTGTGGATGTAGGTCACAGGAAGCTGGTCGCTGGATCAGGAAGCTTTATTCTCCTGCTCCAAATACAGACTTGGACTACGAGCTCTGAATCAAAGAGCACGCGACGCTCAGGCTGTGAGAAGGAGAGAGGCAGGGAAAAAAAAAAGCTGCATTCTAGATTTTTATTTTTATTTTAAAAATACCACTAAAACTACAGGAACTTGAAGGACTCAGTTGAGGGGAGCTCAGTGCAGATACACGTCCGTTTGAAGTCAGATGAAACGACGGCACAGAATATTAATGCAGTGGTTTTTTCACTCAAGGTTGCATGCAGTGAATTCAGACTAATGCACTTATAGTAAGGAGAAGAATCTGAGTATCTTCTGTTATTTATTAATTTATTAAATTTAGCGCTCTGTTCAGGTAGGAAATCACATCTCACCCATCACATCCAAACGCACTCACATCCACATCCAATTTAGATGGCAAAATGAAATTTCTCTATTCCAAGGCATTCCGACAGCGAGGATATGGAATTCCAGATATAATAGGAATTCCCTTAAGGGAGAATTTCTGGAATGTCTCGTGAAAAATCCATGATGATGGTGGATCAAAACATGAGCGGCGTCTCATTGTTATGCAGATGTGAGGATTGTTCACAGAAGCAGGTTTTTGCTCGGCAGACGCTAATAACCAATTCCAATTCATATTCTGACACTTTAGACAAATGCGGCCCTTTTTCTTTTAAATGGAAATGAATCACAGGATGCGTGATTGTGTTTGATTGAATGAGATGGATCCAGTGTGCGGGATAAATATGAGGAGTTACTGGAGTATATTTCAGGACGCTGATGCTCTTATCACAGCCGTACACAACAACCTCTCTGAGCTGTCAGTCATATATCACCACTGAGTTTATTACTGAATGTTATGTTAACTAAAGCTCCTCTCTCACTCATTCCCATGGAGTTAATGACCCCACAGAGCTTATTTAATGACCAACACACACACACATCTGTTTATTGTCACTCCAGCACTCTTTTGCTAAAGCACAGACAGTGTTATTTTCTGACCTGCTGATGTTCAGTTTGAAGGGAGTTTTATAGGAGGTTATCCCCAGAATGTGTCTGTGAAGTTTGCCCCTATTTGGGTGTGAGCAAAAAACATGCCGTTTTTGTGTGTCCCTTTAAATGCAAATGAGCTGCTGCTCCTGGCCCCCTTTCCAGAAGAGGGCGGAGCTTGTAACAGCTTGCGTTTCGGTTGCTCAACAACAACAAAGCTGGAGAATCTCACGCAGCCAAAATAAGGATTGTCAGTAACGGTGTTCAGCCTTACATTGTTCAAACCGGAGTCGACACTGATGGAGAGACTCAGGAAGAAGTTACAACTTTTAGACGTTTCTGAATGGTTAGTGGATAAATTTATGTAGCTGCTGTGGAGTTGATTCAACTCATCCACTAGCATGTGCCGTCATGTTAACAAAACCAGCCACTCATGTATCTATTCTGTGAAAACTGAGTATTGGAAGCATTTCAGATCAGTTCAGTATCGATATGTATTGAAAAATCGACATTTTTGACAGCACTACATTGCACTTATTATTATTTCAGATGCCCAGATTACTCTCATTTGGCGGGTGTTAATGTCAAGCCCTGAAAGGCAGTATGGAGTAGACAGCACAGTATGCAGTCAGTAGTGCTCCATTCTGAACATGGCCATTATCTGGAAAAGGCAATCATGTGCTATCAGGACTCTCTGGCTACAGGAAACAGGATGAAACTCCTTCCCAGCACTTGTTATTGGTGTAAAAAGGGTGGTTATGTTTTCATTAGAGCTGGAGAGCAGGACGAGGACGTGTCAATCCATTACTGCTGCTACAGCGTCTTTTCAGAAGAACAGTGACACACTGGGATAATTTAAGCACCAAAGTTTAATAAAGCTAATTGTCCTGGTTATAAGTGCGTAAGTTATAAGGATACGTGTAGTACAGCAGTAGAAAGCACATCTTGCACTGTTAATGTCCCTGCAGATATCAGGGCTATTTTAAACATGCATTGTAATAGACTCACAGCATTAGGCATTGTCTCTTGCAGACGTCTGGCACGCGTGTGTGTCTCTGTAGGCTTCACACACATGCTTTATTATGCTGTTACTCTTAACAGACGGTTTGGTCTCTTGGTTTCTGGTCTCTGGGGGTTTTCTGATGGCAGCCTGTGTGTAAAATGCTGATGTCTGTGTTTTCCTTTGACCTGCGAGAGGCTGATTTGGTCACATGTGTCTTACAGTAATTTATGAAGTGAAGTGCTCTTTTATTGTACCAGAACAATGTGCTGTTTTCCTTCTTATATTTAACATCCCTCAAAATGTCATTTCTGACTCTCTTATTCCTCTTGTGCAGCATCATGTACTCTAATCCAGTATGTTCATATAGACTGGATTACTGAAGCAAAATAACATGTAGATTTCATTCATATGTAAAGCAGCTGTACTCCACCTGCACTGGTGTTTATAAGATAATCACTGAAAAACGTCCTTGAGTCCAAGAGAAAATTCAAATTCATTGCTAGATGAATATGAAAGTAGTCTGTGGAATATCTATCTGTCTATCTATCTGTTGTTCTATTTATCTGTTGTTCTATATTTGTCGAACGATAGATCGAACGAACGATAGATAGCAATAGATCGAACGAACGATATTGGGCAATAAATAAAACGAATGAACGATCGTTCATTCATTCCATTTATTTATTTTATTCATTCGTTTGCATCTATCTATCGTTTGTTTGTTTGTATCTATCTATCGTTTGTCCGTATCTATCTATCTATCGTTTGTTCGTATCTATATCTATCTATCATTCGTTCGTTCATTCGTATCTATCATCCGTTTGTACCTATCTATCTATCGTTCGTTCGTATCTATCATCCGTTCGTACCCATCTATCGTTCGTATCTATCGTTCGCTCGTTCATATCTTTTGTTTGTTTGTATCTATCATTTGTTTGTTCGCATCAATCTATCGTTCGTTCCTATCTATCGTTCGTTCGTATCTATCTATCGTTCGTTCATTCGTATCCATCGTTTGTTTGTTCGTTCGTATCTATCATTTGATCATATCTGTCTAATGTTTGTTCGTTCGTTAGTATCTATCTACTGTTCATTCTGTCCTATCTATCTTTTGTTTGTTCATTTGTATCTATGTATCTATATATCCATCATTCTATTGTTCTTTCATTCTATCGTTCTTTTTTCTTTCATTCTTTCGTTCTGTCTGTTGTTCTCATTTATTCCATCCATCCATCCATCGTTCGTTCATTCGTATCTATCGTTCGTTCATTCATATCCATTCTTCATTTGTTCGTTCTTATCTATCGTTCAATCGTATCTGTCTAACGTTTGTTTGTTCGTTAGTATCTATCTATCGTTCATTCGTTCATTCTATCCTGTCTATCGTTTGTTTGTTCATTCGTATCTATGTATCTATATATCTATCATTCTTTATTCTTTCATTCTTTCGTTCTATCTGTCTGTCGTTCTCATTTATTCCATCCATCCATCGATATACCTATCTACTGTTCATTCGTATCTATCGTTCGTTCATTCATATCCATTGTTCGTTTGTTTGTTTGTATCTATCGTTCGATCATATCTATCTATCGTTTGTTCGTTTGTTAGTATCTATCTATCTATCTATCTTTCTATCGTTTGTTCGTTTGTTAGTATCTATCTATCTATCGTTCATTCGTTCATTCTATCCTATCGTTTGTTCGTTCATTCGTATCTATGTATCTATATATCCATCATTCTATCGTTCTTTTGTTCTTTCATTCTTTCATTCTATCTGTCTGTCATTCTCATTTATTCCATCCATCCATCCATCCATCCATCCATCCATCCATCTGTCTATTGTTTGTTCGTACCTATCTATCGTTCGTTCATTCGTATCAATCGTTCGTTTGTTTGTTCATATCTACCGTTCGATCGTATCTGTCTGTTTGTTTGTTCGTTAGTTTCTATCTATCTATCTATCGTTCATTCGTTCATTCTATCCTATCTACCGTTTGTTCATTCTTATCTATCTATCTATGTATCTATATATCTATCATTCTGTCGTTTTCATTCTGTCATTCTTTTGTTCTTTCATTCTTTCATTCTATCTGTCTGTCGTTCTCATTTATTCCATCCATCCATCATTTAGCTGTTGTTTTTTTTTTGCATATTAACGGATAACAAGTGCTTGTGATTGTGTCTGTCACAACATAATATATCAAAAGGTGACTTTCCCCTTGTGTTTTTGTTTTCTGGAAGCAGAAAAGACTACTAGGTACTTCTGATATTCTGTGAATCTTTCACTTTTACTAAAGCATTTAGAAGTGCTTTGTATTGCTTTGATTTAATTCAGATAATTATAATTCTATTTAAAATTCCATTTAAACCATGTGTTGTCATACCTGTTTGTCTCTGTATATTCTGTACTTATGCCTTACTGTTTTTACTCCATTTAAATGTGTGTGTGTGTGTGTGTGTGTGTGGATGTCAGGGTTTCTAATGCTGCTGTTGGCAGAGAAAATGATTAGACATGTCATATATCTGTCTTATCTGTCTGTCTGTGAAAAGTGAATGTGTTTAAAAAACCACTCCAGTAAATTCACTCAAGTGTTTCTGACATGTCACAGTTTGACTGTCACATCAGATCCTCTGTCCTGACATATTCTGGGCTCATTATTATTCGTCTCACAGCGCTGGTGCCTCTCACTGCTGGAGTTTAACGATACCGTGCAGTCAGTTTTGAGAGACAAAGACACAGTTCACCTGCACCATCATTTACTCAACCTCATGACTATTTCTTTTATAGATCTCAGAAGGAAAAGTTTAGCAGAATGTACATGCAGCTCTTTTCCATGTAGTGAATGCCGAAATTAAGAACAAAAAACATAATCAAAAGTTGTGCCCTTTGCTCTGGCATTCAATTTTAATTTCTTCTGTATGTTTAATCGAATAATAAAAGCCATACGGGTTTGGAACGACAGTTTCAGCTCGTTACATTCTTTACCCCATCTAAAGTTTAGTTATATTAATGAAACTTAAACTAGTTTTAGAGAAATGACAATCAAACATTTCTTCACTGCATATATTTATGTACTAATCTTCTCTTGAAGCAGTGCTTAATTTATTTCATGCACAAATATAATGAACAATGATGATAATGTTTAAATTTATTGCGCTTTTTCTCATCAAGGTCAGTTAGTCACCCACAATATGGCTTAGATTTACCCCGGCAGACCTTTGTTAGATGTTTTTTTTTCTCTTGCTGAATTCTGTCTGATTAATTGACTTCCTGTGGAGTTCTTGGCTGAAAAGGCCCAATTTGTTAAAGGCCGAGTCTTTGTGCTGGGAACCCAGGGGCCGACGCATTGAAACATTAGCGTGTAGATGACTCTGTGGTCACTGATCTGAGAACAGCTCCACCTGTGTGTCTCCCTCCTCTCACACAGGGGTCGCCACCTGCGCTTCAATCATTATGTGTTTGTTAACGGTATTTCCCCAGAGTAACAAACTCGGTGGCCTTTAGCCGACGGAACGCTTGCTTAAAAACGGCATCGCCATGGAAACTGCCTCCAGACTCGTCGCCGGGTCAGCGTGTGTTTGAAAGCAGCGCGCAGCCTTCAATTATCTCTGTTTGCATGTTTGCTGATTAGAGAGGAAGAGAGAGAGAGAGAGAGAGGGATGATGGGAACTGTAGCAGACAGTCTTTTCTCAGCCAGAATATTCCCACACCTGCGCTGTGTTTTTCTCAAAGCAAAAACAAATGCATCTAGCTTAAAAGTTCTAGCTTATACTTATGGAAGAAAAAAAAACATGCTTGGGGAAATCATGATTATGATGTAAAAAGTCGAATTATGACATACTAAATCGAAATTATAATATTTAAAGACATTTGAATACTAAGTCATAACTATGAGATGAAAATGTAATAAAATTGACTTCGAAATTGACTTTTATTCTGTAATTTCCAATTTTTCTGTCACAATTTTGACTTTGCATCTAATCATTTCAACTTTATCTCATACGTTTACTTAATTATGTCATAATTTTGACTTTTTATGTCATTGATTTACAGAAACCTTTTTTTGTAAATTATGTATTTTAAGAAATATATATAATAAAATAATTGAAATAAAATATAATACAATTAAATTATTATTTTATAAAACTATTATTATTATATTAAAATTATAATATAATTAAAAAGAATGCAATAATAATAAAAATATAAACATTAATTTAAAACATTAAAGTGTTTATTCTTGATTATTGAAAGCTTAGAACAATACTTAAAGTCTCCTTAAAATCAAAATTTAAGTTTTTTAGCTTTTAGCATGAATATGTTAGCCTCACTTCCGCTAAAATGGATCACAGATTTTCATGACATCACCGCAGACTTCAGCTTCTCATCAAATCTTCTGTCCAATGAAATGCTCTCTAGAATCTGAAGTCCCGCCCCTCCTGCACTGAAGCTGCGGCTGAAATCGGTCATTTGTTCACACATTTACTAGTTTCTACATGGTGAATGGCACATAGTGCACTATATAGAGAATAGGGAACGATTCAGACAGTGTAAATATGCTTTCCATTGACGCGAATGAAGTCTGGATTCACGTTAGTGTTTAACATGTAATCGTAATCAATGGAAAAGTAACTAGTCTGATTACAAGTGTTTTAAAATGTATTACAAGAACTTCATTTTTGGAATCTGATTACGTAATCCAGATTACATGTAATCAGTTACTTAAATTAAAAATCAGACACATAATTACTAATTACTAATTACACATAATTAATCAAAAGGTGAACATTTATTAATAAGCAATTTAATAAATGTTTATTGTTTAATTATTATTCATTAAACTTATTAGTAAATGTTCATTTATTAAACATATTAATAAATGTTGGGTTCATTTTAATTGAGAAATACAAGTAATTTTTAGACAATAGTTGAGTTAAATAAAACTACCCAGCAGGTTTGTCAAACATTTAACCCAACCGCTGGGTTAAAACAACCCAATTTCAACACAACTTGGGTTGTTTTTAACCCAGCATTTTTTAGAGTGTATGATAGCGAGAATACACTCCTGTTTGTGTGTGTGTGTGTTTGTGTGTGAGAGAGAGAGAGAGAGAGAGAGAGAGAGAGAGAGAGAGAGGGAGAGAGATATGAATGAGGTCTGTGTAAAATTAATGACATGCAGCTAATGAGTGTTTTCCTTCTCATTTATGTCTCATATAACCTGAAAATCTGTCTAATTGAATGATACACATAAATCATTGTTTTTAAGGGAGTTAAGCATTAAATTAGCATTAAATTTACATTAATAACTTGTATAGTGATAACTTATTCCTGACACTCAGTCTGATATTTTAAATGATCATGTTAAAAGATATGAGATTATATTTTGCATAAAGAAAACAAAGCCTCTTTTATACTATTATTAATTTTTTATTTTTGTATTTTACATTATCATAGACTATTAAGAGTATTTCCCTGCAGCATGGATATTTTATTATTATTAATTCTCAATGGTGATTATCATTAGATTACTGTATTTTAAAATGAATTGTCATGAAATACTAAACATTTCATGACATTAAAACAGGCTTCACATTTTAATGATCTCGAACATTAATCTCAAAATATGTGATTTTAGGGTGAAATGTCTGTCCATGTTTTGTTGGCTTCACTCAGGGAATGTCTCCGGATGTGGATTTGCGAGTGTGTTTTCTCTTCCTTCGAGCAGAAAGCCCATCTGTGAGCTGGGGAACCCCTGTCGACTCCATTATGGTGTTGATGAAGGTTTCTGTTTTCATGGAGATGAGCTTTGCTCCAAGACCCTTTGCATCTGAAACGCGTCTATTAATGTAGAGCGATGCAACCCATCCATAATCAGGACAAAAGGATGGTTTGCCATCCACCGCAGATGCCTCAGTAATGAGCAGGCATCAATCATATCCCAACAGCCCCGGCGGGAGAGATAAGAGTCATGCATAAGTGCACTGGCCAATCACAGTGGTTTTCAGCTTAGCACTGCTGGCACGATTGCTTTCACCCATGTGATTGACAGCGCTCTTCAACATTACTTAATCCGTATTTAAAGTGCTCCTATTATGCTAATTTAAAGGTTGTTTTGGAGTCTCCTACAAAAGGTTTACAAGCATCCAAGGTCAAAAAACACTTACAGTTTTTCATACTATACATTGCACATCACTTAATTTTTTCAAAGACGTTGAAAATGGTTTGTTTGAAGATTCAGTCTCTCTAAACCCCGCCTTTCTGAGAGCCTACTCTCTGATTGGTCAGGCAGCCCAGTCTGTTGTTGGTCTACTGCTTACAATGCTTGTCGGAAACAAAACGCCCATTACCATATATGAAAACAGCATCTTCTTGACATGAACAACATGAACCAAACTCTTCCAGTCTCAGCTACAACTACAGTGTTTGAGGGCGGGGCAAAGGAGACATTGTTCACCTGGAGTCAGTGAAGACCACAGGCTGGCATTATGCAAATTTGTTACATTGTTGTGTAGGTTTGTAACAGGAAGTGAGACTGGAATTGCTGATGACTCGTTTCAGCAGTTAAGAATCAATTCTTTCTTTTAGAAGACAATAGTTTTATTTGATCTTTAAAACTTTGCAGATCTTTTACATTCACAAACAGCTCTATTACACACTGCATGAAAGGGAATATCTGAAAAAGCATAATATGGGCACTTTAAGATAATTACAAACCTGTATGATGACATCTTCCAGCGCATTGGATGCAGAATGACTCATGAATATTATAATTCAGCAGTGGAGGAAGGAGGAAGGTGTTGTGGCTCTTATAGAAGTCTTAAAGGGGACATATCATAAAAATCTGACTTTTTCCATGTTTAAGTGCTATAATCGTGTCCCCGGTGCATCTAGGAAAACGTGAAAAAGGACAACCCAGTAACTTTGTTTTGGCAAGCCTTTCTTTGCAAGCATGTGAAAAAACGAGCCCTTGTGATGTAGGAAGGGGATCTTATTATAATATTACCACCCCTTAATCTGCATGTTTCCACCGACGGTGCCGCCATTTTGTTTTCGCAACCAAAAACGGTGTACCAGTTCTAACGCTATGGCAAAAGTTCGTAACTGTTCTGTCGTTGACTGCACAGATGAGCACAGAACACTATTTAGAGTCTTTTTAGCTTGGATAGCCTACAAGTTGACCCTGGCACGCTCGATTGCTAAAAAAAAAAAGGAGCGTTTCTGTCTGAGCGATATCTTGGAAAAAATATTAGACCGTTCACAGCATTTGATAGAAATCATAAACGTTAGCCTGGTGTGTATGGCTCTGTTTGGCAAACAGGTGCGCTATGTATAGTGGGCGTCCATACGGGTTTTGCACAAAAGATTAACATGACGGCACATGCTAGTCGATGAGTTGAATCAACTCCACAGCAACTACATAAATTTATCCACTAACCATTCAGAAACATCTAAAAGTTGTAACTTCTTCCTGAGTCTCTCCATCAGTGTCGACTCCGGTTTGAACAATGTAAGGCTGAACACCGTTACTGACAATCCTCATTTTGGCTGCGTGAGATTCTCCAGCTTTGTTGTTGTTGAGCGACCGAAGCGTGAGCTGTTAAAGCTCTGCCCTCTTCTGGAAAGGGGGCGGGGAGCAGCAGCTCATTTGCATTTAAAGGGACACACACAAACACGGTGTGTTTTTGCTCACACCCAAATAGGGGCAAATTTGACAAGCTATAATAAATGATCTGTGGGGTATTTTGAGCTGAAACTTCAGACACATTCTGGGGACACCAGAGACTTATATCACATCTTGTGAAAGGGGCATTATATGTCTCCTATTCCTAAAATACAAAAAGCGTTTTTATTTGGATCTGTTCCTCACATGAATCTTTCATATGCCTTAAGAAGGCTTCGAATACAGTGTGTGAGTTTTCACACATTTTTAAGATACTTTGTATTCTGAGTAAAAACAGCGATATAGAGTGAAATTAATTAATACTGTGAAATATTAGCATCATTTCAGATATCTGTTTTCTTTTATTTTAAAATGCTGTGTATTCCTGTGATGCAATTTATTTCTTTAAAAAGAGTCTTAGACTGCAGAAACCAGCTGCAAAATCCCATTATATTCAGTGAGTAGAAGCAGCACAGAGTGAAGTTAATTACAACAGAAACAATGTAGAAAGCTTTTTGCTTTCAGTGAAGATAAAATTAACCCAGAAGTGGTTCTGCCTAGTGTTGCTTTAAAAATCTACCAACAGCATTCAATAGAATAATGTGTTTTTTGTGTACATCTTATTCACTGTGATTGATGGTCGCAAAGGCTGGTCGTTGTCTGTCCGCCTGGATGTCCTGGCAGCAGATGATCGAGTCTCGTTAGATTTGGCATACAGTGTTTGGCAGGACCTGAGCTGTGGTCTGGTTTTGAGTCGGTCATTAGAGGAGACTGAGAGCGCGAGCAGGTGCTGCGACTGAGTTCCTGTCAAAGGCCATTTCTCTCTCAGTTGAGCTTCAGTGTTTATGAACGCTTGTGTCATGCAGTGTTGCAGTCTTATGCATGTTAGTATGGATCAAATAATAGAACTGTGAAACATTTGCCATGTGTTGACTCGTTGACCCTGGACCTAAAACATCTTTTATGTCACTTTCAACCCGATTTGGCCCAAAAATGATAACTTCAGATTTAGTCGCATTTAGCTGGAGATGATTTTGCTCTAACCAGCACTTCATCTCCTCAAGACATTATAACAAAGTTGAATGAGAAGATGATCCTCCAGATGTAATAGGCAAGTAAATCTGAATATCATCAGCATACCGTGTCTTTTAAGGACAAGACCTAAGGGCAGCAAAAATGAAGAAAACAAAATAGGTCCCAAAATAGAGCCCTGAGGAACTCCACAGTCAATATGAACTACAGAGGAAGAGAATTCCCCAATCCTCACTGAAAAGGATATTTCCTTCAAATAAAAAGAGGAAAACCATTTTAAAACAGTCCCTCTCAGACCCTCAACATGCTCTAAGCGCTCAATGAGAATATCATGATCTATTAAATCAAAAGCTGCACTAACGTCGAGCATAATTAGAGCTCCTTGACTACCCGAGTCCCCAATGAGTAACAAGTCATTGGTAACCTGTAATAAAGCTGATTGTCCTGCCCTGGACAAGGCTGTATATACTCTACAAGAAGTCCTATTCCTCTGTATTTACTTCTCACATTGAGGCCTTACATTCACTGGTCACTGAAAGCAGTGAAAACACTCCCAACCCTGAAATGACACCCCAGTTCCAGCTGGCATGACATGAACAAAACACACACGCTCCGCTGTGTGCTGAAATCAAAGCTGTCACCCGTTAGGTTTGGCCAGCATTGTCATGTCCAAATTTCTTATTGAGTTCTTGAGTTATTCTTTGTTTATTGGTGTTTTCTGTTTTCAGTGGAACTCATTGAAGGGTTAGTTCAGCCAAAAATGAAAATGATCCCATAATTAAATGTTTATGATTTTCTTCTATCAGCCAAACACAACTGGAGTTATATTAAAAATATTCTGACTCTTCCAAGCTTTATAATGGGTTGTTTTGCATTCTCTCTGTTGTGTTTTCTGCTATTTTTTGCTGTAAAATCACCTCCTCTCTTCAGCACAGTCTTCTGTATCTTTGCTTTCTTTCTTAGCTGTGACAGATTGATTAATCTGGACGGATAGAGTCGACTCCGTTCAGACGGGCTCGTGTCAGGGTGTCTGTCCTCCTGACCCTTTAGAAATCTTTATCCTAGCTCTGAACTGAACCTGTGTTTCCTCTCCTCAGAATGGCAGGGATTACGGTTTCCTGGTGCGGCAGAACTCGGAGCTGCTGCGGGCGCTGGAGGAGATGGAGAAATCCTGCGCCGCTCTCAGAGAGGAGAACAGGATACTGGTGAGGGTCCGTCGTCACACCCTACAGCTCATCAGAGCGTTTGAACATCTTCACATGGGCCACTCGGGGATTTGATTTGATATTCTATTTTATTTCAGTTAACGTTTATAAGCAACAAACATTTTTTTATTGTTTTAGTTTACAATTATAACCCTGTTATATAAGAATTGCAAAGTGAAAACAAAAAACAAATCCATCCATCCATCCATCATTCTATCTATCGTTCTATCCATTGTTCTGTCGTTCCATCCATCCATCCATCGTTCTCTCTATCGTTCTCTCATCCATCCATCCATCCATCCATCCATCCATCCATTCATCCATCATTCTCTCTCTCTCCATCCATCCATCCATCATCCATCCTTCTATCTATCGTTCTACCCGTCCATCCATCCATCCATCCATCGTTCTGTCGTTCTATCTGTCTATCGTTCTATCTATCGTTCTGTCATTCCATCATCCATCGTTCTCTTTCTCTATCGTTCTCTCTACACGTCCGTCCATCCATCCATCCATCCATCGTTTTATCAATCAATCTGTCATCTATCTATCTATCGTTCTGTCATTCTGTCTGTCTATCATTCTATCTATCGTTCTGTCGTTCCATCATCCATCGTTCTCTCTCTGTCACTCTCTACCCATCTATCTATCTATCTATCTATCTATCTATCTATCTATCTATCTATCTACCCACCCATTCATCCATCATCTATCTATCTCTCTCTCTATCTATCATCTATCCATCTATCTATCTATCCATCCATCCATCCATCCATTACATTGAAATATTTTTATTAAGATCAAAGAAAATTCTCATAATATGAGCACTTTAAGATATTCATCATATTTAAGCACATTTTAGTTTGTTAGAGGTTTACATGAATATTCCTGTGGTGCAACATGAGTGTTTAATATACATTTTTTAAATACAAAATGAGCTTTGCTTTTTATTTCACCACTTTGAACAATTTTTAATCTTGTTTTCTGTCTCTCAAATTCTCTCTTGTCCAATATCGGTGTTTCCTCAGAGGAAGAGCAGTTCTCCAGAGACGGAGGAGAAGGTGAAGAGGTTGAGGAAGAAGAACACCGAACTCGCCGTCATCGCCAAGCGTCTGGAGGAGAGAGCGCGAAAACTGCAGGAAGCCAACCTGAAAGTGGTGCGTACTCATTTATAGATCTTCAGCTGTTTTCATATCATTGAGGGTGTGGAGTGCATTTTTAGCACTTTAAAGGTCCCGATATACTTACGGCGAACTTCTTTTTTGTTCTTCATTTTGCGGTAAAAGAAGTTGAAATACCTATGCAGCGATATACTGTTAACAAACATCCCAAGACGTCCATGCTGCATATGTAAACATGTGCTGCGCTTTCCTCTCAATAACACAATAAACACACAACAAAAATGACAGCAGTGAGAAAACAGCAGTTCAGAAAGCATCTGATCATAGTGGATATGTTTGCGATTTGGCACTCCGGTAAAGTCACGTCCCATTTATTTATATACCACTTTTGTTTAAAAGCAGCAGCTTTACAGTATTAAACATGAAAAACAGTGTCAGTGTTGCTTTCAATTAGAATTACAACTACATTTTCTACTATAAAGCGGCTCTCCAGTGTGTTCATGTTTTTACTCACGAACGTCTGACCTTGAGGGACTGAACAGGAGAAATGAACCAGAGATTTCCATGTCAAAGAAGGCGGAGCCTCAGAGCCACACCTACCTATTATCTATCCGCATTATTTCAGCTTATGTTTAAAACAATCATGTTTAACAGTAGAATTCCTGGTGAAAAACTACATTACCCATGATGCTGTACAGAAAATGACACCAATCAGAGTCGAAAAACTCTGAAAATACTGAAATGTTTGTATACATATGCATATTTTGGAATAAACTTAAATTATATTGTTTTTATACATATAATGAACATTTGTAAAGTAGTTTTATATTTCTCCATCGTTTTTAATTATGCTGTTTGCAATGCTTCATGGGATTGTAGTTCTTTCCCTCATTAAAACTGTTAACAGTCTTGTACTTTTGTCTTTTTGTCCGTTTTTCGTTTAATTTTTTTAAAAATTTTTCGCTTCAAATCAAAGTTTGTAGTGTTGTGATTCACCTTGTTAGCCAATTGGCTTGGTTCATGGCATCTTAACTCTTTAACGAAGACTTTTTTCTAAATCTCTATGGGACAAATGAATGGAAAAAATACTTCCAGAACCAGCTCCGCTAAAAAAGGGGGGCGGGCACTAAGGCAGATGAACTGGAGAAGATTTCCACATCAAAGAAGGTGGAGCCTCAGAGTCACACCTACCTATTGCATCATCACCACGGACCAATGGTAGTTCGATGGCATTTACCAGCCAGAGCAAACTTTTCCAGAAAGTTCGCTTTGGCAGGCTGTTTCAAACTTCCGAAACGAACTTGTTTTTGGCCTGATTTTGTTCGAAATGACGTTACACAAGTTCGTTTTTCAATTTAGCTTAAAGTATGTCGGGTCCTTAAGGCGAGACACTTCAGGCAGAAACATTGTTTTTTTTTTTATGCACTGGTCAATTTTGAGATTTCACTTCTATAACAGTCTTCCTTCAGACTAGTGGAACGAAAACATCCAAAAATACACTTTTTATCTACTTTATCTATTTGCATATGTAGATTTCAATTTCATTCCATATCTTTAAAGGCGGTGAGTCAGAAATCTCCACTTCAGCAGCTTTACACATTACACATATCATTCGCCTGATTTATATAACATTTTATTCCTAAAAACATGGTAAATGTCTTTTAATTTCTGTCTGACAACAGTATTTTCTGATTTATGGAGTGATAAAAAGAGAAATCCAACAAAATTAAACTAATGTTGACCCTGGCTTTATCCAGTGTTCAGATTTCTGTTCTGGAATCGAATGCAAATTAGTGCATATTTAATTAGATAATGCATTATTTGTCAGAAAACTTACGATACAAAACAATTGTCTTAAATGTATTGTGATTAATAGATATCACCATTGATTGCGTTTTTTGCACTATTCACCTGTGTTATTTTGCCTTAAATGCACTTCAGTCATCAGTGTAAAAGTAGAGGGATCTCTTAAAGTTGGACTTTATTTGAGATCGAATTATTCCTTTATTTTATTGTTGGATTAATGAACTAGTCATGGTCTGCCCTTTTGCTTTTGCTGGATGTTGAAATTCTGCGTCTGTACGGATCTCAGCAACCCATCCAGTGTTTACTCCTCAAACAGTCATTCAGTGCTCTCTTGTATCTCAGATATAAAGGCAAACACAGAGTTTTTATTGATGGTTTTGTGTTGACTTTGTTCTGACTGACCTTGACTATTTAAATACATTACAGGTTTATTGTTAAGCAACCTTCTGTTTCACAGTGACATTGAGCTTTTGATGTAGAGCGGCAATACTGGTTACATAACACAAGACGAATCTACACACAGAGAAGTGGATGATGACGTGAGAGAGTTTAAACATAAAGACACTGAACTCTCGCCCTTTGTATGTGTGTTACACTGTAACTCTAGTCCACCTGTGCGGCCACCTGTCGGCTCTCTGATGCTCATGGGTAATAATGACTGACGGTCACAGCACAACACCTGTTATCCGTTTGTATCAGCACACACATGCTGGACATACAGATGGACTACAGTCATTCCCATTGTTCCTAGTTAAAGCTGATTCTGTCTTTTAGTCTGTTTTAAATAGTTCAGAAGTTTCAATACTTATGTGTTGATGAAGTAAAAGCTAATTTTCATTAATTTTCTCCATATGGATATTGATTTTGAATGATAACTTGTAAACTTTTAAAGACAGACCTACTGTGAGCTACGAGGTTGTTGATCGATGATATTTGCATCTGTTGAAGACGTCAACATTATTTCAGCTTTTGTTTAAAATAATCGTTTAACAGCGGAATTCCTGGTAAAAACTACATTACCCATGATGCTATGCAGAAAATTCCACCAGTCAGAGTAAAAAAAAGCAACGCGCTTCAAAATAGCTCTTTAGCTCCGCCCACTCCCATGAAGCACTCTGAATGACGTAATCGAGTCGATCTCAAAATACTGAAATGTTTGTATACATATGCATATTTCGCAATAAACTTAAAATATATTGTTTTTGTACATATAATCGACATTTGTAAATGAGTAGTTTTATATTTCTCCATCCGTCTCTCCGTTTTTAATTTGATTATGCTGTTTGCAATGCTTCATGGGATTGTAGTTCTTTCCCTCACTAAAGCTGTTAAGTTCACAGTCTTGTACTTTTGTTCTATTTTCAAAAGCTTTTTTGCTTCAAATCAAAGTTTGTAGTGTTGTGATTCATCTTGTAGCTGATTGGTTTGGTTTGTGGCATCTAACTCTTTAAGGAAGACTTTTTTTCTAAATCCCTATGGGAAACATTACCGGAACTAGCGCAGGGAACGGGAACGGACACAATTGTACTCTATAGATATCGTTGTCATCTTTAGACGGTTAGAATTTTCGCCAACAGACAGCGATGACATCATTTGTGATTTTTACATATCGAACTGTGATCGGCCTTCATTCTTGCTTTTGTACTTGCAAATCCAAGAGCAGCATCTGAAATGAAGCATCTGATTTGCTGTTTTATCTGAAGGTGTGTCATCTGTGTCATTTATGATTGGTAGAATGCTGTGATTGACAGATGATGTTGTTATACTGTAGATGATGTTATACTGTACCTCTGCTGGTGTTTCCAGGTAAATACCCCTATGCCGGTGAAGCCGGGCGCTGTGGAGCAGTATAAGCGTGCGTTTGCCCGTCAGAGAGCCAGAGACCTGGCGCAGCACGCAGACACACTGCTGTGTAAAGATAAGCAGATCGCAGCGCTGCAGCAGGAGTGTAGACAGCTAGAGACACGGCTGGGACAGGGGAAGGTACACACAATCACACCTCATATTGTTAATTAGTCATATTTGCCAAGTCAAGCAACACTAGTACTGTGACTTAAGTCGATTTTTGTTGATTTATGTATATCTTTGGATTCTTCAGAATTGATTTTTGCCCAGACATTTTAGTCAGCCATAGTCTTTTATTTTTTTTTTATATTTTTTATTTAATATATTATATTATATTATGTTAATTATATTTTATTTTATTTTATTTTATTTTATATATTATTATATTAATTATATTTTATTTTATTTTTTTATTTAATATTATATTATATTATTTTTTTTTTATTTAATATATTATATTAATTATATTTTATTTAATTTAATTTTTTATTTTATTGTTATTTTATTTTATTAAGTTATTTTGAATAAGAATCGGATTAGATTTAATGTATTTTATTTTATTATTTTCTTAATTCATTTTTTTTATTTCATTTTATTTTGGATCAGAGTCAGATTTTATTTTATTTTATTTTATTTTATTTTATTTTATTTTATTTTATTTTATTTTATTTTATTTTTAATTTATTTTATTATTTTATTTTTATTTTTATTTTTTAATTTATTTCATTTTATTGTTATTTTTTATTTAATTAGGTTATTTTGCATCAGAATCAGATCAGATTAAATTAAATTTATTTTATTTTTAAATTTATTTTATTTTTTAATTTAATTTTTTATTTTATTGTTATTTTATTTTATTAAGTTATTTTGAATAAGAATCGGATTAGATTTAATGTATTTTATTTTATTATTTTCTTAATTCATTTTTTTTATTTCATTTTATTTTGGATCAGAGTCAGATTTTATTTTATTTTATTTTATTTTATTTTATTTTTAATTTATTTTATTATTTTATTTTTATTTTTATTTTTTAATTTATTTCATTTTATTGTTATTTTTTATTTAATTAGGTTATTTTGCATCAGAATCAGATCAGATTAAATTAAATTTATTTTATTTTTAAATTTATTTTATTTTTTAATTTATTTTATTATTATTTTTATTTTATTAGGTTATTTTGCATCAACATCAGATTAGTTTAAATTACTTTTATTTTATTATTTTATTTTTTTATTTTATTTATTTTATTATTATTTTTATTCTATTAGGTTATTTTGCGTCAGAATCAGATTAGATTTTATTTATTTTATTATTATTATTTTAAATGGATCTGTTCTTTTGTTCAAATTGTTTTTTTTTTTTATCAAGTTATTAAAATATCCAATCAACTGGAATAATTACTAAGTATATAACTTGATTTCTGTGCCTTTGTTTTCATATTTCAGGTCTCAGAATATATGACCAATTGGATGTTTGTAATAATTACTAAATACATAACATGATTTCTGTGCAGTTGCTCTAATATTTCAGCTCTAGGTTCCCTCTTGCATTTTCATTATTATGACTCATGTCTCCACCTGCTGGAGATGTCATGTACTGCACATAGTCCGCATTTACTGAACACACACTCTTAAGTACATATGCATTAAACTGGCACAGAAACGAAATTCTTCTATTTAAGTGATCTGCAAAACAAGGTGCTTCTAAAACTGTGAAGGTGTGAACGGTTGTCTGTGATTGCTCTCCATGTCTCGCTCAGGGTCCTGTGGGAGTCGGTGAGTTCGAGCGTCTCCTGAAGGAGTCTCAGAAGGAGGTGCTGCGTCTGCAGAGACAGCTGTCTGTCACCTCCAGCAGTGCCACAGCAGAAAGCCCTTCAGAGAGACAGGACAGGGTAAGTGCCATCACAAAACCTTGAGCAAAAATAATCACTCTTTGATATGTTTATCTATGAAAGACATCAATATTCTTGTTATTCATTATTACACGGATGAGAATCCATGAACCGCATTATTACACAGCATTCAAAGCCTGCATGATATATTAAAACCACTTCAAAAATCATAATATAGCATAGTGCTATTGTGAAATCACAAAGGCTGTGATTCTGTTAAATAAATATATGCTAATGATCATCACGATTTCAAAATAAAAGTTTAAACCCTCACTGTACATGTCCACACATTCTTGTTCAAGAAATTACAGTGGCTGTAACATTTCTATCATAAAGAACTGGCCAAATATTAAATATTAAAAAATTAGTTCACTTTCAAAGGATAATTACCCTAAGCTTTACTCACCCTCAAGCCATCCTAGGTGTATATGACTTTCTTCTTTCAGATGAACACAATCTGAGATATTTTAATAAATATCCTGATGCATCCGAGCTTTATAATGGCATTGAGCGAGAATCAATTAGTATAAGCTCAAGAAAGTGTCTCCATCCACATCCATCCATCATAAACGTACTCCACACGGCTCCGGGGGGTTAATAAAGGCCTTCTGAAGCGAAGCGATGCATTTGTGTAAGAAAAATATCCATATTTAACAAGTTATGAGCTTCCGCCAGACCACCTTCCGTACTAACCATCCTGGTTTAATCCTCTCAATCCACTGGTGAACTGTCATAATGCCGTTACTGCTCTATCGTCTCTCTGCGCTCTTAAGTGTCATTGATATAAATGGATATCTAGAGGATTCTTTCCTGGATGGAGTCTCTTCCTCTGTGAAGGAGTCGGGATTATTGTGCATGTGTTTATGACAGCTCTGCTCCTGTGGGGTTATTCAGGGCTTATTTTGTGTTTACATCTGAAATGAATGTTGTTTCTGCTCTTATGTAATGGACTACACTATAATCTGTAATACTGGCTAATGAGCAGCTCTATATACTGAACCCAACACTGTGTGTGTGTGTGGAGCGGTTTGAGTTTTAGACCATCGGAGTGAGGTCAAAGAGAGTAAAGTGAGAACATTTTGGTCGGTCCTCACATACTGATAGCCTCTAAAGGCCTGTTTGAAGGTCAAGATAAAAAATTTTTAGGGATCAGGATATAACTAGGTCAAGGGTAGATGTAGGGTAAGGGTTCGGGTTAGGTTCTTTGTTGTGATGGGTAGGGTTAGAGTAAGGAGCTGGAGATTGCATTGTGTCAATGAATGTCCTCACAAAGATAGATGTACAAAAAGTGTGCATGTGTTCATGTATGAGTGTTTGTGTATGTGTGTGCGCGCGTATTTGTTTGTGTATGTGTGTGTTTGTGTGTGCGCATGCACATGTATGTGTTTGTGTGTTCATGTATTGTGTGTTTGTTCATGTATGTGTGTTTGTGTGTGTGTACACGTATGTATGTGTTTGTGTGCGCGTGTGTGTTAATGTATGTGTTTGTGTATGTGTGTTCGTGTGTATATGTGTGTGTTTGTGTGTATATGTGTGTTTGTGTGTGTGTGTGTTCATGTATGTGTGCACGTGTTCGTGTGTGTATGTACGTGTTTATGCATGAGTGTTTGTGTGTGCACGTTTGTGTGTGCACGTTTGTGTGTGCGCGCATGTGTTCATGTATGTGTTTGTGTATGTGTGTGTTCGTGTGTACATGTGTGTTTGTATATGTGTGTGTTCATGTACGTGTGTGCACGTGTTAGTGTGTGTATGTATGTGTTTATGTATGAGTGTTTGTGTGTTTGTTTGTGTGTGTGTGCACGTGTTTGTGTGTGCGCGCATGTGTTCATGAATGTTTGTGTATGTGTGTGCATTTTCATATGTGTTTGTGTGTGCGTGTTCATGTATGTGTTTGTGTGTGTATTTTCATGTGTTTGTGTGCGTGTCCATGTAAGTGTTTGTGTGTGTGCACATGTTCATGTGTTTGTGTGCGCGCGTGTACATGTATGTGTGTGTGTTCATGTATGTTTGTGTGTGTGTGTACGTGTTTATGTATGAGTGTTTGTTTGTGTGAGCGCATATGTATGTTTGTGTGTGTGCGTGCATGTTCGTATATGTTTGCGTGTGTGCACATGTTTGTGTTTATATGTGTGCGTGTTCATGTATGTGTGTGTGTGCGTGTTTGTGTATGTATATTTGTGCGTGTGTTCATGTATGTGTTTGTATGTCTGTGTGTGTGTGCATGTTCTCATTTGAGTGTTTGCATGTGTGCACGTGTTCATGTATGTTTGTGTTTGTGCGTGCATGCGTGTGTGTGTGCATGTTCATATGTGTTTGCATGTGCACGTTTGTGTGTGTGTGCGTGCATTCTTGTTTGTGTGTTTATTTTGGATGTGAAAATGCTTTCCCATTTTGCATCATCATGCATACCAATTTAACACTCATCTCTGACTCAACCAATGATGTGAGTTGGGTACGGGACTGTTTGGTGACCAATAGCAGTCAGGGGCGGAGCAGAAGGTGCAGTAGGAGTGTTTGGAAAAACAGTCATAAATTATGCAATAATGGTGCAGAAAATATCACCATTTTGCAGTTGTGTGCATGTGTACATTTGTGTGCCAAAGACTTCAACTTGAGGTTAGTTGGTGAAATGTGTCCAAACTTTGGACTGCTAGTGTATATTGCAGAATTTTTGTTGCATATTAACAGATAGAATGAGAATACGTCCAATTTACTGACCATTTGAAGTTTCAATCTCAGCCGTCCCCATCGTCTCTGTAAAGCCGTCTCTGGATGAGAATGCCAGTACGGGTAATCTGGTCATTTGCAACACACACACACACACACTCAGGGAAAGAAAGGGGCCATGTTGTGTGGCTCTAATCCCCTTTTGACAGCAGAATGGTACGGTCCCATAATCCTCTGCCTGTTGCCGTGGTAGCGTTGAGAGGGTTTTGGATGGTAGCTACGACTTCGGCCCAAAGCAAACCAAAGATTCCCGCAGTCAGAGAGCCGTCCACACGCGGACACTTCTCTTTCCGTCAGCTCACAGGAGAGGGGTAGGTGTGTGTGCATGTCAGATATTCATATGTAGTTTCTGTAGTTCCTGTAGTTGCATGAATGGCGTAATGATGTAACATGCATGTGTTATAAGAGGTTGAAGAGTCTGTGTGCGCGTGCCGACAGTGCGGGACAGATTATAACACTCACCTGTCCTGTCATCGGCAGCGTATGATTACGGCCCTGCCGGCTTGGATTCGGTGACAGATCGTATGCATGCATAAGTGTGCATGAGCACAGAGCTGCAGAAGAGGCACTTTTAGGCCTAGTTTGGATGACGCTTTACAAAACGTAGTGTTTTAAAGTGATTCGGCAGGGCCAGATGTGGGAGTTTGGTGCCAACTGGTGCCAACAGACAGATTTTGCAATAGCAAAACGTAAGAGATGCATGCTGACAGATAAAGCTCTCAGTGTCCATGCATTTGATGCATGTGCTATAGAAGAAAACCAGCGGCAGGCAGGCCAATCCATTAAGGTGCTTTTTAAAGAAGTGATCCAGTTACCCGTTTCAGTAGTCCACGGGGATTACAGCAATGTGCTTATAGCCAACGCAGGCCGGCGTATGGGGTCGAACCGCCTTAGTGCAGCCACAGGCTTGATAAAATACGGCTTAAACCCAAGGTTCGGTTTCAGATCGGTTTATTTGAGTCTTAAAGGTGCAGCTGTATAGGATGTTAGCTTTAGCCACCAGCAGGCCTGATATGAGGCAGTTTAATTTGTAATGTCATTATGAATGCTCTCATATGACCCCATGAAATCAGAATGGGAGTTTTGTGGCTTTTAGTTCATGCATGTTAGATCTGAGGCTTATATCTATATGCTCTATAGATAGAAACTTTTTGCAGATATGCAGATTTGAACTTCCAGGAACATCTACTCTATACTTGTCTATTTTTGTCTAATAATGAATCACACTCTAAATTGAACTCCTCTGTACAACTCAACCTATCAGTGACTAGAAATAGCATGTTGTGGTTCATGGCTGAAACATGAACAAAGTCTTTTTTTAATTACATTCTCTATAATTATCTTATATTTAGTGTCTTTTTTGGATCACATGAACACTGAACTTGCACATGCACACAGACCTGTTCGTAACTTTAATGCAGTGTTTATGAGATTCTTTCAGCCAAAACCATGTATTTTTTTTAATGCACTGGTAAATTTTGAGATTTTGGGCTATTTCTTTTCTATAACAGTCTTCTTTCAGACTAGTGGAATGAAAACATCCAAAATACACATTTAAGTGTTTATTTTATTACACTTTTCATCTGTAGATTTCAGTTACAGTCTGTATCTTTAAAGGCAGGCGGAGAGTTTGAGTCAGAAATCTCCACTTCAGCAGCTTTAGCTTAGGTGAGAGTCGACGTCTCTCGCGGTTCAAACAAACTCAAGCTTCTCCCACATTTCTCTTTAAAAATTCTCCTTTTAGACTTCTAATTCATGACCGGTGTTTTGTTTTGCTCTATCCTCTGCTGTTCCGCATTCGTCAATACATCATGCATCAGATACATCATGCAATCGACTCGTGTACAGAAGCCAGTGATTCTCGTTTATAAAGTTATAAATATGGATATTTTTCTTTCAAAAACACATCGCTTCACTTCAGAAGGCCTTTATTCACCCCCTGGAGTCATATGGATTACTTTTATGATGGATGGATGTGCTTTTTAAGGCTTAAAAATCTTAGTTACTATTCACTCCCATTAAATAGCTTGGAAGAGCCAGAATATATTTTAATATAACTCTGGTTGTGTTTGACTGAAATTGATGATCTGTCATTTATCAAATTGGGAAAATATGGAGTTGTTTTTACCCTGTTCTCCTGTAGAGTCTTGTCTACCCAGGGTTTCCCAACCGATAAATATTGCAGCTGCATGTGTCTGTCAGTTTAATTAAAAGTGGACGCACAAATCTGTCATTATACGGGTGTTTTAGGGACGCTGGAGTGTGAGCCTGGTAAACTGGCTAGATGCCACTCCTGCGCTTTTACTTGTTTCCTTCAAACGTCAGATCATTTCATGCATTAAAACTTCGCAAGCTGTGTGTCAGATCAAATGAAACATAAAAGGCAGATGCTCAAACAGCTGTAGAGGAGTTTCAACTCAAACAACACAAATCACAAACTTTAGAAGAAAAGTGCAACATTAACTCTACAAACATAGACCTTATTTCTTAGTATTTATTAATTGGATTATAATGATACTATTGTCTTCTGTAGAGCTGCTTTACAGCTAAAAATGTATTTGTTTCATAATTGAAGAACTTTGGAACATTAAAGGGGTCATGAACTTGTTTTTTCGAGGTCATCTTATGGTAGAAAGATTTTTACATAAAAAAAACAGATATGGGGGCAAGTCACACATGTTCAAGTCTCAAGTCACAGTGCAAACAAACCAAGCAAGTCAAGTTGAGTCCTGCTAAGGATCAGGTCAAGTCACAGTACCAAACTGAAACAAGTATATTTTATTTTTGCCACAACCTTATTTATTTTTCCCTCAGAAATGAATTTTCTTAATTATATATTTAAAATAAGTGAAATAATAAACTTGCCAGTAGGTGGCAGCAAATCACTGTCTTAATGAGTTAAATGGCTGATCCATTCAGGAATGAAGCAAGAATGGGTCACTGAATCAATGAACCGATTCGTTTAAAACCCTGGATTCGTTCAGTAGCGAAAGTGTTGCTCGGAGACTCAGTATCACATTGGCAATCGTGCTGATATTTCGGAAGTATTGCTGAATATCATATGTTCAAATAACACTGTGGTACAATTCTGTACAGTATATTGTTTTGCATCATTACAAAAAGGGACATATTTGACATTAAAGCACAATTTGAAAGGCAGATGTCAGCGAATTTAAAGTTTGATGATATTAATTACAAAATGAGATTTATCATTAATAATCATTTTAATTTAATGATATTTTTAAGCTCCATTTAAAGAAAAAGTAATATAAAAGTGCATGCTGTTTTGCACATTATTTCTCTCTCTGGATATTACTCAAATTAACTACAATGAACATATTAGCTTACATACCTTTCCTTTTTGAAGTGGCGAATGAGGTAGTGATGGGTGTGCAAATCTCCTTTTATGAATATGGTCAGTTTCAAAGTGTTTATATCCAAAAGAAACCATCTTGGGAGATTCTCTTCTACTCTTTGTATTTGGCGTGCTTTATTTCTGTGCTTGTGCAACGTCATGCGAGTCCCCCACCTCATTTAGAAGTAATATGCCATTTTCTATCCTGTTTTTGACCCTCTCAGACTCGGCCTTTGAGGTAAACACCCACTGCTATGATTGTGTAACAGTTTTGCATATTAAAATATTTTTCAACATCCCCGCCATTAAAAGTCCACTAAATATTTTGCCATTTTAGGCTTGGCCCATTTTTAGAAACGTCCAGTTTCATTCTAAAAGTTGTAACTTCTTCCTGAGTCTCTCCATCAGTGTCGACTCCGGATTGAACAATGTAAGGCTGAACACCGTTACTGACAATCCTCATTTTGGCTGCGTGAGATTCTCCAGCTTTGTTGTTGTTGAGCGACCGAAGCGTGAGCTGTTAAAGCTCCGCCCTCTTCTGGAAAGGGGGCTGGGAGCAGCGGCTCATTTGTATTTAAAGGGACACACACAAAAATGACGTTGTTTTTGCTCACACCCAAATAGGGTCAAATTTGTCAAGCTATAATAAATGATCTGTGGGGTATTTTGAGCTGAAACTTCACAGACACATTCTGGAGACACCAGAGACTTATATTACATCTTGTGAAAAGGGGCATTATAGGTCCCCTTTAAAGCGCTGTAGAAACAAATGTGACTTGACTATTATTATCTTCAAAACCTTCATCAGATATCAACATGATGTGATATTATTGATTATTATAAGGCATATATTAGATTGTCGACATTTGTGCAATTGTGAAACTTTCCCTTCACTACAGAATTATTAGTATATTTTTTGCATTTTAAATAACAAATGATAATGTTCATTTTGATATATTCTCCATTTTTAGAGTTTTAGAAGGGAGGTGCTAATAAGATCCCTTAAGACAATAAAAAAGAAGTCTTCACTCAGTTCTGCTTGGTTAATTCATCAACTGAACCATTTTGGTGATTCAGGCATCCACAGATGACACATTTCAGCTGTATGTGGACTAGTGTGTGTGTGATAAGCCTTCAATTAGAGCTAATGAAGGTTTTTATGCTGCTGATTGTAAACGGTTTAAGCAGATTTATCATTTTGCATTGCGGTGTAACTGTTGCCTGTTACTGCTGCTTACATTGTTTATTACAGATTCTTATGAAATCTCTTTGGTAACACTTTACTTAAAGCCTTTATATAAATATATATATATATATATATATATATATATATATATATATATATATATATATATATATAATGCATTATAAAAGCATTTAATAATGCACCTTATAATGCATTTTATGGTCTCATGAATAACTGTAACCACAATACATTATAATACTTACAGTGAACAAAGTATAATGCATTAAAACACATGATAAACAACGAATTTCGAATGTAACGTAATGTAATGTAAGGAATCTGCAAATATTATAATGCATTTTAACTTTGGTTACAATTAATGCATTATTATGTACTTTATGAATACCTTTATAATGCATTATACATCAAGGCTTTAAGTACACTCTAAAAAATGCTGGGTTAAAAGCAACCCAAGTTGGGTTGAAAATGGACAAACCCAGTGATTAGGTTAAATGTTTGACCTAACGTTTGACCTGCAGTTTGATTTAACTCAACTATTGTTTAAAATTTACTATATGAATGGCTTAAAATGAACCCAAAATAGGTTGGAATTTAAAAATTACTAGAGACAACAATGATAATCAAAAGGTGAACATTTAATTAATAATTAATTTAATAAATGTTTATTGTTTAATTATTATTCATTAAACTTATTAATAAATGTTAATTTATTAAACATTAATAAATGTTCATTTTCAACATATTTTGGGCTCATTTTAAGCAAGCTTCCGCAATAATATAAGCCAGCTCGAAAACTTCCGGTGAGATGTCATTATGTGTTGAGCATCAGTAGTGTAATGCTTAGTTTATAATCAGAATATAGTCACTTAAATAGTCAGGCATAGCATTAATTTAGTTATTCAAACGTAAGAAGGCGTGAAAAATAAATAAATAAAGACGACCTCAGTGTTCCTCCTCGGCTAAATTCAATTCAACCTTTTGTGTGGAAAAAAAAAAATGTCAAAAATTAAATATTTATTGTGCACCTTAGTTAGATTAATTGAATAAAATGTGTTTTCACAAGTGTGCTGAAATCATTGATCTTGCGCTGCACTGACTGACAGCTGCTGTGATTATGAAGGGAGAGCGCGGCGCTCGCTTTCTGTGTCATTCATTCACAAGAAAAGTTATTGTTTTTCATGAGATTTTGTGAATGCTTGATACTTCACACTGACAAAATGTATTTTTAAATCTAGTTATTTTATAATGTTTAATATTTAGTCAAAACCGAAACTATTAGAGGAAATGGCTGATATATGCGCAAATAAATGCTACTCTGCCACCACCTGTTGGTTATAATGGTAATTATTGTCTTTTTATTTTTAAATAAGTGTTTTCTATCAAATGTTGAATTTCCTACATTTTGAAACGTTCGTTTTTTACAAATGGTGACCGTTTCAGAAGGATGAACAAATAATGTTTGTGGTCATCACATTAAAAATAACATTTGAAGTGCTTGAAAAAATAATGCGTGTGCATGTCTAATTACAGACACGGCATTTTTTAAACGGTCCCAATAGCTTCGTCTTTATTGCAATCAATAAAACTGGTTAATTAGGTTAATGTGATAACTGCATTAAAATATGAATACAACATTAAAAAGTCAACCACTGATGGTTTTGTGTCGATGTACAGCGAGTACAGAATGAACAGCTAACAGTTCACCGGAAATGCCCGAGCTGTTTTAACGACAACCAGGAAGTACCCGTGCATATGGTCAATAAAACTACCCAGCATGTTGGGCAAATATTTAATATTGTTTGTTCATTTTCAACCCAACTTGGGTTGTTTTAACCCAGCATTTTTTAGAGTGTAAAGTGTTACCGTATCATTTTAAGTATTTTCCACACACTATTTTTCACTTACTGTACATTATTGCAGCTCCTCTATTTCCAGTCTGTCCGAAACGCACTGATTTCTACAAAGCCCCTCCTTCTGAAAACCTTAGAGTGTTCTGATTGGCCAGCAGACCCAGTGCGTTGTGACACCTCAAACGTGTCAGAAATGTAACTCTCCATTATCATAATGCTTCAGCTTCCAATGCATTTGTAAACACAGTTAATAATAACATAACTGGTTTTACCATATCAGTTCGAGCCTGAGTCGGATTCTGAAAATGCATATAATCAAGCCGATCGGAACCAACTTTGCAAGAACGACTTGATCAGAACGTTTCAGTCTTTGTATACAGCTGGCGTTGACTATACAGTACAACTATGATGAGCTTTGTAACTTTACATGCACAAACAGACACATTATCCTCGTTCAGACGTCATGAATATAACTTGTATAACTGCTATCGTTTGGTCTGTTGATGCTGTGTGATGCTAATGAGTCTGCAGCAGTGTCTGAACGCTGACATAGCTAATGAACGACTCTTGGTCCCGGCTGTGCTGCGTTGGCTCTTTGATCTTGTTATCAGGTCGTGACTTTGGCCACAGTGGAATAGTTCCACTTAGAACATAAGTAGGTATGGCCACTAAAATTAGCCACTAAGGCATTTGACCCTTCACCCTCTGAGTAAAGACGAGCTGAGACCAAATGTCATCTTTTCCCATGACTGATGTTCAAACAAAAAAATAGCTAAATGGCCTAAAAGTAGAAAGGCAAATCTCATGAAAACTGTGAAGAAATGTCAGTGTTTTTGTTTTTAAATATGCCATTTCACTCAGGAATAGGTCACATTATGGACCTAAGACGAATTGCATTTCATGTCGACTTGAAGACCATTAAGAATTTATTTTTTATATTTATTTATTTGTTTTAATCCAAAATTCATTTGTACTGTATCTGGGCAGGATGGTTTTCATTTCTGTATTATGAGAATTTGATATTTTGATTCAGGGGTTTGTAATCAGTATATGATTTTCAATGTTAAATTCTTAACATGGTGTAGCATGACCCTCTGCTGCTGCATGTTTGGTTGCAGTTTATAAATGTTTTCCCTTTTTTTTTTTTTTACTGGCAGGTTGCATTTGAAACCCCGCCCACAGTAGTAGATGAGGCCCCAGTTAAGGGGGAGGAGACTCCTGCAGAGGGGGAGGAGTCCGAAACAAATGTAAAGCCCGAACAGGGCACAAGCTCCGCCCACCAGGAAGAGCAGACCACAGAAGAGCGTCTTCAGTTGCTGGTAAGAGTCACATGATCACAGTCATACACAAACACTGACATCTCAGGCATCAAATAGTCTATATGCACAGATTCTGCACTCCAAGTAACAACCAACCAACAAAAATGTCACAGTACCTGAATTCATAAGAGAAAACCTGGAATTATAGGGGAATTTAGAAATTGTGATGGAAAAGTTAGGGCTGTCGATTTAACACGCTAATTAGATTAACTAATTACGGTAAAAAAATAACACGTTAAAATTAACGCATTTGACGCACTTGCCCCGCCCCTATGAAGGTCATCTGACATTCCATACATTTGATTGATGGAGAATATGATGCAGGGCAACAACTGCGTGATGAAGCCTATAGAATGCAGTCAGAATAACCCTACAATTCAAGATATGGGGCCAAAATGCACCAGTTTGAATTTGAGTCATGTTTACATCATATGATATTGTGAAGCTATATCACACGAGTGCTATTTTTGTCCCGAAGTGCATACTAATTTTATACAACAGTTCAATAAAGAAGAAGTTAATATTGTGTAATTTTAGACACAATATTGTCTGTTTTTACTCAATTTTGCCAACAAAAATATAAAGACAAGAACTCTCCGAGCAGTGAATCCACGCTTTGAACGAACTGAGTGAACAAATGATTCAATGGAACATTCATAAAGAGAACCATTTACTAGCCGTTTGAATGAACTGAATGAATCAATGAATCAATGACTTAATCATTAAGACATTTACTGTCACCTACTGGCAGTTTTAGTTTCTTATTTAGAGTATAATTTAATTAAAAAATAATTTCATATTTCCGTATTAATTAACAAAATAAATAAAAATAAAACATTAAAGGTATAGTTCACCCAAAAATGAAAATTCAGTTTGTGTAATAAATTCTATGTTGAATCAAATAAAATATTTATTTCTGAAGCTACTTTTTTGTAATTTGATGCTTTACACAATGAATTTAAATGATCTTTTGGAGGTAATTTCTCAAGCCAAATTTGATTTGATTAATTAATTGCCACATTATCTAATTAATTAGTTTAAAAAATGTAATTGCTTTTTATACACAAACTACCAGTCATAAGTTTGGACACGGTAAGATTTTTAATGTTTTTAATAGAAGTTTTGTCTGCTCACCAAGGCTGCATTTATTCAATTAAAAATACAGTAAAAACAGTAATATTGTGAAATATTATTACAATTTAAAATAACTATTTTCTGTTTGAATATATTTTATAAAGTAATTTATTCCTGTGATCAAAGCTGAATTTTCAGCATCATTACTCCAGTCTTCAGTGTCACATGATCCTTCAGAAATCATTCTAATATGATGATCTGCTGCTCAAGAAACATTTATGATTATTATCAATGTTGAAAACAGTTGTGTACTTTTTTTTTCAGGATTCCTTGATGAATAGAAATTAAAAAATAAATAAATAAATAAATAAATAAATATATATATATATATATATATATATATATATATATATATATATATATACACACACACACACAAGACACTTTACAATAAGGAATAACTGCTTTATTAATATGAACTAAGAATTAACAATACTTCTACAGTGTTTATTAATCTTAGTTAATGTTAATTTCAACATTTATTCATACATTATTAAAATCAAGAGTTGTATTTGTTAACATTAGCTAATGGACTGTGAAATAACATGAACAAACAATGAACAGCTGAAAGCAAAAGTCATAAAAAAAAATCAGTGCTATTCAAATTTAGCATATGTTGAATATATTTATGTTTCTGAACAAACTGTGTGATCTTCCTGCAGGAAAGTGAGTTGGGCAAGAAGAGGAAAGAATGTGAAGTTCTTGAGCATGAGGTCCGGAAGAGACAGAAACGATGTCTCGATTTGGTGAGTGTCATTCTCTCTTATTTTAATGCGTACAGTGCGTGTCTCCTGTGTGTCAGACTGAAAAACTCTCTCTCTCCCTCTCTCTTTGTGTGTGTGTGTGTGTGTCCACAGGAGAACCAGCTAGTGGACGAGCGCAGCAGAAATGAGCACTTAGTGGAGGAGGCAGAACTCCTCAGGAGAAAGGCTCAGCTGCTTGACCAGGTGAAACGCTCACCAGTCGACTTATAAAATTATTAAAGAGGACCTTTTATGCTTTTTTACATTTCTTTAGTGTGTAATGTTGCTGTTTGAGCATGAAAAAGTCCCTCCAGCTGGAGTTATTCTCTATATCAGCGTCACTGTTTCTGAACTCCCTGAAACGCCTCCATTGTAGTCTTGAGTTTTCTTCTGGGAACAAACACGTCACAATATTCCTCATTTAAATAATTCCCACCCAATATAAAGGGGCGGGGCCTGGTTGAGTTAGTTAGTAGTGTTGAAACTGGCGGTTATGGTAAGGGGCGGAACATTTCCCAAACACACTGCTCCAGCTGACCAATCAGAGCACATTGTGCTTTTCAGAAGGAGGGGCTTCATAGAGACAGGAACTAAACAGAGCGTTACTGACAGACTGGGAAGAGAGGAGCTGCAACAATGGAGAATATGAGGAAAATAATCAACATTCAAGCAGGAAAACCTGTTCTAGTAGAGCCCAGAAACAACATTTTATTATTATTATTTAAGTAATTTACCTGCTGATAATTACCTGCAATTGATTTATAAATACCAGGTCCTCTTTAAATTGAAAATGAAGTTTGTTTATGCTCCCTCTGGGTATTTAAAGCCAGTGTAACCATAAAGTGTTTCTGTAGTCTCAGGCTGAAAATGAGGAGCTAAAGGAACAGCTCTGTGTTTTGAGCGCACAGCATAGTTCAGTTTTGGAGGAGAACCAGCGACTCCGTGCAAAGCTGGAGAACCTAGAGCAGGTCCTAAAGGTAACACACTCATGTCAGAAACATGCTTAATCGGTTTTTCCACAGGTTCGGTGTGTGATTGGTTTGTTTTTGTGTTGTCGCAGCACATGCGAGAGGTCGCCGATCGCAGGCAGCAGCTGGAATTGGAGCATGAACAGGCACTGGCAATCCTCAAGTTCAAACAGGATGAAATCAAGCGGCTTCAGCGGGTCAGTCGCACACAGTTATCACAGTAATTCTGCTTTTAATGAGAATTTACATGGGAATGAGTCTCACGTTTGTGCTTCGTATTCATGAACTCTGATGATCTCTTGACATTGATTCTAAGCGAAATCCCATTCTTGCATATTCAGTTAATGATAGCACTTTACAGGTCTCATTTATTAAAGGATTAGTTCACTTCAGAATTAAAAATTCCTGATAATTTACTCACCCCCGTGTCATCCAAGATGTTCATGTCTTTCTTTCTTCAGTCGAAAAAAGGTTTTTGAGGAAAACATTCCAGGATTTTTCTCCATATAGTGGACTTCACTGGGGTTCAACGGGTTGAAGGTCAAAATGTCAGTTTCAGTGCAGCTTCAAAGAGCTCTACATGATCCCAGACGAGGAATAAGAGTCTTATCTAGAGAAATTATCTGTCATTTTCTAAAATAAAATAAAAATTATCTACTTTTTTTAACCACAAATGCTCGTCTACGTCACACATGACCTTTCCAATGTGATCATGTAATGTGTGGAGCACCGCAGAGCAGTGCAAGACGAGCATTTATGCTTAAAAAGTATCTAAATTTGTATTTGTTTTTTAGAAAATGAGTGATGGTTTCTCTAGATAAGACTCTTATTCCTCGTCTGGGATCATGTAGAGCTCTTTGAAGCTGCACTGAAACTGACATTTGGACCTTCAAGCCGTTGAACCCCAGTGAAGTCCACTATATATAAGAGAAAAGTAGATGTATGTGGTAATGATTCAATCTTTACTTAAACTGTACAGCTGGCAAACATTTGTGGGTTGTTAAATTATTATGATTTATTATTTACTAAAATTGTATTTATTAAATATTTTAATTATTATTTATTGTTGTCTCTTCCTCATTTGTCACTTTGGCATCTGCTAAATAAATAAATGTAAGTGTAATTGACAAAAGAGTTGATTCTCTACTGTACCTCTGAGTCTGAAAATTGAACAATAAATTAAGTAATTGTTAAACAAGTTGGTCATTTAAAGGTTTTTAAGAGATTTCAGTGTTTCAGTTGTTCATTTTGCATATATATATATATATATATATACACACACACACACTACCAGTCAAAAGTTTGCACACGGTAAGATTTTTAATGTTTTTAAAAGAAGTTTCGTCTGCTCACCAAGGCTGCATTTATTTAATTAAAAATACAGTAAAAACAGTAATATTGTGAAATATTAGTACAATTTAAAATAACTGTTTTCTGTTTGAATATATTTTATAAAGTAATTTATTCCTGTGATCAAAGCTGAATTTTCAGCATCATTACTCCAGTCTTCAGTGTCACATGATCCTTCAGAAATCATTCTAATATGACGATCTGCTGCTCAAGAAACATTTATGATTATTATCAATGTTGAAAACAGTTGTGTACTTTTTTTTTTGAGGATTCTTTGATGAATAGAAAGTTCAAAAGAACAGCATTTATCTGAAATACAAAGCTTTTGTAACATTATAAATGTCTTTACTGTCACTTTTGATCGATTTAATGCATCCTTGCTGAATAAAAGTATTAATTTCTTTAATTTCTTTAAAAAAAAAAAAATAAAAAAAAATTCTTACTGACCCCAACTTTTGAATGGTAGTGTATAATGTTACAAAAGCTTTGTATTTCAGATAAATGCTGTTCTTTTGAATTTTTTGAACTGAAGACTGGAGTAATGATGCTGAAAATTCAGTTTTGATCACAGGAATAAATTACTTTATAAAATATATTCAAACAGAAAACAGTTATTTTAAATTGTAATAATATTTCACAATATTACTGTTTTTACTGTATTTTTAATTAAATAAATGCAGCCTTGGTGAGCAGACGAAACTTCTTTTAAAAATATTA